>CM029618.1:5441888-6784388 GCA_017311315.1 Dendrocalamus latiflorus
TGAGAGAGAGAGAGGTAGCACAGCAGTAGTGTAGCAGTAGTAACCGGTGCGAAGTAAGGGCCGAGGGTTTTAAACACGGCGCCCGTCGAGGCCATGAGCCCATGACCCCTCTCTCTCACTCTCTCTCTACAGTTGCTCTGTTGGGTTTGGATGGGAACAGCTGGAGCCATTTATGGCCAAACGGGTCGGGTCTGCAATGCATGGATGGATGGATCATGGATGTATGATACTTACTGCGATTTAGACTTGATTTCTTTGAAACATTTTTTGATACTTCGTAGTGTGTAATGTTGATCGATTAATTGTACTTGTTGCTAGCTTGATTAAGTTTGGACTTTATCGCGGTTGACAATGTTGCGCAGGTTAATTGACACGATGCTTCTTACGTATTAATATAACCATGTTTCAATACGATGCTTCTTACGTGTTAAAAAACCATGCGTGTTTCGTAAATTGAAACACGTAAATGGGAGCAAGGATTATTAAAATGCTGTGTTACTTAACTTCGTTTTCCCTTCGCATCTCCACTTTCATTCACTTGGGGCGGCTGATTCTTGTACCATAAATATGTGGCTTTATGATAGCACACTTAATCTATGTTTAATATTCTCTGTTCCTTGGTGATATATAAATTCGTTTTATCTTTTTTATTGATCTGGGAGAAAGGCAATATTGTGATATATTCTTTATGTGTAATCAAGCTTTAATTCTATCATCGAACCAAATAAGAATAGCATTAAAGTTAAGCTGTTAAAATAGTAACAGAGATTACCAATACATGTAAATTGTTTCATAATGTTTACAGACATGTAGAATAATTGTAGTTGTCAGTTTACTAAATTTGGAAAACAACTAGGCATTGTGTCAATAAGTTGTTTCTGAATTATGGTAGTGTTATGATAAAGTTTTTCCATAGGTACACTATAATATTAGACCTTAGAATCTATACTAAATAGAGTATATTGAATATAGTTCTTGGAACACTTGAAGTTGACTACGGTAGAAATACGACAAAGATTTTCTATCTACGCAATAAATATAAGGTATTATTGTAATAAATTGTTTCTGAACTATGGTAGCGTTACGATAAAGCTTTTTTGTGTACACTATAACATTAGCCATGCATTCTAGTTAGTGTAGATTGCATGGCTAATGTTATAGTGTACATGAAAAAGCTTTATCGTAACGCTACCATAGGCATTATGTCAATAAAATGTTTTGGAGCTATGGTGTGATAAGATAAAGATTTTTCATGCACACTATAATATTAGACCTTGCAATCTATACTAGCTAGAATGTATAGAGTACAATTTTTGGAATACATGAATTTGGTTATGTTTGATGCCATTGACCTCTCTCCCTCTCCTCTGGGGTTTGGATGCAAATAGATGGTGCCATTTAGAGTTAAACCCAAGTAGGCCAAAAAAATTTGAAATCCTTTTTTATCTCCATTCATAAATGACTCCACATATATTCTTACTACTGTTCTCTCTAAAAAAAGATATACTTACCATTATGTATCTTAATGTATGGCATGTTGGACTATGCTAATTAGTTATGTAGTACTTTAGAATGCAATTAATATGCATTATTTTTTGCTACTTGTGTACCTATTTGAAATCCAGTAATATTGTGATACAAATAGATTATTTGGAGAGTCTGGGTTTGCACTACATCATCATATTTATATTCAAAACTTAGCAAAGTTATACAATAACTAGGGGTGAAAACGAGCCAAGCCAAGCTGGCTCGAGCCAGGCTCGGCCGAGATCGCCCAGAGCTGCGGCTCAGCTCATTCAGGGAAACAAGCTAGAAGCCCAGCCCGGCTTGGCTCGTTTCCTGGCTCAAGCTAGCTCGAACAGGCTCATGAGCCACATAATGCTTTTAAGCTAGCAATAGCAAGAATCAGATCTCCAATAGCCATGAGTTCAACACTTCAACAGCATGCTGCCTTTTGATGAAACAAATGAAGCCAGCTTCCCATCACAAACATGTTTTAGCTTGTCAGAACGAAATGTGTTTTCAAACACCAAGAACTCCAAGAAGATTTGTAAAGGCAAATCTTGTAAGCCATATGTACAACTAAAGTTAGAAACAACCTCATGGCCTCCAATGAAATACCATTCTCTGACAAATCAACAACAAGCTGAGACTCAGTGAAATTAAGCATGGAGCAAAATGGGATTGATAAAGAGGCTTAATTGTGTTTGCATTAATATGCCTGCAGTTGGCTAGAATGAATAGGGAAATTTCATATTTTTCTTAATTTAAACAAGATAAAAAAAAGCCAATATGATAATTGTACATAAAAAGTATTGGTATTTTCTCCTAGTGTTCCTTTGTTCATGCTACTTTGCTTTCTCCCATATGGTGATTTCGCTAGGTGTATTTTCACTGATTTCACTCAATGTACTTCCATTTTTTTCCTGATGAAATGATCTGTATTCATAATTGGTCTTACAGTGCTTTCACATAACAGAATCAATTTCCCTATTTATACATTCAAATTATGGATGGCAGTTGACACACGGGTGAAAAGACTAATATAACCTGAGACCATTAATTAAGCATACCATCTATTTTCACTTTATCCTATAAGCAGCGAAATAGCTATCCATAGCAATTGCTGGTTTGACTGAGCCAAGCATTCAAATTAAAAATTACATCAGCTATATGTTTGACTGAGACAAACATACACATGATCCCATCCAAATCAAATATAAAACCATGTATAGAAAGGGTGCATAATGCAAATCAATGTATAAAAGGTATTCAATAACTAGATATCAAGCAGAGGACATTCAATTTATTAGCCAATGAAATTAGTTTCAATATAGAACAACATATCAATGTTTCCTTGCAATTAGGTTTCTATTATCTGTAAATTGAAATTAAATGTTGAACATAGAAATACAAGAAGCCACAGAGTGTTACAAGCAACAGTTGAATGAAATTTCCCTAAAGTGGAAATAATTACAATTGCAAGAGGAGTCAAAGCCTATAAGGTTTGTAGTCTTGCAAAGAGAGAGAGAGAGAGAGAGAGAGAGAAGGAATTGAATCATTGGAAAACCGTCACCTCTAATTGGACTTTCGCTGTGACTAAGATGTGCTTACAAAAGAGAAATAAAAATGCACAAATTTGTATTCATTCAGAAGCCAACACTAAGTTCATTGGAATTGTAGAGTTGATTCAACTTCACTGTTTTGTTTTGCACAAATATTCATTGGAATTGTAGAGTTGATTCAATTTCACTGTTTCATTTTGCACAAATATTTTTGTTGTCAGTTGAACCTCTAATATTCATTTTTTATTTTATTTTGACTTTCAGCAACTAGGGAATCAACCACTAGTCTCTTTCTACTGTGATGCTTGTTCTCAAGCCTAGAAAATTCATGAAGCTACACTAAATCTATATATCTTGGCTAACAACACTAAAGTCTATTGCTTTGATATATTGCAAAAGTGAAGACTAATTTGTTTAAATTGTAACATCTAAAATTCCTGCCATGATATGAAGCAGCATTTTCAAAATTTGTAAGAAGCTCACAAGGTCTTGAGATTTGGAATTTGGGATAATGTGGAAGGGAGGGTCCCGTGACCTGGTTGTTCTTCAAAATCCTACATCCACAAACAGAGAAAAGGAAATATTATAACCTAAGCATGCTAAAACCATGAAAGATTAGGCAACAACCCATCAACCCAAAGAAACAAAACTCAGAACTAGTTACACAACACATTTCTCTATCCGAAACTAAAATCTACGCAAGATAATCCTAAACTTAAATAATTCAAGTAGCCTCTCATTTGTTATTGGTGTCGGCAACAGCCTCCTCGTGGCCGCAGGGCCAACAAGGATGGGTACAAAGTATCGACTGGGAAAGCAGCGAGCGACTTCTTGGTGCCGATGGAGAGCATCTCGCAAAGTTGCATGAGGGACTAGAGCTAGCGTGACTTGTCCTCATTGGTTTGCAGGCCAGCGAGGATCCTCTTGAGATGGGCAGAAATTGAGGAGGAGGAGGAGGCAGCGGCTGCTACGGAGGAGGGGAGGGTGTCGTCGAGGCTGACATCGAGCCTATGGAGAAGGCCCTAGAGGGTGGTTCTGGTGGAGGTGAAAGAGTGTGGGAAGGGGTATCGGAGTCGTTGTCATCATTGGGGGCATTGGAGTCGTTGGCATTGATGGATGGATTTGCTTGCTTGCAATGGATGGGATTGAATTGGAGATTGGATTGCTCATTGGCAGTGGATGGATTGGCCGACGATAAGACCAGGAGGATCGGGTGGACGAGTGGAGAAAGGAGGATTAGGGATCGCAAATCGCAATTGGGGATCGATTGGGACTAATGCCACTAGCCACTAGGCCTTCATGGGCCGACGGCACGACATGGCCGCACGAGCCAAACAAGCTGCGCGAGCGGCTCGAGCTCAACTTGTTTTCTTACGAACTGGACAAGGGGCTCGGTTTGGTTCAAAAATGCATGAGCCTGAGCCGAGCCGACTCACAAGCCACGAGCTATTTTCTAGCCCTAATAGTAATTGTACTATCTAAATTGTTGTTTTTGTATGAGTAGCTATCAAGATATTATTGTGAGCCTTATGATGGAAGATTAGGCTAGATATGATGATAGAATAGGTTCGATTATTTGCTTTCCAGTTTGTTATTGTACTCATTTAAATCTAATTGCAATAGACACTCGGATGTGACCTATGTTCATGTACATGAGATATTTGCTTAGATATCTTTCGAGATTTATATCTTGGGTTCTAGTTCCCCTTGGACAACATGGTTGGACTTATGTCTTGTATTCAAAACAACATGGGATCAAGATCTAAACCCATCATTTCTGTTGCATGTTGTTTGATCTAAGTAAAACTCCTGAACTAATATGTTTGCATTTTGCTAGGATTCATTGGTTAAATTGTTAGATACAACTTTGAGTGCATCGAACATGCCACATCCTTAGGTTGGTGAAGTGCAGCCTGCATACACACCACAATCATGTTTATATATATTTTGGTAAAACAGTGTAATTGATTCTCTCCTCCATAGTACGTAGTTACAGCTATGCGTGTGACATAGGGTGTGTATCGATGAAAATAGCCTAAATGTAGCAAATGCCTATATCGTTTCATATGTCTAGTCTTCTTCTATCCAATGATAAAGTGTGAACGGGAAAAAACAACAAATAGTGAGAAAGACATATCGAATAACTATTTTTATTTTACTATTTTCATTTACTTCAATTCATTGCTCTTCTTCAATGTTCCTATGGATGGCTGAATTTATCACGGAGTAAAATTATTCTCATAATTGATGAGTATCTACATCTTGGATATGAAAGAAGATATCATTGATTCAATGTAGTCCCCTGTAATTGTAACTTTTGAATGCAAATATGATTGGAGATTGTACCTATATTGCCTATTTTTAATGGGGAAAATATGAGGACAATTTTTCCCCAATTATGTGTCTTCCAAATTGTGTGTTTTTCATGTCTGTAGATTGTGAAATAAATACCTCTAACTCATGGCGTGTGGCTTTGTACTGCACAAAACATGGTCTATAAATCTAAGTTCTCCTCTCGAGTATAATTGTTTTACCCCAGCTCAACATGATAATACAGACCATTCTCTACAGTATAGTGATTTTCTTTTAAAAAAAACTATTGTTATATATTGTCTCCTTACACTGCATCTTGGTTACAATAATATACATTGCTAGACAATAGATTGAGAGTTTTTTTTATGAAAAACTAAAAAAACTAAGAGAGATTGTGTAGATGATCTTGACTTGTCGATCATAAAGATTTGTTGCCGTGCAGAGATCAGGTTCAATCAAACAACTCCCTATGAACAGTGGATCGCACCCAAAAGACGAGATAGAAGGTTTTTTAGACAAGTTCAGGTCCCCGGGACAGTAACAACCTTACTCCTATTAGGAAATGAGTTTGTTAAACACTTGAGCACACGCCAACACAATGCTTGTTTTCTACTAATTGCTGAAAGCATGTACAAATTATAGAGCTTGTAGAATACACAGAAGCTAAGCACACACAAATATAATCCGAGTTTATAGGGGAAAAGCCATACCCTTTTATACAATATAATTACACCATATTAACCGCTCCATGTTAAAACTGTAGTGACATACATGTACCTATAGCAGAACATTGTTATATAATGGGTGGTTAATCGCACGGTTATTGCGACGGCTAGCCCTTAGGGGGAATGGCTTTAGGATGTGTTTGGTTGGAGGGATGGGGTGGGATGGAATGGGATGGGGATGGGATGAGATAGTTTCACAAAAAAAGTGGAACCACATGGTCCAGCATCTAAGAAGAATATTCTCTAAATTTGCATAGGCTCATCCAACTTTGGACCATTCCATCACACTCCATCCCTCCAACCAAACACACAGATAGGCTTGGTTAAAGGAACCATCCCATCCTACCCTATCCTTCCAACCAAACACATCCTTAATAGACCATTCACCACGTGGGCAGATGCAACGAGCACATTGCAAATGTACACATGGTAACTCATACTAATGACGGATTGGTAGTTGGCTTGTTGGGCCTGTCATGCGACCATGCTAGCAAATCGATTAAGGGTGTTTTTGACTAGTGGTAATGTAACTAAGGTTTTTCACATGGTTGCCAATTCTCATCAAATTGGTTTATGCATGGCTCAAAGAAATATTTCGTCTATTTCGTTAGTTCACAAAAAATCTTTCATCTTTACATTTTGAATATTATGAAACCTTTATTTTTTGCGAAGAAATATATATAATCTCTACACACACAAAAAAAACTGCTATTTTTATGGCGTGCTTATATGGCTACCTCCTTAGTTAACCCTCCGAAATATAGCAGATACTCTAGAACTGTTGATCAGCCTCTTGACTATCCGATGCAAAGTAATCAGCAGCTACTAAAATGCCCCTAATGTACACACGTGAGGTGCTTGAGAGATACCGAGACATGACACGAGTCAAAAATCAAAATGACACACATATAGAACAGTACATTGCATGAGCATTGAGCCATTGACCTATCAACAGTGGAGCTCCAATCCTCCAGTAGTCCAGTCCCCATTCAATCGACTACACACCCAGTCCAAAAAAAAAAGGGGGCTCACCGCTGCAAATTAACTCGTTTCAGCTTCAGTTTTTAGCTTTGGTTTATTTTTTACTATTTCTAAATTTCATCTTTTTCTGATTTTTTTGGATTTTTTATCTTGTTTACCGGTTCTTTTTTTCGTATTCGTTTACATTACACGTATTAGGCTGACCCATTTTTTCTATTTTTAAATTTTTTTAAATTTAATTATGCCAAATAAGCCACCATCAGATACAGTGTAATTTCAGCCAACTACAATAAAATTCAGCCATAAGCCACAACAATTCCGCCCAACCGAGCGGAGCACGTATGACATCGATCTAAAACACTGCGACGGTGATGGATCGGAGAATCCCTTTCGGCCGGCGGCCACGCCCGGTTGCAGTCGGACGCCATGCCGACGGAGATGTTGCCATCGCCGATTGGGCTTTTCGGGGAGCGGATTCAGGGGGCTTGGGCGCTGTGGGATGTGGCAGTTGCTGCTGCAGCGGGGAGAGGAGGCGAAGGAGGCCAATATCCTTGCCATCTCGAGCTGCCCATCCCTGTCCTTCCAAAACCCCTCTTCACTTTGGCAGAAGGGCATGGCCACTGGTAAAATCTTGTCTGTTGTCCATATTGCCAAAGAGAACATGTGCTTTTCTAAGCTCTGTTGAGTTGAATCTGTTTGCAAGTCATACTGTTTGCTCAGAACGATAATGGAGCCCAGGCATTTAGCCCAGGATTGAGCAAGCCGATCGATAGAAAAGTAGCTAGCTAAGGTGACTTTACATGGGCAACGTTTTTCAGTTGCAACAAAGAAAAAGCGTGCGTAGGTAGGTAGTCTTAATCGGAATAAGTGTGCTTGCACTTGTATTTTTCATTTTTTTTTCGTATTTTTCTCCGTTGCAATCAAGTAGTCTTAATTAAACAGCAATCAACCAAATATTGTTTATTTGTATATTATTACTTGATCCACAAAGACCGGACCCACATGTCGACCTCAGGTCGAAAATTCAAACAATTGTGTTGAGATCGGCATGACGACATAATTCCATGGTTTCTTTAGAAAATTAATTTAGCCAAAATTATAAAATCCTTGCTGATGTCATAATTATCGTTTTTTAGAAAAATAATTTCAAAATTTTAGATTTATCTATTTCTTTATAATTCAAATTTCTAGGAGCTTGTTCCCCTTTTCTTAGCTCCAATGGAGCCCATTCAAATTTCTAAATTTATCTAAAATCATGATATATTGAAATCTACTGTGTTTTCAAATTTTTGGAGTTTATTTGAATTTGCTTGGTTATTTTTAGTGTAGACTATGATGATTCTAAAGAATTCCACTACGACCATTCACACTAATCTGTAGAGTAATGCAAGTTACACGCTTTAATCATGTTGATCTTAGTTTATAAATAAAATTATATTATTTTAAATTATATTGCATGCTTAATTTTACTCACTGTATTTCAATTCTAGTATTAAATTTAGTTAGTTCCTTTTTGTTATTACTCATTTGACATTAATCCCTGAATACCTTGTCACCCTACAATAAAACTCTAGTTAGTACACTAGTATAGACTAAAAATCTTGTATCAAATGCTTAGACATGCCTAGAAATAACTTTAGACTTGGAGCAATTTTTTCACATAAAATGATGAGTTTTAAAAAATGTGTTCTTGACTTCGGTATTCAAGAAGGTCTATGAAATGTTTCAAAATAAAATATGAAACTTAGTTGAGACTTAAGCAACTGGTTAGATGGTGGGTGCTTGCTAGCATATGTTATTGCTCGGTGGCTCAACGTGGGGGCTAGGCACAAGAGCTATGTGGAAAATCTGTTTAAGTCAATTAAGGACCAATCTATGAGCAACTGCTACAAAGCCCTATATATTGTACTACCACAACAATGGTATGGGATAGTCTTGGCTGACTGATTTGTGGGTCCCAATATGAGTCTCGCTATAGGCTGAATGTGAGCGTGCGTACGCCGCGAGAAGTCCCACATGGCACAAGAGGGGCTCCGATATGGTGGATTTCTTATTATAGCGAAACCTTAGTAGAGGCGTGGACAGAGTGATAGCTTTGCTTTGTAAAGGCCTTATTATGATTATTCAGTTGCACGCCTATGGAAGCATGTAGTTGCCGACATCACGAGTTAATCATATCTTATGGGTAAAGTTGTACCACCTTTGCAAAGTGTATAAACTATCATAGATAGTTGTGCCCACAATTATGGGCATGCTGAATAAGGTTTTTCACGGATTAGACTTCTTTTTTCAAAATAGGTTTTAGATGGAAATGTGAAATCTTTTTGGAGAAAGATGGTTCAGGTAAGATACCTGTGGTTAGATTAGTGTCAGATTGGTGCCTGAGCTAATGGTATTAATTTGTTTAAGTTATTATTTGTTAGACCATGTGGTTTGGTCGTAAGTTTAGTAGTGATGAATAATTGATATTTGGGTTGTATTGAAATTTGCGTTTGTGAAAGATCTGATCGATATGCTATTGTTGCTAGAATTTTTAGGACAGTATTTCGACCTTGGCTGGTTTCGACCACAGTACGTTGATCACTGCAGGTTTCGACCATGATAAGTTTTGACCATGGAATTTTGACCACGTCAGGTTTTGACCAAGATTTTTTTGATCATGGCAGAATAAACACAACAGGTAATCCGTAGGCTTTGGCCTAAATAGTGAACCGATCATAAGAAATAGTGAACTAGTCGTGAGCTATAGTGAACCGGTCTTAGCTACAGTAACCAGTCGATAGTCATAGACTTTACTGGTGGTACTCGATAGTTGTAGACTTCACATTCTTTATCATAGTCGTAGACTTTATGGACTGTTGTCATAGTCGTAGGCTTGGCCTTACGATCAACTGGCGTAGGCTTCATGATCGATGTTCGTAGACTTTGAGTGCTTTCTAGTACTTTAATTTTTATGATCTTCGAATATCTCGAGTACTTGTGTTGGGTCAGTGGTTGACTGATCTGTGCATGGCGTTCGGTAATTGGTGGTCGATGCTACAGTACCAGGCAGGTACTCGGTAGCGGTTGTTGGTGATACAATATAGATTGGTACTCGATAGTTGGTATCTGATGGTTCTGTGGTCGGTAGCGATGCTTGTGATTCCTGAGTGTTCTAAGCGGAGTGATAGTTTTTCTCGAGTATTTGAGTTTGTGAGTACTCGATGAGCTAGCAACCGGACTTGCATGGAGGGCATAACCAGTCATAATGAGTGATATGAAGTTGGTGATTTCTAAAGAGCATGGAAATTATGATCGTGGATGACCTGATCAATGTTTATGTTGGTTTGGTTCTTGTCTATAGATAGACAAAGGTGTGTTATATGTGTGTGTGCTGATGATGGTTAAGATCGAAGAGCTCAACGACGGTGGTTGAGAGTTCAGGATGATGTCCTCTGTGAATCTCCAATTGCACACCCCCTGTCTGAATGCCCTAAACAGAAGCGTCAGGGACCTCTGGAATTGAGTTTCGAACCTGGCTAAAATGTTGAATGAATTGCCGTAAGGTCTCGTCACTGCCTTGGTGCATTCGATGTAGGTCGTCCTCCTTCCCAAGCGATTGTATGTACCCTAGAATTTGGCCATCAGAAGGACGCAGAGGTGCTACCATGAGTAGATTGACTTGAAAGGCTGGTTGAGCAACCAAGATCAAGCAGATCCTTCGAAGCACCATCGAAAGGTAGTTAGCCATAACATGCTCACCTCCTCCTGCTGCCCGAATCGTAGTCCATGTGAATCTAAAGGAAACTTGATGGGATTCTGAGACCCATCAAATTTCTTCATGCTCACCAGTTAAACCGCGATGGCCAGCGCACTGCTTAGAGCTTGGGCACGAATGCTCGACATCTGGAAACAATCTACTGACGTCTCCTTTGTGGAAACGAGGTAGTTAGCATTGCTAGGCGAACACACTCGACGATGACCGATGGTGGGAGGACCAAACCTATAGTAGGTCTCGTCCACTCGAGGATGATATTCGTAGTCCATATGCTGTTGCAGGTTCCTTACTCGAGTGACGATCGAGCATCAACTTGCCGATCCGAAGCAATCCGGGGCATTCTACTCTGGCTGGTATTGCGATCAGAAGTATGATGTGCCCCGTCACCATGTGCCGACTCCTGCGAGGCAAGTTTTGTGAACAACTAGATACGGTCGTACCTTGTCGACTCTTGGAGGGATGTCAGTGAGGTTGCTCAAGTTGGGCCATCACATCGTGAAGCCTTCGTGCAATGTCTTCAGCGAAGCGGTTGTAGCCCGATGCTCGAGCAATCTCTTGAGTCAGGTTCTTGAGCAAGCCATTGATCCGTTGAAGGCTCTTGTGTCTCTTCGGACTGGTACTGGGTCTACCCAGGCAAGCACTCTGGGCAGCAAGTCTTCTTTACTGAGAAGTCTTAGGATCCTCGACTCCTGATGCAAACTAGGGTTGCTTCAGAGGAGAGCGAGTATTTCTAGGATTTCTCCCTTGCTCATTAGAGTACTGATCGAGCTCATCACTAGAGGTCTCATCACCATTCCCATGGGAGGAGGAAGAGTGTGATCATCCAGGAGCATCCTCAAGCCTTCCTCTGAGAGGGTGATGAGAATCTGAGGGTAGGGGAAGACCTCTTGTCTAGAATCTTCACTTCTGGGGGATGCCCCCTCGTCCGAAGAATCGTCGAGCGAGATTGTCTCGTGGCCTGGAGTAAACCTTGCCAGGTAAGGGAAGTCTGGGTTATAACCATCCCCAGCCTAGTTTGTTCCTTGTGAGAATGCGAACAAACACAAAGTGTGCCTACCCATTGCCTTCTCCGGGTCGTTCGGAGAGTCACCACTAGCAGTTGGCAATGTGCTCCCCAATCGACAGAGTCTGGGGCTCTCCGAAACTACATGGGGCAATGCCGTGGGACTCGAACACTTGGGAATGGACCCATCATCGCGTTGCAAGTCCTCATCATGGTCAGATTGACCCTTGTCGCCTGGGGGAGATGAGTCCTCCATTGGGCGTACTGCTGTGGGGGACTTTGATTCCTCATTAACCTTTCCGGTGGCATCATCTTCGGGATCACCGGAGAAATCTCCAGGGAGACATTCACCATCGAAAGCAAGCAAGGTCTGCTCATAGTCGTAGCAGACCTCCATGTTGATACTCGCGTAGTCCGCCAAGTCGAACCAGTTCTCCTTGTTCCATTCATCTACGATGAGGACATCAGGAGGAAAGAGATAAACTTGCCAACGAGAAAATTATCGGAGTCTTGGAAGAAGATTATCACCATGGACGGCACCAACTGTTGATGTTTCAATATCGATCTTACGTATGATTTGTTTAGATTAGGAAAACTTGGTGTATGCACACACAGAGTAGACACATAGGAATTTTTATACAGGTTCGGGCCTTCTCCTAAGAGAATAATAACCCTACGCCCTGTGTGATCACCTAATCACCATAAAAGGATTACAATTAAGAGTAATGCGAATGCCTAGCAGTATCTCCTCCTTCGATCCGAAAATGCCCCTCCCCCTCTCTTTTTGACGTTAACCTTTATATAGTCAGCGAAGTAACAATAGTTGTCTCGTGCTAGAAGATGCTTCAATGCTTCGGATGATAACTGCCTGACGGAAGTTACTTTCAGAGAGACGTAAAAAGGCCCTTTGCCATGTAGCGGTTGTTGTTAGAGAGAGATTGCGTGTAGTTATTGGATAAACGCATGCTCTAACTTCCTTATCAGATGAACCACAATGTAATTGTTTTGTCGTAGACAAGTTAGTCGGACCAAGGGGGTACTCGCAGTAAGACTTATGATTATTTGGTCATAGAAGGACTTACGACTAAGGGGTAGTCACAGTAAGACTTACGACTACGTGGTCGTAGAATAACTTACGACCAAGGGATAGTTGCAGTAAGTCTTACGACTATATAGTCGTAGAAGAACTTATGACCATATAGTCGTAGAAGAGCTTACGACCATCCTACCATATTTACCTCTTATCGATAAGAGAATATTCAAGAAATATAATAACATAATAATTTAAGGATTATTCTATCCTCGTTAGTATTAAATTCAGCAATTTCTTATCAATTTACTATATTTCTTTAAATTCTGTTTTACACTCAAATAACCCTACATGCATTCACTTGTTAGCCTTGCATTATTATTGCATTTCTCATGTAACTTGTGAAGTACAACTTTATGCTCACCCTTGCTATCCCTACTCAGAGGAGGACGACTTCGACTACGGTGAGAATCAAGATGAGTAGGCTGTGTCTTACTATCTTCTGCCTGTAGGCATGTTCTTTGGGCTTCGCTACTTTATTAACTTACTTATGCTCTTATTCCCTTGTATTTATTTAAGCCAAAGTTAAATTGATGTAAAACTTGGCCATAAGGCCATGCCCTTTATTTAATAAAAGTTTGTCCTTGTGCGTGATATGTATCCATGTTACCACTATGTACACTATCTGATCCTAGACTAGTACGATTAACACAGAGGATCCAAAAGTATTACTCCGGGGTCTGTCACAAGCCCACTTGCCAGGCCTAGGTTTTCAACCCAAGCATGGCACGGATAGTCAGGCCAAACCGGTATGGCCTATTTTGGTTGTGGGTCATGCCATACCTGGACCGGGCAAACAATAACATGCTTTGGGCCATAGACCTAGGCACGACACGCTGAGCTCACAGGTCGAAGCATGCCGGCTCAGGCATGTTAACCCCAATGGGCCAAGGTTGGCCTATTTAGACTGTTACCGTGCTTACGGACTAACCGTGCCTAAACGAGCCATGCCTAATAGGCATAACCATGCCTAAATGGGCCGCGTTGTGCCATACTTAAATGGGTCATACCATCCTTGGGCCATGCCAGTCTAGGCACAATCTTGTCTAATGGGTCTAAATGAGTTGTGTTGGGCTTAGGCTACTGGGCTGAGATTTCAACCCAGATGAGCATGGCCCATTTAGGTTATGGGTTGTGTCATGTCTGGACTGGACCAATAGTACCATACTTTGGGTCAGGCCAGCTGGCACAGATTTGGACACCTCTAGTCATCATCAACTGGGACTCTGGGAGGCGACAGTCGCATTGCTTCTCTAAATTGTGGTGAGTAGCTAGGAACAAGCATTGAGGGGCCAATGAACACGAAAGGCACAACAAGATAAGCTCCAGATGAGAGCAGAGCGTTGCTTAGTTAGCAGGGACGTCGGCTCGCGTCTCAGCCTGCCCGCGTTTGACTTTGGTCACGCGCACTCACCAATAATTTTAGTAGATACGCACACGTGCATGTTAAGTGCGACAGCGTGTATCCATGCTCCGAAGGCCATTGAGTCTCCCATTAATTCGTGCACACGTGTGTGTGTGCGTGTGGTATAAGTGGGGTGTGCGTCCACCATATACCAAAAAAATGGCCAAATTTTTATTCCACTAAAAAAATACAGTTCAAAATTCCCATGTCAAAAAAAACTGTTAAATTTTGCACAGCTGGTTCCCTACCCCCAAAAATATAACAATCTGTTTGCACATTTGGAGTACATCGGTCATTGGACCACCCTACAACGCGTCTCCTAAAGGCTCCCGTACACGTGCCATGGGCCGCCACGGCGCCACCCCATGGGGTGCCACGCAGGCGCCGGGCACAGCCCAGCCAGCCCGTGGGGTGGGGGCCGCCGGTAGGCCTCCGGAAGATTCAAGTAAGCGGGCCCCGCCCCATTTCTGGCCGCCGTACGCTCGCCGCGTTAAGGTGGTCCTTGCCCTGCGTGGGGGCTCCTCTCGCTACCTGAGAAACTCCGGATCCCATCGACCTATCCACCCATGATCCACCCGCTGATCCGCCTCGCATCGGGAACCAACTCGCGCGCCGCGGCATCCGATCTCTCGCCGTACGAGCGTGCGCGCGCCGGAAGACGGCGGCGCACGGACGGCCGTTGCTCACGTTTTGGAGGCATCCACGGCAGAGATATGAGCCCTTCGTTGGGTTGAGAGTCGGTCCATGAATGAACATCTGTAGCACGCCGTATGGGCTGTTTACCTGAGAAAATGCTTGATTGCTTGTTATCTGCCTGTTCAGCAACAGTTTACACTTTGCTCTGATGTAGCTAAAGGGGGGAATTTAACTTTTTGCCACCCTTAAGAATCCACCTATCCAAATGCCATTCCTCTTCGTTGCATTCAACAATTTGTCACTCTTAACATGTGATTGACTAATTTTTTACCACTTCGAGCCCACGAGACGCCAAATCATGCCATGTCACGGAGGCGCAGGCGCGGCGGGGAGGCGCGCGCGGGCGCAAGCGGCGGCGCGGGCGTGTAGCGGCGGGGAGGCGCGCGCGGGCACGAGTGCAGGCGGCGGCGCGGGGCGGAGCGCCTCCCGAGCTGCTGAGCGCCTCCGTCTACCTCTCCTCCCCCGCCTAATTGGCTTCTCCTCTCCCTGCAGGCCGCCGGCAAGCCATCTCTTCACCAACCCCGACGCCAAGGCTTCACGGTGACCCGCCGCACCCCGAGCCAATTGCTCGCGCCTGGAGCACCGCCCGGCCACCACGAAGATATTCCCCACCTCACCGAGCTCCGTATCCCTCTCCGGCAAGCGGGCACCGTTCCCCTGCCCGCGCCACCGCCGGCTCCCGATGCCAGCCCGCCACGGTTACTCTCCGGACCTGCCAATGCCTCCGGTGAGCTCCCCTTGGCCCACTAATGCTCATGTTCCCCCTACTCCTCTGCTTTCCCCTCCGGCCGCCGCCGCCATTGACGGCCTCCCCACCTGTGCCCGCCCCGCGCCGCCGCCTGCGCCCGCGCGCGCGCCTCCCCGCCGCGCCCGTGCCTCCCCAGCCGCGCCTGCGCCTCCGTGACATGGCAGTGACATGGTATGATTTGGCGCCTCGTGGGCTCGAAAGTAGTAAAAAATTAGTCAACCACATGTTAAGAGTGGCAAATTATTGAATGCAACGAAGAGAATGGTATTTGAATAGGTGGCATTCTTAAGGGTGGCAAAAAGTTAAATTCCCAGCTAAAGGGAATAGGAGCTTTATTCTTGTGTAAAGAGATACAAACCTCAAGTACAGGATGCCATGGTACTTCATTTTGCCTTCCCGATGCTATTTTGGCTACTTTCAGACGTTCCATTCGGCATTTGCAATACCAAATTCCATGTCCAAGTAAGCCCGATATACAGTCCAAACTACTGAACTGCAGCGCTGCATACAGTGGCGACAGTAAGTACAGACTTAGCTGGGCTGATGAGGAGTAATGAGATAACTGGTACTGCAGACAACGCTTCCTAAATGCATGTTTTCTTTTGATGTCAAACCTGGGATACAACTAATAAAATAAATAACGTTTTATTGAGGACAAAGGGCATCTGTTACAACATAGGCTATATGATGGACTAGTTACAAAATATACATCCATCTCAAGTCGCCAGTTTGGCCAAAATCACCATATCTAAGATCTTGACTTCGTATGTGTCGTCGAGCTTCACAATGCCGTCGGAACCATCTATTCCTATGAGTTTTCCTGTGACCCCACGGAAGTTGCCATTCATTATCTTGACCTTGTCACTCTTCTTGGCCTGACGACCTCGAGCTCGTTTGGCAGAACCGTTGCAACATCTCCATTGCCTGACGACCCGAGTGTGACGCGGCAAGATCCATCCTACAAGTTCAGATGCTCAGAGGTGTCAGCGCGAGACAAACAGAATACGACACATCTTTGCAGCCAACAGTGCCCAACACATACCGCAAGCACTTCCCTGACCACACCAGGACCGTCATCACCTGCCCTCAACACATTGACCAAAACATCTGGCAACAGCCAGTTACCTTCGCCCTCACCACCTGCAAGTATGATGGCATACAATTAGACATGTTTGCATAGGCTGCTTCGCCTATTATGGTGGTTCTGGCAGCACATTGCCACATTGGATCAAAAAGTTTGTACAGATGCAACAAATATAGTGATGACAAGAGCAAACCTATTATGGGCGACATTATATCCATTCCAACATTGCCTGGAGTCATTGGTTGACCACCAGGTGTACCAGGAAGGTATGAAGCAGAATTTGGTGTCATTGGTTGACCAACAGGTGTGGACGGCACATATGGGCTTGGAGCATTTGCTAAGAGGACATGGTGCAAAAAGAGTATTAAAACAAAAAATATTGATGAAGTACAGGGTAATGCCATGTCAGTAAACTAAATAGATACTTGAATAGCTCTCAATACCATAGTTGCTCTCCCTAGGAGTTGGAGCATCATTATAACTAACTCCTGGAGTATTTGCCCACCCTGATCCAGGTGTCGGGGCTTCATATGGCCGAGCTGGTGGAGTTCCTGGCTGAAAATGTTATAAAAAATAATAAAGCAGGATTATAGACCCGATCCAAGCCAGTCATAAAAAAATTGAATAACAGGTCAGCAAACACCTAACCTTGGTAAGCTGGACTGCTTCCCCAAGTAGCAGGATTTCCATCTTCCCAATTATCCCTGGTAAATCACCCAAGTCATGATCAACATCACAAATGAATTGGTACAATTAAGGTTGGAATACAAAAGCAACACGAAAGCTACTTATACACACTAGTGACAATATATTGCATGGATCAGAAATATTAATCATACAAAAATTGCACAACCTCGGAGGGCTCATGGGAGCCCAGGCTCGACTGCGCATAGGAGTCCGCATTCCATCATGTATGGGCGTAGCTGTAGAAAATGAATGGACTTGTTACCATCCAAAAGTTTGAAGGGAAAACAAGGCATATAAAATGAATGACAAAGTATGAATTAATAGCACAAATATTGTTTTTGCATTCAACTAGTATCTGCTGAAAGGACACTCAGAATTAAGTAGCACGTCACTTTCTCAGCACAAAGCTGAAACATTGGTTGAGGTTAGAATGTAAGCACTATTGTTCGCGAATTTCATGGCGCTAAACTACTAAAGTCACCCAAATTATCAAAATAAACTGCATAGTTTCAGCAATTAAAAGTCAGATTGTATCCTTTCAACGAAAGCTCATAAGTCATATCAACAATGTAAGTTGAAATGCTATGGCTGGGATTTGTGATTAGAGGAAAGAGGCAAACACACCTCAACAGTGAATCATGGTGACTATAATTTGAAATACTAAAGAGGCAAACACATCTCAACAGTGAATCAGGGTGACAATATAATTTGAAATGCTATGGCTGTACACTTACTATGAGGACAAAGCCAAACATACCTCCAGGGTCCCGCATTGGAGTTTGATAAGGATGAAGTGGTGTTCTAGATGGGTGCATCGGTGTTTCACCACCCAAAGAAAATCGGGGTTCCCTGATGATACAACACCTGTCAGCAAATTAAATCGAACAATTTTCCCAAGATACAGATGGGGGGAGAATTACCGGAATGGTGTTGCAACAGTAGGTGTGTCAGCAATATCCTCTCTCTGAACTGTGTTTTTGTAGCCATATTAGCCTTCAACACATAGAACTTGACAAGTCATAGAACACAACATAATAAGATTATTCACCTGTGACAATCTTCATTAACGAATCAAGTTCCACATGCACACGAACACCAGTCACCTCTTTAACACGGCCACGGTACCCTTTGTAAGGACCAGATTTAATTTTGATACATTTACCCAACAAGGCATCATGCCCTCTACCACCGCGACCACCACCTCCAAACCTTCCACCATCTGCATTGAATGGCAAGGCTATAGTATATCAGTAACACCTAAACAAAGCTAATGTCTTATAAAGCAATGAAGCTGCTTGACAATACAAAGAACACCGAATTGTATCATGTCAAGGAAAAAAGAGCCACAGAAATCGGATGAATAAAAATTTCATACAATTCATGTGAGGTCCTCTTGGGGGCAGCCTTCCTGGAGACTGCAAAATGCTTGCTGGTGATCTCAAAGCACCAAGCCTAGGATCTACCGTATCCATACCCTGCATCCACAAAACAAATGGCAAGTGAGAGAAAAAAAAATCCAGAATGACTGACCAAGATTACTATAAGAGTCCAGTACAAACATTTCCGCGGCTGCCACCAGTTGATCCGCCGACAAGAAGGCAAGATTGTGCTTTTGCACAAATGAAGCCTGCATGTTCAAGGTGGTGCCTGTCATAGATAAACAATATGCCCTTATGTATGTGTTCCACAGGTCCTTGCTTCCCCTGATTTGACAAAAATATGAATATGAATATAAATATATTGAGATTGAGATTGCAGAATAAACTGCTCCAACAAAACCAACCAACACAATAAATAAATGTGAAATGATAAATACCTTACATGCTCCCTCAACAACCCTTACAACATCCTTTGCTGAGATGATATTATTGGACCGATCTTTTGCAGATGCACGCCGATCAATCTTGCTTTTTATTTCCCTTAATTTTACAAGCACCACTTCAGGTCTATCCAGCACTCCTTTCAGAACCTAAATTATACACAAGGGTAAATATTTTGTGGAGTCCAATAACCCATTTGAAAAAAATCACACTTACCTGAAATGCCTCAGTTTCCACCCTTATAATTACTCCAAATGACAAGTTGCTGAAAATTGGTTAAAAGAAGTTAAGGTAAGCTCTTACACAGAATTGAGCTATCACTATGGTTCATTGGAAAGACAACTCACTCCAAAAGCACAAGATCATGCAGTTCATAATCACCGACTCTGGTAATTCCTGTGGTGATTTCAGAGCTCTCCACAACATGATCCGCAAACACACGGATCTGTGATCATCCATGAGAACACAGTTAAGAATAAATTATCTGGTACAGATTTGATTGAGTCATCACTATTACATAAGTATTAGTGGATAAAGAATTGCTCACGTGTTCTTTGGTTGTGTCAGATAAAATGATCAAGACATGCCCTTCAACTTTAACCACCATGCCTGTAGCACCTTCTTGAACACCTGATACGACTTTTACATGATCTCCAGCTTTGAAATATTTACAAAGCTCTTTCTCATTGAACGCTAATGTTTTCTGCAATTACAAAGAAATGCATTAATTCACCAGAACAAAATACAAGGCCATACCCCTGAAGAAAATTGGTAGCAACAATGATAGCTGAAATTGCAAAGAATTACCGGAAGATCAGATATTTTTGGCCTGATGTGGACAGTCTCGTCCTCTACTTTCTCAACCCACCCCTCCAAGTTTTTTAGATCGCCTTTAATAACAATTACAGCATCACCCTTCATAAAGTGCCCCTTTTTCCTATTAGCAAACAAAGTAGACAAGCTAGCCATATCCCCATTCATGTCATCGCCAGGTTTCCTGAACTTCTCCAATTCATCGAATGTTGGCTGAATATTCTGTGTGCTGATTGATTTTATCGACACTGTTTTATATAAGAAACCATCTTTGAACATTAAACCATCAACCATCTCAAAGTACTCCCCAGAGTCTTTATCTCTCCTCCGCTCCACACGAATGTGCATTTCCCTATTTGCAGGAGAGTTAGCAAACAATAATAAAAGAATAAAAATGAAACACCATTTGATGACAGAGGAGAGCGGAATCACCTGGCCTCATCAATATTGAAGAATCGTGGTGGTGGGACAAACGTTTTCTTCTTTACAACCTCTCTCCCTTCCTGAAAGAATAAATTATCCATCACACTAAGTACTCAAATGAGCTTTAAATGAGCAGCTCAACTAAAAATAAGGAAGCTAACTAGCAATCATTGTAATCAGAGCAATCCTCCAAGAACTAACAACTCACAGATCAGAAAATGCATTTTCTTCAGAAAAAGAATGAGACAGAGGAAAAGGACCATGATTACAAATAACATGAAAAACAAAATTTCAACACGGTTATCCATTTCGAACATACAGTTAAGTAGTTAATACAACAGCAGAGCAAAACGTTGAGACAAATCAGTGAGCTCAATTGATCGGTATATTCAGACAAATTAGGTAGGAAGCAACGAACAAAGGCACAGGGTTTTCAGAAACATAATGTTGTTTCAGAAACATAGTTTTGTAACTTACCAGTTTACTAGCCAAAGCTTGCATATCTATTCTAGGAATGAGCTTCACAGTTACCCTCTGACGTACATTGTCAACATCGACAACCTGCAAAAGATAATCATGTGAGTATTTGGGAAAGATATCTATAAGAAAAGCAATGTGACCATACCTTAGCAAGGTCACCTTTATATACTCCCAGCTTCATTCGGACCCAAGTATCCCTTGAAAGATCAACAGACTTGCTCTCAACAGAGAGCACATCTGCCATTTCTTTTATCGGAACTAATGTTATTTTCGCTGAAGCGTAAATGTTTCGTAGACCTTTGCAAGCCTGCATGTAACAAGTTTAGTATGACCGTACTTTCAGAAGAAATATAATGCCAAGCATATGCTTACCTCCTTGACATGGGCCTCTTTTTCCGCTTCAACATAAATATAATTTTTTAGATGATCTAATGCAACAACAGACTTTATCTGGAGATCTGTCCTATCAATGAACTTCTGCATTAGACAAATTGCTGTCTCCCTCTCATGCCCAATCTGAAGCCATAATTTGGTATTAGTAAAGTATAAGCAGTGCTAAGAATTAGCTCGCAGGCTTCAATTAAGCTATATCTTAAACCTACCGCGCATTTCACCATCCAGAGCTTTGGATCCTTCACTGATGGCAAGAGAGCTTGCTGCTCCACTTCTGCAGCTTCCTCTCCATACTCAACATGAGTAGATCTTGCATATCTCTCTCGTACTTGTCTTTCAATCTCATCAATATCCTCTTCTTCATCCCTCATAGACATAGGACGTCTTGAGGCCCTAACGACATCCTCATCAGGAATGTTGGCCCCAGCATCATTAATAAAGTCTGGCAAAGGCAAAGGAGCAGAGATCAGTGCATTAGAAAACTATCTGACCTCGGTTTTTTAACTTAGTAAACTAACTGATGTGAAGTAAAGTAACTGATGTGAAATTTGTTCAATATCAGTCAACATCTAAACAGTGGTGCAATTCCGAAGGAAAACTACAAGCAGCACTAGCAGTAATAGGCATCATCATATCTCACCAGACCAATTTCACCTTTCTTTTCTTAAAGAAGCGATCTAATTCACTAACTAGTTCAATATAGGGTGTGTTCTTTTCGGCTACAGCTTATGGTTTTCGACCCTAACGCGAGCGCTTGTGTGAACGAACCGAATACCGATAAGCCACTTCGAAACAACGACGAAGAAACCGTCCCATTTGTTTGTTTGAGAGAAGCCATAAGTTATAAGCCAAAAAGAACTGAACCATAACATTCCAGATCCTCGGATCCTCAAGAGGGTGTACTGTGTCAGATCAATCAACTTGATGTTCTAATACACCCAGAAATTTAGAAAAACAAATCAAACAACAACACCAGTAGCAGATGCATGGCAGATGTACTGAAATAAAACACTAAAATATACTGTCATAACATCAGATGAGTTAGTCACACTTCACATATTGCTTGTACATTCCTAAACTACTAATATTTCTAGGGGATACAGCCTCATTGTCATAATGACAAAGCAGGGTCGCTGCATGGAATTTTGGGCAGTCAATTGGATTAGGATGGCTAATGGCCCAGATCTGTCATCAATGAATGAGACCGTAAGTGATTAGAACAGATATTGTTCTTTCCGGGGAAGTTCAGAGATTATCATCTCTGTTCAACCAAGTTTCATTTCAACTTGCACAATTGCACCAACTGATAGTAAATAGCAGTGGGTAGCAAAATAGTTATCACCATTAATAGCTCTTGTTCGTATGAATCTGCAAACAGCCCTACATATTTCAGTTTAGCACTTTAGCTTGTCCAGCCCCTTATTACTCGTCAATTAACTGCCTTCCTTTGGAAGGCTGTTGGTTAAGAGCAACAACGATAGAGTTAAATGACTTAGTGTCTCTTTTACAGATAGTAGGATTGGCTCTCATGAAAAATGACTAACTTTAGGGTTTTGAGTAAACCCTTGCAGCAAATTTAGTAGCACCTGAGGATTTCAATGGGCAATATGAGGAGTTCAGGACAAGTGCAGCCCCGTTGATTATATTATATTACATCAAGTGATTTTGATTTGTGAATTGTGTCTTGGTTGAAATTTTACGAAAATTTATCAGTCTAGATGACATATTTCACCTTGTTCTCCTTCCTCCAAAACTTTGAATCTTTTGAACTGTGATGCAATTTATGGATGATGTTTCAACTTGATGGTGAGGTTTTGTCAAGCTTAATGTATGTACTTCTTTATCTGCACAGGATCATGTTATATGCACAAGTATGTCATCCAACAAGACCAATAGAATGAATGAATTTAGTTTATTACATAGGGCCTGTTCTTTTCCTCCGAAGCCGGCGGCTTTTGGCTTTTGCTACAGTACCTAACTTTCAAACGGAGTATTTTCTCAAGATGGGGTCTACAGGTTAAACGATCTACACGTTAAAAGCCCAACATCTGTACTAGCCAAAATCGCAAGTGAGTATCTGTCTCTCCGTAATCTGTACCGTAAACAGCCAAAATTCAAAAATTTCAGCCAAAAGCCATAAGCCGCAGCCGAAAAGAACAGGCCCATAAGACTATGAGAGGAAATAGCACAGTTTAATTAAATATATGCATGGTTTGTTAGACTGATTATAGATTGTTAACATGGCTATTTTCTGATGCCAAGTTTTTCGAGTAGCTAGACTAGAGTGATTGACAGTACATACGTTAGTATGTCTTAATGCCACATAATCTTCAAGTTAGTGTCACAGAGGCAGTAGTAACATACATTTATTCTGAAACAGTGTGCCTATGCCTAAGGTACAGAAGCAAACATTAAAATGCACTCTCAAACAGGAAATTTGACATGCCTGAAAATATCAGACAGACGAAAACTCTAATTCAAGTGCAAGTTCGGGACCAGGCATCAAGCTTGCCTATGAATTCTATACATCAGGAGCCATCCAACTAGGTTTCAGATCTGTTTTAAAAAAACTTAGATCCGCCAAATTGCCGTCACACAATGATCTTAAGCACCGCAACAAATCAGAACCAATGCAATCAAATCGGTTTAAGCTTGAACAAGCGTATACCAGCAAATAATCTGGAATAAATAGTTAAGATCAGGGTTTCTGTATGGATTCTAATTCCCAAGAATCCAGTCCGAAGTTAAACTCTATCAGCAGTTTTCATCCGTAAAATACTAATATTCCACTAAATCACCATAAGTCCCACATATAGCATCGCAACGCAATCGAACAGCGCAACCACTTACCTTCCTCGCCTTCGCCTTCGTCCTCCTCCTCCTCGTCCTCGTCGACCTGCGCCTCCTCGTCGAAGAAACCGCGCACCCCGCCGCCGCCCTTCTTCTTCGGCCGCCCCCCGCCGTCGTCGTCATCATCCTCGTCGTCATCGTCCTCGATGGCCGAGTCGTCGATGAAGTTGTCGTCGCGCGACCGCTTCCGCCCGCCCCCTCCACCGCCGCGCGAGCGGGAGGCCTTCCCTCCGCCCTTCGCCTCCCCCTCGTAGTCGTCCTCGTCGTCCTCCTCCTCGTCGAGATCGTAGGCCTCCTCCTCCTCGTCGTACTCCTCGACCTCGTCGTCGTCGTCGTCGCGGCCGCGGCGAGCCATGGACTTGGCGGCTAGGTTTTCTTTTCTTTTTTTTTGAAAAGGCGGCTAGGTTTTCGAGCGCTCACGAAGCGTGAAGCGGGGGAACACTCGTAGAGCCGGCGTCCAGCGCCTCGGGCAGTGCGGCTCCCAACCGTTCGATCCTGTCAGGAGCTTTGAGATTCGGGATGGAGTGGGCTGTTTCGAGCGGCCTAGTGGCCCTGTGGTTGGACACGGTTGGTGTGCGTTTTCCCCTTTTCGACAGACAATCTGGCTATCAGCATCGACTTCTACATATTAGCAAAGGTAAAGATAGTTACTGCACCTCATCGATTCACTCTTCTCGTAGCAGCATAAGAATTTTATTGTGTCGTTCTGGTTTGATCTACGGCTGGCTCCAACGACAGTGGGCAAAATGCCAAAATCTAGCGTGCCAAACTCTAGGGCATCTCTCCGGACTAGTTACTAAATTCTCATCCTTCCATCCTTTTTCTTTTTATGGTCTTTGTGATCTTTACTTCTTATTATCCAAATAGTATGGTCTGTTATGCTTGTTTCAGAGTTGCCATAAGTTCGCATCGCCGAGCTCTAGTCACATCAAGCATTTTAGAAGCTAAACGGACTTTACAATTTCATTTCCAAAATTTGATTTTATGTGTCATACCTGCTTCTGCTTCAGATTTTTTTTGAGATAGCGGAGACAATCGACTGGTGTAACTATCTTAAGGTTTCTTTTTGGTGTTTCAACGACTTTTGACTTTTCTTAATAATCATTATTTATTAGGCTATTAAGTTATAGCCAAAAGTAATAAACCGTAGTCTAAAATATAACAGGCCCTAAAATTCACGACCTATAAGTTAAATGTTTAGATCCATGCAAATGACCTACCTAACTCCCCGTTTGACTATGCAGTGGTTGGCATGCCTGCTTTTTAGGGCCTGTTTATATTGGTTTTTGCTGATGGTTTCTGGCTACGGCCGATAAATAATAGTGACTGATGAATAGTAGTGCTAATAGAAGCGGCTGATGAATAGTAGTGTATTATATAAGAAAGACAGTGAAACAAAAGGCACTACAATATTTAAACCATCATACGACTTACGGAATTATGATATAATAAAATACAAAATACGTTACAATATATGAAATACGTTACTAGGAAGCATCGATACTCCGCCTAAACGTCGTATCCGTACTCAATATGAATCCGATACAGCGATACTACCAGAGAATTTCGGCCAAAAAAAAGGAAAATACACCAATATGTTTTTCCATACGTTGTGATACCTCTCCGGTACGTTTTCGCCCAAAATGATTATCTCCTGGCCTAATAGGCCCAGCCGGCCCATGCCCGCATTACTACTCCCAAACCTTAATCGCATCATCACACATTCACATCTCCTCGAGCCGCACCAACGCCTCTCGCTCACCGCTGCCACCTCCTCCGATCCACCATCAACTCCGGCGTACTAGTAAATCACACGAATTAGAATGGAGACAAGATCAGTGCGTGAAGACACAAGATAAAGATAGGTCACGGCAAGGTGCAGCTGAAGCGGATAGAGAACAAGATAAATCGACATGTGGCCAGGGGCGAACCCAGGATAAAATCTGAGAGGGAGCACAACAATACACATAGTATGCTGAATTGTTCTCATTCATAATTTTAGCATGAGTGAGGGCCTTTTAGTTGGGCTGAGTGGGAGCACTAGCATTAAATCTTAGGCTATATACCTGAGTTCCTGCGAATTGAGTGACGGCCTGGGCCCTCACTCCCCCCTCTTTGGGTCCGCCCCTGCATGTGGCCATCTCCAAACGTCGCAACGACCTGCTCAAGAAGGCACACAAGATCTCCGTCCTCTGTGACGCCGAGTTCACCATCATCGTCTTCTCCCCAAAGGCAAGCTCTACGAGTACACCACAGACTCCTGGTACGTCCTCCACATCTACTGTATCGTCTTGTTCCTACTGCTATGCTATGCTACCTAACTAGCTCGTGTTAATTTATTTTGTTACTACCATCCTGCCGTTTTTGGCATTGATGCCTGCCCATGTCGCCGAAAGCTTCTGCTTGTTTTTGCCATTTTTGGCTAACTCATCTCAGCTTGGTAGGTCTGTGTCTCTACGTGGGTTGAGCTGAAAAATAGTGGCTTATCGCTGAAATTGCACTGTAGCTGATTGAAATTACATTGTAGCTGAAGGTGGCTTATTTGGTGTAACTAAATTTAAAAATTAAAAATAGAAAAAATATGTTAGTTCATCACGGACAACGTAAACGAATATGGGAAAAAGAACCGGCAAAAAAGCTCAAAAAAAGTCAAAAGTTTAGAAAAAGACAAAACTTATGAATAGTGAAAAATAAGCCAGAAGTTCAAAGCGAAATGAGCGGGCGTTAGTCCTGGTCTGCATTACGGGGTGTGGGGGGGTAGGATTCGGGGGTCTGATGCGGATTGGATCGTTAGGGTTGAAGCACTTCCTAATCTGTTCAGCTACTAGTGACATGCCACTAACCTTCAGCAAAGCTAATTTGTTGCTGCATGGTGGCTACTTTTTTTCCCCAGAAACGAAGGCATGAATGTTATGTAGGTTCATACACATTTTACATTTGCAATTTATTTTGAGGGAGGCAATCAGGGCCACTGAAACTTTGTAAAAGAGAATAAATATATAGAGAATTAAGAAAAGGTACAAAAGAAGAAAAAAGGGGGGGAAAGCATGACTAGAACCTCATGAGCCAAGACACTCAACCATGATGAGTAGTAGGCTGGCAACAAGTCAAGAATATTTAGCAGACGAAATGGCACTATTCCAGAAGCATAACTGTTTTAACTTCACACTATTCCAGAAGCATTGATGATTATAGTTGATCATGCATTTACTGGGACTCAGGGTAAATCTAAGTCGGTTACACTCCTGCATTCTGAACAGTATGAAGTAAATGCATTTCCTTGATAGATATGTGCTCTAAGTGTTAAGTTCCACATAAGAAAGCAGCAGATTTCTTTCCAATGGCTGTTTAGATTTTGCTACCTGTTATATGACAATGCAGATAGCCAAAAAAAAAAATGCATTCGTTATATTCTACCCTAGGGAGAGCAGTTGCTGCAGTACTTCTTCCAGGGAGGACTCACGATTTGAGAGAAATCCTCTGAAGGAGAATATGCTTTGCATCCCTATTCTGATGTTATCAACTTGCAAGTTTTTTTATTTTCTCCCTCTCTTGTAGCCTATTTATAATTTTTTTATTTTCAAATACGTATATACTTACTGTATTGCCGCATCTTTGTTTTTGAAAAATATTATATCACCGTACCGTATCGTGTATGGGGGCATATCTATGTTCTTGTTTATGCAGCCACTTTTGGGCTTTGGACTCAGACGAGGGGGCAGAAGGCCCATCATCTTGTAAAACTTCCACTTCCCTTTTAAGCAAGCAGTGGCGGAGCAAATTTACACCATGTGGGCTCAATTGTACCTGAATAATTTGAAGTGGGGTCATTTCTTCAAAAATTCACAGACTAATACATAAATATATGTGCCGCTGTGTAAGGGTGGAGCAGGGGTTCGAAGGTTTCTCGATCTGCGTGAGAAGACCTTCTTCTTAAGCATGATGCCCGGGGGTTTCTCCCCCCCCCCCGGCAGGTCGAGTTTTAAATACATAAATATATGTAAGTTTTAGACTTGTTTGCAAAAACCTGAGGTTGATTAGGCAGAGCTCTTCTGTTCAAGAAAAAGTTATTGGCAGATGATAGCATAACTATAGTTCACGTGAAGGATAAAAAAGATCGACCGACCGTAACTGGTCATACCGCTCCAAACCAGTAAAAAAATATCGCCTCGAAAAATTTCAAATGCTAGCAAAAATGTTACTATACGATTGTTTGCAAGCTAAGGAAAGTTTTAGAACTAAGGCAACACGAAAACTTTCTTATCGATCGATTTCTTATCAACATAAAAATTTTGTGTTAAATTTGTATCCCAATTCACTGATAACCGGCCATTAACCGATCATTTCCAGCCGGTTATTGGTCGAACATTCAAATTTTTATTAGAACATTTAGAGTGTGATCGTTTTGGCTTCAGTTTTTAGCTTCCGGCTTATTTTTCACTATTCATAAATTTCGTCTTTTTCTGAACTTTTGGCTTTTTGTTGAGCTTTTTTGCTGGTTCTTTTTTCCCGTATTTGTTTGTATTATACGTAATGGGCTAACATATTTTTTAATTTTTTAAAATTTAATTATGCTAAATAAACATCTGTCAGTTACAGTGTTTTTTCAGCCAACTACAGTGCTTTTCAGCCATAAGCCACCAAAAATAAGCCCAAATGATCACCAAAAATAATTTTTTGTTTAATAAAATTTGGTCGGATTAAAATCAGTAACTGGTACCGAGGAGGATCTGATATTTTTTTCATATCTGGTTTTTTAATACTTGGTTCTCATAATGAATATTTTGTTCATTCTTTGATCTCGTGATATATTTGGCCCAACCTATTCTTTTCAGTAGAGCCCAAACAAGCAGTACGAGGATTAAAGTGCCATGCGTCAATTGAATAAATTGTCTCGGTGACATATCAAAGCTATCAGAATTTAAGGTTTGTTTTCTCAGTTGTAAAGGCTGTCAGAATTTGAGGTTTATTTTCTCAGTTGTAAAATTCCTGCTGGATGTTGTGAAACAAAACGAATTTTGTCAAAATCAAAATTGGATTTGAATTCCCATTTCTCTTTTGCTTTCCTCCTCCATAAACCTAATCCACACTAATCTCAAAGCAAACCTCTCACTAATCCTTGTCATCACGCTATGAACGGATGGATTTCTCGCGGCACTGTTCATGACCGGCAAATATCCTCGCCGCCCCCGATTTTTCTGTTGCCGCCGACCTCTTCACGCCTCCTCGCACCTTCCCGTACCTGCGCGCCACTGCCAGCTCCTACCCACTTGTCAGAGGTCGTACACCTCGTCTGCCCCGCCCTGACACCGTTTTGACCCGGCGGTGATGCGTGGCAACGCCGTTTGCCATCCGCGCGCTCCCTTTGCTCCTTCCCGCGCCTTCCCCTCACAGCCGACAGCCAACCCCTCTGACACCCCTGACCGCTGCTCTACATCACCCAGGACAGCTGCAGCCGCACGGGAAACCTTGAGCTATCCCAGTTTTCCCGAAACCACCGTCGCCAAAATATCTCCTCTCCTCCTCTCCGGTGAACCGCCATTCCCGACTTATTTAAACCACCCCAAGCCCTCCATTGAGACTCACCAGCCTCCCTGAAACTCACTGAAGCAACCCCGAGCTCCCTCTTCCCTCCCATTGTCGGTAATTAAAGAACTCCCCATTTCCGAACCCTAATGCAATGTCGATCACCCGCCCCTCCTCTTTTCAATTCCATTCGCCAATAGCCTCCCCATAGCCCTAGAAACAATCCCCGAGCCTTGCCCTAGCTCCTCGACCCCTCTCCTTCCCCGGCACCGTGAGCCACTCCACTGCCACCAACCTCCACCGTGGCCAGCCCTAACCCGCCTTTCTTAGCTTTGGCCAACCCCTCCCCGAGCCTACCCAAACCCTATTGAAGCCCCAAAGCCGGCCTAATTACCCTAGAAAGCTCCCCTTTGCTCCAATTTTCAAAAATGGCCGTGGGAGAGATGACCTCGCTGCCGGCGAACGCCGCCTCCACTGGCCCTCCAACCACCAAAAATGGAACCCTTATGCCATCCCGATCCCGTCCATGTCTTCGGTTGCCGTCGCGCTCCACCCTAGCGCCGCCGCCAAGCGCTGCCTCCCTCCCCTGTCTCTGCGCGCATGGGCTGGAGGGGGAAGAAGAACAGTGCAAAGCACTGTTCCCCCGACCGAGTCAACCCGACTCGGCTGAGCCGAGCCCCGTCGCCCGCGCCGGACGCGCCCGACCGAGCCGCAGCAACGCGGTCCGACCAGACCCGCTCGCTCCCGCGCCCGTTGTGTCAGACCAGGTCCGATCGGCGTGGTTAGATCGAGTCAATTCGCCGCGTCGGGTCCGAGCCCGATGAATACTGCAGACCGAGCCCGAGGAACAGTAACCGACCCGAAGCCCAAAATACATATTTATACTCCCCGGATTCGTTTCGAGCCCGCCAACCCAAATCCAAGACCCACTTCCCCATACATCCCTCCTATAAGCCCAGAAGGCCAATTTAATGGAGTTTTTCAGATTTTCTTTATTCTTTTATTTTCTTTATTCCTCGCTCATTCCTTCGGGCACGGAATTAATTTTATTTTATTTGATTTGCGTTAGCCTCCGGAGTCGAGTTTGCTCAGGAGCCAGGAGTTGAAGCGCAAGCCCAAGTCCAATCTGCTGAAGAGTTTGAATTAATTGAAGTAGTCGATCAGCAAGGCAAGTCGCACATATTTTTGAACATATTGATCCTACATTTCCTAAGTTATTTATTTACATGTACCTTCATTCTGTTATTTTATGTACATCAAATGCTTAGAATGACATGATATTAGCTATGTCCTACCACCTGAAAAGCCCAGTTTAACTTGATGGCCATATTCACCTTGACAAACCTAGTCACATAAAATATAAGATTAATCTTATCGTTGTAGTTAGGGACATCACATCTTTCTACTATTAAGGTTTATGATGTTGGTCTAGGTTTTGGAAGAGTTGGATCTAGGATAAGTGAGGATCGCAGAGATGGATCCGAAGACCTTATCCTAGGGTGGAGGCTGGTTGTGGATTGGTGGCAGTACAGTGTGTACTGAAATCGGGTTTGTGCGTGGTCGATGCCTCAGTTAAAATACAAGGACTAGAACCTTATGCTGATTAAAGGACATAGTAATCGCCCAACCACAAGCGTTGACTTGGTCAAACCTGGCTTAGTAACTGCTCAACTTCAATTGAACCTCTGCAACTGGAAAGGGGGAGACAGAGGGTGAGTTCGTATGGGAGGTGGTTAACCATACAACTGTAGGGCTGCGATGAGTCGGACGAGATCCGTGGGGTCATCCAAGCTTATTGAGATTAACACCTACTGGGCGGAGTCTATACAAAGAATTGAGCAGTGAACATCCTTGTTGTCTTAACTCTATCGCGGGAGTTAAGGGATCTTGTGGGTAAAGCAGGGCAGCTTTGCAAAGTCATAACAAATGGTATTCGAATACGCCGTGCTTCCGGTAAATGAAGCTGTGTTTAATGGGTGAATCCAGTAATGAGGCATAAGTAGATTTGAGAATGATTTGGTAATGTTGAATATTGATAATCAAGTTTGCAAACCCCTTTTACTTTAATGAAGTACATTTTTAAGGTTTTCAAATGGTTCCAACTAAAACTGCATCCACATAAAATAATAGACTTGGATTCCCTTTACTTGATATTCCATGCATGTTGTTATGGATAAGCTCCGTGTGACTTGTTGAGTACGGTGGTTGTACTCATACTTGCTACAAACACATAAACAGAAACAGCAAATTTTGAAGAGGCAGGAGAAGACGAAGAGGTGATTCTGTACGAGGTCGATGACACGTGGAATTAGGATCGTTCTTCGCTCGAGCGTGCCTGTGGTTTCTTTTGTGTAATGTAACTAAGGGCAGTTGACCCTACTGTTATACTTGGCTTTTCGCCTTTATATTGTAATAAAGTTCGCTTTTACTCTTTAAGCTTGTGTTGGCAATGTTATACACTCGTTGGATGTACTCGCAATTGAACAGTCCTGGGCAGCTGCTAGGGTTTCATAATACTCCCGAAAACGGGGGTGTTACATGTTGAACTTTTTTTTACTCTTGAATTCTTGGGCTTGGACTACTAGGGATCCTTTTTTACATGTACTTGGGATCGTTCTGATGGCATGCTTAAGAAATGCTACTTGTTGTCAATATGAGATTGGACAGTAAACTTGTAGCCACTCCCGATCGGAGTCAGTGCCTACCGAGGATGCAAGTGGGAGACTCAACAAGTTACACACTAAGAACCGTACGAATGTATTGCATATGGTTGGTGAGTGTTACAAGTGGCCTCCCCTTTCTATTTACAAGAGGTCCTATTTATAGAGTGGGAGAGGGAGACGCATGAAGTTACAAGTCCGCCCCCGGGGCTTAGCCAACTCCTAAGGGTAGTTTTGTCCACTGCATCAGGTGGGCCCCTTAGGACTAGGTTGAACTTCCCTCGGGTTTCCACCTAACAAGGCCGATGCCCAAAGTATGATGTCCCATCGAGGTTGGCATTTGCACTTCATCCTAGGTTGATCCTCAAACCTCGTTCGGGATAAGTTCCCTATCATATCACGCTTTGCTGAGGTTGACCTCCAGACTTCATCCTGGGTTGACCCCTAGACCTCGTCTGGAGTGGGTTCCCCGACATATCGGGCATCGCTGAGGTTGACCTCTGGACTTCATCCGAGATTGGCCCCCAGACCTCGTCCGAGGTAGGTCCCCTGAGGTGCCATGTCAAGCCAGGGTTGTCATGGTCCACCTCGGTACACCTTACCAGGCCGAAGTGCTTCATGGCCCAAGGAAGCATGGGACCCTACTTTAACAGTAGCCTCTTGTTGAACTGGGTAGTCGTCGATCGCTGGCCTAGGTCGGCGCATTGACTGGTAAAAGAGGACGATGCGCGGTCTCAGGCTAGTGGTTGTCCTGATAACCTGCAAGGCTTTCTGACAACATGTTAAAATACCTTAGTCCTCAAGGGAACTTTAAACTATAGGTCATGCACACGCCTCCGAGTTGGGTTCTCTTGGTGTTTGCCAAATGGCAGCTACTCCACTTGGCCGATTTTAGGTCATATCGGGGAGTTCACCATCGCACAAAAGGACATAGGGTCATGGACAGTTATGTAGTCAAGCGTCTACTACCTAGATGCTGAAGTTGTGCGAAGGCGTGGGGCGAGGACCTAGCCCAAAGAAGTGCCTTGTGAAATGAGTTCTTGATTCATAGCCTTCGAGAGGTGAAGGTGTGCATAGGAGTGATCGAGGCTTAGCCATCGAAGAATGACAAAACCCTGAGGCGCAAAAGGTTGACTCGCTTGATCACGCAAAAATGAGTGTGCCCGACTTGTTAGTCCAAGATGCGCAAAGCTCTTAGGTGAATGGGGTGTTGTGTGAATTTGTTGAGATGGGCATAGATGCACCGCTAGTTTGAGACGTGACAGAGTTTTAGGGCATGTGAGGCCGACTAGGGTGTACACATCTCTATGCACAAGCTCGATTGGTGATGCTGGGTTAGACAACATATCGAGATGTGATTGATCAATGAACGCTAACACACCAATATGTTCGAGGTCGGTGTACGTACTCAGGACTGGCATGATAAGGCTTAACCCTTAAGGTAAGGGGATATCCGCTAAGCCATTGTCTACTTGATAGTTGAGGCATGGTGCTAGAAGCTTGGAGGCGTGCCACATGTTCGGCTTACAGAGGCGTGGCCTATGAAGCAAAGAGTACCCGACATGAAGCTCAATTTTGTTGAGGGATTGCCCTCGAGGTTGATCACACCGCACCGAGATGACATGTTGGAACTTATTGAGGCAAAGCGATCAATCCAACAGGCGCGCATAATTGAGGTGCCAATAGACTAAGTTGAGCTTGGTTTGGGGAATACCCTGTATGTTGAGTCATATCATACGGAGGCAAGGCCATGGAGGAGTGTTGCCCCTTGCCAAGCAATCTAACATGACAACTAGAGGAGTGCATTGGGATGTGAAGTACTAGAGACTGATGAGTTGCTTGTGAAGGGGTCATTCATGGTGCGAGTGAGTGTACCAGAGTGTTGGATACTCAATTCGCATGAGGCATGACCTCACGAGGAGTTCTCGACTCACCAAGGAATGGCCTTTGAGGTGAGGCGATATGCATCCGAACACAAGGTGGTTGACTCATCAAGGCATTGACTACGAGGCAAGGTGTACTCAACAAACCGAGACATGGTCTTCAACCGAAGGAGATGATTTGGTTATCATTCAGTTATCTATAGAGTTAGAGAGAGCCCCTAGTTGGGAAGATGCGATTGAGGCGAAGTGAAGTTCGGCTGAGGCACAGCCGTCGAGACCGATCTAACCACATTGAGGTCAAGCCATCACTCTCAAGATGCTCAAAAAGCTTCATCGATGCACTGAAAGGGCTGAGGTAGTGGGCGTAATGAACCACCTTCTCGAGAGTGACACGAACCTTGTCTTTGGCGCAACATGAACTTGGTTCGAGGGGTGGCAAGGACTTGGTCTGGGGATAGCGCAAACCTCATCTAGGGCATAGTGCGGACCTCACCATGGGGTGAGGCGGACCCAGTCTGGGATGCGATGTGGACCTAGTCTGGTGGACAGCGCCCTAGAGGATAGGGAAGGTGACAATACCTTGGCTAGGTCTATTGTTCCTAAGCCGGACTCACACCTGATGCATGACAAGGTTGAAGTGGAGGTGGCGCCAGAGACCATCGTGGGTGGACTCTGCCAAGTCAAGCACAAATAGTAGTGGCAGCAATAGAGTTGGTCTGAGCTAGGATGACAGTGTGTAGCGGACGTCAAGCCTGGGATGACGGCGCATGGCGCCATTGAAAAAACATGGCACTCAAGACAATGCTCGAGAGTGCTACCAAAAAACTTAGCACTTGAGACACTTCGTGGTTGGGGAGAGGACAAACCTTCGTCGTCTCCCATCCAAAAAACTTAGCGCTCAAGATGAGACTCGTGAGCGCTTCATGGATGAGGAGAGGCCTAAATGCTAGATTGGTCTTTAGACCTCGTTTGGGGTGAGTTCCCCGATGTATCACACCTCGCCTTGGTTGACCTCCGAACTTCGTCCGAGGTTGGCCTCTGGACCTTGTCTGGGTGGGTTCCCCGACGTATCACACCTCGCCTTGGTTGACCTCTGGACTTCGTTCGAGGTTGGCCTTCAGACCTTTTTCGGAGTGGGTTCCCTGAGATACTACGTCAAGTCGAGGTTGTCGTGGTCCACCTCGACACGCCTTGCCAGGCAAGAGTGCCCCGCAGTTCAAGGTAGTGCGGCGATCCTCCCTCAACACTACTAGTTAGGAAAGGAAAGCATTTTTTCTATCGTGGCAAAAGAAAATGATAATTAGAAGCGCACGGATGTGTTTCTATCATAGGCTTAAAGATGTGTAGCCATTATAGGTGGGTTCTTTTCGGCTACGGCTGATGATTTATAGCTGCGGCTGATGGCTTTTGGCCATAGCATGAGTGTTTATGCGAATAAACTGAAAACCAATAAACCATTTCGAAAGACCTGTCCTGATAAACCGTTTAAAAAAGATGGCGGTAACCGAAAAGAAACCACATATAGTTGTTAACCAGCCCACCGACTGAAAACTGCTTTCGTGGACTCAAATCGCTTGCTGGGCTGCAAACTGCCCACCGACTGAAGACTGCTTTCGTGGACTCAAATCGCTTGCTGGGCAGCAAAACTCGACAGAACTCATAGCTCTGAAAAGCCTAACGCATCACGCCGGCCCGAAGACATCCGGAACTACATCGAAGCGCCGGTCAGTGACTCTAGACTCTAGTATCTATAGCCCATAGCTAATGCACTAACGCAGCGAAGCATCACGTGAGAACTCGTCTTAAGATGGGATAATGTGAACCCTCCCATCTAATCACGTATCCTGCAAACCCCCGGGTAAGCATTGTTGATAGAAATTTGTCAGCGAGCCAACCAAACCGATCGAACCAAATCCACGGCGGATAGGCCCGCAAGCATCTCGGGAAGCTCGAAGTCGAAGATTCTGGGAAGATGGCGACAAGAGGTAATGCTAAGGTGCCCACTCCATTGTACAGTCTAATACTCCTACTAGTTTGCCACACCAATGAACTAATATGATTGTGTAGAACCAATCGCACATCCACACAACAGAGCACGGGGTAAGAGACGGTCTTGTTCTACAATGCTTGATGTCTATATCAGTGTGTCACCCCGGTTCATTTCTGACGAAACGGGCTGCCTTTACGCTTAAAGATAGGGATGCAATTCCAACGGATAATTTTCGTCCGATTTGGATCGCTCTGAAGCCGGATCCGGTCATGATCGTATCCGGGAAGCTATTTTACTATTTGATTGGATTCGAGGTTGAATATGGATCCAATTCCGAATCTGGAGCTACTACTATTTGTCAGATTTGGATTTTTTTTTTCAGTTTTGTGCTGGATATTTTTCCCGTATTGTAGGAAGAAGAAAAAATTCCGTAAAAAAAAATTTGGCTTTGAAAAAGAGCAAAAGGCACTAAAAATTTCAGAGAAATTCACAGAGATATTTTAGAATATTAGGAACCCAAGTAAAATATTTTCATACTTTGAGAAGGTTTTATTAATTCTATAGGAATGCTTTAAGTCTCGGGGAAAATAGGAAAAAGCTTTTATAAATTCAGAAAATAGCTCAAAAAATCTATAATAGATAATAATTATTTTAAGCTATAATTTGAAAATTGAGGTTATTACACTGACATGATCATGTTAAATTTATGTATGAACTTATGTTAAAACGTACTATGCCTTTATATCAATGTAATTTGTGTATACGTGTGAGACTAATATATACTCATGTTGAAAAGTTGAAGTGGTATGATTCAACATATATTTGAAACATTTAGGCCCTTAAAAATTATTTTGGTAATTAATGATGACCATATTTAAAGGACTAACATATTTGTTGAGACGATTTAAAGTTTCGGTTCTGTATTTGGAAGATATCATCGAGAAGAACATGGAGAAGCATGCAAAGATGGCTATGGGTTGACATGGCTCAAGGCAATGGTATAAAAATAGGTTAAGGATCTCTTTCTAGATCTTACCAATCTTGAAGTTTGTTGAATTAAGACTTGATTGATAAGCTGAATGCCGTACTATTAAGAGTTTGTTGAATTAAGACTTCATAAGTAGTTTGACAGTGCTTTTGTGCCAAATAGCTCAAACTTTGTGTATACTCATATTGCATTGTTATCCTCTATGCTCTATATTTCCTGAAATCGGCATGACCGCCATTGTCACTGCGGTAGTACCGCTACAATGGTACTACCGGGATTTACATGCCGGTACCTTTTTTCCTGGAAAGGTGCTATTTTGGAGTTCTTCAGGTGTGGTACTACCGCACTTCTTCTCTAGAATTACCGTAGAGAACTAGAGATATGACTGTGGAGCGAGCCCGGTACTACCACACCTGTAGTATGATCGCGTTTATGTTGGCGATGGTTATTTTTCAGAGATGCACTTTTTGGAAGTTTTTTCCCTTTGGAAAATGGTACTACCGCAGCATAAATGGGGTAATACCACTTGCAGCGGTACGACCGGTGCATATGAGTGTAGTATGATCATATTTTGTGTTAATGGCTAGTTTCAGTGCATTTAATGATCAGTAAATAGCCGTTGAACAGGGAGTCTGGTACTACTGGTCACCACATGGTGGTACTACCGTAAGCCTTGATTTTTGATGATTTCGTCTTCAACGGTCACCCTGGTTGGTGGAGACTATAAATACCTCCTCACCTGTAGCAAAGGCACTATCTTGGACCTCTATTGAACACTCTTCGGCCATTGCATCTCCCTCTTCAGCTCAAAAGTATTTAGTTCATCATTTGAGGTTATTGAGAGCATTCAAGTGCATTGCATCAATTGTTTGAGTTTTGCGGCACTTGAGGACCTTCAAGCATGTGTCATCAACTTGTTACTATTGGAGGTTGCTGACTCCTAGACGACTTGGAGGCGTGTGAGCCAGTGATCTCTTTAAGAAGATTGTGAGGAGGGCTGATTGTGCTGTGAAGGTTGGAGCTCACCTACCTGGAGTGAAAAAAGCTACCTCTAGTGGATTGAGGAAAGACTCATTTGCGCATAGAGTCGGTTTGATGAAGCTCCCTCATCATGGATAAGGTGAGACCGGCAAATCTTCGAAACCACATAAAAAAGTCTCTAGTGTTCATCGTATGGTTTACTCTCATGCTCCTTGTCTTGTGCATTTATATTTCTAGTATTTAATTGCGTACTTGTCTATTTAGGATTATGTCTTACTTAGATCTAGATTATTGGTGCACATAGCGAGACTACATTATTTAGGCCTTAATTATGAAGAACTGTTTTGACTTATGTTTTCGCATAAAAACTTGGTTTAACCAAAGATTTTTTTTAAAAAAATTCATATTCACCACACTCTAGTCGATTATCCTTGATTGTACAAGTGGTATCAGAACATGATCTTTCTTTGTTTGGGTTTATTGCCTAGAGAGAAAAGATGGCTAGTTAGGGAATCTCCTTGGGCAAGACACCTCTATTTGATAGCTCTAATTATGCATATTGAAAAATTCGTATGATCGTTTATTTAAAGACCATGAGTCCAAGTATGTGGAGAGTTGTTAGCGAAGGTTTCATTATGGCTCTTGATCCTATAGATCCCATGGACCAATAGAGCAGAACTCTCATCTCAATACTCAAGCGATGAATGCTCTCTTTGGAGCTTTGAATGCGAATGAATTCAATAGAGTGAACAATTTTGAAATAGTTGATGAAATTTGGACTACGTTCTAGGAAATTCATGAGGGCACATCCGCAGTCAAAGATGCCAAATTGCATAGATTTTGAATTAAATATGAGACATTCATTATGCTACCACATAAAAGAATCAAGGAGATGTACTCAAGGTTAAACAACATAGTGAATGAACTCAAGGGCCTTGGTTCCATACTAACAGATCTAGATATTCTTTGTAAAATGCTTAGAACCTTCCAGATAAATATGAAATATTGGTGACCTTGTTTCTCAACTCATCTAAGTTGCCAAGGATGACTCCAATCAGTCTCTTGGGCAATCTCATGATAAATGAGTTGTACAAGAAGGATAACGAGGAACTCTTGGAGCAAATATCCTCCAAGAAGAAGATTACCGCTTTCAAGGTAAAAGCAGGATCAAGCGATGAAGCGGATGATGATGAAGATGACTTCAAAGTGGAGAAGTCCCTTCTTGTGAGGAGAATGAAAAGATCTATGAAGAGGCGCTCAAACCAAAGTGCCAATTATGATAAGAGCAAACAGGACAATCCTTAAGCAATAAACGCTAACCAATTTTTGTTGCTATGAATGTGATGAGAACAATCACGTTGCTTCTAAATGCCCCACCAAGAAGGATGAAAAGATTAAGTCATCTAAGAAAAAGGAATACAATGACAAGAAGAAACTTTTTAAGAAGCTTCACAAAGATAGAAAAGATGAAGCTCACATTGGAGAGTGGAATTCCGATGAGGAATATTGTAACTCTAAGTCTAATGATGATGGGTCCTCAAGGAAGAGAGGACTTGTTGGAATTGCTTTAAGGGATGCTCCATCACTCTTCTCTACATCCACTTGTCATATGACAAAAGGGGACCACAAGGTAAAAGTAAATGATGATGATGATGATTAGCCTACCTATGATAAACTCATGGACATGTTAGAGGACTTGAATGAGTATCTTGGAAAAGCAAAATCAAAATTCAAGATCTTGAAGAAAGAATTTCTTTCTCTTAAGGGCACATGTGAGGAGCTAAAGGAAGCTCATGATACTCTTCTTCTCAAGGGCCTCACCAAATCCAAGGTGGATATAGGTATTACTTGTGATATCTTTGATAATATGTCTAGTAGAAACATTGCTCCTTGCATTGCATCTACGCTAGTATATCCACCTTATGTGATGATTTACTTGTCATGCCATGTAGCTCTAATATAGATTCTAGCTATTACATGAATAACACTTATGACTCTCTTCTTATGGTTGAGAACAATGAGCTCAAAGAACAGGTGAGCAAGCTAAATAAGAGCTTGAAAAAGATGCTTCAAGGGCAAAGCGACCTTTGATAAAATATCGAGTCAGCAAAGATACTCATAAAATAAAGAAGGCCTTGAGTTTATCCCCAAGAAGAGCAAGACGCCTATTTACAAGGCTACAAGGTTTGTAAGTAAGAATGGTAAATTTTACCATAAGTGTCATAATGTGGGGGCATTTGTCAAATGTTCACCCTATTGGTAAAACTCCTAAGTTTGGTGTTTATGATTCTTATTACATGCTTAAAAATCCAACAATGGTAGAGTTGTAGCAAAATTTATTGGCATTCCTATACTTGGTGATAAAAAGAATGTCATTTGGGAGCCCAAAGCCTTGGCTACTAACATCTATGAACTTAATCTTCTTTTGTGTGTGAACTACAAAACTGGTAAAAGGCATTGTGTGCTTGATAGTAGTTGCACTCAATATATGATCGGAAATCGAAAAATGTTCATCACATTTGAAGTGGGAGTGGAGATAGAAAGATCACTTTTGGTAACAATAGCAAGGGAAAGGTAATAGGATTGTGTAAAATTAATATTTCAAATGATATTTCCATTTCAAACGTATCTCTAGTTGAAACTCTAAATTTTAATGTTCTATCGGTTGCCTAATTATGTGATCTTGGCCATACTTGTACTTTTTTGTCAAGAAGGTGTTGTGATTTCAAAAGAAACGGAAAATACTTTGGTTTTTAAATGCTTTCAATTTGAGATTTCTCCTCAAGTGATTATTGCCTAAAAACTTGTTTAGTTACAAAACCTCTTTAGGTTGGATTTGGCATAGAAGGCTTGCTCATGTAAGGATGATTCAACTAAAAAACCTTTTCAAACATAACTTGATTGTGGGTTTGAATATTAAGTTCAAGAAAAATAAGCTATATAGTACTCGCCAAGCCTGTAAGCAAGTAGCAAGTTTTGATCTATCCAAAAGTATCATATCCAACTTTAGGCCAGAGCTTTTACATATAAATTTATTTGGGCCAACAACCTATGAGTGCATCAGGGGCCATAGTTTATATTTAGTGATTGTGGATGACTACTCAAGCTACACTTGGGATTTCTTTCTACATGATAAAACCGAAGCCTCCATTATTTTTAAAAACTTTGCAAAAGGGCCTAATATAAATTTGATTTCAAAATAAAGAAAATATATAGTGACAATAGTTCTGAGTTCAAGAATACTAAAATTGAAGATTTTTACAATGAACTTAGAGTAAAGCATGAGTTTTCCGCTACCTACTCTCCGGAGCAAAAGATTAATTTGTGAGTATACAACATGTACACAACAATTGTATACTCTAGAATAAGTTTTCTATGCAATTAACTCAATTGAATAGAACTATTTATCTTTGAGATTAATTGTTAGCAAAGATTACACATCTGGTTGTCATTAATCATCCAACAATTAACACATAATGGAGGAACTAGATGACAACTCAATTGCAAATGATTGAGTTTAAATCAATCAAGAGTATATATGAACTACACAAATTATATATACTCAAAGGATATGTTTCAACGTAAAGATCCTTAATATTTGAAAAAATGGAATATGGATCAATATTAATGAAACCAGAAACTTATAGTGAACTCCCTCTAAATGTGTGCATACACGAATGTATAATTAAAACATATGCACATATTCATCTTAGACTTTAGTGGAGTTCAATCTATATTTTAGATCCGCCGAATACAATAAGGTATAAGAATATGATGTCGAATGCATACATCTATAATTTTCACATTTTCATCCAAATAAGACCAAGAAATATCATAATCAATAAACAAGTTAGTCTTATATCTACATTTATCATAAATCACATCTAAATGAGACTAGGCAATATCATAGTTAATAAACAAGTTAGTCTCACAATTGCATTTGTCATTATCACTAAAACCAACTTAATGGAGTTTGAACTTACAATTCCACCTTGTCCGCTCCCTCGTCTGTACATATGTCACTCTGTCCATGCCATCCCCCCTCGCCCGCACCCTCGTTTGCACATATGTCACTCTTACCATGTCGTCCCCCCCTCCTCGTTCGTGGTGTTGTGCATCGACAACGAGTCCAAATTTTTGGTGGCAACACACCGGGTTCCCCTTTCGCTCGGCCATAAATATGGAAATCTCGCAAATGCTCATTGCTCATGTCAACTGTGTTTTGCTTCTCATTCTCACGCTTGTCACAATAACATATAATGGCAGTCACCAAGGAGCCAGTCCAACCGGGGTTATCGACACAAGACCTTCCCCTTGAAACGAGGGAGGACTTCGGCCCTAACTATCGCTTGATGCCAAACAAGCGTACTGAACCGGTATGGCTGAAATGCAGACACAGGGAGGACGCGGTCATGCAGGTCTTGGACAGCTAGTTCAAAGGCAGACGGCGTTTCTTCCGATGCCCACACTCTGGGGTACAATTAGCCAATAGTTTATTTTCTGTTAGTAGTAATAGAGCTTTCATGTTAACACTCCTTTCCAGCAGATGGTGAAATACATCTTTGTTCATTGGATCGATCCTCCCCATGAATGCCATATTGTGACGTATATGGATACATTGTGAAATCGAATCTTAGACTTGGAGGCACAGATTGACAATCTCAATGAGCAGAACATTGATATCCGCCAACAGATGCAGCGTGAGAGGGGCAATGAGAAGGTCATCAACATAAGAAGTTCTTATGATCCCACATGTTGCTACACGAACCTTAGCTGCATATGTGCATGCCACTACAACGATGGTCAACCACATCCGAGGCGGCCCATTGCAACACTCCATGTGGATAGGGTCAGGCACCTTCTATCAGTATCCATGCCCAGAGAAGCTTGCAGCACGGTATGCTTCCCTGTTGTACACGGTTATGTTCAATCTCCTAAAGCATGTAACTAAATGATGGACGTGTCGTTATGGTTGCCATTTATTGAACAAACGTACATCATACAAAAGAGTACAACTAATGCATCTAAAATTTACCATTAAATGGCAATGATATCATAAATAATCAGAAGCGATAATAAATTAAGGAGTTAATCATTTAAGTAATGAAATGATTAATTGGTAATTACCATCACATAAAATAGTACATATTAAATGGCTACAAATATGAATTAATTGGACAACCAAAAAGATACATGAAATTATGACACCAAATGACAACCAGATGAGCTCGGTCTGTTGGAGTAATCCATTATTGAGTACCCGGATGTCTTGCATATCCTGCACTTTACTATGCAGCTAATGCTGGACAGAGTGACATATGTGCGAATGAGGGAGCGAGCAAGGGGGACGGCATGGACGAGCCAACATATTTGCAAAGGAGGGAGGGGCAAAGGGGGATAACAGCAAGGGACCGATATATGTGCAATGGAGAGAAGTCACACACTGCAAAATATGGCCACCGCATGGTGGCCATGCAGCCTACGACTTCAATTGTGAATTAAATTAGCATTGAATATCGCTAATTATAATTAAATTAACATGGCAAATTCAGAGTATATAAAAATGCCCCCAAAAATTAGATAATTAGGTCGACTATGTCAGGAGGTTGTACATAAAATTTTATAATTTTTTGAGCTTATTTGTTATATATAACAACTCCTACAAACAACATAATCGTATATATTTTTGAGCAATATTCACAGTGGAAAAAAATTATAAAAAAATTGCACAATCAATTACGTTGTGTCAAGGTTGCACATAAAATTTTATAATTTTTTTGAGCTCATTTTCTATATTTAAAAATTCACACAATCAGTAAATATAAACTACTAATTTAGATAAGTAATTAAGTCAGCTAATTAACTTGCTTAATTACCTGCCGTCTAGTGGCATAGAAGGAGCTGCACTGTGGTTAGGCGACAGGCGCATGGCCACATGTTGGCTGGGCAATAGGCCCCTGCCGCACGGCCACAGGGCTCCGCTAGCTACGTGTCAGCTCTACAGTGCCGCCATCCACTTATTGTGCAGTAAAAGTGATATTTTTGCAATTGTCGCGTGACTATGGCTATTCTTGCAAATACAAGTTCAAAACGTGCCAAAAGTGCCAACAACTCGATCATGCTACCGTTTAGAACCTCAAAGAGTAATTAAAGCATGGCTCGGCGGTGGTGTTCACTGGTTGATATTATCGGACTAAGAGAGTGTTCATACTGGCTTCTATTTCTGACTTCTGCTTGAAGAAGACAGAAGCCAATGGGCCTCTTCTTTTCAGCTTCAGCCTTTAGCCTTTTTCAATAAAGTGTTTTTCTACAGTAACTATCATTTAAATGAAGTGTCTTTTCAAGATAGAGTTTGCAAGTTGATTATAACAGACACTATATAGCAACTTCATTTATATCGGCTAAAACAATGCGAGAGTTTCCCTTACTCTGTACTCTCTCTCTCTCTCTCACGACTTCTATATCAGTTGTTACTATTCAGCGGCCATAGCCCAAAAAATGGGCCCATCTAGTTTCTCAAAGCGGCTTCTCCACTCCTCTCACTCTTGTTTCGTGCATCATATCTCTTCTCAATATTTTCACTGTTCGTACCCTCTTTTTAAAAGCCATTTTTTCGGTCGCTATAATTTATTTGCAACCACTATAATTTATTTTCAGCCACAAACTATCAGTCGTAGCTAATACGAACACGCCTAGATAGGCCTATTTGAAATATATAATTCCTTCAAATTTCTTATGACGTTCTTGTGACCAACCGGAGCTTAAGAGATATTTAAGCCTTCAAGAAATGGTAGGAATTTCGTAAAAAATACCCTTCGACTCTCACTGTATGTAATGATTTCTGTGAAATTCTTGGTGTCGGCCTTAGTTATAAATTGATCCACAGTAGGTGCGGTTCACCCAGATCCACTGAACTGATGGCAAGTGTGGATTATTTTGAACTGTGTCTTTTAGCTTTTTGCTTAATTTTTGAATTCTGACTATTCGCAAGAGACTACAGAAAGATACGCGTATACAATTTTAATTGATATGGATGAAGTCAGGACAATATTTATTATAATTAACTTATAAACCCTATCTTAAAAAGATATTTTATTTGAACAGAAAATTAGTTACGTACAAAGCTAAACTATAAGTTAAAAAAGACATCCAATCACCACTTGTTTTAATTAGACTGAAACGTTAGCTCCGTACCTATATAATTCCGCATCCACATGCCTTACGTGCCGGCCCCCGCACAACGCTGTTGTCGCTCTACCACTGCCCACTAGCTGGTTGCCTCCCCGTGGGGCCAAACGGCCGGCGTCACCGGTCGAGCCAGCGAGTCGAAGGCCGAAACGTATCGAGCGCGCGGCGCAGTGTTTGCTGCAGCGAAACCAACCCCCCCCCCGGGCTGTTAAGAGCAAGTACAATAATGCTGATTAGGTTGTCTCTAACGAAATTCACGTCAACATAATTCTAAGTGGAAGAGAGAGAAAAAAAGAGAGAGAGGCAATCTGCCTCTTATGCAAGAGGTGACCTCTAGCACATTATACGAGGAGTTACGGGCAGTTTGGAGGCGATGCTAGTTCTTAGAGCAAGTACAATAATGCTAACTAGGTCGTTTCTGATATATTTATGCAAGTATTAAATGTTTGAGTGCTTTAGTAGAGGTAACCTCTACTCAATTTATTGTATTAGCTACCTCTATCATAAGTCACTTGTACTTTTTTTTATTTATTTGGCTAGTCCTAGAGGTGGCAAGTCATCTCTTCTATTAAATTTGCTCTATATGGTTAGTGTCTGTTTGGTTCGCGTCCTGCAGCGGAGTGTACCGGGGACGTGTTTGGTTGCCACTCTAGTCTAGGCACCACCCTCCAGGCCTAGGCCTCAAAAAACGAACGCCTGGACAGCAGGCGTCGTCTTCCCCAAATCACAAGCCTCCCTCTTTCCTAATCTTCCCTAGTCCCGCCGCCTCCTCCTCGGCCGGCCGCCGCCTCAACACCCGGATCCCGCCACCTCCTCCTCGCCTCACCGCTGTCGGTCCTCACGCCTGGATCCCGCCGCGACCTCGGTCTCACCGACGCCGAGCTCCGCCACGACCTCCTCACCACGCCTCGCTTCGCCGTCGCTCCCGCATCCCGCGCGTGGATGCTACTCCCGCATCCTGCCGCCGTCACTCCTCAGGCCAAGATCCTGCCACGACCTCGGCCTCACCGACGCCGAGCTTCGCTGCTCGATTCAGTGGAATCCGAGGAAGATTTGGGACAAGGAAGGAAGTATTTTGGGAGAACTGGTTTTAGAGGGATGCTAATCAAAGCGTATTTCATACTTTTTACGTTTTCTCGTTCTCAAAACGCGATTTTTTTAAAAAAAATGTGTGTGTTCTCGCGGCCGACGTCTTCCAGCAAACACCATATTCTCCGGCCTGTCTGCCCAAACAAAGATCATAGAATTCCATGCTATCTTCCCGCGTCGCTTTTTTTCGCTGCCGCACGCTGCGAGGCTGACGAGGATACGTGAATGTTACCGCACGATCCTTGCTCCTTAGCGCGACGTGGACGTCTGAAATAATCAAAATTTACTGCCAAGTGGCAGCTGGTTTTCGCTTTTTCGGTTTTGATCGAGATGGGTATCACACGCTATCAGTCTTTATCAATGGCCGGTTAGGCATAAGTTGCTTTGCAGGTCGGCTCTAGTGAAAATAATGTACTTGCGTATACTAGTGCCTTTCTTGGATGAAACTAGCGTGTGCTAGGTTTGCACGCACGCCACCTCGTCGATGAATTGAAACCTCGTTTGAAAAAACGTTAAGCAACTATTCCCCTAGGTGTGATTGGTTCCGTGTAAAAGAAGTACATATCTGGGATGGTTTTAAAAAATATCATCTATTCGTATGGTTGCTTGAACTGAAACATCACATCCTGAATGATATTGTATGACTGAGTTGTTGTGCAAATATTTTAAGTTAAAGCAAATACAGAGATGTTCGTTTGGAAAGAAAACTTCGATACGTACATATGCTATAAGATTTAAATTATTTAAGTCCGGATCATAAAACGACACATAACCTGGTCTTCAACCTGTCGATGCATAGTCGATGCATTGTGCCTCATATGGCTGCAAGTCCCTGGCCGACCATGAAGCATATACGTTAAGATCATCCTGAGTTCGTTGGTTTTCGACTATGTTGTGTTAATTACGCTGTGTCGATCATGCAGATACGACCATGTCTTCGATCACGTGGGGTGTCGAGCACATTCTTCCATCACGTTGCGTCAACCATGCTGTGTCGACCAGCTGTTACGACCACGTTGTGTCAACCACGTTGCTTTGATCACACCACCTTAATCATGGTTTTTCGACCATGGTGCTATAAGCCCACGAGTACTGACTGGTTCACTGTAGCTATGACTAGTTTGATGTATCTACGATCGATTCACAACGCAGCTTGAATCACAACTACGACTGAGTTTTTGGAGTCTTTGACTACTCTCCAACTCCGAGGCCTTCGACTCCTATACAGTACTTGAACACACCGAGTACTCGACATGCAACTACCATCAACAACAAGTTTACTTCCAACACGATCTATGGTCTAGTTCAAATGTTTGTTGCATCGTGCCTCATACGACTGCATATTCTTGGCCGATTGCAAGGCACGTGGCCAATTTATAGTAGTTTATGCACCAAAATGGAAGGAAAGATCCATTCTGGGTATATCGTCAACGTTATGCAAAGATGATGCACCATATCTCCAACTGATGGAAGTAATTCTCAACAAATCTTTTCGATATGGAAAGCAGAGGTCCAGAAGGTAAGAAATCGGTAATCGATCAAAAATTTGATTTCAAAATTAATAGCGCAATCAGCACTATGTGGAAGCCACGTATGTTGCCTGCGATCTTGCTCATGCCTATAAAAGGAGAGACCCTGCAGACGAGAGTAGATGAAGACGAACAGATGGGGGAAGGGATGGAGACACCTGATCACACCGGTACACCCTGGACAGAGGAATGAATGGAGCTAGCTTGCAAGCCGATAATTGGTGGCAGTAGCGAGACAGCTGCCAATGCCTACGGTCGCTGCTGGTGATGCCGTCGAGGAAGTACATTGGAGATCGTCGTTGGGTAGCCTGTGGCCACAACAACAGGGCTAGCAAGATTGTCGTCATCTCATTAGGTTGAAGCATGAAGTCCTCCCACTCTTGCATATGGCACGTGCCCCGGCCAAGCTGTGCGGCCGTGATGATCTGCCATGTGCCAAGTTAGTCCTGTCTATATCTCTAAGTTGATGATAGCTCCACAAGGCAAGGTAGATAGCTCTACTCACAAGTCCTTTTAATTGATCAAGACATGTGACGTCGCCAACTGCCGCTCCAATCTAATAAGGATGGCGTCATCGATGACTTTGATACTCAGTCACTCTCGATCGTCTATGATACTCTGTCGCTTACAACTGCCTGTTGTGCTCGATCACTTACGACCACCAACTATACCTGGACAATTATCGATCGCTCGCCATGTTCGAGAGCATATGACCATTCGCAGTGTTCAAACATCACTGACCGTCCTCAATATCCAGTCGCTTATGACCGTTTGATGTATTTGATCACCTTGCCTTCAAAACTTGGTGCTTTTGACCGCCTTCGGTACTCAGGCCTCTCTAACTGCCTTTAGAACTTGGCGCTTTCAACCTCCTTCAATACTCAGGCTTCTCTGACTGCCTTTGGAACTTGGCACCTTTGACCGTCTTCAATACTCAGGCTTTCCCAACTACCTTCGAAACTTGGCGCCTTCGACCGTCTTTGATACTCGTACGCTCCCAACTGACTTTGATACTCAGCCATTCACGACCGCTCATCGTACTTGAGCGTCATCGGTTGCCTTAGATACTCGTACGCCTCCGATGGCTTTTCAGAACTCGGACGCCTATGACCGCTTGTTGTCCTCTGATGTCTCTGATGGCTTGTCATATTGGACGTCCCCCGAACGACTTCGATACTTGGTCATTCACGACCGCTTGTCGTGCTCGAGCGTCTCCGACCCCCTTTGGCACTCGGACATCTCCGATTGTTTCTTAAGCTCGAATGCCTTCGACCGCTCGCTGTATGTGGTCGCTTTTGACTACTCGCTGTACTTTCGATGGGTTTCGACCAGGATGGCTTTCGACCATGAACAACGTCCAATGGGTTTTGACCACGATAGATTTCGACCACAGACGACGTCCGATGGGTTTTGACCATGACGGCTTTCGACTACAGATATCTTTTGATGGACTTCGACCACAGACATCTTTCATTGGATTTCGACCATGATGGATTTCGACCACATACATCTTCTGATGGGTTTCAACCACAATGATTTTTCAACCACGGACAACTCCCACCACAATGTCTTCCAACTATCGGCCATTTCCAATATCCGATGGCTTCCTACTACTGGCTGCTACGATGCCCGATGGCTTCCAACTACCGGTTATTTCCAATATCTGATGGCTTCCGACTATCGATTGCTGCGATGCCCAATGATTTTCGACTATCGACTGTTTCGATGGTTGGTGACCTCCGGCTTTTAACTACCAATTACTTCCGAGTGCCGAAGACTTATGGCTTCCTAGGAATCTTTCCCAGTGGTCACTTTCGACCACGTCGATACTGACCCCGACGTTCTGCTCTGTTAAAATTAAGGATGGTTTGCTCTTACGACATTTGAGTTCAACTAAGTGCGTCTGCACAGCAAAGGGGTCCTTCCCGTTTGGTCACTTTCGGCCACTTTGACCTCTGACCCAGGCGTTCTGCTCTACCAGCCTCACCGCCCAAATTAAGTACGTCTACTGCACCAATTCTATTACTGTGTTGCCAGATCAGTCATGTTTGATATGAATCATGCATACTTTTAACCACCTTAATTTTATATGTCATTTGTTACCGATGAGGTCGAACTACATGGGCGAGTGTGGCCAATATAAAGGCTACGCTATCAACAGCCCCATAGACCGACGAAGCTATAGATAATGCCAACACCCATATCTATATCAACAATGCAACACATGCATAGAGAACGAGAAGTGAAAACTGAAGATGACAACCAATGTGCAGCTTAATTGGAGGTAGTCTGTGGGTTCGCCCTGCGGATGTAATTAACCGAGAGCCTTCCAAGGCCCCGGGAACCAGGAGAACACAACGTCTATGTCAGATCTGCTATGCAAAGCAGGCTGTGGAGCACACTCATATAAAGGGAATCTGTAATTTTGTTATTATTCAATGAATGAATAAAATACATATTTTCTCTATCTTTCTTGTATTTATATACTTTTTGTGTATTTTAGTACACTGGCACATCCACACCTTTTACCTCGAGGCAAGAAATCCCGTGAGGGATCTCTCGCGTCAAATAGATATGATACAAGTTCGACGAATATTCTCTCTAGATGTCCAATCATTTATTTACCTAAAATAATTAATTCATATAGAACTATCCCATCTCATTTAACCTTACCCTGCTAACCAGACACACGCTTAAAAACTCATTTAACCTTACCCCGCTTAACAAACACACACTTAAAAAACATGAATGCAACCATTAGCTCAAGCATAATGCAGTTTTATAAGCCTGTGTGAAGTGGGATGTCTGTCGTTCTTTTTGCCATGAAGCTCCAAAACCCACTTGAAGAAAAATACACCTGCGCCGACGTTTCCTTTCACCAGAAAAGTAGCAATGATTCTGCCATAGAATATTCTCTTGGATGTGCGCATCTGTGCAGAGTACAGACTGTTCTTGTTTTCTTCCCGCCATTTGTTTAGCGCGAACGCACTCGATCTTCCCCATCCCGTCTCCGCTTTATTCTAGCCCAACTATTTCCCCTAAGCCAGTGGGGGCACTTCGCTGTGTGTGGATGCAAATTTATTCAAAGGGATAACTAAATCCACTTACTGAAATTTCATCCAAACCATCCATTACATCATTGACATTTATAATCCTCCTTTCAGAAAAGAACATTTATAATTCACGAAATGAAACATACAATAGGAATATAGTACTACTCCCTTCATCTCGAATACACCTAGAAAGCATATTATTTAAGTAATATTTAATTAAATTAGACTATAATTGCTCATATTAGATAGACATAATATTGCTCTTTCTATTTGAAGTAAATATATTCTAATTTTACTAAATGTTACTTAAATAATTTACTTCCTAAGTATGTATTCAGACTTATATTACAGGACGGAGGAAGTAATAACTAACATTTATTTTTACGCATTTTACGGACACTTCTGAATTAGAACTAGATGGTAGCTTCATAAAAAGTTAACCCCAGAGGATCTCGATCATATCGTGCCTATTTCATTGGTTTGTTTTACATGCTAAATTGAAGAGTTGAAAGGTATAGCATACTTGCAAGTTGCATAACAATGATGGAATTGGAAGGTTGCAGTAGACAAGCAGGCAGCAGCAGGAGTAAAGGTTAGTGTTTGCTACAGTTTATTTTTCTGTCCAATCACTTGGGGTAGCTCCGTCCGCTTGTGCCTTGATTGGTGTACAGTGGCCAGGCAATTCTCTGTTGCCAGATCCCCCTTGCCTGAGAAGGACAGAGCATCTGTTCAAAGGAACAGACATGCTTTGAAAACTCTTAGGGCATCTGTAGCGTATGAAAAGAGGAGGTCTTAAACCACCTTAAGGTCAACTTTATACATTACAAGGGTGACCTTAAGCAGACCCTAAGCAAAAAAAGCTTAAGGCTGGTCCTCAAGCTAAAGACCTGGCCATAAGCATTAAAATACAATTTTTCTTTATCTGCCATGTGGGACCATCTTAAGGCCCCTTGGGTTATATACACTATGGAGTTGGTCTTAAGGTTTAGATGGGACCCACCTTAAGACCCTTTGGGTTATATACACTACAGATGCCCTTATAGTTGCAAGAATTTTTCAAGTACTCTGGTAGGTGATTAACCTTTCAAAATTCAAACCCTAACATGCCAGCACTAGGAGTAGCCGCCTAGTTTAACGATTAAGGGCCTGTTTGGGAGAGCTCCACCAACTCCAGATTCACGAAAAACGTGGATCTGGAGCTGGATTCACCGTGGAGCAGCTCCATGGTGGATCTGAGATTCGTCAAAGTGTTTGGGAGAGCTCCACCTCGCTCTCTATCTCACTTCCACCTGGGCCCCACGCGTCAGCAAGCAAAATGAAAAAAAATTCCCGGCGGGCGCGGCCCCGGCGGGCGCAGGCGCGGCAACGGCCGGCGGGCGCAGCCGCAGGCGAGGCGGAGAAGAGGAGGAGGCGGCGCAGGCGCGGCCCCGGCCGGCGCAGGCGGACGAGGGGGAGGCGGACGCGGGGGAGGCGGCTGAGGCCCGGGAGGAGGCGGGGGAGGCGGCGCCGGCCCGGGAGGAGACGCGGGAGGCGGCGCCGGCGCGGGAGGAGGCGGGGGAGGAGGCGGGGGAGGCGCGACGGTGGAGGGAGGAGGCGGAGGCCCGGGAGGAGACCGCGGCGGTGGAGGGAGAAGGCGGAGGAGGCGGCGGTGGAGGAGGAAGGCGGAGGAGGCGGCGCCGGCGCGGGGGGAGGCGGACGCGGGGGAGGCGGCGCCGGCCCGGGAGGAGGCGGAGGCGGGCGAGGCGGCGCCGGCGCGGGAGGAGGCGGGGGAGGCGGCGCTGGCGCGGGAGGAGGCGGGGGAGGCGGCGCCGGCGCGGGGGGAGGCGGACGCGGGGGAGGCGGCGTCGCCGAGAGGACGGGAAGGAGGCGCGCGGCTGGGCGGTGGAAGGGGTGGAGACGCGCGGTGGAGAGGACGGGCGACGGGAAGAGGGAAATAAGATCGAACCGTTTTTTTCTGTGTAATGAGTGGCATGGTGGGTAATTTTCCCCAACTCCACCAACTTGAATTTGGTGGAGCACCCCTTGAGGTGCTCCATGGATTTGGTGGATCTGGAGCCAGATCCATGATTTTGGTGGAGCAGATCCACGGTGGAGCTGCTGGAGCTGGAGGTGTTTGGCTTAGAAAAGTGGATCTGAATCTGTTTTTTGTGAATCTGGAGCTGGTGGAGCTCTCCCAAACAGGCCCTAACACTGGAGCTGGCTAGGGCACGCATCTTGATTAATCATATATTCCGCCTCTCTCTTGTGCGTTCATGTTCGATTCATCGCGGCCTCTCTTCGCTTTTAGCTTGACCACACCTTGTTTCATTTCCGGCCGGTCCTTTTTCTTTTGATCGTGTCTAACTCGATCCAGTGCTAGGCTCACTTTCGCATCTCTTCCTTGATGATAATGACCTCTCATTCCCGAAAAAGGACAGCCAATCTTAGCACCTTTTTTTTTTCTTTCTCTCTTGCTCCCTTTGTTGTTCTTCATGGCGTCTCGTGGACCGAACAATTTGCGCATGAATGATGGGCTTGCACGACGATGCAGCCATCTTACGCATCATATGCATGAAAAGCACAATCCTTGGCTCCAAAAGTTGCACGATAATGAAAGGTAGGCAAGTGGCTTGGAGAAGAAAAAGAGAGCAAGAGATTTCATGAGTTCATAGCGATCAAACAATGGCATCGATCCTGCGTCCTGCCTTTCCACTTTCAGTTTTTTTAAGACTGTCTGACAATAGGAGGAGTGAATGTTGGTTTTAAATTTTTTTTTCTAAGCATTCGTCGATTCTTAGCTCCAATAGCTATGGGAAATGATGAAGATCAAGAAACCAAAATTCCAAAAATTCACTGAGCTATAATAAAAAAAACTAACAATGAACAATAAAAACAACATTAATTTAAATCCAAAAATACATGTAACTTTTGATCCGTAAATCTAAAAGACTTGAAATTTGAACCAAAACTAGATCACGATCTTAAATACCTATCCCAATAAAAAAATCTTGAAATAACTCAAGAGAATTGAGATATGTTGGTTCGTAAAACTCTGTTGCATCAAAACCAGGGCCAAAAACACAAATTGAGCAAACTCTTAAACCAAGATTCCAAATTACTTGAAATTTTGTATGTACCTTTTCTAAGATGTCAGGAATTAATTCCAATCAACAATAAAAAAATCATTGACAAAGTTCTAACTTTTTTTGTTTGAAGGAAGATTGCACTAAAACCAAGCAAAAACTAAAAACGGTAAATATGACTTACTCGTGGGTGAATGATGGCCAAGATAACACTAGATGTATTCCCACATGTCACATGAAGTTAGAACATCCAAGAAATTGAGGCAAAAATATTGGATCAATAGATCACTCAGAGATGCCAAATCAAGCAAAAACTAGGAAACTTCAAAAAAATTACCAAACCTGATAGCTAGATGGATGTGGATTAATTTTCAAGATACATCTCCATCACTTACTCCTCCTTGGTATCCAACAAAATCAAGAAACTGGAGAGGCACGACCAAAACCAACCAAAAACAAGAGCAAATCAACTAAAACAAAAGGGATACATGAGAGATAAACAAAATTGATATATTACTACTTGGGAATAAAAGTTTTATAGCCACTCCATCTAAAGAACAAGAGAGTATATCACAACAATCACACTTCTTAAACCCTAACCCTAGAACACTTAGCTCCAATGAGTAAAGCTTGGATGGTTAACTTGCAAGTCTCTATCCCAACCCATTAAATAGATAAGACAACCAACTCCGCCTAACACTAATGGATACTATACACTCAACATAAATGGAGGAAATCCGTTAACCCTACATAATATGGGTTTTATTCACGCAGTACACTTATGCATGGTTTTCAAAGCATATAAACCTGAATCCGCTAAATTCTTAGCCTTGATCCACTTGACCATCTCATATCCTTCTTGACCTAAACCACTTTTCCAAGCGCCACAATTTTGATTTAAGATAGTTTTTGGTATTTTGATCAACTTACTAAAATACCCTTTCTTAACACGGTATTCATTTCCCTTGCAAACAATCGCCATGCTTGCTACATGTAGATGCACCCCTAACTTGCCACGCATCAGTAAGTCTATCCTGTTTTGGTTCCAATAGACCACGTCACACTTGGACCGACCAAGCCATATGGTGCAACTTGTCGCTCGAATTTTCCTTTAACATTTTTCAGGCTTCCTTGTGCTGTGTTTGAGCTCAGCCATATCACCCAGCATTCTTGATCGTTCTGGACTTTGGCTCCTCCATAAGGGTAACCTTAATCCCTACCGTTGACCATAGTTAACTCCAAACGCCCCTGCGCATCTAAAGACCAAATTTTTTTTCACGTATAAGTTCTTCACTACTTGACCCACGTTAGTTGAAACATATATCATGCCACACATATGCACAGACTCAGGTCAAACAAAATTATCATCTGACTTAAATTTCTCAAAACCATCCATTTCAGTCGAAGCAAACACAAGCTGGCCGATTATACCCACTACTACAGAAAAGGTCATCACAGACGGTTCGAAATCGTCATTACAGACGGTTTTGTGAACCGTCTGTATTTATGGGTCAGTGATAATCGAAGGTCATCACAGACGGTTTTGAGTTAAAAACCGTCTGTGATAGCTGATAATCACAGACGGTTGGGAGTTAAAATCCGTCTGTGATAGCTGATAATCACAGACAGTTTTGAGTTAAAACGGCGGGGCGATGTCCTGTGCAGCTGCCAGCTCATCCTCCTTCATCCACTGCGAGATTTTACCCGCATACCCAGCTGTGCCAAGTCTGTGAGGGTGTGTATTTTTTTCCTGGAGGGCCTTGTGCGCCACACTTGTACTTTTGAAATCTTCGGTCGTTTTCATCGCCTTGAACTCTTCCCATTGTGGTTCTAGGAATGGGTATTTATGAACAGGCGTTTCGTCCGTCTCCACGTATTTTTTGACAAGCGTGCTCTTGAAGTTCTTCCATGCTTTGCACGCCGCTTTGTAGGTTTGTTGTTGCACAGCGTCCAGGTGTTCTTCTGGGAACTCGAACGATGCCAAAATTTCGGTCCACAGCTCACGTTTCTGAGTGTCAGGCACGTTCTTCCACGAATTGTGTGTGATCTCAATTCGTTCTCGTGCAACTACTCCGACCATGGTTCGGAATGCGTTTACTGCTTTTTGAGGAAGGATAGGGACCCCAGATGCATTCACCGCTGTGATGATCTGTCGGCCCTCAGGCTTCTTTGATAGCCCTCTTCCTTGGCGTCTTGATGTTGGAGCGGATGCCTCCGGCAATGATGTTGAAGAATGCGCGGGTGACATGTTGCTCATTTTGTGGGTCTATTAAGATAAGATGAGAAAGTAATCATATTTAATTGCAAGACAAGAGAGGAGTAGAGGGGAGGGGGAGAAGGGAGGGGTGATATGGACATAGAGAGGGGGTGATGTGCCTATCTTACCAATGTACCAATGTATCAAGTCCTTCTTTTTCCCGCAAAATTCAAGTCAATTTTATTACAAAAGTGCAAAAAAAGACATTCCAGATTCTTCGGTGAGCAGCCGACATAGCCGCCTTCTTCGGTGAGCGACTATCCATCTGCTTCCCACTCGTCTTCATCTCTGGTCTCTGGATCACGTACGCCAGTAGCGATGATTCATCATCATCGCTACTGGCGTACGTGATCCAGAGATGAATCATCGCTACTGGCGTACGTGATCCAGTGACCATAGATGAAGAGAAGTGGGAAGAAGCAGATGGATAGTCGCTCATCGAAGAAGTCGGCTATGTCGGCTGCTCACCGAAGAATTTGGGAATTTCTTTTTTTTTGAACTTCTGTACTAAAATTTCCTTGAATTTTGTAATACTATTACTACAAGGTCTTTAAACAAAGTGCCTATCCTAGCACCTACTTTAGTTGCTAAAACTATAAACCAAATAGCAAAGTCCCTAAACAAAGGTCTATGAAGCAAATGACACAAACTAGTGTATCCGGTTCATTGAACGGGAACACTACAGTATGTCACTTGCTTCATTTGCTGTTTTTTGTCTAGATACATGGAGCATTTAGGTGGAAAGATCAACTGTTTCGTCAGGCGCATGACTGCCAATTCGAAGCATAGCATAGCATCCGAGGCACATCCGAGGCCTGCTGCTGTGTCTTGAGGAATGCCAAGAGCTGGTATTCAGATGGGTTATGAGAATAAGATTCATAATTTATAGTTTGAGGAATGCCACATCTGAAGACCAGCTCTTGGCATTCTTCAAGACACAACTGCAGGCCTTGGATGTGCCTCGGATGCTATGCTATGCTTCAAATTGGCAGTCATGAGCCTGACGACACAATGTATTTCTTTCCACCCAAATGGTCAATGTATCTTTTGCAATAATCGCAAGATTTCTTTATCCGGATACACTAGAATGTGTTACTTGCTTCATGCCCTTTGATCATATACTCTTCCTTGATTGGTTAATTTGTGCTCTCAAATTGTAGTGTTGCACATGATAAGATGAGGAAGCAAGAAAAGTGATACATGATGCTCAATGTTAGGAAGAGAGGAGAGGAGTAGAGGGAAGGGGGAGAAGGGAGGGGGTGATGTGGACAGAGAGGGGTTATGTGCCTATACTATATACTATGTACTATATACTATATACTATATACTATATACTATATACTATATACTATATACTAACACAACAAGCAATGTAATATGTACCAATGTAAACTAAGCAACTGCAGTAAACAATGTACCAATGTAGTATGTACCAAATAGCAAACTAATTAAGCTACTGCAGTAAACAATGTACCAATGTAATATGTACCAAATAGCAAACTAATTAAGCTATTGCAGTAAACAATGTACCAATGTAATATGTACCAAGCATCAAGCATCAACCCTAAACACTAACAGTAAGCATGAAGCATCAACCCTAAATATGTACTAAGCAACTAACCATAATAGTATGAAGCATCAACCCTAAACACTAACAGTAAGCATGAAGCTCGGGGAGGGATTTGATGACCTTAGGGTTTTGGTGACCTTAGGGACGCAGGAGGAGGAGGCGGCGGTGACGGAGGAGGAGGAGGCGGCGACGCAGGAGGAGGCAGCGGCGACGGAGGAGGAGGAGGCTGCGGCGACGTCTTCGTCCTGGGAGGCGGCCGGCGAGGGCTGGGGGAGGCAGCCGGCGAGGGCTCGGGGAGGCGGCGGCGACGACGGGCTCGGGATTTAGATCTAATCGAATAACTGCAGCGCACACGGAAAACCCTAGCGAGAGGGTATATGTAGGGAGATTATCACAGACGGTTCTAAACTTAGAACCGTCTGTGATATGTTATCACAGACGGTTCTAAATTTAGAACCGTCTGTGATAAGCCTTTGCTGGCTGTTGCAATTAAGACAACACCAATAACTACACAGCTGCATTCATATCAACTACCAAACAGCTGCATTCATATACAACATCAACCAGCTGCATTCACACAGTGTATTTCTTGATACATTTTGTCATTCTCAAATACATCACACATATACATCACATATACATAAATGCCAATACATTTTGTCATTCTCAAATACATCACACATATACATTTTCACATATACATCTCAAAATTGACTACATCACACATTTTCACATATACATCTCAAAATTGACTACATCACACATTTTCACATATACATCTCAAAATTGTTACACATTTTCACATATACATTCTTATTGTACTTGCTTATTTCCTTTAAAAATTAGCCCTTCATCATGATCAATGCGTACGTAACTAGTTTCGTCACGTTGTTCATCGTAGACCCTTATGCCATTTCCAAAAGGAGGTAACTCGTCAAATTGATTGTATTCCTCCTCGTCCACTACATTCTCCACTCCGACAATTCTCCTTTTTCCATGAAGAACTACATGGCGTTTCTTATTTGCCGGGTCGGTTACATAGAAAACTTGAACAACTTGATTGGCGAGTACGGATGGTTCGTCTTTGTACCCGACACGTTGGAGGTCCACGGTCGTGACACCGTACTTGTCAACCTTCACCTGTGGGAGATGCACCCAACGGCAGCGAAATAAGGGGATCTTGAAAACCACATAGTCGAGCTCCCAAATCTCTTCTATGAAGCCATAGTACGAGTTTCTCGACCCATCGGTACTGAATGCATCTATGCGGACACCGTTGTTCTGGTTAGTGCTCTTGACATCCTGAGACTGCGTATAGAATGTGTACCCATTTATGTCATATCCTTGCCATGTCACAACTATAAATGTCGGCCCTTTTGCCAACCATGTCAGCGTCTCACTCGGCGAGCTCCTAGCGATTTGCTCCTTCAACCATTGGTTGAACCGACGGTTGTGTTGCCTCATGATCCAAACATCCGGCCGCTCCGGATTCTATTGCCGAAGCACACCCTTGTGCTGGTCCACATAAGGCGCCACTTCAGTCATGTGTTGCAACACCGTGAAATGGGCTTCAGTATACATGTCCATTTCTGGAGTGATTGCTTTGCTTCCGATAGTTCCGAGACCCTTCAGCCTCCCCTCATGACGAGATTGAGGGACACCTATCGGTTGAATCTGAGCCATATAATCGACACAAAACTCAATGACCTCTTCGCTTGCATAACCTTCGACGATGCTGCCCTCCGGCCGAGAACGATTCCGTACGTAGGACTTGAGAATTCCCATGAACCTCTCAAATGGGTACATGCTACGTAGGAATACGGGCCCGCACATGTTTATCTCCCACACAACGTGAACAATGAGATGGACCATGATATCGAAAAACGAAGGAGGGAAATACATTTCAAGGTGACATAGAGTCATCACCACCTCGTCCTGCAGAGCATCTAGTCGTTCGGGATCGATGACCTTCTGAGCAATTGTGTTAAAGAAATAACATAACCTCATGATTGTCTCTCGGACTTTGATCGGCAAAATATTTCTAATTGCAATAGGGAGCATCTGTGTCATCAGCACATGACAATCATGAGACTTCATGCCATTTAACTTCAAATCTTGCATCGAAACAAATTTCTTCACGTTGCCGGAGTAACCAGACGGAACTTTGACACCATGCAAGCACTGGCACAGTTCTGTTTTCTTAGCCTTGGACAGAGTGTAACACGCAGGGGGAAGGTACGTTCGTGCATTATCAGTGCATGTCGGTGCTAACTCAGGCCTGATGTCCATATCAGCCAAGTCAAGCCGTGCGTTGACGCCGTCCTTTGTTTTATCACGGATGTTCAGTAAGAGACCAATCAAGCTGTCGCACACATTCTTTTCTACGTGCATGACGTCGATGCAGTGCCGAACATCTAGGTACTCCCAATAAGGTAAGTCCCAAAATATTGATCTCTTCTTCCAGGTGTTCTTCTCATGAGCCCTCAATTTACGTCCCTTTCCGAGGACAACATCTAAATCCTTAACCATATCATAAACCTCGTGTCCCCTTAAATGCCTTGGAGCTGAACCGTCTTCCTTCTCTTCGTCAAATTGTTTCTTCATCTTGCGGTATGGGTGAGCCCTCCGAAGGAACCGGTGGTGACGCATGTAGACGGTTTTGCGTGAGTGTCTCAGCCACACACTCTCGGTACCATCTAAACAGTGAGTACAAGCTTGGCACCTTTTATACTATGGCCCGATAGGTTACCAAAGGCAGGATAATCATTTATGGTGCAGAACAATAAGGAGCGCAGAGTGAAGTTCTCTCGTTTGTATGCATCCCATACCTGTACCCCTTCGTTCCACAGTACTTTTAGATCTTCCACCAACGGTGCTAGGAACACATCGATATCATTCCCAGGTTGTTTTGGCCCTTGGATAAGTATCGACAGCAAAATGTACTTTCGCTTCATACACAACCAAGGAGGAAGGTTATAGATGCAGAAAGTCACCGGCCATGTGCTATGTCGGCTGCTCATGCTACTGAATGGATTCATTCCATCTATACTCAGTCCAAACCTTATATTCCTTGGTTCTGCACCGAACTCTGCAAAACTCCTATCGATGTTTCTCCACTGCGCGGAATCAGCAAGGTGTCTTAGCATTCCATCCTTCTTGCGCTCCTCCGAGTGCCAACGCAGCAGTTTTGCCTCCTTTGGATTTGCATAAAACCTTTTCAAACGGGGAATTATAGGAAAATACCATGTCACCTTAGCAGGAGGTCCTTTCCTCGCCTCTGTTCCCTCGCCATCATCTGATTGATTGTTACGTTTGTATCGGGATGTGTTGCGCACCGGACATACATGCATGTTTGCATACTCTTTATGGTAGAGGATACAGTCGTTTGGGCATGCACGTATTCTTTCTACTTCCATTCCCAACGGACAAAGAACCTTCTTGGCTTTATACGTGGTTTTAGGCAACTCATTTCCCTCTGGAAGCATGTCCGCTAAAAGACCTAGCAGCGCCGTGAAACTCTTGTCGGACCAACCGTTGCTTGCCTTCAATTTCAACAGTTCAAGCACGGTCGACAACCTCGTGTACTTGCAGCTCGTGTACAAAGGTTTCTCTGAGTCCTCCATCAAGCCACGGAATTTAACATACTCTCTCTCATCATAGTTCTCTTCTACATCGCGAAGCATCTGATCCAGATTATCATCGTGCAACCTATCCGAATCCGAGCCACAATCGACATCAGCCGGCGGCATGTCATTCACTTCACCTGCGATGTCATCCGGGGGCATATCATTCACTTCACCGGCGATGTCATCCGGCGGCATATGATCATTCACTTCGCCATGAGTGGCCCAACACGTATAATCCTTTTTGAAACCCCTCCAAATCAAGTGCGCTTCAATTTGCCCTCGGTTCTTAAATATCTTCAAATTCTCGCAGTCAGTGCGTGGACAGCACATATATTCCACCCCCTTATTCAACATATCCTCCTCGGCGGCTCTTATAAAAGCAGAAACGCCATTAATGTACTCTTCACTCACACGGCTCGCGGCATACATCCAGCTTCGGTCCTACGTTACGTACATATATAACAACTTAGTATTAAAATCTAGAATAACTACTTATAACTACATATATACCGGCCACATTTATTATATTGAGACTTAATTTCCTAACTCAATTCATATTACAAACACAATAGCTATTATATAACCAACAATTTTGCAAATTAACCATCTTCAATAACCACTCATGGATTACTTACAGTACCTAAATTGTAATGCAATTAAAAAAAATAAATTTCATTACTAACCATATCTACAGCAACCAGGAAAGTCTAAATCTTAATTCAAAGCTCAATCTCTACCTCTTCGCACCAAATTAACTGGCCTGAAATCGCCTAGCTTCCTCCCGAGTGAAAAAGTGCGCAGCAGTGGCTAGATTTGGATCGAAATGAAGACAGATGCGGTCTGAGCAGCGCAATAAATGCCTTAGTCATTATCACAGACGGTTTTTAATTAAAACCGTCTGTGATAACCAGTTATGACAGACGGTTTTTTATTAAAAACTGTCTGTGATAAGCTTCATACCAGAACGCTTCGCGCGTGTTTCGATGCCAGAACGCTTCGTGTTTCGATCGTCTAATAAACGTCTCTCGATCGTTATATGAAGCGTCTATATCATTCATGTTTGGGTATATGAACCGTTTGTGCTAAAGGTTAAATATGCGCTCCTAATCCAGGTCTCTAGTTTCTACGTACGTACAATACAATATACAATACAACATGGCTTCTACTACTGTTCTTGTGATCATCTCCTTCCTCTCATCTGTTCATCACGAATTGTTCGGCCGAAACCTTACACAGGCGGCCAGCAATTTGCATCTGGAGCAGCTTCTCCGCACCTGCCCTGCTCTCCTTCCCCGACTTTCTTGCATCCGTCAGCTTGACCTGATCCTCCGCCGTCGACAGAGGCGTCTCGCTGCCGCTCAAGAAAGGGAAACAGCCCTCACCCTGGTTCTTCTCCACAATGTGCGCAATGCGGAAGAAGCTCTACACGCATTGCAGAGACTGATGGATAGCCTTGCCGATCAAGCAGAAACGGCAGATTCTGAGGAATCTTTCCATGCTATCCTCTACGACATTATGGATGCTGCTGATCATTTGCCCAGGCTGCAGGAGGAAGTGCTGAGGACAAGGGCAATCTTAACGGCGTTCGAGAATTTAGCGGCTAATCCTCCAAGTCCCCAAGTTGAAGAAGAAGCTTACGAAGCCCAAAAGAATACAATCTGGGAAACTCTTTACCTGTGCGACTTTTGTAATAAATTTGCCTCTAATTGAAATTAATAAATTTGCCTTTAATTTGTGATCTCTTGTCTCAGTAGTTCTGTAGTTAAGTTATTAGAAGCAATGTGTACTTATATATTAACCTCTGATCTAGAATATGACAGACAAAGGGACATCACAGCCGGTTCTTGTGAAAAACTGTCTGTGAACATTCCCAAACGGTTCTTAACAACAACCGGCTGTGATAGTCGACACAGACGGTTTTTAATAAAAAACCGTCTGTGATACTCCTTTTTCCCGCCACAAATACCACAGACGGCCTTCAAATTAAAACCGTCTGTAATAGTTTACATTACAGACGGTTTCACAAAACCGTCTGTGATTTGCCGTCTACAGACGGTGCAGCTGAACAAGACACACTTACGGCAAGAGTGTGTTGGTAGTAGTCGGCGTTGTGGAGGAACAAGAAATACAGACACAAGCATAACAACACATTCAGATCTATTACAGGATAACAAGCTAACGAGCCCTTCATGGCACGACGGTGCGGTTGAACAAGATACACTTACGACACTTACAGCAAGAGTGTGTTGTCCAACCACCCGCTGTGCCGCGATGGAGGCGCTAGCTCATAGCGGAGGGGAGATGCATGAAGGAAGCACAACAACACATTCAGATCGATCTATTACAGAATAACAAGCTAACGAACCCTTCATGGCACAACGGTGCGACTGAACAAGACACACTTACGACATTTACGGCAAGAGTGTGTTGTCCAGCCGCCCGCTGTGCCGTGACGGAGGCGCTAGCTCACAGCGGAGGGGAAGCTAGCTAGTGGATGAACTCACGCGTGACTAGTACCACTGGAAAGGTCGATGGAGTTATTAATAAGGGCTGAGTAGCGGGTGAAACTGCTGCCTGCCATTCGATGTGGAGAGAACGGACGGTCGAGATAGAAATCCTGGGTATTCGCCAATTATTGGTGACATGTGATTTTTAGAGACGGTTATTAACACGAACCGTCTGTGTTGTCCAGATTATCACAGACGGTTCGTATTAAGAACCGTATGTGAAAGTTCATAGACGGTTCTTAATACAAACCGTCTGTGATGTTTCAATTATCACAGACGGTTCGTGTTAATAACCATATGTGAAAATATCACAGACGGTTGCGAGTATAAACCGTCTGTGAAAGTTTAATCACAGACGGTTCCGTATAAACCGTCTGTAATGTAGCGTCCAGTATAGCCTCTTTTGTAGTAGTGACCGGCGCCTCTGCAAGTTTTCCAAAAAAATCTGCAAATTTATAAATTTTTACTTATCTAAAATGACAATGATTAATCACAATAGAATCCTATACCTTCTCATATGGTCCTTCAATTTTCCTCTCCTTTCTACTATTTGTCGACAAGTGGTTGGAGGAAGAAAAATTGTAAACTAAACTAATCAATGGTTAGAGGATTGTAATTTGCTGATCATGTAAGTTTAATCTCAGATTGCCTGTTGTCAATTTAATCTTGAAGCATTACGCATGTAACTACATACAGTCTCCTTTTTTTTCACCCTGTCCTGACCCAGCCCCTACAAAGACTAGTTAGACTGATGTAAGGTCTTACGACCTCCCAGTACCTTTCACGACCGGTTAGGGTCGTTTACGACCAGATAGAATCGAGTACGACCGGTCCTGGATGCTTACGACCAGTTCCAATCGCCTCAATCTCCTCCGATCGCTTTTTCAACGTAGTCGTAAAATTACTGTAGCAATTTACGACCGCTCCGTGATATCGCTGCCGCTGCCTTCCTTCAGCCGCTCGAGATACCGTGATCGAAGCCTTCTACGATCACGCAGTGATGCTGACGATCACTGTTCACCGTAGTCGAACACCCTTTCGACTACGTTCACTTCCTTCAACGTGGTCGGAGTTGCTTCCGACCACGTTCTGATCTTCTTGGCGAAGTCGCAGCTCCTTACGACCACGTATACCTTGGTCGTCGCCTTCTCTGCGTGGTCGATCCCCTTACTGTTCGATCACGCCTACTGAGACTTTGCCGTGGTCGTAACTTCTCCCGATCACGCTTGCGGTGATCGTGAGTCCTTCCGACCACGTCTTACACAATCACACGACCAAGACAACTCTTTGTGTAGTTCCCTCTTTTTGGTCTTTTCTCAATTGCTTGGTACATCGAATACATGGCTCTAGGCCTCCTTTTATACCCGGCTGTCCTACTTCAACACGGGTTCTCAAACCTACTCCGACTCCGAGTCTTATACGACTTCGACTCGGTTTCCAACTACGACTTTGAATTGCGGCTGCAATTCGACTACGATTACACCCAAAAAATTTTTTGCACATGACTCTAAAACAAGATTATTTACAACATTCTCTCCCTAATCTTGTTTTTCGACTTCGATCATGCCAATTTTCTTCCTCATCTCTGAAAACTTTATCCGTCCCAGCGACTTTGTCAATATGTCTGCTTTCTGTTCTTCGGTTCTGATGTAGTCGATTTCAATCTTCCCTTCTTCGACACAATCTCTGATATAATGATATCTTGTGTCTATGTGTTTGCTTCTATCATGTAGAACCGGATTCTTGCTCAGCGATATTGCAGATTTGTTATCAACCCTGAGCGTCACCTTCTGAATTTCTTCATCTGACAATTCACTCAACAGTCGAGCGAGCCAGACTCCCTGGCAAGATGCTGCGCTTGCTGCGATGTACTCGGCTTCACATGAAGATAATGCAACCACCTTTTGCTTCTGAGATTGCCAGCTGATCGGACTCTCCCCAAGCACAAACATTATGCCTGTCGTGCTCTTTCGATCGTCGACATCTCCCGCCATGTCGCTATCACTGTAGCCCGTCAGCTGCAACGACTTTCCACCTCCTCTCTTGTACTGAATCCCGAGATTCAAAGTACCTTTGATGTATCTCAGGATGTGCTTCACGGCATTCATATGCTCCTGAGTCGGTTTCTCCATGAAACGACTTACGTATCCGACCGCAAACGAGATGTCTGGTCGGGTGTGCACCAGATACCGTAGACTTCCGACAATGCTCCTATAAGTCGTGGCATCAACTGGTGATCCTGGGCCTGTCTTGCTCAACTTCAGATGATTCTCCATTGGGGTTTGACATGGATTGCACTCTTCCATACCCGACTTCTTCAGAATCTTTCGAGCATATCCCGACTGACAAAGTGTTATGCCGTTGTCGGTTTGATTTACTTCAATGCCGAGGTAGTAGCACAGAAGTCCCAAATCGGTCATTTTAAACAGCCTCTTCATCTCTTCTTTAAACCTCATAATCTCCTTCGAACTCGATCCCGTAATGATCAAGTCGTCCACGTAAACGCCCACGATCAGTCTGTTCTTCGCATCTCCCCTCGTGTACACAGCATGTTCAGAGTTGCTTCTTCTGAACCCGAGTGCCGTTAGACTTTTGTCAAGCTTCAAATTCCATGCTCGTGGTGCTTGCTTAAGTCCGTAGAGAGCTTTGTTCAGCTTCAAGACTTTCTCGGCTTGCTCCTTGGATTGAAAACCCGGTGGTTGAGAGACATAAACCTCCTCCTTAATGTCTCCGTTCAAGAACGCCGTTTTCACATCCATGTGGTGAATCTCCCATCCACCGTTTGCTGCCAATGCAAGAAGTAGTCGTATAGTCTCCATACGAGCTACTGGGGCAAAGACTTCTTCGTAGTCAATGCCTTGTTTTTGAACATACCCTTTCGCCACAAGTCGTGCTTTGTGTTTTACGACTTCTCCCTTGGAATCCTTCTTTACCTTGAAGATCCACTTTAAACCGATTGCTCGATGACCCTTTGGCAAATCGGTGAGTTCCCATGTGTCATTCTCTTCAATCGACTTCAGCTCTTCCTGCATAGCTGCTCTCCAGTATGCATCTCCCTTTGCTTCTTCATAGCTTCCAGGTTCTTCTGCAGTCGTGTAAAGCAGTAGCTCTTCAGACTGCACTGGTTCAGTTTGTGCATAAATCTCACTTATGCTTCTCATCTTCGGTATTCTATCGCTCGAATCTTCTTCATCAGACTCTTCTTCATTTTGTGAGACTTCCTGATCATCAGCACCGGTCGAATTTTGGCTTTGAGATGTGGTCGTAGCTTCTTCCGTATTGTCAGCATCGACTTCTTCGACTTCGAAGGTTACCCACTTCGAAATGTCTTTCTCAATGTCCTCGTGTTCTTCCCACTCCCAATGTTTGTTCTCTTCGAAGACCACGTCTCTGCTCACATGAATCTTCTTTTCGGCCAGATCATAGCACCTGTACGCCTTGGTGCCTGGTTCCGAGCCAAGATAAATCATCCGTCTGCTCCGGTCGTCTAACTTCTTGAGATAAGTGGATGGCTTCACATGGGCTAAGCATCCGAAGACCCTTAGATGCTCGACATTGGGTTTTCTTCCCGACCACTGTTCATATGGAGTGACTCCATCCAGTGATCGCGTGGTCGCACGATTTAGCAGATAGACAGCATGTCGTACTGCTTCTGCCCAAAGCCTCCCGGGCAGGAATCGGCTCTTCAACAGACTTCTAGCCGTTTCGACCACGGTCCGGTTTCTTCTTTCTACGACTCCGTTTTGTTGAGGTGAATACGGAGCCGTGAAGAATCTTGCAATACCCTTCTCTTCACAAATCGAGTCTAACTCTTTCGCGAGGAATTCTCCTCCTCGATCTGACCTGACCGACTTCACCTTTTTGTCGACTTCGTTTTCGACAAGAGTTATGAACTTCTGAAAGTTCGTCTTTGCCTCATCTTTGCTCTTCTGCATGTACACCCACATGGCTCTTGAATAGTCATCCACGATCAACATGAAGTATTGATTCCCAGCATCTGTACGAGGTGTGATTGGTCCGCACAGATCCACGTGAACCAATTCGAGTGGTTGCGAAGCTCTGAAACTCGTCTGCTGTGGAAAACCGCTACGAGTTTGTTTCGCCACCAGACAGCCTTCGCAGACTTGCTCCGGGTGGTCGATTGTCAGTAATCCGACCACCATCTCTTTTCCAGCCATCGTGTTGAGACTCTGGAAATTCAGATGTCCGAATCTTGCGTGCCATAGCCAGGCCGCGTCATCGGTTGTAGTCTTCATACACTTCGGCTTGCAAGCTTCAATTTGAATTTTGTACAGACGGTTTACCGTTCTCTGTACTTTCATCAGCAGTCGCTCAGTGTGGTCGTACATCTTCAGATAGGTGTCTTTGAGTTCAATCCGACAACCTTCTTCAGTCAATTGTCCAAGGCTTATAATGTTGCTTCGTAGACTTGGAATGTAGTATACATTCGACAATCTCCTCTGGCTTCCATCCTTGCACTGCATCAGGATCGTGCCTCTCCCTTTTATCTGAATGGTCGAGCCGTCTCCGAACTGTACTCTTCCAAGCACATTCTTATTTAATTCGTAAAACATCGAGTACGTACCCGTCATGTGGTTGCTGGCTCCGTTGTCGAGATACCAGTCTGCCGTCCGCTCTTGAGTCTGCTCTGCTTTCTCCAACAGACTCGGAAACACTTTCTCCTCGTTTAATAGAACCATTGTCGGTTCGTCTGCAGTGCAGAGCGACAACAGCAATGTCGGCTCTTTGTGCTCATCCGTTTGAGCCAGATTTGCTTCCTCTACTTTCTTCTTACTCCGGCAATTCGCAGCATAGTGACCATACTTCTTGCAGTTATGGCACTGGATGTGGCTCCGACATTCGGCAGCGTAATGTCCGAATTTCTCGCATGTGTAGCACTGGATGTCAGATTTGTCCGTCTGATGATTTCCATCTCCACGACCTCCTCGATCACCTCTTCCACGGCCACTCTGGCCATAGCCTCGTCCTTGTCCTCGCCCATGAGACGTGCCGCGGCCACGACCACGTCCACGACCGCCCCTTGATGATGATTCTCCTCGGTTCCTCGTGTCATCCTTTACAAACAACGCTTGTTGGTTGTAAGGCCCTTTTCCTTCATTGTCGGTTTGGTAACTCTTCAGAAGCTGCTCGTGTGCTCTGAGCGCCCCAGTTACCTCCTCGACCTTCATCTTCGAGAGGTCTTGTGAGTACGTGATCGTAGTTACGACCGGGAGAAACTTCTCCGGCAGTACTCGTAGATACTTCTTTACCGCCACCTCATCTTTCAAGTCGTCGCCAAGAGATTTGATCTCGTTTACGACTTCATTAAACTTCCAGAGAATTCTTCCACAGTCTGGTCTCTTCCCATCTTCAAAGATTCAAACTCACTGCGTAAAGTTTGAAGTCGAACTTCCTTCACTCGATCTACTCCTTGGTGCATTATCTGCAGAGTAGTCCAGACGTCTCTCGCCGTCTCCTTACCGATCAGCTGCCGCATCATCGAGTCGGGCACGGCCTGATAGATCGCCGCCATCGCCATCTTGTCGAGTCGTTCATCAACGACTTTGTCTTTCTCCTTTGGTTCAACTGGACCCCAGACTCCCTGTGCGATCATGTTGACCTTCATCTTCATCGCCCAGATCGGGTAATTGTCCGAACTGAGGATCGGGTACTGCAGCGACACGCTTTCCTTCACCTTTGAAGCCTCCGCCATGGTTCACCAGGCTCTGATACCAACTGATGTAAGGTCTTACGACCTCCCAGGACCTTTCACGACCGGTTAGGGTCGTTTACGACCAGATAGAATTGAGTACGACCGGTCCTGGATGCTTACGACCAGTTCCAATCGCCTCAATCTCCTCCGATCGCTTTTTCAACGTAGTCGTAAAATTACTGTAGCAATTTACGACCGCTCCGTGATATCGCTGCCGCTGCCTTCCTTCAGCCGCTCGAGATACCGTGATCGAAGCCTTCTACGATCACGCAGTGATGCTGACGATCACTGTTCACCGTAGTCGAACACCCTTTCGACTACGTTCACTTCCTTCAACGTGGTCGGATTTGCTTCCGACCACGTTCTGATCTTCTTGGCGAAGTCGCAGCTCCTTACGACCACGTATACCTTGGTCGTCGCCTTCTCTGCGTGGTCGATCCCCTTACTGTTCGATCACGCCTACTGAGACTTTGCCGTGGTCGTAACTTCTCCCGATCACGCTTGCGGTGATCGTGAGTCCTTCCGACCACGTCTTACACAATCACACGACCAAGACAACTCTTTGTGTAGTTCCCTCTTTTTGGTCTTTTCTCAATTGCTTGGTACATCGAATACATGGCTCTAGGCCTCCTTTTATACCCCGGCTGTCCTACTTCAACACGGGTTCTCAAACCTACTCCGACTCCGAGTCTTATACGACTTCGACTCGGTTTCCAACTACGACTTTGAATTGCGGCTGCAATTCGACTCCGATTACACCCAAAAAATTTTTTGCACATGACTCTAAAACAAGATTATTTACAACATAGACGAGCGTTTGTTTTACATCACTCGTAAGCATAATCCAACACAGTTCGCCATGTTGAATATCGATTTGCTAGAGTTCATACGAAACAGGACTGAGCTGTCCTGTCCAAGAAAAGGCCGGGTTATGTCTTTTGAGTCTTGACACACTCGCCTCCACGCATGAACACTGCTGCATCTTGTACTTCGCAATAACAAGACGCCAGCAGTTATTCATACCGCCCAACCAATTCCAATCTTGTGCCACCAATGGCGAGCGATGCCTTCTCCGACCAGGAGTGTGCTACCTTCACCACGTAGCTAGGGCTTTCTTGAGGCACCATGCAAAGTGGTCGGTCGAGTGGATAACGCTAGGTATTTCCAAGTCCACACACGCATGGAGATGTTCTTTGAAAAGTGAAACGCGAGCCGCGGGTTTCGCCCTACCACTTGTGAGATTCCACCAGCGAGTCGATAATATGCAATGGTAGATCATCTGAATCCGTTCGTCAGCCACTCGCAACAGGTCGTACCTACATGTACAGTTTCTACTGTCGAAAATTTCCGTATCATACTAATTAGAGCCCGGCTCAGTGCTTCATTTTCCACTAACTCAGTGAAAACCAGGCACATTTACCTCATTAAGCATTACAAGATAGTCACAAACTAAAAAAAAATGATTTCACCATCTGAAAACGTGAGAACTAACAAAGCTTTAGCAAAGAGAGAGAGATGCATCCTTTTTGCCTAGCTAGTGAGCTGATGCGTGCAGGTTCTATCTGCAGAAACGAACTCCGCACGGTACCGATGCAGGATTGGGGACTTGCCAGTTGTTTAAGGGACAAGCTTTCACGGTCAATGAGGCTGGGATGCGAGGAGCAAAAAGCATGGTTTTGCATCATGACTCAGCTTGCAGATGTCAGTGATGCCACGACTTTCTGGGCACCCGTGCAGTAGCTTGCCCGCTTGGGGTCTCGAAATGGGAGGCGGCTTCTTTGTATTCTTTGCCTATTTCTTTATCTATTTCCTCCTAAATAACAACACTTTATTAGCTTCAACCATTTGCTTATGTATTCGTAACCTTCGAACGAGTATTTCGATGATGGTTACGATCACGCTGCACGAGTTACGACCACATTGCGTACTCGTAATGACCATGACTTTCAACTCGTAACGATCACGCTCAACTTCGACCACGAATACTCACAAAGAAATAAAGTCACTAGAGTGTTGCCACCTAAGAGGGAACAAGGATCAGCTAAACCAATTATTTGTGTGACATAAGCGCATGTACAATGGTGTGATGTCAACTATCTATAGGCATTGCCACGTAGGATATGAGATGATATGGAGAAGAGAGGAGAAGCATGGAGAATAGAGATATTTTTTTTATACAACAGACGATTGTAACATGAAACACAAAACATATTATGTTATAGAGAAGCTATCTATAGAGACATATAAAAAGATAATCTATTATAGTAGTTGTTTTTAGTGATATCTATAGATAATATAAAGAAATTCTATAAACAGTAATTGCCTAACCTATTATGTATGCCTGAGTCTTGTCACTTATTCATGCTACCTAATTAATTGCTTCAAAGTTTGCATATTAATTATTAAGAAACCAACCGTTCGTCCTGTTAGCAGTCTAGTGCGCTTGCGTTAAGGCCAGAATCAATACCCCGTAGATAGTTGCGTATGCAAACAGCAAAACAAAGCCGTTGGATCGGCGATTCTTCTTTATAGAGATTGCGAGTTCACATTCTAAGCTAGTTCTTTTCGAGTTTATTTTTTCCCCTTGTGAGATATTCTGGATGATAATTCTAAACCATACCGTGAGAGTTGTTTATATTGCAATTTGTTCCTTTTCCCTTGAGAGTAGAGATAATCGGCTAATGCATAGGCTAGATTCTTTTTCGCTGTAGCTTATAATTTATGACTGTTGCTTATAGTTTTCGTTTTAATACGAGTGTTTATGTAAACGAACTGAATACCGATAAACTATTTCGAAAAGATTATCCGGATGAACCGCTTTGAAATGATGACGGAAAAATTATACTATTTATTTGCCCGAGAAAGAATATGAGCTATAAACTATAATTTAGAAACTGAAAAGGACTGGACCATTGTTGTTTTATGGCTCGAAATCTACATAAACGGTCCACTCAACTAGCAGTACGAATATGCCATATTGTTGGATTATGCAACGGTTGTTGCTACAATTTGTACGGTACATGCGCCTTATGTGGCAGGAGGTGGTTATTGGTTAAGGCTCTGCTCCAACCCGTAAAAAAGCAAATAAAAAATTAAAATTAAGAAATTAATGTGTTTTAAATAATAAAAAATAAAAAGCCAAAACTGTTTAAGGTGGTGATCGGTTCGGCTGAAAGCCTCATGGCTTATGGCTGAAAACACTGTAGCTGACAGAGGCTTATTTACCATAATTAAATTTAAAAAAATTTAAAAATAGAAAAAACATATTAGCCCATCACGTATAATGTAAACAAATACGAGGAAAAAAAGAACCGGTAAAAAAACTCAAAAAAAGCCAAAAGTTCAGAAAAAGACGAAATTTATGAATAGTGCAAAAATAAGCTGAAGCCAGAAGCTGAAGCCATATTGATCAGGGCCTAAATCAGAGACAAGTAGTCATCGTTATGCAAGACGTCAAAAAGTTGAATTCACACGATGATAGGCTGGAAAATAAATAGTACTACTAGATGCGTATAGAAGTGACCATGTGAATGACGCCATAAATGACCTAAGATAGAAGTGACCATGTGAATGACGCCATAAATGACCTAAGCACAAGAAATAGTCTTATTGAAAGTTTTACAAAACCATGGTAGCACGTTGAAAGGATAAACGGACGAGAAGGAACGCTTTGATGCATGGATTACATGAGGTTTCGCTTTAAACAGTTTCAGTTTTTAATATTTTAATTTTATCTTTTTTTATTTTTTGAGTTTTTATGGGCTTTTTTATTTTTTTTATTTTTCCTTATTCATTTGCATTGTCCATAATAATATAATATTTTTTAATTTTTTTTAAAATTTAATTACTCAGAAAAACTAACAGTCATTATTGTATATTTTCAGCCGCTATAATAAAAAAACCATAGCTTATAAGGGGGACAAAGTGGCTTCAACTGTGAACCATCTCACGCAACGCAGCCACAATTAGCCCAATTTCTCTTGCACTAAAGCACTGATTCTGGGGTTTTCTAGCAAAATCTTTGATGTATAATTCTAAAAAAATTTCTAGACATAATTAATAGTTTATTCCAACTATGTATAAAATTTTGAATTCAAATTCATTTTATGTAAGAGTTCCAAAAAAGAGAAAATTCTGACAGATTTGAACTCTTAACTTTTGTCAGAATTTTATCTTTTTTATGCTTTTAACATAGAATAAATTTGTACTTAAAATTTTATACATAAACACGGCAAACCATGAAGTACAAAGTACATCCATAATTTTTTTCAAAATTTTTAATGACTTTTTTAATTCCGTACGTACATACATACAACGCTGAAATGGGAGCACCATGGTGTCTGGGCACCAGACCTCCCTGCCTTCGGATTGCTTTTAGATGCGTGCAAGTGCAATGATATATAATATATCAGGATGTAAAGTCTTAATAATGGATGGAAAATCTTAATCATAGATGGAAAATCTTAATTATGGAGTCTGGGCACCATATATTTTTAAATGAAAAATGTTTATGTTATTTTCCCTCGTGCAGTGTAATTATCCATGTGGACCAAGTGGTCGTGTTGCTAATTAAGGCACGAAGGCTTGAGCAAGTTCCTGGAGTTGAAAAGGTTGAGCTTTGACGAGCAGTATGATACGACTTTTCAAAGCCTTGTTTGGCAAGTTTATCGTGTCCGTACAAGCCAAACCCGTTGACAGCTACAGGATGGATGAACAAAGTCATATTTTTGACTTCCTTGTTGCCCTTTTCGCCAACATGTGTGTGTATATATATACATATACACATATAAATATATATAAATATATCTATCTATCTCTCTATATATAAACACACACACATATATATGGAAGTCTTTTCTATACTTTCGAAAGCACATACTCCCACTTCTAATATACTACTTTAACGAATATTTTATGTCTATTTATCACTTTTTGTGTACTTAAATACTAATTCAAAGATACTCCGATGCGACTTGGTTGGAAATTTTTTATCAGAGCTCTTTATTTTTGCTATATACATTTTTTCATGTATAAAAATAATACATACACAAATTATACTATAAAAAGTGGATTTTTATGAAATTTTTCATAGAACCCACTTTAAAATATCTTATAATTATTATTAGAGTATGCTCAAATAGATAAAGGGTATAACAATACCACTAAAGGGTATATTAGAAGTAGGAGTACATACTTCCAGGAGTATAGAACTATTTTCCTATAGAAAGCTTTTTTGTTCTCTCGAGAGTATATACCCTCACTTCTAATATACTACTAAAACGAATGTTTTATACCTCTTTATCACTTTCAGCATACTTAAATATTAATTCTAAGATAGTCTAATGTGATTTGGTGGAATTTTTTATCAGTGCCCTTTATTTTTGTTATATACATTTTTTCATGTATAATAAGAGTATATATATAGTATAAATAACAGGGGCACCATGGTGCTCAGGCTCTATGACTGAGACTTTTTATTTATGATTGATTCAGCATGCCAAACCAATGATTTTCTTTCCAAATTAACGCCTTTTCAAATTAATGAATGTTAACGGGTTTGCTTATATATTACACTTGCACACATCTAAAAACAATATAAAGGCAGAGAGGCTTGGTGCCTAGACACCATGGTGCCCCATTTCAGCGTCCTATATATATATATATATATATATATATATATATATATATATATATATATATATATATATATATATATATATATATATATATATATATATATATATATATATATATATGATAGAGATTTTCTATCCATGATTGATTTAATGACTTCATTTCCAAATCGATGCCTTTTTGAATTAATAAATGTTAACGAATTTACCTGATATATTATATACCATTGCACTAGCATGCATTTAAAACCAATCCAAAAGCAAGAAACCTCGGTGCCCAGACACCATGGTGCTTTATTTCAACGTCCTTAATAGCAATCTTTTGTGATTGAAATCCCAAGTACCCAACAATTCCCTCTATTTCACGAAGTAGGTTGTCATACTATTCATGCGGTCGATCGAACATCTAAAGTTTCACCGTGGTTGTAGGCAAAAATATCTAGATTAGCCTACATAGTGTAATCAAATTTGTCATGAAAATATATTCATACTCTTCGTTATATTATACTCCCTTCCTTGATTTTTTATAAGGCATAGTTTCACTTGACACAAGTCTTCAAAATTAAAATTTGACAGTTCATTTCTTTTGTGATACGTTATTTTTTGAAGAATTTTGTGATGCGTTATTAATAACTATAAACTCATAATCATATGAAAGTAATTTCAAATATGAATATAATGGTTGTCACTTTTCTTGAGACTAAACCTATATTTTGTTGTACTAGTTATTGGTAAAAAAATTACAAAGTTTGAATCTTGAAATACATTGATGCCTTATAAAAATAAACGGAGTGAGTAGTTTATACTAATATATTGGTAACGTTTTTGGACAGAGAGATTGCATAACAATTTTACATCTGCAATATAAACACAACGTTTTCCTAATTCTTATTATCCATTTTTTTGCTTGAAATTCTTCTGACCTAGTATTCTACAAACACAATTTGATGTATGACTACGCATATATAAACGCGAGGGAATGAAACCTGAGAAAATACTAGAGGATAAGGCAAGAACGGGGAAGCTTCCGAGCGGGGAGATTCAACCAGATCCACGAAGTCACGAAGCCAATCCAAGCAGCCGTACTCCGTCAAAGGCCGTGTGTATAGCCTGCTGGTTTCGATCGTTGGACCGGGACGCCGACGCCGCCGTCGCACAACAGCAGCCGTTTTGACGCAACGCAACGTGCGGTTGTCGTCTCCACTCTCCAACGCACCACTGCAACGTACACGTCAGAAACATCGGACTTTGACCTGACCACAATTAGATGTAATTTTTTTGGTCCTTGACTTTTTAACTTATGACTTTTAAATTTTACTTGTTTGCGAGAAAGATTATAAAGAGTGACGAACTCGCTATAATGTCTGCTACAATCGACTTATATACTTCGCCTTAAAACGACATACTATTTAAAAGGAGTTACTGTAACATAGAACAAAAGCTATAAATCCGCAGCTGAATAGAACCAGCCATGTTGTAGTGATACTACCCATATGCTCTCTTTGTTTTGTTTCAAGGAAGTAATTTCCGTGTTCGTTTTTTCTGTCGGTTCAGTAGGTGGTGTGTGTCGGACCATCAGTGCATAGCTTGCCGAATGTTATGGACCAGAGGAGAGAAAGCCACGGTGCATGCGTGACAAAATTGGACCGACAAGTGATCGCGCAATTAGGGTCACTAATGCGGCACATCGGGCGTTGATAGACTTGGGGAGGGGGGCATGGCGTCACACAAATGCTAACGAAGTAAACATCTCCCACTAATGTGTAAGATGGGGAACGTTATCACCCCCACATGGCTGCCTCTGACTCTAGCCCAGCCCCGCCTTCTCCTAAGTCTTCCGGTGGCAACATGCTTCTGTCGCCACACCACTTCTCTCCTGCACACTGTCACTGTAACTCACAACGACCTTGTTGCCCTTACCCACTGCCCATTACCAAAACTACAGTTGGCTATGACCTTATCGTCTCTCACTTGCCAAACACACACACACTATTCCTCATTATCCTTTCTAAAATGTGTTAACCGCTAGTTTTTTTAAACAATATGATGAGGATCCTCGACTAAGTTAATATATTTGGTCAACGAGTCAAAATAAAACTCTTTTTATTTTAGAACCCACTTAGTACTTTGGCTAGGGTCCACTTAATACCCGAATTAAGTCTACGACAATGTAATAAAGGAAATCTTATTCCTTTAATAAATATAACTGGCTGAAAACTAGTCACATCCAACGACGACCGGTTGTGGTTAATAATGACTAGTCCCTGATCGGGAGTCATTCATTCTCGTGAACAGAATTTAACTGATCGGGGCCGATGCGGTTTCCCATGTGGGTGTCTAATTTAACTCGTGAGAGCGGTTAATGACATTTCTGACAAGTCACGATAATTGACAAAGGATGCAACGTTTTAAGACACAAAGAAGACTCCTGCATAAATACAAGCAACACCTATTCAAGCAATAACTGCCCCTTATATTAGCATAAATAGGGGGCCTACACACCTCCAACCACAACAAAATCATTCGTATTCATTATAACACTAATGTAAAAACTTTTGCCCGCAACAATAAAGTCTCCGAGTGATTAGCATTAGCATTCTCAATTTCTCAGTGATTAGCATTAGCATTCTCCTTTGTAATTCTCATAAGTTATAGTGAGACAGTCTCTCGTGCATCAACACTGTTCACCGCTAGTTTAGAAGAAATGTGTTCATCGCTTCTCTCTCTAAAGTAAAATGTGATGCTCATACAAATCCGAAAGTAAATGAAATACATGTTTTGTCATGAGTTTTACTATGTAGCAGAGTTTGTCTTAGGTGTGAGGCTGACCTTGTTTAACATTCTTCGAAATCGAAAAGCACAAAATGAGCAAAAAGGAATTAAATCATTAATAGTAGTACAAAGCTATGCAACAAGTACAAGAAAAAGGGCAAAAAATGGATGCGCCTCCTGCACACACGGAGGAGGCAAGAACATAGGTTTTTCATCGACGATCGAGCCTCTTATGGTCCTCCCCATTCAGCAAAGGGAGAGGAGGGAAGAGTTGCACAAACCCGATAAAGATGCTACACTCGTATGGACCGTGGAAACCGCTCTGCCAGTTCTCCGCCCCGAAACATCTCACAACTAGCTAAGACCTCGAAAATATCACACACTTATTAGAGAGAATTTAGAAATTAATACAAACATTTATCTTTCTGAAATGGTTTTCTCACTCTTCTGACTTCTGTTCCGCTCTGAAGATAAGTAGAGAGTTACAGTCATATCACACATCATAGCGCCTGTTCTTTTTTGTTTTTGAAACCAGCTTTTTGTTTTTGCTACAATACATAACTTTCAAACGGAGTATTTTTTTAAGACAGGGTTTACAAGTTAATTGTAGTATATGTTAAAAACCCAACATCTATATCAATCAAAATTGTAAGCGAGTATCTTTCTCTCTGTAATATCTATCGTGAACAGCCAAAAATTTAAAAATTTCAACCAAAAGCCATAATCCATAGCCATAAGCTAAAAAAACAGGCACATACTCATCTCACTCTTGTCTCGCGTATGCATCTCTTTCTCATTTTCTCCACCGCTCATCTACTCTTAAAAATCACTTCTTTCGGTCACTACTATTTATTTTTAGTTAAAAACCATTAATCACTGCTATTCATTTTTAACTAAAAATCATCGATCACGGTCCATATAAAATGCACTAATTGAATCATGACCACCTCCCTCCACCACTAAATTGAGCCATCACAATTAATTCAACTACCTACTCTACTCTAGATTTCAAAATCTTAGAACCCACGTTAATCACCTCTTTATCCCAAAATTTCACCTTTGCCATCAATCATCAATCATTGTCATACCCTAGTTTTCCTCACTTTTTTTTTTGGTTTTCCCCTCTCCCTTCACCTTCTATAAATAACCACCCTTCCCATTACACCACACCGCTCGTAGCACTGCGCACGCAAAAACCGCCAGCTCCCGACGATTTTACGGTTCTACCCTTCCCGTGCGAGCGAAAGCATGAAGCTGGATGTCACGCCCAAGCAGAGGGTCCTGGAGGCGGAGCAGAGGGAGGAGGCCATGGAGATGAGCGGCCTGGAGCTGCGGAAGCACGAGAAGCCCCTCAATATTTGCCCCCTGCATCCGCTGCCGCTGGTGGCGGCCTGCGACGAGGCGGCGCTCGTGCCGCCGCTCAACTTCGCCATGGTCGACGATGGCATCTTCCGCTCCGGCTTCCCGGCGACGGCCAACTTCCGGTTCTTGAAGTCGCTCAACCTCCGCTCCATCGTGTGAGGGTTTCTTTAGTCTGTTGCGTCCGAAATTGCTGCTGTATTCTTGTGTGTTCGTGTGTTTCTGACGTCCTTGGGATCAGGTACCTGTGCCCGGAGCCGTACCCGGCGACGAACACGGAGTTCCTCGAGAAGAACGGGATCAAGCTCCACCAGTTCGGAATCGAGGGCCGCAAGGTAACCATAGACGAACAATTTGGCCTGGTTTTTACGAACTTCTCTGTTACTTGCGGTTGTTAATGGCAATTCTTGGAGAAGTAGAATCACAGTAGATCGATAAAAACGATTGCTTTCGAAAACATGCATGACTTGCTTGCCAAGAACAGACGCTGTTCATCATGTCGCGCTGTGCATCCTAGATTAGTAGTACTTCCAGTGGGATGATTTGGGGGAGAATTCAACGCATTCCTCAGTGAAATTTATGTTTGTTATCAATTAACTTGGCTAAAAGGGTGCATCCATGATCTGGGGAATTTTCAAACTTCACGGCGAATCGGCAGTGGTCCCTTTTCCGGCATTGTTTTGATTAAGCAGGCCAGCTGTGCTGCTGATTTTAAACAATTCTTTTCCCAATATTCCCAATGATTTTTTATTGGTGTGTTCCTGCAACTACAAGGTTCTGGCAGAGAGCATCTCCTATGCTGGAGACTGGGGTTGCCTTTTCATTTCTTTTTGTTGATTTATTCTTTTCTTTTTTTCTGTTTCTTGTTTTAGTGACTTTTTTCACTGTTTCTGCAAAGTACGTAAATCATGGAATTACTTTGATACAGGAATTTTCTTGTTCAGACTTCCCTATGAACAGCTCAGTTCCCTATTCATGTCCTGTGTATAACAGCTCACCGTTCTGTTCATGCCCTATACTCTTTTTAGGAGTTTGTTGGTATTTGGACTTCCACTTCTGACTTCTGTAGCAGAAGTTAATATGAATACCTAACTTTTTAAAATAGTTTTTCTATTTCTCTCACTTCAGAGATAAGATGGGGTCACGTACGCATTATGTACACCCATGCCTCTTATTTTCGTCTCACGCACTTATCTCTCCCTCACTTTCCCACCGCTCGCACATTTTTTTCCCTAAAATTTACTTCTTTTGGCCACTACTATTCATTTTCAGCTAAAGGGTGGGTTCTTTTAGGCTGTGACTTATGACTTTTGATTTCTTGCTATTCGCGAGAGAGTACGAAGAGAGAGACATTCGTATGCGATTTTGGCCAGTATAACTGAAGTTGGTACAGTGTCTACTATAATCGACCTATAGACCTCGCCTTGAAAAGATGCACCATTTGAAAGCGAGTTATTGCAGCAAAAGTGAAAAGTCAAAAGCAGCAAACCATGTCGAACCCAGCTAAAAACCATCAGCTACAGCCAATATGAACATGCCCAAATGGTCCCAAAATGACAAGCAAATCTTGCTAATGATATGATTCTTTTGGTTATGTTAAAGATGTATTAGCTTGTGAAAGTTCTGTGAATTTCATCTGATGGAGCACCATGAGTTGTTCTGTATTGGGCAATGGGCATCCTAATTTACAATGGATTCACTAAGCTGCTAAAATTAACTGCACTGAATTAGCTGCGAGATGAGTTGCACGAAATGTATGAAAAGCTTAAAGCACTGAAGAGAGCAAAAGCACAAGAAAAATGGGGTTGTACTTTTCCCCTATGCAGATGGTGCCTAAGAATGATATACTTCAACGTATAGCAGAATGATAGCACAACGTGCATCCACACATTTCTCTGTCCAGTGCCTTGTTTGGTTGTTGATGAGAGGGATAGCACTAGCGGCCTGGATCTGCCACAATTTTTTGAGAACTTAAATTTGTACTCTATAAAAATCAAACGATGAAATTGAGCATGGACAACAAATTGGATTCTTGTTACTGGAAGTTGAGAATGATTTCTCATGCTTGATTTTAACCATTAATTTGTCGGTTGAATTACCTAATGTGTGTGCAATTGTCGATCAGCAATAGATCTGAGCATTGAGAAATCTTTTCTTTTCATTTTCTTGTTGCCCACATCTCGGCTATGCAGAGAATGGATTCTACTTTCTTGGTGCCTTGCGTACTGTCATCACATGTTTGGGCTTCCATATTTTTCCATAATTTCCCACCAAAGTAGCTGTGGGTCTTGTGTCCATGTACCTCACTAGTGTTTGCATCTGATCTCGGTATCATGTAAATATCTGCATATAATCTACATGTAAGCATAAGTGGGACTGCTCTTACATATGTTTTTGTTGGTTGTCCTGAATAACAAATGTAATGGTACTGTACATATATATTCACATTCATTCAAAACATGCTTATGGCACTTATGCATAAAAGTTCAATGCGTTTTTGATATGTAAAATTGTATAATTTTGTCAACTTTTTTGCATGAGAAGTTTGGAAGGGTAACATATCTTAGCTGAAAATGTTTTTGCAAGGCTTTACTTGTGGAGGTTTTTGAGGTGTCATTATTTGCTGAGTTTATTAACGCACAACTGTGCTATATCCTTGTCAACAATGTTTCTAGAAACTGTTATCTGATTGTTTTTTTTTCAAGTGGCGACGACAAGTTTTTGAATAATTACTACGGAAAGTTCTCCTTACTGGCCAAATATGTGTTCCATTATAGTTGATAGATTTTCTTTGGAAACCGGTCAAGATCAATCATCTTGTAGTGTTCGGAAAATTTTCGTTCTTCTTTCTTTAAATTGTTGCTGTAAACTTCCAAAAAATAAAAATAAAACAAATTCCGGATATTTTTTATTTTACTGTTCGGACTTCGAAGTCATACATGACCTGATGCAAAATTGAGTAGATTGTTATTTATACGAACCAGTTTGCTTGTTTGTTCCTGTTGGTAAAACTATGACCTGCTGGTGTATTTATTGGTCATAGTTGTCCATAATCCATGGTTTGATCAGCGTTGACACTGTGTGACTATTTTTGAAAAGGTCATTAGCACGGAGTCAGTACTCCAATTGGAAAAATAATACCTGACGCATCACCCGGATGGTTGACCTCATTCCAAATCCTACTTTATTACTGTGGAGAAAACTATGACAACTTGTAGACATGGCAAAGTTGCTTTTTTTTCTCCATTTACATTGGCCCAGTTGCTTAAAACCAAACTGGGGCACCGATAAACTACGTTGCACGGATATTTATGAAAATCGGTGTATCGGTATTGGATACCGTATTAGATATGGATATAGCCCCGATACAACTTGATATATATCCTAGGCGACGCTTAGGCGGTAAGGCGGCGAAGAACCCTAAGGCGTCGGCCTCGCCTTGCCAGTATGCTGTATGGCGTCCGCCTCAAGCCGTAAGTCGTCGCTTAAGCGTCGGTGAGGCGAAGAAACGCGAGGAGACGGCGAAGGCGGACGCCCCAAGAACTGGAAAAAGCAAGGATAAAGAGACGACACGGGATGAGGGGGCCAGTGGGAACCTGTCGCATAAGCGGAGGCGCCGAAGTCGAACCCTAGCGCCGCCTCCATCGGTCCATCCCCGTCGCCCCGTGGCGCCACCATCCTCGAAGCGGCGTGCCGGCGGCCTCCATCTCCCGGTATGCCCTACCTCCCCGGCCTCCTCCTCCTCCTCCCCCTACCTCCCCGGCTCCCCCTCGGCGCCTCCGCTCGCTCGTGCGGCGCTCCGTCGGTCCCTCCCTTCTCCCCGCGCGCCTCCGCCTCGCCCCCCTCCCCTGCTCCCCCTCCCTCTCATCCTCCCCCGGGGGAGCAGGGGAGGGAGGGGAGCGAGGCGGAGGCGCGCGGGGAGAAGGGAGGGACCCTGAAGGTGGGAGTGAGGGAGGAGGGAGGGAGGCGGCGGTGGGAGTGAGGGAGGAGTGAGGAGGCGGCGGTGGGGGCGAGGTAGTATTAGGGTTAGGATAGTTTACGCTTGAGTCCCCACAGGTTTACAAAATTATAATTAGGTCCTTTTAGGTCATTTGTCTCTTTAGATTTCTTCTGATTTAATTCTCAGAACTCCGTTTTCTTCGCCTTATGATGTGTGTAAAGCGTCGCCTCGCCTCACGCCTTATCGCTTAAAAGGTGTGAGGGGGTGGGTCACCTTACCACCTTAATAACCTTGCTCTCAACTCTTACCTCTTATTCCACTTGTTACAATGTTGTCGGTTCGCTTGTTTTGTTCCCACAAGCGCACGCAATTCCTTTCACCCCCGACGTCGCTTCCTTGCTCCCCTGACCACATCGCTATTACTCCCCTGCACTCAATAGCCGCCGCTGCTCCCGTTCCCCATAGTCCCTAGATCCAACAACTGGATTTGGATAAGGGAGATGGAGGAGGAAGAGAGTCCTAGTTTTCAGATGTCGCCACTTGGTGGGTATCGTTGGCTCATCACCACCTCCTCCCGATGTGATCTCATCTCCTCTTGTTTCGCTCTCTTCTCTTCTTTATTTCTTCTTTGTGCTTGTTGAAAAAAGAAGGGAAAGAGATCGAGATGGATTAGTATGGGTAGCGACTACAGATGAGAGTAGAAAGAGATCGAGATGGGTAACTCTAAGTGATTGGCTCTGGTGGACTGGTATTATATGCTAATACATTGTTTTGTACAAGTAGCCTACTGTATCACTTTGTTGATGAGCTAGTTAGTTACGGTGTGGTGATGATCTGGTTGGGCTACCTATTTCCTTATAAGAAAGCAACCATTTTTGTATTTTTATTTTTTATCATATTTATATACATACGTACGTATGTATATATATGTATACATATAGTATGCACTCACTCTTATAGTGCGCTCACCGTGCACTCAAATTAGAAAAGTCGTGAAAAATTCCAAAAGAAATTCTGGATGTACCTCATAGTTTACTCCACCTATGAATAAAAATTTCAGATACAAATTCATCCCATGTTAAGAGTATGAAAAAAGAGAAATTTTGACAAAAGTTAAGAGTTTAAATATGTCAGAATTTTCTTCTTTTTCTACTCTTAGAATAAATTTGAACATGAAATTTTGTATATAAGTGGAGTAAACTATGAAGTACATCTGGAATTTTTTATGATTTTTTTAGTTTAAGTACACGGTAAGTATCCTATAAAGCTGAGTGCATAATTTATGTTCCCTATGTATATATACACACACACATATATATGTATATGTATATCTATATACGTATGCGTATATCTATATATGTATATGTATATACGTGTGTATACACACATATATGTATTACTGTATTGACGTTTTCTTGAGAAATGGCGTTTTACAGTATGGTCGTATCGCGTTCCCGTATCTGCGTATGCAGACAACCTAGCCGATAAATAGCTCACCATCAGACAGTTTTCTAGGAACTGGTCATCTTGTATTTATTCAACGTGTGTTGACCTTGGTAGCTGGTGCATGTTTATCCAGCCATATGACCCCATCTGCATCACAGTATATTTTCTACCAATAATGTGCTTTAGTAAATCTATGTACTCCACTTTTCTTCCATGGCATACTTGTGGCACATGGAGAAGAAAACCAACTGCTTTTGGCTCTTACAGAAAATATACGTCTAATTAGTTTTGACACACGATATTAACATTAAGATTGATGGTGTAACTTCAGATCGTATATTACAGAAAATAACTGATTAAGATTGATGGTGTAACTTCAGATCGTAAGATTTGTTACGACTGTTCGTTATGTGTGTATGTAATTAATCTTTCGTTTCATCGAAAGTTCTGGGAAGTCCACAGCTGATGCATGGTCCGATAACGCCTGAATTACTGTTGCTGCAGGAACCATTCGTCAACATCCCCGATGACAAAATCCGAGAGGCTCTCAAAGTTGTCCTAGGTACCGCATCTTTATACGGAGACAGCACATCTCACACACCCGCAATTACAGCATTTCAAATCTCTTAACTCTTCTCTTGATTTTCTTTAATCCAGACGTAAGAAACCAACCACTGCTTATTCACTGCAAGAGAGGCAAGGTAATCTTAGTAACCGTTTTACACTTCGCAGTAGGTATCTCCCAAGACAATAGCTTTCTGCTCCTAAACTGACTGCTGGATGTTTGCATATCTGCAGCACCGAACTGGCTGCGTCGTCGGGTGCTTGAGGAAGTTGCAGAAATGGTGCTTATCTTCAGTGTTTGACGAGTACCAGCGCTTCGCTGCAGCGAAAGCGAGAAGTACCGATCAGAGATTCATGGAGCGGTTTGATATCTCAAGCTTGAAGCACCTGGCAACTTCACATTTTTAACTAAGGCGAGAGATCGCTCGCCCGATCCTCCCAATCTAGTATATCTCTCCCAACCTATTTTCCAGCGGCTACGGAACCAATTCAGCAGTGAATAATTTTGGAACCCGTAGAATGAATCCAGGAAATAGTGCATGAGACCTTTGCGAAAAAATTGTACTTGAGAGCTCTAGTTTCTCCTGCTTAGCTCCCTGCAGATCCTAAGGACCAGAAAGTTGTGGGTAGGATTGCAAGAGGTTTTCTTTTTTTGGTTACTCTTGCGAGGAATTCACCATTGTTTTCAGGTACTGAAGCAGTGAAGCTGTACTCGAGCAGCATTGCTCGGCGGGAATGAAGGGTGTGTTCTTTTATGCTGTGGCTTATGTCTTTTAGTTTAAAATTTTAAATTTTGGCTATTCATGAAAAAGAGTACGGAAAGAGAGACACTCATGTGCGATTTTAACCGATATAGATAAAATTGGTATACTGTCTACTACAACTGATTTGTAGACTCAGTTTTAAAAACATACTATTTAAAAATTAGATATTATAGCATAACCTAGTCATAAGCAACAAATTGAAAAGAAGTTTTCTCTGAAAGCAAAAAGCTTGGCTCTTCTTCGCATGGTTGTTATTGTACATTCATCGGAAATTTTTCGGCATGATATTTGCCAAATCGGGCTGGAATTGGCACCAAAAAATCATGGGGTATGTGATCATATGAACGCAGAGGATACTAATCAGATACTCGATAACTCTAAGCACGTCAAACTAATTTGGAGAAATTGGGGATCGTAAGGTGAAATTGTAGCTAACTGTGTGGAAGCTGAGTGATAGATAAGAGTGATTTTGTTGTAAAGAAGGTGAAAAATAAAAAAAGGGTTTTGTTAAATATTATTCGGATGTAAATGTGCGTTTGGAACGTGGAAATATCTCCTGTTTTCCTACAGAAAATAAATTATTTCCTGCAACATTCCTATATCCAAACAGACTTATTCCTGGGTTCCAAACAGGCTCCACCGTAGATCGTTGGGTAGGTTTGACTTTTCTATGAAGGCGACATGATATAGATTGATGTATAAATCAAAATTTTATAAAATCATGATGCTGAAGGTAGAATCATATAGAATCGAGTAAGATGTTAAGATTGTACTCAGGACCGGGTAGAATCATAATCTTAATGATAAACTATATTAGCATATAGAATTTGATATTACCTATTGCTAATTTCAGATACACTAGTTTAATTTGCTTTTTTTTATTGTTTACATGTTGTTTTAGGGTAAAAAAGTACTATCTTTGACATATTAAACTTTAAGATTTATTACTTTATTAAAAATATAATTAAATAAGTTTTAAAAATCAAACTTAATTCAATATAACATGAATATACTTAAATTATAAAATTGAATTCAAAAATTCAAAAATTATATTATAGGCTTGTATATTTAGAAATATAATTCAATTTTAATATAATATATATTTTTAAAAATTTGATATCATGACGATCTTGTTCGCGAGCCGTCCCCGCACAAGACACATGGCTTGTTCTTTTTGGCTAAAACTTATAGCTTTTGGCTACGGCTTGTGGCTTTTGGGCTGTTCGTACGAGAGATTATAGAGTAACAGAAACTCACGTGCGGTTTTTGCCGTATAAATGAAGTCGGTACAGTATATACTATAATTAACTAGTAGACACTATCTCAAAAATATATCTATTTAAAAGTTAATTACTATAAAAAAGCTAAAAAACAGATTTTAGAACTGAAAAGCACATGTCCACAGATTTCAAGAGAAAATTGATAAAATGCCACTCCTTTGGAGTGGCTTCAATAAAATGCCACCCTCTACATGGCAATTGTTAAAATGCCACTTAGTATATGATTAACTCTCTGATTTGCCCTTTTAGGGATTTAGCCTTTTTTTCGTTTTTTGTTTTTTTTCACCGAAATTCTATGAAAAATGACGATAATACCCTCCTGCTGAATTCCACCTAAACCATGAGATCCATCGCGTTCTTTTCACAGAAGCCGAACGTCGCAAGGGAGGAGAACCGCGAGGCGCCGCCGCCCCCGCCTGGGGAGGGCTTCGCTGCCGCCCCCGCCGGCACGGGCCGCCGCCGCCGCGCCCGCGCGCACGGGCCGCCGCCGCTCCCGCTCCCGCTCGAGGTCTTGGGCCGCCGCCGCCGCCCGCACGCCCGGGACGTCGCCGCCCCCGCCGGTACGGGCCGCCGCCGCCGCGCCCGCGCGCACGGGGTGCCGCCGCCGCTCCCGCTCGAGGTCTTGGGCCGCCGCCGCCCGCACGCCCGCCCGACACCGCCACGGGGTCGCCCGTGGATTTGCCGCCGTCCGCACTGGGTCCCGCCGCCGCCGCCGACCCGGACCAAGCTCAAAAGGGAAATGTCTGAATGTTCTGAATGTCTGTAAGGGAAATGTCTGAATGTTCTTTTGCTTGAAGTATTCACAGTCAAAAGGGTACAAAAATTATTGAAAAAAGTTGCTACACCTGACCAAGCACAAGAAGTTCATGCTGGTGTTCGTGATTGGTTGAAAACCAACGTATCGATGTAGCAGTCGGTCTGAAGCATTGGAGTTGAAATGTTGAATGGTGTATGATTGTGTAGAGCCTCTGCATTTTATCCTCAAATACAATAGACACTTCTGCTAAATTTACATCGAAGTATTGTGTAAAGCCTTTTGTAAAGTGTGTGGTTAAGCAAAATCTCACTGTCTCACTGATATATGGGTTCAAAGGCCCCATTGTCGTATAGCGGGTGGTATTTTTTCTGAATCACGAACTTTGGGGTAGCAGTAGCATACATCTAAGAAGTCCATACTGTTAAGAGCAGAACCTTCTGTCTCACATCTGGAAGATAAACACTATGTCAACATAGTTGAACTTATCATCATTGCCCAAGAGTCAATACCATATAGCTGACCATACTAAACATTAGAATTTCAATCGAGCGCGTGCAACGTTTGTACATTTCCCATTTTGTGTAACATTTCACTCGGGAGTCAGGTTCCTTGTTTAAATTAAAAGCTTGAACAGATGAAACGTCAGCAAAATTTCTGATACTATGTCAACTCGTAGGAAAACAGGAAAAACACTGGAATGCTCGGATAGTCGGATTCACTTGCTTCCGTTAACTGGGAGATAAACGCCCTCCGCTGCCAACCAAATGTTCTCAGCTCGCTTCTCTTGAACACCACAGACCTGCATGAAAAGTGCTTTTAACTCAGAAAACAAAGAACTTCAAACTAATTCAAACATTAAGCGTCAGAATTAGGACCCAGAGAATTTTGTTTTTGCATATGGCAGCAAGGACGGCCCTGCACAATATGCAATTTTTTTCCTTCATTTCAATGTCGTATAATAGATAAGGTAGCAAATAGAAGGATGTTATAAAATTAATTTACATTGCATTAACTGAAAGCTCATACCTATCAAAGCAAAATGTCATATTGGCGGCTGAACTTAACGTAAACCAGTTACTACACACACCCAGTAACGTTTTGAAACATAATGCTTGTATAATGATATAGGATTAGCTAATAACCAGGAAAGAAACCCAGTGTCAAATAAGGCCATAAAACATTGAGTTCACATCTCAGTACAAAATGAGTCCACAAAACATTGAGTTCACATCTCATTTGGTTTTTAGATAGCTACAGGAGATAGATCATGTCTTCTTTTTCTTAGGAGTCATTTTCTTCTTCTTGGGGATAGAAGAGCTACTTGCTCCCAAAGTGTCTCCTATTCCTCCACAAGCCCTTTCTCCCATAGTGCCTCCTCCTCCACCTCCAGTGGTAGATGTCTTGTCTCCTAACAGCATTGCAAGGCGCCTGCACAAATAAGGACATAAGCTAAGTTACTCACAGACAACAATATAGTTATATATCACACAAAAACAATTTACTTGCCTTGTTGTCACCATTCCCGGGCTTTCCTGCATTATTGTATCCATGTCTGTTGTCTTTATTGGCGTAGAAGGTTCAGGTGGGTACTTTGTGTTATTCTTTCTAGACTTCCTTTTCCTACAAATAAGCATACGCAAAGGATTAATAAATAACAACAATGAAAAATTAAAAGGTCGTATAGAGATAAAAATGTTACCTTTTTTTGGTACCATTCAGTGGACACTTGTAGCTAGCTTGCCTATGACCCTTCTCACCACATCTTTTGCATGTAACTGGTCCTCTAACCATTTTCTTTTTCTTGTCGTCATTTTTTGCACTACTCTTGCCACCGGTCTCAAGACATCCTTTAATCCTCAATTTCCTCTGTCTCCCCACACTCCTCTTGCCTAGTGGTGCACCCACATCGAAAGGCAATTCCACCTCTGGCCATTGTGACTTGTCGGGCATTGCTGGTATCTCTCTCTTGTATGCAGCCTTGAATTTGTCTATAGAGTAACACTCGTCAACATATTCTTCTAAGTTCACATTTTTTTTGAGTTGTTAAAAAAGCCAATGCATGCCCACAAGGCTGCCCGGTGTGCTGCCACTCCTCACATGTGCATGTCTTCGCCGTGGCTGCAACAACATGCCTACCAAAATCCTTGCCATTGTCCCACACCTCTGCGGTATGTAAGCTCGCTGTTACAACCTTCAAATGTCCTAATCCTCTGGTCCTTGCCTTTAGTTGGTGCATTACAGCGGGAAGGATCCGACCATGCAGCCTTTCTCCAATCCTCCTTCTCTTATCCCATAGAACCATTATCATTTCCCTTATCTTATCAGCTAGATCAACAACAGGCAAGTCCTTGATACCACTAATCCAGTTATTGAAAACTTCAGCAATATTGTTTGTGATATAGTCACACTTGATTGCTGTGTTGAAGCCACACCTCATCCACTTCAGTTTATGATATGTTGTCAAATATTTCCAAACTTCAGGAGCTCCATTAATAATAGGGGTCATATGCTTTTGGAACACCATCTCCCTATAAGCCCTAGCTGCAGGGTACATATTCCCAAAAGTGTCACCATGGAACTTCTTCTGGAAATTTTTCATAAGATGATAAAAGTATTCTCTTTGTTCAGCTTGATGAAACACCTTTTGTACTGCATTTTCTAACCCTTTACAGGCATCTGAACACATAGCAAGAGGTTCTAGATCCCATATTGCCTTATGGAGCTGTGTCATGAACCAAACCCAGTTGTCCTCAGTCTCAGAGTCTATAAAACCAAATGCAACTGGATACATCCAATTATGCCCATCTATTGATGTAGCTGCAGCTAAATGTCCATTCCACCTACCATTTAGTGCAGTGGAATCTACACTAAGGTATGGTCTACAACCATCTACAAACCCCTCAATGCAAGGTCTAAGTGCACAGAAAAACCTATGAAAGTATGCCCTCCCATCAACTACTTTGATGTCAATTTCCACAGCACTACCAGGTGATCTCTTAAGAACCTCTTCCTTCCACCTATACAACATTTGGAAACTTTCTTCCCAACATCCATACAATTCTTTCAAAGCTCTCTCCCTACCATGCCAAGCTGTATCATAACCGATTGTTACCTTGTGATCATCCTGTAACCTTTTCTGCAACTCTTTGGCACCCATGTTAGGAGTGGTCTTGAGGATATCAATAGCCTTGTCAGCAACCCAGGCCTGCGAAGTTGTAGTTGTCTTTATCCTCATAGTAGACGTACAATTATGGTCTTCATTATGAACTGTGACCTGCAATACCAAATAAATAAAATCAATTAGAACCATTATACCCTAAATATAGTACCATTACGTAATGTCAAGAGTATATATCAGGTTAGTACCATTATACTTTTATCGCTCTGCCTACGCCCAACAAGACTCCACGGACACCCCTCAACTCCACATTTTACCCTAAATCTGCTTTGGTCAGATTTCACTATGTCAAGCTCAAACTCCTTGTTAATTGCAAACTATCTCACAGCCAACCTAAAATCCTTCATTGATGGGTACTTACTGCCAAGATCCATACAAGGGTTATTCTTGTCATAACTTATCACAAGTTCACCCGGTATTGCATCATCAACAGGAAGAGCTGCACCTTCAGTGCCCTCAATAACCGCAGGACCACTTGTTTCAATAGCACTATTTGATCTATCAACTTGCGTTGAGTTCTTTGCACTTTCATCTTCATCCCTCAAGCCTAAAAGAGCAAACAATTGGTCATCACTCATGACCTGAATTCTTCCCTCGTCATCTTGTGTTTGCTCGATCTCCAAGTTATCCCAATCAATTTGAACTAGCTGTGAATTGGGCTCAATTCGAACCGCTGCTTCTGAAATGGATCCATACTCAATAAATAAAGGTGCACTTGTACAACTATCTAGATGTTCTTTATCTACAACTGAAACCGCTGAATCTGAACTTGTCGCATAATCAACCAATTTATCATCTACTCTAGACCGTTGTTCTGAATCCGACCTAAACGAATTGAACCAACAAAAAAAACGAGTTAGCTCCATCTAACTCGATGCAACCACAATGTGCTCATATCGGTCAAAGATTTTACCCTGGGGACACGTCCTTGCTCATGGTGTCAATTTGTTCCAACCAGCTTCTCTCCTCCCAATTGTCTACATAATTAGGATTTCATGCAATTAATCAGTACCAAAGGGAATGAAAAAGACAAAAAAAAATCAGAACCTTACCTTGCGGGCGGCGGCACAGAGTCTTCCCGTGGCGGCGACGGCGGCACCCCGTGGCGGCGAGCCTTGCCGGCGGACCGTGCTTGCGGGGAGCGGCGGCGAAGCCCTCCCCAGGCGGGGGCGGCGGCGGCGGCGTCCCGTGCCGGCGGCGGCGGCCCACGACCGGGAGCGGCGGCGCCTCGCGGTTCTCCTCCCTTGCGACGTTCGGCTTCTGTGAAAAGAACGCGATGGATCTCATGGTTTAGGTGGAATTCAGCAGGAGGGTATTATCGTCATTTTTCATAGAATTTCGGTGAAAAAAACAAAAAACGAAAAAAAGGCTAAATCCCTAAAAGGGCAAATCAGAGAGTTAATCATATACTAAGTGGCATTTTAACAATTGCCATGTAGAAGGTGGCATTTTATCGAAGCCACTCCAAAGAAGTGGCATTTTATCAATTTTCTCCAGATTTCAAGCTCAAACAGTCGTTTCAAGAAAAAAAAAGCTGTCCTCTCGCTCCAACCTGTTAAACAAACCAGCCCACCAACCAATGATGGGTGGGTCCGACTGACTCTAACCCCACCCATCATTGACTGAAATGCACCTTCGTGGCTTCGTTGCCTCTGAAGTCTCCACATGCTTCACCCTCTCCCCCGCAGTTCGCCTCCCACGCTCCCAGTTCACACTTCAGAGTGCGAAGCTGATAGCCCCAGCTCCCCGCTCCTCTGCTCCCGAAGCCCAAACCCTAAACCCCTCGGGCTCAAATGTCCAGGCCGGCGGCCGCCGCGGTACTGCTGGTGATTCTTGCGGCGGCGCGCGGCGCGGCGGCGAAGACGACGATCGAGCCGTGCGCGGGCGCGGACGCGTGCCGGGCGCTGCTCGGCTACGCGCTCTACGCGGACATGAAGGTCTCCGAGGTGGCCGCGCTCTTCGGCGTCGATCCGGCGGCTCTGCTCGCGGCGAACGCGTTCGACTTCGCCTCCCCTGGCGCGGTCAACCGCATCCTCCCCGCGGGGCTCGCCCTCCGCGTGCCCACCCGCTGCGCCTGCGCCGACGGCGTCCGCAAGTCCGTCTCCGTTCGCTACGCTGCGCGCCCATCCGACACGCTTGCTTCCGTCGCCGACGTTGTCTTCGCGGGGCTCGCCTCCGCCGACCAGATCCGCAACGCCAACGGGCTCGCCGTCGAGGACCCCGACGCGCCGCTCGATCCCGGACAGACGCTTGTCGTTCCCCTCCCCTGCGTCTGCTTCAACTCCACCGACAACAACCTCCCCGCCATGTACCTCTCCTATGTCGTGAGGGTCGGGGACACCCTGCAATCCATCGCCGCGAGCCACGCCACCACCGTTACGGATATCAGCAATGTGAACGCCATGGGAAGCCCCATTGTGGCACCTGGCGACATCCTCGCAATCCCATTGCCAGGTAAAACAATCTTCCATTGGATGGCAGTACGGTACCAACTATTAGTATTGGAATCGATTATCGTGGCAATTACGGAGAATCCGATTAGTTTGCAACATTCCACACCATTTTCCTACCAATTTGGCTATAAATTCATCTGCTGTTGTAATTTCTGTGCAGGTCCAAATGTCCAGTTCACCAATAACCATGCCAACTTTTTTATGCTTCTCTAGTAATAATAGCAAACCAGGTAAAGACGACCTGAAGTATTGGTGCACAGTACCTTTGTGAAGCGATAATTTTGTAAAGCTGCAAATTGATGATACTTTATGCCGTCTTTAGCCGGTTATTGGAAATGTCAACCTTTTGGATTTGATTTGATAAATGTCGGATACATAAATACCTTTGAAAGCACTGCATATAATGGTCTATAGTTGGGAGAAGCCATGCTTGCAGTTGCTTGGTTTTAAAAGATAAACCTTTTCTGTGTGACATACATGTGGCAGACCTAACATATCACAACTTTTAGCAACTCTTGCTTTGAGTTAATAGAGTATTCAGTAAGCATGCTCAAATAGCATTATTCTGAATGTTCAGTGATGGATCCTTACTTTCCTGGATGTTCTCTTTTTTCTGATTGTTAACTATGTTCTGTAGTGATAACTGAGTTATGTGATATTTTCTTACCTCTCTGTTGCAGTGTTGCCCAACTAATTTCTATTGATGTTTGCTATTTATTTCCTTGATTAGCTTGTGCATCAGCGTTTGCAAGCTCTGCTTCAGATTATGGACTGCTTGTGGCTAATGGGACCTATGCACTAACTGCTGGTAACTGTGTGGAGTGCAGTTGTGGGCCAGGGAATCTCAAGTAAAGTTAAAGATACCCTCCCTTGTGTTCAATGTAGTTACATTGCTTCTATGTGTTTCGGACTATAATCTCCATTTCTCTTCTGCCCCAGTTTGTATTGCACGCCAGCTCCGTTAGCAGCATCATGTTCAAGTATGCAATGCCCCAATAGCAACCTAATGCTTGGTAATGTGACTGCTCAGCCCACCAGCGGTGGCTGCAGTGTCTCATCCTGCAACTATGCCGGAATTGTTAATGGAACCATTACCACATCGTAAGCAGAACATCCGTAATAATCTTTGTTTTCTTAGAATTGAAGATTCTTACCTCTTACTTCATATGTGCAGGCTATCCTCTAGCCTTCAACCCACATGCCCAGGTAATTATTTTAGTGGTTTGCCTTCTAGTCCCCTGTATAATTGGCTACTGCCTTCTGAGCACATATGCTGTAAATTTGTCTTTTGTCTTGTTTTGCAAGGCCATCACTTGACCCATCCAGGCCTACGTTTTTCTGAAAGACCCACTGCATACTGTCTAATCAAAACATATAACGTTAAATGATAAATGGAGCACTAGTTATTGAACTAAATTAAACATGTGCAATTATGAAAAGTTGGAAATTGTGGAGTTTATTTAATGATATCATCATTGAAACAAGGACTTGATAATTTCATCTGAGTCACTGTGTGCATTGTACTTATTATCCAAAAGGAAAAGGAGAAGAGTGAAATCATTGCTTATTGAAAGGATGTTTCTGGAATATCATTAATATTGTAATGGTGAACTAAGCCACATCAAGCTTTCCTGAAGTCTGATCAAAGAACACTAAAACCGGATTAGTAAAGTTTTTTTACTTGGTTTTCTATGTATAGGGATACAAAGAACAATAGAAAATCTACCAACAGTAGTCCTGCATCATCACCTCCTATTTTGATCTATATTGCTACTGATTGTTCCAATCATCAACACAGGACCGCATCAATTTCCTCCGCTCATGGAGCCGCCTACTGCAGCAAACCATGCGTCATATCTTCCTCCATCACCCGCACCAGGACCTGGAGAGGCAGGTGGTGCTATTCCCGGCTCATCTGTGCCTGGAGGGTCCAACGTTTCTCCTGCAAATGGCCCTGCTGGAAGTGTCTCAAAAGCGACTTCAATGAATCAACTGCATCGAATTCACCTCCTCATCCTTTCTCTAGTCTTGTACTTGCAGAAGTGAATTCCTGTGCAGAATATTGTTGGATGCATTTGTACTGAACAGGAGGCCTCTCTTGGTTTCAGAGTTTTTAAGCAGCCCCTCCCCCCTCCTGCCCACTGCCGGTACTGAAATGCCCTGAAAAATTTCAAATCTTTTTTTGAATTTTTTCTGAATTTTGAGTGATTTTCGAAAACTTTCCCAATTCGGAAACTCCCGGCAAAAGCCGCTTTCCTTTCTCGGACTTTCGCCTTCTCAACTCGTTGGTGCCTTTCCTTTTCCCGCTCTCTCTTCGCGATCGCACCCGAGCCGCGCGCAAAGCCCTCCGCGCGTCGCGTCGGCTTGTTGTTGCCGCCCGTTCCCTGTTGCACCAACTCCCTTGACTTCTTTCCCCCCTGTCACCTGTGACCCCGCTCGTCGGTCCCTGCCCTTTCCTCTCCCCGCGCGGTGCGCTATCGCTCATGCCGGTCGCTCAACTGACGCCCGTGTTCCATCCCGCGCCGTAGCGCCGCGCCATCTCGCGGACTCGACACCCTGTCGCTTCCCTCAGCTCGCCCGTGCCGCCCTGCCAGCGCTGTAGCGCGGCCACTCTGCGTCCATACCTCACCTTGGGCAGCGCCGAACCGCCTCTCCGCTGCCCGCTCTCTTCTTCTCCTTTTAAGCTCGGCCACCCCCACCAAAACTTCCGCGCCACTCCCTAGTCCACATCGGAGCTAGTAATTTGAGTTTGAGCCACTGCAACGCCGCCGACGAGCTTCCTTAGCTCCGGTGAGCCCGCGAGCTCAACCCTTTCATTTCTTATCTAAAGTTCGATTGCAATCGCTAATACGAACTCCTTTACTCCTTGATCACGCCCGTGAACTCCAATGATCGAGAGCGTTTCTCTCCTGCCATGTCGGCGGAGGTCGCCGTCGGTCAAAGAGAAGCCGCCGTGGACAGCTCGGCAGAGAGTTCCTCCGCTCAAACCCCCACCAATTTTCCTAGAGTGCCGCTAATGGCCTCTGGTTCCATGAAATCACCGTCGGTTTCACCTCAGCCGCTCACCACCGTCGAGCCTCACCTTCTGTCCCGAAGCCCCAAAATGGGTTTCCCATCTCCTAAGGCACCTCGTGCTGCCCTTGGTTTCCGCCGGAAGGCGCCGCCAGCGCCGTTCCGCTCGCGCCATCGCTCTCTGCCTCGCGGCGAGAACGACAAGTGAGGGGTTGACGACGACTACGTGGGCACATCGTAGCTGTCCACGTTTTCGTTGCCGTCTAACCTCAGCCATCAGATAGTCTCTCTCTGTGGTCGTCCGATCTCACTTAACACCTTCAATCCAGATCGTTCACAGCCATTGCATCGCCGCCGCTCGTGCTGGCCATGTGTCGGCCATCCAGCACGGTAGGCGCGCGCATGTGGGCTACACTGTTGCAATGGGCTGGTCCAGCACTGTTCCAAGAATTTCCAGAGATTTTTCCATTTTCCAAAAATCCAAAAAATCAAAGAAAATCCCAGAAAATTTCCAGAAATCCCAAAAAAAATCCCAAAATACACCATCTTGATCGTTTCGGTGCCACGAACCCATTTTTGACCTCCATTCTACCAAATTTTTCTCTAGAAAAATCCAAAATCTCCTCTTTTTGAGTTTTATTGCATTTTACTCCTTTTTAATTAGACTATTTTTCCTTGCTTGATTAGGCTCAAGCCCTTATGTTATTTTTGTGTTTGCGCTAGCACCGAAGTATTCGAAGGCGACAGTGTAATGACAGGACCAAGAAACCGAGGTTTACGAAGTCGCCGAGCTCATAGAACACCAAGGCAAGTTACAAGTCCTTGATCATATTGGAATTCCACGTCATTTAAATTATTTATTTATGATATTTGCATTATTATTATTTGTGAATTGTTAATTGCTTAAAATAAAGTGTTTAGAATGACTTGTTAATTACATACTTCCTACCACTGATAAATGCCATGTTAAATTGTAGCCATACCTTTGACAACCCTAGAAATATTTAAATGTTGTATAAATAATTATAGTATATTTCATGCAAAGTTTTACACTACTAAGGTTGTAGCTGCGGGCCGGTAGATTTGGAAAACTTGGAACTAGGGTAGAGGAGATGTGGGGCACCGCGAGACAGTTTTCGCCCACCACTTTACCCTAGGGTGGAGGCTGGTGCGAGAGGGTGGTAGTGTCGTCGTGCACGATGTGGTATATGGTTGGTTGCCTCGTGGAAAATGTAAGGATTAGACCCTTACGCTGAGCAAGTGACATAATGATCACTCAACCACAAGTGTTGACTTGTCAACCCTGATTTAGTAGTTGCTCAACTCGATTGAAACTCTACAGGTGGTGAAATATTGGGAGTTGGTATGTGGATCGGTAAACCCATATGATGCGGATACGCACATGATTAGTACTTTTCAATCAAATATATTATTTCACTGGAAAGAAGTATTGAGCCGCATTAAATATTGTCAGGTGAATTTGTTTCTTAATGAATTTTCTTCTATTCGTGGGAACGATATACTACTTTATGCTAAATTCTTGTTTATTATTAAGTTTGAATATTATGATGATTCTGGGGCCAAAGTAATGGAGAAGCACAAGGAGGTTAATCATATTTGCTACCAAGAACAAAAAGCTCAAAGCCCATGGGAATGGAAAGGAGAAAGCCAAGCAGCCCATGCAGCTAATCAACGAGGAAAGAAGCCATGCAGTGGGAGAGCAAAAGGAGAGAAGCCCAAGGACGTAAACTACAAGTTTTGGATAAGATTTTTAAGCCAAATTCGGACTTCCCACGTGCTCAATCCAATTCAAACTCGGATTCAACTCAGAATTCAATTCGGATTCGGTTCGGGACAGCCTGACAGGCAGTTACTAAAAAGGCCATAACTTTCACAAACGGTGTCCGATTCAGGTGTTCTTATACTCGTTGGAAATATAATTCCAAGGGCTACGCAATGGATGTGGTCACAGCTTCAAATTCATCACGGATAAAAAGTTATGACCGAAACAATATGACAGGTAAAAAATATAGTTTCCTTTTTGTGAGAGTTCGTATCCAAAACCATATAGGGTTGAGTTGTACTTGGTTTGGGGACCATATGGACGTCCCAAGGGGCTATATAAGCCTTGCATTGGCAGCCTTTAGAGGGAGACCAATTTTATGCATAAGATTGAAACATAGCTATTGCTTGTTCTTTCAACACCAGAGTTCATGCGAGGACTTAGAGAGAACTAGGCGATCCATTGTTCGTTCTGCAATTCAGGGTCAAGCCGTCGTTCCATTGGGAATTGGGGACTTGGCGTTCGTCGTTTGTGGTCTCGTGACGAACAATTATCCGGTGTGTTTTGGGCGTATTCCGAAGAGTTAAGGGTTCGTGCATTGGCGCAAGTGTTCAACTAGCGACATCGTCTGCTTCGCATCAACTATCCACGGTTCCTCATTGAGAAGATCGGGACCCCTCCCCGTATCAACATACATAACAACGATAGGTCTCCACAACTCGGGCTCGGCGTTCCGTGCGGCCCAACGGATACCCGAGGTTGTGCAGGTCCCTAACCTATCGGGTAGAGTATATACAAAGGATTGAGCAGTGAAACGACCTGGTTCCTTAACTCAATCATGATAGTTAAGAATGCTTGTGGGTAAAGTTGGGCAACTCTGCAGAGTCAATTAAATGGTATTCGATTACGCCGTGCTTCCGGTTAATGGAGCTATGTCTATTGGGTGATTCTAGCAGCAAGACATAAGTAGTTTTCACAGTGTTTTAAAATGAGTAGTTAGATAATTAACCTTGAAAGAAACCCCCTTAATCTTGAGGAGTAGTATCTGGTTTTGGATTTTCAAAAGTGTTTACAAATAAAAGGTGCATCCACTCAAATTAATAAAACAAGTATACTCCCATCCTTTGGTGATCCATACAATTAGCTAAATTAGGGTTTTCCCTTGTAACTTGCTGAGCTGTTGTGCTCACGGCTTGCTAAACCCCTTCAGAGGATCAAGAAGTTGGTGAAGACCTGGCAGTTGAGGACGCCCCAGAGAAACCATTCTATAGTGAGGATACGTGGTTCTAGGTCTCAACCGCGCTCAAGTTTCCTGGTGTTTTGTGTGATGTAATTAAATTTCGGGCTTGCATGTCCGCTGTAGTAAAACCCTATATTGTAATATAAATTGGCTATTTTGCTGTAAGTATGTTCTGTTGTGATATTCTCTTGCTTGACGCTCCGTAACTGGTCAGACTTGGGTAGTTGCGGGACGCCGAGTCCTGGCGCCCCTGGAAACAGGGACGTTACAGGTACTTTGAGAGTTTCAGAAGGATTCTGCATTGTACAAGCTTGCTTATCGAGAAGCCACCCCACGAATCAAGATCCATATACGAGGGTTCCATGGTTGTTGGCACGAGAAGGTGGCAAGGGCATTATCAGTGGGAGCTAGCACAGATAGGGCACAAAGCTTAGTGCCTATTGCTGCTAGGCCTTAATCCAGCCTATCCTGGAAGACAGCATCTGAAGGTGGCCATAACAATCCCAATGGTGATGTGTCGCACGTTCAGGTGGGCCAGAAGACAATGTGATATGCTTGTTTGCGTAACGAATGGTGAGTACGCCAGTGCTCGTCCATCCCACGATGCTACTGCTGTCGTGCTGCTTTGCCACAACGATCTAGCGGCGAATTTGCAACAACTTATTTGGAGCGAGGCCAGAATGAAAATAGAGAGTGGGTTTAAAAGACTAAGTTGAATTGATATATAGTTTTTTATATTTTAGTTGAGTTGTACTCTCATCGATTGGGGAGTACTACTTGAATTACTTGTAAAATAGTTACGCAACATTTGTTTCTCTATTATTGCAAATCTATGACAAAAAACAATTATACAAGTATTAAAGTATCAAGTATACAACTGAATTACTAAGAGTTTATAGCTGCTAAATGCTAAATAGTAAAAAGGAAAGAATGAAGAAAAAAAAAGATATCAAGATTCAAGAGTATATACCATTATATGTGGTAGGCTCGATGAAGTCCTCCTCCTTTGGCCCTGTTTGCACCCGCTACCTTTGGTACCAGTGGTCGTGGCCTATAATTTCAATTTCGAAGTGGCATGAGGTTTTGAGCGAAGCAAGAAAGAAAATAAGTAGAGTAGGGTGGACCATACCTAGATCTGAAAAGACGACGATAATGGTGAGTTGGAGATGATGCTCCCTTCCTAATGCTGTGCTCTCTCCTAATTGCAGCGTTGCTTCCTTCTTACCGCCCGCTTTCTACCTCCCTGTTCATTGTGCCATTGCCCACTTGCTCGTGGTGGTTCGGGGCAAAGTGAAGACCCCGAGGTTGTCCAGGGCGGTGAAGGGTGAGGCCCTTGGGGCGGTCTGGGGTGGCGAAGGAGTGCGGCCCCTAGGGACGGTCCAGGGCAGCAAAGGGCAAGGCTTTAGGGATGGTCTGGGGCAGAGGAGTAAGGTCCCCATGGTGGTCCGGGGCGAAGTAAAGACAATAGGGTAGTCCAGGGTGATGAAGGAGCACGACCCCCCAGGGCGGCGAGGGAGCGTGACCCCTTGGGGTGGTCTGGAGCAGCGAAGGTTAAGGCCCTCGGGTGGGGTCCGAAAGGCGGAGTTTCGTGGGGTTCAGTCTTTAGCGGCACCCTCGGAGGCAAGGACCCCATAGGTCCCAAACAGTGTGAGATGGGAGCCCCGGGGGAGGCCCAGATGGTGCAAGGTGGGGACCTTGGGTGCACCAAGGGCGCAAGGCATGTAGTCACGAGGTGGCCGAGGGCGCGAGACGGGCGATCCCGGGTGGTGGCATGGAGTGCCCCTGGGGGTGTCTCAAGTGGTGGCGTAGAGTACCTGGGGGTGTCTTGGGTGGATGCAAGGAGGCACCCAAAGGAGGTCCTGGGCGGCACGGAGTGCTCTAGGGGTCATCCTAGGCGAAAGCAAGGAGGTGCCTTGGGGAGGTCCCGAGCGGTGGCGTGGAGTGCTCCCTAGGTTGTCCCGGGCAGAAGCAAGGTGGGGGGGTCCGCCCAGAGGGGTTCGGAGGAGAGGGAGTCTGAGACAGCCCAAACTCACCGAAGATCTTCTGTACCTTCATCTTCCTAAGTGACATGGCTTCTTACTCAAGTCCCCATGGATAGAGCCAACTGTTACCGATATGAGACCAGACAGTAAACTTAGAAACACCCTCAGTTGGATGTGAAGACTACCGAGGGTAAGGAGAGACTCAAGGAGAAGCACACTAATGACCCAAGTGTATTCAATATGAGTGTCTACAGTTACCAATGACCTCCCCCTCTCCTATTACAAGGGGGCCTATTTATAGAGGGAGAGAGGAAGGCGAGTGAAGCTACAAGTTTGCTGTTGGAAACTAGTTTACTCATAAGGGTATCCATGTCATTTGGTCTGCGCGGCCCCACCATGTTCGAGACTTCAGGTCTAGTCCAGGGTCAGCCACAAACCCTTCTGCGGTTTTTCTTATGTCCCACACCTAGGGTCGACCTTGTGTCCCTCAGCCAGGGTCGGCCCCAGACCCCTCCGAGGTTGGTCTTATGTACCTCGCCCGGGGTTGGCCCCGACCCCTCCGAGGTCAGTCTTACGTTCCTTACCTGGGGTTGCCCCCAAACCTCTTTGAGGTCAGTCTTCTATACCTCGCTCGGGCTTGGTCTCGGACCCCTTGGGATCGCTCTGAGGTGGTCGTGGGCCCGAGGTGGCATGGGGAACTCTCAAACAGAGGGTATCTTTCTGGGAAAGGCACCGTTATTTGATGGTTTAAACTATGCTTCCTGGGAGCTTTCAATGTGGATGAGCTCAATCAAGTGATCAATCTAGAAACGGCTCATGAGATTTGGACTATGCTCTCTAAAATGCATGAGGGCACATCCACAGTCAAAAAGGCCAAATTGCATATACTCTAGATCAAATATAAGACATTCATAATATTGCCGCAAGAAAACATCAACAAGATATACTTAAGGCTCAACAACATTGTGAATGAACTTAAGGGCCTAGGCATTACACTAACAAATGTTGATATTGTTTGAAAATACTTAGGTTTTTGCCAGGGAAGTACGAGACATTGGTGACATTAGCAAACACTACATGACAAACAATTAACATAATATACGGACTCCTGCCATGAATAACACTTGCATGGACTCCAGTCATGACTAAAACCTTGCAAGGACTCTTGAAAAGCTCCTAGAGCAAAAACACAACTTAGACAAAACTCAGCTCACTCAACTCAACAAAGCTCGATCTGATTGCCAACCAACGATCGGTCAAACCGTCCCAGTTAACCCTAGTCAAAACCCTACTAACAGGGGATCGGTCTGACCGCTAGCCCAACAATGGTTAGAGCACCCTGGTCTAACCATCGGCCATAGGCCGGTCAGACCACTTAAGAGTACTAGAAAACTCTTTCTGGAATTTTGATTAATCTCTATTTAATTTCACTTCAGAACTCTAAATTGAGTGACACCAAGTGCAAAGACATCCTCAAACACACCTACACAAGTGTTTAGTGTCTATTCTTCAAAAGGTCACATGGCTGGTCTAACTGTCGATGCCAGACCAGTCAGATTGCTGTTACCAAGCTCGTCAGACTGCTTAACTTTTGACAGCAACTATAAAAATCAGAAAGCTTTAAAGCCAAGCTCAAACTTTGATAGAACTTACACATTAAAATTAAATACTTATCACATATATGAGTGACCTTCATATGGTCTTACATTTGTTTTTTTTTCCAGCAAAAATAGCACTCGCGGATGGAAAACCAGACCTGCTTGGCTGCTTTGTATCCTGTTCGATGATACGTGTGAACCCTATTCAACATGCCCAATGCTGCAATCTTGCTCTTTTCAAAAAAAAAATGCTGCAATCTTGCTATATGTCCCAATTTTATTGAGGTTACCAATAGAGCTCAAGATAACAGTGACCAACAGGGAAGGATGCACATGTTTAGTGTTTTTGTTAAGGGAGCAGCTAGCCAATGGTACCCTGTTGGAAGTGCTCCTAGTGGTATACCAGGTTTCATGTAAATACTAGGTTTTGAGATTCAAGCTTCAACATGTACATGTTCAAAAGTTTCGGCCAAGTCTTAGGAAGTTTCAAACACTTTTGGTAAGTTTCAGGCAAAAGAAGAGAGCGAAACTTGCTTTTTTTTTTACGAATGATAGCGGTGACAACGAACCAATAGTGGGTGGTGGGCAGGGTTTCATTACCAGTTTTAATTTTTTTATGGGGAAGGTGGCACGATCAATTTTGCGGATAATCGGAAAATTTTGAAGGATTACGGCCAAAAAATTTAAATCAAAATTTAAATTTAAAAAATAACGGCCAATAATAGGTCAATTATTGGTTGAATTTAAATGGACCTAAATTAATTGTAAATTAGATTCAATTAAAATTTAGCCGAAATTATTTGGTTGGCGTCTTTACCGTGGATGCCGATAAAAACGATAAAAACAATAACCGATCGATTATCAAAACCTAGTAGTGCGATAGTGAGAGCACCTCTAGTCATAAGTTGGCTGGTGAGCGGTGGAGGGACTAGGCGACTAGCAGCAACGTTCACATAAGGTCGTGTTAGATTTTGGGGCAGTGGCAGCACAAGGAGTGGAAGAGGAGCCACGCCGATCCCAGAAGCAGCCTCAGGAGAGGCAGTCTGTTAGAGTGGAAGGAGAAGGTTGAGGCGGATGGACGAGGAAGAGGAGAGTGAGATGGTATCCCCATGAGATTGTGTTCTCGTGGGTAACCGCGACGCGAGACTAGAGCCGTCTCATTCCGTTGACCGGGCGAAGGCTGGCCGCTTCGGGCGGGGAGGCCGAGGCCGGCGGCGGTGGCGCCAAGGGGCGCAAGTGAAGGATCCGAGGCCGCCGCCGACGGCGCCATGCAGGGCACGTGGAGGCCAGCGGCGGCGGCGCCAAGGAGCCCGGGCCGGCGCGGAGAAGCCGGAGCGGCGCGCGAGAAAACCGAGACGACCGTCGGTGGGGCCATGCGGGGTGCGAAACCGAGGCGGTACACGCATGCGAGCGACGGCGCGGCAGCTTCGGGTGCGGCTACTCCGGGCGGCTGCACGGACCCGTGCTTGCATGGGCGCGTCCTGGGAGGTGGCTGTGGGCCAAGGTGGCCGGGCGCATGCGGCTATGGGGGCGACGGCCATACGGGGCGGTCGGCCGAGCGCAGTGGAGGCCGGCGGCGCGTGCAAGACCTGTGCGGCAGCGTCGGTAGGCGGCGCATGCACGTGCACCCGGTGACCGTGCCGGCGACCTTGGGTGGGCAGACGGAGTACCTCATCCACTTCGACATCGGTACGCCACTCCCGCAGCGCGTGGCGCTGACGCTGGACACCGGCAGCGACCTCATCTGGACGCAGTGCGCGCCCTGCAACGTCTGCTTCCCCCAGCCTTTCCCGGTGTTCAACCCGTCCGCCTCCAACACCTTCCGCCGGGTCGCGTGCTCCTCCGACTACAATTGCCCCACGATTTCAAACTGCAACCTCAAGACCCATGAGTGCTCGTACCACTACTCCTACGGTGACAACTCCAGCACATCTGGCACGATCGCCAGGGACACCTTCACCTTCAAGGCGCCTAACGGCAAGGGCGGTACGGTCGCAGTGCCGGAGCTCGGCTTCGGCTGTGGTCGGTCAAACACCGGCCTGTTCAGCTCGAACGAGTCCGGCATCGCCGGCTTCGGCCGCGGACCTCTGTCACTGCCGTCGCAGCTGAAGGTCAACAAGTTCTCGTACTGCTTCACGAGAATCACGACCATGGAGTCCAAGACCAGCCCGGTGTTCTTGGGCACGCCAGACAACCTCAAAGCGCACGCTACGGGCCCGATCCAATCCACTCCGTTCGTACGGAATCCTGCGAACACTTACTACTACCTTTCGTTCAAAGGCGTCACCGTCGGCAAGACGCGGCTGCCGGTTCACGAGTCGGCGTTCGCTCTCAAGGGCGACAGCTCCGGCGGGACGATCATCGACTCCGGCACGTCCATCACGAGCTTCCCGCAGGCCGTGTTCGGGCACCTCCGGAGCGCGTTCGTGTCGCAGGTGCCGCTGCCCGTCTCCAACTCGTCCGGCGACGCCGACAGCATTCTGTGCTTCTCCGTGGCATCGGCGGCAGACGCGAAGAAGGTGCCCGTGCCGAAGCTGGTCTTCCACCTGGAGAGCGCGGACTTGGACCTGCCGCGGGAGAACTACATGGTGGTGGACGAGTCCGAGCTGTGCGTGGTAATCCGTTCGGCGGGCAGCGACGAGATGACTATCATAGGCAACTTCCAGCAGCAGAACATCCACATCGTCTACGACTTGGAGAGCAATAAGCTGGTCTTCGTGCCTGCGCAGTGCGACAAGCTGTAACTTTCCTTCGCTAGCGAAGTTGATCTGTACATGCACGTACATGCATGCATATATGCTTTCATTGCTTACACAGCTCTTCTACGTATTCCGAAATAAAAACGAGCACGTCGAACATGCATGCCGTGCATACATAACTTTCGAAGTGTAAGCAGATCCATTAATAGTCTATTTGTCTCGTGCTACTTATTTTTACTAGTAAAAACACGTTCATGTATCGCTTCCCCTTTGAGCTCTGAGATCAGGCAAGTCGCTGTCTTGTGCTTATTGTAAAAAATGTCCCGGTTGTGTTCGTTTCAAATTGCCCGAGCAATGGAGTTCGCAATATATTTACTTGGGCCACCCAGCAGTGCTCCTAGTGGGATACCAGGTTTCATGTAAGTACTACGTTTTGAGATTCAAGCTTCAACATGTACAAGTTCAAAAGTTTCGGCCAAGTCTTACGAAGTTTCAAACACATTTGGTAAGTTGCAGGCAAAAGAAGAGGATGAAACTTGCTTTTTTCACGAAAAAATTAAATCAAATTTCAAATTTCAAAAAATATTGGCCGATAATCGGCCAATTATCGGTTGAATTTTGGTTGAATTTAAATTAACCTAAATTAGTTGTAAATTAGCTTTAATTTCAATTTAGCCAAAATTATTTAGTCGGTACTCATTTTTACCGGTGGGTACCGATAAAATCGATAATCAGCCGATTATTTGTGGGGCAGTGAGAGCACCACTGGTCATAAGTTGGCTGGTGAGTGGTAGGGGGACTAGGCGACTAGCAGCAACGATCGCAATAAGGTGGCGGCACATGGTGTGGAAGAGGAGCCGCGACGATCCCAGTAGCCTCAGGAGAGGCAGTCAGGTTGAGGCAGACGGACAATTCAACCTCAACGAACAAAACCTGCACGGGAACGTGTATCAGCGTGCACTAGTGACTGGTGCGGGCACCATGAATAAGCACTTGTCAGTGTTGCAACTCTCATCCTATGTCCTTCTCCTAACGATGTGGCTCACCACGGCCACCGACCCCGCCATGCGCGCCGACCTCACCCACCACGTTAGCGGCCGCGGCTTCACCAAGCGTGAGCTGCTCCACCGGATGGCTGCTCGGACGAGGGCCCGCACAGCCTGCCTTCGTCCATCCGGCGGCCGCGGCGCCAGCTTCCACCCGGTGACCGTGCCGGCGACCTCGGGCGGCGACGTTCTTTCGCACTCGGGCACGCCGAACCCGCAACGCGTGGCGCTGACGCTGGACACCGGCAGCGACCTCATCTGGATGCAGTGCGCGCCCAACTACGTCTGCTTCGACCCGCCTTCCCCGGTGTTCAACCCCTTCGCCTCCAACAACATCCGCCATGTCGCGTGCTCCGACTCCATCTGCGGGGCCCCCACGATTATTTTAGCGTGCCTTCTGACCCATGAGTGCTTCTACCTCACCTACTACGGTGACAACTCCACCACATCAGGCAAGATCTGTCGCAGCGGACACGTGTTGATCAAGCCCAGTCCCACAACTACGAGTACCTCGTACTTGTTACGATCACATAGAACAACTTATGACCACACAGTCGAACTTACGACCACGTAGAACGTCTTACACGCAGTCGTTTACGACCACATAGGATATCTTACAACCACGCAGTCAAATTTACGACTATAAGGTCGTTTATGACCACTCAGAGCTACGACCACGTAATCGTTTACGAGCACTCGAAGTTACGACCACGCAGTCGTATACAAATACTCAGAGCTACCACGAATATCTAGTCGCAGCTGGCGGTCGGATGTCGTATACGACTAGGAAGTCGGAGATACACTACGACTAGCAAGTCGATTCCGACTTACAAGTCATAAATGCTCTACGACTTACGAGTTCCTCAAACACTTGGCTGAACTCACACGATAGAGATGGAAAACATAGGGTTTTATGCTGCGTACTTTTTCATTATTTGCAGCTTTTCTGGGGACTCTATTTATACCAAAAGAGTATAAGTAATGGCGTTTGGCCTCTCCTAAACGTACGCCACGACTACATGGTCGTGCTATCCCACAACCGCAAACTACGCACGTTCTCTAACTGAAAAAGAGAAAGACGACTTAGTGCACGACCAGGACGTTGTGCTCGACTACTTGATGCGCACGACCTGGATGTCGTGCTCAACAACCTGACAACTTGATCAATTATTTTGACAATCTCCCCCTTGATCTAATTGCCATTCATGGTGACGACTCCAACCTTCTCGCGTAGACCTTGAAACTTGATTCGCTTGAGGTTTGGTTAGCAAGTCCACCAATTGCTTGTCCGACTTGATGTAGTTGATGAGGACCTTGTTGTCTTTGACGCATTGCCTGATGAAGTGATAACGCATCTCAATGTGCTTGCTCCAGCCGTGGTATACCGGATTCTTGCACAATTGTATTGGAAACTTGTTATCTACGAGTAGGGTTGCCGCTGATGATTCCGCGTTGAGAAGGTTGCTGAGCAACTCCACGGGCCAAATCCCATGGCATGCAACTATTGAGGCACTGAATACTCGGCCTCGCAAATCAACAGGGTGACGGTCTTCTGCTTCTGTGATTGCCGCCAGCTCACTAGGCTCCCCCTAATGAAGCAGATCATGCCAGAGGTACTCTTCCAGTCGTCAACATCTCCAGGCATGTCTGTGTTGCTATACCTGATGAGCGTAGCTGCCCCTATACCTCTTATGTACCTGCAACCATAGTCCGATCGTCCCTGCCACATAGCGCACATCGAACATGTGTGCCGTGTAATTATCTGTCTGTGTACACATAATTGTGAAAGTGTAAGCAAATTAATTATCTGCTAGTCATTCAATCCGTATATCGGCGCGGTCCACATGACACTTTTTTAATATTATCTTTATGGCTGATACTTTTTGCAACATTTAGCTCCTAATTAATATGAATGACATGTATTTTTAGTTCAAAATTCTAAAAGTTTTAAATTTATACAATTTAAAATTTTATAACATGTGTCTAATCTGTATTTCAAGATTTATGTATATTCGGATACTAAATTTATTTGGAGTTTTTTATTCTGAATTTATCATATGTCATTATCACGTTTTCAACACATTATTTTACTCCAATTTAAACATGTACTTCAAATATGATATACGGACTTTAAACTCCTATTTGTGTAAACTCTTATCCAACCATTAAAATTATATATAGAAAAATACATTCTACTCTAATGTGTAGCTACTCCCTATACCGCATCTCACAAAGTAGAGAGTATCTCCCGCAACTGAAGGTATATACATATAGTATATGAGTATATAAGACTATGTAGGTGGTATGCATATTTTTTAAGATGTTATGTACAATTTTTTGAACATACACTTTTTATGTATGAATATGAATGTATTGTCAAAATATACAAAAAAAACTATATGCTTCCTTGAAATTTTTTCATGTAATTAGCATTGGGGTATCTTAGAATTAGTATATGAATATATTTAAAATGATAAAAGAATTTGTTAAATTCGTTTAGGTGGCATGTCATGGGTAGGAATATAAAAGATACATCGAATCCTTGGTTTAGATTATTTAATGATAAAAGAGCAATATTTATTATTAGTCATATTTTTCCTAGATAGCAAAATGATGTTCATGTATGTATATCTCATATAAATTACTAAAAAGGAGATCTAATCAATCAAACAAACTTGTGCGTAAGATGCATTCTTTTGTTTCTTTTGTTGTACCGATTGGGAAGAAGCTGCCGCTCTTGTAATAGCTGTCTAGTGTACAATATATATACACGTATACATATATTTAGGTATGCATGCGTTGGTGTAGCTTTTGGATTTATATGTTTCCTTTGTCTTCTTTCTGTAAATTAACAGTGGAGTTCAAGAAGACCTTAACAGGATGAGAGTTGCAGCCGGACATTCATGTAACCATCTTACTTGCCGTGTGCATATATCGAAACTCAAATCAAACTCTCTTTCCCTTCTTGTGTACATAATCCAACGCGTGCATTATATCACAACAAACCAATCGATGGTTGAGATGCTTTCTTTTTTTTAACTAACATGGGAATTTCTGGCCTTTTTTTATTAATGTAGTAATTTCTAGTTTTATTTTTCTAGTATTTACGTTGGGGCTTTAAAGAGAACCTCCTATTAGTATAGATATATAGATAGATAGATTTAATTTTGGTACATATTTTTTTTACTATTTAAAACACACGTTCATGTACACACCATTTCAATTCTTTTCTACAGATTAATTATGCTTTAATTATTTGAGGCAGCGCAGTTTACTGTAGAAGATAGATAAGCTAGTAGATGGCAATGGGTACCCGAAACCCGATACCCGGTGGGTTTTTACTCTATTAGGGTATGGGTCTGAGTCAATTTCCTAACCCATGGGTCTCTTAATGGGCAAAAAGCCCAACCCATCGGGTCTGCCGGGTTTAGGTACGTTCATATAGTACCCAAACCTGTAAACCCATGGGTAATATAAACCTGATTCATAGGAGTTATAAACCCAGGCTCCCAGCCTCCCAGGCAAACCAGTCCAGCCCAGCCCATTAGCAATTTAGCCCCAAGCCCCAATCCAATGCGGCAATGCCCCATTACCCATACGGCTAACCCTAGCTAGCACTCGGTCACGGTCACTACTCACTCCTCCCCAGTCCCCACCCCGATTCAACAGCCGCCGCATCTGGCGCTCCGTGCTCGATCTCCGGCAGTCTCCACGCTCGCCCTCCCGTCCCGCAGCTCCCGCTCCTGCTCTCGCCACTCTCACCGCACGCTCGTCCTCCCGCACGCCCTCGCCGTCGCCTCGCCTTCCAGTTCAGCCCGCCGCCCCCACGTCGCAGCCAACGCGCATCGCAGTATTAGGCCCTTGGCCATGGCGATGCCCTCCGGCTCCAACGAAGATGGCTGGTGAACTTCTTCCTCCTCTCCATTAACCATTGTTGCAGCTCGCATTACTGACCCCACGGGCGACCCGTGGGTACCCATTAACCCAGTGGGCATGGGTCTGGGTAAAAATCTACACCCGTCATAGGCATGGGTTTTTTAGCGGGCACGTCCAACTTTCACGGGCACGGGTTTGAGATAGCAAAACCTTGCGGGTTTGTGCCCGTTGCCATCTAGAGGGGGGCTTGAGCTTCTCCCATATGAGAAGTTTGAGCTTCGGCCTAAAACCTTTTGAAACTTTAAGCTTCCCAAACACGGCGTGCCTACTTGAGCTTCTTGGGAAATTGAAATTCCCTTTTAGCATTAAGAAACCAAAGCCTAATTTCGGCCTTTCAAGACGAAGCTTCCATAAACAAAGGATTAAGTTTTCCTTATATAAGCTACTTCCTATCGTAAATGTAGGTCGCTTTTGACTTTTAAGTTCTCCAATACTAGATTTTGACTATAGTTTTGTATCATAATATACTAGTAAAAATAAAAATTATTATATATAAATATATTGTGAAAGTATTTTACAAGACAAATCAAATAATATTGTTTTTATGTAGTTAATTTATATACTTTAACATGTATTAATAATAAAGTTTCAAAACCTTGATCATCTAGATTCACGACAACCTACATTTGTGAACAGATGCCAACTATTGCATAGCTCAACAGTATGGTACATTGCTCTTGCTGATAAGCATAGTTCAATTCGTACTAACCGCGATTTAAGTGGGCTGTTCGTTTGGATTTTGCACTATAATTTTTTGGAATATAGATCCATGAGTTGTAGGTTACAAGCCTTATAATAAGAAATACACTAACTAATTGTCCCCAGTATCTTTACTATTATAAAAGAACAAGTTGGTGGTTGTACGTCTATTCTCCTCTAACCATCATTTCTTCTACTTACCACTCTCTACTTGCCAACCGATTAAAACAATTCTCTTTTATAGCATAATTGTTTATACATTTAATAAATTCGTTGCAACGCACGAGCACATAACTAGCAAAAGAAAGTGGCTAAGATGGCTGAACAGACTTTTAGGGGCTGTTTGGTTGCCTGCATCGGGGTGGCTCGCACCAGCGCATGCAGGGAGATGGTGTTTGGCTGCCTGCATCGGGGTGAGAGCCTGCACGAGCGGATGCAAAAAATCAACTGGAGCCAGGCTGAGGAGAAACGCGGCTGAGGAGCTTCTCTACTCAGCCTGGCCACGCTCATGCAGGCAACCAAATAGGCCCTTAGTGATTCTAAGCTGAAGCTAAAACTCCACGAAGAAAGCCTTCTCTGTAGGGAGCTCACATTTCCTCCGAAAGCTGCCTAGCTCTAGCTTCTCATACCTAGCTACAAAGACCCAAAAAAAACACATTCTCTGTAGGGAGCTCACATTTCCCATGGTTTCATTATAAAGCAACTTCGGTGTCGGCAGTCGGCACTGCTGAGTGTAAACCGTCGTCGCTGCCTCACTGCGATCCACGTACGCGCTAAAATTTCTCCAAGGAAGCGTGAGTTGTTTGGGCCTCTCGCGTTGAGCAGTTTTGGTAGGCTCGGCTTCTTGGCGATGGGCCGTGCTGGAGCCATTTGGACGCGTCGTACTTAGTTTTTTCGTGGTCCTTGGGAGCTGCAACCGGTTAGTTCTTCTTCCTAACTGTGCGAGCTTACAAGCAGCGCTGTTATGCTCTCTCATCGCATTGTTGAATCGAACTTGGGTCCTGTTATTTTTGCCATTTGGTTTTCGCATTTAGCTTCTTTGGTAGCCGAAAAAGCAAAACATTGCCCTTTTTTAAACGAATTTTTCAAATGACTTCCTGAGCAAAAAATAATCGTGTATGTTATTATCTCTGTCGTCCACCACCGTTTTAAAATACACAGATAAAAACCATCAATTTAAGCCTAAAAGAACACCCCCTCCCCCTCAGGTAGTTGGATGCCAAAAGCCAACTAATTTTACTCTTTGCTGCTCTGCATATTTCACCGCTATAAAACACGCGAGGAGCAATTAATTATCTGTACTGGTCACTTTTTAAGAGGCCTTAACTTACTAATTGAATGGTTAACGTAAGCATTTCATCGATGTTTTTAATCCAGTGAGTCATGAAAAAACTAATACGAACCTGCCCAGTGCCCAACTCATGGTTCGGTATCACGTCCAACTCAAAGCTCGGTTTTACATACTCATTTCTTCGAACGACAGGCACATGAGCAAATCATTTGCACTAGACTAATTAACGCATCGCCGCCACGTAAGCACAGTTATTCTGTGGTATCTGACCTATCCGTCCATCTTGTCGTACTTGGCGGTGACAAATTTAGTCATTTTGTACGCTGTTGTCACTTGTCAGCGTATGGCCTAACGTACGGTCGGTGTCACCGAGTGAATGGATTAATTGAGCTCGATCATGATTCGTCTCCTAGCAGGTGCGCTATTGAATTCTGGTTGCTTTCACATTACTCCGAAAGGAACAGCTACAGTATGTTATATTGTTGGGAACGTTTTCAATGATATAGAGTTTCATTAAATTTCGTCTCTCCTTCCTCTCTATCCTCCTCCGCTGCTCTTCCTCCCATCTTCTTCCTCGGTGCCTGGTGCAACTCCTCACCCCTCCTTTGCCTCCCCCCGCCCCATCCTCTCCTACTGACGGCCAGCGGTGTCCTTGCTGCCTCGTCATGCCGCCGTCTTCTCCTCCCCCACCCCATCCAATAAAATATTCAGTGTGTTGCTTCCTCGCCGTGCATCCCTTCATCACCACCCACCGCCCAATGCCCTCCACTGCCGCCCACCATGAGACCATCATCGCTCCGGCCTCCTTCTACATTCGGTGAGCATGGTGAACCCATCGGTGGCCATGGCGCCACTGCTTCTCTTGTAGGAGCTCGAGAAGATAGGGGGGAGAGAGCTAGAGCGTTGGAGCGAAGAGCGTACCATTAGGGCTAGAGCTCGGGCAGCCGGTCAACCTCGCCCCCACTAGGAGACGACTAGATTCAGTAGCGCCACGATTGGGGATGGCGATACGTGGCGATCTCGTGACTGGAGACGACTGATCCAGCGGTGACGACCTCGACGACGATCAGGGCTGGAGCTCAGGCAGTCGGTCAACCTCACCCCCGCTAAGGACAATCGGATCCCACAGCACCGTAGTCGGGGATGGCGATACGCCACGATGCTGTGGCAAGAGACGATGGATCCGGTGGCGGCAACCCCATCATCGGTGTTAGCAAGAGAGAGAAGAGAGAGAGACATCACATACAGGGAAGAATCCCTGCTGAAATATGTAGGAAGCACCACCACCAACAAGGCTGGAGGCCACGCCATCTAGCAACATAGCAGAACACCAACATCCCTCTCTCACTCAGTAACACCACAAGACAACACAACCCCACCAACACAGTGAGAAGGACAGGCTTCGAGCTCGAGGGAGCCAAAGCACAAGATCGCCAATGCACAAAGTAGACAAACCACGACTCATGCAACTTGAAGCGCAACCAACCAGGACTCCGGTCAAGACACCACAGCGACATCGAAGCACCAATTGACAAAAACACACACCAAGATCTTCGGTCATACCCACATGGCAGCACCGAGAGACAACACCATTGAACATCAAGATTGGAGCCTGCAGCAACACCAGCATGAGAAGCTGCTACAACAACACAAGGAGTGAAAGCAAAGGCAAGACGAACAAAGCAAGTACTACACCCAACCGACAACCAGAGGAATCACCGAGCACATAGAGTTATAGAGAAGCCAATGGCAGGGACGCCATCACCGGCCAGGCTACAGATGAGGAGTGATGGAACTAATCTTGTTGCATTGTTGTCATAGTCGGTGTCGAGTACTTAGTGTGTTCGAGTACTGAGAAGTCGTGTTGATTACCGGAATCCCCGAGTGTTTGAGTACTGTGTGGTTGTACTCGTATGTCAAGTACTGTGTGGTCGTGTCAAGTGCTCGGTGTGTTCAAGTACTCCATGGTCGGATTCGTAAGTCGAACTACACAGTGGTCGTAATCGTAAGTCGAACTGCGCAGAGGTCGTAATCGTAAGTCAAACTACGCGGTGATCGTAGTCGTGGGTCGATGTAGTCGATACTTGTAGGAGTACTATAGCAGTCGGTACTCGGAGGAGTATTGTAGCAATCGGTACTTGGGGGAGTATTATAGCAAGTGGTCGTAGTCGTAGCTACAGTGATCATAGCTACAGCAATCGATGGTCGGTGCTCGGAAGACTTGTGTGGTCGAAGATGTTGGTCGACAAACCGTGGTCGGTGAAGCAGTCGAAAAAGCCGTGGTCAAAGATGTGATCGACAAGCTGTGGTCGGTGAAGCGGTCGAAGGCATCAAGCAGTCATGGTCATGAGGCATGATCGAGGCACCGTGGTCAACAGAACATGATCGAAGGAGAACCCGAAGAGGACTCAAAGGATTGTGTGCGGTCGTAGACCGGGCCAGATAACAGTTAGTCTGCATGTGACTAGTCATGTCCACTAAACCAAGTGTGATAGTTAGTGGAGCAAGTTGTACGAGTAGTGGCGAGTGTGCGAGTCATAGAGATCGTGGCTGGAAGAGTCATGTAGTTTCACCTGTACACTTGTAATCAGAGTCTATAAATAGATGAAAAGAATAGAAAAACAGGGGGGTAGATTGATGTAGCGTAAATCTCCTGTGTGTCTTAGTTGTGCAAAAATGTTTGTGTGAATCTATGACTACCGCGTATGTACATCTGGTGGGCCTACAAAGAGCATGGCGTAACCGGCCCTACGGGGCTGAGATCCATGGAGGGGTGTGAAGCTCGATGTCGCCAGACGTCAATGAGAACGTAGAATCGTGGCTTTTTATTGGCATGGTACGCTTAGGAAGGAGTTGTTTAGTTGATAGGCTGAGGCATGCTAAGTTCCTAACAGTCTAAAACATGGGAGTAAGGTCTCGCTCGTTTCGGTTTCAGTTTCTGATTTATTTTTCACTATTTATAAATTTTATTTTTTTCTGAACTTTTGGTTTTGTTGAGCTTTTTGCCGGTTCTTTTTTTCCCGTATTTGTTTGCATTATACGTGATGGGTTAATATGTTTTTTCTATTTTTAAAATTTAATTATGCTAAATAAGCCTCTGTCAGCTAACTATAGTATTTTTTTTCAGCTAGCTATAGTATTTTTCAGCTATAAACTACTCAAAAAAAAACCATATTGAGCACAGCCATGCTTCAGCATGCCTTGAGTGCAACACACTCCAATTGCTTTAGCATGCCTGGTAAGATCCAAGCGAGGCGCGCCAAAGACGACTCTAGGACACCAGCCAAACAACCTCCAAGCTCACTGTACCCAAAGTGATGTAGGAAGAACAAACGAAGACAGTGATGCTGATTATGATGACAGAGGATAAAATAATATTTCTTGATGGGGAAATTAACCTTTTTCTGCCCCCCCAAAAAAAACTAGTGCGTTTTGTACGTGTCCCATCCTCATTTAAGAAACCAAACCAAATCACCTGCAATTGGTTATCTTTTGATTTTTAAAAACCGACTTTTAAACGTAGTGACTTATCAAGATAGTTTCTATAACTTGTTTGTAAGAGTTACTATAAGAGCCGCTTTGAACAGAGTAGCTTCTCAACGCGAGTGTCCCTCACTCTCTTAATCTCTCTAGCAATTAGTCAAAAACGAGTCATTATCCTACGAAAAAATAGTTAGCAGATGCTTTTAGCTTTTTGCTAAGAGGGAAAAGGGGCTCGTGATGGAGCTAACCACTATTGTTGACTCCGCCCCCAATCTCCATGCAGTTTCCGGTGCAGACAAAGACGCTTCCACCTCCAGGTGGTTGATGAAAACTACACTCTACTGGAAATTTATCAAAAGAAAAGTGGTAGTGATGTCAAGATTGACGCAGCTGCTAAAAGAATGCATTACGACGAAGATTACGATCCTTTCACTCTGAAAAGAGCTATAGTAATTACGTATTACTCACAGGAGCGCTTAGACCATTCGATCAGAAATCAATGCTTAAGGCAAAAGTGTACTTCGATTTCTCACAAGTTCATGCCGCCTATCTGTTTTCCACAAGGCGGTCGAGGAGGCGTCAGACACCACGCTGTTGCCGTCCTTGGCCGACTTGTGCAGTTCTGCTATGCTTTATAAAGACTTGAGCCCAACGCAACTGGTCCTGTGAAGTATCCAATGCTTCCTAAAATGGCATAACGCCGACGGGAAAGAACAAACGCAAGACCAACAAAAGTGTTAAGTTTTTTGGTCATGAAGCAATCTTCTTTTAAGATTGTTGTTACTGAATTCTGCCAAGAAGTAGGCATCAGTAGCACATCACCCAACTACTGGTCGTGCCAATTATCCATTGTCTAAGCCAATACGACTTAAGTCTCTATTCAGCGAGAGCGGAGAGATACTGAAACATAAATAAGCAGCGTAATCCCAGTACTAGCTCTTGGTAATCTTCGTCAGTGCCTATAGCTACGAGCCATGAAGCAGCTTGTGACGCTGCTGGTCTTGATCGCGCTGCCGGCAAGCGCCGTGTCCGTCCCCAGCGCCGGCATCGTGGCTCTGCTCACGCACGCCGACGCCGGCCGCGGGCTCGCGAAGCCCGAGCTCGTGCGGCGCATGGCGCACCGCGCCAGGGCGCGGCGGCGGTTGCTGTCGCACTCGCAGGCTCAACCGGTGAGCGCGCGGGTGCGCGCCGGCCTCGGCGCCGGCGGCGGCATCGTGACGAACGAGTACCTGGTGCACCTGTCCGTGGGCACGCCGCCGCGGCCCGTGGCGCTCACGCTCGACACCGGCAGCGACCTTGTCTGGACGCAGTGCGCGCCCTGCCTCGACTGCTTCGACCAGGGCCTCCCGTTCCTGGACCCCGCCGGGTCCTCCACCTACGCCGCGCTCCCCTGCGACGCGCCACTGTGCCGCGCACTCCCGTTCACGTCATGCGGCGGCCGGAGCTGGGGCGACCGGAGCTGCGTCTACGTCTACCACTACGGAGACAAGTCGGTCACGGTCGGCCAGCTCGCGGCCGACCGATTCACCTTCGGACCCAGCAGCAGCGGCAACGCCGATAGCCTCTCCACGCGGCGCTTAACCTTCGGCTGCGGCCACTTCAACAGGGGCATCTTCCAGGCGAATGAGACCGGCATTGCCGGCTTCGGCCGGGGGCCGTGGTCGCTGCCGTCCCAGCTCAACGTCACCAGCTTCTCCTACTGCTTCACCTCCATGTTCGAGTCCAAGAGCAGCCTCGTGACGCTCGGCGCGCCGGCCGAGCTCTACAGCCACGCGCACAGCGGCAATGTCCGGACAACCCCGCTGATCAAGAATCCCTCGCAGCCGTCGCTCTACTTCCTCTCGCTGAAGGGCATCACCGTAGGGTCGACGCGGCTGCCGGTGCCGGAGTCGCGGTTTCGGTCGACGATCATCGACTCCGGCGCGTCGATCACGACGCTGCCGGAGGACGTCTACGAGGCGGTGAAGGCGGAGTTCGTCTCACAGGTCGGGCTCCCCGCCAGCGGCGTGGAGGGGTCGGCGCTCGACCTCTGCTTCGCGCTGCCGGTGACGGCGTTCTGGCGGCGGCCGGCGGTGCCGGCGCTGACGCTGCACCTCGACGGCGCAGACTGGGAGATTCCGCGCGCCAACTACGTGTTCGAGGACTACGGGGCGCGCGTAATGTGCGTCGTGCTCGACGCAGCGCCCGGGGACCAGACCGTCATCGGCAACTACCAGCAGCAGAACACGCACGTCGTCTACGACCTCGAGAACGACGCGCTCTCCTTCGCGCCGGCTCAGTGCGACAAGCTCGTAGCTTCACTGTAGTGTCTGTAAAAAAGGAAAAGCAGAATTTTCTTATCACTGATCAGGTGAAATGCGCCATTCTGGTGGTAGGACGTCGAATCAATAGGGTGAAATTTTGTGTGAAATTTGTGTCACCTCTCCTTTCACCGTGCCAAATGTGCGCGTGATCTGGATCGTCCGTGTAGCTGATCTGACGTTCTACACGCACGAGCCGTTCCAGCAGAAGGCCAGACGCTTCAGTTGCGTTCAGTTTGGAAGTAGCCATGTATGTTGGTTGTAGATTCAAAGGAGAATGGCTTCATGGTGCACTGCGCTGAGGTCTAAGTATGTTCATGTGCCGGTCACGGCATTCTATTCCTACCAAGTCAACCGACAGAGCAGCTCTGGATGTTTTTTTTCCCTGACTGTTAGGGATACTCGACTCAGAGCAATGCATTTCGCTTTCAGGGCTTTGTCAGCAGGTGAATACGACATCAAAGATGTATAGGAGGGTCAAAATTTGTGAACTCGTGCCCACTGCTACACCGCATGATTCTTTTAGAAATACATGAGTTAAATCTGAAGACAATCTATCACCAATTCTGCATTTATCCAAAAGATTCGGCGTGTTCATTCGCATGTAATGACATTTTGGGGTCATAATCTAGGAGGTTAGAGACGATGACATGCCTTCGTAAGGTTGGTAGCCTACCTTGGCAATCATGACATATGGCACCAAAATACAGGAGGGGGTCTGAGCGTCTGCCGTGCATGCACAAGGCTGGGTACTACTTACTGGCACAACTCACAAGCTTGACATTTGGGATCAATACATATGCAAGGTTACCGGTACCATTCACAAGTGACAAGCATGACATTTGGTATCAACACGGGCGAATCTACTTACAGGTAGCATTCACAAAAGCACAAGCATGACATTTGGGATCAGTATACAGGCGATGGTTCCAGAGTTAAGACACTTCCATGACTGCAACCCTTAACCATATGTTGTTAATAGCATCGGGCACCTGGGGAACTGGGTATGGTCAGTGTTATATATCACATAAGGTAACGGGCGCATGACAGCGCTCTGTTCACAAAGTACACGTTGCTTTTGTACACCACAAACAAAAGTACAAAAAACACCTTCCTATATAGAAGAAAGCTGAACATGTATAAACATATAAGTTGCTCTGTCCGAAAATCACCATGGCTCTCACAATTCACAAATTACAGATGTCAGTTAGTGGCAGGTCTCTTTGCTTTTTCTTTCATCATCCACTAATGGCAATTGTTTGTTTTCTTTTACAAAACTAACAATTGCAAAGATGATAACATACAGAGCATATTGCACAAAACCTGCCCTCGAATAAATAAATTAGTGGATGAATTCACCCGTGTTGCCCCCTTCATCAGAGTGAAATGGGCTTGAGGGGTCAAACCTTCTGGTCGGAAACTCAAATCATGCTTTAACTCAGTTTGCACCACTTTTACAACCTTGGTCCGACCGTGCCCCTGTGGCGGTCATGAGTACGCTGACCAGCCCCGCTTGCTGCATGAGTGCATGTGCTTTCTGCATGGACACCGAGCTTGAAATGAATACCCCTGGTCATCCACCAAGGGGACACCTTGATTTGTTGCTATCCACCAGGCCCTTCTACATCCCTACTCCATTGCTGCTTTTTGGACATGGAGCTACGGCGAGTATAAACATATCTCTTCCGAGGGCATTGGTTCTGCAACAAAGCTTGGTCAGATGTCATCACAAACTCCTTTTGAGATGTGTCCCTATGCTGCAATGTCATGTTCTTAAACATCAGCAATGAGGAGGGATAAAAGAATGTAAAATCCTCATAAAAACATACGAACCTTTTGATCTGTTGACTTCATTTCTCCTTCTGATTTCTGCGAGGCAGTAGCTGGTCTTTCCAGAAGATTCTTATCAGCAGGTGATTCCTCATCATCCAACTTCCGCTTATATGATATTGTTGATGTCGAACTGTCAGCTGTGTTCCTATCAGCGTCCATGTTATGCAACCTGACGGTATGTTTCCTGGAAATAGTACTATCGACCGTGACATCATCCGATCTTTGCATCGTTCCACTATATGAATTATTATTAACAGAGGTAGTGGCAGATTCTAAGCTTGCTCCAGGTGCAGATGCATAATAAGAAGTCCGCATCGAAAAGGCAGTGGAGTCCCTTCTTGCAGCAAGTATATCATGTCCGCATACAGCCAAATCTTTCTGGTGTATTAACATAAAAGTTCGCATGTAAAAACTCCATAATGATGCAGCTAGACTAACAGATCCAAACCAGAAATTAGCAGCACACAAATACAACTGTCAATTATCAGTGTTATACGAGAAAACTTCAAGGTGACGAGCCAAGTGGTTAGGAATCCCAATGTTCATTTATGCACATGTTCAGAGACCTAGACATTTTCCGTTTACAAGGAATAAGGGCCTGTTCTTTAAGTCAAAAGCTGTCGGCTTTTGGCTTTTGCTACAGTACCTAACTTTCAAACGGAGTATTTTTTCAAAACGGGGTCTACAAGTTAAACGATCTACACGTTAAAAACCCAACATCTGTACCAGCCAAAATCGCAAGTAAGTATCTGTCTCTCCGTAATCTATACCGTAAATAGCCAAAATTCAAAAATTTCAGCCAAAAGTCATAAGCCGCAGCCGAAAAGAACAGGCCCTAAGGCTTTTACTTTTCACACATATGTAGAAGCTGTAGAAGCTGGAAATTCATAAATGGATTGTTAAGATGCTCAATAGTGAACTATCCATGTATCCACTGGCGTCAACCCTGAATACAAGCGATTCTTTGATGCGTACTCTTTTACTAGACCTCTAATGTATATTTGACGTGTACTTTCCTAAGTTAAAAGAACCAGGTAACTGTCATCACCTGAACACTATGCCCACCTGTTACCGCACTCAAAATGGGTCATTAGCCCAATATTGCAAAATCACAGAGAAACATATTGGTGGCCTAACTGTAGACTTCATTTATTTATTTTTTTAAAAAGAAAGGCAATGACCACTCCTGCAGTTTTCTATTTTTATTCCCTCCGTTTCAAAAAATGAGGCCCAGTTTGCTGTGGCATGGGCTCTGGGATTAAACTTTGATAATTTGCAGTATATTAGTAACAACTACAAAATTATGATTATGGGAAACTACCTTAAAGTACGAATGTAATGGTACTACTTTTGTGCAACCAAATGTATTATCTATATATCCTTGGATTAATAGCTTGTCAAAGTTTACAAAGTTTGACTCTTGAAAGATGTAGGTGCGTTATGTTCTGAAACAGAAGGGGTAGTTCATTAGAAAAATATCCACAACTGCAGCATTGTTAGCATTTAGCAACATCAGATTTAACAAAATAATTGGGGGAAATGCAATTCATTAAGAGTAACTCGGCACTATACTACCACAAAGGAAATAAATTAGTAGTTCTTAGAGAGAATACACTACTGCCTGACAAAGTTTAATTTCCTGAGAAACAAATAGGGATAACAAATAAAGACAATTAACAGCTATAGTACCTTTGCCTTTTCTCTTTTAACAATCCTCTCACAAAGAAGGCGTAATATTTCCAATTCAACCTGCCACAAAAGAGGAAATATTATGTTAACAGAAAGTACATTTTATCCTAAGGGGTTCACTAATTTTGACAGAGAAGGAGGAGGGTGTCTCTTTTACTTGCACAAGTCTTACATCTACTTACACCCCTTATAAGATGGATCTCACACAAATGATATCAGTGCAGGTCACGAGCCATTTCAGTGGATTCAATTAATGCAGACATATAAAAACACTGGTTTAACACTTAAATACAGTGGAAACAACTCACGAAGCTAATCGGTCAGATACTCGGTTTAGCTATGTTGGCAGGGTTGATGACAAAAACAAAAGCGTCAAAACAAGAATTTGTTGACCATCTTCAGCTCAACAATATATTCCAATGGTCCCATAGCACACACTGATCCAACACCACAGTACTGGCCTCAACTAGCTTTGGGTACACATCATCAAAATCCTAGACAAATAAATCGAAGTTGGTATTTCTTCCTTTTTATCCCAAATAAATAGCATGATTGCTTTAGACTACTCCAGACACTACTCTTCAAATCTATTTGTCTTAACTTCCGTATAAATATCCTCAAAAGAAAACATTTACAAATTGCACAAAGGTAAAAGCAAAAGCATTGAACTTTTATGTTCGTATGTAATCACCACTAGTCATCCGACACCCATACATACCACACGGACTGGCATATCACTCAAACTCCAAGGTTCTAGCAGTGTTATTTTCACCTAGTAACTAAAAAGCACAGCAGGTCTCCTCTCATCTAAATGCAATACAACAGATCTCCTCTTATCTAAATGAAATGGACCTGATGAGTACTTTGAAATGTTTAATCACTACATAATGCAAATTCCAAACACAACAGAGCAAAGGCAATGCTTGAAGCAAGACAAAGAGGCAGAAGTACCATGAAATAGATCAGTATTATGGAATGTTATTGCCCTAGTTATTATAATAAAATAGAACAGAACCTATTATGTTTTCATGATTGAAGCAAAATTTGATCCTTTTCAACAGATAAAGTATGTAACAGACAAATTTACCCTCATTTGTTTCATGCTCTTGACCTCCTCAGATCCATATTGTTGACAGTCAGCCTGTGCAAGTTTACAAAGAGGAAAATAAGAATATTTTTTAAATAAGATTGCTACAGAGAATATAATAGCTGAGTCCACTTCCTACTGTATTAGCAGATCTATATAAAAGAAGCAGATTAGGTGGAGAAACAATTCTCGTGTTTTAGGTATAGAGTAAAGAAATTAATCTCCCTCTAAACAAATAAAAGCAACCTTACCTTTCTTTGTTCAATACTGTGCTTGCCACAATATGCTTTATGCCGCAACATACTAACAAAATTTTTGGTATTCATGTAAAGACCCGCATCTCTAGCACATGCAGGATGGAAAGTAAGTTGACAGTCTACAGTGCTGCACTGCATAATTGAACGAAAAAACTTGTAAGATTGTATTGGTTTGTCTTTCAGTTATAGATTAGAAGGTACAAAGGATAATATAGAAGTTCAAACCTTCAAGCATGTGCCAACATTGTGGTGGCAGATAGAGCATGTGTCTTTATCCTTAAGAAGGCTCTCCTTGGATAGATTGAATAGTCAGAATATTATAATAAGAATAATCACGTGAAATTATAATGAAGATGGCTTCTGGTGGTATCATCATATAAACAATGAAATAAAATTATGGAATGCGACCTATTTATTTCTAAATATGAAAATGTGAAAATTCTTAGCATGTGCGATGCTGGAAAGAGATTAGTACCAGTCCATCTACTGCATTATATTGTCCCCTTCTGAACATACCCTCCAACAGCCACTACGGAATTTTGACAAATTTAAGTATGTAGATAAGCTACAGAAAGCAGCAATACAAAAAAAATAAAGATGCCAATCAAAGTACCTCAGCACAAAAAGCATGAACCCATTGCCCCTTTGTAGTCTTTCTAAAAGCACCAGATGTGCCATGGCACAAACTACACTGCACCAAACGTGATTTTGCACCATTGCAATCTGATTGACTACCAGAGATAACATCCTCTGATGGCATCTCTTGGCAAAATTCGCACTTCCAGGGGCCTGTGGAATTCGTTAGACTCTTGTAGCAATCTAAGTGGACAGCAGCCTGCTAAACATGTAGAGTTAATAGTTTGTTGAAGTGCAACATGGGAGAAACAGTGAAATACAAAGCACCTTGCAGCTGGAGCAGACAAAAATTCGGTTCAATACAGTCTCATATCGCATGCATACATCACATGGCAGAGCATTTTTCTTAGAAAATTTTGCCAGATCAAAAATGCCAAAATCAGTATCTGCTGAGACTTTACTATTAGACAATGATGAATCCTTTGTTTGTGGCAAAGAAGTCAATTGGCTAACTCTTGAAGATCCAGTATTGACTTTGGGAATACTCTGCAAACAAAAGAAAAGAAGATAAAAATGAGTATGCATAACACACAATATATTGAACAAGCACAAGCACAGTATGAACCTCTTGTTTGGCAGATATTACATCATTTTCTGCCTCTTTCCTCACTGTTGCATTTCGAGATGTGGATGCAACAGAAGGTGCAGCTGCAGCTAGGATAGCCTGAGCTTCCTTATGTCTCCTCTCAGTGTTCCCACGTTTCTTAGCTTCCCTTATATCACGAAGGTACTGATTTGCAAGGATATGGTCCCATTTTCTTTTATGGAAAGAATCCAATTCATGAGAAAGACACTGGACAACCTTCAGTATCAAATCTTCTGCAAGATATAAGGAGGACTGAAGCATCGATTCAGAAAGCAGAAGAAATAACTCAACTACGGAGTTCATTTTGCACTCTCAAGACCAATTGGTAAGATAATACTGCAGCAGCAGAAGCATTATAATGAAATAGGACAGCAAACAACAAAATTGGGTATTTCTGTTAACAAACAGCATAAGACATGACAAAATGCACTTAGCAAAGAAAAAGAATGTGCCCTTACCATATCTCTGCTTCATAGCAACAACATCATCGAGTAGCCTGGACTGTAAATAAACTAGTTCTCCTTCTATTTCATCATGGGGTGAATGCTCCAGAACACTTGCTGATTTCGCTTTAGAAACTTGATCTGCTGCAGCTATGTCTGCTAATTGCTCAAGTTTTGTTGTTGAACCACCAAGGTTTTGATCATGAGGCCAAGATAATTCCTCTACTTAAATTGGACAAGAAAGTAGATTTTAAGATGTAAATAGAAATATGGTAATTAGTATTATTTGATTGATGGGGTGAAGCTAAAAGGAATACCACGATAATATGTTGCATGTTTATGTTGCATTGAAATATGGTCCTGCAAGTTTAGCAACTTTTCCTCGATGATTGGATGAATATAACAGCGATAACCATCGAAGCTACATGGAACAAACACGCGATTAGGTTATTAACCGATCAATTACATGTGTGCAGAGAGGGAGAGAAAGACTCAAGCAGAAAAAGATTTTTGAACCATACTTGAGAAAACGTTGGCCAGAAATCTGATCATCATTACAATCACAACGATTACGAAAGCCATTTTCTACTGAATCAGCCCAGTCTTTATTAGCATTATCACCCTCAGGAAAACAATGATCAAACGAAGAGATGCCTTCCTCCAGTTCTGAGCCAAGTTGTGTATCAGTTAAGTTCTTACTTTCACTTCTAAGCAATGTACCTATCCATAATACCGAAAGAATAATTGAGTCTACAACAAGAAATGAAATAGTTATAGCAGGGCAACTGAAATAGATTCTATATGACTTGAGAATTCAGAGCCTCCCAGATCTTCAAAAAGGACTAGTCAGATTCGATGGCTATCAGTGATCGGTTTACCGGCGGTTACCGGCCGGTAACCGCCGGTAACCGGATGTACCGGCTGGAACCGGGAAATTTAAAACCGCCCGAAATTTCAAATGCGAAAATTTGAATTTGTAGATGCACTGTAGCTTGCATTGGATGCCTACTAATCAGATTGGGAGCATGTGGGGTCAATGGGGCCTTTGCTTTTGCTTTTGCTTGTGAACTTTTGATGTTTCTGCATGTGGGAGACAAAAGGCTTGAGATGCTTATATAAATTTCTAATGGTTACATCTTCATGACTTCACATGTAAGATATTTGAGTGAATTTCAAATATACCAAAGGCCAAGGTTACCATATATGGACATATGGGACAATGCCGAACAAAAGAATGCATGTAAAATATAGTTGTGCTTATACCCTTTCCAATCTGGTAATGTTAAATGATGTCTTGGCTGCTCTTGTGTTGATGTAAGATTGTGGTAGAGTGCTGCTCTGTCAAGATTCTGTAGTGCTAGACTATTTAACTCATATTCATTTCAGTATTCTAAATTAGACAGGCAGTTAGACTTTAGTTGCAATTTTTTTGAGAACAGTAGGGAGAGCCCTCCTGAAATATATATTATATATTATGTGTGTGTGTGTATAATATAAAATAGTTTACATAGTGACATACAATGTTCCACAGGAACTAAGGCACAGCTGAAAAACCTATTCAGCCTAACAAAACTGAAAATAACCAACTAACAACAGCTGAAAATCATCAAGCAGATAGAGAATAGCAACCAAATCCGGTTTTTCCGGTTTTCTCACCTGTAAAACCGGTAACCGGTCCGGTTACCGGCCGGTTACCGGCCGCCTCCCGCCCCGAACAAAAAAAATGTTTGATAAATTTCATCCGGTTTTATACCACCGGTTACCGGGCGGTAACCGGCCGGTTACCGGTACCGCCCGGCGGCCGGGATTCTCCCCAGTAACGGTTTTTTGATCCTTGATGGCTATCAGATAAAAAAATCAAACTCAACACTATAAAGGAACCTCTAAAATGAGTATGTCAAACAGATACAACACAGTTAAAAGTTAATACTAATAGAACAGTACCATTTTTACTCCTGACCTGTCAAATATCATTGTGTGCAGGTTGTACACTGTACATACAGTTTGCCAAATGTTAGCATATTTGGTGTAAGTAGTTAACGACACCATACTGATTTCAACTGATGAGAAAAAGAGCAAAGAATTGCCATAAAACTATTGCATTTTAGCAGCAACTAGGAAGAATAAGAGATGCACATTAGCTAACACAAAAAGGGCCATGTCAGTTAAAATCAAGAACCATGTGTACCATATGTTATCCAAATAAACGAAAAATAATAGCACAGCATTTTCATGGCCATTTTAGTTTTGCCAAGAATAAGTGTACTTTCTTAGTTCCTTTTGACAGTGGACCAGAAAGAGCAGTGATACATCATGTAGTTAAAAATTAACAAGAAGCAAACAAACCAGCAGAGTTAACGAGCATACTCTTCACACTGACAGTAGTTGTACACTCAAATGCATCTAATTTGTTACCTTGTGCCAAAGAACCCTCCTTAAGAGACTTCACTTGAACAGAAGGCACATGAACAGAGTTTTGCAGCAACTTGATGATTTTCAACTTCAGACCAGGGGAGAAGGTGGTTGTTTCAGGCTGCAAAGAGATAAATTAGAAAAAAGAACTAGGATACGATGACACAACAGTGTGGTATTGCGAAACACAATGATGACACTACAGACAGAGCTTACATACTTTAAAAGATATACATATAAAAGATGGAAAGATGCAAAACCATTTGTAAATGCAAGTGAATGTGCTATCTTAGCCCTGCAAAGTGCTCCGAGATTTGTGCAAGGACACTACAATGATTAGAAGATAGGATGTCGATTTGAATTTTGAAGTTTGAATCAATCTCAAGGCACATTTGATGGTGATGATAGTGCATGTACCTACATGTACAAGTGGGAAAACCATTCTCGTAAGCGATCGCAATTTTTTCCATCTTTCTTAGGTCCTATTCTTTTTCAGCTTTTGGCTTCTGCTTTTAGCTTTTCTACAGTAACTAGCTTTTAAACGGAGTGTCTTTTCAAGATAGAGTCTACTAGTTAATTGCAGTACATACTATACCAACTTCATTTATATCGGCAAAAACCACACGTGAGTTTCAGTTACTCTGTAATCTCTTGTACGAACAGCCCAAAAGCCACAAGCCGCAGCCAAAAAAACAGACCCTTAAAGGTACCTGTCACAAGAGTTGGATAAATAGATGTTGCTTGTATTGCACAGCCCTAAAGAGACAATATATAGTGTGCATGAGACTAAACCCTAGACAATAGAAAAAGACTAATACCCTTAACACCCCCTTAAATGTAAGGCATATATAATAGCATTGTATTTGGAAGTGTTGACACTAAAATAGGAAAAATTCAAAGTCCGAATCTTACAGATGTCGCCATAGCATGCGGTTCTTGGAAAATTGTGTCAAGCACCAAAAGATCTCCCATCCAGAATCGTGCAACAGCCCAGAAAGCATAAAGTGCAGGAAATGGGAAAGTAGAAATAAGCGGGACCAAAATCGACCACGGCAAAACGATGAAAAGGATGTGAAAGGTGACACAAAAAGAGAGCTGTCAAATCAAGCCGAAGAGAGAAATAGAAGTATAGCAGCGCAGATCGAAGCCCTAGACGGTGGCGGCGCAGAAGAAAAGCGCGGCGGCCTTGGAAACTCGGGGCGGCGGCTCAAAGAGAAGCGACGCCATCATAAAGACTTCTACGCAAGGTTAGTAAGGCGTCACCTAGGCGTCGCCTAGGAGTCGCCTAGTCATCCGAGCGGTTTTTGAATCGTGGCGTCGTGCTCGCCGCGTCCTCCTCGCATGTGGCGTCGCCTCGCGGCAAAAGTCGTCGCCAAGGCGTCGGTTTGGCTGAGGCGGACGCCGCGGGACCGAAAAGGCGCGGGGAAAGAGCGGCGCGATGCGCGCGCGGGGAAAAAGAGGGAGCTGCGCGCGTACACCTCCCGCCAAAGACTCGCGCCAGTTGAGAGAGGGAGAGGGAGAGGGAAAGGAAGGAGAGAGGGAGAGAGAAGAGGGCGGCGGCGGCGGCGCCTGCCCTGCGACTCCCGCCCCGTCCGCGACCGACTCCCGCCCCATCCGTGACTGCGACTCTGTAGGTATGTCCTCCCCTCTGCCTCCTCTGTAGTCTATTCTTCCTCCCCTCCTCTTTCCTCTGCGGCTCTGCTCTTCCTCCCCCTCCTTCCTCTGCTCTGCTCCTTCATGTACTCGTGCTCTGCTCTGCTCCTTTCTGCTATTTATGCTATGTTGGAGTTGGATAGTTGGAATGGATAGCTCATAGTTAGGGTATGTGTATGGCGTCGCCTTGCCGCACGCCTTATTCGCCTAGGCGTCTGGAAGGGGGTGGGTCGCCGCACCTCGCCTTACCGCCTTAACAACCTTGCTTCTACGATCTGCAACACTCAGAGAAGAGCGGCAGCTGCGGTTATGCAAAAGGAAAGAGAAGACCACACTCATCCCAGAGGATAGACCGTAGCTAGCAAAGCAATCAACCGACTGACAAGAATTTTGTGAACTCGCACGGCGTTGACGAAATAGCAAAGCAATCAACCGACTGACAAGAATTTTGTGAACTCGCACGGCGTTGACGAACTGAAAGAGAGAGGCTAAGGACATGGATGGCTATGAATATGGATGGACACAATGGAAGACTGAAAGCAAAAGAAAAGGAACTAAAGAGCTAGTAGTAGCCAGGTTCAACAGCTTCCACTACCATTCCCACCCCCCAAAAACCGAAATCCACATCTCCCCCAAATCCTCAGATCCGCCACCTCCTCTCCCCCGCGTCTCCCTACCCCAACCCCTAGGATCCAGATGCACCACCCCGCCTCGCCAGAGAAGCCATGGGGTGGGAGGGCGGCGGGTGGGGCCGACAGCATAGAAGGCAGCTCCCCTAGGGCTGGGCATGGCGGGATGCGACGACAGTGATAGGCGATAGCCAAAACGGGGAGCCAAGAGGAGGCTAGGAGGCCCAACGCGGGAGGAAGCCATGAGACGAGGCGGCGTTGGCGGCGCAAGGGGCAGAGGAGGCAGCTCCCCTAGGGCTAGGCACTGCGGGATCCGGCAACTGCAGTAGCAGAAAAGGGGGAAGCCAGGAGGCCGGGAAGCCCGGCGCGGCGGCATGAGAGGAGGCCGGGAGGCCCAACACGACGGCGCGGAAGGAGGCCGGGAGACGAGCAGAAGCAGAGGCTCACGCGGTCGGGCGCAGGCGACTTCAGGCGAGGTGGCAGCGAAGGGGCCGGATCCAGACTTGGCGGTGGCGGAGATGGCCGGATCTGAGCTTGGTGGTGGTTGGGAGGCTTCCTGGCGATGGCGCAACACAGAGGCAGGCACGGGCGATGGCAGCACATGAACCGTCGAATGCGTCGCAATGGAGCGCGGTGGCGCCGTCCACGCCAGGGCGGCGAGGAGATGGTCGTGCCTAGGATTGGAGACGCTCCTCCCAGGGGTAGCGCAGCAGAATTGGATCGAGAGCGCTAGAACTCTGATACCATGTTACAAGAGTTGGATAAATAGATGTTGGTTGTATTGCACAGCCCTAAAGGGGCAATATATAGTGTACATGAGACCAAACCCTAAACAATAGGAAAAGACACTAATACCCTTAACAATACCCACGCTAAGTTTTTGTTGACTATATCAAATATGTCAAATCTATAAATAACAATTCTCTCCATCTCTAGCATGATGTTTCGTATATAAAACTACAAGCTGCGTTACATGTAAAGCACATACAGTAGGAAAGGTTAAACATTAATTTTGGTAAGGGCAATATATCAACATGGGAAAGTGCTGTAATTTCAAAAGTGGACCTGTATTTTGCTAGTGAGTGTCAGGGCCCTGTTGAGTGTGTATGCATGTACCAAACATTGATAAACACAACACCTAGTAGAAACGCTTGTGCAACCCACATAGAGAAACAATTTATGAAGTAACAAAAAAATCAGATTCCAATTACCACAAGAGCAGCTTCCAAAGATTCTGAGGAGAGGCCCAGTTCTGATTCTATATCACCAACACTAACCTTTCCTTGGTCAATTAGCTGTGAATTCAGTACAAACATAAAACCCAGTTAAGTACTAAAACTCTGTATCCTAATCTGGCTTTGTTAGGGTAGCATGTACCTTTCTAAGAACTGTAGAAACATCACCAGAATTGCTCATAAGATTCCCATCGCCTGTAGGTCGATCATCAACCATATCTGTGCTTTGAGTTTCTTGACTTTCTATGCTTCTAGCAGTAGATGGCGAGGTAACCAGCTCCGTCTGCACTTTGTTTAGGCTAGAAGAACTAGAGCCAGTGGCTGTGTTGTTCATGAATTTGCCCTTATTCTTGTGTGTAAATCTCAGTTGTTGTTTCTTCCCAGTGACCAGGTTTGCATCATCCAGCTCGAATTGTGTGCTATCCTGTTCAGTAGCACTTTTGTCGTTTTGTATGGAGCTGATGACTGTAGAATGTTTTGAGCAAAATACCCGCATCTCAACCTACAAACAAATAAACAAAAAAAAAACTAATAGCAAGCAAACCAACTAAGGCAAACAGCATTTACCAGAAGAAAATTGTCTAACATTATCCTGCCCAGATTTTCCCCATATCTCCATCTGATGCTTTGACTCTCTTGCACATATAGGATGAAAGCAAGATCCGCATGTTCCTAAAAACACATAAACTTATTAATATAAACATGCATGGATCATAAAGTGAAATTTAATAATCTTTACACATGTCTTACGAAATAAAAGGCAGTAGCAAGACCATAAATTGAGGGAAGAATGTAATGCAACACAATCTCCATCCTGTACTGGCAGAAAGAACATTATTTCGAGGCATGGCCCACTTATTGTTCAATTCTGAGTAATGAAGAATTGGCAGCTAAAGTTGTTTGAATGTTGGGAAGAAACTTTCCATTAAAGGTAAATATTGATGTTCTAGCTTTCAAACAGCCCCAGGCTACCCGTAGTTACTATTTTCCAACTTTCAAGGTGTAGCCGTCAAACAGACTAAAGCTCCTCAGTCAATTATGTATCTTTGTAGAATGTATTCATTGATCTAAAGACTCCCTTAACAACTGCTCAAAGTACCAAAAAATATCACACCAGCATGTATATGCACTACTGATCGAGTCTGTCCAGGTAATATCAATTAGATGCTCCACAAAATAAGTTGATTTTGAATTTTTTTTTTATTAAGGCAAAAGGTTTCCCTCAAGAAGCAATAAATCAAAATGCCCTATAATCCCATAGAAGAAATTTTACAATGGTGATTTCTATCATCACATAAACTAATTACCAAAAGATCATAATAAGTTAATCTGTCAAACAACCTGAAGAACAAGTCAAATTGATTTGACATGCTAACTTAAATAATGGAAGAACTATCACATGACATCACAAAGAACTGAACTATTGTTCACTATGCATGCTCTCAGCATTGTGAGATTTAAATAAGATTCCTGTAATGGTAGCAGACTATAACTGGTCCTCTGCTTCTCCTAAGTTCTCGATTTTTTTCGAATTTACTTCTGCCTGAATGTTTCCAAGAGACTTGAGGGATTGGAATATATCCAAAGAGTTGGCTTTGGATAAAAGCATATGAAAGTTAGTGATCCACCACGTACCGGAACCATGACATAAGACAAAGATTTAGAGATGGTGTTTTAGGCTCTCGGTTCAGATAACCTGATATAGGGCTTAGGGTTTTAGCCTTATAGGATTTATTACAAGACTCTCGTTTCTTTGACCGTAAGGAGGTTTCATTCCTAGCATACCCTAACTTGTTTAGGACAAAAAGCTTTGTTGTTGTTGTTATACTTCTACCTAAGTGTTTGGTGTTGTTTCTAATGATTTCTGGTATTGAGGTCTAATGATTTCTGTTATTGAGGTCCCCTACCTTTATAGACCAGTTAAGAAATGGAAAAGGTTGGCTGCAATACTGCACTTACTCAAGTGTTACTAATCGTGCACCCATGCAACATAACTCAAAATGTTGGCTCTTTACATAAATAGCATGAGAACAGATAAAAAGCTGCTGGCGGAGACATCTGTGCATGCATGAATCTCCCCAAGAGCAGTTTTTGATTAAAAAAAGGTGGGCCTGTATGTGTGCATTGGTTGGGTACTTGGGTTGGGTCCAGGGTGGGTTGAAGATTGGAAACCTTGAATAGCACAAGATGGGATGAAAAAGTATAACCAAATTGGAAATTTTCACACGTGTTTTTCATATGCTTTAAGCCACACAGCTGAATCTTGCCAGAGCACATCTAAATCATGCAGACCTCTCAAAACCATGGCTGAAACATTGATTAAGGATTTGCCACTTGTATTCTTAATGAACACCTTATCAGCACATACTACATTATTTGGTAGAAGCAACCAAACATCACACAGTATTTCACATCAATTCATCCAGAAAAGAGTTGTGTCATGTGCTTAGACAACTAGGTAAGTGCATAGTGTGAAACTCTAGGCGTTTTACCATTAACACTTCCCATGGTTGTATCATCATTCCCATGAATGTTTTCCAGGGTCATGTCCAACAAAAGTAGCATATTAGGTATGCTCATCAAATAGTACAGATCATTGATTTTCCTAATACATTGAAGGATAAGTGCACTAATTTCACCAAATATTAGGTTTCTTGTCTTATGAGTATTCATATTTTCTTCTATTAAAATTTGTAGGATTGTTGCAATAACAAAATAGCTTTATTACTTGTTAGTGTAACTGGAAGGGCTTAGGGAATAGCGGAGGCTCCGGAGGGAGTAATGGTGGGATACCGGCGGTCGGGGCTTGAACCCCGCTCGGCGGCGTGAGGGAGCCGTGAGGCTAGGGCACACGGTGGAACAGAGGAGGCGATTTCGCAGGGAAGCCTGCAACCGAAAGTTGCTCTGCTTATCTTATTCAATCCCAGGTGAGGCTTATTTATCCTCCCTAACAATTCAATCTAGATTCTAATGCTTATGGATAGAAAAGGTAGGAAACCTAATGAGGGAAGGTCTTATGGACCCAGGACTCTCCTACTGGCCGGCTTGTACTTCTCCCGTGCGTTTCCGACGCTCATACGGGATGCCGGTCATAACATCTCTCCCTGCCTCCGCAAACAGCTCGTCCTCGAGCTGAACGTCGGGGTAGATCTCCTGAAAATGTGGCAGTTGCTCCCAGGTGGCGTCGTCGCTGGACATCCCGCGCCACTGGACCAAGACATGCCAGACGCCGCGGCGAAGCTGGGCGCGGAGGACGCGCTCCGGGGCGGGCAGCAGTCGACCGTCGTGCGTAGGCTGCATCGAAGGCATCGTCGATGGAGGATCGTCGTGGAACGGCTTTAGCAGCCCCACATGGAAGACATCATGAAGTCTGGAGCCTTCCGGAAGCTGGAGACGGTAGGCCACCTGGCCGATCCGCTCCAGGACCTGGAATGGTCCCGCGTAGCGTGGACCGAGCTTCCCCTTGGGCCGGGGCTCCAACGTATGAGCCGGTCGGTGGAGGAGACGCAACCACACCCAGTCGCCCACCGCAAACTCCAAGTCGCGATGGTGGTCGTTGTAGTAGCGCTTGGCGTACTGCTGCGCCTGGAGGAGGCGATCGCGGACCATTGCGAGAAAGGCATCACGGTTGCGCAGGAGAGCGTCCACCGTGTCAGTCCTGGCCGCGCCGCCCGTGTACGGCAATAGTGGCGGAGGAGGCCGGCCGTAGACCACCTGGAATGGAGTGGTGCGCAGCGCGGTGTGGAACGAAGTGTTGTAGCAATACTCTGCCCATGGCAGCCAGTCGACCCAAGCGCGAGGCCGATCACCCGTGACGCAGCGTAGGTACATAGCAATGACCTTGTTGACGACCTCTGACTGGCCGTCCGTCTGGGGGTGAAAGGCCGTGCTCATACGGAGTTTGACGCCGGCCATCTTGAAAAGGTCGCGCCACATGTGACCGGTGAAGACCGGGTCGCGATCGCTGACGATGGAGGTGGGGAAGCCGTGGAGGCGGACGATCTCATCGAAGAAGGCCCGGGCGACGGATGCGGCAGAGTATGGGTGGCCGAGCGCGATGAAGTGCGCGTACTTGGAGAAGCGGTCGACGACGGTGAGGATTACTGACTTCCCATGTACCTTCGGCAAGCCCTCGATGAAGTCCATCGAGATGTCGGCCCACACCTGGGACGGCACGTCGAGGGGCTGCAACAGGCCCGCCGGTTGCAGAGTTTCCGTCTTGTTGCGCTGGCAGGTGAGGCAGGAGCGCACATAGTCCCGTACAACCGACCTGTCGCCAGGAATGTAAAAATCCGCGCGCAGGCGTTGGAGTGTCTTCTGGATGCCCTCGTGACCTGCCGCATGGGCCAGGGAGAGCACCTGATGGCGCAAGTCTTGCTGTGCCGGCACGAAGACGCGCGAGCCATGGAGCAGGAGGCCGTCGGCTGTGCGCCAGGGCGCCCCAATGGCACCGTCCTGGAGCTGCTGGCGGAGGCGGCCCGCCTCCTCGTCGGTGGCCGTCGCGGCGCGGATCTCGTCAAAGAGGTGGAACGAAGGTCCCGAGAGAGCATGGATCGCGGCGGAGTCCGAGTCGCGGTGTGAAAGTGCGTCCGCCACCGTGTTGAGGCGCCCGGGACGGTATTCCACGGTGAAGTCGAAGCCGAACAATTTGCTGATCCACTGATGCTGCGGAATCGTCGAGAGTCGCTGATCCAACAGAAACTTGAGGCTGAAGTGGTCGGTGCGGATGAGGAAACGGCGTCCCCACAGGTAAGGACGCCAGTGTCGGACGGCCTGCACAAGGCCGATAAGCTCCCGCTCATAGGCTGCCAGCTTGAGATGGCGGGCAGCAAATGGTCTGCTGAAGAACGCCAGAGGACCCACGCCCTGGTGGAGGACGGCACCAAAGCCAGCGCCTGAGGCGTCGTAGTCAACGATAAACAGCTGGTCGAAGGCGGGCATCTGCAGGACCGGTCCCGTTGTCAGAGCCTGCTTTAGCGCCTGGAATGCTGCCGCGGCATCTTCCGTCCAGGCGAAAGCGTCTTTGCGCAGGAGCTTCGTTAGTGGCGCCGCTATCGTGCCGAAGTCTCGGTTGAACTTCCGGTAGTAGCCAGCGAGGCCCAGGAACCCTCGTAGTCCCCGGGCCGAGCGGGGCACTGGCCAGGAGGCGACGGCGGCCACCTTGTCGCTGTCCATGGCGACGCCGTTGACGGAGATGACGTGGCCGAGGTAGGCGACCGAAGACGCCCCAAAAGAGCACTTAGAGCGCTTTAGGTGCAAGGCGTGGGCGCTGAGTGCGTCGCAGACGAGGCGGACATGCTGCAAATGTTCGGACCACGACGAACTGTAGATGAGTATGTCGTCGAAGAACACGAGCACGAACTTGCGGAGGAATGGACGGAGGACGTCGTTCATGAGGGCCTGGAACGTTGCCGGCGCGTTGGACAGGCCGAAGGGCATGACGAGGAACTCGAAGTGGCCGTGGTGGGTGCGAAAGGCTGTCTTCTCAATGTCTGCCGGATGCATGCGCACCTGGTGGTAACCGGAACGGAGGTCCAACTTGGTGAAAAACTGAGCGCCATGAAGCTCGTCAAGGAGCTCGTCCACTACCGGTATCGGAAACTTGTCCTGTCCTTGGAGGTCTTGTCATTGAGTGCACGGTAGTCAATGCAGAACCGCCATGAGTCGTCCGCCTTTTTGACCAAGAGTACCGGCGCAGAGAATGGTGAGGTGCTCGGCCGGATGATGCCCTGCTCCATCATGGCGGCGCACTGGCGTTCCAACTCATCCTTCTGCAACTGTGGGTAGCGGTATGGACAGACGACCACCGGCGCAATACCCGGCAAGAGGTGGATGCGGTGATCATAGGGCCGGGCCGGTGGAAGACCCCGTGGTTCCGCGAAGATCGAGCCGTATTGGTGCAGGAGGCGGTCCAAGAGGGGCTGGTGAGGCGCCCCGGTGATGGCGCGAAGGGCCGGCTGTAGAGCGTCGTCGCGGAAGGAGCCCAGGCCTTTCCAGAAGACCCGTCGGTCGCCTCGCCAGAAAGCCATGCAGAGGTCCTCGAAGTCCCAAAGGATGGGTCCCAAGGTGCGGAGAAAGTCGACGCCGAGGACGAGGTCGAACCCGCCTAAGTCGATGTCGTAGCAGTTGATGGAGAAATCCTCGGGCCCGATGCTCATGGCGACATCGCGGGCCACGCCCTTGCAGGGGACCCGGTCGCCATTGGCCACCGCGACGCGCATATTGGCGCTGTCCGACGTCGCCAACTAGAGTCGGCGCAGGACCCCGGCATTGAGGAAGTTATGGGTGGAGTCGGAGTCGAGCAACGCCAAGAGCCGGAGGCCCTGGATGTGGACATGGAGGTGCATGGTGTCCTCCGTGCGAATGCTGGCGATCGCATGAAGGGAGACCACGGGCAAGTCAGACGCGGCCGTGTCCACTGCCGCCCCGCTGGGGTCCTCGGCGGTGTCGTCGTCCAGGAAGTCGGTCACCTCAATGAAGAACAGCCGCTGGCACTTGTGGCCACGGACGTACTGCTCGTCGCAATTGTAGCACAGCCCCAGCCGTCGACGGTCGGCCAATTCAGCCGGGGAGAGGCGGCGAAACGGCCGGGACGGAGCCGGCAGTGCGGCCGCAGATGGTGCCGGTGGCGACAGGGCTGGCGGTTGCGCCGGCGTAGCCGAGGGTACAGTGGCGGCCCGCTGCGGCGTGGGCAGGGATAGCGGTGGCCGTAGAGGAGGCCGGGGCGGTCGCTGCAGCAGCGCCGGGGGTGTCGTCTCGGCGCGGCGTTCATACGCCCGCGCAAGGTGCATCGCCGTCTGCAGATCGCGTGGTTCCCGGAGTTCGACGTCGATCTTAATGTGTTCCGGAAGACCGCCGGTGAATAACTCCACCTTCTGGGTCGGTAAGAGATGCGGCGCGTGGCAGAGAAGCGCATTAAAACGCTCCTGGTAATCCTGGACGGTGGAGAGGAACGGCAACCGGGCGAGTTTCGCCAAGCGATTGGCGCGAATCGGCGGCCCGAAACGGAGGTGGCACAAATCCTTGAAGCGCTCCCAGGAAGGCATGCCCTCGTCCTGTTCCAAGGCGTAATACCATGTCTGGGCAGCACCCGTAAGATGGTACGATGCGAGCCACACGCGATCCGAGGCCAGGGTGCGCTGGCCACGGAAGAATTGCTCGCACCGGTTGAGCCAATGGAGAGGATCCTCCCTGCCGTCGTAGGTGGAGAACTCGAGCTTGTGGAAGCGAGAGGCGCCCAGACCGGCGCATGCACTACCGGACCCTGTCTCCAGTCCTGACGGGAAGGGTGGCCTCAAAGGGAGCGACGGCCCACTGGGAATCGGCGATGGTGAGTGGGGAAATTGAATGTGGTGGATGGGAATCGGAAGGGTGGTGGCGGGCGGAAGGGTGGCGGGCGGAAGGGTGGAGGGAGGAGTGGTGGTAGTCGCCGGCGGCCGGGATTCCAGAGCTTCCAAGCGCGCCGAGACGGACGCCATCTGCAGGGCGAGCTCAGACAATGCCTTGGCGATGGGATCAGCCGGCGGCGGCGGCGGCGGTTTCTTCAGCTGCTGGTCGCCCTCATCAGAACCCGGCATCTCTGATACCAGATTGGAAGGGCTTAGGGAATAGCGGAGGCTCCGGAGGGAGTAATGGTGGGATACCGACGGCCGGGGCTTGAACCCCGCTCAGCGGCGTGAGGGAGTCGTGAGGCTAGGGCACACGGTGGAACAGAGGAGGCGATTTCGCAGAGAAGCCTGCAACCGAAAGTTGCTCTGCTTATCTTATTCAATCCCAGGTGAGGCTTATTTATCCTCCCTAACAATTCAATCTAGATTCTAATGCTTATGGATAGAAAAGGTAGGAAACCTAATGAGGGAAGGTCTTATGGACCCAGGACTCTCCTACTGGCCGGCTTGTACTTCTCCCGTGCGTTTCCGAGGCTCATACGGGATGCCGGTCATAACAGTAACCATCATCAAAAGGTGTTATCAAGAAAGGATCTCAGAATTACAAAATATGCATACACGCGCGCGCGCACACATCCAGTTAAAGTTCTTCTTTTTTGTAATTTGCAATTAGAATTGAAATTTGATCGCAAGAGAAAATAAGGAAATAGAGAAAGAAGGTATTATTTCAGCGAGACAAAGCAGCATAAGAAAAAAAAAAGTCAATAGTTAGATGCGGAATTTTGCTGTACAGAAAAAATGCAGTGACTAATGATGTCATAGAGTGCACTGCGTCCCTTAAATTAGAGGCTCTTTGCTGTACGAAATGCTGTACACAAGGACTACAATTCAAAAGTGGTCATGCGAGCTTATTTTGATAATATAGATTGATCAAGTGAAAATACATACCATAGCTACACTGAACACATGCACCATGCATAACCTTGCAAAGGCTGCAAACCAATCTTGTCTGATTCTCTTGGACATCTCCTATATCAGTGACAGGTTCCATTGATTCCATGTCCTCTACAAGAACCTCCGGTGTCCAGAGACTACAAAACAAGTGTACAAATTTTTGGCTGCCCCCGTCTGCAGTTTGACCAGTCTCCCTTTTTACTGGTTTCAGAGCACCTTTCTCCTTCGGGCAAAGCACACAAGGAGTTAACACAGTCCTGCCCGCATCACTCCGTGTCAACCTCCGTGCCGACCTGACACTCTTACACCAGGCACACAACCAATGGCCATTTGGTACAACATGCACGCCATAACACTTCTGGTGCACCGACACCTCACAGCTATTGCAATGGAGCATCCTATTGGACATCGTACCACTCTCTCCCAAACAACATACGTCGCAGCTTGAACCAGCCTCACCTTCTAAGGGTGGCAGCAGCACAAGCCGCTCTAGCCCAGCATCCGCACCCAACAGCTTCCTCTTCTTGTTCGGGCGCTCTGAAGTGAGCACAAACCTGTCCCTTGCTCCTAGGAGCCAATTCAATGAATCATCCGAACCCTCACTGCATTCTGGTAAAACAACGCCATCACTCCTACCTTGATCTAGTTCAATTTCTGGCTGCTCCTCTTGCTGCAAAATCACCTCCTGCATATCATGTTCACAATGCTCTTCATTAGTCCCATTGTTACTGACCAGCTCCATATTGCCCCCGACAAAATCTGAGCTATCCTGCATATCCTGTTTGCTATGCACTATGTTATTCTCCAACTCAGCGTTGTCCTTGCCCAAATTTGAGTTCAAATGCGAGCTTTCATCCGCCACAGACACATGAGAAGGATCACAATTCTCCCGTAACTCCTTGCCACTGCCCACAAATGGTATGAGCAAGCATGGATCGAGACGGTTAGAGCTCAACGGGGGCTTCGGCACTAATGCCTCAAAATCCTCCAGCGTAATCTCCCGGAAAAACGGCTCCAACTTCTCCCAAAAAACCTTGGACCCAGCACTCACTCTCGGTTGCTCCATGGCAGCAGCAGCTGCTGCTGCTGCTGCTTCCGGCTGCTGAGCCTTCTTATGCTTCTTTCGCACGTCGCCCAGCGCCGCCCATCTGGCGACCCGCGCGGGTAGCAAGGGATCCCTGCCGGCCGCCTCCTCGCCTTCGAACGGCGAGCGCAGCGACAGCGCCTTCGTGGCCTGCTCGCAGAAGCCGACGCCGCCCACCTCCGTGGAGGCCCCGACGCGACCGCCGCAGGGGGCCGGCGCATCGTCGCCGGGGCCCCGGGAGGAGGAGGCAGCGTCAGCGTCGGCAGCAGGGGGATCTCTCCGGCGAGGCGCCACGGCGGTGGGGGTCGGAAAAACCTCGAAGGCTAGGGTTTCTCTGTGGTTACGATTTTTTGGGAGTTCAGATCCGCGAGCGAGAGGGAGGAAGAGAGAGACGCTTCTGTAAAAAAAAATCGAAGTGCCCGTTTGTTTGTCGCTTCCCTCCGCAGTGGGCTGGGCCTGGGCGTCGTGCTCGTACCTCGTGAAAGGCGCCTTTCCCAATAAAACACTACACGCACCCAGACAAGGCGCACGCCCCGGCTGCTATGCGGGGCCCACCTTGCCGGTGAATTGACTCGCGTGCGCGTAGCGGTTTCCCGAGGGGATATTCCTGGTTCGGTGCGGCCCCCCTGTTTCGTCGCCTCACGGGGTTCGGTTCTGCACGCGTTACTGACATGTGGTCCCGATTGTCTCTACGTTTCTACGGGTCCAGCGTCCAGTTACCGACTTGGCGGGGAGGCGACGGGACGCGTGGTGTTCGGATGCGAGACATGGGCCCACCTGGTGGGGGTTAGTGGGCGGACGAGGACACGTACACACCCAGCGATGGTTGGGGCCTCCCTTTCACGTGGATGTGGGTGGTTGGCGGGTGGGTCCGGGCTCCGTCTTTATAGGAGCCATGGCTGCGCAGCTGGGGAAGAGGCGCTGGGCCGTCTGTCTGGAGTAGGTCTCCGTCGAGCTCGAACTGGGAAAGTGCCCGCCTAGCCAGCCACCAGGCGGGCCGCTATTTTGGTCTACCGATTTGGGGCTCGGCCCGTTTAGAATTTTTCTTTTCTTCTTCTCTTGAGACGTAAACTGTCACTGGATGGCAAATGGCAAATCTCCCAGTCCGTCATTTCTTTCTTCACTTCTGCTTCCATGTATAGATTCACCAGTCCTATGCCCGTATGTTGCAACAAAAAAAATCATACTTTATGCAAAATAACTACTGACGTCTCTTAATCCATCCATACACTTATCTATTTTACAATTTTGTTGTCATGCCATATGCTAACGAAAACTTTCTTACGCTAAGAAATGTGTAACGTTTCTTGTTTGACTTTCAAGAAAATAAGCAGTGGATATATTACAAAGTTGGCTATATCAAAACCATTGAAAACACCATGTGGATAACATTTCCATAGATAAACAAAAAAATCAAATTAAAAGCACCTAAAGTCCCATCAAGCTTACAGCTGCAGCAGGCTCCATTTGATTGTGTGCTTCAAATAGCTCTAAAACAAACACATTCCAGTAATCCAAACACACCTATAAATTGGCCAACATTATAAGATATGAAATTCCAACCAAATTCTGCAACATATGCTGAATCTAGTTCTAACATTCCTACCTTAAAAACCTCAGTGTCATCAACATATGAAATTCCAATGAGGTAATCGAGACCCAGAAGTAATGCAGCTCTATTTTCTGGACATATCTCCAATATACACATGTGATTCTGCAAGTATCACAAAAGAAGGCATCAGACCGTATGGAGATTTAATTATTCTTTTGTATTATCATTTTATGACTCATTAGCATTTCTCTATTTGTTTAGTGTTTAAAATGACAAGTGAATGAAGGATAATAACATAACAATTTATTTTTGCCTTAGCTAGGAACATGGCATCAAAAGAGTAGATTCGCAATTACAGTTTTTAGAATGTTTTATAAATCAAAATGAAAAATTGTATTGTCTCCAGAGTAAAAAAAATTGCATACTAAATAGTAGGATATATACAGGAGGCAATTGATCTTACCTTAAAAAATAAAAAAGGCAGTGAAAAAGAGGACTAAATTTTGTATGAATGCATGTGCCAAGGAACACACAGAGTAAATTAACTCAATGATATTAAGAGAGAGAGAGAGAGAAACCAATCATTGACTCCTAGAATAGGCTGTTACTCCAGCTAATAGATGTTATACCTGCTCTTCACCGGAACCATTGGCGTAGGCACTGGGAATTAGAATAGCCCACACATTAGAGAAAAGAACTCTTAATTGGTAATTTTTTTGGGGGGAAATATAAGAAAAGAACATAGTTTTTTTCTAAAATTCATCAACTATCTGCAATTGCATCATGAAAATTGTATACATCTTCACGTACTACATGTTATAAAAATCACCAAACTGAAGAGCAACAACCTACAAGATAGCTCCACATATCAGGAAAGGACATCAAAACAGTGTTGAGCCAGCAAAGAAATAGGATTCTTCAATGTAATAGGGCCAGTTTACTGCCCCATTCATGTAAAGTGATAGATAGAGCACCATATTAATCAAACTAATGGATAAAATGTATCTTTCCATTGCTCCACCAAAATTTTAGGAAGCATTGAAATTAAACACAGAAAACAATTTGTTTGTTTTACCTCAGGCACTGAAGTGTGAGGTTCCGATAAGCAACCATAGAAAAGAACTTTGGTAGTGTCTCCAGCTAAAAGCCATCGAGGAAAAAATATGACAGATTTTTCAAATACATACAGTTGACATAAGATCTTTCTGAAAGAGCTTATAAGAGCAACTCCAGCAGGAGCCCTCAAATCAGAGCCTCTACTTTTGATTTGAGGGCTCCCTCTATTTTTGAGGGCCCTATTTTTTGAGTTAAACTCCAGCAGAAGCCCTCAAATCAGGGCCCTCAAATTCATTCCAACTGAGAATGACATATAAGGCCCACTCGTCATTCTCAAATTTCTCTACCCCTCGCTCTACCAACTGAGCTATGTCCGCAGCAGACGAGGGAGGGCCCGCTCGATGCTGTCACCGGCTGCGCACGGAGGGTGGCCGAAAAATCCATGGCGTCGGGTCACCACCACCCTCGGCCCGCAGCCGTGCGTCACTTCCGGCAGCTGCCCGCAACCGTGCATCCCGGCCCGCAGCCGTCGCCGTCTTCTCGGAGAGGCGCACCGCCCTGGCCGCCGCCCGCAGCTGCGCCACCGGTTGCCGCCCGAAGCCGGCACCTCCCGCCGTGCCCGCGCCTCCTCATCCGCACGCTCACGCCGCCGGCCGCCGGCCCGAAGCCGTGCCGTTCGGCTTCTCCGCCACGCGCCCGCATGCGCCTTGTAGCAGCGCCGCCCGTAGCCGGTGTCTCGCCGCGCCGCCCCGAGCACACCCGCGCCTCGGCCCCCGGCCGCTTGCGTCGCGCCGACGCCACCGCCCGGCTGGACCAGCCGCCCACTCGCCCTCCCACGCCGACGGCCTGAAGCCGCATCGCGCCTGGGCCCGCTGCTCCTCGCGCTCGGGTCGCCGCCGGCAGGTGCAGCCCCGCGCGGGCCGCCTGCTCCCGAGAGCCTCCTCCGCCCGATCCTGTAGCCGCCGGCCTCCCTCGCTCGGTCCCGAGGCCGAGCAGCCTCCACCGCCGGCGCGGGCTACCGAAGCCGGCCGCCCCGTATCTCCGCCTCGCCCGCCGCGCTCAGCACAGCCGGCCGCACGGGAAGGAGCCGCCGCCGCCGCCCCGATTGAATCGCGGGCAGAAAATGGACTTCAACAGAAATTTGAGGGCTTGGTCTAGAGCCCCCAGGAATGAGGGCTGAAGGGGGGATTTGAGGGGCTCCTCAAATTTGAGGGCTCTAGTAGGGGCCCTGCTGGACCTCTATTTTTGCCTCAAGTCCTCAAATATGAGGTTTGAGGGCTCAAGTAGGGGCCCTGCTGGAGTTGCTCTAAATAGGCTACATACCAATGGTGACTCAAATATAAAGCCTACAGGGATCCACGATAGGAAAACATGAAGTGTAGCCAACGTAGCACAGATGAGCTCAGGTCTTTGTGTTGCAGATAGGACATACAAACATAGTTCATAAATGAGACGAAATTCACTGTTCAATAACAAAGAACAATCAGGTTACATCACTTAAAAATAAAAGTAGTCCCACTATAGTACAGGATATGCAAAGTAATTGAATCTACCCTATTAAATAGAAGCTCTTAGGCAGCCATAAAAGATAAAAGAGATAGCAAAAAAATTCAACCTATTAAGTGAAGGCTTTAGTTCTTTAATCTTTTGTTGTGTCATTTCACATCTTAAAAAATCAAAATTTTCTTCACTTAAAAGCTGAAAATAGTTGCATAGTTAATAGTTCTTCTAATATGTTAATTAAACAGACAAAAGTAGAAACACAACTTGCCTTGAATATAGCCATGCAATTTTCACATAACGTTTCACTACTCTTTATGGTTGCAACAAGGTTAGGAATGAAGGATGATCACCTGGCTGGCCACTCATGCTTCAGAACCTATTATATTGCAGCAATTCAAAACACAAGTTAGTTGATCTTGCCAAACACAGATATATCAGATGGTAAAAAACTGGGTTAAACGGCAACCAAAATAGCACAGCTTACCTGCCACATGCAGGGGACGTCTCTTGAATCCATCCGTACACTTAGGGTGTGTTTGGTTGCCTGAATCTCCTTCGCCCTGGCTGGGTGGATCCGTATAATCTGAGAAAGAGCATGTTTGGTTGCCTGTATGAGTGGATGCAGCCTGCATGAGCGGATGCAAAAATACGCTCTCATCCTGGATGGGTGGATACGCTCAAAATGAGCTTCACTGGCCATCCTGGATGGGTTGATGCAGTGTATCTTATGCGGTCCCACGTGTCAGCCTCTCAGGTTTGGTAGACTGCATCCGCTCATACAGGCAACCAAACAGCATCTCAGTTTTTTTGCATCCGCTCATGCAACCTCACCAAACATCTTCTTTTTCTGAAATACGATTCCACTCAGCCTGCATCCACTCAGTCAGAATATACGATACAACCTCCATCCACGAACCAAACACACCCTTATCTATTGTACAATCTTGTTGTCTTGCCACATGCTAATGAAACTTTCTTACGCTAAGAAAAGTGTAATGTTTCTTGTCTGACTTTCAAGAAAATAAGCAGTGGTCATTCTTCTGCATATTTGAAAGAAGTGAATTTGCATCTAAATTGGATCTTCTATCATATACCATTCGGTTCCTCCCCTAATTCATTTTTGCTAACAACCAGAAAAGCAATAATGCACTAATTAGCACCTTCCAAGAATTTGGTATGACATCTACAATTAGGGGGAAAACATGGGGGAACAGCTTAAATTCATGTGTTGAATCCTTCTAACAAGGGACTATACATTGCGAATATGTTTTGCAAGTGTTTGCAGTCCATGTTTCTATTTTTTGTAGTATGAGGCTTATATTTGCAAATGTGTTTTGTAGTATAAGCCTCATACCACAAAGAGTAGGAAACCTGGACTACAAACACTTGCAAAATATATTCACAATGCATAGTCCCATGTTACAATGATTCAACATATCAGCTTCAACTATTTGCAAAACACATTCACAAATATAAGCATTATACCAAAGAGAGCTAGAGCAAGTAAAGTTGAGCTATTAACACATAATGAGACTAAAGCTACTAGATATGACCCCTCTTAGTAGCATGGCAACCTATACTAGCAGCTCGATCTTCCAACCAAACACCAAGACCAACAAAAGGCTATGAACACATCCTTAGTCCTACCTAGTCATACCTTTGCCTTGAGCATCCACTTGAAGCTTGATAACGCACATCATCACTTCAAGTTCGGGTCATTGTCTTGACATAATTAACACGTGATGCATCTACTTCTTGAACTCTATCAATACATAATGGGTCTTCACTTGACTTGATAATCAATACATAATTATCTCATCTTGGACATGCATCAACTCATAATGCATCTTCTTCTTGATGATCTTCAACACATGAAGCCATCTTTCATCAAGACTTGATGATCTTTAACACATGAAGTCATCCTTATTTGTGGAACCTAACCTATTCATCCAACTCATAAAAAATGTTAATCCATAAATCAATTACCATCAATTACCAAACTTCACCATTTATACATAATGAAGGGACTATATTCTACAATCCTTCCTTTTTTGTAATTCATGATAGTCTTGATAAATAATGAGATAAAGATTGTATTTGCGAGTATACAACATGTACATAACACTTGTATACTCTAAGATAAGCTTTAAGCAAGCTTACTTATCCGGTTATCATTAATCATCCAACCATTAACACATAATGGAGAAGTTAGACGACAACTCCATTGCAAATGAGTATGTATAAACTACATAAGCTATATATACTCAAAGGATATGTTTCAAAGTAAAGATCATAAATATATGTATTAAAGTAATATGGATCAATACTTATGAAACCTCAAAAACATAGAGTGAACTCCTTCTAAATGTGTGCATACAAGTATGTGTAATGAAGTCATATGCACATATTCATTTTGGATTATTTTTGGAGTTCAATCTATATTTTGGATCCAAGAAATGCATTAATATATAAGAATGTGATTTTTAATGCATACCTCTTTCATTTCATCTTTTCATCCAAATAAGACTAAGTAATATCATAATCAATAAACAAGATTAGTCTCATAAATGCATTTATCATTATCACCAAAACATCATAACAATATTTGTCATTATCAACAAAACCAACTTAAATGGAGCTTGATCTTTCACGCACACAAGTGGTTTGTTGGAGTTGAGAACAAGATGACGGAGCTAGTAATAAGACTGAACACAAAAGAACTGATGCACAGGATTGCGGTGCTAACTGCTTGCACCTTTTTATGTTTACTCTATTATTCTTTAGCTCAAAATACTCAACAAATTGCATGTCTTAAATAGATACAAACTGGCCACACATACATGCCACTTACCCACTACGATTCCTTATGAACCGGTTTTATTGGCCACGATCCCTATGACTCGGCGCACACCATGCACTACCCACTAGACTCGGTCTCGCTGAGACCAACTCAAACGCTTACGACCACACATACAGCTTCGAGTCCTTCGAGTGCAACACTTAGACCACACAGGTCTTCCGAGCACTGACTGCTTGAATCAACTACTACAACTTCGACCACTCACGCTACAGTACTCTTTCAAGTATCATGTCTGAAGTACTCCTCCGAGTATTACGTCTACAATACTCGGTAGCACTCGGTGCAGCTACAGCACACTTTCGAGTATAACGTCTACAGTACTCCTCCGAGTATGACGTTTACAGTACTCATTAGCTACAGTACTAGGTGCAGCTATAGTACTCGGTAGCTACAGTATTTTATGATTTACGACTTTGCCTATCGACTTCCGACTATCGACTATGACTATTGACTTCACATTACTCGAAACACATGAGTAAAACACGCACGAAACAAGATTAACCCAACAGACACAACTCGAGGCACAACCGTGCGTGTGGATGCTTCCGTGAAGGCACGTGAGGAACGAGGAGACGCACATCAGCCACCGGGGTGGGGAGAGTTCTATGCATGGTCAGTGGTGGTTGTGACTAGAACGGACATGGAGGCGGTCAAGATAACTTTGCAAATGTTTGAGTTTGTAATCTTGTTTTCAGTTAGAGGTCAAAGTCGTAGTTGCAGTCGAGTCGGAAGTCGTGATTGTAACAAAGTCAGAGGTCGTAATCGTGGTCGTGTACGAGTATCGAGTCAGTTGGTGTGGTCGTAGTCGAGTACGACTTTGTGTCCAAGTTGTAGTCGAGTCCACTGTGTGGTCGAAGAGCAGGGTATAAAAGGGCATAGCTTTGTACCGAGAAGGCGATCACTTAGTTGAGGCGATGTAGTCGCGTAGGAGGTGCCGAGCAGAGGGCGACCGGCGTGGTCACAGGCGTTCAGCGTGACCACAGAGTAGTGGGTGATCGACGTGGTTGCAGGTAGTCATCGTGATCGCAGAGGAGAGAGGCGACCAGTGTGGTCGGAGGAGATCGGTGTGATCACAGTGGAGGCGGCCAGTGTAGTCGAAGGCAGTCGGTGTGATCACAGTGGAGGTGACCGATGTGGTCACGAGCGGTCGGTGAGATCGCAGAGGCTCGCAGATGTGGTCGTAAAGGAGTTACGATGACGACAAGCAAAGGTTCATAGACGTGGTCGTAAAGGAGTTACAACCACGATGAGCAAAGGATCACAGACGTGGTCATAAAGGTGTTACGATCATGGTGATTGAGTGGAGAAGTCCGTAGGAGCAGTAGATGTGGTCGTAAAGGAGTTACGACCACGATCACAGAACCGAGGACGATGACGAGAGCGGAGGTGTCTGTAGGTGCTGAAGACGTGATCATAAAGGAGTTACGATCACGGTTACGCAGTAGGAAGACGTGGTCGTAAGGGTTACGACAACAGCGGTCGACCGAATCGATGCGTAGTCATAAGGAGCTATGACTACGGTGATCGATCGTGATTGAAGGAACTGTAGTGTAGAGATGGTGAACGTGGTCATAAATTCAACTTAAGTTTACGACTACATGGTCAGAGCAGCGAGGCGTGATCGGGGATCACAGAGTGGTCGTAACAACTGTTAATGTGGTCGGTGAACCTGCAGAGTGGTTGTAACAACACAGGAGGTGGTTATAGCCTCAACAACATGGTCGTACGACTGCAGGAGGTGGTTGTAGCGGCTAGGTGATGGTCGTGAGATCATGGGCACAATCGGGAGGACTGTAATAGCCAACATAAACCTCTCCTTGGTGGCGAAAGGAGGCATCTATTCAGATCTCTGTGTAACCGTCCGATCCTACTTTGGCGATCCAGATGGAAGAATGCTAAGGAAGAAGCGGTAACATTACGTAAGAAACTCTCTAGTAACGCAAATTAACAACAAGACCTCTCGAAATGGATCCCACAGAATTATTGCGATCAAAACTTGATGTGGCTCAAAGAATTGGATCGCACATAATTTTCTCTGGCACCGCCCGATCATACATGGACGGCTCAGATTGGGCCGAAAGGGAAGATAACCGATGTAGTTTTTCACATCAGACCTTATAATTTCTACGTATTGGCAAACCCTTCTCACCATCCACTCCAACATAGCAGTTAACACCCCCTCACTTGCCCGCCCTATGTTCGAACAATTGCTGTTGCCAACCTCCATCTCACAGTCAGGCGCCGCCGCCGCCGCACCGCACTCCGAGGCGCTACAGTGGGAGGTTTGAGGTTTCCCATTGCGCGCCGCCCGGAAAATTTTATTTTCTCGGCGTCCCGTGGGTGCGCGTGTCATGCGGCGGGAGAACTGGGCTCGCTGGTGCTCGCCGTGAGGCTCGTGCGCGGGGGTCGTAGAGAGGTGGAGGCGGTAACATGCGAGCGCACGCATCCGGCTCTGGAATACCTTGCGGGCCTGAGGCGTCGCGCTCGCCGTCGCCTCCGCCATGGCCGAGTTTGAGCATCGCGTGTGGAGGCGGTGATGGCACAGATCATGCGCGCGATTGAGCTGCACTATTTACGCATTTCGCGGCAATATTTTGATGTGGTAGCTGGTATGTGGTACTTTCTAGCTGTGGATGCTGCTAACAAACGAACAAGCACACCGTTCGGAAAATCATGAACACGAGCTCGCCCACTAGTTGTTGACAGATCATAAACATATATAACCACTACCAGGCACACACAGTCTGATCGACGGACGAACTCACGAACCTAGGAGGGATATATCTTGGACGTCGCCTTGAAGGCCATCTCCATCGCGGCCGTGGCCGCGGACAGCGCGTCGGCCTCGCCGGACGAGCCACGGTACTTGCCGACAGCCGCGTCCATGACGGTGTTGAGGTGGCCCTGGGCGGCCTCCACGGCTGCCTCGGTGCCACGGGCCACCGCCTCGTGCTCCGCCTCGGCAGCTGCCCACGACACGTGCGCCTCACTCTCGAAGAGCGCGAGGACGCCGTCGAGCCGCGCCGGGTCGAAGCCCCGGACGTCGAGGGCCATGTCGGCGAGGACGGAGAGCTGCTCGAAGAGCGCGTCCATGTGCCGTGCTCTCCCTTCGCTCGTTTTGATGTCAACCGCCACTTCGACCTAGAGTTATATATACGGGGGTGATCGGTTTTGGCACGGCAGTGGAGTATATGTGCTACTCGTGTGCGGAGAGGAGATTCGACATTCGAGCATGGATAGTTGCAGCGCCTTTCGGTGATCAAGGACCAAGGAATGTCATAAGCTAATTGAGACCTTTTCGAGGTTGCCTTGCTACTGAGTACTGAGAGATGCCACTAGATTGGGATGATCGTACAGTTCCGTTTGTTGTTTGAACCAGATTGTTCGTGAACTATTGAGTTTCTGCAAGAGCGGTATCATGACAAATCCGTTGAACCGTTGAACGATGAGATGTGTGCTTCCACCTTTCAGTTAAGGGTGCAAGTGGGACTAGTCATGTCAGCCTGTAACGGCCTCATTTCTAGAAACGCCGTAATTCTCTGGTAACTATTTAGAACTGTTCAGCTATAAAGTACTATAGTCAAGTATACATCATTACCAACACATGCTCAAATACAAAATCTAACTTTATTACAGAATAACGGCTTATCAGTCAGGTTTTACAGCGGGGCATATGGCCCTTAGATATATTACAACACAAAAAACACCACAAACATGTCTGAGTGAAGAACAACCACTGCTACAGAAATACTATTAGTAGACGCCAAATCACAAACGGTTTAACAAAACCGTCTGTGACGTACACTACCGCAGACGGTTTTAATTTAGAGACCGTCTGCGTTGTTGGTGTCGGAAAAAACAAGTATCACAGATGGTTCTTACCGATGAATCGTCTGTGATACTGAAATATCACAGATGGTTTTTATTAAAAATCGTCTGTGATAATCAGCTTAACACAGACGGTTTTTTCTGTGTTAAGCTGATTATTACAGACGGTTTTTAAAAAAATCATCTGTGATAACATAAGAATTATCACAGACGGTTTTTTTTGTTAAAAACCGTCTGTCTTCATTTCAATCCAGATCTAGCCGGTGCTGCACCTGGAGGAGGCAAGGCTTTCAGGCCAGTTAATTTGGTGGGAGGAGGCAGGAGAGCTTTGAAGATTCATACGTTCCTGGCTGCCTTAGATATGGTTAGTAATGAAATTTATTTTTCTTTGCATTACAATTTAGATCTAAGTTTGCCACCATATAAAACTACTCCTCGATTCCTCGAAAATCACCGATCCTAAGGTTTGTCAATCTTCCCACAATTATTTCATACTTATCAGGTTATATATATATATATATATATATATATATATATATATATATATATATATATATATATATATATATATATATATATATATATATATATACGCACATGATATTCCTATCAACAGGCTGCGCCCATCTCTACAACTGCATTGCAATAGCCGGAACTTGCACAAATTCGAGAAGAGTGCGCGTACTTTTTGAAGGCTAGAGTCATAAAAGCATATGGAGAGTTCCACAACGTACAATGATTTTTTGTTTGAGATAAAATTGACATTGATTGTAATTGTGTATTTGTTAATGGATATTTTATTTCATTTCAATTAATTGATTTGCGAAATGGATGTTTTATGTTTATAAAATGAATTGAGATGTGAATTGGATGTATACATTTACATGTTGATCTGCTTGTTTCAGAGGGCATGGCTAGCATTTTCTTAGGCTAACCAATAAACAGAGATAGATTTAGAGGTAGAAGAGAATAGGACAGACGATTTTTAATTAAAAATCGTCTGTGCTATTGATAATCACAGACAATTTTTAACTAAAAATCGTCTGTGCTAGTTAATTATCACAGACGATTTTTAGTTAAAAACCGTCTGTGATATTTGCACCACAGACGGTTCGAAAGGTATCTATGATGACCTCGTATCAGTACTGACCCATAAATTCAGACAGCTCACAAAACCGTCTGTGATGACATTTCTGAACCGTCTGTAATACGGTTTTCTGTAGTAGTGAACCCTAATTCCAAACATCATCTATGTCGTAGTATTCTTCAATGTCGTCCTCGTAGACTTCTTCATTTTCTTTCCATGCACTTTCTGTTAAAGTTTTTACCAAGTATTGGTACAAACCACCATACTCAACAAGTCACATGGGGAAATCTCTATTTAATTACATGCATGGATTTCCAAGGGATGGGATTATAATGGTTTTACTATTTTCTGCGGATGCAATTTTAGTTGTAAACATTTTAAACATAAAATCACAACTTTCTTAAGGAAATTGGGGTTTTGACAATTTTATTACCAAACTTAACAAATCCAAATCTACTTAATTATGCTTTATTGTTAGATCCATCCATTAAACACAACTTCATTTACCGAAAGCACGACGTATTTGAATGCAATTTATAAATGGCTCTGCTGAGTTGACCAACTTTACCCACAAGATTCCTTAACTCTCATAACTGAGTTAAGAAAATAATGCTTTTCACTGCTCACCTCTTTATATAGCATCTAGCCTCTGCTCAGTAGGATCCCAACAAACTCGAGTGGCCCGTAGCCTCGCTTGATTTGGAACGACCCTACTGTTTTTAAGTATAATTTTATCATTTTCATACCACAAGCTCCCTCAGTCTACCCCACTTTTTGTAAATATTCAATCGATTTGAGCAGCTACTAGACCAGATTTGACGAATCAACGTTTGTAGTTGAGCGATCACTATATACTTTATTTGGCATAAGGTTCTAATCCTTATATTTTCACTGAGGCAACCCACATCCATAAACCCTTGTTTCAATACCCATCCGCACTGCCACTATTCCGGTCCGAGCCTCCACCCTAGGATAAGGTCATGGGACCCTACTATTTAGTGACTTCCCATGATGTCTCCTTACTCTAAAACCACTTTTGAAATTCTACTAGTAAAGTGCCAAGAATCTTAGTAGTATAAAATAGTTGAGTTCCTGATCTACCATGATTATTTAAATAGTATTTATAATAATACTAAGTCTTGTCAAGGTGAATATGGCCATCAAATTGAACTAGGCTTTTTCAGGTGGTAGGACATAAACTATTATCATGTCATTGTAAACATTTATTGTACAAGAAATAACAGTACGTAAATAATATAATGAAAATCCAGATAATTAAATAATTAAAGAAATGTAGGTTCAATATGATCAAAAACATATGACTTGCCTTGTAGATCAACATGTTCTACAATTTTGTATTCTTCCAAGTCTTGCGCTTGTCCTTGAGAATCTCCTTCCTGGATTGGTGATTATGTGACATCGTGTGCTAACACAAAGCAAAAGAATAAATCAATTCCATGCTCGAAGGATTGAGCTAGGAATAAAAGAAAGAAATAAACAAAAATAATGAAATAAAATCCAAAAAAATTCAAATAAAATAGGTTTGGGATTTATAGGAGTCTGGTATGGGGAAACGGAGTTAAGGAATGGGTAGACGGGCCTAAAACGATTGAAATTGATGTATATGTGTATTTTAGGGTTTTGTGAATAGCAACGGGCACGGTTACTATCATTGTGGGTTTTACTATTCACACTGGGTTGGATTGCTGCAGTGCTAGGTCAGGGTTTACTATTTGCTAATTGGTTTTGGGTTACTACCGGGTCAGCTGAACTGCACTGCATAGTAATGAACAGTGCCCGATGCTACAGGAACAGAGCCTTTTACTGTTTCAGCCCAGGGTTTATTGTTCATCTTCCCTATTCGAGGTCACTGTAGAGACCGAGAATAGGGGAGAAAGGTGGCGATGATTAGAGGGGTTGTGGTGATTTGTGATGCAATCCGAGGCTGTGGTTGAGTTCCTGGGCCTAGGGGATTCCATTTTGGGGTTCGGCGTCAACTGGAATTCAGGCGATCGCCGGCGGTGAGGTCTTCCTTCCTTAGGACTTTTGAATGGCACAGGTGGTAATGGTGGGCTAAGAGGACAATAGCATAAGCATTTAAGTATCTCCGGGGGTAGAGAAGGCTTAGGGGAGTGGCGGCTTGGGTCGGGCCTCACCAGGTTGGGCTGTCCACAGCGAGGTCTCAAGGTCAGGCGACAGCACTAGTCGCCAATGCAGTAGGGGCTCAAGAAGCTAGGGCTGTGCTTCGAGAGTGTTACTAGGGGCATGAGGGGGCTACAGGCTTAAACAATTGGAATGAAATTAACAAGATAACTGGAATTGGAATTTGGCTTCCATTGTGGTCTTCGGGTGATCGCCGGTGAAGCTTCGGTCGAGGGCTTAATTAGGGTGTGGGAGTGGCTCACTGGATACCGATGCATTGCTCTGAAGGGGTTCGGGGCCTTAAATAGCATGGGGAAGGTGGTTCAGCACAAGATACAAGTGATGGCGGCAATGACACGTGGTAGGGGTCGGGAAGGTGCAGGAGGGCACGGCATAGCTAGCTAAGGGGAGGTATGGGCCTCTTCAAGCTCAACATTGCGGCGGTCAAAAAGGTTCAGGGTTGTGCCAAGTCGCTATGAGAGGGTGAGAGCAGAGAGGTCAGCGAGGTGATAGTGAGAGGCAGCTGCAGTGCTCGTCCAGGTGAGGATCACAACATTAATGGGAGGGTGTACGACGGCTTATGCTAGAGGGATTTTTGTAGCGCATGGTAGTCGGCTGTGTGAGCGGGGAGAGCAGAGGTGGTGGCGGGTGTTGCCGGCAACTCTGACATGTGGCTAGGGGCATTTAAGAGGGTGATAGGTGGGAAAGACAAGAGTGTATGGTCTCTAACCAATTGCAGTGGTGGGGCAGCAGGGAGAAGGACTGGGAAGGCGCAGTGGCAGAGAAGATCAGGACAACGGCCAGGTTGGCGATGATTTTTCAGATGATGAACAGTGCGCGCATGCAAATGGTTGAAGGGGCGATTCGGTAGGGGAAACACAACACGGACGGCTAGGATAGGTGCAGGATTAGGCCAGGGTTCAAAAGAAATCAAGATCAAATAAAGAATTAATTTTTTAAAAATTTGGTTTTGTTTCATAGCCTGCACCAGTAGCCGAAATGTTATGCGTGCAAATACAGCGGCTGCCATGTGTTACGCGAGCATATGCGACAGCTGTTAGCCCGCAACTACATGGAGACATCACCATTTGTACATATCACAACTACATGGAGGCAATACATACCACAACTTCCAATACTAGTACATAACACTTTTGAAAAAAATCCTAGAAAAAATATAAAAATCAAAAGAATCCAAACAAAGATATTACTAGTTAGAAAAAGTATTTTATGCCTAGTCCCACACTAGTTTATGAAGTACTTTTATAGGATCGATGGCAAAGATCAGAGGAGGTGAATGGTTTTTTTTTGTCTTTTTTAACTTCTACAAAATCAACTTTCTTTTGTTTCTTCACCCAATTAGCTATGAGAAGCTAATAAATTCAGCTGCATGGTGGAAATAAGCACAAAACAGAAACTAACAAGCCAAGAGAACAGAAGAAGCAACAAACAGGCAAAAGCATCAATTGGTCAGTCTGACCATAGGAATCACACCAATCTGACCGAGCCTAGGTGGTATGACTACTTAGGTCACAGCGGTTTGACCATTCGCTATTCTAGAACGAAAAATAGCCCGGCACCAAAAACTCAAATAGACCCCACTTCTAATCTACTGAGCCAAAGGACTTGAAATTTGAAACACGGCTTTCTCAGAGCCCAATGAACATATTCCATCAATGAATCGATAAGCTACTCAACAGAGTTTTGCCCTTTGCCCAAAAAAGTGCAAATCATACCAAAATCGAGCAAACTGAGGCAAACACCAAAAACTTACTATAGTGTTGCCTATATTGATGGGATCTACTCTCTAGGAGGTTCTTTCATCATCCATACATCTTTGGAACCAGCAAGATTAATAGGTAGAAGAAATCTAAATAAAAAGCCAAACAAATCAAAATCACAAGGAAAAATCTATGGCAAAACTCACTTGGATTCAATTTATATCTTTATTTTGCTTGAAGATAAATGTTTAAAGTTACTCCACTCTTAGAGGACAAAGCTCCCTCTCCAAAGAGCACACACAACATTTTTCTCTTGAAAACCCTAACTAACTCTCCCAAAAGCCTCTCCAAAAAGACTACCACTAAACCAACTCATCTTTCTCCTTATATACGGGGGCTCACACCACAAAACCCTAATCAACACCTCTAGTTAGGTTTCATCTAGTTACATGGGCTAACCCATTAATTTCGACAATACGATAGACCACCAATTTAATTTAATACAAACCAAACAATTGCCAAAAGTATCATGATTAAGTCTAAGCTAAGGAACGCATAATCTAGCAATATCATGGATTGCAATAAACTAAGGGAAATCGTAAATTAATCAATTATTAAAATGAATAATACTAAATTATTTATGACCAAAAGTGAAGTATTGCTAGGTGAAATGAAGAGCTATAAATTGCAAATATCCATGTGCTACTCCTTCCTATGCATGTTATCTTCAGTGATCACCTAAAAAAATAAAGTAAGGGTGAGTCCATGACTTAGTAAGTACAAAGTAGAATAATAAATGGGGTGTTAACTTATTAGCAATTCATACCCAAATTGTCATTAGCCCAACTTCTCATATTTATTCTCATCAATTTTCATTCACATATTTCAATATCTGAAATTACCATTCACTTCCCATGAATGCAATACAATGTTAATGCTCATTCTCATCTTCTGCTTATATCGGTATAACAGGGTATAACACCCGTTGATATTCACTTTTGCCTACACTCTTTAATGTGGAACCAATTGCCCATCTTTTTTATACAGGAACCTCATTGCCCATATCTTACATATAGGGATCTTATCCCACTCCTGTAGGTCTCATAATTTCATCACGAATGCTCAACATACAATGCAACGAATATTATCTTTTATCATTAACAATCGATATACTCATCATTCCTACATAGTCATCAACATCATCATCAATTCATCATAGGCATGTGAGCAATAAAACAGGAATAAGCATATAATTCATCATGGCAAGTGTTCAATCAATATAACAACAGTTTTAAAACTCGAGTTACTATTTTACCATGCATTTGCCTTTTTCTTAATTGCGACGACTAGAAAGATTTGAAGGTAACAACACAACCGAAGCTACTGAGGCTAAAGGAAATATTCACTATCAAAACTAGGCATAACAGTACAAGACATCAATCAATCCACAACGCTCCTACATGCTTCCCAAAACACCTTTTTTTCTCCCTTTACTGGATAGTCCTCCCTTGTTGTCCTAGTATTCAAAATATCATAACTCTCAATTCCCACATAGTAAAATAGCAAACCATATTAGTTCTGGAATCTATGCAAAATTTTATACGTTTTCTTAGTTGGACAAATCCTCATATTAAATAATCCAAATACTTGTTTTTAACGCAGAAGACAGATCTATCATTTCTGGACAACATCACTTAACAATTTAATATCTTTTAATCTATCTAAGCAAATATATTAAACAATGACATTATTAGATTCTACATGAAAATTTCTATAACTTTTTAGTTATTTTTAAAATTTAATTCTGACGTTAAGTTAGTCAAATTCACATTTTTTCACGATTGCGCCCTACAACAACTTGGTATAAGACAACATTCTCCCAAAATCCATATCTTCTATTCTACTTACCTAAAAATTGTGTTCTTAAATTTTCTGGAAACCTTAAGAAATTGTCTATAATATTCATGTTGACCAAATTCCCAGAGTAGATTATTTATTATTTTTAATCTACCAATTACCACAAACTAATAAAACACGACTAATTCTACCGGACAGCAGAACTATAAAATTCATATATCCCTATCTACCTATCTAATTGATCTAAATAAAAATTCTATAGAAAGATATTGATATCCTCTACAACTCTCTAGTAGATAAAATTTCTAAATTATATCTCTACAATACCAATAAAAATAGTATAATAGTATTGCAAACCAAACCGATCTGCTATCCTACTTTTTTTTCCGAACTAATGCGCACATCAACTCTCTCTAACCTAGAATCTACCTTCAAAATAACGAAGAGAAATCAAATCATTACCCCCCCCCCCCCCCCAACTAATGCTTACCGGACAAATCTTGATTGAGAATCAATACAAACTAAGAAGCGATCTTCACTTCTAGTCGCAGTGTAGCACGTTCGCCTCTATGCCTGTAGCTCCCGTACGATTGGCTAAGGCAGCCAGATTACCACGTACATGCTGGTGGAAGGCAGCGCACGGGGTGCTATCACGCACAGTGGCTTGGCCAGCTGTAGGCCGGTGCGCGGCTTCTGGTCGTTGAAGGAGCTAGGCGGCGCTGCGCTGGAAGTTGGCGCGGCAGGCATGTGTCTTCGCGCGGGAGCAGCGATATGGCTGGCGCGTGGCGACTGTGGCTAGCGATGCTGATGCGTGACGACGGCAAGGACGGAGGCGCGACGATTTTTCTCTGGCGTGTGGAAGATGGCGACGGCGCAGGTGATGGGAATTGATGGGGTGGGCCGAAAAATTGCTGTGAAAGGCATGTGAAAATAAAGAGGCCAATGCTGCCAGGGTTTTCTTATGTGATTAGGTCTGTCTGTCTCACTATCTCTATTTAACATGATAAGAGATAGACTCATGAATTTTTTTAATAATATATTTTTTTATTCTGAATTACAGTCTATAGTTATTTTAGTTTTGAACATATATCGCTCCACGGTTGGACGACTTAGCCAAGTAGCCCAATTGAATGATAATGACCTAGTTGTCCAATGGTTAGGTGACAAGCCTCTAGTCGCCCAACCGTTGAGCGACTAGAAGGTATTACCCCACATACGCGCGGGGTGGCCGAGCGCCATGCTCTCATCTCGCCCAAGGGGAAAGAAAGGAAGAGGAGAATGGGAGAAGAGAAAGAGAGAAGAGGAGAGAATGAAAGGAAAGGAGGAGGAGAGAGGAGAGGAGGGAGGAGGAAAGTACTGGCAAGGGAGGAGAAGAGGAGGAGAGATCTGTGTATTGTCGATAGTGAGTTCTCTGTATTTCTTTGTACATTTACTTTTGAAATATGGTAGAATAGCAACTGACATAATTAGATGTGTAGTTTTGAAACAAAGGTAGGTTATCAATTAAAATTATTAGATGTGTAGTTGTGTTTGGTACGTCACGTATTGTTAATAGTTGTAAATAGTGTAGTCGTAGAACTAACGCCAATTTAATTATTAATAGTTGTACTTTCAAAACCATGCTAGGTTAGCAACTAAAATCATTATACATATAGTTGTGTCGGGTACATCGTATATTATTAATAGTTGTAAATAGTACAGCTGTAAAACTAATATCAATTTAGTTGTTAATAGTTGTAACGCCGCTATGACTATACCCTAACCACAACCCTAACTTGTTAACCGCGTACTGTAACCCTAACCCTTAACCCTAAACCCTGAAATTCTGAAACTGTAAACACTAAAACCCTAATCCGAAATGCGGCTATAGCTATATATGTTGATGAATATGTGGTTTATACAAGAATGCAAGTAAATTTTTAGAATTTCTGTAGCTACGCTATAAATAATTAAACCACTAATTGTGTCATAATTGCTAACATCAAATTGAATTGCAAGTATGGCTCGCGATCTTGGTAGTTCGAACTGGTCTTTCGGCCTGCTAGACCGGCACATTGACGCGCTGCACCATGCGAGCTGTCGTGTTGGGGACGAGGTGCCCCAGTTGGCAATGGTCCGTACATGCACACCCTGGCAAGCTTGGAGACTGGACCCACACTGGAGAGACAGGTTTGTCTGCAAAATTGTGGCACTTCTTTTATGATATTTTTGCTATGTACTAACTTCTTCGTGCTTTGCAGGCTCAATGATGCTGGCCTTCTACCTCTTGCGCGGATGGTGGAGGCCACCGACGAGGATGGCGGTTAGGTTGATGACGATGGGGAGGTCCAAGTCAGCCTGAAGTAGTCATAATAGTTCCCGTTCGACTGGTTGTTGATGATAGCTCTAGTGGACTAGTGGTGGCCCAAGACACACCTTCTACCTCTTATTCGAGGAGATGACACCGACTCTATAGGATGTCACGCTGCTGCTCGGCCTGCCCATCGCGAGAGAGGCTGCCTTCCTACCAGACGCGCCTGCCAACTAGTGCGACAACCTACTAGGTAGTTTTGAGGGGGTTCTTTCGGTGGAGGCCGTGGCACCGTACTACGTCCTCCCAGTGCGACAGAAGCATGGCCCGCCCATACGGTGGCTTTCACAGTTCTAGGTACATGTGGCATCCATTTTTTCTGTTTAGCAATGTACTATCTTTGCCATATGATGAGTTTTCTAATTTTTCATTTGTGCACAGCTCAAGTGGATGGATCCATATGTCGATGACTACCTAGCATCGTCGCACCTCAAGGCGTACTTGCTGTGGTTGTTCGGCTGGGCATGTTTACCACCAGCCATGGTGACTCCATCGACGCCTACCTCGTGCAGTATGCGAGGGCCATCACCAACGGGGAGAAGGTGAACATCAGCTGGGAATCAGCTGTACTTGTCACAATGTACCGTAGCATGTGCGATGCTTGCTGTAGGACAAGGCCAACCTCTGTCCTCATAGGCTGCCCCCTCCTACTGTAGTTGTGGTCGTTTGAGTGCTTCTCCCTCGGACGGCCGATGTTGCTTGACAGTAGTTCATACCGCGCGGACATGTACCATGGTGGGACACCGTGAACCAGCCAACCACAGGGTCCTTTTGGTGCCATAGATGGGTATTGCTCTCGTGAATATTTACTATATGTGTATTATGAGTCATCCTTTGTAACCACTATTCTGGCTCACAGGCACAGTTTGCACACATGTAGATCACCCATGTGTACGACAACTTCATCAAGTACCTCGACAGCCTCACCGCTGATGATGTGCATTGGGAACCATACTCAACTCAGGAGATGGAGGTCTGCGCTCCCGAGGGGCTGTCCTTACTGTGCTGGCACGACCAAGCATACTGGCTAATACGGAAGGAGCTCGTCTTTGATGTGTTTATCAAGGACTACGCGGTGCATAGGGTGATGCGCCAGTTTGACCTCTACCAGGTTGTTCTAGTCTCGGTTGGGCATCAGGTGCCTGACTCGGTTCACGCGTGAGTTATACATAACACATGTCACTAATTTTTTAAGTTCTGTTATAATGCCTTCTAATTACGTGGTACGTTTTGTAAGCATAACAGGAGGGATGGCAATAGGGTGGACTGGGCGATGAAGATGGCGCAGTGAGTGGAGGAGTGGGCAGAGGCCCTCGAGGACTTCGTGTAGGAGGCCACACCATACGACCCCAGTGCATACGTCGAGTACCTATGCTAGTACGCTCCACAGACACACACCAGGATGGTGCATGTGGTTGACCCTCCCCCACTCATGTACCAGCATTAACTAACGTGTACCCTATACACTTGGCACGGAACTTGTCCCTCGCGGTACATACTCTCGTGTTTCGAAATGTCTGAGTACGGTTACCACAATTACAAGTTTGACGCTCTCTTCTACTTCTTGTGGACGGACATCACCGAAATGTGAGGGACACCGAGTCGATTGTGGACTGGGTTGCCCACGGCTTGGAGGTGGCACGCGACGAGCTGCTTCAGGTTATCCATTAGGTTCATAGTGAGTCCAAGCATGTTGTGTCCAAGACGTCGTGCAGGACGCTCCCGGAGGTGGCCACATCGACGCGTACATCGACGATGACATGCCCTGCAGCTCAAGTAGGAGGTCCCGTAGGGCCATGTCCATGTGCCCCGCCAAGGTTAGAGTGGGCACGTGCCTACCCCGGGCACCGCCACCGCCAGGATAGGCCAGAGGGTCAAGGCGGGCACGTTTGTACACATCGACACCACCGTCGTTCCTGGACCCGCACCAAGTAGCGCCAAGGTAGCACACGTTGTACCCTCAGGTTTGGAGGCTGGGTGGGTATGACAGTTCGCACAAGTACCCACGTAGGCGTAGGTGGAGTCAACCCCTGAGGCCTTGGGAGCACGGGTTAGCAGGGCTTCTGACCACCTCACCCCATCGGGGCGTTGACACCCCGCCCTGAGGAAGGCCAAGCAGGGCCATACCGATGGGCACTAACTGGATGTGGGACTTGGGCGACGACGAAGGAGGTGCTGAGGGTGGTGTGGCGGGCAGTACATAGGGGCCTTCTTGTAATTGCATTCGTTGCGTACATATTTTACTTCATTGTTACTATAGTATGAATGTGTATGAATTCCCCCGTGCATCGCAATATCACTTACCTTCGTACTTACAAATCATTGCGACCTCAATCGTCCTCACAAAATTCTTTAGAAATTTATCACACTACAACAACATACAACGATCATAAAATATTATTGCTAGTCTAACAAATTTTGTACCCTTTAGACTCTACGAAAATCATGAACAGACAATTATTTTCATCAGATTAATAAAATAATAATATTATTATTTTAAATCGTCCAATCGTGGAGCGACTTGGGCTAGTCGCTCCATGGTTGGGCGAAATGGGCTAGTCATGCAACTGTTGGGTGACTTTGCCATGTGTTGTCCAATGGTTGGGCGACTAGCTCATGTCACCGAACTGTTGAGCGACAGATAGTTATTACTGTAAAAATGTAGGTATATTACTGTAATTTGGAATAAAAAATAGATTATTAAAAAATTCATAGACTCGCTCTCCAACTTCCCCCACATACGACTGGAAACTGACTCCCTCTAAAAATTTCTGTGCACCCCGTCTTCTCATATCCTTTTTCGTTAATTACGCAAGGGCCCTCCAGAGGGTTGTTTTTAGGATATTTAAGAGAGAGAAGAGGAAAAAGAAAATCAATCAATCAACATAAAAAGAGATTTACGAAGATAAATAAAGATTGATGCATTGCTACTTGAGGATGAAAGTTTTATAGCCATTCTAGTTAGAGAATAAGAGAGCACACCACAACACTCAATTTCTCTCAAATTCTACCCCTAGATCTCATGAACACTTGGTCTCAAGAAAGAATGGTTGGATGGTTATCTACAAGTCTTCATTTACAAGGGTTGAGCCCGACACAAGCTTCTAAACACTCCACATCATCAAGAGACAACACTAATGCAGGCAAGTACAAGGGTTGAGCCCGACACAAGCTCCTAAGCACTCCACATCATCAAGAAATAACACTTCTCAGGAGCTCTTCCGCCTCGTTCCGCGGTAAGAGTCGATGTCTCACGAGGAGACGGTGTTTCTCTCTCCTCCATTCCTCTCTCATCCACATCAGCAAGGTTGCCTAGTTATCACTCCTATGGCCAGCTCTTAATTGCCTTTGTACATGCCCTTAAATAGATGGGCTAGATAGCCGCATTTAACTTTTAGTGGATACTATCCACTTAGCATAAGGGGGAATCCAATAACCCAACACACTGGTTTTAACTCATACACTATATTTATGCATGTTTTTCAAAACACATAAGCCCCGAACCCGCAAAGTCCATAGCCTTGGTTCAATTTGATCTTCTCATCTTTTTCTTGACCTAAACCGCTCTCCCAAGTGCCGTGATTTTGTTTCATGGTAGTTTTCTTTATTTTGGTTAAACTAACAAAATACATTTTTTTGACTTGGTAATCTCCTTCCATTGCAAGCAATCGTTATATTTGCCATGTGTAGGTGCACCATTAGATTGCCACGAGTCGGCAAGACTCTCCTATTTCGGTTTTACTGACCACATCTCATTTGGACAGACCAAGCCACATGATGCAAACCCGTTGTTCGAGTTTTCCTTCAATATTTTTTGCCTTTCTCGTGGCATGTTTGAGCTCATTATCTTACCCGACATTCTTGATTGTTCTGGGCGTCGGTTCCTCCATGAGCGTAGCCTCCATCTTCACCGTTGACTATGGTTAACTCCAAACGACCCTGCACATCTAAGACAAAGAAATCATTTCTAGACGTAAGTTGTTCATAACTTAACCCATATTAGCAATAACATATCTCATGCAACGTATAATAACAGATCTAGGTCATCAAATTATTATATGACTCAAAATTTTTCAAAATCATCTATTTTTGCAAGCTATCAAGAAAAATCTACAAATTGTAAATTTTCACTCCTATAAAATAACAGTGGTCCATCACAACACAGCCATGTACCTTCTCATATGGTCTTTCATGTTAAAAACTTTGATATGAATCGGTAAGACTTGAGACAAAAAAAGAGGCACAAATCAAACATCCCAAAATTGCGCATTTGATTAGCGTCTCGGACAAATTGATTGGCATGGTAAGACAAAAAACACCATACATATCGTGACACATAATAGAAAAGAGCCCTGGTCAAATCGGAATTGTTTGCAATGCGCATGAAATACACATACATAACCCTGCCCTCCGGAAAAGCACACTGATTCATGTATTCTCTGTTGTCGGACTGGTGCTGCAGCGTGACAGTGTGAAGTAGGGAATTTTTGGTACAAATAATCCATTTTTTATTCGAAATTACAGAAATATACCCGCGGGCAAATTTTTTTACAAAAATAGGCTCCAGTCGCCCAATGATTGAGCGACTGGAGCCTTTCGCCCAACCAGCGGACGACACAATAGCTGTCGCTCTACCCTCGGGCGACTGCATCTAGCCGCCCTCCCATTGGGCGACTTTCATGCAGTCGCCCAATGGTTGGGCGACTACACTCAGGGGCCGACAAAACCGTATGTACCGATCGTTTTATATACCGATGCAATATAAACAACTAGTCTGAAAAGATAAAATGGCAAAGTTCTATATGGCTTATATATACTCATTTGAAAGGTTTCAACGAGATCTACAACTTTTCAGTTGAAGAAAAATCCACATTCCGAAGGGAAGAACAAGAAAAAGGGCAAAAACAGAAAGAAAAAACTTGCGATGCAGGTTTAGATCCAAAGATAGCCGATTTTCGGGGTCTTGGAGGGTGATTGGCACAAGCGGGTCGTTATTTTTGGATCGGGCTCGTCGTTAGCTTTCCAACGAGTACAAGAACGTTGAAAACAGACACTGTATGCAAAAGTTATGCCCGTTTTACTGAAGATGTGTCGGAAACGGACTCGAATTCATTTCGGCCTCAATTGAAACTGCTATAACTTTTGATCCCATGGCCGAAATTGCTCAAATTTTTTTCTGGAGGCTTTTGGATGTATGAAGAACAGCTCCACCAATGTTCACTATTTTTGGCGAAGGTTTGATGCACTTTCCAAAATTCGGCAAAATAGACTCTTTCTCTCTTTTTTCTCTCAGGGACCTGAGTGCGGTCGCCCAACCATTGGGCGACTTTTATGCAGTCGCCCAATAGGAGGGCGACTGGATGAAAGTCGCCCAACGGTGGGGCGACTGCAATTAATCATCCAACAGTTAGAAGATTTTCCAGTTGTCGCTGCTGGGTTGGGCGAAAGGCTCCAGTCGCTCAATGGTTGGGCGACTGGAGCCTATTTTTGTAAAATTTTTTCCCGCGGGTATATTTCTGTAATTTTGAATAAAAAATGAATTATTCGTACAAAAAATTCGTGAAGTAGGAGTGTTTGACGAGTTTTTTAACCTGTAATTTATAATTAAAATTTTTAAATTTTAGATTATTTATAAAAGACAATATATAAAAATAAATAGTCCTATGCAGCATACATGGAAGCAAACAATTGCATGAAGGCGGCTGACTCCTGATACAGGGCCTGTTCTTTTTGGCTGCGGCTTATGGCTAAAATTTTTGAATTTTGGCTGTTTACGGTACAGATTACGGAGAGATCGATACTCACTTGCGATTTTGGCTAGTACAGATGTTGGGCTTTTAACGTGTACTACGTTTAACTTGTAGGTCCCATCTTAAAAAAAATATTTCGTTTAAAAGTTAGGTACTGTAGCGACTGCGAAAAGCCGGTCGGCTTATGGCCAGCCGAACAGGCCGTGTGGCATGTCAGTATGTGCTGTTCGTCCTCCGTACACCAGGTGAAGAATGTGCTGTTCGTCCTTCGTGCAACCATGTGCGAATGCGGTGTACGCACGGAGTCCAAAAGCTGGCTGGTTCGCTCCCCTGGGTCCTACGCTCCTCAGGCGCGACAGTACTGTGAGAGAGCGCCCGAAACGACGAAACGCGAAGGGTACACAAAAAAAAGAGCACTCTCGTCGGTTTCTGGCCTGTTCCGGTAGTCCTGTGTGGACTTTTTTGTTATAACTTATGATTTAAGATTTAATTTTTTAAAATTTAATTATGCGTAAAAGATAGTACGTAGAGTAAAATAATCATATATAATTTTGATCGGTATAGCTAAATTTAATACATTTTTTACTCTAATCTTTCTGTTGACATCGTCTTAAAAAACACACTGTTTAAAAGTTAATTACTATAGTATAAGCCATAAACTATAAGTGAAAAAAGAACTCAGCCAGACCTGTTTGAGGCTTTCTCCCCGGTTTCAGGTTTGTTCTGTTAGTCCCTATTTCAGGCTTGTAGTTAGAGAAATCATAAACTAATATGAATATCTGGTTTTTAAGTGGCTTTCATACTCCTCTCGTTTTTTGTCTAACGTACGTATCTTTCCTTTATTTTTCTCACTGCTCACGTCGTCCTTCTAAAGATAATTCTTTTAGTTACTACTATTTATTTTTTGTCAAAAGCCATCTGTCGCAGGGAGGACGTTGGGTTCTGCTGATGGATTTTGGCTACGGATTAAATCTTTTGGTTGAAAATGAATAGCAATGGCCGAAAGAAGTGGTTTTTACAAAGATAAGATGAAGGATGAGACGAGCAGTGCAAAAGTGAGTCAGAGATGTGTGCGCAAGACGATAGTGAGAGGAATAGTAGGGGTGGCAACAGGGCCACGTGGGGTCCCGGGGGAGGCCCCCTACCCCCGACATGATCCGCCAGGCCACCCTGACCCCTGGCCCATTAGCCTTTTTGGGGGGACACAACTCCCGCCCCTCGCCCCCGTAGGGACCTGACCTCTACGGAGATCTCGACAGAGATTAAAAACAGGCTAAAATATTTTTTAAAAATAAATAATATAATTTTGTTTATTAATTTATAATTATTTAGGTATAATTTTTTACAAAATATAGTTTCAGAATATATATTCTAACATATAAATTTAAGTTTTATTCTAATATATTAGAAAATAATATAATCTTCTATATTTAAAAATTATAATATATTTTTAAAAATATATATTATTTTTATCGGACCCCTGTGGCTCCGCGGGGAGGACGATCCCATATTCCCATCCTCGTCTCCCTAGTCTAGCGAGGCCGTCAAATAAAATATGCAATACGCTTGTAACTCTTTTTCTTTTGTACTCGGAGCGAGACGGCAGCGGGAAGAATCGGCCAACAATAACATGAACACGCTTTTCAGCAACACAGCGCGCCACCCGCCCGCTCCCATCCCGCTCCTTCCGCCCCCTGCCTCTGCCTGCCTGCTTCCCCCTTCCGCTTCGGCTTTCCCCCGATCCCCAATTTCCCAGACCCCCAAAATTCGAATCGCACCCCCCCACCCCTCTCTCGCCTCCCCCGCGCTGCCGATGCCCTCCAAGCGGCCGTCCCCGCACGCCGCGATGGACGCCGCCGCACGCCGCCGCCCCTCCCCGCCCCGCTCCAAGAAGCGCTCGTCCCGCGCGAAGCCCCGCGCCGGCGACCGCCGCCGCTCCCCGAACCCTAACCCTAGCTCCCGCCGCGACCACGGCGCCTCCGCGCCCTCCCGCAAGAGCGACCGCAAGCGCAAGCTCCGCACCTTCGCGGACTCCGCCTCGCTCGCGATGGCCATCGCCGCGCCCGCCTCCTCCGGCAGCGGCGGGGGCCACGGCCCGGTCCAGCAGAAGCTCTGGACCGACGCCGACGAGGTCGCGCTGCTCACCGGCGCGGCCGCCTTCCGGGCGCGCCACGGCGCCGTCCCACGGCTTCCGGACATGGGCGCGCTGTTCGAGTCCCTTAGGGGCTCTCTCTCCCCGCACCTCGACCAGGCCAAGGTGTACTACAAGCTGAAGCGGCTCAAGAGCAAGTTCCTGCACTCCGCGGCGGCCGCCACCAGCAGCCCGCACGAGCACCGGGTGCGCGACCTCTCCGCGGACCTCTGGGGCGCCGAGCTCGCGCCCCCTGTAGAGGATGGCGCGGAGGCCGAGGAGGGGGACGCTGACGAAGGATACGTTGGTGGGGATATGGAGGTGGCGGTGAGGCTGCCTGTGGTGAGCGAGGTGCTTGGTGAGTACTGGAGGAGGAATGCACGTGCCCTGTCAGGGGTGTCGCTGGAGAAGGGGTTGGCTCTGCTTCGGGCGGGGGAGGGCAGGGTGGTTGAGACCAAATGGAGGCGGCAGCTTGATGCAGAGATGCGCACACAGGTGCGCCAGCATGATTTGGCAACGGAGGTCTATGGCTTGCTCATCGACGCCGTCAAAGGCTTAGGGCCTTAGTTGGGGGTACAGATCCCACCATCCTCTGTGCCCTGTAAAAGTGAGCGATTTCCTTCTGGAGTTTTACTTGCCTTGGACTAATTAGGCTGCATTTTCTTCTCATCGTCAATTCAGTATTGGATTAAATCACAATATTTTGTTTAAACTTAAGTCGCAGATTGGCATGTTGTGTTAATTATTGGGATTTAATTTTCGGAAAATGAACATGCTTGTCTGGTACTCTACTTGCAAAGTATAATTGTATTGGAAGTTTGGTTTCTTCCCCATCCTACCTCTAGTCTCAATGGTAAAATAGCCTTTCCCCCCTAAGAGCACTAAATTAGCAAATTTTGGCATATTCTAGATAAGCTAGGCTAGGTGTTTTGGTTTGTAACTATGGAAGACAATGTTTGCAGCATGATGTTGGTCTGAATAACAAGGAATTTTACTTCCTTTGGAGTATTTAGGTCATCGGGTGCATTTTCTGCTAATCGTCAATTTTTTATTAGATTAATTGATTCAGTTACAACTTACAACATTTTGTTTAAATTTAGTTGGAAATTAGCATGTTGTGTTAAAGTATTGGGATTCAGTTTTCCAAAATTATAGCATGCATGTTTGGTTTTCTCTACCTGCAAACTGCAACTGTATTGGTAGTTGGGTTTCTTTCCCATCTGAGCTCACCTTCAATTGTAAAATAATCTATTTTCTTTTCTGAGAGCACTGAAGTTGCCAATGATAAGCTAGGTTAGGTGTTTGGATTTGTTACCAGTGAAGCATAGTATTTCTAACAGGGTATCATTCTGTAGAAAAGTGAGCGATTTCCTTTTGGAGTTTAACTTGCCTTATTTTCTGCTCATAGTCAATTTAGTATTGGATTAAGTTACATATTTGGTTTGAATTGAAGCCAGAAATTAGCATGCTTTGTTTACTGTTGGGATTCAGTTTTCCAAAGTGATAGCTTGCTTGCTGCTTTACTCTACTTGCAAAATAGTTCTGTGAGTACTAAGGTAGCACATTTTGGTATATTCCTGATTTGCCACGGTAGGTGTTTGGATTTGTAACTGAGGAAGGCAAGGTTTCTATCATGATGTTGATCTGTAGAAAGATGAGCGATTTCCTTCTGGAGTTTAGCTTGCCTTGGAATAATTAGGTTACATTTTCTGTTCATTGTCAGTTTAGTATTGGGTTAAGATACAGCAAATTGTTTTAATTTAGTTATAAATTGGCATGTTGTGTTAATGTTTTGCTAATTAATGTTCGAAAACAGTAACATGCTTGTCTAGTTTACATGCAAAGTAGAACTGTGCTGGCAGTTTTGTTTGTTTTTCATCCTAGCTCTAGCCTCAATGGTAAACTAGCCCCTTTTCATTTCTGAGAGCGCTAGATTAACACATTTTGGCGTAGTCTTGATGCGATAGGTTAGGTATTTGGATAGCATATTGTGTTAAAGTATTGCGATTTAATTTTTCAAAGTGATGGCATGCTTGTCGTGTTTAGTCTACTTGCAAAGTAGAACTGTGATTGCAGTTTGGTTTGCTCTTGATTGTACTAGCACATTTTCTTTTCTGAGAGCACTAAATTAATACGTTTTGGTATAGTCGTGATAGGCTAGGTTAGATGTTTGGATATTTAACCATTGAAGGCAAGGCTTTCTAGCATTATATTGGTTCTTGTGTGATTGCTAGCTTTTGACAACATTGGCAAAATACTTTGTTCTATTCCACCAAATCCAAATGGAAAAAAGTACTCTGAGCGAGTTACAAGAGAGTTGATTTGAATATATCACTTTCACCAAATGTTGCTTGGTAGGGAGAGCTCATTTGGTCCTTCATGCTGGCATGATTTCATTGTCCGAGGCAATGTAGCATGCCTTCAAAAGTTGTCCTTTTTGGACAATATTAGACACCTAGCATTGCCAAAGAAGTGCAATAAAATTATTTCCCAACCTAGGCAAGAGAGCCCAACAATTGGATTTTCAAATGGTGGTCCCCACCAGCATGAACAACAAATTTTATCAACTTGATTAATTGGTTTGAGTGGCATGTTCAGTTGTCCAAGCCACTAAGCCAGCAAGGGCGTGGGAAACTTAGGTTGTGTCTTTAAGTCAAGCATGAACAGCACCAAAACTAAACTGAATTTATGCTGAATAGTTGATATTCTTGTATGATCTTTGTGCATCTCTACTCTATGGTTTAGGTTTATAGTTCTACATTTTGGCAAGACTAGTGCTGCAAAGACGCATATTTTAATAGAAACAATGAAACACGACTATCGGATGCATACCTAATATGTTGTATGCGTATTATATGTAGACATCAGTGCGTCAAGCTCGAGAAAGTTAGGCATAACATGAGTTCATGTTGTTTAGTCGTTAGTATAGAGGATTGCCTAAATTCATTATGTTGTTTATGTGCCAAGCTGCAAGGTGATAATGGGCTGCTTGCTTTAGACATGGGGAGGGTCCACTTGGCGCGGGAAATCCTTATATCTTCATGGACCTTGTTTGCTTGGTACCTTGGAGGCTTGGACATTCATCTTTGTGGATCACTTTGCTCTCACCCAGACATACGATCCTGCCTTAGGTAGTCGATTTTGAATGCTTGGCATGTAGGAAGGTTACCCTAGGAGATAAGTGAAAGAGCTTGCGCCATTGTTGTGGCTGTAAGATTGAGAATTGTTCCACTATCGCTTGTGCAGTTGCGTTGTAACATCTATCGTGTGGCCATCTATTGTCTAGCCTTTTTTCACACCATGTCACCGTAGCCCTATCATCTCTCCTTTGCCGCTGTGTTGTCTCCATCACTTGAGTCACCACTACACTAAAATCATCTCATGGGATCTTACCTTTTGGTTTTTGTTATATGGGCCACTGTCATGTTGCCTTATTTGCCATGCAAGGAGTTGCACCCTCCATCATATTGAGATCGGGTGTAGTGCTAATGGTGTTCGATATCCTATGTAGTAAAAAATCATGTCTTTTGGTTTTGGCAGTTGGCATGCTTCTGTAAATTTAAAATCGACATGCCATGCCAGGTGTTAGCTGGTTTTTTTTCCATATGTACCTATTGAGCAAGGTATAAATTAGCAAGCGATTTACCATAGCGACCACAATTCGTTAATCGTGGGTATTGGATTGTGGCCCAATGTGCCTTTGTGCCCCCTCATGGAAACTAGAAGTTGATGCGAAGAGGTGAGGGTATGTGATTAGCTGATGACCCACTAGCCAGCTACGACCACGCTAAATCCTTCCCTCTGGTGATTGCATTCACAAAGATTTATATCATGATTGTCGTCATGTCCCGTGTCACCATGTTCGCAAGGTCCTAATCCCATTGTTATTGGGACTCGCGTGTCCAAAATGTTTTTGGTGCGTCGACACACATCCGCGCGTCGGACTCACGTCCGACACAGTGCGACGCGCGTCTAACACCCATGGCCGCGTCCAATGCATTATGACACACCATTTAAGCCCGCAAAATACAAGTTTGGCTGCGTTCTAGAGCGATTTTGCATCCATATTTGATGGTATCTTAGAGAACGAGACAACCATGCCTAGGTTTAATCTCAAAGGAAGGATGAGAGAAGAGGAGATAGCCATGAACACTTCTAATTAGTCGAAAAGAAAGAAGGGAGGGAAAGGGAAGGAGGCCAGTGGGCCCACCTGTCCTCTGCGTAGACTTGGTAGTGCTTATTTGGGTTTAAGCTTATGGCCATTGGGCTTTTTAGGTACTATTTGGCACTGTTTGAGGCTTATTTTTAACTGTAACTGCTGCAAGATTTTTCAGCGTAATTAAATTTAAAAAAATTAAAAATGGGAAAACAATTTCTCTCATCATGGACAATGTAAAGGAATACGGGAAAAAAAGAAAAGGCAAAAAAGCCCCCAAAAGCCAAAAGGCTAGAAAAAGATGGAATTTAGAAGTGAGAAGCTATAAGTTAAAAGCTAAATGCTTAAGCCCAAACGGGCAGGGCCTAATAGTGGTGGCCACACTAGTAATGGATGCACATTGAAAAGTTAGTTGCTGTGTGCAGCTTTTACAACAAAAATATTAAACATACCCACATGCATACCATCCATGTGGCGAACATGGATTCTAACATAGAAACATATGGGTATGATATGTGGGTACACGTATTTTTAGGAGATAAAAATAGTGACTCAACAAATGTATCGTTCAAAATACCCATAATTTGAATTCCATTTTTATATATAACATAAAATCAATATATATTAGACGAATCCTCTAAGCCTATTTTTTGAAGTTTGAAGTTTGCCGAATCGAACACCCGAATCTGAGTCGGATTTCGACACTCGTGTCCGTGTCCAAGTAACAACGCTTAATCCTCTAAGTCCCATGCCACCATATTGGTGGGCCACACACCCGTTAAGTCCTACTTCATACCATGTGCAATCTACTTATGCAGTTATCCTTCAAGGCTTCAATGCTCCCCTTGTGCTCTAGGCTTGATCAAGCCAAGGGCATGCTCGACGTGGGTAGGACCCGGTCCAACCTAGGCCCAACTGTTTGTCATGTTGGGTCAGATTCGGTCTTGTCCAGAGTTGGGTTCTTTCCATTTTGGGTCGCCTAGCTTAGGATTGAGCTTGGGCAGGTCTGCAGGCCTTAAGTTCATTTATTGGTCTAGCCCACTGAGTTGGGTTTCATATCCTAAGCTTCGCTTGGCTGTAAACTCATGCTTAGGTCTAGACGTCTAGTCCAGTTCCACTCATAGGACACTCTTGGTCTCATCAGTCATCATTGCACCATTCGATTGCACAGTTTTTTTTTCTCAAGATTGAGTTAGATGCGTAGGCTCTCTGGCAGTCCAGCTCTAATACCATGTTAAAGGGATGTTTTGGAGGTCTTAGGTCATTTGAGACTTTGACTTCTTGAAAAAGTTGGTGAAGAGGGGCTTCAGCTTCTTAGTACAAAAAGGTCTTAAGCCTTGTTGGGGGGTGCTTCGGCTTTAAGGTGCTTGATGCTTAAGCTCCCCCCAATGAGGTGAAGCTTCTTGGGCTTCTCATATAAACTTAAGCCATCTATGTACTAAGAAGTTAAACCTCCAGACTTTTAGTGGAAGCTAGGCTTTCCCAAACATGGTCATATGCTTCTTGAAAAGGCCTAGAAGTTACAACCCATTCAGGATGGCTTAAACTTGTGGTGACTTGAAGTTGCCTTTAAGTTGAAGGTCAAGCCTTCCCAAATATAGGCTGGGTTTTTTTGGCTTTGGCTTATCACTTCCTGCTACAGTAACTAGCTTTTAAAAAGTGCGTCTTTTTAAAACAGGGTATACAAGTAGATTGTAGTAGATACTGTACCAAGCATGATTGACACGACGGAGTCAGTGACCACGGCGAATGAGGGGGCGCCTGGACGCCACGACGACGCCTAGGCGAGCCGCTGCGCTGTGCATGTGAGCATGTCTACGCTGCCGTATGTATCCAACATGCACACACTCGGTAACTTGGCATCGCCGACATAAAACTGTCGACTCTCCCCGCTCACTTCCGCACGCACTCCGCTCTCTCCCCCCTCCCGTCTCTCCCGCACCGCTTCCTCTTCCTGTCGACGCCTCCCTTGTCCGCCACCTCCTTTCCCCGACGCTGCCTCTCCCATCCGCTGCTGCCTCTCCCTGCCTCCTCCCCTCCTCGGCGCCACCTCCTTTCCCCGACGCTACCTCTCCCATCCGCTGCCGCCTCTCCCTGCCTCCTCCCCTCCTCGACGCCTCCTCCCCCCGCTTGGCTCCTCCTCTCCCCAGTGCCTCCCCTTCCCCGGTACCTTCTTCCCCTAGCGCCTTCTCCCCTCCCAGGTGCATCCTCCCCCCGCCACCTCCCCTTCCCGTAGCCTCCTCCTCTCTCGGCCTCCTCCTCCCCCGGCCGCCTCTCCCCAAGGCGCAGCGAGTGGCAATGGCGTCCACCTAGCTTCGCCGCGACACCTAGGCGTCGTTTAGGCGACGCCGTGACAAGCATGGTACCAAGTTCAGTTATACTGGTTAAAATCGCATATAACTGTTTTCCTTTGCGTACTGTCTCGCAAACAATCAGAATTTAAAAATCATAAGTCAAAAGCTAAAGCCACAACACAAAAGAACCCACCCATAATATGCCCATGCATTGATGAAACTTAAGCTTTTGAGGAAAGGTGCGGTAACTTGATAGGAATATTTTAAGGAAAAAAATTAGGGCAATGATACGACTCCTACACCTGGAGCGAGTAATTTTTTCCAGACGCTCTGCTCCATGTGGCCTGACACCACCACACAAACTTCATCCCACTCTTTCATTCTTATCCACCCTCACAGTGGTAAGGCGATTCCTCTTCAGCCATCGCTACCCATGCTCCTTGTCAGCGGTCAGGAGCTTGCACTTGCGTCCCCTCCCCTCCTCTATCCACCAGTCAAAATTCACCACCACTCACGCTGGATGAGGTTGTCCACAACAACCAGAGCTCGTGTGGAGGTCTCCCTCGCGAGGAGCAACTAGAGCTCGCTGAATTTGGCGAGGCCGGAGGAGGCGGGGGTGGGTGACAGGGAGTGGATGGTCGGCGACGAGGCGTTGTCGTCAGCCAAAACAAGGCACTAGGTTAGCTGCCGTCGCTGCCACTTGCATGCCCTCATCATTCGATAGACTTTGTTGCTTATGTTTCTCCAAATTGTTGTAGCATTTTTCCCCAATTGTTGCATGAGGGGTTTGATTTTGTTGCAACGTCTTTTGTCAAATTTTGCCACAAGAGGTATTTGTCGCGGTTGGTGTTTTGATTTGTTGCACGAAGTGTTTTTATTTGTTAAATTTTGTCTTTCTCAAATCTACGTAGTAAGAGCTATTTGTTGCGGTATGTTTACTTATTTGCCACTAATGTTTTGTTGCAATAGGCTTGGTGGTTTGTTTTTGTCGTTTTCTTGTTATGGCTTTGTTGCAAACCAAGCGGGATTTTGTTGCATGCTTAGACATATGTTGTTGCAGTCGCAGCAAAACTGTTATGCCAATCCAAGGGGATATTAGACGGCTATGAGATGGGATGTTAAGTGAAATCTAATGGCTACCTAGGCGTCTGATCCTAGCGCCCCGATCAGACATTTGGGCACCAGTCGTCTCCAAAAAATTATTGCGGTTTGGTGCCCATGGGTTTATGCACCCCCTTTTGTGGAAAGTGCATGATGCACTGTCAGAAAAATATCCCAAAAAATTCATAGATGTAACACATATAATGATGCAACACATATAATGTTATGCACACCTATAGCATCTCAAAGTCAAGTTTGTCTATACTGTACAGTAACAACAAAAAGCAGTAGCACATCATGCACTCACATAAGCTTGTCATTTCTGGTTCTTGATACGAGGGACAAATAATATTGAAACTTTTTGCAAATGTGTAGGACATTACATGTACTCCATCCATGGACTTTTTTCTGTTAATTGGAACTGTGTCACACTTCTCACAAACAGGGATGCAGGTCCCCATGGGCGCACTAAAAACTGTGTTCGTGTTGTAAGTTATGAATTGTATGGAGCTGTCATGTGCTACTTCTAGTATTACTTAAATAAATGTATAAAAAAGACGCAACAAGAAATTACGCATTAACAAACTACCCACTTTGTTTCGAAATACATGGCCTTTGACTAAATTTATGTTCTCCAATACTTGGCACTTTACAATTCCCGAGGCATTCTTTCCCAAACTAGCCTTATTCATCAGCCCATTTCCCCTGCTTTGCCACCTCGCAATTTGTGCTTGCAATATTAATGGAGGTATTTTGGTCACTTTGTATCTAAAATATGATTGCCTAGGTATGCGTGTTTTGGACAAAATGCCATGTAGTTGGAAACAGAGGGAGTAGGTAGAATTACATAATGAATTATATCTGTCATGCATTGCATAGGTTTTGTACGGGATATCAACTCAAAACAGTGGAGAATGGATATATCAAATAGGAATAGTTTGCTTCTTGCACATGCTACTTTGTTTTAGACAGTATAATTATAGGAGCATTGATCAAGCACAATATAGATCCAACGCTTAGTGAATATGGGTAAAAGCTGTCTGGTAGTGACTGCTTTGTGCACAAGTTAATGATCACTAGGTTTGGCTTTTGTATTCACGAGTTAATGAATAGATGCTGCTACAAAAATATTGGTATGTCATATGTTTGCGGTGTTATTTTCCAAGTTTCAATTTACACATCTTTGCTGTGTTGCTGAGCTAATTTCCTTAAAAAGTTGTGCAATCCTATTTTTGATAAATATTACAAAGTTAATTCAGCTTTAGCTTTCGGGAAATGAATTCAGTGTTAGCTGTCTGTAAATGGATCTAAGTTAGCTGATTTTTCTTATTCCAATACCTTACATCGGTGCTTCTTAATTCCGTGCGCCATTACCATGTTTGTTTGATTACCATGTGCTGTGATACTGTCCACCACAGTTTGTTTCATTTGTCATTTCTTAGTAAAATGATTTGTCTTAAAAGTGAATCTTGGCAAACTTCACTTCGCATTGTTGGGGTAATTAAGAAATGACAATACATTATCTTGCACCATAGTTGCTATAAGATTTAACATTTTATTTTCCGACACCAGGGCATATAACTTTATGCTTTGTTGCCATTTGAGTCAAAGATGCTCTATAATGTCTTGTACGTACATATCTGGCTGGTAACGTTTGAACCTTAATAACTTGCTGGCCTTATTGTCATTTTGGTAATTGATGGCATGCTACAAACCTTTAAACACATATGGCTAGTATATTAGGACGTGAAAGCAGTATCTTTTGTCTCAGTTGGATGATGATTGGGTTTGTTCTTCCACTAAGTTAATTCATATTATAATTGCTCTATAGCTACTGCAGGTTATGTAGGATTCACCATATTTTATATCTAAATTGTCACGTACATCAGTACATGCTACTCAAATATTGTTATTTGTGCATGTCAGAACCAAATTTCATGTTTATCCTTGCTTCAGTGGTGATATTGTACTCTGTTATCCCCTAAGCGATAAACGAGTCTTCCAAAGCTTCCATTGAAGAGTCCTTTTGTTGTGCTTTTTTGATTTTTCCCCCAGTTTTTGTTCGTAGTAAAACTGCTGCTAAACCTAATTTCCTTCTGCAGGTGCAGTTTGGTGGAGTACATAGCTGGATACGTAGGTGCGATGACTATTTTGTAGGCTGATCAACCCATCCTGTACTTGGTTGCTGACTGACAAGGCCCAAACACGGTGTGACGTGCTGCGCGGCTTGCACGACTCTGTTGTGTCAATTTATGTCTGGAGATACATATTTTGTTAATCTGCTCGCTTTAGGTTTTAGATATGCAAAGAAAGCTCGGTCCACGATCACGGCAGCTTTCATGTTAATGTTTCATTCTCTGTAAATCATTTGCTAACTATTATTATGATGTCAGATGTGTTTTTGAAGTGTTAAGAATCCGATATCTCAGTTTTTCTGCTTGATTTCGAGCTATCTGGACACTTGATATTGCACCGGCTCACGATAGATGTATGATTTGGTTAGCTGCGTGTGATTTTGCCTGGCAGAACTGCTCCTTCAGTTCAGTGCTTCTGTGTCCTTGCTTACGGCAGAGGGGTCAGATTTGTTGGGCACAAGATGTTTTCTGCCTTCGCACGCATGTCATTGATGAAACGATACTTTCAATTTTCAAACAGCAGATTTAGATCCGCATGTTAGCCGATTTTCGAAGCAACAATTGAGTTCCCGACGCAACAGTCGTCTATGCATATGTATCTCTTACGGGCTTACGGTTTTACTTGGAACAAAGAAATGTTTTTTCTGATGCTAGTGTTCCGATAGAATGCATTTATTCATTGAACAAAGACTGCTACTGAATTTACAGACAACTAAGTTCTCTGAATAAAGAAGCATATACTTGTCACAAACAACAGCATGCTTAAATATGAAACTAAAATAACGGTAGGTTTTCAAGGACCTAGGAATCTAGGATAGTAGGCTTAGGCTAACGAGAGCTCCCCATCTGGGATAACACCATTTCACCAGTTAGGCTAACTAGAGCTCCCCATCTGGGATACACCATTTCGCCAATTTCTCCCATGATTCGTTCGTTTCGTGTATGACCTTCAGAGCATATTCCTGGGTAAAGCAAATAGTTCCATTAGTATGCAGAAATTCAAAATGACTTGTCGGCAGGCTAAATTACTGAACATCCCTTGCTTGTAGGCTTGTTGCCAAGTTCGCAGGCTTTCCGTCAGGAATTTCGTAGTCTCCGAACCAGTCCCTGATAGCAGTCAGCGTTCCCTGAATAGATGTAGTCAAATGTTTGTTAGAAGTCTAAACAATTGTTAAACACAGGACAGTGGAAGTAAATTGTGCAAAAGTACAGGAGAATGAATTTGTTCGTCCATGCCATGAACATCAAGTGATTGTCATACAACATATTTGCTGTGGAACTACCTAGCTACAAGATCAAATTTTGAGACACAGAACGCCTTGGAATAATATGAAAAAGATCCAAATTTTCACCAATGCCACGATTACTGGTTGTCGAAGTAGATCAACAGAATAAGGAGGGAGAACAGCTTTCATACAGGGAAATGCTTCTCGACATCATTTACATCATTCACAAGAGAAGCTCTGGGTTCACCCAATTAAACGGCAACAATCTTCCAGTCAAGCTCTCCCAGTCTCCCTCATCAATCATTGCCAAAGCCGCCAATGGTTTCACCTTAATAATACCCCCAATCTTAGCACGCCTTTCACCTATCTCAATGACATCGACTGGGAAAAGAGACAAAAAGAAAGCGATCTAAGCTCCTGCTACAGCTATAATAAATTAGAAAGATAAAAAAAGTTAAGCAATTTGCAACCTGGATCGTTATCTCCAAGTGCTCCTTCAATTTATGTATTTGCAAAACTTGGGTCCTCTCATGTTTGGGGAAGTAATCCATAGTTCCAATTAATGTTGTACCTGACACAACAATAATGTCACAAAGTAAACATCCAAATCCACCAGACCAATCTAACAATGTCGATTTCAGCTGACACTTGCTGGCATGCAAGGACTTTCAAAATTGATGTTCAGTTTCAACTCTTGATTCTGATAATAAAGCACACAACTCCTCAAATTTCAAGAACAAGTTAGGCCTTGTGTTTGTCAAGTAACTTCAAGCTTAGCTAGACAGAAGTTCTTTAAGGACAATATCAATAGCAAGGCATACAAACTGTTCTTTAATCCCAAGAGAAAAAAGGGTAATACTATGATAACGTCTGCTGAAATCATATCCTATTAGTTCAAAGTTTCTGGAAGGTGACTTATTTTCTGAAAGAGCTCCTGAGAGAAGCCCAAGCAAGTTTCTGGAATGTGACACATTTTCTGAAAGAGCTCCTGAGGGGAGCTCAATCTAGCAAAAACTTGTTATGGCTAGAAGGGTTCTTCAAGTTGCGAGTCCCTATAGTAAACGTAAACAAATGAATCGGAAGGATTCTTCAAGTTGTATCATTTTGTTGAGGGAGGGTCCTCGCGCTACCGTGGACCCATAACAACTTCGGTGTGACGTTACACATCGGGGAATCCACCTTGGACAAGATCCGCGGGCTAACCCCAGACGAGGTCCGCATATCAACCCCGGGCGAGGTCCGGGAGCCAACCCAAGACGAAGTTCGAAAGCCAACCTCAGGCGGGGTCTGGAAGCAACTCCGAATGAGGTACGTGGATCGGCTCCAGGGTCCAACGGACGCGGCGGGACCCACGTGGTGCAAAGGACGAAGATACCCTTAGAAGTAAGTTAGGCCTTACGGGAAAACTTATAACTTTACTCATTCCCCCTTCCTACTCTATAAATAGGACCCCTTGTAAATGGGGAGGGAGAGGCCATTTGTAACCCTAGACACCCATATGCAATATGCTTATTCATCTATTCGTGTGTGATTCTTGTTGGATCCCTTCGCATCATTGACGGTCTTTGAATCCAACCGGGGGTGCCTACAAGTGTACTGTTCGGTCTCGTATCGATGACAGTTGGCGGGGACTCAGGCTAGAAGTCGCGCCGCCTATGAAGAGGAATGCTACTCTCTGGACCCCTGAGTCGCCTTCACACTCTGCTCCGGCCTTCGCCCGCGCGTGCTACCTACAAGTGTACTGTCCGATCTCGTTCAATAACAGTTGGCGCTGTCCGTGGGAACTCTGGTGAGAAGTCATGCCGCCTACGAAGGGGAATGCTGCTCTCGGGCCCTCGGGTCGCCTTCACACTTTGCTCCGGCCTTCGCTTGCGCGTGCTGCCTCGGTCTCATCCGCGCATGCCACTTCGGCCTTCGTCCGCGTGCGCCGCCTTGGTCCCATCCGCGCGTGCCACTCTGTAGACTCCGTCCCCCGAACCACGTCCGGGACTCCTTCAGATTATGCACCACTCTGGCCATCGTCCACGCCTGGCTCCTCGAGGCCTCCAGGTCTGGGTACACATTTTCCAATCCGGCCAACATTGGTCAAAGATCACTAGAGCTGAGATGACTTTACGAACCTGATTCTCTCGTTTAACCATTTGCCCGCTCACAACAAAGCTAAGTAAAGCCAACAGCGACGTAGGACCCAATGCCCACCTAACAACCTCTCCACTAGTGTGAGCGAGTGGCAGGAGTCATGTGCACGGGTCCTCTCCAAATTCCTCACATTCTGCTGAGCTCTCATTTCGTGTTCTTCCACACAGCCATCTTCCACGATGTCTCCCACATGGTCACTTGCCCACCTACTCCCCTGAGTTGAGTCACTCCTCTCACCAAATGAGCAACCAAAGCCCAGTTGTCCCCTCACGCGAGAGAACGGATGGCCTCATCGTCGGCATGGGCCATCCTGGCTATCATCCCATGCATGTCTAGCACCAACGTGAAGCTTGGCGATGCCGACCTTCCCTTGCCCCTGCTGCACCGCCGGGCGTCACTGTCCTGACCGTGCCCCGCGTGTCTCCCCTGACCCCACCATGCCCCGCAACTTCCCCTTCGTCCTCGCTGCCGACCTCTCCAGCCTTCTCCTCTCCTCCACCCAGGGCCACCCAACAGGCCTACTCGTCATCGACAAACCGAGGAACAAGCTCGTGCTCTGGCGCCCCTTCCTCCAGGGCTACTCCGTTTGCAACGCTGCCCATATCACCACCCTTTGCCTCCCTGACCTAGAGGGCCCATCAACCACTCCGGCAACCTTAGCCTCGCCGTTGCCCCAGGCGATGATGGCCACTACATGGTCACTGAGCTCCTACGTTGCGCGGATACTTCACAAAACTCACGTACCGGTATCGGATACTGTACCGGATACGGATACTGCCCCGATACGCGCCGATACGTATCCTGCACGTATCGGTGATTTACTGATTTTTCAAAAAAAGAAAATAATTCCCGATACTTCTCCGATACTGCTCCGATACTTTTCGGATACTTGTAACCTAATTTCCCCACCCCACCCCAACAGCACCCCCAGATCTAAAATCCCGATCTATTCGGCCCCCCCGCTCCCGCCGGCTGCACGCAGAAGCAGCCGGTCGCCCGCTCGCCCCCGCCGCCTCCGGTCGCCCGCTCGCCCCCGCCGCCTCCGGTCGGCCGCGGCTTCTGCTCCGGCTCCGCCTGCTCCCCGCCCAGCCCGAAGCCTGCCCCGCCTCCGCCGCCGCTCGAAGCCCGAAGAATCGGCCCCGCCTCCGCTCGCCCGCCGCCTCCGCCGGCTCCGGTCGACCCAGATCTATTCCCCCCATCCTCTGCTCGCCTGCGCGTCGTCCGTCGCCTCGCCCTGCCTCACCCGTCGCCTCCGCCCGCCTTCTCGCCTGTCGCCGCGCACGTCGCCTCCGACCGTCGCATCCGCCGGCCGCCTCCGCCCGTCGCCTCCGCCGGCCGCCTCCGCCTCCGCCCGTCGCCTCAACATCCGCCGGCCGCCGCCTCCGACCGTCGCTCGGCCTGCCGCCTCCACCGGCCGCCTCCGCCCGTCGCCTCAACATCCGCAGGCCGCCGCCTCCGACCGTCGCTCGGCCTGCCGCCTCCGCCTGGCTCTGCTCTGCTGTCGCCGCCGGCTCTGCTGCTACTGCGTATGTGCTCTGTGTGTACTGCTATACTGCGTATGTGCTCCGCCTGGTTTGATCCATAGTTCAATGAGAAATATGTTCTACACTTATCATCTTTTCTAATTTACTATTTCTTATATAAGTATTGGATTTCATTGCAATTGCATTGTTGTAGGCTTAACCTTGGACGTGCTGAGGATCTTGTATTTGCGCACCACAATTTGCGTCTTCTTTCAAGGAAATCTGAAGAGTATTATACTGGCCCATCAAAAATGTGGGATATTGGAGGAGATAGTTTCGAATTCTTTGATGGCGGTGCTCAATTCCTTCAACATGCTGACCTCTCACTGGATGAACCGGACCTTGAGAGAGTACTAGAAGATCTTGGGGCGTTGGACTTGTCTCCATCAGATGTTGGACCTTCAGTCCAATCAGATACAACTCCACATGATGAAAGCAACAATTAGACCACATTTGTCTTCTGTCATGTCTTTTATCTAGCTATCTAATTATGTAATAGTTATGGTCTTGTGGACTTATGGACTTATGGTTTGTTGAACTTGATTATGTAATATCAGATTATGTACTAAGTTTATTTACTGAGTGGTCTGTCGAATACTTTCTTTACTACCTAACTATCAATCATGATTCATGATTTATGATTCTGCTATTTATTTCATTATTTGTGTACATGTGCTTATCTATTCTGTTATTCTTTGCAGATGGTTCATTATATTAGTCTAACAATTAGGAGGCCAGGAAGGAGAACTGAAGTACCAAGCAAGTTGCTACATGCCTACATCAATATTAAGGTATTCTCAGCTTCTCAATTCTTTATAAGAATTCATTAATTTATTATTATTATTATTATTATTATTATTATTATTATTATTATTATTATTATTATTATTATTATTATTATTATTATTATTATTATATATACGCACGTATCGCCGTATCGGTGTTTTTAGGAAAATGGCGAATCGCGGTATCGCGTATCCGTATCCGTATCGGGGTATCTGGGTAACATAGCTGAGCTCCATCCTATCATCGGTAGCGGCAAGGCCACGCTTCTCTGCTTCTTGTCGGAGACCGGGGAGTGGGCCGAGGACCTCGAGTACCCCTTCCCGTGCCAGCCATGGGGCAACTACCGCATCATCTCGCACCAGGGGAAGCTCTGGTGAGCGGCGCTCCCAAGCGCGATCCTCGACACCACCGCGCCATGCCTCTGCATCGACGTTGCCGCGCAGGCTCCCGCCGTGGCTGCCACCATGCCGGGCCTCCACCTCGGCGCCACCGCGCCGGCCCCTCATCACGACCGCTGCCGCCCGACCGCCATTATGCGGTCTCGTCTGGGCCCGGACCCTGACTGCGAGCCGCCCATCCGGTGCGCCGGCCTCTACGCCTACAACCGGGGATGCCTACAAGTGTATTGTCCGGTCTCGTATTGACGACACATTCTATCTGAGAGACCATGTGGTCGTGACTCCATGTGAATGATGAGTAATTGACAAAGGTTTAGGATAGTCGAGTTTGGATTGTGTGGTCGGACCATGTCGTTGCAGGGTGCAATGGGCTAGGTCGGACTTTGGTCAAACTTGGTCGTATGGGTTTAGGACGCCTATTCTTGGTTTCGACAGGTTTGGACTTCATCTGTGGTAAGTGTGATGATATTTACGCTTTCATGTATCGAGCGGTGCTATTTGACGTGTTTCTTGTCTGTGTGACTGCAGGACGTCGAGTTGGAGTCGTGGCGAGACACGGTGGACCGGACTAGGCGCAGGTGGCGCTGAGGTCAGAACGGTCGGGATGTGTCGAAGACGACGTGGACTCGAGGTGGTTGCGAGGCGTGCGAGGCAAGGAGCGCGGAAGCTTTCCGGAAGGTGCAGGAGGGGCGAAACGGGAATTTCGCAAGGCTGCACAAGCGGGAGCGGGCTCCGTTGGACGTAGTGGGCGTAACGGGGCGGAGACCCGTTAGCCAAGCGCTATAAAAGGAGAGGAGGGGCTGCATGCCCACTTGAGCACTTGTGAGAGAATTAGGATTTTAGAGTCAAAAGAGGCTTTGGGAAGGTTGTTTCCTTTAGCTCTTTAGTTGGTGTGAGTTGGTGGAGGCAGAGTGTGCTCCCTTTGTTGTCCTCTACGATGGTTTCTAGGTGTGAGTCCTAGTGGGTGTTCTTCCTCCCTCCATGGATGAGTGTGTGTTCTTGAGTTGGGAGAGTGAGGAGATGGATTGAGAGTCTTGTATCCATATCTTTGTCCTAATGTCCATGCGTATCGGGACTCCTATGTATTCCTTGTGATTCAATGAATGAAATCTGGAGTTTTGGTTTCTGTTCGTGCTCTCTCTGTTCTTCGTTGCTCCATTTGGTTGATTTCTGAGCTTTTTGATTTTCGAGTTCTTGCTTGTCGGGAAGGCCCAAAATGGGTTGCTCTATGATGGGTTAGTGCCATAAGATCATTTGATCAATTTCCCGAAGAGCAAACTTGGTTTAAATCTCAGATTTCAGTTTTGGCCTTCCTCTGTTCATGTGTTGCCTTCCTAGGTTTTGGTGCTGTTCTTGATTCCCTTGTTGAGATGGCTTGAAATTTGGTATGAATAGTTCGGAGGCTATTAATTAGCTACCCTCAAAATTTCATAGCCAAAGGATCAACGGTTGGGGAGTAATTTGATTTTTGGCTCGGGTTGTGCAAAAATTCAGATTTTTACCCATAATCTGAAATTCTTGCTTCTTGGTTTGATTCTCTTGTTTCCCAAGGTCCCCTTACTATTTAGTATGTTGTAGTAAGGCCTTGGATCAAAAAGATTGAGAGCAAACCTATTTTTTAGCCAAAAATCCGAAGTCTCAAAGTTCCAGCCTGAAAATCCCGTTTGCTGTTTTTCTCGAGAGGTACTACCGCTCCTGGAGAGGTACTACCGCTCGGACCAGCGGTACTACCGCCCGTCACAGCGGTATACCGCTTGAGGCTAGAATTTTCCCGATTTGATTTTTCTCGCTTGCTGGTCTCTGTATTTGTGTTTTTCCTGCTGCTGGGGTATCTTGTGAGAACTGGTCTTCTACCTTCATAGCTCCCATAGCTATTGGAGAAGAAGATACGTGTTGGGGGCGATTTTTAGAAAGCGACATTCACCCCCCTCTGTCGCCATTTCGGTCCAACACTATCTATCATGACCTCAAAATAAGAGACCAGAGAATCACACTACCAAATCTACCTTAGAAAGCTTGACTGAAATCCCCCAAATTAGTAGTAGCCTAGTGGAACTAAACTCTTGTCTTGTAATACCACGCAGGCACCCACTAAAATGCAAACTTTGCTGCTAAATGATAAAAACACAAACTATTCCACTAAAAAGGGCATAAAGCTGCAAACTTCGCCATTGACCAACTGCTCAAACTACTAAATACTAATCCCTTCTTACAGTGGCAGCCTACTCCAGTTCGTCACAATCAATTAGCCCAGCACCATCAAAATCTGCAAACTTCCCAGTTCTCACACTGGGGAGAAAAAGGCAACTAGTACTACTCTCTAATAGCATTTGCTTAGTTCTACTGGGTACCATTAATAAAGATACAAACTTTGCCAGTAAAAACTACCAAAATTCTCTTCTGATGTATGCAGCATCTCAGGTTCTTCCGTACTACTTAACCCGACATTATTTTCTGGATTGAAAACCCGACATTATTTCATCATTTGCAATAAGTATCGTGAAACATACGGGCTTTTCACGCTACAGAGAAAAAGAACCGAAATCGTAAGCCTAACTCAATATCACCTCGGTGAGGAGTCCTTACGGGTAGTAGTATGGGAGCTTCCCCTTCTTGGTGTCCTGCTTGATGGGCGTGGAGGGCTCGTCGGTGGCGACCTCCATCTTGGCGCTGCTCTGCTTGGGGATCTCTACGACGAAGTGGAAGGCGCCGTCACCGGCGCGCAGGGGGACGTCGTGCACGGCGACGCCCTCCGCCCCGCGCTTTCCACGAGGAACATGCGGTAGTCCAGCGTCTCGGGCTGGCCCTGCTCCTTCGGTTGCAGCCCTGCGGTCCTGAGGAGCGCACCGGCGGCGAGGCCCCCGCGCTGGAAGCGGACGGCGCATGGGAGGCGGTTTCGGCGCCCGCCGACGACAGCGAGGCGGGTGAGGCGCGTGGCGGCCGTCGCCGTTGCTGCTGTCGCCATTGGGTGGTAGGGCTGTAAAAAAAGCTCGAAGCTCGCGAGCTACTCGAGTTCGGCTCGTTCTAGGCTCGGTTCGAGCTCGGTTCGAGCTTTAAACGAGCCGAACTCGAGCTTGATCTCGAGCTCGCGAGCTTTACCGAGCCGAGCTCGAAAGCCCCGATTCGAGCTCAAATAGTAATACATATTAATTCTTATCGAGCTTACTCGAACCGAACTCGAGCTCGAGCTTTTCTTATTGTTAAACATTAGTGTATATTTGAATTATTTTGACTGTTATCGAGCTTACTAGAGCCGAGCTCGAGCTTAAAAATTTTTTATTATTGAAAAATAATGCATAATAAATTATTTTAATTGTTACCGAGCTTCCACGAGCCGAACTCGAGCCTACTCGAGCTTAGGCCGAGCCGAGCTCGAGCCCAGGTCTAGGCTCGGACCTCAACTCGAGCTCGGCTCGAGCTCGGCTCGAGCTTCTACCGAGCTCGAGCCTGGAAGGCCAAGCTCGCTCGAGCTCGGCTCGTTTACGGGTGGGCTGCGCTATTCTTCTGCAACGGTTCTTGGGGCTGTGCGTTGTGAAGGATGAACGAAAATACTATCCTACGCGTACGCGTAGGTCGGGTCACCTGGTCGGAACGGCCGTCTTGTTCCCCGTCCCTAGGCGCCGCCACTGTTTGGGATCCCGACGAGATCCTGCGCCTGAGCCGTCGTCGTCAGCCCGTCCAAACCCTAGGAAACCGCCGCCGCTGTCGAGCAAAGCGCCTCCCGACCTCTCCCTTCCGGGACTGAGGGGCACCAGGCACTCCGCCACCGCCCGACGCCGCCGACGACTAAGCAATTTTTTAGGTGAAAAGCTTTGAATTCGAGTTGAAAGATTGAGGTTTTCTAGTAGAAAGGTGGGGAGATTTGAGGTGGAAGCTTTTGAAATCTGAGTTGAAAGGTTTGAGTTTGTGAGTAGAAAATTTTGGGAATTTGAGTTGAAAGTTTGAGATTTTAACATAGTTTTGGAAATTTGAGGCCAAGGTTTGAAATCCGAGTTTGAAAATTCTGAAATTGAGTTGAAAGGTGGGGAAAATTGAGTGTAAGTTTTTTTTTTGAAAATTGAGTTGAAAGTTTCCTGAAATAGGACTTGAATGCGTTAAAATTAAGTTGAAAATAGCGCAAAGTGCGTGGGATAGGCACACCCATGGATGAATATCCAATCTAAGTTTTCGAAAAAACCCAACTCATGTTTAGATGAGACAATCCATATTTGAAAAAAATCAGCAAGACAACATCCATATCTAAATGAAAAAATTGATCATATACCCTCCATTTAGATAGAAATTGAGGATTTACCCTCCTGCCCCACGTGTCAGTGACTTATGATGACCCCACGTATCATTGAGATGTGGAGGGTAAATCCTCAATTTCCCAACTAAAGGGAGGGTATATGATCCAATCTCCCGACCAAATACGGCGACTACAGAAGGTGAATAGGAGCTCACTCTTCTTCGATATTAAATCGAACTGTTGTGTTGTCAACTACTTCGAAACATGTAGCGGAAGATAAAGCACACTTAGCTTATAAGCTAACCCTACAAAAATGGAACCAAAACACTTATTTGGCGGTCTGACCGCTTGATCGGTATGACCACAGGTCACAACCGGTTGGACCGTAGGCCGATTTGGGTGGTGCTTGGGCCAGTTTGACTGGAGGTCGGGCAGAGGTAAGAACAACTTGGGTTCAAGCCTCCAAAAGAGTCAATTTAAACATCACTGCTCCAAATATTATGAAACTTTATACAAATCTTTACAAGGATATTAGGAACCTATTCCAACCAAATATCATCACCAAAGTTCTGACCTTTATCCAAAACAGGGAAGTTTGCACTAAAACCGGGCCAAAATTAAACTTGGAGCAAAAGGCTTGCTCATGGGTTAAGAATAATCAAGATGACCTTAGATGAGTTCCTACATGTTACAGCAAGTAAGAACACCCAAATATTTTTAGACAAAATCCCCAAAACAAGATTTCACAAGAAGAGCTCCAAAATGAATCAAAACTGAGCAAACCCGAGAACTTTCCATAGAAAATGCATAAATGGACGGGTTCTAGTCTCCAAAAGATATTTCCACCATTTATGTGTCATTGGCATTGAGAAAGATCAAGAAGGGAGAATGAAATACCAAAAATCAAGCCAAATAAATAAAAAAAAAAATCAAGAACTCTAACTTAAACACAAAGATTTAGACGAATTTGGTGGATATATTGATACTTGGAGATGAATGGTTACATCCACTGATTATAGAGGATGGAGGACAAAGTTCTAACTCTAGAGCATTCAAACTAAGCTTCCAACAAGTAAACCCTAACACTAAATGCATCTTCAAGCATAAGAAATATTTTCTCTCAACACACATAAAGGGCTTATATAGTGGTGCTCCTCACCTCACACATAACCCTAACAACTAACCCATGCTTAGTAGATGTAACCACTTACAAATGGAAAAACTTGGTAACCCACACACAAACGGGTTTTATATTTACATACATGCATGTTTCTCAAAGCATGACTTTTATATGGCTCCAATGACCCGATAAGACGCTCCATCCACTAAAATGTGACCTAATCCATCTTAGCCCATTGCTGCGGTTTTGCAAGCCGCCTCTTCACTCAGTATTAGACAATTTACATAATTGCCACCCACCGACCTTCATGATGCTTATCCTCAAAGCAAACCCCCCAATGACTTGCCACTAGTAACGAAGCCAGGATGAAAATGAAGGGTGGGCTGAACTAAGCTAAATTAACATAAATATAATAAGGGAGATTGGATCATATACCCTCCCTTTGGTTGGGAAATTGAGGATTTACCCTCCACATCTCAATGACACGTGGGGTCATCATAAGTCACTGACACGTGGGTCAGGAGGGTAAATCCTCAATTTTCATCTAAATGGAGGGTATATGATCAATTTTTTCATATAATAATGTACTCTTATGCAATCCAAATGCATATATAAATAGAAGAGAAGCAAATAAAAAAGAGAGAAATACAAAGAAGGTATCTTAGTAATTTGCTTAGTGACACGAAATGTTTCGCATACTGGAAAATACCATTGCAGACCAAATACACAGGTTGATGCCATCGCAAACACAAAAATGCTAGAGAATGTCATCGCTGTTAGCTTTTCTATCTATTTGCTTTGTTAACTGCCATTTAGGTGAGAGAAATGCAAAAAAGACACTTTTGCCCTTTATCAAATTTGCTCAGTGCTATAAAAAAAATTGTATATTGGAAAATACTATTGCAAACCGAAAACTGATTCCAGCCGGCTTCATGGTCCTACGTACGCTGGATGTCGTGGCAATTGCTTGGGTACCTCCTCTCACTGTGCCTCGGATAATCTCGTCTGGCCTCCTGGCATGTCTCCTCGGTCCATTGCAGCCACCTTCACCAATTCTTCTGATAACAGTAATTAGTTTCAACCTGTTCAGGAAGCAAAATACATGCTTGAACTTTAGTCAGTTTGTTCTATTTGAAAGTGCAACATCCCTTTGCTACTGCTATTGTAAAGAACAGAAGATATGGAATGACTCAAATAGCTTCTTTCATTGTCAAGTGTCAAAATTAATCTTCACATGTGTTCTGAACTGACATAGTGCAATTTTGTGAAGAATTACAAATCTCGTCAAGGTCTTATGGCCAAATGTTATCACACACAACTACACAAGCATATTAGTTAGTCATTGCGGGGCAGATGGTGCACAATTATCGAACCCTGGAGCAACACTTCCGGAATCCTCTGTGTAAAGCGCATTAGTCCAGGATCAGCTAGTACACACAGTGATAACAGAGATACATATCGAGTACAATGACAATTTTTATTAAATAAAGAGTACACCCTTATAGCCAAGTTTTACATCAATTACCCATGGGCTAAATAACGGAAATGACAACGGGAACAAATAAGTAATGCAACGAAGCCCAAAGAACCTGCCCACAGGTACACGATAGTAAGACACGGTCTACTCGTCTTAGTCTTCACCATAGTCGAAGCAGTCCTCCTTTGAGTAGAGATAGCAAGGGTGAGTGCAAAATTGTACCCCACAAGTTACATGGAAGAATGCAGTATTAATACAAGGCTAACAAGTGAAGGCATATATGGTTATTTGAGCGTAAAGCAGAATTTAAAGAAATATAGTAAATAGACATGAAATTGCTAAATTCCACACAATAAGTAAAAAAACAGTAATTTAAGTAAATTAATACCATTAGCACAGGTACCAACCTGACACTAACCTAACCATAGGTATCCCACCTGGATCATCTTTCTCCAAAAAGATCTCATATGAATTCCATCTATCCATAAGCCTTTAAAAAACTATTTGAAAAACAAAATCTAATCCATAAAAAACTTTACTCAGCATACCCATAACTGTAAGCACGACTATCCAGGATAGTTTATATACTTTGCAAACCCCATAAGATATGATTAACTCATGATGTCGGCTACTACATGCTTTCGTAAGCGTCTGACTGAGCAATCGTAATAAGGCCTTTATAAAAACAAAGCCGTCAATCTGGCCGCGTCTCCACTAAGGTTTCACCCCAATAAGGAATCCATCGGATCAGGGCCTCCTTGTAACATCCCAAAATTTCGATTTCTGAAAAAAATTAATTCCAAATTAATTATTTTAAAGTATTTGAATTTTATTTGGCTTTTAATTGGTTTTCTGAGTTTTCTGGAGTTTAAAACATATTTTTAAAGCTTAAAAAGTATTTTTAAGTTTAAAATTTTAATACCAACATTAGTTGGAAAATTTGTATTAAGTCCAAAATGTCTCCAGGGACTTCTGTGTATTTTTCTGGAATTTTTGGAGTTATTTTCATATTTTTTCTAAGGCCTATTTAATTTTCTGGGCCTTTCTGGAAATCCAAAATAAAAAAAATAAAATCCAAAACCCAACCCTTCCCCTCCGGCCGCCACGTGGACGGCTGGATCCTCTCCACGTCGCCCGGCCGATCCCGCCTTTCCCCTTCCCCCGCTCGCCACCTGGCCGGCCCGGATTGCGCTGCGTCGCCCCCGCCGGCCCAATCTGGCCCGTCCGCACCCCGCCCCCTCCCTCTCTCTCTGACCACCCGACCCCACCCGGTAGCCGCTTCTCTCTCTCTCTCCGACCCCACCCGTCAGCCGCCACCGCTTTCTCTCGCTGCCGCCCGGGCCCGCATGTCAGCCACTCCCCTTCTTCCCCCGCGCCCTTCTTCCTCCTCCCGCTCGGCCGCGCCTTCACCGCTGCCATTTGCGCCACCACCCCGCCTGCCCCCGTCCCCCTTTCTTCTCCCCCAATCCACGCGCCAATTCCCTCCGCCGTCCCGCGCCCGAAACCCCCATCCCCGCACACGTTTCCCCCTAAATTCCCCGCCATCCCCGCGCCATCTCCGGCGACGAATCTGTGCCGCCCCCGCGCCCCTCTGCCCCTATAAATGCCGCCCCCGGCTCCGCTTCATTCCGCACTGCCTCCCGCCGCCTCCAATTTCCCCTCTCCGCCGCCCTAGCGCCCCGACGCCGTGCGTCCTCTTCCCGAGCGCCGGCGAAGGCAACGGCGAGCAATTGCCGCCGCTTCGCCCCTCCTCGCGCCTCGCCGTCGCCTCCCTCGGCCTCCCCGCACCCGTGCGAATCCCCTCCGCCACTCTCCCAGGCCCGAGCGCCACCGAACCGTCATCCCCGCCGGAGACCCGAGCCGCCGTCGCCCCTCCTCGTTGCCGGCCGCCGTTCGTGCTCGCCGAGCTCCGCGCCAAGGTGAAGAGAGTTCCCTGTCCTCCCCTCTCCCTCCTCCGCCCCTTGTCGTCGGTCGCTGCGCCGCCGTTCGCGGGAGAGCACGCCGTGCCCGTGCGCCACCCCGGCCGGCCGGTCACATCATCTCCCGTGCTGGCGTGGCAGCCCAGGTGGCAGCCATGTGGCGCCACCTCATCGCCAACGCGACGCCCCCTCGCCCCGTCAGTGCCACGCCCGCGCTAGCTGCCTCCCGCGCCACCTCAGCCGCCTCTGCCGCCCGTGGACCCAGTCCATAGACCCGGGGTCCACCGGTCAGTCAGACCCTCCCAATGCTGATGCCAACATGGCGTCATTAATCCATATTTCCCGTTGGAAAATAATTCGGCCGAAAAAGAAATTCTCAGGGCTGACGCATTGCTGACGTCATAAATCCTTTTTCAGTAGAAAAATAATTTCAGAAATCAGTCTTTTTCCTTTTTCCTGATTTTAAACTTCCCGGAGCCCGTTCTCCTTCATTTTAACTCCGTTTGAGCCCATTCAAATTTATAAATTCATTAAAAATTCCAAACTATTCATTTCTTCCATCCTTTAAAATATTTGAAATTTATTTGATATTTCAAAATTTAAATTTCAAATTCCAATACCTAGTTTAATTTCAAAGCCTCAGTTCCATTCCAAATTTTCTGTGCACTTTCAAATTTTAAATTCAAATCTTGCAAAATCTCCATAAAATCCATTATATTTTTCTTGGTCCAAATATTGTCTCAGTAATTTCTTTTCCCAACCGATCTTCCAGATATTCGTTCTCCCTCGTGTGAACCCCAAATCCACTGAATCTTTCTCCTAAATTCGTATGAAATCATAAACTTCCTTCCAGTATATATATATATATATATTATTTTTTTGATTTTATTTGTATTTATTTGTTTTGTTTGCTTCGTCTTTTCGCGCGTAGATTCCACCGTTGTCGAAGATCTCTCCACTCCGCAGCAAGAAGACCCAGCGAGCGTGCAGGAAGGCAAGTCTCCTTCGATCATTTTGAACCTATGTTTGTGAAATGTTTTAATTATTTTAAATTTATGTGCATCGCTATTTACATAAGAACCTTAATTTTGTCTTAGGAAGATAGTTACTCCAATCATTGTTATGCCCTCCATTGAACTTGAATGCCATGTACCCTTGTAACCCTAGTATTACCTTTGTCTCAATAATGAGAATTTCATAATCCTTTGGTAATATTATACGGTAGTAAAATGCTTAGTCATGATATTTAAATCTTTTGTTCTATGGGAAATCATATTTCATTCAATTGATAAGTTGTATTTAGAAGTAAGTGGTGACTGGTGTTGCCACGGTTCTTTTAAAAAAAATAACTAAAGACGGATGGTTGGTTTGGATTGGTGCGGAAAGCACGAGATCTTGTAAGGTGTATGTGCCGTCCTAGTCAATTAAGGACCGACGCTTGTGATTGTTCAGACTGAGCATTACCGTGCAACCCCAAGTCTATATGGGTACGACCTAGCTAATTAACTTACGATAGTCTAGTTTAGGTGCCACCAGTGGAAAGTGGGTGCCAAGGATTTACTGGTTATTCACAGTGAGGGACAGGGATTTACTGTACTCATATGGCGCAAGAGGGGGCTTCGGACTGGGTGGATGGAACCCTTCTGCGATGAAACCTCAGCGGGTGGTGTCTGGCTAGACTAGAGTGAGGTAAAGGCTTTGTGGTATTTTATCTGTGTCTCATGCCAAAGGAAGCGTGGAGACTGTTAAGATAATTTATCTCTTGGGGGTAAAGTTGTACATCCTCTGCAGAGTGTCAAACTATTCGAATAGCCGTGCCCACGGTCAAGGGCGGGCAAGGAATGCATTCACATGGTAGAATTTTGGTTTTGGTTTTAAAATCAAGATTTTGGTGTTCCGAGAGTGGAGGGAACTCTCGGAAGGGTATCCTGGCAGAGAGGGTGGATGGAACCCATTGTTTTGAATCTTGTGCGGTTAAAGTTGGTTAATTAGTGTGGTTGGTTGGAACCTTCACTATAGTTAATTACTAGTTTCATCTAAAACAAATAATTGGTTAAAATGATGCCTTCGAAATTAATTAATGGTATTTGAAATAAAATATTGCTTTGTGCAAAAGAACCATATAATCCTCCTTTGTTTAGCCTTGCATCTATTGCATTTTCCCCAAGACTTGCGGAGTACTTTATGTACTCACATGCTGCACTCAAAAATAATACTCAGAGGAATACGAAGCTCGAGAGGGAGACTACGACTACTTCGCGGGTGGATTCGACGAAGGATTTCCGGAGTACTAGGTCACGCTTCCCCAGTCAATTGCCTGTGGCGTATTGATGGGTCTAAGCTGAATTTATTTCTGCTTCCGCTGTGTTTTCTGAGTGTGCGAGGTCTTGAAACCTCAGTTGTAATAATGAGACCTTTCGGTCAGTACTCTCCTTTATTGTAATAAATCGTTGTTGGTTATGTAATCATTTCTGTTTAACTGTGTGCACTAGCTTTGATCTGGGACTAGTGCTGTAATACACAGAGGGTCCGGGTTCGGAAATCCGGGGTCCCGACACTCCTCTTGTGCCGTGTGAGATTTTTCGCGACCTAGCCACGTTCACATTCAACATATGGCGAGACTCAGGTTAGGATCCGCTAATTAGTCAGGCAGGACTGTCCTATATCAACCTTATGGTAGTATGATAGGGATTTATAGCAGTAGCTCACAGACTAGTCTTTAATTGACTTAAGGCACTTCTCACATACCCCTTGTGCTTAGCACCCACACGTTGAGCCACCGAGCAACAATGTACGCTAACAAGCACCCACCACCTAGCCATTTAGGTAAGTCTAAATCAAGTTATATATTTTGCTCAACACATTTTTCCTCTTGCAAGATGCACTCATAACAATCGCTATAAGGTGGGTATAGATGAAGAAATAAGCAATAACTCTACTACAACTTGCGACAGTGACAATCACCAAATGTAACTGGTGTGCAAAGCAATGGATATAGAAAGCATATGGATTCTCATCCTGAATAAGTTTTTGCAGGTCATTAAATTCACCTCTCATATTGGAAATCCATATCGACCAAGCAAACCATCCAAAGCTTCTTTCAATACCACATATGTGAAATTTATTGTATACTCAATAGCAAGAAACCTTTCCATGACATTCTCTTGATTGTTCACAAGTCTGCATGCCACAAAATTTGCAAAGTTAGATTAACACAACAATGTATAAATGGTACTACTAAAAAAAGATGTACAACTAACCTCACAATCACTACCATTTGCTCCTTTATTGATACATCTCTAGACTCATCATGTCCATGAAAAGCTTCACCTTCTGCTATGAGATATCTTACACAATTTAATGATGTAGTCAAATGAATTTTGTATGCAATTTCAATCTCCTTAGAGTAATTACTCATTTTACTTGACACACTTGACCTTTGATTCCTTGGAGTCATCACACTCAACCCTTGCAGGGTTGTGGTTGCTAGTTGAACCACCAAAATGTTTATTAAAAGCATTTATAGCTATCTTCCAACGAGAAAACCCAACTTTTGTAAATACACCACTCCTAAATGTGTTGGGTTGTGCCAGTTTCTTGAAAAGAAAACAATAGAAACAAAAAGCAGCATCCTTTTCCACACTATATTCCAACCAATGGAACTTATTAAACTATGATTCTTGAAAGGATCGTCACACTTTGCCATCCAATGTCTTTGGAAAGGCATGCCCAATTGTTCAAGTTAGGCCATTCAATAAATATGCCCTCCTCACTTGATCTCTTCTTCCATTGGCATAATCTTCTATTTGTGTGCAATGTGCCGGATCGGCAATGATGTTATTAGGATTAAATTCTAGTCAAAGCCTCTTTGGTTGAGTTGTGCTCTCATTGGTTGGGAGAGTACTACTAGAATTGTTTGTGAAATAGCTACACAAATTTTATTTCTCCATTATTGCAAATCTATCAACAAAATATGACACATCAATTCTAATTGGCATACATAAATCATAATTTTTATTTTAATTTCTAAGAATTCAAGTTGGTCAATGATATATATATATATATATATAATTTCTAAAATTGTAGAAATAAATGGATAAACTAAGTACATATAGTATGTTTACCTAGCCAGCTACAAATAAATGGTCAACATAAAGAAGTTTACCTCTCCAGCTCTCCTCATTGGCTCACTCAGTTTGTCGGTCACTCCTTAGCCCTCCCTGTCGCCGACTTTTGCTTCCCCAACCCAATCCCTTGCAGTTGCTGGTCGCTCTTGCTCACCTCCCTGTGAACCCACTGGCTTCCACTGCTCCCTGCCTCCACAGCCAACCACCGAGCTTCCCCTCCTCGGCTCTCAGCTACTCTACCTCTAGGCCCCCCTTGCCGACCGACAAGCCGCTTAATGGCACTGCTTCGCTCCTTCCTAACTCGGTCGCCTTCGCTCCTCGCCTTCCCGGCCACGTCTGCTCCTTGCCGTCCTAGCCTGTTGACTGCCTGGTCGGCAAGATCTACTTGGGCCGCCGCTTAGGCAGCCAAATTTGCTTGGGCTACCACCTGGCCAACCAAATCTGGCTCTGGTCATCGCCCTGCTATGTTGACTGCGCACTACCGGCTTCCTTTGGCCAGGGTGTAAGTTCAACCTCCATTAAGTTGGTTTTGGTGATAATGACAAATGCAATTGTGAAACTAATATGTTTATTAGTTATAATATTGCCTAGTCTCACTTGGATGTGATTAATGACAAATGCTATCTTGAGACTAATATGTTTATTGATTATGATATCTCTTAAGTTTCATTTGGATGAAAAGGTGAAAATAACAGAGGTATGTTTTCGACATCATATTCTTATAACTTAGTGCATTCCTCGGATCCAAAATATAGATTGGACTTCATAAATAGTTAAACTTGAATATGTGCATATGTTTCTATTATACATTCTTGTATGGACACATTTAAGAGGAGTTCACTCTATGTTTTGTTGTTTTATTAGTATTGATCTATGTTTCTCTTTCCACATATTAAGGAAATTTATTTTGAAACATATCCCTTGAGTATATATAGCTTATGTAGTTTATATATACTCATGATTGATTTAATTTAAATCAATTGTAATCGGGTTGTCATCTAGTTCCTCCATTATGTGTTAATGGTTGGATGATTAATGACAACCGGATGTGTAAGTTTTGTTAGCAATTAATCTCAAAGACAAGCACTTCCATTCAAATGAGTTAAATGCTTTCAAAGCTTATACTAGAGTATACAAATATTGCGTACATGTTGTATACTTGTAAATCAATCTTTTATCTCATTATTTATTGAGACTGACATGAATTACCAAAAAGAAAAGATTGTGGAATCTAGTCCCTCTATTATGAGTTAATGACAAAGTTTTGGTAATTAATGGTAATTGATTTGTGGACTAATATTTTTCATGAGTTGAATGAATAGGTTAGGTTCCATAAATGACGATAACTTAGGATGACTTCATGTGTTGAAGATCATTGAATCAAGATGTAGGATGGAAAATGGCTTAATGAGTTGAAGGCCATCAAGAAGAGATGCATCATGAGTTGATGCATGTCTAAGAGTAGATGATCATGAGTTGATCATCATGTCAAAAGAAGACTCGTCATGTGTTGATGGAGTTGAAGTAAATGATGCATTGTGGGTTGATGCATATGAAGACAATAACTCAAAGCAAAGGTATGACTAGTTAGAGTTAAGGATGTGTTCCTAGTCTTTTATTGATCTTGGTACTTGGTTGGAAAACTGAATTGCTAGTATAGGTTGTCGTACTATTAAGAAGGGTCATGTCTAGTAGCTTGAATCTTATCATGTGTTGATAACTCAACCTCACTTACTCTACCTCTCTATAGCATGATGCTTATATTTGCGAATGTATTTTGCAAATGGTTGAAGCTCATGTGTTGAATCCTTGTAGCATGAGACTATACATTGTAAATATCTTTTGTAAGTGTTTGAAGTCCATGTTCCCTACTCCTTGTGTTGTGAGGCTTATATTTGCAAATGGTTGAAGCATATACACAATCTATATTTGCAAATGGTTGAAGCATATACACAATCTATATTTGCAAATGGTTGAAACTTATACACAATCCTTGTAGCGTGTGATTTAGTTTTGCGAATGTGTTTTACAAACATGAAGAGTCCATGTACCTATACTTAGTTTTGCAAATGTGTTGGGAATTATGGTTTGATCCTTGTGTGCATGGTACTATAATTTACGAATATATTTTACAAATTAGTTGAAGTATATGCACTCTTTTGGAAAAACGATAGTACCAGCATGTCTTGCGCGACACGACTGGAAGTTGGTAGTACCGGCATGTGTTGCACTATACAACCAGCCATCAATAGTATCGGCATGTGTTGCGCGATACGACTGACCAGCGGTCAGACCGGTATGTGTTACACGATTGGATTGACCGACGGAAGTACCGATTTATTGACGGCACCTTTTTTTTAAAGAGTAACCATGTTGGAAGGTTTTCTCCTCCCATGTGAATTAGTAGTTCTGCATGTATGGAGCGGTACTACCGTTCAACGGTAGTACCAGATTTTGTGTGGCGGTACTACCGATTTTTCCTGTAATGGCTAGTTTTTTAACCGTTGCTAAGGGAAGTAGTAGTACTGGCGTTTTGCCTGCGGTACTATCGGAAATGCTGGTTTTTATCCCCAACAGTTAGTTTCGAGGTGTGGGGTATAAATGCCCCATTGTGGCCAGTTGGAGATGTGGTTGCTTGACTCCATTTCGTTCCTTTGAGCTAGTGTGAGGCTTTTATCTCAATTGTGCATGTATTACACCTCGTGAGCAAGGAGAAAGGCTCTAGATTGCATGTGTTGCATCTAGAGGTGGATTTCGTATCCACTTGAGTTTGTACATTCGTTGCATGTGGTGAGAGTCAAGCAAGGGGCTTGACATGTTACTCTTGGAATTTGCTGACTCCTAAACAATGTTAGAGGCGTCGTGAGCAAAGAAGGTTGTGAGAAGACCCGGTGAGTTGTGAAGATTGAAGCTCACCTACCCGGAGTGGAAAAAAGCTACCACTAGTGGATTTGAGGTGATTGACTTAATTCGTGGAGCTGATCCAATTAGTTTGGGCTTATCTTAATGTGGACTAGAGGAGACCGGCAAGTCTCTGAACACTGTGGTAAAAGGAACCGTGTCAATTATAGTTTGTTCTCTTGTACTCAATATACATTTATAGAACTAAATTGATTGCTTGTCATACTAGGATTGCAAATCTTTGACATAGACTTAGATTGTTGGTGCACTTAGGTGAACCTAGTTGATTTAGGTCTTATTTGTGCTAAACCAAATTAATTTACACTTTCATATTATATACTTGGCTTTAGCCAAATAGAAATAAAAGAAAGGAATTTTAAAAGTGCCTATTCATCTCCCTTTAGTCGGCCTTCTCGATCTTACACAGGGCTGCTGCCCACCAGCCGTTGCATCGTCTGCCAGCCTCTTCGTCGCACCATTGGCCACTCCTCCTCAGGAGTCACTAAGTTAAGGTGTGTGCTCTCTCGAAGTCTCCCTTCCTTGCAACTAGAATCCGTGTGTGGGCGGATGAAAGATCTGATGCTACCTGGGCCGACCCATCTGGGAGGGGGTGGGTTGGGTTGGGGGCAGGCCAAAGAGTGGGCTGAAGCCTACCTGGTGGATTTGCCCTTGCTTGCCGCCAACCCTATACACCTCTGACCTCCTTCTGGATCATCTCCACTTGAAACAACCCAAATCCAATGCCACATCACATACATGCACTTGCTTCATTACGATCCTTATCTTTCTCCTGTGCTTCTCCATCTGAGATGTAGTCTCACCCAGACTTACGCGACCCTCCATGGCCTTGGGCTCCTCCCCAAGCCTCGGTCCTGTCGTTGACTGCTAACAATCACCAAACACTTTGCCAATCAAAGAACAAGCAATCGTCCCAAGGACAAGTGACATATACTCGACTCACATTAGCAAACACCACATGGCACTCCCCACCATGATTAATAAGCCAATTAATTCTATTTTTAGATATGTGACCAAGTCATAAATGTCATAAATAAGATTTTGAACATGTGTTCCTATCATTAATATTCCTCACTATTGAGTTATTTTCACCAACTAAGCAATCAATATTGTCATCATTTGATAGTTCATCAAGAAAATAAAGACCTTCATGATGAGTTTCAGTATGCACTAATTTTGCATTAAGCAATATTCTAACTCTTCCTTTTCAAACCGTATATCATAACCAATAGATTCTAACTAAGCAAAAAAATTAAATTCCTTTTCATGCTAGGTGTATATAAAGTGTCATGTAATAATAATTTTCCTCTATTATGGAGTTTTAGGATATATTTTATAATTCCAAGTACATCAGCTTTAATATTAGTACCCAAAAAGACATATTTATTTTCCCTTGGAATTGCTTGCATAGAAGTAAAAGATCTATGATCTCAAGTAATATAAGATGTAGCACCAGAATCAACAACTCAACTATTTAAAAAAGTAGTAGTAAGTAAATATTCAGTGCATGCAAAAATATTAGACATACCGTCAGATGAAAAATTGTCTTTACGCTCTGGTTGATTGTTTTGATTTTTTTGCTTATTCTGCCTTTTTTCTGTAGTCAACTCTGAAATACCCATATTGATTACAGTTATGATACTTAAAATTCTTATACTTATCATTCTTTTAAAGTAAGTTATAATTTTCACGATCATCCCGATGGCGTTTCTTGTTACGTTTCTCTCTCAAATCACTATTAGGCATCCTCTTCTACCAATTTCTTTTAGTATTACCTTTTTCCTCTCCAAGGTGTAGCTTAAAATTACGAGTATTTTTTCCTTTTCTTGAGAAAATTTTCTATCTTCTTCCATAAGCAAGTGATGCCTCAGAGTGCACATATTGAGTATCATCTCAGAATGATAGAAAGATACCTTAAAATGTTCCTATGAATTTGGCAAAGAGTCTAGAATAATTATGACCTGCATTTCTTTAGGAAAAGGATAGCTAGCATTTTTTTTAATTCCTTTGCTAAAACATGGTGTTTATTGAGATACGTATTAATTGAAATGCTATCATACATCTTAGTAGAGGGAAAGAAATTAACAAGACTAAGCACTTTAATAAGAGATATTTCACCAATAAGAGATACTTACCAAAATCTTGTTCCATCCTACGTATTATTTTTCGTGCATTATGTTCACCCTCATACTCAGTAGCTAAAGAATCAGTTATTGATTCCAACATAAAAATACGAGCCCTTTTATTATCTCTAGTCTAATTTTTATATTTTTTACATAATTTTTATTTTCCTCAACAGTGACAATTTTCTAGCTCATTCGGTTCGTTTTTGTCTATTATGTAATCAATGTTTTCAACAAAAACCAAAAATGTGAATTTTTTTTCCTTTTCAAACTATGAAATTTTAACAACCCAATTTGTAAGATCTAAACAATTTAGAAAAATATTGTTGGTTGTCACTATGATCTCATAAGCGATACCTGAGTCTTGTAGCGCTTTAGATTAGAGAAAGAATTAAAAAAAATTCTGCCTTTGTCAGGAAACAATCCGCCGCGTGTCACCGCGAAGATGGTCGTGCGCGTGGGGATGCGGAAGCCGCCGGGCAGAGGAGATGTTGCGCGACCGAGGATCGAAGCTACGCCGCGCGCGAGTCCCTGCTTCTCTTTCCCGCATGGTGATCGAGGAGTAAAAAAAACAGCGTCACCACGGATCCGCGCGCCGAAGACCGTGCGAGTGCGAATGATTTTCGAAGACCGTGACGGCCTTGCCAAGCGGCGCGCCGTGAAGAAACCAGTTCTAATATTAATGTTGGGTTTTTAAACCCTAAATTAATTTTATGGAGATTATTTCGTCAACTTTTTATTCCTCTGTTTTTTAGTGCCGCTCACAATTGCATTAAAGCAAGTACAATAATGGTCTTATAGCCAAGCTAGTCAGCATTTTTGCTGATGTAGAGGAGAGAAGAGAGGAGAGAGATGAGAGCTTGGCTCTCATGCAAGCAACAAGCTGAGCATGGGAGCCTATGCAGTGGTGGGCCTAGATAATAAATGTATGTGAGGAGGAATAGGAAAGAGAATGTGAGACATGATACCACATAATAATAAAAAAACCTTTTGTAGACAAATTATTGTATAACTTGGCTCTTATAACTTGACTTATAGCCAAACACTTGGCTCTATTATTGGACTTGCTCTTATAAAGCTAAGAGGTAGGAATCTATTTATAGACTCCACTTTTAATTGTTATAAAGTGATCCCACCTATTTCTAGTACACCGTAAGGCTTCTGAATCATGTCACTAACCATAATCAGACAGACCAGTTTTATGAGTCTAAAATATATTAGTCCTTAACACACATGTGTGAGTCATATGCCATGATCAGATTGTTTATAAGATCAATTTCAATTTGATATTGAGACTTTCCATCTATGATTAAGAGTTTTCATCTATGATTGAGACTTTTCATCCTGATATTATATATCATTGCACTTGCACGCATCTAAAAGGCAATCCAAAGGCAGGGAAGCTTGGTGCCCGGGCACCATGGTGTCCCATTTCAGCGTGGTGCCCGAGCACCAAGCTTTCTTGCCTTATGATTGCTTTTAGATGCGTGCAAGTGCAATGATATATAATATCAGGATGAAAAGTCTTAGGGTGCCTTTGGTTGAGCTTTTGGGAGCTGCTTTTGCTTCCAAAAAGCCAAAAGCCAACCAAAGGGGTGGAAACCAGAAGCTGCTTTTTCAGAAGCAGCTACTTTTGGGTAGTACAGTTTTGAAAGCACCTTGGACCCTGCTTTTGGCTTTTGGCTTTCTACTTTTTGAAATGGTGAAAATAGAGAGCTGTTTCACAGTTGTTTCAAGGAAAATAGAGATAGGAGGTAAGTTTTATACTTGTTTGAACCAAACAGCTTACAGCTTTTCCACAGCCCACAACCTACAGCAACTTTTCCACAGCCCACAGCTCACAGCAGCTTTTTCAGAAGCCACAGCTCAACCAAACACACCCTTAATCATGGATGGAAAGCCTTAATCATGGATGGAAAGTTTTAATCATGGAGCCTGGGCACCATGGTGCCCCTGTTATTTATACTAGATATATATATATATATATATATATATATATATATATATATATATAATTCCAGTAGACTCAATCTCAATAAATATGCCTACCATGTTTCAGGATAGCCGTCCTCGGTATCTCGAGTATTAATTCCTCAAGTTAAATTTTGCATCAAATTATTCTCTATCACTTGCATCAATAATATAAATAAGTTCACACTGAGTTAAATAGATAATAACTGTAACAAATATTGAAAGCCATATAAAAATCCCAACAGTTCCATGCATTTCAAAAACCCAATTTGGCATCGCTACCCAATCTGCGAAGCCACTATAGAATAACTATCACACAAAACTTCCTGGTCAAATTTGTTCAGACTTTTGCAATGCAACCTTTGCTTTGTTTCCATGACACTTACAAATAAAATTTAGAAAATTCAGTTAACATCTACTTTCCTATCCAATCCAGATATTGGTTACAATTGGCACATCACATGTATTATTGTGTACCTAGAGTGGTTACAATCGGCACATCACATATATAATTATTATTACAATTGCCTCCTTTGGATCCAATCCATTTCCTTTAGTTTCCCTTTGAAAACGCTTTGAAAACCCATGGTGGATGTGCACAAAAGGAGGCAACACCGATCCACGGCCACTTTAGCTCCGCCGGCCGTTACTAGTGCATGTTGTCAGGTGGGATCTCCACAGCGATCAGTCTCAAGAGTATTACTACTTCCATCTTCCAAGCATGATCATGCCCTGATTGAATCCATAAGCACATGGCCGGGGACCAGGCATATATGTAGATGCAGTGTCGGTAGCCAAGCATGGAGACTTTGTACTGGAAGATCAAGTACGTGCTATCCCTATGCGTGGCCAGAAGAAACCCAAGCCCCACCAATAATGTAGTATTGATCAACTTGTTGCAACTGCTTGCTGAAGTTTTCTTGGCGTGATTAAGACAAATGGATCTTAGTGGCCTGCATCCTATATACTTCAATGTGCAATGTTAATCATGACGAACGCGAAAAACATGTATTGTTTGTGTAGGACCAAAAGGCAACACAGAGAATGAACGATGCCAATTAAATTTTTCCCTAAATACTCTTGATCCTTCACTCAAATAACTACAGAGTTACAGAGAATCAACAGCCAAAAACCCAAAGTGTCGCTCAAGATATCAAACTCTGGAGAAACTCCTACTCTAGGCCGTCTGACTGGCTACCTAGTCCGGTCTGACCTCCTGGCGGTCAGACCATTGGCACCAAGCTAGTCTAACTAGCCCCTTGTTAGTTGGACCATGAACAAGGTGGTCCGATTGATTTCAACCCGAGGCGATTCAAAATTTGATGCAACTTCAAAAACACAAGTTTAAATAATATAAAATTTTGCATACACCTTGCTTAAGATCTTAGGAACTTATTCCAACCAAGAACACATGCATCCATGTTAAAGTTCAGACCTTTTTCAAGATTAAGTAAGATTGCACCAAAACTGAAATAAAATTAAAAATGATGAATATGACCTGCTCATGGGTAGAAAATAGTCAAGATGGCTCTAAATGTATTCCCACATATCATAGCAAACAAGAACACCAAACAAATCGAGACAAAAACGCTCGGATTAAGAAATCACTCGGAGATGCCAAATGCAATTAAAAAAACTGGGTAACTTCATGAATTTGTAACATGATGCCTAGATGGATGTAGATTGATCTTCAATAGTAATCTCCATTACTTATATGTGCTTGACACAACAAGATCAAGAAGGAGAAATAGAAGAGCAAAACCAACCAAATCAAGATCAAATCAATCAACATAAGAGGAATATATAGGAGATAAACAAAAATGATGTATTGCTATTTGAGGATAAAGGTTTTACAGCCCCTCCATCTGGAGAATAAGAGAGCACACCACATTACTTAATTTCTCTCAAACCCTACCCTTAGAACACTTGGCTTCAATGAGCAAGGGAGGATGGTTGGATGGTTAACTAACAAGTCTCTATCCCAATCCGTTAAATAGATAGAGTAACCAGCACCTATCTAACCTTTAGCATATATGATGGAAACCCGATAACCCTACCCAACACGAGTTTTACTTACATACTACACTTATACACGTTTTTAAAGCACATAAACCCAAATCCGTTAAGTTCTTAGCCTTGATCCATCTTGATCTTCTCAGCTTATTCTTGACCTAAACCACTCTCCCAAATGCCACTCAAATACCGTAGTTTTGATTCAAGATAGTTTTCGGTATTTTAGCCAACTTACCAAAGTACCCTTTCTTGACCTAGTCTTTACCTTCCTTTGCAAGCAATTGACATGCTTGCCATGTGTAGATGCACCACTGGCTTGCTATACATCGGCAAGTCTCTCCCGTTTTGATTCCACCGAACCACGCCTCATTTGGACTGACCAAGCCAGATAGTGCAACCCATCGCTCAAACTTCCCTTCAACAGACCATAGGCCTTCATACCAACCTCTAAAAGAGTTCGGTGCATACAATAAAATACAAAAATTTGGACTTTGACACCATTCTGCACTCCTTCCTAGGGGAGTGCAAGAATTTCTCTTGCCGCTATCTAGGGCTACCACTACACGTACAGAAGCTCAAAAGGTTGCATGTACAACCTCTTATAGAAAAAGTTGGGCACAAGACTCCCTAGGTGGAAAGGAGGGTTACTCTTGACGTTGGTCAACTCCATCGTCTTCTCCATCCCCACCCACCACCTCATGATCTTTCCACTGGCTCCAAGGGCGAGGAAAAAGGTAGACAAGCTGCAAAGGCCCTTCTTATGGAAAGGGAAGGAAGACACGAACAGGGGATACTGTTTAGTTAACTGGAGGAAATGTTGTACACCCAAACAACTTGGTGGACTTGGGATCACTGACCTTGATAAATTTGGAAGAACACTCCATCTTCATTGGCTAGTTCTAATATGACTGGACAAGCCAGTTCAAACCTTGGATAGGGATCTGCGTCCCAGGTGACACAATGGTCCATCATTTGTTCGAGGCCTCTACAGTGATAACCATTGGGAATGGTGAAAAACAACCTTCTAGAAAAATCGCTGGTTGGAGGGTGACACGCCCAAAATGCTTATGCCAAATCTTTTTCAAGCTTGCCAAAAGGAAGAACAGATCAATCTATCAGGAGCTACATAACAACACCTAGATCCGACTCCTGAGGGGAAAGATCACCAACACTACAGAACTAGAGGAGTTTATCTCTCTTTGGATTCGCCTGACAAATGTGCAACTCAACCTTGATGTTCCAGACAACATCACCTAGCATTGGGCTCTAAACGGTCTCTATTTGGCTAAGTCACCTTACCTCCCCCAATTCCAGGGTTCCTATGAGCAATACTAACCAGATTTGATATGGAAGGCTAACACGAAAAACAAAATGCAATTTTTTTACTTGAACGCTTGTCCATAATAAGATTCTCACAGCTGATAATCTAGCCCATAGGTGCTGGCCACACCAGCAAAATTGTCTCCTCTATAGGGGACAACAAGAGATGGGCCCGCACCTGTGCCTACACTGTCCTTTTGTGAAAGAGGCCTGGTTGGTGGAGATTGCAGGAAAGTTTGGCAACATCCTACATAGAGGCAAACCCCTCGATTTCTAGGCATCATTGTTTAGTGACAGATTGCCAAAAAGAAATCATAAAAGATCAAAGAAGGGACTTTAATGACAAGGCAATATATATTATGTGGAACATATGGAAGGAAAGGAATAGACGGGTCTTCCAAAATATTTCCTCTACAGCGCTAGAAGTAGCACTCAAGGCAAAGAAAGACATCAAGCAATGGCGAAGAGCCTTCTCAGACTTGTAATCATGTCTCTCTCTGTTTTTTCTTGTGCAATGCATATCCGTCCTGGCACGTGCAATTTCTTCCCCTCTTTTGGTCGCTTGCCTTTTGTTTAGCCTCACTTTTATTCGGCCCCCTGTACTCTTTTTCTCCTCTTAGGCCCTATTATTTAGGCTTAAGATTTTTGGCTTATAGCTTAAAGCCAACGTTTTGAGTTAAGCAACTTAAAAGCAATATGTCTTTAAACCAAGCTAGGCTCTTTGGCAGTCTATTCTTTTGGCTTTTGAGATACAGCTTATTATTGAAATGTCTAAAATACCCATGGTTCTAGTGACTTGTTTGCTCACTGTCAACGATTACATCGCTGATTTTGAAACTTTTCATGTAGTATCAAGTTTCAGGACAGTTTTTACAAGCATCTAGCATGAACAACTTTACATCAATCCACATTTGAGAAATACAACATTTTTGAGAACTTTGGCACCAAATATGAATTCATTGTTCACAAAAGAAAAAGGAAAGAAAAAGGGAATTTTGAATCAAGGGACAGCAAGGGCAAGATGAGGTATTCTGGTGGCGGTCAAGGGGACTCGACAAGGCAATGCTGACGTTCGTCCAGTTGCACCGTGGATAGTGAGGTGGCTTAACCAAGGGAGGTGCCGTTGTAGGGTGAGGCAGCGCAGAGGAGTCGGGATCACGGAGGAGGCGACGGAAGGGATCTGACAGTAGCAATGGGGATCCGAATGATGGTGGCGTTGGGGACCAAGATGAGGATGGTGGCATCAGTCAACAGGGCTCGCCAGCGCGGCTGCCAGCAAGGAGTCAGGTGGTGACGCGGCACCCTAGCGTCGCACGTGAGAGAGGGAGTGGGGGGAAAAAGCCAGATGTTTCGGTGAGGGAGGGGAAGAGAAATGAGGAGATGATGGAGAGATTTTGAGTTTATATATAATGATGGTATTTGATGGGTAATTTCAGCGAAGTTGAGTGGCATTGGGCTATTTTTAACCTGCAAAAGTCAAAAAAGCACATCTGAACTGGCTTTTGGCTTATAGTTATAACGTGACTTAGGCTTTTTCAAAAGACCAATTAAAAAGCTAACTCTTTGTTTGAGCTTTAACTTTTTGGCTTTTAAGCCGAAGAAAAAGCCTAAACAAACAGGGACTTAATTGGACAGCAGATCTCTTGCCCGTTTCTTAAAAAAAAACAAGAACACGATATGATTCATCTTGGTTTGCGCTTATCAGCTGCACCTAATATGCGTCCAAAACTGACGGCATTGCCAAAGAATCGAAGCCGCGAGGATAATTTAGAATGTTCCTGTTACTTCGTATGGCCTTTTTTTTGTGGTTGCTTACACCTCATCAATCCATATGTCCAAGTTGTTGTTAACTTACTGGTTTCTGGAGGTCAACAAATTAAAGAACAGAGATCCATGCAGAAGTCTCCGATTCTCATGTCTCTAGGTGTGCAATGAGAGGGGAGGATTCAGAGATGCAAATCCTTACAAGACCGCACCATGCTTCGACGCATCAGCATGCACTAACTAGCCAAGGCCGGTTGATTGCTGCCACCATTATCAGTTAGGTGAATGGTTGCCTTGCTTGCTCTTCACATTGTGAAAAGAACCACTCCTCCAATGCACTCTCAGCCCTGGCTGACTGCTCATCTCTTTAGCTAGATGCATACTTAAAGCATGGAAGAAAAAAAAAAGAGACGGAGAGAGAGATATGCTTTGCCTTTGGGCAGTGTCTGTGTGATGCATATCTCCATATTTCTTTTGCATTTTTTTTTTGCATAAGTGTGTTTTCTGAATCTCGATTGCTAAGAAACTAAATGTTGGATTGTAAGGGTCTTCTCATTCCTAAAAGTTAGTTTATGAGGTGAGAGACTCTCCCACTTTTAAATTAGTTCGCTTATCTTTTCACAACCAACGTGGAACTATTCTAACACTAAACTTTCTTGAAAGCCAGAGCATTTAAAATATTTTCCTTATAATAAACTGAAACACAAGAGTGCTGTCACTGCCGACTTTATCCAAAGACTCAATGAGAGCTGATCATTAGGGGAATGAATTATTTGTGGGTGTCCATCGTCGTACAATACTATGACAATCCGAAAAAATTCTTTGGAGGACTATGTTCAGTCAAAATGTGACACTGTTGTGATACACCGGGAAAAAAAGTCTCTATCTCCATCTATCCTTCCCTCCGGCTATCTCCTGCATGCTTTTCTTTACAAGCTTATTGCTCCTGCACTCGTCCCAGCTTCTCCATGTGGCTCCCTGAAGTCCTGAACCACAGTCCATTTTGCCAACCAACGAATTGTGCAATGAAACACACCGCATTCTTTATTGACAGATATGTGAATATAAGATCAAATTTCGCAAAACTAAATGTATTTTGCTATAACTATCAGATAGCGTACAATGATAGTTACACATGTGTAGTTGTCAATAGGTTATTTGGTCATGTCAAAATATGTTTTGTGGAATTTACTCAAAATACAAAAAAGCAAAATGTTGTAGTTGTCCCTGTAATTCCGTTTTAGTCGTGTTTCAGTTGAGGTGCTGCCGCTCAGCTTCCTTGCCGAGACGGCTAGCTCTTCTGTAAAACCTTTTTTCTCTCCTTAGTTGAATGGCAGCGCTCCTGCCTCAGTTTCAAAAAAGAAAACAAAAGAAAAATGTTGATTCATGTTCAGAGGAATCTTTGGTTGCGTTATACCACAAGAAACCAGACTACAGTTCGTTTTCCATCTTTGGGAAAGAAGGGATGAGGAAACTCGTCGTCCTTTTCCACCTTTGGGAAGAAGAACACACAAAACTCACAACGTTTCCTCCTTTTGTGAAATATGGCGAAGTGAATGGAACGTAACGAGAGGTTACCGTGTTGTTGTTTCCTTGTGTACGAATGGGTGCAAAGTGCACCTGTCAAGTAGTAAGCGCCAGCAAGGATCGTTGATTGAGCCTGTGCAGGGCTGTCAAAAGGGAAAAAAGCTCGGTCAAGTTTGGTTTTAGACTCAACACTTTGATAGCTTTGAGCTTGTAAAGCACACGACAAAACAGAGAATATAGTCATAAACGCAAGAGACATAAGTTTAAAGTGAAAAACTTAAATTGAAAAAAAAAATACAGAAACACACAAAGACGACAATCAACTTATGCATCATGAACGCGAGACATAAATTTAAAGTGAAAACCCTAAATTAGTAAAAAAAACTACAGATGTACAAAGATGATGATCGGTTTGGGTAGGGATGGATCCAAAGAGGCTCGTGGGGTACACAAGACACCGAATCTAATTTTCATTGTATAGTCTAGACAAATTTAAATGTAAATCCTCAGCCCAAATTGAAGGACACATGGTTAGGCCAGTCTAAAGATTAAAGCTCTCGACCTCCTGACTCGTGTTGTTCTACTCGACGCTCCTACAGCTGGGCCCAGGATGACACCAATCAAGACCCAAGACATGTAGCCTAGCATATGTAAGTGCAACCCAACTGACATAAGTATGGTTCAAGGCGCTTGGTTAGTCAAACCACTCTACAAAGTGCAGATAGTAGATAGATATCGCACCGCACACATATCATGTTGCCCAGTCACTCGCGCCTTGTTCCCTCCCTCCCTCTGTCCTACATAGTGTGAAAGCAAAATCCATCCTCTCACTTGGTCGAGGCTTGCAACCACCGGTTGCCGGAGCCCAGAGGCCTAGGTTGCAGCCCGCCGACTATTGTGTCTCCCGTCCGTCATCACACGTCGATCATCTCATCGAGCACTTGACGGTATGAATTAAGTACTGAATTAACATAGGGTTATGCTAAATTTCTCCTGGTTCTTTTGATTTCTTGCAAATAGACTGAATTTATAAGTTATGGTTTGAATATTACGTTTGTTGATTGGTTTTTGTTAAATTGTAGGGTTCATAATTAGGGTTTTAATTTGGTTTTTTGAAATTGAATAGTGAACTCGGTCATTTTCGTTCTGGTTTCGCCCTTAGGTTTGGGTTAGTCAGTTTGTGCCTGCCTGCAAGTCTGGAAGACGGGGCAAAGACTCAAAGAGTGTTTACCTTAATTCTGTACAGCATTTTCGTTCGTAGCTAAGATAACAATAGTAAGTTTTTCCTTTGATAGAAGAAAAGAGCATGGTCTGATTCTGAATAGCTGGTGCTAATCGCCTTTTGGATTAGGCTTCAACTTCATAGTCTTATAGTAAGTTATTTTTTTGCTCTGTTTTTGGCTCCATGTGGGATGTGGCCGACAGCACCACGCATTTGTCCTCCCCATGAACAAGCGATAGGAACGGGAAGAATTTTTTACGAGAGCCTCAACTTGATGCCCAACATTAATATCGTTAGATCCTGATCTAACAGGTGTGGAATGCCACAGCTGCTATGGAAGGGGGTTCGTTTTAGGGCCCAGTTCAGCTAACACAAATATACTGGGGTTTGTTTAGAACGTCAGGATTTTGCAGAAAACAGTGTAAATTCTCGCTGAAATGCAATTTTAAAATGCAGTCCATTCTCCAAGCCATTCTGCATTAATTCTTCTGTTCTCACCAAATACACTCCCACAAAGGGCATGCGTCTTTGCTTACCGACTAGGTCGAAGTGGTGGCGCATATATTTCAGCCCATTCCTTGCCTGATAGATGGATGGACTGACACTACCCCGGGCACCTCCATTGTTGCCGGCACAGGAAGCCGTAGGCAACACAGACGACAGGGACTCCCTTTCCCCGGAGTGGATCATCACGTGGATATGCTATCCACGTACTACCATTCCTCGATTATTAAAACTTATGGAATCAAGTGCTGGAACATGAATGGGTGCACGATCGAGTGACTCGGATCCATCGATCGACAGCAACACTAGTTGCATCTCCATCGAGATCGAGAGGCGCGACCAATGGAATCAATCGTGCTGTACAGTACTGGTGCTGCTAGTTACTGTGTGCACATGCATATGCATGGAGTGAATGCATCACATAACTACAGTGGGAGTGTATAGGTATCACTTGGGTGTTTTCTTTCTAATTATCATCCAAATTTATGATTTTTGGATTAGAGATTAAGGGGCTCTTTATTTTTAAATGGAGGAGATTTTTTTCAAGGGGGAGGTAGAATTCAAGAGGAGAGGGAGAATTCATGACCGTTGGATTTCTAATCCAATGGTCTTAAATCTGGATGATAGTTAGGAAGAAAACATCCGAATGACGTTTAACAAAACCCAACTACAGGAGTGGTCAAAATGCTCAAGGCATACGTTGCAGGAGTGGTCATGCGCGCGGGCCATGCATGCATGCCAAGCTGACGACCCCTGACTTTGCGCGGTGCTCTCTGCTTCGCGTGAGCGCGCGCGCGTTATAAATTGGCGGCTCCGCGAGCTCACTTTCTCGCCGCAGCTTGGGAGAAGTAGCTTAGAGCTAGGCAACTAGCACCGCAGTCTCACGGTTTAGTTATCTGTGTGCTTGTGCCGTGTGTGTAGTGTAGCTAGCCATGGGTGTGGGGAAGGTTCTGAACGACGTGAAGCCGTACATGGCGATGGTGCTGCTGCAGGTGGGGTTCGCCGGGATGTACATCGTCGCCGTCGCGTCGCTCAAGCGAGGCATGAGCCACTACGTGCTCGTCGTGTACCGGAACCTCGTCGCCACCGTCGTCATGGCCCCCTTCGCCCTCCTGTTCGAGAGGTAATCGATCGGTCCACACGCAGCGCTGCACTGCGCGCTCGCGCGACACACCCATTCATGCATGTGTCCGCCCGTACTTTTCTTGATTTTTCTCCTGTGTGCGCTCTCAATTAAACAAGCATGTCCTCTGGGTTCGAGTTCGATCCGTTTGGTTTTAGTCTGAGTTGCAAAATTCAGGCCGATATGTCAAGCAGTTTGCTACACACGCACAGCGTACGCACGGGTGAGCTGTGCTGTGAGCCTCCAATTGATCTTGTGTACTACTCACTGCGTACTAAAGCTCACATGCATCTAATAAGCATGCAGACTCCACATTGCTCGACCATCGCAGGATTGAGTGATGTAATAATCCGGGAATTTCGTTTTTAAGAAAAGGACTAGTAATCCGGGGAAAAGGTAGCTCTTTTTTTTTCGGTTTATGACTTATGTCTTATAGCTTATGGCTTCTCTTGAACAAATAAATGGAGTAGTTTCTTCGTCTTTTTTTTCTTCTAATTGAATGATTCAGAAAAAGCTAACAGGTACTACAGTGCAATTTCTATCAAAAGCTAACAGTCAGAAGCCGCAAAAAAAGTCGGAATGAACGTCCCCTCGATCTAGTGATTGATTGTACCACACGCTCTAATGCTTGCTTGCATGACATGCATGCAACATAAAAAAGCTAGCTGAATGATTACTTTAACTTTTAAATGTTTTCATTCGTGATGTTAATTACATGTTTTGATTAAAATTTGATTTGCTGCATTGTAGGGGAGTGAGGCCCAAGATGACAGTGAAAATCTTCATGAAGATCGTGGGGCTTACCATACTTGAGTACGTGACAGTTCAGTTTTGTTCTACAACACACGATTGCAACCTGCAGTAGGCACGAAGAAATTAATTTGCTAATGGTCTAAAAAAAGAAATTAATTTGCTAAATGCATGCAAATCTGCACGAATGTATTCCGTTTCAGGCCTGTGCTTGACCAGAACTTGAACTACACCGGCTCGAAGCTGACCTCCGCCGGCTTCGCGTCAAGCCTCGTCAACATTCTCCCCGCCGTCACATTCCTCATGGCCGTCCTTCTTAGGATGGAGAAAGTGAAGCTCCGGAGCCTCCACAGCCAGGCCAAGATCGTCGGCACGGCCTTCACCGTCGCCGGCGCGGTGCTGATGATCATGTACCATGGCCCGGTCGTGCAGTTTCCGTGGTCCAGGGGCCACCACCACGGTGCCGCCGCCGCGGCGACGGCGGCCGCCAGCCAGAGCGGCGCCACCTGGCTCAGCGGCACCATCATGGTCGTCGCCAGCTGCGTCACCTGGTCCGGCTTCTTCATCCTCCAGGTACAGCGCCCCGCCATTGCAGCACTTAGTCGATCTCGTGCAAATGGCCAGCGAATGAACTGACGACATATGCGCCGTGCAGTCCAACACGCTGCAGAGCTACCCGGCGGAGCTGTCGCTGACGGCGCTGATCTGCGGGCTGGGCTCGGTGATGAGCGGCGCGGTGGCCCTCGTGGCGGAGCGCCGCGATATGAGCGTCTGGGTCATCGGCTTCGACGCCCGCCTCTTCACCGCCGTCTACTCCGTAAGCTTAACTAACCATTCGCCAAATCGCCATTAACGCCTCTTAATCGTACGCCACAAGTGTGCAGCCGTTACAATCAATTGTGCATACATGTTAATGAATGCAGGGCATAGTGTGCTCCGGCGTGGCCTTCTACGTGCAGGGTATCGTGACGAGGGCGCGCGGCCCGGTGTTCGTGACGGCCTTTCAGCCCCTCTGCATGATGATCACCTCGGTCTTGGGCTCCACCATACTCAAAGAAGATATCACTCTGGGAAGGTAAATTAATCAACTCGTTAATTAATTAAGCACCAAACCATACTCTAATGAAGGAGTTGATTGATCACTAATCGACAGTAGTAGCCTTTCAAGAGGTCGCTAATTAAGTGACCAATTAAGCACTTGATGTGTCCATTTAATATACTACTCCCGTTCGTGTGGTTTCAGTGTGATTGGCTCAGCGATCATAGTGGTCGGCCTCTACTGCCTCATCTGGGGCAAGAGCAACGACCACCTCGACAAGCCGGTTGCCGTCGCCTCCGAGAAGGCCCTGCCGTTGACCTCGGTGGCCAACGGGAATGGCAACGGCGCCAACGGCAAGCATGTCGTCCTCGGGGAGCACGCCGTCGACGTCGAGACGCCGGTGGTGAAGGGTGGCTGCTACTAGATAAAATAGAAGCCAGCTCGACCCGTTGTATGCGTGTGCATTCTGCTTGTGTGTGAGCTACAGAGCTAGTGTATAATCCAGAAGAAGGTGCATGCGTGGTCTTAATTTCTTCTTACATTTTGAGTTGGAGGGGTCAGATGATTTATTAGTAGATTGTTAGCTATGTAACTGGATAAAGATATGTATGAAGTAGTGCTGCTTAATCCTCTCTGCTATCGTAGGGATGGAATTAATTGTTGTCCTAACTACCTTTGCTTAACTTGAGCATCATCCCTCTTGTAATGTATTTCACTGCTACCACTAAGTTTTGCTTCATTTGCAATAATATATCGGTGACTAGCTACACTTAGGGGGTGTTTGGGACTGCTCCACAAACTCTGCTCCATAAACTCTACCGTGGAGCAGCTCCATAAAAAACCTGGAGTTTGTGGAGCACCCCTTTAGGTAGTGTTTGGTTCAGGGGATATCCCAGGATGGGAGGGGGCCAACCCTTTTTTGGTAGTGTTTGGTTGTAGGGTTTGATGGGATGGGTTGGACCCAAAAGAAAAGATTCCTCTGAAAAGTGGGTTGGAACGATCCGCCCAAAACGAGCGAACCGCGCCAACCCACTTCTCTGCGCGCGCTCTCTACGCCCTAATCCCCCATCTCCCCGCGCTCTTTTTCCCCGCCGCCCGCGCGTCTCCCCCCGGCCCGCATCTCCCCGCCGCCCGCGCGTCTCCCCCGCCGACCCCCATCTCCCCGCCGCCCGCGCCCCCTTCCCCATCTCCCCCCGGCCCGCATCTCCCCGCCGCTCGCGCGTCTCCCCCGCCGCCCGCGCGTCTTCCGCCGGCCCCCATCTCCCCGCCGCCCGCGCCCCCTTCCCCATCTCCCCCGCCGCCCGCGCATCTCCCCCCGGCCCCCATCTCCCTCCACGCGCGGGCGCCGCCCCGGCCGGGTGTGTGCGCGCCTCCCTGCCGCTCCTCACGCCGTCGGAGGTCGGGTCGCCGTGCTCCGGTCGTCGCCGTCCTCTCCACTGCCGGCCGGATCTCCGCCCCGGCGCGTCCTTCCCGCCGTCATCTCCACTGCCGGCCTCCTCTCCGCCGTCCTCTCCAGCCCACTTCCGCCGAGCTCCAGCACGTCCTCTCCGCTGCCGTCGGCCTCCTCTCCGCCGTCCTCTCCGGCCCAGCACGTCCTGATGTGTGATTTGGCATGTTGTGATATATTGTGATGTGTTGATATATTGTTGATCTGTTGAGTATATGCAGCTATCCCACTCCATTCCTCCATCCAAACAAGAGGTGGGATCACTAGATCCCATTCTATCCCTCCATCCAAACAAAAAACAGGGACTAACCCATCCTTACAACCAAACAAAAAGTGGGATCATCCCATCCCACATACCTGGGATGGAGCTATCCCATCCCACCAAGTCTCCAAACCAAACACCACCTTAGGTGCTCTCACAACTCCACCTTTTTTTCCTTGAACAGAGTGCGTGGAGCTGAACCTGTTTGGCTAAAAAACGTGGAGCGGAGCTGAAAAACGTGGAGTGGAGCAGTCCCAAACACCCCCTTAATTCTCACGCTCTGTTCCATATGGAGTCCAATCGTATCCCAAGGTGCTGTCCTTTGAATCTGCAAAGAATATATGTGATGATATGCTTTTCCTTGTGCTAGCTTTGCTGCCTCTTTCCGGTATGCATAATTCATGTCTTTAGCTTAGTGCCGGGTGACGCTGATCGAATATTTTGGCAATTGGCGTCCTTGTCTAAGCTAGCTAGCTGCAGCTCCTGGATATGACAAAGCTCCCAATTGATCTCTCTATGCAAACTTTAATAGCCTAAAAGTAGCTAGCCTTTGGTACGCGCACGAGGGGTTGATTACAATGTCACAAAGTTCCTATCGAAACTCACTTACGTGCGTAGAATTTGAACCTCTAATAGGTGGAGTCATAACACCCACAACTCTATCGTCTCACCAAGAAGTGGTTACTAACACAAGATTCCCAATGCAATAGCTTTGCAATTTGCTTGCGTATTCTTCATTATTTCAATCGAAGTCGACGTGACAACATTATGCAGCTCATGTAAGTATATGTTGCGTACATCCGTAGCAATGCATGGGGGAGGTGTATCAGTAGGGGTGGAAACGAGCCGAATCGAGCTAGCTCGAGCTAAGCTCGTTTCGGCTCGTGTAAACAGGAGGCTTGGCTTGGCTCATTTTAGAAACGACCTATGAGAGAGGCTTGGCTCTGCTCGAAATGCGACTCGAGCCGGCTCGCGAGCCAAAAAAAACTTGACTGGAAAGTTTGGGAGCAGCTGAGCAACAGCACCAGCAAAGAAAAGAAATGTATGAAAGTCTGGGAGCAGCAGCAGCAGCAAAGAAATGCATGAAAACATCACAATTTTACATATGATCATTGAACATTTGAACACAGCACAGGACATACAAGTATACAACAGCACAAGAGTGACAAGATGCATGTTGTGGCTACAGGCCAAACAGAGAGAGAGATGGTAGTGGAGAGTGATGGAGATGAGTATTATGGCCTGCCCCCTCCTCATGGCCTGTATTCATATATATATATATACACACATGAGGAGTGCTTTTACAGTTATACCCTTACATCTGGTTATCCCCTCTGGGGCAGTTATGTCATTACACATGGCCTATTCTGGGCCTTATAATCTCCTACCAGGCCTGCTGGGTTTAGGTGGGGGCCACCCCTACGACAGGAGCCTCTCATGGTAAAGGGCTTCACGGGGCCGAAGCCATGTTGCCGAGTCCTTTGGCCCCCTCCGTCCCCGCGGCCTGTGAACTTTTCCAAACTTGACCCGGGGCTGCGCTGCAGCCGAAGCAGACGGGTGCGCTCCGTCCCTCACCCTTCGAACGGGCGTCGGCGGAGGTGGCCCTAGCCGAAGTAGACGCGCGCCGGGGGCGTTGCACTGGCACAGGTCAGCGTAGCGGGCCCCTGAGCCGCCGCATGAGCCTTAAGTGATAAGGGACGTGCTGCGACGCTCGGTCTTCCGGCCGTCCACGTGGTGAAGCGTGCTTGGCGTGGTGCGGGCGTTTGAGGCGTCGTGACCATTAATATGACGGCGGACTCCCGGCAGTTGGACTTCTGCCGATTGGCCTTCCGCCGGTTGGCTCCCCTGCTGATGGGGTATATATATGGCGCTGGTGCGGCGTTGCTCCTGTGTATATTGTGATAGAAGCTGCTCCCCTAAAATGGGCCCCTGCCGTGCATCAACATTCCTGGGTGACGCTGAACGGCTTGGGGAATGTTGATGCACAGAAGGAGGTCCATTTTTCATGGGAGCTTGGTCAGCGCCGGTTATCGACAGCCAGCCGCGCTTCCTGCCCCCGCACCGCGCTTCCGCAGGCGACAGCAAGGTCTGCCCTGTTTTTCTTAACAGGCCTACCTACAGTCGGTGTTCTTGATGGAGCCCGCCGGCATTACCTTTTATGTTGATGCACTGTAGGTGGCCTGTTAAGGAAAACGAGGCAGACTTTGCGAGACAAGACCCCCGCCTTTGCGGCGCTCCGCCGAAGTAGGCGCACGCGCTCCGTCCCCCACCCTATGGACGGGTGGCGACGGAGCTGGCGCCCAGCCGAAATAGACGCGCGCGCTCCGTCCCCGCCCTTCGAACGGGTGGCAGCGGAGCTGGCGCCCAGCCGAAGTAGGCGCACGCGCTCTGTCCCCTACCCTTCGAACGGGTGGCAGCGGAGCTGGCGTCCAGCCGAAGTAGACGTGCGCGCTCCGTCCCCTACCCTTTGAACGCGTGGCAGCGGAGCTGGCGCCCAGCCGAAGTAGACGCGCGCGCTCCGTCCCCTACCCTTCGAACGGGTGGCGGCGGAGCTGGCGCCCAGCCGAAGTAGACGCGCGCGCTCCGTCCCCTACCCTTCGAACGGGTGGCAGCGGAGCTGGCGCCCAGCTGAAGTAGACGCGCGCGCTCCGTCCCGGCCCTTCGAACGGGTGGCAGCGGAGCTGGCGCTCAGCCGAAGTAGGCGCGCGCACTCCGTCCCCTACCCTTCGAACGGGTGGCAGCGGAGCTAGCGCCCAGCCGAAGTAGACGCGCGCGCTCCGTCCCCTACCCTTCGAACGGGTGGCGACGGAGCTGGCGCCCAGCCGAAGTAGACGCGCGCGCTCCGTCCCCTACCCTTCGAACGGGTGGCAGCGGAGTTGGCACCCAGCCGAAGTAGACGCGCGCGCTCCGTCCCCTACCCTTCGAACGGGTGGCAGCGGAGCTGGCGCCCAGCCGAAGTAGACGCGCACGCTCCGTCCCGGCCCTTCGAACGGGTGGCAGCGGATCTGGCGACCTTGCGTCGCGAACATCGCCACGCGTGCGGTGACTTGAGATCTCGCGATGCGGTCTTGCGCTGTAAAGGTGCCTATACCACGCGACCCGCCTCGGTGCGCACGGGGCACGTGGCGGCTTATGACTGGTGCGCGGCGGGGTGTGGACGGTTGCGTGCTCTCGGCCGCTCGCCTCTTCCCTAGGCAAAGGGGACACGGGGCGGGCGACGAATGGTGCAGCGCCGATGCTGTTGTGATCCCCTGGCCCATTAGTCCGCCTTTAATAGCGGCTAGGGAGCGTCGTGCTGTGACGACCCTTGGCGCTCGTGGTCGTGGCCTTTCAGCTTTGGGTATGGGGAACAGCGCTGGACAGGCGTTTGTACGACTGCGGTCGCGTCCCACACGCGGGCCGTCGCGACGCTTCGGTACTGGGGCGAGGTGGCTTAAAGTAGCCCCCGCGACCGCGCCCCCGCAGTTGTACGCCCCCTTCTTGCTTGCGCCGCCTTCCATACTTCGCGTAGTATTTTTTGCCGCTGGCCTCCTTCCCGGAGAAGCAATGGTGTCTGATGGCAAGCGTGGTCAGGCGGGTGGTGTCTGCGGCATTCGCCGGCGGTCTTCGCTGTTGGAGGTGAAATACACGCTCCAAGAGCGCGACCCGTCGGCGGCGGACAAGGAGTGGTTGGTGGGGGAGGAGGAAGGCACGTTCTCCGGCGAGCTAGGCCCCTCGCTCGTGACCGAGAAGACGATCCAAGGGCTTCTGCGTGCGGGGAAGTTGTCCGAGCGCCAGGAGGTGCGATTGCTTGCCGCCGATGAGACGGAACCGCATCCCGAGAGGTCGGAGGCGGTCGTGTTCGTTGCCTTTTTCGACGCGGGGCTCCGCATCCCCGCGGCGGCTATCGTGGGCGATGTGTTGCGGACCTTCGGGCTGGAGCTGGCGCAACTGACTCCGAACGCCGTGGCCCGGCTTGCGGTGTACAGCTGGGCCTTGCGCTCGGGGGCGTGTTGGCCCAGTGCCTCGTTGTTCGCCTATCTTCACGAGGCACGGTGCCAGCCCAAGGACCGGAAGGACGGGACGCTGTCGAGCTTCGGTAGCGTCACCTTTATTCTTCGTCCGTCGTGCAAGAAGCTCTTCCCTGCGAACTCAACTCGCAGGAAGTGGGAGTCTTACTGGATGAAGCGGTGGTTCTACCACCGTGTGGAGAGCGGGAGCGGCCTTGAGTGCACAGGCCGACCGATCGCGTTCAAGCCCTCGCCCGGCCGGACGCTCGGTGATGAGGACAGGCGGAGGGCTCAGCGGCTCGTAGGCGTGGCCGCCCGCCTCAACATGCGCGACCTCGCCGAAGAGTACGTGATGTACGACGTGGCCCCGCTTGCCCACGACTGGCGTATTGCCGCCGAGAGGCGTCGAGACGACAATGTTTCGCCATCGATCTGCTTGCTGCCGGCACCCTCCAGTCTTCGTAAGCCTCGACCGCGTCTCTCCTTTGTTCCCGCGAAATGCGCTATACGCTGATGCTATCTCCGTTGCTTCAGGGATTTGCTTGGAGGAGGCGGAGCAAGCCACGCGCGTATTCCTAGGGCCGTACACCGGCAGGGAGCACGAGCAGCGCGCGTCTGCTATCGCCGAGGCGGGGCTGGGGCGAATAAACCGCGTGTGCGAGGCCTTGGGCCTTACCGTGCCAGACCGTGTCGCTCTAGATGACGGTGCGGCGAAGAAGAAGAAGGAGCCGTCTCGGAAGAGGGGCCGCAGCGGGGCGCCTGCCGCGCTTGGCGCGGCAGCTGCTGCTGCTAGTGCTCCCGAGGGCGCGGCGGACGCGGAGTCGGACTCGGCGAGGTATGCCAATTCAGGCTTGGGTGGCGCGGACGCCGAAGGCGAGGTATCTTCGGCGAGCGCCCCGGACGGCGGGTTTGCTGCGAGCAGCCAGAGGGGGGAAGTCTCGCCGCCCACCGAAGTGGCCGAGGCGGAACCCGTGTGGAATGGCGATGCTGAGGTGGAGCCTTCGGCCGTGGCCGCTGTGGTGCCGGAGGCGCCCTCCACGGGGGCGCACGGAGCCATGCTGCCTTTACCGACAGCGGCAGAAACCGAGGTGCCCCCTGCGACAATTGCCACCGCGGAACCTTCGCCCCCGGGCGCTGCAACCGCGAGGGCTTCCCCAGCCGCGACTGCGAGGGCGGTATCGCTGCTGGCTGCCCCGGCTAAACGGCCGTGTGTGCGGCCGGAGCTCCACCGGACACCGCGGGGATTTGTCGTGGCCACGGGCGTCAGAAGCTTGTGGGACTCCAGTGCAAATGCCGGAGACCCTGCGGCATATGCGCCCTCCGCCCCTCTGGCCACGCCGCCCGCCGCGCAGGGACAGCCGTCGCCTTCGCCGAACGCGGAGGCTTGTGCCCGCGGCGGGACCCTTCCTTCTGCGGGGGCTTACGCCACCGCCGCCCCGCCCGGGGATGAGGGGGCGAGTCCTCGAGATCCTCCTTCTGCTACCGAAGGTAGGGTGGCTTAGCTTATTCTGGTATATTCTTTCATGCCTTGCGGTGCTCACCTGCAGACTTGTTTGCAGCGCTGCTCATTCCGGAGGGGGAGCACTGGGCGGAACATGGGACCTCCGCGCGCGTAAGCCCCGCGGACTTCGTGCCGCCCCCGGAGACGCTGAGGGCGTGGCGCGGGATTGTGAATGACGCGGCCACCAGCGTCGACCTGCAAGTGCTGCAAGCCTACGGGGCGGGGCGCCTTGAAGACGCCTTCGAGGTGTCTGGGGTGAGGGTAAGTACTCATGCGACAACGCTTGTGCTGGCTGAGCTTGCTAAGTCTTTCCCTTCTGCAAACACTTGTGCTGGGGTAGGCCTTGCAAACGGCCTATACTCGTGGCCGAAAGGCGCTCGAGGATAGGCTGCGGGCCGCTGAGTAGGAACTACGCGAAGCCTCTGGAGCCCGCTCTGCCCAGGACGCCCGCATCCGTCAGCTGGAGGCGGAATGCGCCGAAGCGAGGGCGCACGCCGAGGGACTTGTTGCGTCGGCGCGGGAGTCGGCCGCAGAAGCTGCGCAACAGAAGTTTGCGGCGGAGCGGGACGGGCTCCTGGAACAGGTCGCCTTGCTAGAGAAGGAAAAAGGCGAGCTTGCCTTGACTCTAGCGGAGCGTAACCAGACGCTTGGCAACGCCTCGGTGGTTGCGTGGGACGCCCTGCAAATGCTGGAAGTCCACCTCCAAAGGCTTGTGGCTGGAGTGCCGGACCACGCGTTCGGCCCGGAGGAGTTGCTGCGGGCCCTTCGCTGGATCCATGACGCCACCGACGTTGCGCGCGGGGTTGCGACGAACTTTGGTGACCACTGTGCCTATGTGGCGTCGTGCCTGGTGTGCGCCCTCCTTCGGCACCGTGGTTGCACGCACAACCCTCAGCTAGAGATGCCTGGCGGGGCCGGAGTGATGTCCGGTGAAGTCCGTGCCGTTCGCGGCCCCGTCAAATTCTTCTACGAGCGAATCTGGGACTACACCGGGATAGCCGCCACGGAGGTCGAGCTTCGGAAGTCCCTTCGTGGTGGGGGGAGCCTCGGCCAATTCCTGAACGAAGTCCCGCGGCGCGACGAGGGCGGCGCTGAGGTCCCACGGCGCGACAAGGGTGTCGCTGAGGCCTCCGAAGATGCCGAAGGCTCACAGGTGCGGCGCCAACGTGGCTAGGTGTGGGCGTGCGTTGTAACGTCTGCCCCTTAATTGAATGAATAAAGTGCGTGTTTGCTTCACGGACTGATTACTTGCCTTCATCCCGGGCAGCTTCCTTGCTGGGGGCGACTGCTCGCGTCTGGCCTTGCGACCCGGCGGCGCCTTTGACGCTGGCAAAGGGCCGAGGAGTCGTTGAACTTTTGGGCAAGCCGGCCTTCTTCGAGCGAGGCCCCAGCTTTAGCGCGTGTTAAGGACGAGCCCGCGGGATAGCGGCTTAGAACGGCAAGGATGTTGCCGGACTTTTGTACTTGTTTGATTTTTCCGACATGCAGATTTTCTGTCATCTTAGGATATGCGCCGTGTGTTGATGCCGCTTCGGGTTCACCAGTACGCCACATGCTGCGCGGGGACGGGATCTCCACGCTCGACGCGCGCCGTTGGCGAAGCAGTCGCGCAAGGGTTCCTTAGAACGGCGCTTGCGGGGGCAGTCCTTGGCGCCTCACCTTTTTACAGTCCATAGACGGGCGGGTGCGGAGGCGGACCTCGACACTTCGCCTTTTTATAGTCCGTAGACTGGCGTGTGCGGAGGCGGACCTCGACGCTTCGCCTTTTCATAGTCCATAGACTGGCGTGTGCGGAGGCGGACCTCGACGCTTCGCCTTTTCATAGTCCGTAGACTGGCGTGTGCGGAGGCGGACCTCGACGCTTCGCCTTTTCATAGTCCGTAGACTGGGGTGCGGAGGCGGACCTCGACGCTTCGCCTTTTTATAGTCCATAGACTGGCGTGTGCGGAGGCGGACCTTGACGCTTCGCCTTTTTATAGTCCGTAGACTGGCGCGGGCGAGGGTGGAAGTGCGCGCACGTTCCGTTCCTCTTGCTCCTCATGGCGGGGGTAGCCTCTGGCGCGCTGTATCTCTGGCAACGCGCGCTGCGCTCACCTCCCGCAGTACGCGAGGGTGAGCCTCGCTCCGCTGCGATTAATACTCGTGTCCTCCGCCCGCGTTGCGAAACGCATGGGGGGCCTCCGTAGCTTTATTTATACTCCGCAGAGTGCATGGGGTCAACATCCACGTCCTATTTATACTCCGCAGAGTATGCACAGGGACGAGGCCCCAGGCATGCGCGGAGTTCGCGTCTTGTTTAGACTCCGTAGAGTGCGCAGGGAGGACATCCGCGTCTTATTTATACTCCGTAGAGTGCGTGGGGTCAACATCCACGTCCTATTTATACTCCGCAGAGTATGCACAGGGACGAGGCCCCCGGCATGCGCGGAGTTCGCGTTTTGTTTAGACTCCGTAGAGTGCGCAGGGAGAACATCCACGTCTTATTTATACTCCGTAGAGTGCGTGCGAGGGCGTCCCCTCACGCGTCTTTCATTTATACTCAGGCCCGTCACCTTTGGCTACGGCGAGTGCACACGCGAACGTGCGACTTCGATTTATACTCAGTCCTGTACCCCTGGCTACGGCGAGTGCACACGCGAACGTGCATCTTTGTTTATACTCAGGCCCGTCACCTTTGGCTACGGCGAGTGCACACGCGAACGTGCGACTTCGATTTATACTCAGTCCCGTACCCCTGGCTACGGCGAGTGCACACGCGAACGTGCATCTTTGTTTATACTCAGGCCCGTCACCTTTGGCTACGGCGAGTGCACACGCGAACGTGCGACTTCGATTTATACTCAGTCCCGTACCCCTGGCTACGGCGAGTGCACACGCGAACGTACGTCTTTGTTTATACTCAGGCCCGTCACCTTTGGCTACAGCGAGTGCACACGCGAACGTGCGACTTCGATTTATACTCAGTCCCGTACCCCTGGCTACGGCGAGTGCACACGCGAACGTGCGTCTTTGTTTATACTCAGGCCCGTCACCTTTGGCTACGGCGAGTGCACACGCGAACGTGCGACTTCGATTTATACTCAGTCCCGTACCCCTGGCTACGGCGAGTGCACACGCGAACGTGCGTCTTTGTTTATACTGCGGGAACGCGCGCGCTGGCCAAGCCTGTGCGCGCCTCCGCCGCGTACTTGCGCGTGATGAAGAAAGATTGGTGGCAAACGGCGATCTTCATTACATCCCCGTCTGCGCGGGTAAGCAATTACAGGGGGTGGATATACTAACCGTCCGTCCTTGGTGCGGCCGAAGCCTCTAGTCGCTAGACCTCTGTAGGGCCCACCAAGGCGCCTCTGAATGGCCCCGCGGACCCCCGTACTGTGACGCCAGCCAGCTCTAAGAGCGCTGTTGGGCTTCGCGACGCGGGTACCTGGTACCTGGCTCGATGCGCCGGGCCATATCCTGGTCGCCTCGGACGGTGATGATGGTCCGGGGACCCGGGATCTTCATGCATAGATAGCCGTGGTGTGGTACCGCACCGAAGGAGTTGAGTATTGGGCGCCCTAATATGGCATTGTAGGGGTACGGAAGGTCGACCACGTCGAAGGTGGCATCTTCGGCCCGCACATTGTTATCTTGGCCGAAGGAGACTTGAAGACCTATTTGGCCCAGCGCCCGCAGGGGCTGTCCCCCGAAGCCCTGCAGCGGGATTCCTGAGGGCCCTAGAAGGCTTCGAGGGATCCCCATCTGGTCGAAGGCCGCTGCAAACAATATGTTCGCGGAGCTACCGCCGTCCACCAAGGCACGCCCCACGTCGCATCCCGCGATAGTGACCCGGATGACCAGGGGGTCCTGATGAGGGAAGTCCACGCCTTGGGCGTCGTCGGGTGTGAATGTGACTTCGTGCTGCGCCCAGTCCGGCGGTGCTTGCGCTGGGTATGCCGCCACGTGATGTAGTCTTCGCGCATAGGCCTTCTGCTGCCGTGCTGAGGCGAATTCCAGCGCAGAGCCTCCGGATATGACGTTAATGACCCTGCGATGGGTTGCCTCCGGGGCCTGCAGCGACAGGAGGCCCTCCCGAGGCTGCTGTACGTGAGTTGGATCCGTAAGGGGCCTTCCTGGGGTTGCATCCCTTGCGCCTGTACCTGCATGGGGGCCTCGTACGGGAATTGGACGTGGGCCACCGCAGGCGGACGTGTCTCTGGGTTCCTGTCCCTAGCGACGCTATCGCGGAGTGCCGCGATGGAGGTGCAGGCACGGGTATCGTGGTTGCCACGGCCGTGGACTACGCACCAGAGTCCCTGGTGCTGGTCGTCGTAATCTCCACGACTTTTATCGTCGCGGCCCCGGCCACGGCCGCGCCCCCGGCCACGGCGCCCCCGACCGCCTCGTCCCGTGGGAGCGCCTTCGTCAGAACCGCCTTCAATGTCGAGGACGTACCGGCCTCGCCTCGACTTCTGGTGGCCGCGCTTGGGCCGATCGGACGACTCCTTGTGCAAGGCGTCCCTGCGGTCGGGCGCATCCCTGGACGACTCCTGCTTACGTTTTCCCTTCGAAGAACCGTCCTTCGGCGGATCTTCGGCTTTTGCGGAGGCTCCGGCCTGGTTGGTGTCGGAGTCGTCACCTTGCCTTCGCCGCGCGTCTTCTTCCGCCCTGGCGTATTCCTCCATTTTGTCGAAGAGCTTCGCCACCGTCTTGATTGGCTTTCGCGCATTGTATTCGGCAATCGGGCCCGGACGAAGGCCCTGTATGGCTGCATTAACGATGGTGGTTTCATTAACGTCTTTCACTTGGCATCGAATCTTGGCGAAGCGCTTGAAGTAGTCCCGGAGCTTCTCCGAGGGTTTTTGCTTCACAGCGAAGAGTTGGTCCGCGTCGACTCGCTCGACATAGTTTCCTTGGAAGTTGTTGTTAAGGCGATCGCGGAGCTGCTCCCACGCGTAGATGGAGCCCGGCTCTATGGTAAAGAACCAAGAGAGCGCCGCTCTTTGCAGCGCGAGGGGAGTCCCTTCGCCTTCGTGGTGTCGTCTCCGCCCGCGGCTTCGATCGCGGTTTCGTACACGCGCACGAACTCACGGGGGTCCGTGTCGCCATTGTACGGGTCGATGGCGCTAGGAAACTTGAAGTCTTCGGGCCATGCCGCCTGCTGCAGCCCCGCCGAAAGCGGGGACTCCGGATCTACGCGCCGCAGCGGCACGCGGCTAGACGTGGGGGCTTCGCGACTGTCCGCCCTCTCCGGCGTGGGCTCGGGCGCGATTACCGGCGCGACCTGCTGGCTCCGAGCCTCTTGCATATCTCGGACGGCTCCGCGAAGCTCCCCTAGCTCCCGCTGGAACGCGTTGAGGGCTGCTAGTATGGCGCTTTCCACCGCAGGTGTTGTCGGAGCCGCCGGAACACCCGGCGGACGGGTCAGTGCAGGGACCATCGCCTCCTGATCTCCAGATCCGCCGGATGCTTCATTGCGGCTACCCCCGGCCGCCTGATCCGCGTTGCCGGCGAGGATGGCGGGGGCTGTCGTTGTAGCAGCGCTGGCGGGGTCGGTCGCTGTAGTGCCAGCGACGGGGTCGGATGTCGTTGTAGCGGCGCTGGCGGGGTCGGTTGTTGTAGCGCGAGCGTCGATGCCCGCGACCACGGCGCCTGCGCCGCCGCCAGCTCCTTCGGCGGCCGATGCTGAAGCCCTGGTATTCATGCGCCGCTCCGACCCAGCCGTCTTCTTTCCCTTCGCCGCCGCTGATGAAGCTTTTTTCGGTGCCATCCTTCTTCTTCGGTCTTCGGGCTTGTCCTTGTCCTCCCCACGGACGGCGCCAACTGTTGTGGCTACAGGCCAAACAGAGAGAGAGATGATAGTGGAGAGTGATGGAGATGAGTATTATGGCTTGCCCCCTCCTCATGGCCTGTATTCATATATATATATATATACACATGAGGAGTGCTTTTACAGTTATACCCTTACATCTGGTTATCCCCTCTGGGGCAGTTATGTCATTACACATGGCCTATTCTGGGCCTTATAATCTCCTACCAGGCCTGCTGGGTTTAGGTGGGGGCCACCCCTACGACAATGCAGTTTAAAAGTCTGGGAGCAGCAGCAAAGATATGCATGAAAACATCACAAGTTTACATCAATTCGGCAATAGGAAGCGTTTCAGTTTTCCTGCCAATAGCAACAGGATAAACAACAACAACAGTAGCAAAGAAATGCATGAAAACATCACAATTTTACATATGATCATTGAACACAGCACAGGACATACAACAACACAGGAGTGACAGGATGAAGTTTGAAAGTCTAGGAGCAGTAGCAGCAAAGAAATGCATGAAAATATCAAAAGTTTACATCAGTTCGGCATTAGGAAGCATTTCAGTTTTCATGCCAACAGCAATAGGACAGACAACATCAGCAGCAAGAAACAGGCTCGGCAGTAGGAAGCATTTCAGTTTTTCTACCAACAGCAACAGGATAGACAACAGCAGCAGCAGGAGGAAGAAACAGGTGCGGTAGTAGAAAAGCAAATTCAATAACATAATGCTTGCTACTCGCTAGCAGCTTACTGTCCAAGATTGTGGGATGAGTTAAAACTGCCACAATATTAACAACAAATCTATAGTAAGCTCTCTAGAACCTTGTCATTTTGCACTTTTGCCTCTCCAGAACCTCCCTTTTTTTGCTTACAATTATCTGTGTTCCTGGAAGTTTTGAAAAAGGAGCTACACTGGAAGAACATGAAAACAACAACAAAATTGTATCACATACATAAGCAGAAAATCACCTATATGCCTCATATCATAAGTAGCAATGACTAAGAAAACAGAAAGAATAAAATAAGATTGGCTGGAAACATTACCACACACTAGTTGCTCTCTACGACGCTTTTAGGAAATGGAATGGTTTGAACATCATCATCTTCATCTTCTTCCTGAAAAGATGCATAATATTCAAGTTAGTTATGACAAGCAAAAACAAAATAGACAAATATTGTAGTACAGATGAACCTACCACAACTATGGGAGGTCTCATGTCATCATGTGCACCTCTTATCCAGCTGGAGGCACACACCAAATGTTGAACCATAGCCGGACATAAAGAACTCCGATAGTCATCTAGTACTCTACCTCCAGCACTAAAAGTTGATTCTGAAGATACACTAGTAGCTGGTACAGTCAAGAAATTCTTAGCCATGTTCAACACAACTGAAAATCTATGTGTATTCAAATTCCACCACGCAAGCAATTTGAAGTTCTTATTATCTAAACTCTCATTAACTTCATCTACGTAGATGAGCAACTCTGACTTTGAAGGCTCGGTAGAAGTGGAACGCAAGAATGACTGAAACTGAGATGAGACTGATGATAATGAGATGCTTGTACCCATAGCTGAAGAGGAGGTTACTTCATCTCAGTTGCCCATTCTGTTGTGCCGATGATCCATCTCAAACTTTGAATATAAATCTTCCAATTCAACCTTAACATCATCAAGCGCTTTTGCAACTTTTGAGGGCTCGTACATTTGGTTGAAGCATCAACTAATGAACCTCATCTTAAACCTGGGATTAAAAATAGTAGCAAGAACCATGGCATTGTTCTTTTCTTCCCAATACTTGTCAAACATATCCAACATTGCAGCAACCATTTTCTTCAAATGCTCCTCTCCAGAAGTAATTGCAGCTCTTAATGCAACCTTGACATTAACTATGTAAGGATAAAAAAAATATTTGATGTTGGATAAGTTGATCCAGAAAATGCACTAGTCACTTCAGATAAGGACTTCAATATTGATGCAATATTTTCATAAAATACCCGATCTTGGCCCGATGGTTGCCATTGATAATTTGCATCCATGTCGGTATAACACACTAAAGCATCATTATAAGCAATGCATACTGACAACCCCACTGTGTGGAGGATCCAACTCAATAAAGTTCAGCACACGATATTTCATAACCCAATTTTTATCTATATAATGTGCCACCAAACACATATAGCAAATGTTTTGGTTAGAGGTCCACAAATCACAAGTTGAACTAATATGTGAGACACTTCTGAGACTCTTTCTAAGAACTTCTGTCGGACCCCAGAGCAACAACTCCTGGATCCTCTGTATAAATCGCACTAGTCTAGGATCAGCTAGTGCACACGGTGGACAACAAAGATAAATATCAACCATAATGACATTTATTAACTAAATATGGGAATGATTGCCAAAGTTTACATCCATGGCTCATAGGCCAAATTTAAATATAAGCAGCGGAAGAAAAACATCGAAGTCGAAGAAGCCCACTGAGCCTGCCCATAGGCAAACAACAGTAAGATGCGGACCACTCGTCCAAGTCTTCACCATAGTCGGAGTCATCTTTCTCTGTGTGGAGATAGCAAGGTAAAAACTTGTACTCTGTAAGTCACACGGAGAAATGCAATATGATGATAAAGGCAACAAAGGAAGGCATATAGGGTTAGTTGAGCGTAAAGTAGTAATTTGAGAAATACAATAAATATATTGAAACTGTTGAATTTAATATAATAAGTAAAAATAGTAATTGTAAATGAAATCAATATCGTTAGTGCAGGCTCTGACCAAACACTAACCTAACCACGGGCATCCCACCCGGACCATCTTTTCCAAAAGATCTCATATCGATTCCATCCATCCACATGGTTTCAATCTCTCATGGATTTCATCCATCCAAAAGGTTTTCATAAACTATTTTGAAAAACAAAGTCTAATCTATGAAAAACTTTTACTCAGCTTGCTCCTGACCGTGGGCACGGCTATCCAGGATAGATTATATACTCTGCAGAGGTAGTACAACTTTACCCACAAGCCATGATCAACTCATATTGCCACGCGATTAACACATTTCCTTAGGTGTGCGGCGGAGAGATCATGACAAGGTCTTTACAATGCAAAGCTTTCAACCTGCCGAAGCCAACACTAAGGTTTCACCCCAGTAAGGAATCCACCAGACCGAGACCCCCTCTTGAGCCAAGTGAGACTTCTCATGGCCTACGCCACACTCACTTTTGACCTACGATATGACTTAGGTTAGGACCCGCAAATTAATCAGCCAGAACTGTCTCATCCGGCCTTGTGGTAGTACAATAGGGCCTTACAACAGTAGTTCACAAACCGGTTCTTAATTTGACTTAGGCCCAAACCACATACCCCTGTGCCCGACAATCAACACTATGTCACCGAACAACAGTGCATGCCGGCACCCACCACCTAATCATTAGCCTAAGTCCAAACCACGTTTTATATTTTATTTCAAAATATTTCATAATCCTTCTTGACTCATCGAAGTCAAGAATATATTTGAAAACTTTATCATTTTATGTGAAAAGGCACCCCAAAACCAATATTATGTCTAAGCAGGTCTAAACATTTGATATAAAACTCTCTAGCCAATACTGGCGTACTAACTAGAGTTTTATTTTAGGGTGACAAAGTATCGAGGAATTCAATATCAATGGAAAAACTAACAAGTATGCAATAACTAAATTTAAAACTGAATTGAAATATCTTGAATAAAATTAAGCATGCAATATAATTTAAAACAAGATAATTTTATTTGCAAACTGGGTTCAACATGATCGAGGAATGTGACTTACCTTGCTCTGCAGTTTGGTGCGAATCATCGCCGAAGAATTCTACTGAATCGTCGTAGTCTACACGTGAAAATAATTCACCAAACTCAAATAAAATCCAAATACATTCAAATAAACTCAAAATAAATAAAAAGAGGGCATAAATGGATAGATTATAATTTTTGATGAATTTAGAAATTTGAACGGGCTCAATCGGAGTTAGGATGAAGGAGAACGAGCTCTCGGAAGTTTGAAAAGAGAGAAAAAGAATAAATTAGGATTTTTGGAATTATTTTTCTAAAGAAAAATGGATTTATGACATCAGCAGGGGATTTTATATTTTGGCTGAATTATTTTTCTACTGGAAAATCCGATTTATGACATTAGCATGACGTCAACCCTGTTCACTTAGAATGACCAGTGGGCCCGTCTCACGTGGACCGAGTCCATGGACCACAGGAATGACTGAGGTAGTGCTGGCATGGCTTCACACGTGGCTATTTTGGCTGACGTGGGTCGGGGGGTCTCAAGTGCTGACGTGGTAGTACACGTGGCTGCCACATGGGCTTGAGTGCTGATGTGGCAGGATCGTGTCCGCCACGTGGGCCAAGGGAGAGGTGTGGCTGCTGACGGGGCTGGCGGTGCTGGGTGGTGTCTGCATTGCCAAGGTTCGCTGAGGTGGCGCGCCACTGAGCGCCATATGGTAGCCATGTCACCCTAGCATGCTGACGTGGCCTCGCCAGCGATGGGTGGCGCACAGGACCGAGGGAACTGGCAAACGGTGGTGCTGCCAGGGTCGGCGAGGGGTGTGCGAGAGAGAGGACACGGGGATTCGTCTCACTTGCAGGCGGAGCTCTGGCGAGGCGTGGAGGCGGCTCAGGTCTCCTGTGGCGCTCGAGCCCGGAGGAGTAGCGTCCGAGAACGACGAAGGCTTGGGGAAGACGAGGGTGCCTGCACCGAGGCTCGGGGAGGATTCCTTCGCCGGCGATTGCTCGCCAGAGGAGCTTCGGCGGCCGTGGCAGCGGGAGCACAAGGATGGGGTGAGTGGCGCTCGGGAAAGGGAAGACGAGGGCAGAGAGGTGTAGGGCGGAGTGGGGCGGAGCTAAGAGGTTGTTTAAATTGGACCAGGGAGGGGAGGCGCGGCGGGATTCCTCGTCGGAGAAGTCGAGGAGGTGGCGGCGGTTGCGGGAGGAGAAGGGGAAATCAGGTGCGGGAAGAGGGGGAGGTGGGGCGACAAGCGCGGGGATTGTGGCGCACGAAGGTGGGGCAGTGCACGTGCGAGAAGGGAAGGGGCCGGGTAGGGCGGAGCGGCCAACGGTCGTGGCGGTGGCACTCGCGCGGGGAAGAAGGAGGCGGGGAAGACAGGCCTAACAGACAGGCCCGGGGCACAGAGAGAGAAGGGAGAGGGTAGAAGCGGGAGCGGCTGGATGAGGATCGGACGGCCGGGAGACACGGAGGAGAGAGGGAAGGCCGGACGAGGGAGATGGGCCGGGGCGCGTGCACGGCTCTGGGCCATCCACGCGTTGATCCGAGGGGAAGGCGGGGCAAGAGGGCGGCAACAATGTGGATGGATCCTGGCCATCCACGCGTCGTGCGGAGAGGGAAGGTGGGGGTTTTATTTCCTTTTTGATTTTCAGAAAACCCAAGAAAAACAAATAAAGCTCAGACAAATACCAAATAAATTTCAAAAATTCCAGAAAAATTCACAAAAGTTCCTGGAGATGTTTTGGACTTAGATAAAATATTTTTAACTTAATTTGGTATTATATTTTTATACTTAAAATACTATTTAATTTCAAAATAGATTTTAAACTCCAAAAAACACAGAAAACCAGATAAAAGCCAAATGAATCCAAATAGGATTTTTATAGAAAATCATAATATTATTTTATTTAATAATATTTTTAGGTTTTTACTTAAATTACTTTTCAAATCCAACCTTTTTAAAAACAGAAAATCAGGGCTAATTAAAATTAAAAACTAGGCACCAAAACACTTATTTTTATTTTAAACCAAATTAATTTAATTTAATAACTTTTTCTCCATAAAATGAAATAAACAGCTGGGCTGTTACAACTTCCCTCTCTGATTCATAAGTCTTTCTACCAATGAAGTGATATAATGGATTTAAGTATCTCATCAAAACATTAAACCAAGTACGCTCGACCATCCTAAAGGGATACTCATGGACAATTATCGTCTTAGTAATAATTCGATGAGTTTCATCTTGATCATATTCTGTAGGAGTATAAACAAAAGGTAAACCAGTCTCACCTCCCATGGCAGGAGCGAAGTTGAATTTCGCTTGAGCTTTTATCTTAGCCATCTTATTCAGATATGGCATGCACTTCGGTATATGCCTCATAAGATGTGAAGTTGCACCCCCTTGTTTATAAGACATGAGTTTGCAGCAGAACCTACACTTTGCCTTTGTATCAACCTCTCCTTTCTTTGTGTTCGATGAAACATTCACCACCTTAAAGATCTTCCAACAATCTGATATCTGTTTCTGTCTACCAGTTGCCTTTGGAGATTCTTTCATCATTTTTGCCCCCCCCCCCTCTTTGATATTCCTTAAGACACTGTACCCTCTTCTATTGTCAATGCCACAACGGCTTCTTCAGTACCATTTGAACTTGAAGAGTCCACCGAAACATGTTCCCGATCCTCATCAGATGGTACACCATCGTGAACATCATCAACCAAATCCTCCCAATCCACATCCTCGCTCGATGACTGTAATACAACATTGTACAATTGAAAAACACAATTGAATAACAATAACATATACAACATATGTCAACAGAGTTCACTAGTGAAACATAAAGAAAATTAAATGGGGATCAAAGTCTACTGCAAACTGCAAAGTACTCTTGCTAATCCATAAAGCAACCTTCCCTACATGAACAAACTATCTCAAGAACATATACAACATCTGCACTACTACATATACAATTCTACATGATAAACCTAGTGAAGTTCCAACTGTGAACTTGCTCAAAGCTTCAGCACAATTCTAGGTTCAACATTTGCACTACTACATGTCTACATCTATAGTTACACTACACTCACCGAGGCTGCTGGTTCGGTGAGGTCAGGAAGCGGCTGGGAGCTGAGGAGGTGTCCACCGGTTGCACGCTTGCCCGCTATTGCCGAGGGGGAGGCCCTGACGTCGGCCACCTTTTTCCCTCGAGCACGAGACTCCATGCTTCGTTGGCGGTCCATACGCATTAGTTGGAGGACACCGCGGCGGATGGAAGGGTTGGAAGGGGTGCGGCGGCGTGACGAACGGGGTGAGCAGCGCGCCGGTGGAAGGATCGGGAAGTAACTGTGGGCCGGCGTGGTGGATCGGGAAGGAACGGGGTCGGGGTGGATGGGGATTGGGGAAGGACGGCGACTGCGCACGTGGGGGAAGGAATAGGATCGGGAAGGATCTGCGCGGCGGCATGGTGGATTGGGAAGGAAGGGGGTCGGGGAGGATGGGGACCGGGGAAGGACGCCGGCCACGCGCGTGGGGAAGGAAGGGGATCAGGGAGGATCTATGTGGTGGCGTGGTGGATCATGAAGGAAGGGGTCTGGAGGATCTATGTGGTGGCGTGGTGGATCATGAAGGAAGGGGTCAGGAGGATGGGGATTGGGGAAGGACGGCGGCTACGCGCATGGGGAAGGAAGGGGATCGAGGAAGGACGGCGGTCGAACGTGTGGGGAAGGAGGGCGATCGGGGAAGGACAGTGGCCGCGCGCATGGGGAAGGAAGGGAATCGGGGAAGGACGGCAGCCGCGCGCATGGGGAAGGAGGGTGATCGGGGAAGGACAGCGGCCGTGCGCATGGGGAAGGAAGGGAATCGGGGAAGGACGACAGCCGCGCGCGTGGGGAAGGAGGGCAATCGGAGAAGGACGGCTACCACGCGCGTGGGGGAAGGAGGGCGATCAGGGAAGGACGGCGGCCGCGCGCTTGGGGACTAGGGAAGGAAGGGGATCGGGGAAGGATCGGGAAGGAAGGGCGACGTCGACACTATCCGCATCCGCTGACCGCACTGTGTAGGGTTAGGCTGGGACTTCGTGGGCCAAGCTTTTTCAGGCTCGCGAGCTGCTCGTGAGCCAGCTCGAGCTCGGCTCATTTTTGGCGCGAGCTGGATGGTCAGCCGACTTGGCTCAAAATTTCACTAGCCCAAGCTGAGCCGGCTCCGAGCCGGCTCACGAGCTTTGAGCAGATTTTCCAGCCCTACGTATCAGGAAAAAAAAACCCATGCCACAAAGTTAACATAAAATTGTTATCCACACGTCGATATGATTTATCCCCGCGCACGAGCTCTCTCGCTTGCATTGTCGCCTGTCGGTCCTCTCGGCACGACCACGTAAGCCCGCGCACGGTGGATCGACCGAGCGGCCGTCGTTTTCGGCACATTTGCGCGACAAAGTGGTGCATTGCGTGCACACGCAGGATCGCACGATATAAAGCCACAGAATACCAGAGTCCCGGACGCCCTAATTACGTTCGTCAGATGCTACTGAAAACCAAAAAGCTTGGTCAATCATGCATGGCTCAGAGTCGCTCTCAGCAGGGCTCCTCCAGATCGTTCGTGCGAGCTGGCTGGCTGGCTACCTACCGTTCGTGTTCACCTTTGGCCATTTATGCGCACCTTTTGTTTTACTTTTGACTGTTTTTGAATCAAAGAAGAATAAGGTGGTTCCCTTCGCAATTGTTCAAAAGAACATGTGGTGATCTAATCAAAGCGATTGAAAAAGAGATGTTCATAATGTGTGCGTTTTGAAACTGATGTTCAGAGTTTTTATAGAGGAAAGAGACTTTCGAGTTGCGACAGCCCAGGAAGGCCTTTTGAAGCCCACTATATATTCGTCTTGACAAATCTTGGCCCAGCGCATATCGAGAGTTCGAGATGTATTCCTTCTTCAAATAGTCGTCCGCATCACGACGTAACCCACTAGGTCCCAAACTCCAACCCGTGAGCGCGGGCCCTCTCGTCAGAGACACACCACGCGATGAGAGTATTTAAAATTACAGGATTTAGAATTTCAAATCTTGAAGGTTAACATTGATCAATTTTAAATTCAAAAATAAAATTTAAATTTTACAATTTTAATTCGCTCACTTAAAATTGAAACATTCAAATTTTCAATTCCTATTATTCAAAAGTTCAAATTTTGGATTTTCAAAACTTTTAATTTTAAAATTTGAGTTTTGATTTTTCAAATATTTGAATGATAAATTTTAAAATTTTGGAACTTGAATTTTTTAAATCCATGATTCGAAATTCAAAATTTAAGATTCAAACTTTCAAAAAAAGGAATTTCGATATCCAAACTTGAAATTTTGAAACTTAAATTGCCTAAATTTAAGATCCTGAAATTCATTATTCAGATTTTGATATTTTTGGTTTCAAAATTCATGTTTTGAAAAAATGATTTTAATTTGGATTTTGAATTCAGAAAGTTCAAAATTTGACTATAAAAAATTAAAGTAAATGATAAAAGTGCAATAACAAAAATTTCTTTCCTCTGGTAATTCAAGATGTGCAATAACAAAAATTTCTTTCCTCTGGTAATTCAAGATAGACATCCTCTTTCTACAGGAAATTGATTCCTAGAAATTATGGAAATTTGGTTCTCAATGTAATCTTGAATTCCTAGTTTAGAGTATTGGATGTTTTACCAAATAATATAATCTCATAGGATTACTAAACCATTCCTGTGAATCTTCTAAGGATTCCACTAACCAAACACACCCGTAGGGGTGCAAACGGGTCGGGTAATTCCCGACCGGCCCGCTACCAAATTCGGTTAGTATCGCATTTAGGAAGGAAGTTCGGTATCTAGTCGGATTCGATATCGGTACCAGATAGTTAGAATCACATTCGGTAGAGAAATCGAGAGGGCTTTTATCTGATTGAATAGCATCGGTAAATGATTATTCAGATAATTTCGACTAGATATCCGATCCGGTTACTATATCCGATCCAGCACCAGTAGCCGGCCCATGTCAAAGCAATGCCCAGCACCAGCAGCCGGCATGGGCGGGATGGATTTTTAATTTACTTTTCGGCTCTCGAGAGATTGCCCAGAGCTTGTTGACTTGTACACCGCAAGCGCAAATGATTCGCCTACCGATTCCCCTCCACCTATCTGCGGCCTGACGCAGCACGCCGCCCGACCGACCGTCGCGGCCCTGCCAGGGGTGGTTGCCTCCGATGAGCCTGCTAACGCCGTCGCGTTTAAATCATTTTTGTCATCCTCTTGCTCTTCTTCTTGTAAATCTCATCAGCAGATAGAAACAGGCACCGCTTATTTCAGCTTGAGCTTCTGGCTTCTGGATTATTTTTTACTATTCGTAAATTTTGTCTTTTTATAACTTTTTGGCAATTTTTTGAGCTTATTTGCTAGTTCTTTTTTCCTGTATTCGTTTGCATTGTCCTTAATGGGCTAATCTATTTTTTCTATTTTCAAATTTAATTACACCAAATAAGTCATTATCAGTTACAGTGCAATTTCAGCCAGGTACAGTGAAATTTCAGCCATAAGCCACTTTTTTTTAACCCAAATGTGTAACACCCCGCCCATCATCTAGGCCCAGAATGCTACCACCATTGCATACTTTTATCTTTTTTCAACTGCTTGTTGTTTTAAGCAAACTCTACTTTATTCATAATACAGCTACCACTTTACAATATATCATTTTAAGCAACTATTCTAGCATACTAGTGGAGTTTTAACATGCTACCCAAAAGTTGATATGCGAAGTGCTGCTAGTACATGAAGTTATTCATATGTTACTCCCGCGCCGTGCATGATGTCCTCAACGGTCACCTAAAAACAACAAAACAAAGGTGGTCCAAAGACTCAACAAGTACAAAGCAAAACAATAAATAAGAGGTTCACGAATCAGTCCATAACCATCACAGTTTCAACAACCACTTGTTTCCATTTAATCTCTTTAAGTTCTCATCAAACAATCATTATGCATATGCACATGCACTTTGTTTTAGGGGTGGCCCCCACCTAAACCCAGTCGGCCTGTTAGAAGACTGTTTGGCCCAAAGTGGGATATGTATAATGGCATAAATGCTCCTAAGAGGGATACTAAAATGTAAGGGTACCACTGTAAAAACACTCCCCATGTGGATATATATACGACACAGGCCATGGGGGAAAACCCTAAGCATTGCTCACCTAACTCTCCACTAACATACTCTTTCTCTGTTTGGTCTGTAGCCACAACACACTTCTCTCTTATCTCTTTAGCCTATACTGGTATAGCAGAGTGAGCACTCGTCGATGCTCACCCAAGCCGGCTCTGTTTCCATGCGAGGCACATGCCCGTCCTTTTTCATACGGGGACTTTCCATGCGGGGCACATGCCCGTCCTTTTTCATACGGGGACTACAGTAGCCCGTCATTTTCATACGAGTGTCTCAATCTCCACTCCTGTAGAGAGCCACACAAAGTAGACCAATGATACCACAACACTAACTCTTTTCATGATATGCATGCAATGCAAGTTCTCCATTTATACATTTCAACATGTCATGTCTCAACAATCGGTATTCATTATTCCTCATCATGCAATAAAAAATAATTAACTTACCGTATCATGGTAAGCAATGCACCATCATTCATCTAACAGCAAACACTACTTGAATTTACCACTTTACCATGCACTTGCCTGGTTAGTCTCGGAGACGATGCGTGGACAGCTCTGACCCGGGACCTTCACCTATATAAACGTCAACCCGACTCAACACATCATATCAAAACTAGTGCTTAAGCGAGCAGCGACGACTCTACGCGCATAACCCTACTCTGGCATAAAACGCACGGGGTTAAGGGCCCGTCACGTACGTACCAAACCCCTGTTTTTTCTTTCCTTTCTTTTTCTCCTCTTTTCTTTTCTCTTCTCTTTTTTTCCTTCCCTTTTCTTCCTTTTTCTTTCTCTCCTTCAACTGGTTCGGCCAAACTGACCTCTCTATCTCTCCTTTTCCTCCTCATTTTTCTTGCCCGAATGGCCTGGCGTCTCCCAGGTGATGCGGCGGCGCACGGCTGAGCTCGGGCATCGCTGGTCCGGAGCTCACCACCAACGGCTCCTCTATTGCCCCCAACCTTTCCCCCTCTCCCCCTCACTCTCTATTACTCTTCATTTCTCTCCTCTCTGCCGATTGGATCTAGGGTGTGGCCATCCCTCGAGCCGCCGGCCATCGGCCGTCGGTCCCCTGCTGCATCCCTCTCGGTCTTGGCCTCCCTGTCACTATGATGGCTGCCCAGACCGGCATCGTCACCTCCCTTGGGCTCTCCGGTTGCGGCACGTAGCTGGCCAGGAACTCACCAACCTCCGACCATAACGCCTCCAACCGCCACCACCACAAGCTCTGGGCATCACTGGTTCACTCTTCCCCCCTCTTTACTTTTGTGCTTTTGATTTAGCTACTCCCTTTGCCTTGATCTAGTCTTGAGAACGCACGGTTGGGAAGGCTCAAGGTGGCTGCCATGTCGGGACTTGGTGGAGTGCATGCGTCGGGGAGCATGCACTGCCATCCAAGGGCGCACGACGGTGCTACGGGCTCGCCGCCAATGCGTTGGGGGTAAGAATGGAGGCTTACTTAGCGTCAGCTTGCTGCCGAGTTGAGGAAGGCAAGGTTCGTGGACGATGATGAGGATGGCCACGTTGCGGTTCGGTTGGGCCTCCTCTCCTCCTTGTTCCCTCTTCCTCTTCTCTTCCTCTCGGCTGGCTTGCTCTCGGTTGAGGAAGGAATAGATAAATGTTGCTTGGCTTGGTTCTGTTGGTAGCCGAGCAAGGCTTTGCCTTTGCTCTCTTGAACTTGCTCTATTGTTGGCCGAAGGGAAGTAAGAAGAGAGTAGAATGGCTTGGCTTCTTGGCTTTGCCTTGGTTTGGTTGTGGCTAGCTCTCTATGGAGAGGTGAAGTGGGATTGAGGCTTGTGCTGCGTTTGCTTAAGGGCATGGTTGGCTAGTTTTCTCTCCCCTAGCTTTGTGCATTACCCGGACTACCCTTGCCTCATCCCTGCTCTTGTGGCTGATTGCCTTAAGGGCATTTTGGTCCAAGGGTGGGTTCTGCTCTGAATAAAGGCTTTTCTACTATGGTAGGTTAGTCAGTAAAAGGTAAGAATGGAATTTCCTGTCAGATGATGAGAGCCCAAATGCGAGATGGTGCCGACCGTCCCTGGACGGTCTGGGAAGCTCAGTGAGCGCTAATTTTATTCGGCATTCTAAAAGCCGATGGGTCTAACAGCAAAAGCTCTACTTAATTTTCTTTGTTTTCCTTTTTACATTTTTAGTGGTATTGCAAAATGAGCGACACCACAATCGCTTGCTAATTGTGTATGTGTGGTACTGAGCGATTCATGGTGCCTTTGAATGTATCCTTGATGTGGTTTAATGCTTAGGCTCCGCTTATTTCGGCTTAAACTTTTAGTTTCTAGCTTATTTTTCACTATTTCTAAATTTTATCTTTTTCTAGCTTTTTTGCCGATTCTTTTTTCCCATATTCGTTTGTATTATCCATGATGGGCTAACATGTTTTTTCTATTTTATTTTTTTAAATTTAGTTATGCCAAATAAACTACCATCAGTTATAGTATAATTTCAGTCAGCTACAATACAATTGCAACCATAAACCAGCTTATTTTAGCCCAACCGAGCGGCACCTTAGTCATTATTATATATGTTTGTTGTAACTATGGTTTAATATATATTTCTTTTTTATATCTGTGATTTTGTTTATATTATCTATTTTTGATTTGAAATTGTTATATATCGTTCCAACGGTGCCTTATTCGAGACTCCAAATTTATATTTGTACTATATGTGACTGAATCTAAGGGAGAAAAGAAGATATAAGCGATATGCGTCCGAATCACCCTAAACTCCCCTGCCCTTCCTCACGCCATTACTCCTGCGCTAGTCCAAGCTTCCCACGGCTCGCCACGACCGGAGAGGGGCGCGGTGGAGAGGCATCCAGGTCGGCGCGGATGGCGGCGGCGATCTTGCGGGCGCTGGTACTGGCGGCGGTGATGCTGCTGGGCGCGGAAGCGGTGTGGCTCGACCTGCCGCCGACGGGGACCAAGTGCGTTTCCGAGGAGATCCAGCCTAACGTGGTGGTGCTCGCCGACTACGCCCTCATGTACGAGTCCCACCCCACCGCGCACCCCACCGTCGCCGTCAAGGTACGCATGGCGCAATCCCCCCTCGTCCTCGCCTTTTTTAGTGTTCTTGGAGTCCCAGTTTTTAGTTCTATTTTTTCAATCTTGATCTGGGCCGGTGAAGTGCTGCGTGCTGGGATCTCGATGTAGGTGAATTGGGGCGTGATTGAGCTACTAGGTTGTTCTAACTTTTTTGTGCGAATTAAACTGTAGTTAGTAGATTGGGCTAAACGTTGAAATTAGTGTCTACGTGATAATTTGGACGAATTAAGTTAGATTAGTGTCTACGTGATAATTTGGACGAATTAAGTTAGATTAGTGACTACGTGATAATTTGGACGAATTAAGTTAGATTAGTGACTACGTGATAATTTGGACGAATTAAGTTAGATATTCAGATTTAAGAGCAAGAGGAGAAATGATTCGGGCATAATCTAAAGTAAAATACACTTCTCCGAAGCCAAAAGGCGATGAATTTTATGTCTATCAAGTAGATGCTCAGGATATATATTCTGTGATCTATGGTGAGAGGAATACATGTTAATAGGGCAGTTCGTGTGGAATCTGTTCTTACTCTCTAGTGCCTGGCTTGGGAGACATGATGCAAATCGACTCAAAACTCCACTTGCCCATTGCTTCAGAAGGGGATAATTTGCTTTAATTTGAGATTTTCTATGCAGAATGGCACTCTCCTAAGTCCTACGTAACGTACCTGCTGGATTCCACTTTTTCTTTGAGCATCGGTCCTTAAAATAGCATTCTTGTAGGTACTGACACTAATAGCAACTATGTTTGGGGGATAATAACACAAAGGTAAAGCAGAGGGTGTATTGCTATTCATTAGGGTTGCGAATAGGATGATGAGCATTAATAGATTATTCTAGTAAGTTGTAATTATGTGTGCATATGAACAGATGACGTGAGCACACACAGGTGACATATGCCTCTACCACACCCTGTTGCAGATAACTCAGGATAACTTTAGATCCATAAGGAGTTTTGCCTACTCCAGGGACAGATGTTCATATATCTTAGCGTATACAAGTCTTACATGTTTCATCGGGCATTTGCAGTGATCAATTTTCAACATTATTCACATGATGTGTTGGAAAAGGCAAGCTAGCCATGCGCTAAGAGAAAAAAAAAGTTTGCATAGGAACTGCAATTAAATCGTAGCTACAGATACATCAATCCAAGTCATGACTACCTCTTTTCTGCCAAGTATCATTTGATTTCACCACACATTAACTTGTCTGTTTTTATGAACAATGTACTGTGTTCTGCTGCAGACGTATTTGTCTGCACATGTATACCATGTTCATTGGCACCTTGGCATGTTGTATGTCTATGAGTGTGGTGATTTTTTTTATTTATGTTCACAAATGCACTTTTATGAATATTAGCATATAATGTCCATCAGTCTTGTCCAATATACCATAGCAAATAGGAAGGATGCTTGTTTAAGATCTTATTTATGGTATGTTCAGGTTACCTCACCATATGGCAATACTGTACATCACAATGAAAATGCCACAACGGGTCAGTTTGCATTCACAACCTCAGAAGCTGGAAACTACCTTGCATGCTTCTGGTTAGACAGTCCGGAGAAAGGATCAGGAACATCTCTAAATCTTGACTGGAAGATAGGGATTGCAGCAAAGGACTGGGATTCGGTTGCCAAGAAGGAGAAAATTGAGGTATGGGCTGTGTGTCTTTTGATTACTTAAATACTAGTACGGTCTAGTCCAAGTCCCACTGCACCTCAATTTAATGTATTATTTTTTGTTTCTGATTATTTGCAATCTGAATGCTTTTTGTTCAGGGTGTAGAACTAGAGCTCAGGAAACTTGAAGCTGCGGTGGAATCCATCCATAGCAACTTACTGTATCTGAAAGCAAGGCAAGTTATCTATTCCATTATTTTTTGCATTTTTAACTGGTCTCATCTGGCTTCATGTGTAGAAACAAATAGATAAATGGATACCATTAGAAAAACTCTTAGTCGTCTTAGGAGTTGCAACCAAGATAGCTAAGGAGATGGCCAGGAACAAACAATGACAAAATGTACTATGCAATCCTGGGTCTTCGATAGTCAAGGCCAAGCTATATCAGCGTGAAAAGAGCAGCATCTGAAAATCAACTGTTGCTTCTGAATTTCATGATGGCCTGGATTTCTTTTCTACTCAGTACTGTAGCATATGATTACCCAACATGAACACACAAGATTATTACCACCTTATACCATAGTGTTTGGAATCATGGTACAATGATCTGATCTATCTATGCAGGGAAGCGGAGATGCGGATAGTGAGCGAGAAAACAAATGCTAGGGTTGCCTGGTTCAGTATCTTGTCACTGGGAGTCTGCATTGTGGTCTCCGTTTTGCAGTTGCGGGATCTTCAGGGGTTCTTCCGGAAGAAGAAGCTGATTTAAATTCTCACTTGTTTGATTTGTGTACTCCAGTGTTAACTACCTTAGGAAAATCACATTTTTGTCATTTATATATTTCGAAAAACTCATATGATGGTCAAGAGTCAAGACGGTTGATACTCCATACATGATAACGAATACTATGTTCAATTAGGTTTATCCATTCAATGTGGTTTTTCCCTATAACCGCAGATGGGAAACAGGTTCGAAACTGCTACTTCAGGAATTTTTGGGCATATATGGAACATATGTTGTGAAACTCTTATCTTTGTCTCAGTCATCTGAAAACTTTTGTTACGAAGGGAATTAAAAATGAAAAATTCAACCAAACATGAATGAAAATAGAACAAAAAAAGTGAGAAACTTGAGTTTGGGCCTTTGTGGCGCACGGCCGAGCCATCTGAGCTTCAGTCGAGCAGGCCGGAATTTTTTGTACGGATAATCCGATTTTTATTTGAAAATACATAAATATACCCACGACAAATTTTTTTTACAAAAATAGTCTCCAGTTGCCCCCCATTGGGCGACTTCTGCCTTTCGCCCAACCGGGAGGCGACACAATGGGAATGTCTGAACCGTTGGGCGATATATGCAGTCGCTGTACGGTTGAGCGACTGAAATTGAAGTCGCTGTACGGTTGAGCGACTGCAATTTCAGTCGCTTAATGGTAGGGCGACAGGGGTGGATATCCACCGACTGCCGCCCACTACCCCCCATTCTGCCCAGAGAACCACATTTCCCTCATTCTGCGCAGAGAGCCAGAGAGAAGAAGAAGAGAGGAGGAAGGGGAAGAAAAGAAGGGGAGAAGAGAGGGAGGGGAGAAGAGAAGGAGAGGAGGACAGAGTTGAAGGAGGAGGTGAAGGAGGAAGAAGGAGTCCAAGCTATTCCATGATTTGGATCCAGGTATTTTCGTTAATTAGGTTGTATTTACACTATTATTTAGATGAAATATTGGTGTTAGTAAAAATTGTAGATGTAGTATACATTTTGTAGTATGGAACATTTTGTAGTATAGAAATTTTACTACCATTTTTAGTATAGAAAGTTTAGTTTAGTGTTGAACGATGATATTTGACATGTCGTAAATTTCAATCATACATGTAGGCCTACATCATTAATGGCCAGTACTACATTGAGAGTGTATTATGGTGCTGGAATGATTCGTGAAGGTCTGAATGGTGTGGATTTGAGCGATTTTCCGCAAGTCACTCTCGTACTTCCGGATGACGAGAATGCTCGAATGACAGATGTACAGCATTGGCTGACCCAGAGTTTTTCATTGGACCCCGAGGTGTGCAGCGTCGTTGTGCAAGGGCTTTGGAGCCGGTCTCCCACTGACATCAGATGGGAGTTGAAGACATTGGTGCGCTCTGCTTCGTGGAAGGGCTTTGTGCAAAGGTGCCAGCGCCGTGGATACGAGTGTGTCCTGCTTGTGCAACCGTGCTCACTACAAGCAGCTGCGCAAGCTCGTGCGTCCGCCTATGCTTCGGGAGGTGCTAGCAGCTCGGGCGGGCAGCACGATGGTGGAGCTGATGAAGTTGCTCGTGATGAAGGCAATGCGGTACATGGAGGAGAGTTACAGCCGTCAAGCTATAGAGGGGGAACTGGGCAAGCCGATGCGGTATATGGAGGAGAGTTACAGCCGTCAAGCTCCAGAGAGGGAACTGGGCAAGCTGATGAAGGAGAGTATAATGAGTATATCGTGCAGCAGATGGAATCTGATGACCAGAGGGCATGGGATGAAGAGCAAGCAGTAGAGGACGACGAGGAGAACAGTTCCGATGATGAAGAAGTTCCTATCCCCCAGGAATGGAACTGGTTTAATGCGGAGGGTGTTTCCGCACATGATGAGCATGAATCACCATGGGAGTATCATGAGACAGAGGTTCGGGTGCATGCTATGTTTGCTGACAAGGAAGCGCTGCAGGATGCCATCAAGCTTTGGGCCCTTTCAATGCAATGGACATTTCGCGTCGTCAAATCAAGCTAGGAGCGGTACACTGTTAAGTGCGAGCAGGCTGGTTGTCCTTGGAGGGTGCACGCACGTAGACCCAAGTATGACACTCACTGGATTGTGTCCAAGGTGGAGCCGCACTCCTGCATTCTGAACACTGTCTTGGCGAGGCATCGTAACCTGACGTCCGGATTTATAGCCAATTTGATGTATGGGGAGATAGTGGAGAAGAAAGATGTTGCGGCAACACATATTCTACTAGCTATTGAGAATAAATTCAAGTATAAGATTAGCTACGCGAAGGCGTGGCGTGCCAAGCAAAAGGCGTTGGAAAAACGTTTTGGCACTTTCGAGGCGGCGTACGACAACCTTCCTCGTATGCTTAAGGTGTTGCAACAAAGGAACCCGGGCACGTACATCGCCGTGCACGAGAAGCCGTCCGTAAGTCCACCGGGATTTGCAGTGTTGCAGAGAGTATTGTTTGCATTTGGTGGTAGCATTGAAGCATTCAAGCACATGCTGCCAGTGATCTCAGTAGATGGGACCTTCTTGACAGGCAAATACAAAGGGCAGCTCCTGACGGCCATAGGCGTTGACGGTAACAATCAAATATTGCCGTTGGCTATTGCATTTGTGGAGAGTGAGAATTATGAGAGCTGGCTATGGTTTCTAAGACATGTGAAGGCTGGAGTTGTAGGCACCCGTCCTGGTGTGTGCGTAATCCATGATCGCCACGCCGGTATTATAAAGGCGATACGAAAACTTCAAGAAGACCCTGAGGAGAGCGTTCCTTGGCCGGACATGAGTAACCGGTGGTGCAGTCGTCACTTAGGGGCAAACTTTTTCAAGCAATTCCCGAAACAATCTTTGATGAAGCTATTCAAGAGGCTTGCTAGGCAGAACCAGCAGAGAAAATTTGATGCTTTATGGGGGTTGCTGGATGAGCACACCAGGAAGAACGTCGACGAGAGGAGCAAGGGGCCGGTCACTCCTGGGGCGGCACAACCGCAATGCTTGCCAGCAATCGATGAGTCTAACCCAAGTGGTCCAAGAAGGAGGAGCGCGCGAAACATCAAGTGCTTCTCGCAGTGGATCGAGGGGGAACCATTGGAGAAGTGGTCGCTGTTGCACGACACGGATGGCGCAAGGTACGGAATAATGACAACTAACCTTGCCGAGGTGTACAATTGGGTTCTCAGGGGTCTCCGTTCTCAGCCCCTTGTCGCCATCGTGGAAGGTGTTCTTCACAGCACAATCCGCTACTTCAGGGAGAGGCACGCGAGTGCCGCACTTCATGCGGCCAATCCCGGAGCCCTGTATTCGTCAAAAATTACTGCGTACATGGAGACGAAGGCACAGAAGGGTCAATTGCACACAGTGCATTGCATGGGCAACAGGGAGCATCGTTTCGAGGTGATACTCCATGACAGAGCCAGATTTGGGACATCTCGTTCACTTATTACTCACGAGGTATGCCTTGGAGATCATGCAAACGAACCTAGCTGCACATGCAACAAGCTTAAGTTGTTACACAGGCCATGCTCTCATGTCCTCGCTGCATGCGGAACCGTGGGCATGGATCCTTCCAACTTCATGTCCGAGTACTTTTTCAAGGAGAGAATACTGCAAGCTTGGTGTGGGGAGCTCCGGGGGTTCAGGGCGTTGGGAAACTTCACCACTTTGGACATTTCAGCAAGGACCTGGGTTCCGGATATTAACATGCTGAAGGGTGGGAAGGGTCGGCGACAGAGCCGACGTATTAGAAATGACATGGACGAATCACAAGCTGGAACATCTGGTGCACGTTGTGGGTGATGCGGTCAGGAGGGGCACACAGCTAGACGATGCAATGCATGTCCTGATCAGTAGTTGGTGTTGTAATGCATGCTAAATTTCATGTACCATTTGTTAACCTTGTATGTTACATCCCTTTTCTATAATGCACTTATTTCGTGGACATCTGTGCTCAGTATTGCTTGTGATAACAACTCCACGAAGATAACAACTAATCCATCACATGCTTAACACCAGAAGTTTCAACGAATGTCACAGAAAATGAAGGCGTCACGCACTTATAACACGAAACAACATATACATTACACATATAGAATTTATGAAAAGTAGTACACCCAACATTTTAATTCAACACAACAGTCCTACCGCCACAGCATCAACACATGAACAAATACATGAACTAAAATACGACACAACCATAACCCTCGTTACCTACATGCCAAACGAGCCTCGTGGCACCCACATGGAGAATTGCTGAGGGGGCCGCCTCGGACGTGGCTGGCCGTCATGGTAGTGGCATGCACATATGCAGCTCGGGTTCGCGCAGCAACATGTGGGATCATAAGAGCTTCCTATATTCACGACCTCCTCGTTGCCCCTCTCACGTTGCATCTGTTCGCGGAGGTCGTTGTTCTCCTCAGTGAGACTCTCCAGCCGGTACTCCAAGTCCCATATTCGCGCCCATAATGTATCCACATAACGATCAACATACCGTTCATGAGGAGGGTCGATCCAGCGAGAGAAGTCGTATTTTGCCATCTGCAAAAAAAGGACGGTAAACTTCGAGGGTCCATAAGCAATAAAAATTGTAATATTACTAATTTGTACCCCGGAACGTGAGCATCGGAAGAAACGTCGGCCGTCATCGTTTGGGGAATCCAAAATCTGCACGACCGTGTACTCATTGTGTCTGCATTTCGGCCAAGCTGGTTGAGCACGGCGGCTTGGTATCAATCGGTACTGTGGACCGAACATATCCCTCCTTTCTAAGGGAATGTATTCCTTCGGTGACCCAAATCCCACTGGCCCCTCGGCTTCCGACATGATATGTTCGATTTACAATGTCATGGGACCCCAACCCTGCTACTTATAGCAAAACGGGGCAGCTTCATGCAGTGACCAAAAACAAGATTACAAAAGAAGTCAGCTTTTGCTCAGTGAAATGACAAAAGAGGCCAGCTTTTGCTCAGTGAGATGTCAATAGAGTGCAGCTTTTGCTCAGTGAGATGACAAAAGAGGTCAGCTTTTGCTCAGTGAGATGTCAATAGAGTGCAGCTTTTGCTCAGTGACATAACAACACGGCCCAGCTTTGCTCAGTGACATGACAAAAGAGGTCAGCTTTTGCTCATGGAGATGACAAAAGAGGGCAGCTTTGCTCAGTGACATGACAAAACGGGGCAACTTTGCTCAGTGACACGACAAAACGGGCCAGCTTTTGCTTAGTGACATGACAAAACGGGGCAGCTTTGCGCAGTGAGATGACAAAATATGTCAGCTTTGCGCAGTGAAAAGCCTTCATATGGACTATTTCCTGCTATGAATTTATTACGAGACTACAGGCTCTAAAAATCCTTCATAGGGTCATTTATTGCTACACTGGAATCCTGAACAGATTCCCATGTCGTCCTCTCCATGGACTATGCCCACTGCACCAGATAACCTGCCTACATAAAGGCCTCCCTCCTATGTCTTCCATACCACATCTCCTCCTCAAGGCATCACAATACTACTACACAACAATGTCTTCCTGGAGGTCCGACCCATTTGGAGTGCCGGAGTGGCATGAGCTCCCGAAGTGCCATTGCGGCTTTAGGACGATGTTGGGAGTCTGGACTGATCGAGTACAACGAGCCAAATACGGCCGTAGGTTCTTCAAGTGTCTTGACCTGGATGACGACTTCGTGGTAACGACCATAACTAAATCATTTCTTTTCCGTTATCGTTTTTCAACTTGATCCATGACATGTACCACGCCACACATAGGCTTGCGGGTTCATGGAATGGGTGGATCGGGTGCCGCCGGTATGGCCAAATAACCGGGCAGTGGAGGTGGAAAACAAAGGACAATACTTTGTCAAGATGACTCAGGCTCGCGAGGTGGAATGACAGATGCGGCTTGAGCAAGAGCGCCGCGTGAGGGTGGACCAAATCCGTCTGAAGGGCAAGGAGAATGAGCTGCAAAAGAGGTGGGAGCAGCTAAGTCTGCGTGAAACAGCCATCAAGCGTCAGGAGGAAGAGCTTCAAGCTCGTGAGGCAGCCCTCAAGTCCAAGAGTGACAGGAAGAAGAATGCAGCGGAGCCATCTTCAAGGCGCGACAAAAAGGGGAAACAACCACGCTACACCCAGTAGACAAAATGTGGCGAGGAAAGTGGCCCCGGTCCACACAGTAGGTGGTACGAGCAGTTGGGTGGGTTAGTCGCATATCATGCTATATGTTATGCATGTAATAAAACTGTAAGCGGCATGTTACTCCCAACTGTATTATGAAGTTTATTTCAATTCACATAAGGTTATTATCTCGTGTGTTCGCATTCAATGATTCAAATAGCAAATCATGTAACAATATTAACATACCAGTTTTCTTCGTACACTAATTCTTAGTAACATAAAAATATCATTTACCAATGTATATATCAAACGTTCTACAGTCAATTGTTCTTAAAAAAAATTTCTCACAATTTTTAATGCACGTACAACATACAATAAACATAACTTTTTATTACAACTACACCATATTTTTTCCAGTTTTAAACTACAAAATTGACAAAACTCTACAAAATCACGGGGACTGAGTAAAGTCGCCCTTCCATTGGGCGACTGCGTTATAAGTCGGCAGTCGCCCAATGGGAAAGCGACTACTTGCAGTCGCTCGAAGAACCAGCGACAGATATTGTGTCGCCTCCCGGTTGGGCGAAAGACAGAAGTCGCCCAATGGGGGGGGCGACTGGAGACTATTTTTGTAAAAAAATTTGTCGCGGGTATATTTATGTATTTTCGAATAAAAAACGGATTATCCGTACAAAAAATTCGAGCAGGCCGTGCCACGTCGGACTTCACCTGATGCACGAATGCTCCACTGGTCAACCAACACTTCACCTCAAGCTCGCAGCACAAGCACCGCACGGCCACCATGCCTCGTCTCCGCCGCCTGCTCCTCGACGCCGTCGCCCGACCCGCCCACCCGTTCACCGAGCTCGAGTCCGCCCAAATCCGCCGCTTCCAGGGCTACCTCCGCATCCGCACCGCCCACCCCTCCCCGGACTACCCCGTGTACATGAAGGCCGGCATACCAAGCCCCACGGTAAGGGCAGTGCTACTCGTTGTTAGTTGCTTAGTTCAGTGCACAATGATTGGTGGTAGTGAGCAATCCAATTCTAATTTGAGATGGTCTGAAAACATCATTGGTAGCATCTAAATAATCAGATAGTAGCGAGGTAGTGAGCAATCCAATTCTAATTTGAGACGGTCTGAAAACATCATTGGTAGCATCTAAATAATCAGATAGTAGCGAGCAATCAGAATCTAATTTGAGATGGTCTGACAACATCATTGGTGGCATGTAAATAATCAGCACAAGTGCAGGCTCTCCAAACCGTTAGATTCCATAAATTTGCTTGTTTCAATAATACAGTGTGGTGATGAACTGTATGGGCTTGATTCTAGATTATGGAGTACTGGTAAATTACAATGTTTACTAGGATACTTCTGTTTGCTGCTTGTGGTTCGTGTAGCAGTACATTGTTTGCAAAGGCATATATTTTGACATGTAATTTTACTGGTTTCTTCAAAAAAAAAAGACATGTAATTTTACTGCATTTTTAACGTACAGAGGTAATATTATCATTATGCTATGTTGTAGAGGTATACAATTACAACGAGCAAATGAACAATCCGAAGCATACAGGAAAGGAGATGGTAGTAATAGGTTGTAGGGCTTAAGGACTCTGCTAAAGTTTTTATCCATTTATAGAAGATGAACATGAAGCAATGGTGCAAAAATATGAAAAATACTCTCTAGAATGCAAATGTTCTCGACGAAATATTGAATCTGATTAATTTGTTGAAAAGGTCTATTAAAATGAAGATGATTTTTTTTCTCGAATACGCAGGAGAGCTGCGTATCATTGCATTAAGAATAAAAGAAGGGGAATACAAAAGAAACAAACACCAAAGCCACCCACCACACTCACACCCAAAAAGAAACAAGTTACAAACATGCCCGAAACAGAAAAACTACAAGACCCAGCCTGAAAGAAACAAGCCATCTACCTAGCGACCACTTCTAAATGCGCTAAACCCTTAGCGCCAGCAAGGGACCAGAGATGAGCCTCCTAAAGGAAGGTTCTAATCACAAGCTAGATGTTCGGGTTAGCTCCATTGAAGACACAGTCGTTACGATGCTTCCACAACATCCAAGCCCCTAAAGTAACCAACGAATTCAAACCTTGCTTCACTTCCTTGGGGGACAAAGCGTTGACTCTCATCCAAAAATGAAGATGATCAAATTCTGCACTCTTGACAGTGATCATTCTGTGAGTCTCAGATACAATTGGTGAAACAGTCTTTCATTTTTGAAGGCAGTATCTTTCTTCCTGACCTTAAAAATGTATGCTGTCTTTAAAACCCCAGCCAAACGTCCCCCGTTGTGCATCTATTCATTCATTTATTTCATTAACTAAACTTATGTTGTTCTCATACAGTCATAATGACATGATGGCTAATGCACATGACTAAAGTAAAAATGTACTTGCAATGCACATGAGTTAGCTAAACATGTACTTGCATGTTCATGCAAGTGTGGGGCTCATGTAGCAGCATGCACATGTAGGAGTTTTTTTTCTCCTGCTTTAGTCATTGTTTTTATGTTACGAACTCATATGCTTATCCAATAAGTTAGAAAAACGCAGTAGAAGGAACTTTCTGTGATGGAACTACTCATAATTTGACCTCGGTTGACTGTAACTTCTCTTCATGTTCTAGATAAAATAGTTCAGTGAGAATTCTTATCATAATTTTATTCCTGTAAACATCTTCACCCGTCCATCATTAGGGTGTCAAAATATGCATCTTTATTGGCAATCTATATGCCTCCAGTTCTGCTGAGAATCCTGTAGATAAAATTCAACCCATCGAAATTAGTGTCACGAAGGTAGAGTTTGTCTTTGACCTCTAACAAATGGTCATAAGGTGCTGATTTTGGTTCCTCAGTTTGTTAATTTTGTTCATTTCCAACTGTCTGCTGTTTTCTTTACTAGAATGAACAATCTGATGCATTTTAAGCTCTACAGTTCGATTCAATCTAGTATTGTAAAACTTACGCCAAACGTTCATTAGCGTTGCATGCAGCAAATAAGGCGTGAGGGATGAATGTTGAAAAAACCCTTTTTTTTTTGGGATAACAAAAACCTCTTTTAACATTGTGTTTGTAATATCTCTAGCTTCCCTTAGTTCTTATTGGATACATAACCCTTGATTAACAAAATCTCAAAAACAGAAACCTAGATTAACAATGAGAAGAATCCCATATGACTCATGTGATCAAATTTGTAGAGATCAACTCGTCATGCATGAGATTCTCTTAAACAAGTTAGCGGAGAGTAGAGGTGGGACTTGGGCCGGGCTTCTTTGGGCCAGCCCGAAGCACGGCCGGCACGGCCTGGCCCAAGCTCGGCATGAACGGTGGGCCGGGCCGGGCCTCGAAGTTCGGCACGGTGGGCGGCACGGCACGGCACGGCACGGGAGATCGGGCCGTGCTTGGGCCGGCACGGCACGGCACGGGAGATCCAGCGGCACGGCGGGCCTCGGGCGGCACGGCGGCACGGGGAGGCGGAGCCGGGGAGGTCGGGCCGTCGGGGACCTCGGGGTCCATGGAGGTATCCACTGGAAGAAGTAAAAGAACACATCTTCATGCCTATCGGCATACCAGCACACCCCACCGAATCAAAGCAAAATAGCCATCAAACCACCATTAGTCAACCTCAGATGTGGGGGGGGGATGAGGAGCCAGGCGCCAGATCTGGGCCTAGGCCACAGATCTGGCTGGGGCTCATCGGAGCCGAGCGGCAAGGCGGTGGGGGCGGTCGGACCACACGGCGCGGCGCCACTGGAGTCTGGAGGGGCGGCGCTCGGGGACGGGCGTCGGGGAGTCGAGACCGGGGGCGAAGGCGCTAGCCCTGGGGGGAGCGGAGAAGCCGAGAGGCGGCGCCGGGGGTGAAGGAAATTGGGAGAAAGAGAGAGAGAGAGAGAGGCGCCGAGTGAGGGGAAAGAAGTGAGGTCGTGAGGAGGCGTCGGTGGTAGAAACAGAAGAAGGCAGAGGTGAGGCGGCTTCGGCCGAAGGCAGCAAGAAAAGGGGACCGGGTGGAAGGTTAAAAAAAATGAGAAAAAAATAAAAAGGGGAAATTGGAAAAATTGAAGATGTCTTGGCCGGAACCATATAAGTAATTAAACCCTAGTGTTATCCAACGTCGTAGATTAATTATAGTATGATTTCAGGTAGGTATGGAGGGGATAGGTGAATGTCTTGGCTTAGATTATTCAGAAGCTTCTGAACATGTGAAAAAGGAGCTTTTTCGTGTTTTTCGTTTGTATCATGATAAGTTTGGCAGCAGCGGAAGATCGGAGGCCTCACAGCAAACGCAACATGGGAAGACAAGCTTCGGATCACACTTGTGGAAGAAACTAAAGGGCAAGTCTACTTCTTCGTCCTCTCAGTCTCAGGCATCCTCCAAGTGGAATTTTGTATATACATATATTGTTACTATACTCTTTTCCTTACTCGGGAAACTCCACTCTGGGGCGTAAGGTTTTTAACGAGGCAGTAACATTGTATTTCTAAAATATTAAAGAAATTTCACTTTTTCCCGAAATGTTTATGTTGTTGCGTGCCCATATTTTTATGCAATTAATTTAGTTTCAACTAGTTTTAAACGAGGCGGGTACAAGAGAAAGGAAGATGACGACCGCCGCCACCGCCTTCGCATTCGCGTATAGTAATTTCGGGCTGGGCTTGGGCTGGCACGGCACGAACGCTGGCATGGTGGGCTTTGGGCCGTGCTTAGGCCTGGCTGGAGACGACGTGGGCCGGCACGCCACGACACGGCGAGATGACTGGGCCGAGCCGACACGGCACGAAGCGGCACGAAGCACGATGGGCCCGGGCCGTGCCGGCACGGCACGGCCCAAGTCCCAGCTCTAGCGGAGAGTATGAAATTGGACAGAAGATACCAAACTAAATCTTTGATAGACCAGAACTAGCAAAGTAGAGTTGAAGGGCCAAAACGGACGGGATTACATTTCTGAGCTGTTGGATCGAAGTTGGGGACAGAGGGGGGTGAATGTCGACTTCTAAAATTTCCCCGAAGAAATCTCACTATCTTCTTTTTCTCCGATAGCTATTAACAGCTATGAAGACAAAAGAATATCACTCATCTAAAACAAAACCAGTGCAAAAACAGATAAGAAGAGAGAAATCTCATTTGATGACTTTAGTCTAAAAGAGGAAGCAAAGAAAGATTTTTTTTACTAGTAAACCACGGATCTAATAACCAACAAGAAGGACAAACCCAAAAAGCTGCTGCTGCAAGGAATTTAGACTACAAGAGGTGCTCGGCCAAAACATGAAGAATTTTTTTAAAAAAACCGAACAGCAAGCAGCAAAGAAGGATCAAATACTGCAGAAAAACAAGAGACTGAAATTAAGTTTACTGCTGGCCTTGAGCTCCTTAACTGCCGAGAGATAAATACATTACAGGAGCATATTTTATAGCCAAAACAAGTACAGAGACTGCTGCCGAACACAACACATATATGAATATATATTTGGACCGGTTCTTGCTGCCTGAGGAGACCCGATTTGACTACAAATTAATGACCAAAAATGGCCAGGAAAGAAAATCACGGAAGGAACATAAACTGAAGAAAGGAGAGATAAAGAAAATTGAAAAGCCAGAGTCTACTATAGATAGTACGCACGGAATGGAGAAGAAATCAAAAGATCCATGAACTTTTTATGGCAATAAATCAACTCGAAACAGTGAACTGAGAACAAGGAAAGAGGACCAAAAAGAAAAGCACCAAAAGGCACTGCTCTGTCCGAAAGGAGTTTTTGCAGCTGGAACCGCTTTAGCCAAAAGAGATCACCATGCGCAAAAACAGTGAAGACCATAAACAAGCTGATCCACAGGAGTTTAACTCAAGAACCAAAAGGATATCAAACCCAAAAGAACACAGGAGAAGAGCCAAAAGTAAATCAGAAAATAGATGCACCAAGCTGAGATTTTAGAACTAAGAAACAAGCAACTCAAGTAAAATCTCTCATATAGATTTAGAGGAAGAGAGATTCATAATTACAAAGAGTTGATCTACAGCCTTCTCAACCCAAATAAGAGCACACACACTCAAGAACACACCCTCAACATCCCCATACGCAATTAGGATTTGAGGAACTCATTCATACATAGAGAGAACCAAATAAAACCCTAACTCTTACACCCACTCTCTCTTAATTTCAGCACACTATTTCTCCTTAAAATCCATGAGGACTACTAGAGAACACTCTCTCTATTTATAGCCTTCACTAATGGGTTCACCATTGCTTTACCCATTAACGTTTTGCGCTTTACCCACAATTCATTTTCTTTAGTGCAGCTTTGCGTATTCACCAAAACGCCTCTCGCACATCTTCCAGGAAGTTTCCTCCTTTCTTGTCTTGCAAGCCTCGCAGTAACCTCGAACCCTCGCCGTCTTCGACACCTCCCGACCATTCTGACATCAGCGCCACCTGCGCCTAGTCCGGTCCACCGTGTCTCGCCACGACTCCGCCTCGATGTCCTGCAGCCAACACAGACAAGAAACAAATCACATAGCACCGCTCGAAATATTGTAACCATACAATAACATGATAAAGCCCAAACCGATCGAAACGAAAAATAAACTTTCTAATCACGTCCGACCGCTTTTGACCAAGTCCGACCGAAACGATTGCACTACGCAATGACATGGTCCGAACCACACAAATCAAACTCGACTTTCCTAAACTGATATCAATTACTCATCATACACACGGGATGACCTCAACATGGTCTCTCATGGGCCAAATTAAATTTCTTTTGGAAAGTCAGGTGGTAATCCTATTCTTTTTCCTGAAATTAGCAATGTCGCGTGACTTGACTCAAATAATCACATTTAATCTAAAACCATTTTTTTACATATGAATATAAGCATATTGCAGTACACATCCCAGTCTCATTATTTAGTCCTCCCTAGATTTCAATAGCTGTTCTGTTTACGACATTTGGCTGTATGTTATCTGGAGCACTACTTATTTTATACTACTTGTAATTTGCTCTGGACACCAAACTACCAATTTCAACTCCGAATATGTTATTACCTACATTAAGATAAAAGAACATATGCGGACGATGGCATGCCACAAACTCAACATTAGCATACAATTTATCCGTTCTTGTGGCTTTTGTAGTCTCTAAAGACAAATTGATGCAGGGCTTTGTGATGAATATGCAACCTTCAGAGGCAGAGGTGGATTTTGATCTTTGCCTTCCTCCAACCGAAGATACCGAACAGATCATAAAAGAATCAACGAAGAATGGGCGCCAGCTCATCAAAACTTTACTTACCAGGTGAAATTAGTTGTACTGTTATGTGGATAATAGAAAATAAATCAAATTCTGTATTGGCCAACGTAACATCATGTATTACCTACATTCCTGAAATGCATTATCATTGTACAGCTGATGAAGAAAGGACCAACAAGGGATGTGGCAGGACGTCCCATATTTACACCAACGAATGCGTCAAACCCATGGTGGTCTGTATTTGAACAGGCTATCATCTCTGCGGGTGAAAACTAGCTAAGCCTGAGATTTTACCTTCAACAACAGATTCACGCTTTGTAAGCCAGATGGGCATTCCAGCTCTTGGATTTTCTCCAATGATAAATACTCCAATATTACTTCATGACAATAATGAGGTAATTGATCTTGGCCTGCTGTGTTTTTCTTGTACATAATGTAATGCCCAAGCTAAGTGTAATCTCAAAACTGCAGTTTCAGGAGGATAAAGTACTCCTGAGGGGTATCGAAGTGTATGAACATCTTATTAGAGCACTAAGAACCTTCAAAGGATGATTTATAATGGGAAACTGCCGTTGCATAAAGTGTACGTATTATCATCACATGTAACTAAATGGAGACACGGGGAGAAGCCACAACAATCATGCTCCAACTATCTCAGAATTGGTTCAGGCTGAACGGTACCAGAATAAACATGTTAGAAATTATGTAAATCCGCTGAAGATGTTAATTTGATGGTTATCTTAGCAGATTTACATATTGATTCATGAACTGTGACAAGATGACATGAAGCACACGGCTGGATTGATATTTATGTATTTGGAGGTTCCACTTGTTCCATTTGTTTGCTGAGGGAAACCAGAACTGCCGTACAATTGTTCTGTTCAATTTTCTCTTTGCACTGTCTTATACAGTGGGTAAACCATTTGGGATTTCAAGTGAATTTTAAACGTAACTGTTCGTGGACATGTTTGGTAATGAAATTGCGGAGTTTATCTATGTGGGAAATGGTAGCGACTGCAAGTTGCAACTTTTGGAGGCAGTTTAACATGAAGTGTCATGATAAAGCGATCCAGAAATGGTAGCTTGGAACTTTGGAACTGTGGATCTATTTTGCATGTGAGTTGGGAACTGTGGATTGATCAAGAACTATCATTCGTGCAGACCAGCATGACACGCATGACACCTTCAGTTCCAAATGAGACTAGGCTTGTGCCTTTTAGACGAGTTAGCAACACACTCACAATATAGGTGAACATGTAGTGACAAACCAAATGACTCCGAATCATGTGTATGAATAATCTCGATCTCTCCTTTTCTTTTCCTTATTATGAGATACGGGCCAACTAGGTTAAATAATCGATGCGAGTGTATGTCCTATCTTTCACGGTACTTGAATCACAAACGGCAAATAGCTCTCGGAAATTGCGCAATAAAACAGCGAGAAATAGTGTATGAGTGTATATATATAGAATTTTTTGTACGGATAATCATTTTTTTATTCGAAATTACATAAATATACCCCCAGGAAATTTTTTTACAAAAATAGGCTCCAGTCGCCTAATGGTTGGGCGACTGGAGCCTTTTGCCCAACCATTAAGCGACACAATTTGTGCGACTAGCATGCAGTCGCCATCCCGTTAGGCGACTGCATGTAGCCCCCGTGATTGTTTTAGATTTTGTGAATTTTGTAATGTTGAACCGGTAAAAAATACGGTGAAGTTGTAATAAAAGTTTATGTTCATTGTATATTGTACGTGCGTAAAAAGTTTTTTAAATTTTTTTATGAAAGATTGAGTAGAGAACGATCGATACATACACTGTTAAGTGAGATAGTTTATGTGCGGAGAAGAGATGATAGACTTATGTAAATTTAAATAAACTTCATAATATAACTGTGAGTAACATGCAACATGTTTTTTCATTACATGTATAACATATATAGCATCTGCAGCACGCCTCAGTCGCCACCCTGGTGTGCCCCGTCACCGCGCCCGCGTCCTCCCATACGGCCTCGCTTGGCCCTCCTCTGGTGCAACGGGTTAGGACGATCCGAAAAAGTAAAACGAGCAGGAGGGTGTCTATCCCGCCCCTGCGCTGGTGGAGTCAGCTGCACCTCTGGCTGTGTGCCCTCCGGTGCACCGGGGAGGGCACTGCCAGAGAGAACCTCCGGTGCTGCGTCGGAGAACTGCCCGAGCCACTCCGCGAAAAACTGGTCCACATGTACATTTAAATACTATATTTTGTACAATAATGCATTATAAATGGTATACAAAATTTATAAACTAAATTTCTAAACTTAATTTCTAAACTATATTTACTAAACAAAATTTGAGAATTAAATTTCTAAAGTTGATTCTCTAAACTAAATTTCTAAAGTTAATTTCTAAACTAATTTTCTAAACTATATTTCTAAACTACATTTTCTACACTACATTTTCTAAACTAAATTTCTAAACTATATTTCTAAACTAATTTTCTACACTACATTTTCTAAACTAATTTTCTAAACTAAAATTCCAAACTAATTTTCTAAACTAAATTTCTAAACTAATTTTCTAAACTAAATTTCTAAACTAATTTTCTACACTACATTTTCTAAACTAATTTTCTACACTACATTTTCTAAACTAATTTTTTACACTAACAAAAAATATAACACCAAAAAATTACCTGAAAATCGCACACTCACTCTCCTCTTCTCCTCCTCTCCCTCTCTTTCTCTCCCCCTCCTCTTCTCCTCCTCTCCCTCTCCTTCTTTCCCCCTTCTCTTCTCCCTTCTGCGAGCGGCCGAACGGAATGAAAACAGTGCGACGGTGGCCGAGCGCGGTTTTATATCCCACCTCCAGTCGCCCCACCGTTGGGCGACTGAATTTCAGTCGCCCAACGGTTCGGCGACTTCATGAAAGTCGCCCAACGGTGGGGCGACTGCAGTTAATCGCTGAACGGTTGGTAGACTCTTTATGTGTCACTTAATGGTTGGGCGAAAGGCTCCAGTCGCCCAACCATTAGGCGACTGGAGCCTATTTTTGTAAAAAAATTTCTCGCGGGTATATTTATGTAATTTCGAATAAAAAAAGATTATCCGTACAAAAAAATCTATATATATATATATATATATATATATATATATATATATATATATATATATATATATATATATATATATATATATATATATATATATATATATGCGCAACAGGCCAACAAGTACGCGGAACCTAGCTTCCCAACAGCAGCAATTAACTTCTGTCCAATCAGCCGAACAGCAAACAGGATTTAATTAGATGTAAACCTCAGTTTCTCGGCTAATAGATCTATTTTCCTCTCTTCCACAGCAGTAAAACAATAACTCTCAGATTGATCAAGTAAGACGAGAACAAACCGAGAAGAACAGCAGCAGATGGTAACTTGGTCTTGGATCGAATCAACGCAGCAAAACTCGCCTTGATAATGCAATCCTGCAACCTGGATGACCTCCTACTCGCACACCGACACCAGGAAGAACACGAACTGGATGGTGGAGAATCCTCATATTAAGGGGCCGTTCGATACGGCTTTTTGGTGTGGCTTTGGGCTTCGCCTTTGGGCCAGAGAAATTAGAAGCCGGATTGAATACGATAGCTGCGGGAAACCTAGGTAAAAGCGGCTTATCCCTCACTTTGGCCCTGTCTGTTTAAGCTTAGATTTTTTGGCTTATAGCTTAAAGCCAGCTTTTTGGCTTAAGCAGCTTAAAATCAGTTAGCTTTTAAGCCAAGTTAGACTATTTGGTATTCTAGCTTTTTGATGGGTTGAATGGTGTGGCTTATTACCAGAAAGTCTGAAATATCCTTATTATATGTATTGTTGCACTCAAGAGGAGGCCAGCGGGGTCACCGGAGGACGGCAGATTTGTGGAAGGATGGTAGACGAGGCCGACGGGGTCTCGGGTCGCCGGTCGCTGGCGGGGTTTGTCGGAGGACAGCGGATGAGGCCAGCAGGGTCGCGGGTCGCCGGCGGGATTTGTTCGAGGCCGGCGGGGTCGCGGGTTGCTGGTCGCTGGCGTGGTTTGTCGGAGGACGGCGGATGAGGCCAGCGGGGTCGCGGGTCGCCGGCGGTATTTGTCGGAGGACGGCGGACGAGGCCGGCGGGGTCGCGGGTCGCCGGCGGGGTCTCGGGTCACGGGAGGACGGTGGTGTCACAGGTCGTCGGTGCCGCAACCCTAATCACACGATTCGGTTTGGGAGGGGATTGGGAGAGAACGGCCGAACGGCCAACGGTTTATATACCAATGGCATTTGTGTGTAAATCTTTCGAAGTTCAGTGGCAAAACGTTATTTCTATTCCGCAAAAGCCAAAAAAAGCTCCTTTCAACTGGCTTTTGGCTTTTAGTTATACAGTGGCTTTTGGCTTTTTAAAAGCCCAGTACAAAAGCCAACCGTTTGTTTAGACTTAGACTTTTTTGCTTATAAGCCACTGAAAAAGCCAAAACAAACAGGGCCTTTAGACTCCACCAGCACCTCCCATTCTCAGTGTATGCCTCACGCTTTCCCCTTCGCCCGTTCCATGCTCGTCCACCTCCTCTCCCCGCCCCGGCCAGCTGCACCTCACCGCATCCATCCACAGCCTATCCCCTCCCCCCTCGATCCAGTTGAGCCGCTACCTTCCACGTCCGGTTGACCTGCCACCTTCATCGCTGCCTACCCATTTCCTTCCCGTCTCCTTTGCCCCCAGGCCTCAACCCCCTCACCCCAGATTTGCCCAGTTCCCCCAAGATCTGGTTGATCCGCCACCTTCCCCTGCTGCCTACCTGTTGAAATTTTAGGGGAATTTCGGTAATTTCTCAATTGAGAAAAAAAGGTGATGTGGGGCCCACCTATCAGTGGGCTGAATGGAAGAGATAAGGGGAGGAGACTGCATCTCCTCCCATGCGTGTGTGCTCGCCAGATCTATTTTCCCTATGCGTGGCTCGTTCGGTAGATTCGATATGCGGGGCTGCAGCAACTTCAGCAGAGAGGGAACGGGTGCTGGCGGCGCTTGCGGCCCAGGAGCCTCGGCTCCGGCCATTGGCAGCCACCACGCCGATCGCCTCTACCCCTTCCTCCGCTCTACTTTTAAAGCAAGTCACCTCCTCTCGTGAATGGCATCGGAAAAACGTGAACACTTTCTTTTCCATTCTTTCTTCTTCTCGATTTGGCTCTGGTTTTTGTCTTTGGAACCTCCTCTTCGCTTACAACCACCGGCCTTGGTGGTGGTTTGAGGTCCCTGGTGCTCATTGGAGAGACGCACTTGGTCGGTGCTTTTCTTGTTATTGTGTGGCGTTCCCTTCACCTCGGCTTTGTCGGCTTGGTGATTCCCGAACGACAAAGGTGGGCATTGTATCTCCGTCAACCACGCTCCTCTCTCGTGGTAGCACATAGGGGCACTGGGTTTTCTAAGTTAGCACCTACGGGTGTGCCTTGCTCAGTTCTTGTTGGCGATTTTGCTTCCACCGGCTTGATTCACTTCTGCACGGCTTTGAGTGCCGTCTGCACCATGAGTATTTCAATTCTTTTGTTTACAAACATTGGTGACTGTGCTTGTTCTTTAATTTTTGATTTAAATTCAAGTACTAGGAGAGGCTATGTTTGCTTGTGGGCTCGGTTCATATGATCTGTGATGAATTTGTCGAATACTGAGATTGATCTAGATAACTAGAATAGGTTTGAGATCAAGTGGGTTGCTTTTTACTGTCTATACCGTATCTATTTGTGTTATCTCTTTCGGTTGATCATATTTGTTAACTAGCACTGTGATTATTTGACATGCAGTAGTAATATCCTCTGTTCAGTTCGATTCAGAAGAAATCCTTTTCTTTATGATATTCTTCTTATGAGATTGAATTTTCAATAATCTGGATATTGTCTATCAGACTACTGCTTTAAAATCCTTTGCATGTGAACATTTATTATACCGAAAGTTAGAGATTGCTATCCTATGTATATGCAAGTCTGTGATAGTGGGAGCATAAATTAGAGCTCAAATCTTGATTACTAGTTGTCTGATCATTAGTGAAGAGTTTCGACAATAGCATGAGAAGGCCAAGATCAAAAGTCTTGAGCAACTCTGTTCTGAGAGCAATATTCAAGCAATTCTTGTGCATTATGCAAGAGTTAATTGCTTCCCTGTTCATGGAAATACATGATATGTTCATTTAAGCAGTAATTTGGTTACATGCATTGGCTATATGCTCTTTTATAAATGACATGGTAGACTTACATGTTTATATGCTATTTATGTCATTTATATTCTGCTAAAAATGTTCTTTAATTATGCTTTATTTTGTTGGAAATTAATCTAAACATATCCTTATACCATATTTTCTACAACACTAGCCATCTCCTTCCTATCCTCCTTGCTCGCAGGCCCCACCTCCGAGCTGTGATTGTACTTAATACTGACAGTTTTGATTAACCATCTGTGATGAGACGTCTAGTATAGTTTGTTTTGTAGTAGTGACCCCATATTTACCCGGTCCCCCACACACCTCCACTGCATTGGCGTCTGCGTCACAATCGGTGTCCACGTCCGCGCTGCTCTCCTCGATAGCTGGCTCATCCTCCTACTCATCCACATTAGATGTCATGTCTCTCATCTAGTCAGAGTCAGCCTCCAATGTGCCTTCATCATCCGGATTGGGAAGCGGAGGTGACATGGCCCGTGTAGCTCCGCCCAGCTCGCTGCTCCGCCTCACCGAGTCCGCAGTGCCCTCTGCTCCCATCACTCCTACCGGACACCACAGCAAGGTCCTCGTCTCATCCATGCCATCATTGATGAACTCCCGACCACGCTAAAGGTGCCAGCTTACTCCGCTTATGCATATCCTACCATTTCCAATTTTGTCTCCATACAACGGCCCATTTTTGGTTGTGTGCGTTGCTGGGTGATGAGGACATCACTTCCATGCATACAACCATTGGATCTGAACCTATATACTGGCAAGGTCCAATCACACGAGGTCGCGCACAACAATTGAACTATCAGGTAACTTTGTTTTTAGGAGCACATTTTGTTTCTCATGAGAATATGCTACTACCTAATGCATGTGATGTTCTTTTACTTAGGAACTTAGGAGCTAATCATGAAGACACACATGTGCGATTCAGTTCGGCCTCCGAAGACAGCATCAACTTCAAACGTGCATAACATTCACATACGGAGTCCGTTTGAGGCCCATGAGTACTCGATGGAAAGCTGTTCTTGTCTTCTTTCCAATGGATCTGGTCTTATCTCCAAATTCCTCCTATGCACATTGTAATTACTCAAAGAAGATGCTGCGTCACCTGTTTGGGCCAACTTGGGCCTTGTAATGCTTGAGCCCTATGAGAATGCGTCCCCTCTCTAGGCCCGTAATGTTCACGGCTGCACTATTTACATGAACAGTACCATGAATAGTACCACATCTTATTTCTTAGTTTTGTGCGGCCTTCCCTCCCCTATTTAAGGAGGCCGCACCCTTTTAGTTTGCTTGGATTTCGTTTGCTTAATTTTTCCATTGTGAAAACTCTTGTTCTTCGCTTGTTTTGACTAGACCAACCGTAAAGAACCTCAGCGGAATCCCACCTTTTGAACTCAATTTATATATTTGCAATTTCAGATTGCTTGTGATCTTGTTCTTGCGTGTTCTTCAGTTGCATGCAGGAATAGACCTTCGTGGTCAGGTCAACCGCGCTCTTGGAACGGTTGATAATGACTTGGTGATTAGTTTAGCGATTGCTTGGTTCGTACGTGATGCGTTCGTAGCCTGGATCATGAGAGTTGATCATCGCTAATCGAAATTATCCTTCTCATCGAAAGATCGGGACAACATTAGCACATCACTGGGTGTGGTCTCATGGCTGTCGTTCTTTCCCTTCCGCTTCCGCTGCCTTCGCTCAGATGGACAAGGCACAAACTCATGCACACCTACACTACCATGCAAATACTACATGCACTTCTAGTGGCGGATCCAGAAATGAAGCAAGTGTGAGACTAACTTATGATAGATTAGAAATCTCACTAGGTTGCAATTAAATTACATCATAGCAAAAGTACATAAGCACTAAATCAAACAATAATAAAATTACCCTATAAAAAAGAAGAATAAAATTAATTTAGAGCAATGGTGAGGCATGTAAGTCATTATGTGCCTAAAATACTCTAGAAACGGATAAAATCTACTGGCCATGGCAAATCAATACAATTGACTTTCCTTTATCCATGAAACCCTTCACCAAACGAATGACTTTATCATTCAACGCAAGGTACTCAGGAGCCCGTCCACTAGGGATTACAAGTGTAACATAGCTTGAAGCACACACACTGTCAAATGATGTTGTCAAAGCAAAATCATGACTAGACTTCTCATTGTAAGTTTGGCCACCTGCAAAGTCATGAATGGTAGTTGAGCACTTTTCCTTGGCACCCTTATCAGGGCAAACTGCATCAACATAGCAACCAAGAGCTTGAAGAGACTGAAATGGGAACATAACCTCATAATCCTCCATGTAATCCTATTTAGCATGTAATTAAGCAAAAAGGTTCAATACAGTGGTTATGACTTATGACAAATGCGAAAATCAAATACCAAGAATATGAAATTTAATTGATTGGGAAAGTTTCTCTCAAAACATACCCCACAAAGGAACAATATTCTTTTGTTCAAGCTTGCTACGGAGCCTCCAAGTGCTTTTGTAAAAAGGCTGATGAATATCTCTCCATCTAACAATAATCCTAGCAAGTAGCAATATATAATTCTAATTATTTAATTCAAATTTGGCACTTATACTATGGAACCAGGAAGTAGCTACTGATTAGTGAGTAGTAAGGCAATTTACAAACCACTGTGAGGCGGCTTGGCGGTGGATGGCTCTATGAGAACTTGATCTCTACAAGCATAAGCCTGCAGCAATTAATAAATGTCCTTTTAGATATTAAGAAAAAAATTGGATTATGATTGTAGAATCTCGTTGCACTTGATAAAAATTGACTCACAAAAGAACAAGGAAGCAGATTGATCTTGAGGGGCGGATCCGAAGGTGAGGGGCTGTGGGCACCTACACGAAGCTGAAGGTCGGAGGCAAAGGGCAAAGCCAAAGGCTAGAGCTGAAGGGCCCAGGGGCGGCGACCTCACCCGAGGGAGGAGGCTGCTGGGAGGACGCACCTGGAAGGGCGGAGCCGAACGTGAGGAGCCGTAGGTGCCTAGGTAGACCTGGAGGCTAGGGCCAGTGACAGCACTAGAGGTAGGAGGCGGACCGTGCACAAGGGGGATCGATACTTGCCTTGCATGTGCGTCGATCGGGCTACCGGGGCGACAAAAATGGGAGGCCCAGTGGCCCATTGAAGTTAATGGGCTAGACTGGGGCTACATGCTTAGCCCGGGTCCTAGGTCCGCCCTTGTGCACGTCCCCTTTGACTTGACTTACTCAGCCCACTGGAAAACAACCTAAGTCTTGATTATTTCCAACAACTTCTCTCCCTCTCCACCAAAGCTTTTAGGCACGACAACCAAGTTCTCATTGCCATCTTTGCTTCTATGCCTTCATACCCTTCCATATCGTCCTCTTTCACTCTCACTTAGTGTTAGACTAATTGGCTAGGTTTAGAATATTTGTGATGATGAATAATTGACGATGTTGTTTATTGATGTTATTTGAGGCGTGTGACATGTGTGGACTCATGTCAGTCAAGTTATAGAACTTGTGTCTGAAAAAAGATGTTGTTTTGGTCTTTGCATGTGTAGGGTAACTCAGAGGCGATCATGGTCTACGACGAGGACTGGAAGATGGCTTTGTGCAAAGCATAGTCCAGATAGTCAAGGATGCGGGAGAAGACGGTCATACTCGAGTTGGGGCGTGTGGAGATCAAATATGTATGATACGTGTTGGAGCTACGAAGACACGATCCAGAGGCTACGATATGTAACAAAAGTTGAAAAACCTGTGTTATGCAAGAGTTTTGGGTCTCTTATTTATTAGAATTGGATAAAAACTTATAGTCTTAGGAATAAGATCATGATTTAGGTTCTAGACTATAAATAGAGATGGGTTAGATTCTAACTCCAAAACTAAGGGATACTAATTTCATAAGTTTGAGAAGTGTGGAGAGGGTACCTTGTAGCTAAAAACATAATGATACAATAATAAAGAAAATAGTACTTGTGCTCTAAAGGAAACAAATATATTGTAGGTGTACTGTGGAGGCGCACGGCAGAGGTGCTGTCCTTTTTGCGCGTCCATGATGTGAAGACTGCAGGAGCGCAGGACGCCTCTACTTCTTGGTGGCGCTGGTGAGGCGCCCCATCAACAGTCAAGCGAGGTGTGCCTTCATGTGAAGACGACCGAATAACTAGGCGTTGCTTTTTTGTGTTGTTTTCCCATCTCGTCACAAGCAAGGACCGAGTGCATCATATTGTGAGAAGCGGCGACAGAGTAAGGGTACAAGAAAAAAATTTCAACAGAGAGGGGACTGAAATTGACATCTTTGAATTTTTAGTTTGCTATAGTAACTCATACAGTAACTATAATACCACACACTATTTGCTACAGTACACACGCGGTTTGCTAGGTGCTGCTCGGTTAGACTGAAATAAGCTGGCTTATGGCTGAAATTGCACTGTAGTTGGCTGAAATTATACCGTAGCTAATGGTGACTTATTTGGTGTAGCTAAATTTAAAAAATTTAAAAATAGAAAAAACATGTTTGTCCATCACGAACAATGCAAATGAATGCGAAAAAAATAAAAAAGCCCAAAAAAGCTAAAAAGCCAAAAAAAGATGAAATTTAGGAATAGTGGAAAATAAACCAGAAGCCAGAAGCTCAGGGCCTGTTCTTTTCAGCTTCTAAAAGCTACTTTTCAACTTTTTTTTTATAGTAACTAGTTTTTAAACGGAATATCTTTTTAAGATAGGGTCTAGCTACTAGTTAACTGTAGTACATACTGTACCGACTTCATTTATATTGGCAAAAACTGTACGTGAGTTTCTGTTACTTTGTAATCTCTCGCACGAACAACCCAAAAGCCACAAGCTGCAGCCAAAAGCCACAAGCTTCAGGGCATGTTCTTTTCCTCCGAAGCTGGCGGCTTTTGGCTTTTGCTACAGTACCTAACTTTCAAACGAAGTATTTTCTCAAGACGGAGTCTACAAGTTAAACGATGTACACGTTAAAAGCCCAACATCTATACCATCCAAAATCTCAAATGAGTATCTCTCTCCGTAATCTGTATCGTAAACAGCCAAAATTCAAAAATTTCAGCCAAAAACTATAAGCCGCAGCCGTTGCCAAACATACCAACCAAAAAGAACATGCCCTTAAGCCGAAATAAGCGGAATCATGGTACCAGAAAAATATTTTTTCCTTTCCTTTCCTATCTTTTTGTTTTTGTTTTTACTGTGTTAATAGGTTAGATAATCAGGAGACAATAGATTTAAAGAAAAAATTTTCGCCATGGATTACAATCATTCAACTCATTCTCTGATTACCATCGATGATCCTACACTCATCATTAACAACAATTTCTCCAATTAAAATAAATTGGGCATAAGTTTTACTCGTAACATTAAAATTTGATGCAATAGCATAAATTAATACGGTTGTGGTGGTTCGATCCGCTGCTCATGGCAGGATTCAAGAAGCTTCTCGCCATCTTCCTGCCCGTCCACTGCATGTCTCCTGTGCCCAATGCATTCCAGCTGCACGCTGACGGGCTGAAAGATACGCATGTAAAGATTTAACTATTCGCGCTGTCCATTCCCCCGCTTTGACGAACGAACTGAGAGAAAGAAAAAGGGGAGGAAAAACTGAAGGATCATGGCCTCACTGTGGCACACTTACACCATACTATCAGGGTTTTATTTCTGCGAGCTAGGCTGTTAAAACGCGTGAGTGTGGGCCACGAGGAGGCGCAACCGGGCGGGTGCTGATGCTAATGCGTGCTTTATTACGAGTATCTAGATGACTTGTGAGACACCGGCTCTTAATCCCATTATTGCGAACACCTCTGCCAAGTGTCTCATCAAAAAAGCACCTCTGGCAAGTGGACATGCATGTTACATGTATGCTAACGAGGCAGAGCAAGAAGAAACAAGGTACGTACTTTTTATATATATAAATGTGTGTGTATGTATATATGTATGTATATGTATATGCGCGCGTGCAAGGGTGCGTGAATAAGGTAGCTAAATCACTTGCCGTTTTGACCCCTGGCACGCGTTCAGATTCACACGTATTGAACGCACCGGGCTAAATTAAACAATAACAGATGGATATACTAAAACAACCAAACAAATGAGCGACATATACTGCTACACCTACATTGCATTATGCCATGGGTGTAACTATCGTCTCGTCGGCAGGTACATACGTCAGGCAGTCTAGCCTGAGAGCCCCGGCGCGCATCCAGCCAGTAGCCACACGCGGTTTCGGAGGCGCCGCCCATCCAATCCACCCCCCAAGTCCCCGACCCAACCACCTCTCTCTTCCTCGCCTGCAACTTGCGCAGCCAGTGCCGCTCCAGCTAGCCTCGCCCCTGGTGCGCGCGACCAAAATCGTACGTGTTTGTTGCCGTGCTGACGCCGTACGCCGCCACGGCCGCGCGCCTACATCCAACCTATCCCCCGTCGCCGTCCGATCCCGTCCCCACGCGCCACCCCAAGACCCGCGAAGCTGCCGCGCCGAATAATCAAAGCCCCCGACGCATGTTACTCCCTGGCTAGCCCCTAGAGTGGTTGCGCGGGCGCGCGAGTTCTCACCACTGTTCATGGGCCGCCGAACTGAACATCGGTCTCGCGCAGCCGCGCGATTCGTCGTGGGGGAAAAGTTGGAAAGTACATGTGGCCGGCTAGCTGGTAATATCTACGCATGTCATGACCTAGTGCGCGCAGCCAACTCGTTGGCAGGTTTACTTACAGCTGGGGATGGCTGCACTACACATGCTGCGGAGTTGGTTTTCGGTTACAGTCGCGAGACCGAGCGCCCGAGTTTCAACGTCCAGGGTGTGTGTCTGCACTAGATAAATAATTAAGGTCTGAATTTAACTCTGAAGCCACATGCCAGTAATTGACCAAAATGTGAACTCACAGGAGTCTACCCAGTGTGGAGTATAATAAGCTTACTGGTTAGTGCTTACAATTCCAGCCGTTTACAGTTTCCGAGACCGTAATACTATGTTCTTTTTTATTTATCGTTATAGATATCGACAGTCTCCAATACGTATCTTTGACCGATATATTTTCTAGTTATATGTTAGTAAAATTATTAAAGCTGTAATGATATGAAAGTATTTTTAGTGACCAATCTAGTGCTATTATTTTTACGTGACAAATCAAAATAACTTTATCTATATTAAAGATCAATATTAAAAGGTTGGCTGCACATATTCTGAGATGGTATTTAGAAAAGAAAGGGGGGAGTAGTATAATTAACATTAGGCGTCAGGAGCATCTGTTCCGAGTGACAGGCAGCTGCAGTTGACACTTTGAACTCGGTTAGCCAGTTAATGTTTACAGCTGTACAAATCCTACTAGAACAAGCCACATTCCAATTAAGCCACTATATATTATACTGCACACTTGGGTAAGCTTGAAGGATATGACGTCTACGTTACAAACATCTCGCACAGGATGCTTCCTTTGTTTTCTTATTTATTCCCTCGGCGTTATTGGCAAATGTACGACTCAAGATTATATATGTTATTTGTCACAGTATCGGTGTGATGTGAACAAAATAGCTATTCAACTGCTAAACAATTGAACAAACACATAAGCCACCTACATTGGCACAGTTCTGACATGTATCCTATAAATAAGGCATCAAAGTATCAACCACACCATACTGGCACAGCACACAGACATAAGACTTGCATCTGAAAGTTGAAACCATCACTGTACCATTGCATCAAAGGAACCAAGAAGCTAAGCGTCATTTGCCAAGAAGCTTAGAGCTAGCCATGGTGAAGACGGCAACAAGCAATGACGCCTCGGCGGCGAAGCAGCTGAGCGGGGGCGGCCATGGAGGCAAGAAGACGTACAAGGGCGTGAGGATGCGGAGCTGGGGCTCGTGGGTGTCGGAGATCCGAGCGCCGGGCCAGAAGACGCGGATATGGCTCGGTTCCCACTCCACCGCCGAGGCCGCGGCACGCGCCTACGACGCCGCGCTGCTCTGCCTCAAGGGCTCCGCCGCCGCCGACCTCAACTTCCCCGTGCGCCTCCCTTTCGACGTCCCCGCCGCCGCCATGTCGCCCAAGTCCATCCAGCGTGTCGCAGCCGCGGCCGCCGCCAATGCCAGAGGTACCATCTTCACCGGCGTCGACAGTGCCAGCTCCAGCGACGCCACCACCGCGGCCTGCAGCTCCAGCAATGCCTCGGCGGTGAGCTCCCCGGAGACGACCAGCAGCGAGGCCGCCCACGACGGCGACTTAGACGGCGGTGACGTGGACTACAGCTCGCTCGCGGACATCGAGGCGTTCTTCCAGTCGCCCAAGTGCATGGAGTACGACATGATGGACCCGTGCAGCGCGTTCTTTGCGCCGGCGCCGATGGCGATGGAGGACGAGTGCAGCTGGGAGGAGGAAGGCGACATTGGGCTCTGGAGCTTCTCTCTGGACTGAAGTGGAGTCAGAGAAGACGAAGCAATGAAGCAATTGACTAATCGTTAATCAAGTGACCAGAATTCAGAACTGGTCATGTATGGTATGATAAGTAATTAAGTATATTTAATTTCATATATATATGATAATTTGATTTAAATGTATACATATGTAATAATAAGCTAATTAAGCGTTGTGGGGGAGCTCTCATGGAGCTACATGTTTTAAGGCAGCTTCCGTGGAGTTAACCTCCTTACAACTGCTTGTTTCATGTGTAAAAGCTACTTTGCATGTATAAGAAGTGCACAAGGAATTATTATGGTATCTGGCTAGCTGCAAATGGTGGCATCCATCCAAACAGCCACGAAAGGCCCAACCTAAGAAGTTTACTGAAAACCTATGCTTCATACTAATCCAATTTGATCATGAAAAATTAAAGTCTGTGATCCAATGAAAAATAAAAAATTAGGTTGTTACATCATCTGACAGGTAGATATATAACCTAAACACTTCCGTTACGGCAATGCGTCATGAAACCTCAGATCAATCTGCCTCAGCATGTTGTAAACAAAACCACCGTTATTGTTCTTTTAGAAATTCGATTGCTCTTTTGCTTTAAAGTTCTCAGAGATACACATATTTTTTTTAAGCAAAACCTTGTTTTCTTAGGACTCAAACGGAGGCCAAAGCGCCCACCTGAACTCAGTTGATTAACTCAAAACTGTTTGTTACAATGCTAGGGGGGGATAGCAAATCCACAGGGGTCCTCCCGGGATAAACAGAGCAGGGCGAGGGGATGGGTGGAGATTACAGAAACTTAAGTAATTACATCAATAAGTTGAGAACACCAGGACAGGGCATCGTCGGGGGGTCATTAATTGGAGGACCCACACACTTTCCACAGCTCAATGTGTTCGTAGAAGAGCTGAAGAGTGGCGGCGGTGTCCATGACAATATGATCAAGGTTTTCCTGTTTGTGCGCTTCCAGATCACCCATGTCGAGTACAGTGACTGATATCAGTCTCAAAAGGATTTGAAACAATGTGATATAAAGAGTCCTATATAAATTATATTAGAATTAGGATACCTACCTTTTTAGTAAGATTTTTTACTTTATTTTAAAGGAGGGCTAGAGTGTAAGATCGAAGAGACGACTTAAGAGGATAAATAGACATTTTAAAATTTTCTTTGGCTAAAATCAAGTTTAGATGCGGAAGCGTAAAGTAAATCAGTTTTGCTCCATTAAGACATAAAACATCTAGTTTCACCTATCTGTACCAACAACCTAAGTCAATATTAAGTTTTGCGATCCTAAGGTGACAAGCAATCATTTCAATTTTAAGAATGTAAATTATAAGAATATAAATGAGCACAAAATAATCAACTCATAACGCCTTCTGGAGTTCTCTTCATGAGACAACCTATTTCATCAATTCATGAAAAATATTAGTCCCACAAATAGTTGTTATCAATTGCCAAAACTCACCATGAACATATAGCGGTGGGGCTAGATTCTTCATAGGGTGATCATGTAAAGTCACAAGGGGTGATCATGGAAAACCCAAGCAATCAAGCAACAAAGCAAGGAAAACACCCATCCATAGGTAGAGGTGCATGAGAGAATTAGAGACTAGGTTATTCTTTAGTACTAGATTCTTGTATATGGTAAGGATCATAGAGTTATAAGAGATTCAAGAGGATTATGAGAGAGCGATAATCCATTGTACTCTTTTGATGTTTTGCTTAATAAATTTGTAGTTAGCTTCGCTAAATCTTTTCTCTCTCGTCATGATTTCTTCAACATCGTTATTTTTGTTCTCTCTATAAGATTAATTTTCTTTGTTCTTGATACTGTACACACTCGTGTCGTATCTCACAGTTTGATACGATCTGGGGGCTACTGCACATAAAAAGGGGTTTCAGAGTATAGCAAGTGCTATCAGAGCCAAGGCCGGATTAATCTGATTTGTGAAAAGATCGATAAAGTGTCAAATAGCACAAAATCAAAATCATTGTCAACAATGTCAAATCAAGTAGAGAAATTTGATGGTGGAGAAAATTTTAGTGTGTGGCAATATGTGGCGAAGGAGGTACTTGTCCAGAAAGAATTAATCGATGCTCTTGAAGGGGACAAACCAGAAAATGTCCAATGAAGATTGGTAGATGATGGAGTGGAAGGCTATCAGTATAATCCATTTATATCTCTTTGATGAGATAAAGTACCCGGTGATCAAGAAGAATTCACCAAATAAATTATGAGAGGGCTTAAAAGAATTGTATATAGCAAAGTCGCTGACAAACTGATGGATGCTAAAGCGACAACTATATATGTTGCGCCTGGAGGAAGGTACACGATTTGTTGACCATTTTAATTTCTTCAACAAGTTTATCAAACAGCTGACTAGTGTGGATGAGAAAATTAAGGAAAACAACAAAGTCGTCATACTGACATCATCTCTACCACCATCATAGGAGTAATTGGTGATGAATATTCTTATAAAAAAACCACTCAACTTCAATAAGGCAGTTGCATATTTATTAGAGGCAGAGTCCTTAAAAAAAGCCATCAAAATCTTCATCCTTAGGTGATCAAGTATTTGGCTGCAGTGGCTGTTGTAGGCAGAAAGAAAAGTCATATGAAGAAGAAGGGCAAGAGCAATGGCACACGTGCATGCTATCTATCTAACGAGAAAGGTCTCATAATAAAAGACTGTCCGAGTTTAAAGCAAATGAAGGGTGCATGCCCAGTGACAGTAGCAAAGGATGATTTGGACGTATTAGCAGTCAGTTAATCAGATACTTCTCATGGATGGATACTAGATTCAGGTTGTTGCTTCCATATATGTTCAGCGAGGGAGATGTTTGATGAAGGATTTCTACGCTCGATGCATAGAACTGTTCACTTAGCAGATTGCAAGGAGTATGCAATTACTGAGGTGGAAACGGTTACATTGAAGATGTATGATGGAGCACATCATATGACGGGAGTTCTGTATGTTTTTGGCTTAAAGAATAATCTAATATCTGTAAAATCGTTTGAGCTCGAACGTTGTGAGGACTTCAAGGTGGAGTCATGCGAGTAACTTGCAAAGAGCAGGTAATCATGAAGAGTATCTAGAGCAATGGAAGGTACCAATTGATGAGTACACCTAAAAGAAGGGCAATCAATAAGAGGTTTGATAAAAATCCTCGCTAGGAGAAGGAAATCATATCGTTAGCAGTAGGTACTCAGATTTCATCTACAATTATATGCGGAACTGCAAAGATAGTTGCAAAATCTAGTAGATGAAAGGTATATGTGCTAACTGTTGGAAGAAGGAAGACGTGGTGGGACCAAGCACACTATTCTAGCGAGCAAGTGGAGCTCAGAGGCGATATAAACCTATGGCATGGAAGGGTGTAGGAATAGGTGTGGTTAATCAAACTATATAATAAAGGAGCACTACTACAGAAAAGGTCATCACAGACGGTTCGAAAACGTCATCACAGACGGTTTTGTGAACCGTCTGTATTTATGGGTCAGTGATAATCGAAGGTCATCACAGACGGTTTTCGAACCGTCTGTGATTATCAGCTATCACAGACGGTTTTTGAGTAAAAACCGTCTGTGATTATCAGCTATCACAGACGGTTTTTACTCAAAAACCGTCTGTGATATTCCCTTCGACCCCTACATACATTTCTGTTATTGGCTAGCCTCAGGAAATGCTAGCCATGCCCTCTGAAACAAGCAGATAATCACAGACAAAAACATACAATTCACACATCTCATTTCCTTTCAGATACATTTCACAGACATAAAACATCCAATTGACATCGCACTTCATTTCACAAACATAAAGCATGCATCCATTTCGCAAATCGATTAATTGAATTGAAATGAAATATCCATTAACAAATGCACAGTTACAAAAGATCTACACTGCATTTGCAGTGATAAGACCAATAAGAAATCATGGTGCGCAGTGGAACCGTCCTCCTGACTTTATGACTTGAGTCAGCAAAAAGTACGCCAACTCTCTTGAATCCCTCCAAGATCAGACTGTTTCAATGCAGTTGACGGGATGGACGCAGTCTGTCGATAGGAATATCAATGTGCGTATATATGTAACGTGATAAGTATGAAATAATTATGGGAAGAGTGACAAACCTTGGGATTGGTGAGCCTCGACTGCTGCTGGTGGCACTGCAAAAAATGGAATGTGTTAGTTCAAGAGGCATTAGTACCAACTGTTGCATAGGATTAATTAATGTGAAATAGCGAATACCTTAAAATCTTCAGATGTATCCGGTTCATTGAACGGGAACACTAGAGTCCCTACTTTAGTTGGTAATACTATAAACCAAATAGCAAAGTCCCTAAACTAGTGTATCCGGTTCATTGAACGGGAACACTAGAGTAAGTCACTTGCTTCATTTGCTGTTTTTTGGCTAGATACATGGAGCATTTGGGTGGAAAGATGAACTGTTTGGTCAGGCGCATGACTGCCAATTCGAAGCATAGCATAGCATCCGAGGCACATCCGAGGTCTGCTGCTGTGTCTTGAGGAATGCCAAGAGCTGGTCTTCAGATGTGGCATTCCTCAAGACACAGCAGCAGGCCTCGGATGTGCCTCGGATGCTATGCTCCATCTGAAGACCAGCTCTTGGCATTCCTCAAGACACAGCAGCAGACCTCGGATGTGCCTCGGATGCTATGCTATGCTTCGAATTGGCAGTCATGCGCCTGACGAAACAGTTCATCTTTCCACCCAAATGGTCCATGTATCTTTTGCAACAATCGCAAGATTTCTTTATCTGGGAACCTCATCCACAACATTCTCCACCCCGACAATCCTTCTTTTTCCCGCAAAATTCAAGGTAATTTTATTACAAAAGTGCAAAAAAAAGACATTCCCAGATTCTTCGTGAGCAGCCACATAGCCGACTTCTTCGGTGAGCGAATCATCGCTACTGGCGTACGTGATCCAGAGACCAGAGATGAAGAAAAGGAGTGGGAAGAAGCAGATGGATAGTCGCTCACCGAAGAAGTCGGCTATGTTGGCTGCTCACGAAGAATCTGGGAATGTCTTTTTTTTGCACTTTTGTAATAAAATTGCCTTGCATTTAAGAAGGAAAAAGATGGATTGTGGGAGTGGACATCACATCTCGGCAGTAGTCGGCATATACTATTACTACAAGGTCTCTAAACAAAGTTCTATGAAGCAAATGACACAAACTAGTGTATCCGGTTCATTGAACGGGAACACTCGAGTGTGTCACTTACTTCATGCCCCTTGAAGGTCTATGTGGCATATACACTAGAGTGGTCCTTGATTGGTTAATTTGTGCTCTCAAATTGTAGGGTTGCGGGAGAAGGGAGGGGTGATGTGGACAGAGAGAGGGGTTGTGATGTGGACAGAGAGAGGGGTTATGTGCCTATACTATATACTATATACTAACACAACAAGCAATGTAATATGTACCAATGTAAACTAAGCAACTGCAGTAAACAATGTACCAATGTAGTATGTACCAAATAGCAAATTAAACTAAGCTACTGCAGTAAACAATGTACCAATGTAATATGTACCAAATAGCAAACTAATTAAGTTACTGCAATAAACAATGTACCAATGTAATATGTACCAAATAGCAAATTAAACTAAGCTACTGCAGTAAACAATGTACCAATGTAATATGTACCAAATAGCAAACTAATTAAGTTACTGCAATAAACAATGTACCAATGTAGTATGTACCAAATAGCAAACTAATTAAGCTACTGCAGTAAACAATGTACCAAATAGCAAACTAATTAAGCTACTGCAGTAAACAATGTACCAATGTAATATGTACCAAATAGCAAACTAATTAAGCTACTGCAGTAAACAATGCTCACAATGCTCAAAACCATAGTCCATCACAGAAACTGCTCACAATACTCAAAACCCTAGTCCATCACAGAAAGTGCTCACAATGCAGACGGTAATCGAGGGGAGGTGGCCGGCGAGGGGCTCGGGGGAGGCAGCCGGCGACGGGGTCGGGGAGGCGGAGGCGACGACGGGCTCGGGATTTAATTAGATCTAGATCGAATAACTGCGCAGCACACAGGGAAAACCCTAGCCAGAGGGTATATATAGGGAGGTTATCACAGACGGTTCTAAACTTAGAACTGTCTGTGATAAATATCACAGACGGTTCTAAGTTCAGAACCGTCTGTGATAAGCCTTTGCGACTGTAGTTATTAAGACAACACCAATAACCACAGCTGCATTCATATCCACCACCATTAATGCTTCGCGCGTGTTTCCATTGCCAGAACGCTTCGTGTTTCGATTGCCAGAACGCTTCGTGTTTCGATCATCTAATTAACGTCTCTCGATCATTATACGAAGCGTCTATATCATTAATGTTTGGGTATACGAACCGTCTGTGCTAAAGGTTAAATATGCGCGCCTAATCCAAGTCTCTTCTACGTACGTACAATATGGATTCTACTATTCTTGTGATCATCTCCTTCCTCTCATCTATTCATCACGAATTGTTCGGCCGGAACCTTACACAGGTGGCCAGCAATTTGCATCTGGAGCAGCTTCTCCGCACACACCCTGCTCTCCTTCCCCGACTTTCTTGCATCCGTCAGCTCGACCTCACATCCGCCGTCAACGGAGGCGTCTCGCTGCCGCTCAAGAAAGGGAAACATCCCTCACCCTGGTTCTTCTCTACAATGTGCGCAAAGCGGAAGAAGATCTACACGCATTGGAGAGACTGATGGATAGCCTTGCCGATCAAGCAAATACGGCAGATTTTGAGGAATCTTTTCATGCTATCCTCTACGACATTATGGATGCTGCTGATCATTTGCCCAGGCTGGAGGAGGAAGTGCTGAGGACAAGGGCAATCTTAACGGCGTTCGAGAATTTAGCGGCTGATCCTCCAAGTCCCCAAGTCGAAGAAGAAGCGTACGAAGCCCAAAAGATTACAATCTGGGAAACTCTTTACCTGTGCGACTTTTGTAATAAATTTGCCTCTAATTGAAATTAATAAATTTGCCTTTAATTTGTGATCTCTTGTCTCAGTAGTTCTGTAATTAAGTTATTAGAAGCAATGTGTACTTATATATTAAACTCTGATCTAGAATATGACAGACAAAGGGACATCACAGACGGTTCTTGTTAAAAACCGTCTGTGAACATTCACAGACGGTTCTTAACAACAACCGTCTGTGATAGTCTACACAACACAGACGGTTTTTAATAAAAAACCGTCTGTGATAATCCCAGATTATCACAGACGGTTTTTAATACAAACCGTCTGTGATATTCCAGTATCACAGACGGTTCAGCGGTAAGAACCGTCTGTGATACTCCTTTTTCCCGCCACAAATACCACAGACGACCTTCAAATTAAAACCGTCTGTAATAGTGTACATTACAGACGGTTTCACAAAACCATCTGTGATTTAGCGTCTACTATTAGCCTTTCTGTAGTAGTGGAGCTCTCAAGTGGAGGGTCTGGACAGGGTAGGCCGTACACTGACATACACATTGTGGTGATGTGTATGAGCCCCTGTTGTAGTGGCACTCCTAATGGTGGGAGGAAAAACAAAAAAAATACGGAGCCGATTTGGAGCAAGTTTTTGAAGAAGCACAATGACTTCAACATATAAAAGTCAATGTGGAGATTGTTGAGTGTGGTGACTCATATCCTAGTTTTTTAGGATTTAAAAAGATTTGCTATAAAGAGTCTTAGATGAATCCTAATAGGTTTAGGACATACTCCACTTTGGAGGAGGGCTAAGAAGACTGTAAAGTCATATGGGGTAGTCATGGAGAACCCAACAACTAAGTAACAAAGTAAAGAAGTCACTCATTCAAAGGTAAAGATACACAAGAAAATTAGAGACTGAGTTATTCTTTAACACTATATTTTTTATATAGGGTAAGGATCCGAGGATACTAAAAGATTCGAAAGGGTTGTGAGAGAGCAACACTCTTTTGTATTCTTTTGAGGTTGTGTTTAAGAAATTTGTAGTCGGACTCGTCAAATCTTTTCTCTTTCGCTATGGTTGCTTTAACGCCATTATTTTAATTCTCTCTTAAGATTTACCTTCTTCATTCTTAATACCATACACGCTTATACTATATATTACATCGGAGCATAATAACCCATAAGGCATGTAGCAGGATAGCAGAGGCCCATTTCGATCTGAGGTTGAGACGGGCAACCATCGATGCACAAAGAACTTCAAGATTTTAGTGGCAGACACTTTGGGGGCAGGGGCGGAGCTCTCAGTATGGCAAGGTATGGAGCTCGCCATACCTTGAATTCCTAGCAATTTTTACCCCTAAATCACTTTGTACCATAGACACATCAAGAAAGATTAAGTTTTACTGTAATAAACTCTCAACTTGAACTATTTATTATTCATGTGAGAAGACTTGAGGAGTTTAGAGATTGTCATGATCTTGCAAGCCTAGCTGCAAAACTAGTTGAACTTAAAAGGCATATTGTATTCCCATTGGTTTATCGACTGATTGAGTTGGCATTGATACTACCGGTGGCGACGGCTTCGGTTGAAAGGGTCTTTTCGGCTATGAAGATTATCAAAACAGAATTGCGCAACAAGATGTCAGATGCTTGGCTTAATGACTTAATGGTGTGCTACATTGAGCGAGAGATATTCAAAGGAATTGATCTTGAGAAGATTAAGAAATCATTTCAGAAAAAGAAAGATAGGCAAGTGCAATTGCCTACCTCGCCTAGACGCAATTGATGTTCATTGTCACTCGGTTAGTCTATTGACTTCACTTGTATCTTTCTATTTATTCTACATGTTTTTACTTATATAGTAGGTGACGATCATGATATGTTATATGTGTATAAACTAATTTAGTAAGAAATCTTTGATATCTATGTTATCGATTTCGCCATACCTTATTTTTTTTCCGTCCTCCGCCACTGTTTGGGGGGATAGAAGTGCTGCCCAAAAAGCTTGGATACTCGGGGTAAGAGACAGAGATGGTGAATGCCTTCCTCAACACCGGGGCAGAACGGGTAGTCATGATCATCAGCTCAACGCAGGTGGTAGAGGAACGACTTGGTCCTTGTTTTCCCATGGCGAAGGATCCAGAAGAAAATCTGTATTTTTTTTGCGCGAAGTTATCCCAGTTGAATTCTTGTAGCGGAGGGCCACATCCAGAGCGGTGGATCATGCGATACAGTGATCCAGACTGGAAATCTTATTACAATAGTCTCTAAGGACACTGGAGTTACAGGCAACAAGTGCATAGTCTACTGCTATGACAGTCAACTTTTGCGAGCTTACTGTAAAAAGAAGCACCGTAGTACCATCGCCAAACATGTCTACCATTCATTGGTCATTGGATCTGATCTTCAGTACAAAATTGAAGCTGTCTATTTGCTAGCGAGTTGGGTATAGTCTGCATTGCGTAAGGCATCAAGACATACAGTGCTCTGAACAGTTCAGCAAATGAACAGATGCAATAAACCAGTTGCACAACAATTGCCTTTTCCATCTGCAAGCTGTCGAACTTCCAGCTAAAGATTACCATTCAAGATGTGAACTTCCATCCGCAAACTGTCGAACTTCTTGCAGTGCAGAGATACATGTATATGCACAACCTAACGTGCTTCGATAATCATGGAAATTACAGCCTTAGATTACTGAAAACCTGTGCTACACTGCTGCTAATTAATCCAATTTGATCAAACAAAAAGGAATCGACTATATGGTACATATGTATATGACTTATTGGAAATGCTATACAACTGCGTCATGTTGTTTTGAGGGGTTTCGGTCGAATCTCTAACCTCAAGAAGTGCTTGAAAATTTGTGCACCCCCACATCTATCTCCGTCTTTTTGCCAGCTCGCTCGCCGCCATTGATTGCCCCGACGCCAAGTGCGCTCTCAACTGTGGCGGAACCTTGCCAACGCTGGCGAGGCACTGCTGGGCTAAGCGATGGCAACGGGGCAGGAGATCATGGGGACAACCCTGCGTGCTACGCCCTGACCCCTATCAACCGCCCTGACCCCTATCAACCTTCTGCTCGCCCTGCCCCACGAAGGCTAACAGGGGAGAGTACGCTCTGTTAGGAACTTCTATTGATTAACACGTTTGAACTCACACTTAAACACACCCGAAGTTGGTAGAACAAAGCAAGAACACAAGAATTTTTGTGCTATTAGAAAACTGACAATGTTTTTCTGTTGTATTAGACTGCTATTTAAATAAATTCCTAGTCTAACTCTAGTGGTTAAGCCACCCTTATTACATGTCACTACCTGCATGATTCCACGGACCTAGGCCATAACGCGCACAATGCTAACAAAACGGAGAATGTGCTCTCGCATGGACTTAGCACGCGTCGATCATTTTCAACAATTACAACAACTCTTCGACTACAGCCGCTACAACCACGACCACGGCCACTACGACTACGACCATGGCCACTACGACTTATGACCAGTAGTTCTACGACTACATAGTAACTCCACGACTGCTACAGTAAACCTACGACTGCAACAGTACTCTACGATCGCTATAGTAAAACTATAACTGCAATAGTACTCTGTGACTTCGACCACGGTAGCTACAACTTATGACTTTTGACCACGGTGAATGTGCTGGATTATTCAACAATCTTCCCCCCTAATCCTTGCCATGTTCTCCTGTGATCTCCATGATGCCAATCGTTGTGCGCTGGTTCTGGAACTTGACGTGCCCGAGCAACTTTGTGAGAATGTCTGCGAGTTGCTCCTTTGTGCTAGTATGCTCGAGGATGATTTTTCCTCCATCAACACACTCACGGATGAAGTGAAAGCTGGTGTCGATGTGCTTGCTCCGATCGTGAAAGACAAGATTCTTGGTTAAAACAATGTTGGACTTGTTGTCCACCTTGAGCACTGGCGCACTGGGCTCTAAGCAAAGAAGTTCGCCCATCAGCCGAGCTAGCCAGATACCTTGACATGCCATAGTCGTTGCAGCGATGTACTCCACCTCACAGGACAACAGCACCATGACTATCTGCTTTTGCGACTGCCAGGCAATGGGCTGCTTTCGAGGAAGAAGAGCACTCCACTGGTGCTTCTGTGGTTGTCGACGTCGCTGGCCACGTCGCTATCACTGAATCCCAACAGCAGCGGCCGGCCGTCTTTCTTCCTTGCGTAGCGGACTCCATGGTTGCGTGTTTCGGTGATGTAGTGCAGTATGTGCTTGACAGTGGCCAGGTGATATTCATGCGGTTCCTCCATGAACTGACTTGTGTAGCCCACCGCATAGGCTATGTCCGGCCGTGTGTTCACCAAATACCGGAGGCTGCCGACTATACTTCGGTACTAGGTGGCGTCTACCAGTGGGTTGGAGCTTGATTTGCTCAGCTTCAAATGAGTTCCATCGGTGCTTGACAGTTGTTGCAGTCCTCGATGCCGTTCTTCTCGAGCACTTTGAGTGCATAGGCCGATTGGCACAATGAGATGCCACTTGGCCCTTGGCTCACTTCAATGTCGAGGTAGTAGGAGAGCAACAACCCAAGGTCGCTCACCCGAAACATTTTCTTCATCTCGGTCTTGAACGCGTGTATGTCGATGACTTCAGTGCTGGTGATGATTAGTTCATCGACATAGACTCCAACGATTAGCCGACGTGTGCTGTCGCCACATGTGTACACAGCATGCTCAGAGATGCTCTTGTGAAACCCCAGCTTTGACAGGCTAGCATTGAGTTTGGCATTCCACGCTCTGGGTGCTTGTCGAAGGCTGTAAAGTGCCTATTGGAGTCGTAGTACCTTGCGCTCACCATTGTCGATGATGAACCCAGGCGGCTGAGCCACATATACCTCCTCCGTTAGATCGCGTTGAGGAACGTAGACTTGATGTCCATGTGATGGACTTGCCACCCCTTGTGCGCCGCCACAGCAAGCAACAACCGAACTAACTCCATGGGCACCAGGGGGCAAATACTTCCTCAAAGTTGATACCGGTCCGTTGATATAGCCCTTTGTGACCAGCCGCGCCTTGTACTTGGAGATGGCACCATATTCATCACGCTTCACCTTGTATACCCACTTGAGCCCAATGGTCGGTGGCCAGCAGGGAGATCGATGAGCTCCGAAGTGCCATTGTCCTTGATCGATTTCATGTCCTCGAGCATCACCTTGCGCCAACACTTGTGATGCTCTACTTCGCCAAAGGATGTTGGCTCATCAACAGTGGTGAAGAGTAGCCCAGCAGAGTCGAGGTCACGTGGTGCAAAACCACAGGGTGAGGCTGGCCTGATGATATAGTAGCTCACAGACTAGTCCTTAATTTGACTTAGGCACCAACCACATACCCCTCGCGCCTAGCAATCAACATTGCGTCATCAAAAAACAATGCATGCTAGCAAGAACCCACACCTAACCATTTGCCTAAGTTGAAACTAAGTTTTTATATTTTGCTTTGAAAGATTTAATATACCTTCTTGACTCACCGAAGTCAAGAATAGATTTTATAAATCATCATTTTATGTGAAACAAATCGTCCCCTCCAAATTATTCTAAGCATGGCTAAGCAATTCTATAAAATTTTTAGTTAATACTAATGTACTAACTAGTTTTTTTATCTAGGGCGACAAGGCATAGGAAGTTCAATGTCAAATTTGGGCCACATACAAAGGACATGGGTATAACTAGAATTTAAATTATATTTAAACTAGGTTTGTATAAAAGTACACATGCATAATAATTTAAAAACAACATAAATAATTTGAATTACTAGGAACAACATGATCAAAGGTGTAAATTGTCTTGCTCAAAGTCTTGATGCTGCGAGTCGTCGAAATCGAACTCTCCAGAATCGTCGTAGTCTAAATACAAAGAGCCAAAGAAAATAAATTCAAATAAACTTAAAACAAATTCCAAAAATTATAAAATATATACTAGGATATATATATCATAAATTTAGATGAATTTAGGAAAAAGAATCAACGGATTCGGAGTTCGGACGACGAAGAACGAGTCATCGGAAGATCAGTTGGAAAGGAAATTACTGGAAAATATCAAACAAAGGAATAGTTCTCAAAATCTTCTTTTTGGCTAGATTTCTGGTTTGCTAGTGTGCAACACAAGTGGGGATGAGGAGAGGAGGTTGCGGTTCAATTTATAGGCTAAGAGGAGCAAATGAATGGCCACGAGGGAAATCTCATTATTTCTTTTTATTTTTAGAAAGAGAGAAGTGCCAAGAAAATATTTGGACCTAAAAAATATAATGGATATTTTTATGGAGATTTTGCAAGATTTGAATTTGAATTTTGGAAGTGTACTGAAAATTTTTGAATGGAACCGAGGCTTGGAAAAAGAACTGGGTTTTGGAATTTGAGATTGAAAATTTTAAAATTCTAAATAAACTTCAAATATTTAAAATGATGGTATAAATGGATATATTATAATTTTGAACAATTTACAAATTTGAATGGGTCAAATCGGACTCAAAATGAAGAAAAACGTGCTTCTGAAAGTTTGAAACTTACGAAAAAGAAAAAGGTGATTTTTAGAGTTATTCTTGTACTGGAAAATTGGATTATGACGTCAACAAGAGGATTTCTTTTTTGGCCAAATATTTTTCAACAAAAAAAGGGTTTTAGTCACTGATTGGTGGGACCGGGTTTATGGTGGATTGTGTTCATGCACTAGCTTGGTTCACCGTGGACTCGGTCCACTGCTGACGTGGCATAGAAATGGGAGGTGGCAGCCAAGCGCTGACGTGGCTGAGCCGTGGTGCCGCGTGGCTGCCACGCGGTTGCCACGCAAGCACGAGTGTTGACGTGGCCGCGCTGGCCGAAGGTGGCGCTCGGCGGTGGCCGATGAGGGGTACGGGGGAGAGAGGTGATGATGGGGAATTAACCTTACCTAGTGGTGGGTTCCGGCGAGCTTTGTGGTGGCTGGCGGCGAGCAAAAAGGGCAGCGGTGGTGAGAGCTCATGGCGGGGAAGGGCTCCAGTGATGTTTTCACTCGGTGGAGGGGAGGCAAGCGTGCGCCTGAGCCCGACGAAGGCGAAGACTGCATTTGCGTGGCTCGGCGCGGCTCCGACTGGTGGCAATTCCTCGCCGGAGGACCTTCAGTGCTCGGCGAAGAGGGGAGACGACACTAGAGCGTCTTAGGCACGAGGAGGAGGAATTGGAGGAGGGGAAAGGGGCGGCACATCTAGGGGATCCTCGGGGAGGGGTTTATATAGGGGTAGAGGCGACGAACGGCCATCGGTTACTCGCTGGAGTGATGGCCGATGGTGAAGGTAAATAAAGGTGAAGGAAATGGGGTTTTAAGTGGAGGAAACCGATGGGATGAATGCGGGAAGTGATTAGGCTTTCAATGGTAGCAAATGCCCGGGCTAACGAGAAGAAACAACCGAATTTAAGAGCTCGGGTGGGGTAGTAATGGCGACGACACGAGGAAGAAGAAAGGTAGAGGAAGGAGACAACTGATAGGCGGGGCCCGTTTGTTGGTGAGAGAGAAGAGAGAGGGAGACAAGCGGATGGACGGATGGTTGCCATGTGGCGCAGAGAAAGAATCAGGGCCGTCGGATGGAGAGGGAGGAGGTTAAGTGACATCGGATGGCTGAGATTAGATCGGCGGTGGTGGATTTAATCCTTACCGTCGGATGAAGGGTGAAGGGGTAATTGAGATCAAGCGAATGGGATTATATCGGTTGTGGCCGGATGAGATCCGGGCCAGACACGTGTCAGGCCAGGGAGATTTTGGTTTTAGAAATTGGTTTTTGATTTTTAAAAACACTAGGAAGCTTGGAAAATACTTAGACAATACTAAATAAAGTCTAAAAATTCCAGAAAAATTTACAGAAATTCCTGGAGATGTTTTAGACTTAGGAAAAGTATTTCCAACTTAAAGTTGGTATTTTAATTTTTATAAAAATACTTTTTAGCTTTAAAATTGATTTTTAAAATCCAGAAAAGCACAGAAAATCTAGATAAAAGCCAAATGCTTTTAAAATAATTTTTTTAAATGGGATTTTTTTATAGAAATTCAAAATACCCTTTATTTAATAATATTTTTATTTATTTTTTAATTAAATTACTTTTAACAAAAGCTTTTTTAAAAGTTTAAACAAGCAAATAAAATCTCCAAAATTCAGGCAACCAAAGAACACTTGATTTTATTTTAAATTAAATTATTTTTTTTGAAGATTTTGAAATAAACAGCTCGGCTATTACAGTGTAGGACCGCTCAACAATTTCGACAAGGATTTCATATGGGCAGAAGACTTTTCAGCAATGAAGCCACTCCTCCCCCTTGTTATGAGGGACAAACATATGGATCAGGTGATCTATGACATCACCTGAACCAAACATTTGGTCCGAGGCACCATGTGAATGTCTACAACTAGATTAGAGCATCAGTTCACCAGTGGGACTACTGGCGAAATCGGTCTCTAATAGACTACATTCCAGCCTCTTTCTAAAGAAGGCGCCATGACTTGATTATAGGTTGTCGGGCTTTCTCGATAGGCCTTCATGTAGTGCACTAGTTGGATAGGTTTCAACCAGCAAATCTTGAGAAATTCAATGGAAAGCATAATCCATTAGAATTTCTATAGATTTGTATCACTGCCATCAGGGCCGCAGGAGGCAATGATAATGTGATGGTAAACTACTTGCCCATAGTTCTTGAGGGGTCTACCTATTCATGGTTGCTTAACCAGTTGATCAAATCAATCTACACTTGGGAGTAGCTCTGTAACTTGTTGATCATAAACTTCACCAAATCGAACAAGAACCCATGAGACTATATGATAGTACACTAAGAGGTGCAGCCAGGTTGATAATTATATTCCTAAAGTTGCAGAATTCTCTGTCATCTAGGCTTTCAAAACCAAGTTAAAAAACTAGCAATTTATGGAGGACATTGCAATGAACCCTCCAAGGATAATCGTTGAACTATTCAGCATGGCAGACAAGTATGCAACCACTAATGAAGTAGTTGAATGGAATAAGGCCATCAACCAGATAGAAAAGATTCCTCAACCTGGCCTAGAGAAAAAGAGAAGAATCCCAAGAAGTCCCCAAAGGTAAGAAGCATTGCAAACCCAACACTAAAGAGGTCTTTGTAATTCCAGAGAAGTATACTAAGGACAAGAAGGATTATTCCAGTTGAAATAAGGCAAAAGCTCCAACTGACAAATCTAAGAAGAATAAAAGGTGGTGTCTACTCCACCAAGCGACAGGGCATGATTTATGTAGCTGCATGCCTAGCAAAAGAAACTAGAAGATTATTACTTGGGTAAGGGTACTTTCCCTTCCATTCAGAAGATTGGGGAACCAAGCTCTAAGAAGGATAAAGATGGCGATGAAGAGATGGACTACTAGGAGCCACAGTACACCATCGATATGATCTTCAGTAGGTCCTCCTCCTTTGAGTCCAAACAATATCTGAAGGTTGTAGAGTAGGAAGTGAACCTTACGAAAGCACCGATCGCGCCAAGCCATCCAAGTGGTTGAAAACAATCATCTCCTTTATCCAAGAAGACTACCCTATTCCTTCAACTCGATCATGTAGGTTCCCTATCATTATAGAATCTGCCATAAATAATTGCTAACTTAATCAAGTTTTAGTGGATAGAGGTAGTTCTATCAATATTATACTTATGTGAGCTTTATAAGAAATGCAAGTGCCTAAGTCAAAAATAAAGCCCGTGAAATATGTCTTTTATAGTATAGTCCCAGGATCTATGGCCAAACCGATAGGGCAAGTTTCCTGACTAGTTATGTTCAAAAGCCCAGATAACTTCTGAATGGAAAGGATCTTGTTTGATGTGGTAGACTTTGAAACCATATACAATGCGATCCTTGGTCGACCGACATTGGCCAAATTCTTGGTAGCCACGCATTAAGGTTACCAGAGTCTTAAGATGCCAGGACCAAAAGAGGTCATAACGGTTTGAGAGGATAGGAAGATGGCTAATGCATACGATCGTAAATCTCTAGAACTGTTCATGAACTTCTGACCAGGAATGCTAATCCGCCTTCTATGCAGGCCGAGCACTCAGACCAAAGATGGCCCCAAAACCCTGCGACTAGGTCAAGAAGGTTCCACTCGAAAAGGACAATCTCCAAAAAAATATCAAAGCATCATTTGGACTCGAAAATGCTAGTGCTACCTTCCAAAAGATATTGGTTGGGGGCAAGACTTGACCCCAAATAGGAAGAGTCGTCTGTCTTCTTCCTCTAAGCAAACTCAGATGTATTCACATGGCAAGAATACAATTTGCCCAGTGTCTCCAGGGAATTAATCAAGCATAGGCTAGCACTCTGGCCTAACAAAAAACCAGTCAAGCAAAAGTTAAGGTGTTTTGCACCTGACTGAATGGAAGCAATCTAGTCGGAGATTGATAAGCTAGATTTATTCATGAAGTCGACTACCAGAGTGGCTTGCCAATCCTGTTATGGTTAGGAAGAGTAATGGGAAATGAAGAATGTGTATAGACTTCACGAATCTTAATAAAGTTTTCCCAAATGATGACTTTCTCCTTCCATGTATCGATCAACTTGTTGACTCTATCTCCAGGTGTGAGCTATTAAGCTTTTTAGATGCATATTCAGGGTACCACCAGGTTAGTAGAGTAAACATGATGAGGAGAAAACTTCCTTCATCATGCCATACAGAACCTTTTGTTATGTGAAAATGTTGTTTGGTTTCAAAAACACTCGTGCTACTTTTCAAAGGTTAGTACAAAAAACCTTTGGTCCACAAATTGGTCATAACTTAGAAGACTATGTTGATGACTTGGTTGTAAAAAGTGTCAACATTGAAGATTATATCTCAGATCTGCAAGAAACTTTTGCTAACTTAAGAAGATATAACCTTAAGTTGAATATGAAGAAATGTATGTTTGGTGTTTTCTCTGGAAAGCTTCTTGGTTTTCGAGTTTTGGCTAGAGTAATTGAAGTAATCTAGAGAAAATAGCATCTATCAAGCATATGTGTCCTCCAACCATAAAGACGGAAGTCCAAAACTAACCAGCTGTGTGGCGGAGCTAAGTCATTTCATAGCATGGTTAGAAGAAAAAGGATTGCCTTTCTTTAAGCTTCTTTAGAAACATGCAAGTTTCTAATGGACTAAGGAAGCAAACGATGCTTTTGAGGAAGTTAAAAGATACCTTACAAGTGCGCCAGTCTTAGTCTTCTGAGACCAGGAGAAACTTTGCTCTTATATCTGGCTACAACATCACATACAGTCAGTGTCGTGCTGGTTGTTGAGCATGACAATATCCAACGACTAGTACATTACGTAAGTGAAGTCTTACATGAACCAAAAGAGCGATATCCAGAAATACAAAAGTTATTGTATGCCTTCCTTATGACTTTGATGAAATTAAGACATTACTTCCAAGCCCACAAAGTGGTTATATCGACTGGATATCCTCTAGGTCAAGTTATCCAAAACAGAGAACCATCAAGACTTATAGCAAAATAGGCGGTCAAATTTGGGGAGTTTGATCTCCATTTTATTTCATGAACATCAATCAAGTCCTAGGCTTTAGCATAATTCATCGCCGAGTGGACAAATCCTAAACCTACCCAAGGAGCTGAGTATGAAAACCATGAGGAATGGACTATGTACTTCGATAGGTCCTTGATGATAAAAGGCTTGGGGGCTGGGGTAGTCTTGGTTTCTCCTATTGGAGAAAACATAAAATACACTATCTAGTTAAAATTTTCTGATACAAATAATGTGGTAGAGTACGAATGTTTACTGGCAGGCTCCGAGTAGCCAAAGCGCTCGGGATTCACGGACTTCTAGTGAAAAGTGATTCTCAATTAGTAGCGAATCAAGTCAAGAAAGAGTATCAATGCTTAAGTACTATGATATCATCTTATCTTGCGGAAGTAAGAAAACTCGGAAGGTATTTCTTTGGTTTTGAGGTCCAACACATTTCCTAGAAAGAAAACTTTTCGACAGACTAGTTGGCATGGATGCCTTCCTCAAGATCACCTGTCCCGCCTAGAATATTTCTCGAGCAACTCGATAAACCCTCGATAGTCGAGCATTCCGAAGATACTCCATTGGAGGTTACTCAGATCGACCCCAACAATGATTGGATGATATCAATCTATTAATTTCGTCATCATGGTAAACTTTCTGAAGATAACATGGAGGCTGATCGTACAGCTCAAAAAGCCAAAACATACACTTTGATGGAATGTGTCCTCTACAAATGAGGAACTCACAGAGTGTTGATGCGATATATATATATCTCAAAAGGATGGTTTGAAATTACCATCTGACATACATGGAGTCTGTGGAGCACATCATTTCTATAAAACTTTAATCGGTAAAGCCTTTTGACAAGGGTACTAATGGCCAACTGCCCTCTATGATGCAAAAGAACTTGTGACAAAGTGTGTGCAATGTAAATTTCATAGCCGACAAGCATGTAAACTTGCACAAACTCTTGAAACAATAATCTTTCTTGGCCTTTCACAACCTGAGGTTTAGATATTCTGAGACCTTTCCTAAAATCAGTCATGATCTTTAAATTCCTTTTTGTAATGATTGATACATTCAAAAAATAAATAAAAGCTAAGCCCATTATTAAAATAACAAATGAAGCTACCAAGAAGTTCATCACAAAAAATGTGATTACACAATTTGGTGTTCCTAGTCGTATAATCATAGACAACAGTACCCAGTTTTCAAGCAGAAATTTCCAAAAAAAATTCGAGAATCTAGGTATCAAGGTATGTTATGTCGTAGTGGCTCACCCACAGAGTAACGGGGCAGTAGAAAGAGATAATAGCATACTAATATAATGGATCAAACACTAAGTGTTTGACCATTTAATACAATGGTTAGGAGTTTGGGTTCAAGAACTTCTCTCTGTATTATGGGCTGTTCAAACAACGACCAGTCGTGAGCCTGGTGAAACACCTTTTTTTAGTTTACAGTGCTGAAGCCATGCTTTCTCTTGAATTAAATATCTGCTCTACTCATATAGATTGTTATAATGATAATGATCAAGCAAAACGAAGGGTCGATGACATCAATTTCCTTGAAGAATAGCAAAATGCAGCCCTAATATGATCGATAGTCTATCAACAAGCCATGCAAAAGTACCATAGTTATAAAGTACAACCTCATAGCCTAGTTGTAGGTGATATGGTTCTCAGAAAAATTTGAAACCAGGCAAATCACAATAAAATTTTGCCTAAATAGGAAGATCGTTACACTGTGGTTGAAGTCACTAGACTAGGCTCGTATGATTGACTATATTAGATGGGCATGTTATATCTACTTCTTGGAACATTGATCAATTACGTATGTTCTATATGTAAATACTTATTGTTTTCCATATTTCAATAAAGTTGCAATGTTTTCATTTCTTTTTCGATGAGTATTTTTATTGCACTTCATTATCCAAAATTTTGTCACATAATACCACTACTGTCCGAACTGGTCGGAGAAATCTATTTTTCTCTACACCTCTTCCTAAGGATATTTTTACTTGATTGGCTTTAACATTCTAGTTAAAAGCTATTCGGATTGTCATCATAACCTTCATAGAGATAGTTTTTACAATAATCTGCACTCTTTCCTCAAAGGAAAATAAGTAAAAATGCAAATAGATAATTAACATAGTTACTAAACTGCTCGGGGCTTGAAGGTTCTCCTTCTTACTTCTATATTATGTTCTTCTCTTGTTTAAGCCTGGTTGAGACATGGATAACCTCCTATTCGAAATCTCTCCTCTCTGCACATGGTCCTACCCACCGGAAGGAGTTTTCTAGTGACAGTCTTTTTCCAACAATAATTGCTACCAGCTAAAACTCAAGAGTGACACTACTACAAAACATGGATACTGTAATACATTCCTGTATCACATTCGTCAATGTGTTACAAAGAAATTCCATAGTAACATAAAACAATGTGTTACCGACAATGGTTGTAACACAAAGCACTTGTTTTATAAAAATGTGTTACTGAGAACAATTATAGTAACACAAAATTAATGTTACAAGTAAAATGTTACAAAGATTGTACTATGTTGTAACACATAAATGGAACATGTAAAATGTGTGCCAAATATATACCCTATAGTAACAGAAAACAATGTTACAACTAAAGTGTTACAAAGAAACATATATATGTGACCTTCCAATTCATGGTCTGCAAGTACGTCGCAGTCGGTGTCGTCTTGGTTGCTAGGCAATCACATCGTGGTCCTTAAATGACTCTTGAGCAGCAACTATTAGGCAATTGAAAATGTCGTGTAGTTGCTGGAGCCCACTTCCAAACTGTTGGGTTGAGCACAAGCTACGCTATAGATATATCGTGATCATGAGAGGAACAAGTACGACGGGAGGAAACATGGGAAAACAAAAAAACTACGTAAAATTAAATAGGAGAATAGTAGAATTCTTTTGATTGTGTGGGCGATCACTACTTACCTCCTCCCTACAATTATATAAGGTGATATAAACTTTATCTTTTAGGTTGATAAGAAAATCAAATAGATTTGAACTCATTTTCACATGATCTCGCTTTCTATGCTCCAATGCCGAGTGCAAACATTTATTGGTTCTGGGTCTAACAAAAAAGCTATGAAAAAAACAGTTCTCTCTCTACTTCTTTCAAGCTCTGAGAAGAGAATAAACCATCTTATCTTTTCATCTCAGTCACAATGCCATCTCCAACACTTATCCTTATATAACAGTAAACCTAATTTGAATTCAAAATGAAATATTCTTCAGCCACACGCTTTTCTGATCCAACAGATCAACCAATCTAATTTGGTTATTGTGAAGAATTGTGATAGATACTGGCAGGTATGGTAGTAAAACAAATTGTTAAATCAAAAGAGTAATCATTGGACAAAAAATTGACTCATGATCTATATTTCTATGCAAGAGGCAATGTTGTAGAATGCCTAAAAAGGCCACAAAGAAGGCATTTAAGTACGGCCTACAACAATGTTTGAGACAATTTAAAAAATGCCTTCACAAAAGCACCAGGCAAGGTGTTTATGAGTTGATATCTAGAATAGCATGAACCATCATCTAGACCATTTTACATATAGCATATGAACTCCAAAAGACTTGGAGAACAAAAAAAGCCATGTATGCTCTCCAACTTCGCGACCATGCATCGATCATACTTAAGAGCTGGAACAAAGTCACTAGGGATGCCACAAAACATCAGTAATCTGCAATGCCATAAAAATAAAATATTAAAATAATGTTGCTATACTACATTTGTAAAAAACAATAAAGGATATGAAACTAAGACAATTTCAATATATGTTGTGACAGACTTATTATAAATAACTATATCAATATAGCTATAACTACTGACGTTAAGTGACTAGTCTATACCAACATGAGCAAATTGCCTCCAATGTCTCCCTTGTCAAGTTGTACACCTATTAAAAACCTATAAAAAGAAACATGGTTAACCATCAGATCACCTGCAAATTGTCGGTTCCTTTATACAATTTCATTACACTATTATATAGGTATAGTTTTATATTGTTACAATCATGCCATTGACCATCCCCAATAAATTCCATTGATATAAATTACCATTATAGTAGAAATTAAATAAACTTTAGAAGAACTTATACAATTAAACAGAGCAGAAAAGGAAGGAACACAAACCATTGAAGAAACGAGTTTGCCCAATGAATATTTATGGAACTGTAGCTCATGAACTATTATTGGTCATTCAATCCACTGGTGCTAGCATCCACTGTGGTTCCCTCAATGTCTCTTCTGACCCATTGATGCCTAATATTTGAATTATTGAACAAATCTCCAAGGTGTGTGACATGGAATGGCTCGTTTTCTACATCATCTTCCCATTCCTCACAACCTGTGTCATATGTATCTCTTGGTTTCATCTTCATTACCACAGACCACCCAGGATTTTTTTGGTCTTCAACATAAAACACCTGGTCAGCTTGGTTAGGAAAAATGTATGGTTCATGACCAATCTTTTCTCCTGTATGTATCACGTGTGACAAATTGACAAGTGTGTACCCATACTTGTCCTTTTTTATTCCTCTTTTAGAAAGTATATCAACCCATTCACATTTGAAAAGTACGACAGAAAAATTCCCAGAGTAGTTCAGCTCAATAGTATCAATTATTCTCCCATAGTAAGTCACATCACCTAAAACTGGTGTGGCATCACTTGCACTGGCATAACTTGATGTTTTTGCAGTTAGGACTACACCACTGTTTTGTGTCACCCCATCCAACCGTTTGGGCCTAAAACGGAAACCTCGACTATTCAAAGCACGATACCTTTTTGCCGCCTCAACTGGGCCACGAGCTAGCCATCTAATGTCATCTTTAACACCGTCAATGCCATTTTCCCTCTCTAACTTCATTATCTGTACATTTATTCAAGTTTAGTTTTATACTTTAGTTTTAGATTTAAAGTATATTGAGATAAGGTACTTACATGACATCGAAACCACTGATGGAACTTCTCATTTTGGATTTTCTCAACATCTCTATGGCTGGCTCGACGTCCCTTATTTTTTTCAATCATCTCTTTAGCATGAGCTCTGCAATAGACCTTGTAAGAAAATTTGTGCAAAAAAAATTTATGTTTATGTGTTTGAGACATTATCTAAGGTATGGATTGACATCAGAACAATTGAATAACACATATCTATGTGCTTGTACTTTAGCCAAACCTCTTATGACATAACTACTTGGCTTCCCAAGTGGTTTCCCAGGATGAGGAAAAAGAGTTGATGCCTGTCTAGTAGAACATCCAAGTGTTTCATCATTATCATCGTTATGCGAAAGCCTATTAGACAAGGTCTCAAAACCATCAAGAAATGTTGAACAAAATGCCATAGCCTCTTTTGCCAAAATCGATTCAGCAATGGAGCCCTCCGGGCGAGCTTTGTTTCTCACATTTGACTTCAAATCACCAAGATACCTACACAGAATAGTATACGGATAAAACATTAAATAATCATGGAAATAGAAGGTAGAAAATATGACACTTCATTTCTTAAGGAAAACATACCTTTCCACAAAATACATTGATCGATAACAGACAGGACCACCTATTTTTGCCTCTGTTGCTAAGTGAAGAACTAGATGCACCATAATAGTAAAAAACCCTGGCGGGAATATCATCTCCATTCGACATAACGTCATGATAATTCGCTCCTCTAGCTTCTCAAGTTCATCCATGTGGAGAACTTTTGCATTTAGTTCTCTAAAATACCCGCATAGATCAAATAAGACAGATGTAACTTCATCTGGGAGAAGACCTCTCAATGCAAGTGGCATAAGTTGTTGCATTAGTATGTGGCAGTCATGACTTTTTAAGCCTGAAATTTTTGCTTGAGCAACATTTACACATCTCTAGATGTTTCTTTGTACATTTACACATTTACAAAGCAACATTTACACATTTAAGGACCACGATGTGATTGCCTAGCAACCAAGACGACACCGACTGCGACGTACTTGCAAACCATGAATTGGAAGGTCACATATATATGTTTCTTTGTAACACTTTAGTTGTAACATTGTTTTCTGTTACTATAGGGTATATATTTGGCACACATTTTACATGTTCCATTTATGTGTTACAACATAGTACAATCTTTGTAACATTTTACTTGTAACATTAATTTTGTGTTACTATAATTGTTCTCAGTAACACATTTTTATAAAACAAGTGCTTTGTGTTACAACCATTGTCTGTAACACATTGTTTGATGTTATTATGGAATTTCTTTGTAACACATTGACGAATGTGATACAGGAATGTATTACAGTATCCATTTTTTGTAGTAGTGTGAGGATTGAGATTGGGGTTTGCAGCTTTAAGCTTTTCTTTCGCAAAGCTTACTCCATCAGTGATAACATTTCTCATAGTCTACTCATGGTTACTCTGAGCAGCGGCAAGTAGACTTTGAAGGTGTTCGAGTTGTCGACTAAGGCAACTGACCTTCTCGGTTGTTTCTTCTGAGGAGTGTGCAGTTGCTTTCGAGCCCATCTCGGCAAGCATGTTATTGAATAGGGCAATTTTTCCTTAAGAGATCCATTGATCTCCTTCCTCTTCTCCTCCTTGAAGCTAAGAGATTTCTCCAATCCTTCAACTTTGAGAGCTTGCTCTGTGCAAGTAATCCCAAGTTAAACACAATTACTTATAACCAAAGTAAGATTGGTTGAATTTTTGATCAGTTACCTTAGTTCTTATCAAGTGCTTCAACTGCTCCTTTATGTTGATGGACATTGTTCTCTAACCTGATTGGCCAGTTTTCAATTGACCGGGCCCTAGCTTGAGGATGACAACACTCTTCGCTTTTTGCCTCTGCTTCATAGTCTTCTAGTTCCGTTGACCACAACAAAGGATAGAAATGAGAAAAAAGCAAAGATAAAAAGCAACAAAAATGAGAAGAAAATGCTTACTTCTCAATTGCACGCTTTTCCCTTAAAAGTTTTGAGAAGCTACTCTTTCTCGATCAAGGTAGACCTAAGCAGCTCACTCTTCTTCTTGAGAGTTTCTTTTGAGCACCTTAATAGTGCTCCCCAAACTGTTAACATGTGAGAAAAATCTAAGTATAAAAATTCACGGCTAGGAGGTAATGAGAAGAAACATCATTACCAATCATCGATTTCTCAGCAAAGGGTAGCCTTTTCTTTCTCCAAGGATAATATTCGTCTGGTCATCTATCCAGCTAGAACGATGCTCTCCACCATGTGCTAGAAAAGAAAAGTGGAGAAAAGGAAACTTAGAAAAGTTTTAAAAAATCCAAAATGCATCTTAGAGTGGTCCTGAGAACTTACCTAGACTACTTTATCAGCATACATAGAGTAGAGCATCTCGAGACCTGTTCTCAACTCATAATCTGAGATCCTCCTCCACCAAAGCTCCTCAATCCTTTGGTTGTTGAAGATCCAAAGCTGGTCGGGATGTCTCTTGGGTGTGGAGACTTCCTGATCAAGGAAGAGCTTTTCACTTCAGGCCCTCTAAAGAAAGAAGGAAGCATACCTACTCCCTCCTCTTCGACCACTTTCTTCTCAGCAGCGACCAGGTCCTGCTGAGACTTCTCCTCCACCTCTACATCCTTTGACAGGGTTGAAGTCGCCAAAGATTCCCAAGTTGTAGCAGCTAATATCGATTTCTCCATCTGCTCGAGAGTTGCCTTGATCACTCAGATCAAAATTGATCGGAGTGGTAGAGGTGCTACAAAGAAACAAGAAAAAGAAGGAAGAAGTAAGGACTTCAAAACTCCAAAAAAAAAATTCGAAAACTCCAAAACAAATACAAAGGTATGAATTTACATGAATTTTACTAGTACATACCTAATCTTTTTTATTTTGAAATTAAAGTTCCCTAGAGCATAGTTGTAACATCATGATTTTTAGAGCCTTTTTGAAGCTTTTAAAATAAAATTCACCATTTGGATTTTTCTGGAATTAATTAATGCTTAATTGGAATTTTCATTAATTAAAAAGATTTAATATGACTAAATTAAGAATTAACAATTATCAAAAGTATTTGACTTGGGTTCCTTGTGTCTCAAGGAATTTTCTAGAATTTTCTTGGATTTTTCAGAGTTATTTGCTATTTTCTAGAGCTCAAAAGGATTTATTTAATTTTTGAAATTAGAAAATTCCCTAAAACCTAAGCCTATTGGGCCGAAGCCCATTCCCTTCCGGCCTGCTTCGCTTGGCCCGGCCTGCCCCGCTCCTGGCCATGCGTCGCGCATCCGCGCTCGCGCCCGACCGACGGTGGCTGACACGCGTCGCCAATCTGGAGCATCTGCTTCGCCCGTGCTCATCCCGGTCGTCCGCATGTCACTTTGTGCGTCATCGTCTTCGAGCCGGTCTTCGTCTCCGCCACAGCCTTGGTTTCCGTGCTCGAACCGAACGCCACCGCTGTCTCCACCGTGGACTCCGAGCCATGCTCGAGTCGGCCATCCTCAGTGTTCGGGGATAAATGGGCCGCAACCCCTCGTTTTCCCGCATCCCGCAGTCGCCGTCTCTCTTGTCGAGTTCTTTGTGCGCGGCCATCGAAGGTCACCGTCGGAGCTTGCCGTCATTCCCGTCTTTGTCTCCGGTCGTCGTCGATCGCTGTTCCCACCTCTCGTCGGTGAGTCTCTGCCATTCACCGTTGTCTGTCCTCGTCGTCGCCATTTTGTCAGTTCATCCGTCGCCCGCTCGCTCGCTCGCCTGCCGTACCGCCCTCAGTTCTCGTGCCACCGCTTCGCACCATGCGCTTGCCAGCTCAATCGCCCCATGCCTGTGCATCGGTTCATCTCCTCCGTGGATCGAGCCACCGTATACCGTGCCTCTGGCAAGTGGGGTCCACCGACTAGATGCGCTGTGTCGTAGACCCGTCAGCCAACCGAGCCGAGTCAGCCCCCACGTGTCGGCCACGTCAGCCCTAGGCCGATGTTTTTGCCACGTGTCATCCACATTTGTGCCACATCAGCAACCGAACCAGCCCAGGTGCCACATCAGCGTGCCACGTCATCTGCCATGTTTCATGCCATGTCCGCATGCCACGTCAGCCCTAGTGCACACGTGTCCTCCATGTCAGCCCTAACCGCCGCGTCAGCAAGCCCAATCACTTGCACTGTTTCATGCACCGGGTTCACCGTAGACCAGCCATTCCGTGCACTGGGTTCACAGCACGGTAACTTTTCGATTTCAGCCTTTTCTTTATATTAGATTTCCCAGAGCTCGTTCTCCTTCGTCCTAGCTTCGATTGACCCTATTCTTTTTCCTAAATTCATATAAAATTGAGCTCTATCTTTTGGTTCTAGTTTTGTAGTTTTTGGAGTTCATTTGAATTTTATTTGAATTTATTTTTGTGCTTTGTTTTGTTTTCTCTCTCTTTAGATCACGCCTTCGAAGGAGCTGAAGCAAGATTTGAAGATTAAGAATTCTTAACTGAGCAAGGCCAAGGCAAGTCATGTCCTTTGATCTTGTTGAACCCAATTTTCAAATCTGTTATGTATTAATTTGTTTTAAACTATCATGCATTGCTATTTTATACAAACATTGTATTGGTAGCTATTGTCCAAATTGATTAATTCATCCTTGATAATTTGAGTGCCATGATTTCATTGTAACCATAGGATGGGTAATTATTTAGTGATGCAATATTAGTTGTCACATGGGTTGTACATTTAATTTGCTTAGTCATGCTTATTACTAGTACGTTGGGTTATCAACACATGTGATCAGTTAATTAATTTTGAATTAATGATATATTGGAACGTGGTGGTCAGCCACCGTTATAAAATTTGGGTACCATGACATGGGAGGTATCATTGATGTTGGTTATACAAAATTGGTTTTCACTTGGGTGAATGATTGTGCAGTAAAGAGGGTGCTGTTGGCACATTGGGATGTGGATATTTCGCCTAGGTAATACTTAAGTACTTAACTTTGTGCACTATTGATATGAGCCTTACCGTACAACCACATGTCTAGTATGGGATAGACTTGACTGATTAATTTGTGAAATTTCAATTTGATTCCACCATTGGGATGAACATGGTCGCTAATTTCCATAAGGCGCAAGGGGGTGTGAGGCGAAACCCTAGCAGGTGGATTCGGGTTGGGATTGAGCATTGTAAAGGCCTTGTCATGATTTCTCCGCCACACACCAAAGGAAGTGTGTCAATCACGTGGCAATATGAGAATATCATGCCTTGTGGGTAAAGTTGTATAACCTCTACAGAGTGTAAAACTATTCGAATAGCCCTGTCCTCGGTCATGGACAATGCTCGGTGATTTCACACGAGGGGTAGAGTTTTCATAAAAACCTGGTTGGGTTGAGTTGGAAAGTGAATGGGTAGTTCACTGGTGGTTCATTACATGAATCTTGATTCACATGTGATTCATTGGAGTGAAGGGTCAGTTTACTTGTGGTTGGTCTCAATTCCTTTGATTATTTATTTAATATCATTTTCAAAGTTTGCTTTTCAATCTATTTATTGTATTTACTTTAAATTGTTGCTTTCTACAAAATTAACCTTTCAGCCATCCTTTGGTAAGCCTTGCATACTTTATTGCATTCTTTGTTACAAACGACTTGCTAAGTACTCTATGTACTCACGGCTTCATCCATATTTGCTCAGTTGAGGAAGAAGGACCAGAGATCAGCAGGAGCTGCTAGAAGGAGGATACTTCTACAATTTCATGGATTAGGACTTCGCTCCCCAATCGATTGCTTATGGGCATGTCGAATGGCTACTACGCTTATTTCTGTTTTTCGCTGCTAGATTCTTTAATCCTTTCTGGCTATTATCTGTAAGCTTGGCCATAAGGTCGCAACTCTGATAATTATTAATAATATTTGAGTCTTTTCATGGTAAATTGTGATATGTTCGATATTTCATCTTTGTTTATACTGTGTGCACTAACGTGATCTTGGACTAGTGCAAAATACACAGGTGAGTCCGGATTTGCATATTCGGGTCTCGACAATAGTCCAGAGTGCTTGCCTTCCTCTTTTTCTTGTCAACCGACTTCACCAGTGCCATACTAGTAGGGCTGGTTAGACCCTTTGAGTCCTCCAATTGGATATACTTATCCTTAGTCAGATCCTTCATAGGGTGGTTGGAAATAGCTTTTTTGACCACCTACTTAGAAGATGGAGCTCCCTCGACCACTGGAATAGTCATCTTCTCTGAAACACTTGAATCTTGAGGGATGGCCGCTGGGGCTTCAATCCAGTCAGTCATGACTGTCTCAGAACCCACGGTGAATGAATTTGGTATCACCATTGGCTCTACAGTCGTAGTGGCTCCGATCAATGACTCTTCCTTCTCTTTCGCCTTGTCACTGACTGAGGTGAGCTCAATGATGAACACCTTCATCCATGAAATATACTCCTGCCAGTGTGTTTTCGCTGTTCTCCTTATAAGAGAAGGTGTAGGCTTATAAGAAAAACTCTCATCATAGTAGAAGCCTACCTCTGAGGGGATTTTGATCTTAGAATCTTGTGCTATCGGAGGAGTGGTTGCAGGAGTTGTCGAAGCAGCACTCAGAGGGGGCAGTCGGAGTAGTGGTCGATGGAACATGATGTGATCTTGATACTCTATACGACCTCCTCACACTTTGATGCCTATTGGAACTCAGAGGAGCATCCTCCGAGCTCTTAGTCAACTCATCACTCTCCAACCTGTCTATCTATACATCATAAGAGTATTACAACACACTGATCAAAAAAATATAAAATTGATGAAAAGAGTTATTATTTTATCTTAAGTCTTTTGATCCTATCATCTAGAGAGGTAGCGGCCAAGATCAAGGGCACTTCTTCCTTTTGATCGGGCTCTCCTTGACCCTTTCTCTCACCTTAGCAGGATATAGCGCTATGAAATGAAGGAATAAGAAAAACCTTAAGTTCAGAGGAAGATTAACCAAACAAAAACAAAAATTGACTAGTCAGAATTTTTGATGCTTACCTTTCGAAGAATCCCTAGTCAAGTTCACTACGCCCTCATACCAGAGCATGATGTGGTCGCACAACTTCCGATGACTTATACGGCTCATAAAAAAAATCTTTTACCACGTACCATGAAGTTAGTCCTTTATCCTTAAGATGGACGATGGCATTGACCCATCGCGCTATCTTCCCCTCTTTTGAGGATGACCTCTACCCTGAATTCTCGATTGCAATCCGACCACTAAGGAGAGGCTATCTTTTTTTTGCTAAGCGTCATGTAGAACCACAGCTTCTTCCATGATGACCATGAAAACTTGGAACACATTGAAATATATCACCCTGCCTTTCCATCGTGGAGCCGTAGAGCGCAACCTCAGAGTGACACTGCTGATATCCCAGATTTCCTCATCATCTTGTAGAAGTATTTGAGGAGCTCTAAATTTGGTGAAATCCCCAAATATGCTTCACAGAGATAGATGAAGATGCTAAATTGGCAATTGAATTGTGGGCCAGATTAATCAATTTGATTCCATAGAACTCCAATACTTCTAACGGGAATGGATGTGTTAGCAATCTGAATTTGCACTCTATGTATGCCCAGAAAACCGGGATTTCGCCATCGTTCCCGACCAAAACATTTTCTCCAATTACTGACCTCCATGGGATCAAAATCCTATCGAGAAGCAACCCTTCCTCTTCCATAGCCTTCAGCTTCTTTGATCCAGGCTCGGATGCTGACCAATCGGTGATCAAATCTAACATTTGGTTAAGTGCCAGAAAATCAAAAGGGGATTGAAAAGATTCAAACTATAGCTGAAGGGCACTAGGATGGAGGAGATGAAAAAGTTTGTTTATGAAAGCGTGAAGCCAATAGGTAAAACATCAGGGGTTTTATAAGGGTTTTCTACAACTGTAAATAGTGGTTATCTGATCTGAAGCCCAATGGACATAAAACATTTCAGTTTCCTAGTTAGTTTCTCAATTTTAAAGTGAATGAAAACTGCTTCTTTACTCTTACCATTAAAGGAGTAGTTTTCTGATTGAAATTCAATTGGAAAAATTTCAGATTATAAATTCACTTAAGAGTTTGGGCTAGCTTATGAGGATTGAATAAATTCTTAAATATGACTTTAACATTTAATGAAGGCCAAAAGACCCTGGTCAGAGATCCACTGTACGTCTTATCCAACCAGATGGCCACTTAGAGAATCTATGAACTGGTATCTTGGCCTGCTCGCATGAAATTCCTTTCGTGCAGTGATAGAATCCATATCTTATCCACTGAAATGGCATGACGCTTCGACCCTGAGTCTCTGATCTCTCTTTGACAACTGACGGTCAGACGTCCTCCCTTTGACAATAACCACCTCCCCGGTCAGACGCGTTGGTTCCATAATGCTTCTTCCTAGGCAAATAATTGGCACCCCTTCAATGATATTTAAGGGATGATGAGAGAAGATAGAAGGATAGATTCAATTAAATTGAAGACAATTTGACAATTCAAGAGTCAAGTAGATCACACGAGTTATACTCTTTTGTTTAGTGGGAAGAATATAAAGATTAGGGCTAGTTTCATGCTTTTAAAAAGGCATCCTGCAACTGGTTCATAGTAATAAAGAGTATCCCCATTCTTTGTTTCATGCTTTTAAAAAGGCATTCTGTAACCAGTTCATAGTAATAAAAATTATCCCTATTCTCTCCTAAGGATTTCAACTATCTTTCTCATATTATTTCGTAAGAACGATGGCTCGATCGTCGATACCATCCCTATCGGGGCTAGATTGGCAATCTACGGTTTGGGCTTGAGTGACTGCTAGATCTATTACCCTCTAGTGCAAGGGATAAGAAACACTAATCATAAAATAGGCACTTTTCCAATTATCCCCTAGTTCTCGACATGGTTGGTGTTAGCGACACGGCCCATAGGCCTTGCTCATTCCGCATCGGTGCACTTTGGGTCGGAATCGGCCGAGAACCAGAAGTCAGATAATTTACGAGGAGCAGCCGCGATGTACGTGAGATCTCGTGGCCCAGCAAAGGAACGTGTCGCACAGTGCAAAACAGAGCCGAAGCGCGGACTTGGAAACGGCTCCCCAATTGGCCGCTTTGCACCGAAACTTTTCGCCCTAGCTCGCACGCGTGCCGCGGTGGGGTGCTGCGAGACGCCGAGGGGCGGTGGGGCTGGGGCTAGCTATGGCAGCCTCTCGCAACATCGTGACTCGTCGACTCCCACTCCGCTCGTAGTGCCTCCTCTCGCACGTTGTTGCAGCCGCCGTCACACACAATTTTATTACAGATCAATCTTCACTGTAAACAACCTGTTTTTTGAACACAGTGTAAACAACTTAAGTCAGTTCCATCTGCTATCCCTTAATACTTATGCGTAGTACTCTAGTTACCTCTTTTCCCCAAACAACTTCCGTAGAGGGTCCAGGGACAGAAATGATTGAGCCATCACTAATGTACGTACACACAATACTATTTGTCGTCTACTTCATCCTGATACACAAAGAAAGTACACATGACATCTTTACTATTTTAAAAGTTTGAGTTGGTGGTCGTCCGTCCGTTCTCTCCCATCCCTCCCACCCCTTCTGAAAAAAGGTACGCTGGTTGACGTGTAGGCCCACCCACCCCTCACGACCATGCGCTGCCACCCCCACTGAACCCGTGCGCCTCCTCCTGTCTGATTTCCCCGCCGCCTCCTCCCCTTCATCCTCCTCCGTCGCCGCCTGCCTCCCCCACCGAACCCATGCGCCTCCTCCCGTCTGATTTCTGCGTCGCCTCCTCCCCTCCCTCCTCCTCCTCCGCCGCCGCCTGCCTCCCCCCACCGAACCCATGCGCCTCCTCCCCTCTGATTCCTCCGTCGCCTCCTCTGCCGCTCCTCCGCTGCCGCCTCCTCCTTTGCTCCGCCACTGCCTCCTCCACCCCACCCATCCGCTCTGCCGCTGCCTCCTCCCTCTCACCTCATGCCGCCGCCTCCTTCTCCTCCCCACCCTGCGCCGCCGCTTCCTCCTCCTCCTCCCCACCCCGCACTGCCGCCTCCTCCTCCCCCACCCCTCCGCTCCGCCGCCGCCGTCTCCTCCCCCTACCCCACTTCGCTGCCTCCTCCTCCTCCCCACCCCGCTCTGCCGCCGCCTCCTTCTCCCCACCCCGCGCTGCCGCCTTCTTCTCCTCCCCACCCCACGCCACCGCCTCCTCCCCTCCCTCCCTCCCCGCGTCGCCGCCTCCTCCTCCCCCCACTCCTCCACTCCGCCGCCGCCACCACCTCCTCCTCCCCCGCTCCTCCGCGCCGCCGAGTCCTCTCCCCCCCGTTCTCTGCGCCGCCACTCTCCCCTCCCCCGTCTCTCCCCCTCCCACTCGACCATGGCAACAAAAGTGCAGCATGGGTTGTGGTGTGCATCAGCTGAGAGCAAGGTGGAGCCAGAGCAGCTGTAGCCTCGGCAGTTACAAAGTGAGGAGTTCTGTGGGCGGTCGTGGCATAAGATTCGGCAGTTGCATTGAGGTAACATGCTTCCCTATTTATTCCTCTCGTTCTCCTTCTTAGGTTCTTCTCGGTCTCCCATCTCTTCTTACCTGCTATTGTTTCTTGCTCATATTGCAAAATCTCTGGTTCTTTAGGTAATTGCTATGTTGTTGTTGTTTGATCTACTTTCTGTGGTTTGAGAAGAGGTACCTTGGGACGGTCCGGGAGGAAGACACACTGAATATTTTGCTGGAGTTTGTTCCCGGAGGGTCCATTCAGTCGCTTCTCGGGAAGCTTGGTTCATTCCCGAAGGCTGTAAGTAATCTTCAATCTGTGTGGTTTGCAATTTGGGTGGATTTCATTGCGGAAGGGACACTGATCCGTTGCATATGTTGATCAGGTCATTAGGAAGTATACTAAGCAGCTTTTGCAAGGGTTGGAGTATCTGCATAGCAATGCAATAATACATGGAGACATCAAGGTACAAACTCTGAAGCCTGCAGAGTTAATGTCATATTTTTTTAATCCTTGATTGTTTGGTTATTTTCCTTATTGTGATGATTCCTGGCATTTTATGAAATTTCAGGGTGCAAACATTCTCGTTGATAACAAAGGGTGCATTAAGCTCACTGATTTTGGGGCATCTAAGCAAGTGACGAAGTTGGTAAGATTGAAAAATTATCATATTCATTGTCCTGTTAACTGTTCAGGTCGAGAATAATCCAGAGAAGTCGTATAGCACAGTTTCTTTGATCAAACTTGGAAAATAGATGCCTTTATGATTGCATCAATGGTCTCTTGAAAATCAGTTACTACACCATCCTGGACAAAGGATTGACAACTAAGAAGAAAAAACATGGTGCACTTTTTCTTTAAAAGATGGGTTCAAAGGTATACATACCGTGACTATAGACAAAATAAAGTACTTCTATTGATTTTTCGTAATGGATTGGCTTGAAATTGCTGTGGCGGTGCTAATTACAGGACCAAAGAGTATAGGACCAGCCAATGATACCTTATGAAGTGCACTGATATAAGCTGACATAATTCCTTGTATTCCCTTAACCTGAGGAAGTATGATATAGTTAGGCTATGAATGAACTGAAGCAAACAGTTCTAACAAGTAACCATTAGAACTTAAGAAATTTCCCAAAACACAATGAAGAGGTGATACAAGGATTTATTTATTTCTTAAAAACAAACAAACAAATGGGAAATGCAAACAAATGTACTGTAAAATTAAATAAGATGGGTGAGAAAAGTAGATTTCCAAATTAGCTTTGCGGACATGGCACTTAGAAATTCTTCTGTAGAAGACAGTAGTATTTAAATGTAGCAAAGAATGTAGAATACCTCAGGTTGATATGTGCTGCCACTCAAGTTGAAACAGTGGGAAACAGGACCATCAATAGGTCTAGCTCCAAAACCCCACGAGGGGAAACGCTTAGCTAGGTCATAGTACTGTAGTACATCTCCAATTTCCAGTATTGCCTATCACAACAACAATGGAAGAACTTAAAATCAATATGTGCTCAGAGGTTCATCCGAACACAAAAACTAAAGAAAATATCACTGTCATATCAGGTTTTTCCATATCAATTACATACTCTTTTTGTTTCATTGTAACCACCCCAGGAGCAGCTGCCACGTAAGTTTTTCTGTTAACTTTCGTATACTCAAACTTGCAATGCAGTAACATGATACTTTTGCATATTATTTAGTTTCAAGTCATTTACCTATCATTGACGAATCTAACTTCCGCTCCTCCCTTGAATTATAAACAACATTTGAAGTTACTACAAAACAATATTCAAATGTCAAAAAACAAGGGAAAACAGGCAACTGCTATGCCAGTTTTTCTGTTAAGATTTCCTATACTCATACTCACAAGGCAGTAAATCATAGCAGATATGTATATAGGTTTAAAGTCATTCACCTGCTGTTGACATATTCAACTTCTGCACCTCCCTTGCATCAGAAACCACATTTGAAGCTGTTACAAAAAATGTCAGTTGTCAAAGTCATGAGAAAAAGATAAAAAAAGAAAAGAAAAGAATTAAAACCTTTCCCAACATTATTCTTAAGATTGCTCGTTGATTTCTGGCACTTCTTGATTTTAGGTTCTCCGAGCCTGAGGCACCCTTGGTGTATGGCTTTTTGCATACATGTCACCCATTGGCTTTATTTCTTTGTACTTGGATAAACAAAACATTACCATTAGCACGATAACTACAGCAGATACCACCCCAATAAGAACGTATCCGACAAATTTTACTGCAGAAACAGTGTTTTTTCTGGATGATGGAGTATTCCCTTCTGGTGCATTAGAAGAATTTGCAGGTTCTTTTGAGGGGACATGCCCTGTTGAAGGTGACACTGGTGGTAATGGCATTGGTGCAGCAGCAGGAGGCAATGCTGATGGGGCTATGCTCGTATTGAATGGGTTCCCATCCTTCCTGTGCGGTACATTAATTTATATGAGCATTTTGTGGGGGAAAAAGTCACACGAAGTAGTTGAATTCTTAAGAGTATATTGTATGAAAGATGGATTTGTCTTCAAACATTAAAGGTAGAGCAATGATAGGTCTTCCAGAAGGATGGTGTATCAGTTTTATTTTAAACTTCCCGTTAATGTTTATGTTTATTGCATGATGTCCTATTTATCAATTGGATTGTTATTTATGTATTAAGAATGCTACGGAAAAATATTGTTTACTATCATTTTTGTACATATTGTTATATATATGGTGCTTGTTCTATCATGCTTCATTAATATGATGCTTGATTTATTTACAGTATGAACATGTATGTTTTGCTTGATACATGATGACGTAAGATAAAATTGATGTTTATTATTCAGTTTGAGAACATATTTGATAGTATGTATCACTTTTATTTAATTTTCCGTTGCAACACACGGGCACCTTACTAGTTTATACAGACATTCTAGTACACATGACATCGATACACACCTACTTTCATACAATAGCTTACCGGCTGCCTTGCAGCGAGCCGGTTGACATGGCACCGCAAGAGGAGGACCATGTCATGGAGACCACTGACCCAAACAGCCCAGTCGAGTCGGTTTCCGAGAACACGAGCACCGCATCCTCTGGCAACGCCTCCTCACCGTTCAGATAGCGGCAAACCTGTCTCATGCTGGGCCTCGTCTCCGGGCGAGCCTGGCTGCACATTAGACCTAGCCACAACACAAGCTTCACCTCCTCCTTGTCGTAGGACTCTTCCAGCCTTGGATCCACGGCCTGCAGCAGGTCGCCGTTTAGCCCGCAGTCTCGAACCCACCTCACCAAGATCACGCCTGTGTCCGCCGCCTCGTCTAGCTCTATCGGTCGACGCCCGCACGCAACCTCAAGGAGCAGCGCGCCGAAGGAGAACACGTCGGCGGCTGTCGTGGCACGGCTGGTGACCGTGAGCTCGGGGGCCATGTAGCCAAGGGTGCCGGCCACGAGCGTCGTGGCCGGCTTCGTGCCGTGCTCGTAGAGACGTGCGAGCCCGAAGTCGCCTAGCCGCGCGCCCATGTCAGCGCCGAGCAGTACGTTGTTGGCCTTCAGGTCGCGGTGCACGACAACGTGATCCCACTCTTCATGCAGGTAGAGTAAGCCATTGGCCACGCCCTTGAGGATGCTGAAGCGCTGCGCCCACGTCAATAGAGGCGCCTGTCGCTCTGTGCCAAACAGGTGCGCGTCGAGGCTGCCGTTGGGCATGAACTCGTAGACAAGGAGCAGGTCCTGGCCGTGCTTGCACCACCCGCGCAGCTCGACCAAATTACGGTGGCGCATCCGCCCGAGGCTCGCGATCTCCGTGACGAACTCCTTCATCCCCTGCGTTGTGCCTTTGGAGATCCGCTTGATTGCCACCTCGTCGCCGGAGCGACGTTCAAGCACACCTTTGTACACCTGACCGAAACCGCCTGAGCCAAGAAGCCCACTTTCCTTGAACCCTTTGGTCGCCTTGTAGAGAACCTTGAATGGGAACCTGTGAGGGTGTTCCAGCTCCCAGTCCTCCGGTGTGTCAGCGAGCGCCGCCCTACGCCGGAGCCAGAGCACAGCAACCATCGCTGCAGCAATCAAAGCCAGTGTCCCTGCACAAGCCACAGCGGCAAACTTGATGATGAGGAGCTTGGGAGGTGGCGTGCTCGGTTTAGGGACTTTCGGCAGTCGCCGGAGGTTAATGGATTGGGCGAGTCCATTAGTCCGGAAACTCCATGCCAAGATGTAGTGCGAGCTCGCCAGCTTCCCGGTAGCGGAAGAGAAGCCGACGTACATGTTATCTTTAAAGATCGGCAGGAGGTCAAGTTTTGTTGATATGAGCGGCCGGTGAGGCCGACCTGCCACGGACACCGGGGCGACGGTCACGTTGAGGATGTTGCTGCCGCCGTCGTAGTCTACCCATGCCTGAATTGGCTGCGCGCTCTCCAGCTTCACGGTCGCCTTCTTGTTCTCGTCGGTGTAGTACGCGGCCGGCTCCGACACCTTCGACACAAGGCTGTTTATGTCGATGCCGACGTGGTTGCCGTTCGTATCGTTCATCTCCAGGTCTAACACCGTGTCGAACTCGACGGCGAAGACATGGTTGGAGGGCTTCCCGTTGGTGGTTGGCCCGAGGACGCCGAGGTAGATCTCGGGGGAGGCTCCGGGGAGCGCCCTCGATGGAGCCACCACGAAGGTCAGGCCGTGGCCGCCGCCGCTCCCGATGGTCACGATGTCGAAGACGAAGGCCGTGCTGAAGAAGACCGTGCCGCCGCTCTGGTGGTCGAGCATGCGCACGGGGAAGCCGTAGAACGAGTGGCCGACGAGACGGTTGCTGTCGTTGGTGAGCTGGAGCGCGCCGCCGTGCAGCACCGACGCCGACCCGTCCAGGCTCAGGTTCGACGCGTGCTGGAAACCTTGGTAGATGAAGTCGACGCCATCGGCTGAGGAAAAACGGAAAGAAAGAACGAGGAGGAACAGCGCGGTCAAATATAGAGCGGCACTGGATGGCAGCATTCTGAAACACCTCTCTCTCTCAATCGGGGTGCACAAATGAGCAAGATTGCAAGCATCGATCGTCCCGTGGTTTTGACTAGAATATTGACTTGATATTTTTTGTGAAGACGGCACACGGTGGGCCCTACCTATCATTGGGCCCTACCATCATTGCGCACGTTATGTATGACTGGCTCCATGGTCTCATCATCTGCTCTCTGTGCCATTCCAATTCGTAGGTCAAGTCAGACAACAGGCGCATCATTTGACGGGAGTGAAAATCAAGAACACAAAAGATGGATCATAATTTCCAACTTTCCCACCGGCAAATTTGGTCCAAGTCGTCCGGCTTGGTAAAGTAGGACTGAGAGTTTTTTTTGAAAAATAATCTATTTTTATTTTGAATTACGGTAATATATCTATGTTTTTTTTATTTTACACTAATGACCCTTTGTCGCTCTACCATTGAGCGACTTGGCCTAGTCGCTTGAATGTTGGGTGACAAGTATCCAAGTCGCTCAACGGTTGAGTGGCTTGGGCTAATTGTCCAATGCTTGAGTGACAAGTGTCCAAATAGCTTAACCGTTGAGCTACTTTGACACTTGTTGCTCAACCGTTGGGCGACTAGCCCCCTAGTCGCTTAACTCATATATACCGTATTGCTCAAATATTTCAGAAAAAGGCATGCAAATATGCCAAGTGTTCAAGTCACCCACCAGTCTAGTCACTCAAACGTTGAGCGACAGTGTATCATTAGTGTAAAATAAAAAAACGTAGGTATATTGCTATAATTTGGAATAAAAAATAGAGTTTTTTCAAAAAAAAAAAAAATTCGTAGAACTGATACGTATATCTGGTCTGGCTATGGAGTTGGACTTGGGACATCCTCCAGCTTCAAAATGAAAGAAGAGGCAAAAATTCCATTGGCATTGGTGGGTACAAAGGTGACGAGGTAACATGATGCTAAAATATGCCATTGTCTAGCAGCCACGTTTTCGGAACGATTCATTATCCATCAGACAAGGATTGGCCGCTGTCAAGTCGTCGTCAGATTTTTCATTAGCCATCAGATAAGGATTGGACCTGTAAACAAATGCGAGCATGCGACTCGACTGAACACAAGTTGTTCCCACGAACATGCACAACTGAAGTTTGGTGGGATGATTGTTCTCAGTTTATTTTCTTGCAGCTACCCAAGGTCGTCTCCGTCTGTTGAAGATCGATGATTAAAGAACCATAGAACGACAACCAAATTGTTAGAATCTCGTCCTGTCGAAAATATGTACTCTTATCGTTATGCTGTTATGCACGGTAGATACGTAGACAAACATTTTTACCTCGCAAAAAAAATGTCAAAAAATTCTAGAACAGAGAAATTTAATTCGGTAATACCACTGCAAAAGTAGTTCAATTTTAAATACTACTGAACTTTCGATAAACACTACTCATACTGTAATCTGGAAGTTCTGACTTTTATACATTTTCAATAGGGTTTTGTTAAACATCATCCCGATGTTTTTTCCCTAACTATCATCTAGATTTAGGACCATTAGATTAGAGATCCAATGGCCATGAATTCTCCCCTCTCCCTTGAATTCTACCCCCTCCACCTTGAAAAAAATCCCCCTCCTTTCAAAAACAAGGGGCCCCTTGATCTCTAATCTAAAGGTCGCAAATTTGAATAATAATTAGGAAAAAACATCCGGGTGTTACCTAGACACTCCCCAATAATAGCCAAAATACCTTTTGTTACATTCAACAAAAATGACGTTTTTGTTATTTAACATAATTAATGTACTTAAAACACAATAAATTCAAACTTGAGAAATATAAAATTAGATATTTAAAAATATGGAAATATTACATCCAAAAATTCAATTTGAGGACTGGGTTTTAGGAATTTTAATCATAATTTTAAAGTTTTAGCCAATTTCAAAACTCTGACTAAATGAACAGTCATCCATGTGTGCTGATTCCAGAAAGAAACCTTATTGAAGGTTAAACAATATACATTCATTAATTACAGGGAATTGTGTGATGAATTTGGCTACCATCAACCCAACTGTCTCAACATGGGATGTGGTGTATATTTATTAAGGGCATTCTCAATAGTGCAAACTACTTGTTATTAAGCTCATGCTATATCATAAATTGGGTGATGTGAAAGAAGAGGGAAAGGAAAGAGAGAGGATTTGTTAGTTGTGTCGATATTTTAATATCAATCTTACGTACGATTTGTTTGAATTTGGAAGAACTCTTAGAAGATCCGGTGTATGTGCAAGCGGAGTAGAGACACGGAAAACTTTATCCTGATTCGGGCCTTCTCTTAAGAGAATAACAACCCTATATCCAGTGTGATTGCTAGTTGCTAGGAAGTGGATTGCAACAGAGAATTACATGAATGGCTAGGGCTATCTTGCGTGAATGATCCACCCATCCTCCTCCTCCTCTCCCTTCGACGTTAAATTTTATATAGTCGATGAAGCGACGGTAGTTATTCCACGCTGGAAGACGTCTTGACGCTTCAGATAATAACCGCCTAACGGAAGATACTGTCAGAGAGACATAAGAAGCCGTTTACCATGTAGCGATTGTTGTCAGAGAGAGATCGTGTACGATTAGTAGACTAACGCACATTCTAACCGCCTTGTCAAATGAACTGACAGTGTAGTTCATTGTCGTATATAAGTCGGTTGGAGATAGACTCGTCGTAGAAATTCCCATGACCACAGAGTGGTCACAGTAAGACTTATGAATACATGGTCGTAAAAAGATTTATGACCATGAGATAGTCGCAGTAAGACTTACGACTATGTGGTCGTAGAAAGATTTACGACCATATGGGTAGTCATAGTAAGATTTATGACTATGCGGTTGTAGGAGAACTTACAACTACATGGTCATAGAAGTGTTTACGACCATTCTGCCATATTTACCTTTTATCGATAAGGGGTATATTCAAGGAACATAATGATGTCATAATTTGAGAATTATTCTATCCTCGTCATCTAGTCCCCCAACTTCAAGTGAAAATAACTTATTTGACTAAGTATGGTCGTAGATAAAGAATGGTCAGAAGCAAAGACCTTCTTAACCCTTATCGGCTAGGAATTCGCTTGATCGACTTGGTAATTTCACTTGAGTTGTGAAGATAGAAAGACATCGGACAAAGAAAATGCAATCAATTTCCCTCGAGCTGTCCATTGAATCGATTTCCTTCCCGAGAGAAGTAACCGACGCATTTGTTAGAAAAAACTTACTAGGGGTGACTTTTGGTTTTCACTTTCCCCATTTGCTCCAACTTGTTCAAGCCCTCCGGCTCTAATCAATCTCCAATCTCGCACGAATCCCTTCCAATCTCCTGAAAGAATGACCAAGTCTTCATCAACCTGTGCTGAATTGGAGATGGATCATACCAAGATGAATGCATTGGAGATAGCAGAAAGATACCACCACGGTGATTCGTCAGATGGATCAAAGTCGATGGGCAATGCTGGCCATCCAGACAGATCGGAGAGATTTCAGTGTTCCAAGCGTATTGTGAGTGTGGCCTCCATCTTCCTGCTCATCCCTTCTTGACGGCCATTCTCGAGTATTTTAGGGTCAAGTTGGTGAACTTGGTTCCAAATTTGATCACGATGCTCAACGTCTTCGTATACCTATGCAAGGCATATCTGGATATCCCAGTAGATCTCGAGCTCTTCCGATTTTACTACGAGATGAGCCAACAAGTAGGGATTATTGAGAGTTGCGGATTGAAGCTCCATGACAAGAAGACGGAGCTTTATATCCCCATGTTTACCCGATCTTCATGGCCGGGTGGAAGAAGAGGTGGTTCTATTAGGAGATGACCAGTAAAGACAGCCTCTCCTTCGTCGGGAAGGCCACAGAGAAGAACAGTCTTTAGAACTCAGCCCCCAAATATGTCATTAGAACAGTCCCCTACATCTCAGCCATCAAGGAGCTGAGAGACAAGGGGGCTTATGAGCTGGCATGTGGTGAAGGACTTCATCATACACCACATTAGTCCCTTGAAGCGTCGAGCACATCCCATGTGGATGTACTCGGGAGTCTCGGATTTGACCCGGGACTACGAGAATGGTAAGTGATACTAGTACTCGTATTCGTAACCAAGGTACATTTTCTGAGTACTCTTTATGGATTACCATGTTTATTTGTTCAGACTTTGATTTGGAGGAAATCAATTCTCGAGTCAAGCCCATTTGTGAGAAGGCTCCATCGCTTGAGGTGGAGGCTCCTCGTATCCTGGTGGATGTTTCTGCTGAGGAGAGGGAAGGACGCTTAAAGATAATAAAAAAATTTGATTTCATCTTTAAGACTTTTTAGACGTAGAGTATGACCAACGGGTATCCTCCTCTTATGTAGAGTGTTGGTATGGATTCCCATCAAAATGGGCAAGGGGTCGAATTAATGGTTATTGGAGAGGTTGATAGAGTACAAACTCTTTCGGCCAAAAGGCGTCGACTGGTTAAAAATAGTCGAGAAGAAAAAAGGAGCACAGATGATGATGTCCCCCTTAAAATTCTTCCTCCGGCTGCCTCAAACGCTTTTATTTAGCAACTTGTCGCAGACATAGGCGCGGCAAGTGAAATAAGGGCAGTCGAATTGAAGCAAGTGTTTCCTGTGATCAAGGTATCCTTCTATTATAATGTCAAAACTAACTCAGTTAGCCTTTTTGAAGGCTTTATCAAGCGTCTTGAAAAAGTAAACTGGAAGAGTTTTGTATTTTTTGTGAAGAAATCTGCCGCATCGGCAGAACCGGTGATCGGGAAGGAGATCGTCCCAATGATCGAAGCTAGTTCCGACCATCAGGAGGGACAATAAAAGGAAAGGATAGCAACTCTTGCTGTAGAGCTTTGACCAGACGTGGTCGAAGAGGCTCAAGATTTTCGACCGAACATGGTCGAAGTGATCCTTACTCTTCCGCAACCAGACGTGGTTGTGGAAAAGAAGACGAAGAAACCACTCTCTGAGAATATTTCTTCTAGATTCGCACTAAAAGCAATGACTCAAAGGTATAAAAGTACGAGTTTGTATACTGTATTTTACCTTTGTTTTTTCAACTATCGATTCACTTCTTGTGATTGTAGTTCGACCTCTCCATCACCTAAGTCTTGTCGAGACCCGAATATTCAAATTTGGTCTCTCCTGTGTATTCTGCACCAGTCCAGGATCACGCTAGTGCACACAGTATAAACAAAGATAAAATATCGACCATATCATGATTTACTAAGAAAAGACACAAATATTATTAATAATTATTAGAGTTGCGACCTTCTGGTCAAGCTTACAGATAATAGCCTGAATGGCTTAAGAAATTTGCAGCGGAAAACAAGAAATAAGCATAACAGCCATTCGACATGCCCACAGGCAATTGACTGGAGAGCGAAGTCCTAATCCACGAAGTCATTGAAGTATCCTCCTTCTGGCTATGAGTACATAGAGTACTCAGCAAGTCGTAGAGCTTCCCAACAAGGAGTACATCTTCGACGACGAACGTCTTGAGAAGGTGTGGCAGACTAGGTTCAAAGAGCTCGACCAATTGAGAGATTCCGGGCAGGTGCTTAGAAATTTTGCTCGTAGGAGTATGAATATGAGTGTTGACAACTCGAATATTCATACTTTCTCTTCTTATTTCTCACTACCTTTCCTTATCCAGAGAGCCTTAGAAGACATGGTGACTGTGGCTAAGTACCACAAGTAGCTGATGCTCCTACGACAAGGAAATGTCAAACTCTCCAAGAGAGCAGCGGCATCGTAAGCCTCTTAAGTTATGTAGTCGAATTCTGTCTTGACCACACAACTAGAAATTTAGGTTTACCTTTAACCTTTACAAACCTTGGCTAGATGTAGAGGTCTTGGCTTTTGCACTCGAAGATGAGAAAGCTGATGAAAGGATGCTAAAGGAAGAAAATGCCAATTATCAATAAACCTCATAAAAGCCAACTCTGCTGCCAGAACCTTGGAGGAGAAAATAAATGGTAAGCCCTGAAGCTTGAATCTATTTATCTATGTATCTTTCTAGCCTTTCTTTTTCCTTTCTCTTTTTAATAGAAATAAAGATTGAATCGAGTGATGTAACATACTTATTTTCAGAGCCTTTTTGAAGTTTTTAAAATAAAAGCCACCATTTGGATTTTTTTGGAATTAATAAAAGCTTAAGCTAAATTTTATTTAATTAATAGGATTTAATATGACTAAATTAAACATGAACATTTGGTTAAAATATTTTATTTGGGTTCCTTAAGTCTTAAGGAATTTTCTAAAATTTTCTTAGATTTTTCAAAGTTTATTTGAGCTCAATTTAAAATTCTAAAAAAAAGAAAAATTCCTGTTGAGTCACCCATCGTCATGGGATGGGCACGCTTAACCCTAACGTTTCCAAGCAACCGACCACCAAGCCAAACTTTGCTCCTTCTTGGTTAGAATCCACCTTCTTTCCTTTTCTTTTGTAGAGCCAACTATTGTTCATCTTCCAACCCCACGATCACAGGCTGAGAGAGACACGAACTCTTCTCTCTCTTGCCTCCCATGGCAACTCTCAATCTGGACCTTATCTCAATGCCTTCCCAAAAGGAAAGTTGTGCCAAATCATGCAAGGAATCCATCCCATCTGGCCTCTTTGCATTTCGTTCATCCGTTTGCCTTTTATCACTTATTTTATGAAACAGACTCTAAGCCAAAATCCACGAATTGGGGTCGGTTTCTATCTCTTCCAAGCATATAAATACGACCCCTTGACTCCTCTAAACCTGTCCCAAGCCATGCCAAGTCTCCTTAAAACTTAGAGCGCTATCAGCACCAAGGCCTTCCGGTCCTGAAATTGCTTATCGTGTCCCGAGCTATCCGGTGAGATTGTTCGTGATTCTTTCACATCAAATCGTGTTACCATGTACCATCTACCTTCTTGTCAAAGTAATTTGGTTTTAGTGTAGCCAATCTCTCGAAATCGAGTTCTCCCCAATCTAGGCCAAGATCGGTTCTCGACGTCGATTCGTCACCTCCAGTAAGCTTTAGCCCATGCTGTTGCCTCCTTTAGACTTGCCTCATCGCATTCTACCCTGTGCTTCCTTTCTTTTCCCCAAAAACCCTCCATAAATTTTTGCCTCCGACATCTAGCCATAGCCGCCTAGGGCATCTCGTGTCCCCATCTATCCGGTGATGTGTTCCCCAATCCTTTCGCGTCAAAACGTGCCAAACCATCCCAGGCAGCTGCCTTCCAAGTGGTTTTGGATTTCATCTACCGAGCACCGAGATATCAAGTTTTTTTTTCCTTCCCGACGTCCTTCAAACATCAATTGCGTCGTCTCCGATGGGTTTCCGGCTGAGCTGACAATTTTTATAGCTTCACCAAGCTATGTTCTAGCCCGTGCTCACCTACTTCTCTGTGTTCTATGCCCGAGTATTATTCCTCCCTCCTACCCATGTCATCGTTGCTGCCCTACATCGTCACTGTGCTCCGTTTAGTGTGCCATCACTTCCTGCGTGTTCCTTGGGTCCCTAGCAACCCATTTTGCTAGTTATCTTCACCTCCCATGCCTTCTCTCGCCGGCGCCAGCCTCCTCCAAGCCCTCTTCTCTCTGTGTATTAGAAGACGGATAGAATATTCCTCGAAATATTCCCTCCTTTTCTATTTTCAGCATTTTCTCATTCGACAAATTTTAGATGACTCGTTCTTCCTCGTCCGAACTCCGATTGACCCGATTATTTTTCCTAAATTCATCTAAAATTGAGCTCTATATTTTGGTTCTAGTTTTGAAGTTTTTGGAGTTTATTTGAATTTATTTTTGTATTTTGTTTCGTTTTCTTTTTTGTTAGATCATGCTTTCGAAGGGGCTGAAGCAAGATTTGAAGATCAAGAGCCATTAACTGAGCGAGGCCAAGATAAGTCATGTCCTTTGATCATATTAAACCTAGTTTTCAAATCTATCTTGTATTATTTTGTTTTGAATTATCATGCATCGCTATTTTATTACAAACCCCTTGTATTTGGTAGTTATTGTCCAAATTAAATAATTCCCTCCATGATAAATTGAATACCATGATTCTATTGTCACCACAGGATGGGTAATTATTTAGTGATGCAATATTGGTTGTCACATGGGTTGTACGCTTACACTGCTTAGCCATGCTTGTAGTACGTAGGGTTGTCATCACATGTGATCAGTAATTAATTTTGACTTAATGATATATTGGAATGTGGTGGTCAGCCACAGTTATAAAATTTGTGTGTCATAACATTGGGGTGTCATTGGTGTTGGTTATACAAAATTGGTTTTCATCTGGGTGAATGATCATGCAGTAACTCCAATGATCATGCAGTTGGCACATTAGGATGTAGATGTTTCGTCTGGGTAAATCTAAGAACTTAACTTTGTGCACCATTGATCTGAGCCTTACCGTACAACCACATGTCCAGTATGGGATGGACCTGGCTGATTAATTTGGGATGTTTTAATTTCGGTTCTGTCGTTGGGATGAGTGTGGTGTGGTTGGAGCCATGGATCTACATTGATGCAAGAGGGAGCCGGTTAGCGAAATCTTAGCGAGGTGGAACTGGGTTGAGATTGAACATTGTAAAGGCCTTGTTGTAATCTTCTTGGTCGACATGCCAAAGGAAGCATGTTATACCGGAGACATTACAAGATGATCGCATCATGTGGGTAAAGTTGTACAGCCTCTGCAGAGTGTAAAACTATTCGAATAGTCGTGTCCCCAGTTATGGATAATGCTCGGTGATTACACATGAGGGGTAGAATTTTCATAAAAACCCGTTAGGGTTAAGTTGGAAAGTGAACGGATAGTTCACTGGTGGTTCATTACGTGAATCCTAGTTCACAGGTGATTCATTGGAGTGAATGATCGGTTCACTTGTGGTTTGTCTCAATTCCTTTGATTATTTATTTATTAATCATTTCCAATCCCGCTTTTCAACCTATTTGTTCTAATTACTTTAAATTGTTGCTTTATGCAAAATTAACCTTTCAGCCATCCATTGGTAAGCCTTGTATACTATATTGCATTCTTTATTACAAACGATTTGCTGAGTACTATATGTACTCATAGCTTTATCCACATTTGCTCAGTTGAGAAAGAAAGACCAGATCAGCAGGAGGTATTAGAAGGAGGATGCTTCGACGACTTCGCGGATTAGGATTTCACTCCCCAGTCGATTGCCTGTGGGCATGTCGAATGGCTACTACACTTATTTATGTTTTCCACTGCTAGTTTCTTTAAGCCTTTCAGGCTATTAATTGTAAGCTTAGCCATAAGGTCGCAACTCTGATAATTATTAATAATATTTGAATCTTTTCTTAGTAAATCGTGATATGGTCGATATTTCATTTTTGTTTATACTATGTGCACTAGCGTGATTTTGGACTGATGCAAAATACACAGGAGAGACCGGATTTGCATATTCGGGTCTCTACAAGTGAGCTGGTCACTGAAGTCAAAAAGAAGAATAAAGTGATTGGAGAGCTTACTCGTATCAGTAAAGAGAAAGGCGAGAGAATAAAGTTGTTTGAAACTTAGCTATCAGGTAAGAAAACCTCATCTTCAACTAGTTTTTGAAGCTAGTCTTGTAGGATTTATGACTATGTGGTCATAGAAAGACTTACGACTAAAGCGTAGTCGCATAAGACTTACGACTATGTGGTCGTAGAAGAGTTTATGACCATATAGTCGTAGAAAAGTTTACGACTGCAATGAATATTGCCTTGACCAACTTTAACCCTTTCACTGAGTCCACGGTTGAAAAGAATCATCTTTCTGAAGTGATGACTCGTAGTGAGGAAGAAATGAAGCCAATGAAGGCAAACATTCAAGACTACGGCCTTCTTTCGAACAATCTACTACATGAGTTTGGTGCTGAAAAGATGGTTCCCGTTGAGGAGACCACATCCGCTCATACGAGTACAATCCTACTACAAGCCAAGACTTTGGAAAAGCATCTAGCTACTTTGAAGGCTGATCAAACGGAGTTGATAAGGGATGCAATTCGGGGCGCTGTAAGCTATGCATTGGCAAAACTCAAGGCATGTGACCGGAACCTGAACCTGCATCCCACTGAGCATGACTTCACCTATTCTTTGGAGGAGGCATCTCGCCTGATTGAAGAAGTAGAGCCAATTGGATGAAAGGTGTCCGAAGAAATGTAACTTGGCTCTTCCTTTCCTCCAAAATAGAGTAATTTGTAAAAAATTTTTGTAAAGACTTACCTTTTGGAGATGAATGAACTTTCTTTTTCCTGCAATTTATCCTTTGAGCAATTAGTACTCGTAAGATAAAAAAATGAAATGAAATTACAACTAAGAAGAAATAAAGTTATATGAATAGCTCTATCCTAGCCCCCGACTATTTAGTTAGTTTATGTGAATAAACTAAGCAAATAGTACAAAGTAAAGTATGCTGAGAGCAGAGTAATATATCTGACCATCGTTGTCAAATTCGTTTTGTCATGTACCGACAGCAAAAATGAGGAACGAGTCAATGCTAGGGAGCTCCTTCTAGTGGGTAGGACTACATGCAGAGAGGAGTGACTCTGACTAGGTGATGTTACCTCCTTTTCGACCAGGTTTAAACAAATTGAAGTCTTGAATGATCAAAGGATAAACACTCAGATTGCCTTCTATTATATTCGTTCAACGTATTCATAGGCAACTCAATTGTTGTATGCTGATAGCAAGAGTTAAGAATAGACTAACACTAGGAAGGCTCTTTCTAGTGGGTAGGACCACATACAGAGAGGAAAGACTTCGGCTAGTGGTATTCTCGTATCCGACCAGCTAAACATGTTGGATGTGTTAGAAGTAGTCGAACTAATATAAGAGAAGCACTACAAGACATACGATAATAAAAATCCATAAAAATTGAATTTATTATTAAAAAGAGTAGAAATATTTACCCATAGAACTTGCGTAATTGGTCGATATTCCAAGAGTTTGAGAAAATCTAGCTGTCTTTCACAGCAAGTCGTACAGAGCCAAGGTGGGTGACTTCGACCACAGTGTAAAGACCTTTCCACTTGGGAGAAAGCTTGTTCTTAAATTGGCATTGCATTTTCCTCAATACCAGGTCACCTATAGCGAGGCTATGAGGCTAGACCTTATGATCGTAGCACTTATGCATGGCTTGCTGATAGACCACTGATCGGATTAAGGCTTGATTCCCCTTTTCTTCCAGCAGGTTGATATCATCCACTCAAAGCTGTTCTTGGTTAGAGTCGTTGAAGTTCTTGACTCGTGCCAACCAGATCTTTACATCTAGAGGAAGCATGGCTTCGGCCCTAAAAACTAAGAAAAACGGAGTCTCACCTGTTGCCCGACTCAAAGTCGTGTGAATCGCCCATAATACTGAATGTAATTCTTGAACCCAAGCCCCCGAGCGCTTTACCAGCTGGCCGAAGACTTGGGTTTTGATTTCTTGCATTATTTGGCCATTCGCACGCTCGACTAGCCCATTACTCTAAGGATGGGCGACCGAAGTGAAACATAACTTGGTGCCTAATTCATCGCAAAATTCTTGAAATTTTACGCTCGAAAATTGCTTACCATTATATGTAATTATTTGACTTGGGGCTTCAAACTGAGTAATTACACTTTTCCTGAAGAACCTTTTTGTAGCTTCCATTGTTGTCCCAGTTACTGGTTCGGCTTCGATCCACTTCATGAATGTATCATTAGCTACAAAGAGGAACTCGAAGCCCCAGGCGCTCTTGGGAACGGCACCAGGATATCAAGACCCCAGGTTGCAAAAGGCCAAGATAAAGGAATGGTCTAAAGAGCCTGAGCTGGTTGGTGTATTTGCCAGCTATAAAACTGGTATTACACACATTTCTTAACCAGATCTCTAGTGTCATTGACGGCTGTTGGCCAATAGAAACCTTGTCGAAAGGTCTTACCGACCAGTGTTCTGTAGGAAGCATGTGCTCCACAGATGCCCCCATGTATATCCTGAAGGAGTTTTAATCCTTCTTTCTGCGATATATATCACATGAGAACTCCCTGAGTATCCCTTTTATAGAGTACTCTGTCAACCAAGGTATACATCTTGGCCTTGTGGGCAAGACAATCTGCTACGAGATCGTCGTCGGGTATTGAATCCTTCTAAAGGTAGTCATAGATGGGAGCCATCCATGTCTCTTTGTACTCTAGACAGATTGTCTTGTTAGGGGTTGTCTCTAGTGCTTCGACTAGAGACGGCTTCTGGAGCTGTTCCAAGAAGACCCCATGTGGTACTTGTGATTGGGAAGAAGCTATCTGAGCCAATTGGTCTGCGAGGAAGTTATCCTTCCGAGGGATATACTGTAACTCGAAACCAAAAATGCTTTTCAAGCTTTTGTACTTCTGACAAGTATTGAGACATGGTTTTCCTCGAGCATTCATACTCTTTTTCGACCTAATTCATGACTAGTTGAGAGTCTCCACTCATGAGTAGTCGTTGAATCCTGAGTACTTTAGCGGATCGTATGCCAGCCAACAAACCTTCATACTCAGTAACATTGTTAACCGCTAAAAAGAGCAATTGGATGACATACTTTAAGGTCTCTCCCACGGAAGATTCCAGGACCACCCCGGCCCCAAGCCACTTAACGTAAGCAACCCATCGAAGTACATCATCCACAAGTCATGGGAATCGTACTATTGGGGATCCTGAATAAGTTCATGATTTGTCCATTCAGCAATAAAGTCTACCAAGATCTGGGATTTAATGGCTATTTGGGACACGAAATGGAGGTCGAACACCCCAAGTTCGACCAACCATTTAGCCATGTGCCCCGTTGTTTCCTTATTTTGGAGGATCTCTCCTAAACGAAACTCAGATGACACAATTATCTTGTGCACCTGAAAATAATGCCTCAACTTCCTCAAAGCCATGAGGAGAGCATAGAGAAGTTTTCGGACCTGAGGGTAGCACTCCTTTGGATTGTGTAAAACCTCACTTATGCAGTATATTGTTCTTTGAACGCCCTCGCACTCAGGAGCCAGTACAACACTTATTGCCTGTGATGTGGCAAATAGATACACTCAGAGTGTCTTGCCTGTTTTCGGAGAAACCATGACAGGAGCACTTGTAAGGTACCTCTTAATATCTTCAAAAGCGTCATTGGCCTCTTTTGACCACTCGAAACCCTCATGCTTCCTCAAAAGATTAAAGAGAGAAAGACCCTTTTCTCCTAGTCGTGTGATGAAATGACTTAAAGCTGCCATGCACCTAGTGAGTTTTTGGACCTCTTACTTCATGGTCAAAGTGCGCATCTGGTTGATGGCCTTGATCTTCTTAGGATTTGCTTCGATACCTCTTGCTAAAACAAGGAATCCAAGCTGTTTTCTTGAGGAAACTCCAAACACACACTTTTCAGGATTGAGTTTCAAGCGATGCTTTCTCAGATTGTCGAAGGTCTCCTATAGGTCCGAAACATGATTAAGCTGTTTGATACTTTTTACGACCACACCATCGACATAGGCTTCCAAGTTTTAGCCTATTTGATGTATGAAGGTTAACTGCATCAAACACTGAAAAGTTGGACTAGCATTTTTCAAATAGAGTGATAAACGTGGTTTTCTCTTCATCTTCTGAAGAAGACTATGCATCTAGAAAACTTAACATTTCATAACTAGCAGTAAAATCTACCAATTGATCAATACGAGGAAGCAGAAAGTCATCTTTTGGACAAGCTTTATTTAAATCAGTACAGTCTACACACATAAGCTACTTACCATTAGACCCTTTTTTACAATTATAGGGTTAGCCAACCACTCTGAGTGATTGACTTCTCTTATAAAGCCTGCTTTTAGTAGGTTGTCTAATTCCGACTTGATAGCTTATCGTCGATCTAGTGCAAATCTCCGTAATTTTTGTTTTACAGGCTTCTTATCAAGCTGTAGAGCTAGCCTATGCTCGATCACTTCCCTGGGGACCCCGGGCATGTCGGATGGTTGCCACGCAAACACATTTGCATTTTCTCGGAGGAAAGCGATCAGGGCGTCTTCCTATGCAGGGTCAGACGTAACCCCGATGCAAACTATCTTCAAATGTTCCTCTAGGTCAGAGGGACTTCTTTGATTTCTTCGTTCAACTTCGGTGTAGCTTTAGGCTTGGAGTGCTTGCTCGAAGGCTGCACCTTGGTGGCTTTTCGAGTTGATAGCTATTCGACCATCTCGAGGGACTTGCGATCACACATTAGTGCCATCTTCTTATCACAGTAGACCGTGATGACTCTCTTCAGACCTGACAACTTAAGACATTGATAGGCATAATGAACAACTATCAGAAATCATGCCAGAGTTGGTCATCTGAGTATGGCATTATATGCCGAGTCGAAATTGACCACATCAAAGGAGTTTCTCTACCCTAAAGTTGCTCGAAGAACTGAACATAACAGGCAGAGAAACATAGCCAACGGGAGACATAAGAAGCCATTCACCGTGTAGCAGTTGTTGTCAGAGAGATATGTGTGCAGTTAGTGGACTAACACACGTTCTAACCACCTTGTCAGTTGAACCGACAGTGTAGTTCATTGTCGTAGATAAGTCGGTTGGAGATAGACTCATCATAGAAATTCCCATGACCACAGAGTGGTCGCAGTAAGACTTATGACTACATGGTCGTAAAAAAATTTACGACCATGGGATAGTTGCAGTAAGACTTACGACTATATGGTCATAGAAGAACTTTCGACCATATGGTCGTAGAAGTGCTTACGACCATCCTGCCATATTTACCTCTTATCGATAAGGGGTATATTCAAGGAATATAATGACGTAATAATTTAGGGATTATTCTATCCTTATCAACTTGCATGAGTAACAACCTAGCCACTTAAGACCAAGAAAATGGAAAGGAGATGTGGGAGATGGGTGATGTGAAAGACAGAGGGAAAGGAAAGAGAGAGGATTTTTTACTTGCATGATTAACAACCTAGCCACTTTTGACCAAGAAAATGGAAAGGAGATGTGGGAGAAAGGAGAAGGAAGTGAGGATGACAGATGGATCCGTACAATAATTAATTTATTGTTTGACCCATTAGAAACAAACTCTAGTAATATGCTATTGATCAAGTATTCATATCTAAAATCTCATCTAACCATTTACTCTCCCCTAGTAACAAGCTACTATGAATGCCGTATAATATCATAGGAGGTGAACTGAACATGGTGCACCTTCGAGGATCCGACTCTCCGAGCTTTGAGGTCACGTCGTTACTTTGTGTTGGACCATGCTCGATCATTCAATTGTCCAGGCAGCCCCGCCCTCACGCACAACACGATGGTGCACTTCCAACTCTCCGAGGTCACGCCGAGTTATTCTTTGGTTCAGACCAAGGGCGGATCTACGTTGCAGGGCTCGGTGTTATAGGACACCGGGTCCAAAAATCTTTTTTGCAAGTATCAGCATCTCCATTCCATGCGTGAACCTTGCCCAAACTCGGTGCATCCTAGCCAAACGAAAAGAGCACTAGCAGCCTAAATTTTCAATAGCTAGCAGTAGTCCACGAGGAGCCTCCATTGTCCCTCAACCCATGAGGTAACTACAGAAGCCAGCCCTTGAGCTGACCCAAGAGGGAGGACCGCAACAGGTTATGGTGTCTATTTGATCGATCCTAAAACATGTCACCTCACACAGCCCTCTACGTCTGTTCATCTCGTAAGGTCGGGCAAAAGATGTACACCATGCTCACTACAGCCGCACCCAGTCAAGCAACAACCGTTCACTAGAAAACGAGAGAAATCAATGTCACCAGTCGCCCTTATTTGCCATCTGGATACAGTGCTGCCTGATCCTTATTGCCTCGCGCTCTCGCTGGCCAAAGGAAACTTAGACCCACTCAATGAGTATGTACTTTGCTCTAAATTTCTCTCAATTATTCTAATTTGTTTAAAGAATAGGGGCTAAATTTGTGAGTTGGGGTTTCAATGTGATGATTATTGATTAATTCTTGTCAAATTGTAGATTTAAAAATTAGTGTTTTAATTTTGGTTTGTGCAATACTGTCCTAGCTCGTTGCAAATCAGATGAAAAATGTAGTATTTGACATCAGTTAAGTAAGTAAGTAAGCCACTGGATGTATTTTTGTATTATATCATTCTTGAATTGTTGAACATAAAAAATATCTAATTAACCTTTTTCAATTATTTGATGATGATTTCATGAATGATAAACTTATTTATTATGTGGAGAAACAAGAATTGTAGAAAATTACCAATGATATTGTGATTCATCACATTATGAATTTGGAAGAAATCAAATACTGAAAGGTAATGTTTTTACTTATATTTGATTATTCTATTTTTTTATTGAAAACTTTACGTAATTTTATTCGTTTTTATAGGCCAATGAGATCAGATGATGTATTTTTACTAATGCCGGCCAACTTTTTTTATCTGTGATTTCGCACTTAGTTCATTTAGTTTTCTACAACTAGCCAATATTATTATCAAGCTTATTTATTTTGGTAAGCATTTCGATCATTACTTCTTTATCATCATACACTGCTATCGGTTATATTGAAGTATTGATGCTAAACTTTTTTCGGATATATTACTATCTAGTATAATATTGATTGAAAATTATATATATATAGGACAAGTGTTTCATGCACTCAGGTGCCTAGGCACCCATATCAATACCCGTTGATTTGCTTTGAGATTCGCAACGTTTGATTTGGGTATCTTCATATACCCATAAAAAGTATATTTGAGATGTCAAACTCCGAAAAAAAAATTAAATTCAACTTCAGTTTAATGAGTTTGAACTATTTTTATGGTATATACTGTAACACCCCACGTAACCATATGGGATGTTAACACCCCACGTAACCATATGGAATGTTACTATGGAACGTCATCGCCAAAGTGAAACATAAAATAAGAACAACAAAAGAAATCACAAAGAGTTTAAAACTTTATTAACACTTTAATAGAAAACCAACGGAAGCTGGAATAATATTTAAAGTATGTGACCGGTCCACTTCTAATCAAATAAAGAACGAGCGAAACAACAAAACGGTGGCAAACCACGGTGCTGAAAACTCGAGTGCTCCCACCCATGCATGATGCTATCACTCCACTGGCCTTTTACCTGAGACTGAAAAGAGCAAACGTGAGATTTGGAAATCTCAGCAAGTACCCAACTACGGTCGCAACACAAAAGTACGACAAGCGATGCAACCATATGAAATAAAGGCAAGCATGACAAGTAAGCAATGGACAAAAGGCTACCAACGAGTAACTGATATCGGAGATACTGTCATGATTAGGAGACGGATATTATAAGAAATGTGTATTAAAGATATTTGTTATGTGACAAGTTATAGTAAGTTATAGCAAGGGTGCCGACAACCTCATCCCACATACCCGGTTATACGAGAATAGCCAGGCACAACCTCGTCCTCGACTGTATAACCGCAGACGGGGTGTAATATCCTGTGTAACGAGAATGTACGGCCCCCCGTACGTTACCAGGTTGGGTGGAAATGACCCCTATATGTGGATAGCCCCGGCGTGATAACCCTTAGTTTGTTATTTAGCGAATTATCCATGATATAATTAAAGAGTTGCGATTGAATTAAGATAAAGTTATGAGAGTAATGATTTAATCCAATGAGACCGAAAAGACAGGATTGATAATACTAGGTGATAAGGTAACCGATACATCATGGTCAGATTAATAAACAAAATTAAGGTAACTAAGAGACGGTGAGGATAAGGCTATAATAAAGTTATGAGAAGTGAAAAAGATGCACTAAGGTTGAAAATGAAAAGACATAGTTTCTGATACGAGGGCGATGTGGAATAATGATAAGATGATGGTGATGTAGTAATCAACCTAAAGAGGTATTATAATGTAGCTCACACAAGTTTATCAACTAATCAAGTTTTATTATATGATAAGTGATTATCAGTTAAATTAACATTTATTAAGGTATAACGATCATGACTCACATAAGGAACTGTACCGGCAAATCATCATGATAACGAGAGGATTAAACACAGAAGCGTGATACTTAAAGGACTGCTAGTGATTTAACCTAAATCTACAACATGATCATTTGCTACACCCATTAACGGTTTAAGCATGAACTCTACACATTACTTAAAAGTATGAATCTTATAACATTATTAACAGAGTATTATGATAAACCTAAAGGCATGTGAAATAAGGTAATCCAGAACATCATGACAGGAATACAATATTAAGGGTATATAACCAGCAAGCATTAATAATAATCAAGCAAGCATTAACAATTTGATAAAACTAGACAAGCATTAACAATATGATCATAACTAGGAAAGCATGAATACTATTATAACAACCAAGCAAGTACTAGGGAGATGATAATAACCGAGTAACTTGATGACAGGATATTAGCCAGGTAAATTCAGTGATATGATAAGAACCAGGTAATTCGTTGATATGATAATTGTACTCATTTATAATGGTAACAAGTAATCATGAAAGATGTGAAATGTGAAATTAAAATGATTGGAGATAAGTTCATGCACGATTACAAGGAGTGAAAAGGATTGCTGAGGTTGAGGACAGGAGATAAAATCAGATGGGAGATTAAGAAGGATAATATGACGGTGGTAGGTATCCATAAATGATTTTCACCCAGCATTACAACTTAACTCACACCAAGGGGTTGTCAAATAACTAGATTTTATTACGTGATAAGTTGATATTAGTCAGGTTAACAATATCGTACATAATTCCATCGAAACCAATCAAGCAATAACATAAAGTAATGAATCAGGGAACTGGTAATTAAATATATCATTCCGAAGCCAAAGATTACTAGTGGTTAACCTTAAGTTGAAGTCACTCCTACACTACCCCAACCACAATTTAAACAACAATTATAATTAATAATTAAAGCATGCAACTTAGACATTAACCATAGCACTTTAATACATCTAAGTGTCTAAGGTATTAATTAATATAAAGCATGGACAATAAGATAACCTAGAACCTCATGATATGAATACAGTATAAAAGTACATAACTGGCAGGCATTAGCATGTGACAACAATTGGGCAAGCGTTAGTAATCTGATAACAAGCAGGTAACTTTCAGGGTATGGTATTAATCAGGTAACATTAGTGATACGATAAAAGCCCGGTAAGTTTTGGTGATATGATCATAAACAGGTACGCTTTAGTGACATGATAGTGGATAGGTGAGCGTTGGGTGATATGATAATAGATAGACCAGCTTTAGCGATATGGTAATAGTACTCAATAGCAATGGTAACAAGCAATCATGGGAGAAGCAAAATGTGAAATGCAGAGGTTACGGCCGCGAGGTACTTGCCTCGAGCACGCTCGACGGACATGCTGCACGATGGGTCTGAGATGCGCAATTGCCCAACAGCTCCCTCGACAACCGCGTGAGAACCTACAGAGTAACATAGGAGACCACCGATTAGATATGATGAATCTGGAGAGGGAACGATAGAAGATAACCAACTGAAAGAGAAAATGGCAGTTCGGCTGCGTAAGGCAATGGCTCAGTCGCGCGAACGGCCGCTCGGCCACGCTGTCGCCAGCCACCGCCACCGGCCGACTCGCCACCGACAGCCCTGCTGCTTTGCATTCGGCCGCACATGCATGCGCATGCATGCAGATGGCATCGTCGTCGCTCGCCATCGCCGCCGCTGCCAAGACCGCGCACGGCCAAGCGGGTGAGCGTGCACGTGCGGGTACGAAGGCGTGCGGGCGCCGCCGCTGCTCCCCGCCGACCATCGTGATGGCCGCCGTAGTGACCTCGCCGCCGCCGCCACTATCCAGAAACGCCGCCACCGCTGCGCCAAGATCGCTCTTGACTGTGCAACCGCGTACGCGTGAACGGCCGCAAGCAGCATGCAAGCATAAGGGCGCCGCCGCCGTTACCGGACCCGCCGCCGGCGACACTCCCCGCCGGCCGGTCACGGCTCCCTGTCGCCGCCGCTACTGCCATGGCCGAGCGGCCGTGCAGCTGCGTGCGAGCGGGAGGCCGCATGCGGCATGCAGGCGTGCAGCCGTCGCCGCCACTCGCCGCCACCGCTGCCGGCAGGCCGGGCCGCTGCTGCCGCCGAGCTGCCATGGCCATTGCTGCAGCCGAGCGCACGCACGGCAGCTGCCACCGCCGACCGGCTGGCCAGCCGCCGCCGCCGACCGGCCGGCCAGCCGCCGCCGCCAGCGCCCAAGCAGCCATGTAGCCCCCATGCACCCATGCGGATGAGAGAAGGATGGAGAGAGAGATGGATAGAGAGGAGAGAGAGAGATTAAAGGAGAGAGATTGAGGGATTATAACAGGAAAGAGAGAGATATACGGGGGTGGTTATGAGGAGAGAGAGAGCAGTCCCTTTTTTTTACGGGTGCTACATATACTCACTGTAGTCGCATCGAACTCAAAAGTAGTTTAAACTAGTTTGAACTGAGTTCAAAACATACTTACCATAAATATATCAAGGGTATAAAACATTTTCATACCCAAACTTAAAAAATTATCAATCATACACGTGTATCGGACGGTTCTTGATGTGGGTGCTTAGGCACCCAGGTGCCTTATGTAATTTTCCTATATATATACATATATATACATATATATATACATATATATATATATATATATACATACATACATACATACACACACACACACACACACACACACACACACATATATATATATATATATGAGATGAAGTGGTGAACCTTAGTTATTTTTATTCTGGTTCCGCCCCTCTCGTTCAGACACCACATTCAGCATTACAAAGAGGTGAAATAAATTAACCAGACGTCTGTGACGTCTGAGGGCCTGTTTGGCAACGTCTGCGGCTTATGGCTTTTGGCTGAAATTTTTGAATTTTGGCTGTTTACGGTACAGATTACGGAGAGACAGATACTCACTTGCGATTTTGGCTGGTACAGATGTTAGGCTTTTAACGTGTAGATCGTTTAACTTGTAGACCCCATCTTGAGAAAATACTCCGTTTGAAAGTTAGTTACTGTAGCAAAAGCCAAAGGGCCTGTTTGGCAACGGCTGTGGCTTATGGCTTTTGGCTGAAATTTTTAAATTTTGGCTGTTTACGGTGCAGATTACGGAGAGATAAATACTCACTTGCGATTTTGGATGGTACAGATGTTGGACTTTTAACGTATACATCGTTTAACTTGTAGACCCCGTCTTGAGAAAATACTCCGTTTAAAAGTTAGGTACTATAATAAAAACCAAAAGCTACCAGTTTCGGAGGAAAAAAAAACAGGCCCAAAAGTCGTCAACTTCGAAGAAAAAGAACAGGCCGTGAGACGTGACAATGCCGTCCAACACGGTGCGCTTCGAGGATTCAGCATTACAAGAGGTGAACTAAACCAGACGTGACGTCCAACCCCCGACGAACAAGCATGTTTCGCTAAGTTATGAGCTTTCCAGTATGATTTCCTACGTTGGTTCCCAAAATTGGCCCTATAAAAAACTTGGACTTCTCCTGGATTTCCTGAACAATAACCATGTAAGAGCTCTGGTGTTACTGCAGGATCACGGGCCAGAGGCTTGCGCACGGCCACTTCGGTATATTTCTCTTAACGGTCCGGAAGATCTCTGGGGTGCAGTGTGCCATATGAACTGGTCTGGTCTTTATGTAGGACACCGGTCTGCGGCTCAGAACCGCGCATTTTACTGGAGTATTCTCGTTCTCGGATCAACATCGGAAGCACGCTAGGTTCAAAAAAAAACATCGGACCATTCGGACGCATACTAATGTTCCTTCTTAATCTAAATCGAAAGCACACTAATACTTTCGAATGACGTCCCTCACTTTTAATGGACTTAAGTAGTATATTTAAATTTAATTCAGAGTTAATTAAGAAACAAATGGTGCAATTCTAACACATTTAATTACATCACTGTTCAAAGGGGAGAAATGTTATGACATTCAAATACTCACAGAGCACATAGCTACAAGAACACAACCCTAATTCATCAGTTTCGGTTACATCATTGTAATAATTAAAATACAGGTGTACAACGTTCATACACCATGCATCCTCAATGTTAGGAATAGTCCCATATGGATTATGGGAAAGGAGAAATCACAACTTATAAGTGTGAGGGGGCCTTCGTATATTGGATTAGTCTTTTGGGGGAGAAAACCCAATACCATTTATAAGGTTGTTATTTGAAGGGTTTGCTTGCGAGCAGCCCGTGGGCTCAGGTGCGTGGGGTGCGCAACCCATTTAAGACCTGGGGATCAGAGAGTGAACCTAGTTGGACCTGGTGAGATGCCAAGGTCCGGATACAATAAGTGGTATCAGAGCCCAGGCACGTAACATCTCTCAGGAGTGCAGTGTGCACAATCCATGTGTGAGGGGGAGATTATCTCTCAGGAGTGCGGTGTGCACAATCCATATGTGAGGGGGATTGTTAGGAATAGTCCCACATGGATTGTGGGAAAGGAGAAAGCACAAGTTATAAATGTGAGGAAGTCTCCGTCCATTGGACTAGTCTTTTAAGAGGAGAAGACTCAATACCACTTATAAAATTGTTACTTAAAGGCCTTGTTTGCGGGCAGCCCGTGGGCTTTTTCTACACATCAATGCAGGGACTTCTAACATGGTTCTCTCTTCATTGTTGAAATACGATTTATTCTCTAGAGGGCCTTCTTTAAGCATACAGTACTTCACGCCAGCCGCCTTGCAGCAAGCCGGCTGACATGGTTCCACGGGACGTCGTCCATGTCATGGAGGCCATCGCCCCCAAAGAACTCCACCAAAACTCTTGGACTTCTTCAGAAATCAGCTGGGGCCTTGCAATAATCAGAGGAAAAAACAGCCATTGCTGCGGCACTGGCAAGAACCGTTGCCACACAAGCCAGCTGCTTGGCAATGTCGATGATAACGAACTCCGAAGGGGGCGAACTGGGTGGTCTCGGGACTTCGGGCAGCCTGGAGAGGTCTATGGATTGAGCAACTCCATTGGTTCGAAAGCTCCATGCCAAGATGTAAGGTGAGCTCATAGCCAGTTTCCCGGTCGTTGACGAAAAACTGGCGTGCATATCTTCAGAACAGAACGGCAACAGGTCTAGCGTTGTTGATATGAGCGGTCGGTGAGGTTGGCCTGGCACGGGCACTGGAGCTATGGTCACGTTCAGGACATGGGTGGAGCCGTCGTAGTCTACCCATGCCTGAATTGGCTGCTCGCTCTCGAGCGGCACGGCTATGGCCACAGTTTTGTCAGCGTTGGTGTGGTGTGCGGCTGGCTCGGACACGTCGGACACTAGGCTGTTTATGTTGGCACAATCAGGGAACAAATGCACGTAGTACGGTATTAGAAAGAACAAATAAACATAGAAAAGGCTTTTTTTGGGACGCATGTCTTTTCTTCTTCTCTGTTATTCATTTGTAACTCAATACTTAACAGGAAATACATGGCTTAAATAAGCCTTACGCACACACGGTCACATATCCTCTACACACCCACTAACTTCACTAACTAAAAATTACGATCTATTCTCATGCCACTATGCAAGATTTTCTTCACGATCTACACGACTCAGCCAGCTTTATTGACTTAGACTACGACCGCTTCAGTAGACGCTCCGTCTACTACTCGAACGCTCCGACTGCTACATTACTCTTACGAGTACGGCTTACGACCATGACTGCTACAGTACTTCGGGGTCTCTGACTCCGGGATCTCCGACTACTACAGTACTCCGGGATCTCCAACTGCTACGACTACCGCGACTTCGACTTCTACATGTATTTGGACACATGAGTACACAGTACTCGAAAACACGAGTACCCGACACACAAGTACTCGACATATGACTATATAGTACTGGAACACACGAGTACTCGACACACGATTGCACAGTACTCGAACACACGAGTACTCGACACATGACTACACAGTACTCGAATACACGAATACTCGACACCGACCACTATCAATAACAAGATTAGTTCCAACAATCAACCCCCTAATCTTGTTGTCATTATTTTTTAGTACCTCTTCATCGAACTTTAGAGTAGTGCCAGTTCTTCATCCGCCATAGCAAGATGCGTCTTTTCCTTCCTCGGCTTGCGGCACTCACTGGCAAAATGCTATGCCACAGTTGTAGCACTTCACCTTCTTCCTATTGAACTTGCGCTCACTCATGTCAGAGTCGTTGTTGTCCTTGTCACCGTCATGGCCGTCTCTACAATGGTCACCAGCTTTGACATGGCCATCACCACATTCACGGTTCTCCTTCGCGCCGCCACCTGACCCTTCTCTATTCTTATTCTCTTTGTTGAGAGTCCCCCATTGCGTGCGTACGAGCAACAAATGCTCACTATATTTTGAATCGCTGAAACTACTTCAGATGTGTTCATCGTAGGCTTTATACCGCCCGATGAGGTCTTCGGCGATGAGAATTTTCAAGTCCACGCTCTGCTCGATGGAGGTGACGAGCTGCATGTAGCGCACTGGGGCAGCACGAAAAAACCTACGAACAACATCAATTTCATCCACTACAGTATCTTCCAATGCACGGATACCGGTGACGACAGACGTCACTCGACCGGTAAAATCTTCAACGTCTCCCCTTCCTCCATCTTCAGCCCATCAAATTCCCTCTTGAGGGCCTACAGCTTGCCTTCGCGCAAATGCTCATGCACTATGTACACCGTTTTGATTGCCTTCCATGTTGATTTCGCCGTGTCTTTCCCAACGAAGTAAGACATGACTTGCTCCGGCACGGCCTAGTAAATAGCGTACAATGCTATCCGATCCTTCTAGTACTCCGCGGCACCAGGCTCCACTGCTTCCCACATGTTCTATGCCTGAAGAGTGACATGCATCTTCATCACCCAAATCGTGTAGTTCGTGCGGGGTAAGCTGCAGGAAAGACAACGTCATCATGCTCTCCCTCTTTACCACCTACGAGGCGGACGAATCACCATGTAGCAGGCTTCGCACTGTGGACGGAAACACACTTCTTTCTTCCCTTGGCATCCTCTTCAACTCACGAAAACCTACTGTGATACCAAATATTGGTACAACCTAGGGAACAAACACATATGAGTAGGGAGAACGAATAAACATAGGAGAAACTTCTTTTGTGGTGATGCACATATTTTCTTCCTCTCTGTTATTCACTCGCAATTCAATACTTAACAGGAAATATGCGGCTTAAATAAGCCTTACGCATACATAATCACACGATCTCCATGCACCTACTAACTCCTTTAGCTAACAACTATGACCCATTATCATGCCACTGTCTGTGATTTTTTCACGATCCACATAACTCGGCCAGCTTTATTGACTCAGACTACGACTGCTTCAGTAGTCACTCTGTTTGCTACTCGGACGCTTCAACTGGTATAGTACTCTTACGAGTACGACTTACGATCATGACTGCTATAGTACTTCGGGATCTCCATGTGCTACAGTACTTTAGAGTCTCCAACTGCTACGACTACTGCGGTATCGAGTACATAGAACTCGAACACATAAGTATCTAACACACACTACACAGTACTCAAATACACGAGTACCCGACATACGACTACACAATACTTGAATTCACGAATACTCGACATCAAATACTATCAACAACAAGATTAGTTAAAACAGTTTATGCCAACGTCGCCGACGTCGACGTATTTCGTTCGAAGCCTTGATTACCGACACGATGTCAAACTCAGTGGCAAATAAATAATCAGACTCGGAGAATTTACCGTCAGTGGTTCCGCCTAGCAAGGATGCCAAGGCAGCTCTCGCCGGCCTCTCTCACCTTTGATGGGGATAGCACAGAGGACAAGCCGCGGCAGCCGCCAGCGCCCGTAGCTGCTCCCGCAGGAACGACGTCAAAGACGAAAGCCGTGCTGAAGGAGACGACGGCTGGAATGCTACCGCTCGGTTCTCAACCATGCGCACCGGGGAATTAAAGAACGCCCGACCGATAACATGGTCGCTGCTGCCGTCAGTGAGTTGCAGCGCGCCACCGTGCAGGACAGACGCCGCGCTATCCAGACTCAGGCTCGCTCAACGCGTGCTGGAATCCGTTGAATATGAAGTCGACGTCGTTTGCAGAAAGAGAAGGACGGATAAGGAGGAACAACAGCGCGGCGAGACGAAGCAGGGCCATGACAGAAGCCATCGTTTAGACATTTTCTGTGAGTGCTCGAGCAAGGGCACACAGTCCTCAGCAAATTAGTTAAGATCTGCGGTGGACGACTGGACGGTGGTATGGCACTGCAAGGAAGGAGACGAGTCGATGGATATCTGGGGAGATCAGTGCAGTAGTGCAAGGTGCCCAGCATTCTGTATTGTGCGCAGCCTGAAGACTTATGCACTGAGCGGTTGGTTGCCTTGGACGGTCCGTCAGAAATTTACATAGCCACTTAAATTTACAGGACTACGGGTAATGATCGAGTTACTAGGTCATAATGACATATTGACAAGTATCCTGAGTAACATTAGGACAAGTTATGAACCTGAGATGAAAGAAACCAATTAAGGACTCATTCAGATTTCAATGCGATACCTTGATCGGTAGAAAATGGGCAGGTAGTAGTAATACAGTGCTGCCAAAGCATGGTGTATCCGGTCAGGAAAGGCTGGCCACAGATAGGGTTTTTTTTAGCATAAAGTTAGTATGTAGAAATTGTTATGAATAGCGCTTGTATTCATATGAGGCCAATGGGCCGGTATATATACACAAAGTACAGGTGGTAAATATGCAAAGAACCCCTCATAACAATGGGGAATAACAAATTATACATATATCTCTAACACCCCCCCTCAAACTCATGGTGGATCAACAACACTGAGTTTGGAGAGGTAGAAGCTGTGCTGTGCGCGAGTCTGGGCCTTCGTGAAGAAATCCGCTATTTGAAGTTCGGAAGGCACATACTGAAGAGTAATCACCTGATCATGCACACAAGACCTCATGAAAGAAGCATCAACACCAATATGCTTGGTGAGCTCATGCTTCACAGGATCACGAGCAATACTGATAGCACCTGTACTGTCTGACAAGAGAGGGGTCGGTGTAGTGACAGAAACACCAAAATCCTCAAGTAACCACCATAGCCAAGTAATCTCTGCTGTCAAGAGAGCCATGGCTCGCAACTCAGCCTTTGCACTCGAACGGGACACTGCAGTCTGTTTCTTCGTCTTCCAGGCAATAAGAGAACCCCCAAGAAAAACACAGTAAGCAGAGATAGACCGGCGATCAGAGGGATCGCTGGCCCAAGTAGCATCCGAATAGGCCTGAAGCTGTAACGAGCTGGAACGTGGAAAGAAGAGACGGCGAGAGATAGTCCCGCGAAGGTATCGCAGAACTCGAAGAAGGTGGCTGTAGTGGACCTGAGTGGGAGCTGAAACAAACTGACTCAGAATATGAACTGGATAAGTGATATCCGGACGAGTAACAGCAAGGTAGACAAGACTCCCAACAAGATGACGATAGCGAGTCGGATCAGAAAGAGGCTCGCCATCAGAGAGTCGGAGATGAACATTGAGCTCCATGGGAGTCTCAACAGTACGCTGATCAGTGAGAGAGGCGCGATCAAGAAGATCCTGAATGTATTTCTCTTGGGACATAAAGAAACCATCTGGAGTGGAAGTAACCTCAATCCCAAGGAAGTAACGAAGAGGACCAAGATCCGACATAAGGAACTGCTCACTAAGACGAGCCTTGACAAAGGCAATGTACTCAGAATCATCTCCCGTAATGATCATATCATCAACATACAGAAGAAGAAGAGTCCGACCACGAGACGAAGTGTGGACAAAGAGCGCAGGATCATGATCACTAGCGGAAAAGCCAGCAGCAGTGACCACAGAGGAGAAGCGCTCAAACCAAGCACGAGGGGCTTGCTTAAGGCCATAGAGAGAGCGACGAAGGCGACAGACCATGCCCTCAGGAACAGAATACCCGGGTGGCGGATGCATGTAGACCTCCTCACGCAACTCGCCATTAAGAAAGACATTCTTGACATCAAGCTGAGAAACAGACCAGTGGCGAACAGATGCCACCGAAAGAAGAGTGCGAACAGTGGTCATGTGGGCCACAGGAGCAAAAGTCTCGTCGTAATCAACACCATGCTCCTGCTGGAAGCCACGAGCAACAAGACGCGCCTTATAGCGCTCAAGAGAGCCATCAGAGCGAGTCTTAATCTTATAGACCCACTTACACGTGATGGGATGAGAATGTGATGGAAAAGGAACAAGATCCCAAGTACCAGTACGCTCGAGGGCAGCAATCTCCTTGGCCATGGCAAGCTGCCACTCAGGATGAGTAACAGCATCCCGATAGGAGACAGGCTCACGAGTAGCTGCGCCAGCAAAGACAAAACGGGCAGGAAGCCGAATCGACTGGCGATCGCGGAGAGCGTAGCGAGGAGAAGATGACCCATCAGGGGAAGATGGGGCATCAGAAGAAGATGGAACATCAGGAGAAGATGGCTCATCTGGAAGATCCTCAATAAAGGGAAAAGGTACTGTAGTGGGAGGAGCCTGGGGAGTCGTAGGAGACGACACAGGCGGCGACAATGGCGGAGAGGCCACAGGGGGAATATGTGGAGACTCAGTGGGACAGGTGGACGAGGGCAAAACAGATATAGGTGTATCTGGAAAGGTCAAGAAAGACAGAGACTCCACAGAGGAAGCCGAAGTAGAGGCAGGACGTGGGTAGAATGGACGAGACTCGTCGAAAGTCACATCCCGAGAAACCCGTATCCGATGACCAACAGGATCCCAGCACCGATAGCCCTTGTGCTCGGCACTGTATCCCAGAAAGACACACTCAACAGACTGAGCGGTCAGTTTGGTGCGTTCTCGAGGGGCGAGGAGAACGTAGCAAACGCAGCCAAACAGATGAAGGGCAGAGTAGTCAGGAAGACGACCACAGAGATGCTCAACAGGGATCGCACCCTGAAGAGCAGAAGAGGGCTGGATGTTGACGAGATAGGTGGCAGTGGAAACAGCCTCGGCCCAAAAGTGAGGTGGAATAGAGGTGGCGATCATCAGAGCATGAGCAGTCTCAAGGAGGTGACGATGCTTGCGCTCAGCGACACCATTCTGAGCATGAGCACCAGGACAAGAGAACTGAGCGAGAGTGCCTTGCTCAGCAAGGAAGCCGCGCAGGTGACGAGAGAGGTACTCGCCAGCAGAATCAGCGCGAAAGACACGAATAGGAGTGGAGAATTGTGTGTGAATCATAGTGGCAAATTGTTTATAGATAGACAAGGCCTCACTACGAGAAGACATGAAATATATCCAAGTGTGACGAGAGAAATCATCTATAAATATGATATAATATCGAAGGCCCCCTTTCGAAACGAAGGGAGCCGGACCCCAAACATCTGAATGAACAAGATCAAAAGGGCGCTGAGACACAGACTCACTATGAGGATAAGAAAGCTGAATCTGTTTACCTAACTTACAGCCCTGACAATCTAAAGACACGTCTCCTGAGACAGACCCCAAAAGACCACGACGAACTAAAGACGACAGACGGGATCCACACAGATGGCCAAGACGGTGATGCCACTGCTGGAAAGAGCCGGTAGACGAAGTGGCAGAAGCGGAGAGACTGGCGGCGATGGTGGCAGCAGAAGGAAGGTGAAGCCAGTCAAGCTCCCAGAGACGCTGTGAGTCACGGCGCCGAGGGCCAGAACCAACCAGAGCTCTCGTGTGACGATCCTGAACACAACAAGAGTCAGAGTCGAGAATGACCTGATAACCAAGGTCAGTAATTTGCCCGGCAGAAAGAAGCTGCATGGTAAGGCGAGGAACATGAGCAACAGAAGGAACATGAAAGGATGAGTTGCTAAGAGATCCTCGACCAGAGACAGAAAGAGATGTACCATTAGCAGTAAGAACACTGATAGGAGAATCAAGAGGTGTAATAAAAGATAGAGTGGAAGGATCAGGAGTCATGTGAAAAGATGCTCCAGAATCAAGAATCCACGGGGAGGTACCTGACTGTGTAGGGGGTGGTTTCTCAGTGCCCGAAGAGTCAGTAGCAGAACCTGCAGAACCTGTCGAGGGAGAACCTGAAGCGGCAAGCAGGCGTCGAAGTCTGGCTATCTCCTGCTCGGTGAGAGAAGCTGCTGAAGAAGTCGATGCAGACGTCGTCGTAGAAGCACTAGTGCCAGTAGAAGAACGGCGTGAAAGATGCCGCTTCTTCTTATAGAACTGGGACTCAATGTGGCCGGCCTTGTCGCAGTAGGAACAGTGAGGATGGCCACCTCCAGACGGAGGACGGCCACCACCACCTGTGGTAGCCGCTGGAGGAGGCAGTGTAGCAGGCGGACGAGCGGCGAGCACAGAGGGGAGTGGCATCAGACCAGCACCACTCAGACGAGTCTCCTCCGCGCGTATCTTGGTAAGAGCCTCCAGGAGAGTGACACGAGGGTGGCGTGCAAGGAGCTGGGCACGCCGTTGCTCGAACTCAGAACGAAGGCGAGTAAGGAACTCGTAAACCCGCTGAAACTCCAGTTCAACACGTACATCCAGGCAGCACGGACAGGTACGACAGCCAGCAGTGCGAAGTGAGTCCAACTGACGCCAGAAAGCAGAACTCTGAGCGTAAAAAGCGTCAACAGTAGCATCACCCTGCTGAAGAGAGTGCTCCTGGCGGACCACGGACAGGTACAGAGCATCACCAGAGGGCTCGTAGCGCTGACGAAGATGAGTCCACATCTGGAAAGCCGAAGGGAGTCCCACAACCTCAGAAGAAAACTGAGGCTAGACACTGGCGATGAAGACAGCAGCAGCCCGAGCGTCGTCATCGTACCACTGAGTGTAGACGGTCAGACGATCCTTGTAGGAATCCAGAGCCTCCTGGTAGGCAGAGGCAGCTTCATCATCAGCTTCATCATCAGCAGCAGCCTTATCGGCTGTCGGGGGCAATGCAACAGGCGTAGGCTCCGTCGGAGGAATACGGCAAGGCGGGCAGGTGACATCACCAGAGAGGACGCCCCAGAGACGAAGACCACGCATGTGGATGCGCATGTGAGACACGAAGTCGGTGTAATTAACACCATCAAAGATCACCGGGCAGCGAGGGAGAGAAACGATGCCCATTGGTAGGCGGCACTGGACGGTGCGGCGACCAAGACAACGAAGTCTAACAGGCGGCGCTGGACGGTGCGGCGGTTAGAACGACGTTTTTTTTCTTTTTTTCGGTCAAGCTGACCGAACCAAGACCAACCGCACAACCGACCGAGGCGCTCGAATCAGATTCGAGCGGCCTAGGGCAGGGGCAGAACGGCGGCGGCGGCGGCGGGCGACGACGGCGACGGCGGCCTCAGGTGGAGTGGCGGACGCCGGGCGGGAGGCGGCCGGGCGGGAGAGCGCCAGGCGGGAGGTGGAGGCGCCGAGGCCAGGCGAGCGGGCGCCGGGCGGAAGGCGGCCGGGGCCAGGCGGGCGGGCGCTGGGCGGAAGGCGGCCGGGGCCGGGCGGGCAGGCGCCGAGCGGGAGGCGGAGGCGCCGAGCCAAGGCCGGGCGAGCGGGGCGAGCGGGCGCCGGGCGGAAGGCGGCCGGGGCCGGGCGGGCGGGCGCCGGCGGGAGGCGGAGTCGGGCGGGGCCGACGGCGGCAGGGGAGTCGGCGAGGCCGACAGCGGCACGGGAGTCGACAGCGGCGACGACGACGGGGGAGTCGGCGGGGCCAACGGGGGAGTCGACGACGGCGGCGGCGAGGCGTCAAGCGGAGCGACGGGAAACCCTAGGTACGCTCTGATACCATGTTATGAATAGCGCTTGTATTCATATGAGACCAATGGGCCGGTATATATACACAAAGTACAGGTGGTAAATATGCAAAGAACCCCTCATAACAATGGGGAATAACAAATTATACATATATCTCTAACAGAAATTAAATCTGATCATTGATTTGTGAGAGCATTCTAAACATTTGTTGTTGAACCTTTTTCCGAAGGATATTTGGGACTATTCACGTTTACATATGTTTGTAAACAGCGTTGGCTCTCAATTCCCATGTAAATTGAATTGATTCCGTCGACGCCACCGATCTTGTCGACGTCGTTGCCTCTCAATTCCCTGGGCCGCCACCGCCTCTCCATTCCTTGTGCCGCCGCCGCATACCTCCCCACCACGTCTCCAATCCACACGCAAGTCTCCAATCGACCGCGAGCACATCTCCCACCAACCAGCCTTCCATCACCCTCTCCTCAAGAACCACACAATCATTCGTATTTCAATCCATTCCAAGAACTTTTACAAAGGTCCAATACAATGAGTCTAATTTTGTATCCGTAAAGAAAAGAAATCAAGTATCAATGATTTCTAGTAGAAAGAACACTAAATTGAATTTCATGATCTTTATTTAAAGGATGCAATTTGTGAAAGGTATGTGGTAAGAACAGCAAGCAGAGACAACACAGATCCCAAAAGATTGAGCTGCAGGTCTGTCACTATTGCAATACCCACACTATTGCGCTCCTCCGGGCTCCGGCTTCGTCCAGGAAAATGCCGTGCTTGAGTTCGCCGGCACTCGGGAAGGGCTGCGCGGTGGCTTAGATCCATGCGGCCCGCCGCGCGCCGGCGCCGCCCTCTCCCATCGCCGCCGCGGGCGAGGGCCCCTCCGGCTCCCCCGCCGCCGCTGAGGACCCCGTCCTCGTCGGCGTTGCCGACGACGGCGTGCCCCTCGAAGGCGTCATCCAGATTGAGAAGCCCGGCGACGCCGCTGCCGAGTCCAAGCTCGTCTCCTATGCGAAGGTGGGGCTTTTGGCCAGCGGAGATTTGCTTTGTCTCCTGGCGTTCTCCGCGATAGGAAGGTTCAGCCATGGGCTGCCCGTTCTTGACGCAGAGACGTTCAAGACGGCGGACCCGTTCATTGCTGGGTGGTTGCTAAGTGCCTACCTCCTTGGTGGATTTGGAGATGATGCAAAAGGACGCAATGGTGTGGGAAAAGCTTTTGTCGTTGCGGCCAAATCCTGGGTTGTTGGGATACCGGTCATGGCCACGGTCAGTGGCGAAGGAAGGAAGGAAGAAGGCACCGTGTTCACGGCGAGGAGGAAGATCCAGAAGGTCAAGGGCCTCGTGCCCTCGGAGTTTGAGGATTCAATCGCGCAGGCGTTCTTTGACCTAGAGATTGGCAATCAACTCCGCCTTCCAGATGGATGTGGCCGGGAGCAAGAAGGCAGTGGTGTTCCGTGTGCCGTGCAGGCTCCGTAAGGCGTTCAGGAAGATTTGCGTCAGGCTCTTCTATTGCATTGTTGTAGGCTTGATCCGTGGCTCATGTCCCTGGATCTGCTCAGTGGTGGCGCTTAAGCGTCGCATAGTGGTTTCTACAGTGGCGGACATTGTAGAAAGCGGCTCGTCGTGGAGTTCAAGGGTGGCTATGCCATGGCCTTGAGGCGTGCAGGACCCTGGTGTGTTGGTGGCGGTCTTTTTTGTGTGTGGGTAGTGCGTGGGGTGCTGTGGAGGTGCTGGCGAAAGTCTTGCCGGTGATCTTACCGGTCTCGACAGCAATGACGCCTTCGGGCGCCATTATCCTTCTTGGAGGTATTGTCGTGGCACTCCATAGTTCTCATGTTACTGATCTCCAGGTGAAAACATTGCCTCGGTGAGGCGGGCGGCGTCGGCGACTCTAGTCGCCTCCTTGGAGACGTCGCCTCGGAGGTCCATCTTCACGCAAAGCAGACCGTAGTTTGGATGGCACAGTCGGATGAGGATAGGGACTTGTTGAAAGCAAGGACGGAGAAAAAGTGCTGAAGCTTAGTCTTTCTAGTTTTTTTCATAGTCCTTAAGCTATCATTTCTGTTGTTTTATGTCCCTCAGTTTTGAGGCTTTGAGTCTAAGAGCTCGTGTAACTGTTGGCTGTATATATCCCACGTGGATATAGAGGCCGGATTTTATATCCTTTATCTAAAAATTGCAATACCCACACCTAATAGAAGAACTGCCAGTGCCATTTAGATGCTCCGGCTGCATCAAGGACAAACATAATTACAATTTGTGAATAATTACAATTTGTGATCGAGATTATTGAATTGGAGAATAATGGCTAGTGGTGCAGACCTGCAGCCTGCAGGTGTTCATCACTTCAAATATTCAAAAACCATGTATTTATATATTATCAGTACCAACCAGGATCGCAAATTTGCTAAGTAGTGATTTTGTCATATGTGATATGATAAGAGTTGGATCGGACCTGAATGCCTTCCTGAAGAATAGAGTCTCCAACGATACAGTACAAGGAATTATTGCCAGCTTGGTCATCTGATACATTTGATGGAGTGAGATGGCTAATACAAAGTAGAGAACTACCCACAAACACAAACACTTGAAGTCTGTAGATGAATAACATTTTTAAGAAAGTCTGTTTGAATGCATTTGCCATTTAGTTTGAACTGCTTATTTTAAGTTTGAAAGTTCCTAGTAGGTAATATTTGCAAAAGATGAATACTCAAGATGAAAGATTGGTTTGAATCTCGAAAAGCAAACCAACATGGTAAAAGCCAACAGAGCAGAATCCAAGGCTCAGATTAAGCAAACCAATAGATATGCCATTTAGTATTCCAACAGAAAGATCATTTGCGAAAGTTGTGATGGACCGGTGGATGGAAGTTGATTAGTGTCTACAGGTCTTATCATATGATTAATCTGTTATGAACTAAAAAGTATAATTGCAGCATGTGTTGTGTGATTGAAAACTTTTTTGTTTTGTCTGTAAATACTTAGCGGAATGGTATTTATGACTAGTATGATCGGTCTTGACTTTCTTATTTGTAAGCATTTATTTTTCTAAATAAATTATACAAGAGATTGTAGAAACTCTTTTTCCATCTCAGTACTGCAGAAAGCAAATTTTGCATTTATGAATGAACTTACTATAATACACCTTCATAACATTGTCTTGCTCATGTCTTTTGCATCACATACTGTACTTCATCTTGCAAAAGTTACCATCTGATCCTGTTCTTTTGACACACAAAAACACAATGAATAGCATAGGGAAAGTTAACGATCTAATTTTTTTTAGCAATATTGTAAAATTTATCATCCTCTTGGTCAAAACATATTCATTTTCCCTTTTTACAGTATTAAAAGCAGTTCAGGAATAAGGTACTCGAATAATGGAAATATTGAATTGGTATCGAGCAAGTCAAAACTATAATATCTATTCTGAAGTTTGCCATACAACATTTTTTACTTGGATTCTCTCCTTGATATATCTTACTACATGGCCCTCCTTATAGAAATATCTTTTCTGTCCTGGTGTATTTGGCACTTCTGAGGTGTTGTATTGTTGGATCATCCATTCACTATTCAATGTCAAACAGGCTATAGTTCATATTAAGTTCTAGTTTGGTTGTGAATATAGATAATGATATAGTTTTTTATCATTAATTAATACTATTTTGTCATTTCAATATATTCAACTGCTTCACACCATGTCTATCTGTGTGATTTAGCTCATACTTTAAACTTATCAATTTTTTTGTATTGTCTATTCCCATCTTATATTGTATGCAATGTGCATGTTGTATAGGAAATTGGTCTATTGGCTATACCGCAGTAACTGGTGGTGAAAACATATCGAACTATTTGTAATATATAATTCATTTTTGCAGTGAAAGGGGTCATTTGCTTATGCATGGGCCAGATTCCTTGCAGCTTCCTTCTCGGGATGTTTCAAAGCCCATCATTCTGTTGGCCAAACTCTTGGTAACGCCTAAGGAACACAACACAAGAACATGATGAACTCACATAGGATTTGGCGCTGCAGAACTTGGCAGCATTTTCTGGTTTACTTCTTCTCCTTTTCTAGCAAATACAAGAACAAAAACTGAAGTACTAATGACCAAAAAACTGCAAACACTAAAGACCAAAAACTGCAAGTACTAACTCACTAGAAACTGTAAGCCCTTACTCAAAGCAAATACCAAATCAAGATTAATTTCCAACAATCTCCCTCTAATCTTGATTTGCTAAACCTCACAAGATGAAGTTCGATCTCCTGACGCATCTCTAAGGAGTTTTGCCTTCTTCTTGTTGACAATACTGCTAGTGACACACCTTATCGACGACTTTGACTTCTTCCTCAGCTCCAATTGTCTTTCGTCGATGACGCAACTTCACAGCGATGGAGACTCTCATCAGAGCATACACACATGAGATCTTGGACACAACTACAAGGATTCACACACACATTACATCATGCACTGACACATCTACGTGCACGAGCACGACACGACTATGCACACGTATGTAACACACCTCCTACGTGCAAGACCAAATAAATGACACATACAACACACCTACTGTGCCAAAAGACTCAAAATGCAATCGTGCACTTATACTCGTACACGAACTCAACTAAATTACACCAAATAAAAATAAAGACTTTATGTTGGATTTAAAGTAGCGTTGGCTCGTCCTCTGCACCCAGAAGAGCCACCTCCTTCTTCGGCCTGCGGCACTCCCTTGCAAAATGTCCGTAGTCCTAGCAGTTGTAGCAACGTACCTTCGCCTTGTCAAAGGCGCTCTTCTTCTTGCCGGTGCCGTTGCAGTTCTTCATGCGCACTAGCCATTCCTCCTCTGTAAGAAGTAGGCGACCACTTTCACGCCCACCTTCACCACCATTGCTATCAAGCTCGTACCGCTCTTCCACTGACTTGAGTCTTCCGGTGAGCTCCTCGACGGACAATGTCTTCAAACTCTTGCTAACGCCTAAGGAACACAACACAAGAACATGATGAACTCACATAGGATTTGGCGCTGCAGAACTTGGCAGCATTTTCTGGTTTACTTCTTCTCCTTTTATAGCAAATACAAGAACAAAAACTGAAGTACTAATGACCAAAAAACTGCAAACACTAAAGACCAAAAACTGCAAGCACTAACTCACTAGAAACTGCAATCACTAACTCACTAGAAACTGCAAGCCCTTACTCAAAGCAAATACCAAATCAAGACTAATTTCCAACACATTCTTCCTATCTATGATGTTATCAAGTCTTAGTCGACAGGGCAGCTAGCAAGTTTTCAAAAATTTGGTACTGGGGCTATTCGAGCTAAAGTACTCACTGCTGCTAGTTTTTCTCCCAGATTTTGCAACCTAAAGTACTCTTCTCCATTTGAGGAACTCCAATTTCTGAATTCTCATCAGAAGAAGTTTGATCAATGTCACCTGCAGTGTGAGGTTAGGGAATGAAATGGGCACCGGCAACCCCAGGTCAGCCGCGTTGTCTACATGGATAGTCACTTTGTTGTTTGCACTCATAACAGCCATAGCTGGTGTTGTGGTCTTCTTGCTCAGCGACAAGCTCAGCTACATCTTCATCATACTGGCTACTGATGCCCTGTTATTTCTGGGTAGTGTATTAGTGCTTGTTTTAGGTGGTTGAACTTGCAGTTCATAGGAAATTTAGCATGTTTAATCTGTTTCAGCACGATGCATGCTAATTCAGTGGAAATTCAGTAGGTTAAATCCTGAAGTTGATTTTGGGAATTCAAAGATCAATGCAATCTGAATTGAGCCTGGTTCTATTTTCTATTTGTTGCTTATAAGAATTGCCTGTCAATGATGCTTCAAACGACAGTTAGTCCATTACTGTCAATGATGCCGATGTTGAAGGCATCTAATCTCATGCACCTACGATTATGATCCAATTAATCGAGTGCCATGTCAACGACCTTTTACATGATTTCCTCTATTCCGTAATGGCCACATGTCGATGTAGGCACGTGTAAATGTTCTAAGACCCTTCCTAAAAGCAGTCGTGATCATTAAATTCCTTTCTGTAATGATTGATACATTAAAAAATAGATAAAAGCTGAGCCAATTATTAAAATAACAAATGAAGCTGCCAAGAAGTTCATCACAAAAATGTGATTACAAGATTTGGTGTTCCTAGTCGTATAACAATAGATAACAGTACCCAGTTTTCAACCAGAAATTTCCAGAAAATTTTTGAGAATCTAAGTATCAATGTATTTTACATTGTAGTGGCTCACTCACAAAGTAACGGGGCAGTAGAAAGAGCCAATAGCATACTAATATAATGGATCAAACACCAAGTGTTTGACCATTTAATACAATGGTCAGGAGCTTTGGTTCAAGAACTTCTCTCTGTATTATGGGCAATTCAAACCACAACAAGTCGTGTGCCCGGTGAAACACCTTTTTTTAGTTTACAGTGTTGAAGCCATGCTTTTTCTTGAACTAAATATTTGCTCTACTCGTATAGATTGTTATAATGATAATGATCAAGCAGAACGAAGGATTGATGACATCAATTTCCTTGAAGAACAGTGAAATGCAACCCTAATATGATCGATAGTCTACCAACAAGCCATGAAAAAGTACCATAGTTATAAAGTATAGCCTCATAGCCTAGTTGTAGGTGATCTAGTTCTCAGAAAAATTTGAACCCAGGCAAATCAAAATAAACTTTCGCCTAAATAGGAAGATCGTTACACTGTGGTTGAAGTCACTAGACTAGGCTCGGTATGATTGACTATATCACATGGGCATGTTATGTCTAATTCTTGGAACATTGATCAATTACGTATGTTTTATATGTAAATACTTATTGTTTTCCATATTTCAATAAAGTTGCAATGTTTTCATTTCTTTTTTGATGAGTATTTTTATTGTACTTCATTATCCAAATTTTAGTCACATAATATCACTACTATCCGAACTGCTCGGAGAAATCTATTTTTCTCTTCACCTCTTCCTAGGGATATTTTTTACTTAATTGGCTTTAACATTCTAGTTAAAAGCTATTCGGATTGTCATCATAACCTTCATAGAGATAGTTTTCATGATAATCTGCACTCTTTCCTCAAAGGAAAATAAGTAAAAATGCAAACATATAATTGACATAGTTACTAAACCGCTCGGGGCTTGAAGGATTTCTTTCTTACTTCTATATTACGTTCTTCTCTTGTTTAAGCCTGGTCGGGACATGGATAACCTCCTATTCGAAATATCTCCTCTCTGCACATGGTCCTACCCACTAGAAGGAGTTTTCTAGTGACAGCATTTTTCCAACAATCTTTGCTACCAGCTAAAACTCAAGAGTGAATATATTTCTAGGAGTTTTGTTCATGCCTTTAGTCCCCAGTTATCTTACGACCGTATCAGATAGTGTTTACAAATAAAATATTAATCTAATTTGCATACATTTTCACATAATTTTTCTTGTTCTTCATGTCAATATGTTTTTGTCATAGTTTTATTCTAATGAGGTTTTGCATCATTTCGATTATGACAATAATATCTATGGCTAGTCAAAATCATTCATTGGCTCTGCCTGATATGATTTCCTAGAAACTACTAGATCATTTCTACAACATAATCGGAGTTCACTGATTAAAATAAGATATATCTTATCTTGGTCTGCTTCTTTCTTAGGAAGTTTTACTACTAAACAAGCAGTTGAGGCTAGGAAAGATACGAGTACTCATTTAAGTTGAAGAAATGACATAAACTTTGTTGATAATAAAGGTAAATTTTTTACATACGAGTACTTCATATTACATTTATACTAAACTACTACTCGAAGCCACCATACTAGCCGCTATGCGATGGGGACCCAACCTTCAACTTCTCTACTATCTGGCTCCCGAAGGGTTTCATCTCTTCGAAGAACTTAGTAGCTTATTCCTTTGAGCAGTCAAACTCCGCTTTGAGTGCTTCAGGATTGAGATTGGGGTTTGCAGCTGTAAGCTTTCTTTAGGAAAGCTTACTCAATCAGTGATAACATCTCTCATAGTCTGCTCATGGTTACTCTGAGCAACGGCAAGTAGACTTTGAAGGTGTTTGAGTTGTCGACTAAGGCAACTCACCTTCTCGGTTGTTTCTTTTGAGGAGTGTGCAATTGCTTTCAAGCCCATCTCGGCAAGTATGCTATTGAAGAGGGCAATGTTGTCTTAAGAGATCCCTTGATCTCCTTCCTCTTCTCCTCCTTGAAGCTAAGAGATTTCTCCAATCCTTCAACTTTGAGAGCTTGCTCTGCACAAGTAATCCCAAGTTAAACACAATTACTTATAACCAAAGTAAGATTGGTTGGATTTTCGATTAGTTACTTTAGTTCTTCTTCTCAAGTGCTTCAACTGCTCCTTTATGTTGAAGGACATTGTTCTCTAACCTATTTGGCTAGTCTTCAATTGACCGGTCCCTAGCTTCAGGATGACAGCACTCTTTGCCTTTGCCTCTGCTTCATAGTCTTCTAGTTCTATTCACCACAACAAAGGATAGAAATAAGAAAAAATAAGCAAAGATTAAAAAAAGCAACAAAAACAAGAAGAAAATGCTTACTTCTCAATTGCAGGCTTTTCCCTTAAAAGTTTTGAGAAGCTACTCTTCTCGATCAAAGTAGACCTGAGCAGCTCACTCTCCTTCTTGAGAGTTTCTTCAAGCTTCTTAATAGTGCTCCCCAACCTATTAACACATGAAAAAAAATCTAAGTATAAAAATTCACAGCTAGGAGGTAATGAGAAGAAACATCATTACCAATCATCGGCTTCTCAACAAAGGGCACCCTTTTCTTTCTCCAAGGATGATATTCGTCTGGTCATCTATCCAGCCAGAACGATGCTCTTCACCATGTGTAGAAAAGAAAAGAGGACAAAAAGAAACTTAGAAAAGTTTCAAAAAAAAATCCAAAATGCATCTTAGAGTGGTCCTGAGAACTTACTTGGACTACTTTATCAGCATATATAGAGTAGAGCACCTTGAGACCTGTCCTCAACTCAACTCATAATCTGAGATCCTCCTCCACCAAAGCTCCTCAATCCTTTGGTTGTTAAAGATCTAAAGCTGGTCAGGATGTCTCTTGGTTGTGGAGACTTCCTAATCAAGGAAGAGCTTTTCACTTCAAGCCCTCTGAAGAAAGGAGGAAGCATACCTACTCCCTTCTCTTCAACCACTTTCTTCTCAGCAGCGACCAGGTCCTACTGAGACTTCTCCTCCACCTCTACATCCTTTGATAGGGTTGAAGTCGCCAAAGATTCCCGAGTTGTAGCAGCTGATATCGATTTCTCCATCTACTCGAGGGCTACCTTAATCACTTAGATCAAAATTGACCGAAGTGGTAGAGGTGCTACAAAGAAACAAGAACAAGAAGGAACAAGTAAGGACTTCAAAACTCCAAAAAAACCAAAGGTATGAATTTACATGAATTTTAGTAGTACATACCTGGTCTTTTTTATTTTAAAATTAAAGTGCCCTAGAGCATAGTTCAGAGTGCTTGCCTTCCTCTTTTTCTTGTCAACTGACTTCATAAGTATCGTACTAATAGGGCTGGTTAGACCCTTTGAGCTCTCTGACTGGATATGCTTATCCTTAGTCGGATCCTTCACAAGGCGGTTGGAAATAACTTTTTTGACCACCTATTGAAAAGATGGAGCTCCCTCGACCACTGGAACAACCGTCTCCTTTGATACACTTGAATCTTGAGGGATGGCCACCGGGGCTTCAATCCAGTCAGTCATGACTGTCTCAGAACCCACGGTCAATGAATTTGGTATCACCATTGGCTCTATAGTCGTAGTGGCTCCGATCAGTGACTCTTCCTTCTCTTTTGCCTTGTCACCGACCAAGGTGAGCTCAGCAACGAAAACCTTCATCTATGAAATATACTCTCATCAGTGTGTTTTATCTATTCTCCTTACTAGAGAAGGTGTAGGATTATAAGAAAAACTCTCAAAGTCATAGTATAAGCCTACCTCCGAGGGGATTTTGATCTTAGAAGCTTGTGCTATCAGAGGAGCGGTTGCAGGAGCAGTCAGAGCAACACTTAGAGGGCTATTTGGAGTAGTGGTTGATGGATCATGATGTGATATTGATGCTCTATACGACTTCCTGACACTTTGATGCCTATTGGAACTCGGAGGAGCATCCTCCGAGCTCTTAAGTCAACTCATCACTTTCCAATCTGACAATATATACATCATAAGAGTATTACAACACACTGATCAAAAAAATATAAAATTGATGAAAAGAGTTATTATTTTATCTTAAGTCTTTTGATCCTATCCTTTGGAGAGGTAGTGGCCAGGATCAAGGGCACTTCTTCCTTCTGATCGGGCTCCCGACCCTTTCTCTCACCTTAGTAGGATATAGCTCTATGAAATGAAGGAAAAAGAAAAACCTTAAGTTCAGAGAAACTTAACCAAACAAAAACAAAAATCAACTGTAAATAGTGGTTATCCAATCTGAAGCCCAATGGATATAAAACCCTTCAGTTTCCTTGTTAGTTTCTCAATTTTAAAGTGAATGAAACTGCTTCTTTACTCTTACCGTTAAAGGACTAGTTTCCTGATAGAAATTCAATTGGAAAATTTTCAGATTATAAATTCACTTAAGAGTTCGGGCTAGCTTATGAGGATTGAATAAATTCTTAAATACAACTTTAATATTTAATGAAGGCCAAAAGACCCTGGTCAGACATCCAATGTACGGCTTATCCAACCAGATGACCACTCAGAGAATTTATGAACTGGTACCTTGGCCAGCTCCCATGAAATTCCTCCCGTGTAGTGATAGAATCCATATCTTATCCACCTAAAATGGCACGACGCTTCGACCCTAAGTCTCTGACAACACCTGCCATGCAGTTGTTCCCCACGTTTGTCTCTCTGACAACCGATAGTCAGACATCCTCCCTATGACAATACCCACCTCCCCGGTCAGACGCGTTGGTTCCATGAGGCTTCTTTTTAGGCAGATAAACTTCAATGATATTTAAGGGATGACGGGAGAAGATAGGACAGATTCAATTAAATTGAAGACAGTTCGATAATTCAAGAGTCAAGTAGATCACAGGAGTTATACTCTTCCGTTTAGTGAGAAACATATAAAGATTAGGGCTAGTTTCATGCTTTAAAAAAGGCATCCTGCAAGCGGTTCATAGTAATAAAGAGTATCCCCATTCTCTGTTTCATGCTTTTAAAAAAGGCATTCTGTAACCAGTTTGTAGTAATAAAAAGTATCCCTATTCTCTCCTATGGATTTTAACCATCTTTCTCATATTATTTCGTAAGATCGATGGCTTGATCGTCGATACCATCCCTAGCGGGTCTATATCGGCAATCTAGGGTTTGGGCTTGAGTGACTGCTGGATATATTACCTACTAGTGCAAGGGATAAGAAACACTAATAATAAAATAGGCACTTTTCCCATTATCCCCTAGTTCTCGACATGGTTGGAGTTAGCGACATGGCCCACAGGCCTTGCTCATTCCACTTCGGTGCACTTTTGAGTCTGAATCGACCGAGAACCAGAAGTCAGATGATTTTCATGGAGCAGCCGCGGCGTACGTGAGATCTCGTGGCCCAGCAAAGGAACGTGCCGCACGGTGCAAAACTGAGCCGAAGCGCGGACTTGGAAACGGCTCCCCAATTGGCCGCTTTGCACCGAAACTTTTCGCCCTAGCTCGCACGTAGGGCTGTAAACGAGCCGAGCTCGAGTGAGCTTGGCCTTCCAGGCTCGGGCTCAGTAGAAGCTCGAGCCGAGCATGGGTTAGAGTCCGAGCCTGAACTTAGGCTCGAGTAGGCTCGAGCTCGACTCGTTGAAGCTTGACAGCAATTAAAATAATTTGCACTATTTTTCAATAATAAAAATTTTTGAGTTCGAGCTCGGCTCTAGTAAACTCGATAACAGTCAAAATAATTCAAATATACACTAATTTTCAACAATAAGAAAAGCTCAAGCTCAAGTTCGACTCAAGCATGCTCGGTAAGAGTTAATATGTATCACTATTTAATATCGAATTGAGGCTCGCGAACTATTCGAACTCGGCTCGGTAAAACTCGCAAGCTCGAGATCAAACTCGAGTTCGGCTCATTTAAAGTTCGAACCGAGTTCAAATCAAACCTGAAATGAACCGAACTTGAATAGTTCACGAGCTTCGAGTTTTTTTAGAGCCTTACTTACACGCGGGCCGCAGTGGGGTGCTGCGAGACGCCGTGGGGCGGTGGGCTGGGGCTCGCTACGGCAGCCTCACGCAACGCCTCGACTCGCCGACTCCCACTCCGCTCGTAGCGCTTCCTCTCGCCCGTTGTTTTTTTAAACACAGTGTAAACACTTAAATTAGTTCCATCTGCTATCACTTAATTCTTATGCATAGTACTCTAGTTACCACTTTTTAAACAACCTGTAAACAACCTGTTTTTTTAAACACACTGTAAACACTTAAATTAGTTCCATCTGCTATCACTTAATTCTTATGCATAGTACTCTAGTTACCTCTTTTCCCCAAACAACTTCCGTAGAGAGTCCAGGGACAGAAGTGAATGAGCCATCACTCATGTACGTACACACAATACTATCTGTCGTCTACTTCATCCAGATACACAAACAAAGTACACATGACGTTTATACAGACCTTCTAGTACACATACAATAGCATACCGCCCGCCTTGCAGCGAGCCGGCCGACATGGTACCGCAAGAGGACCTTGTCATGGAGACCACTGACCCAAGGAGCCCAGTCGAGTCGGTGTCCGAGAACACAAGCACCGCATCCTCTGGCAACGCCTCCTCGCCGTTCAGATAGCGGCAAACCTGTCTCATGCTAGGCCTCGTCTCCGGGCAAGCCTGGCTGCACATCAAACCCAGCCACAACACAAGCTTCACCTCCTCCTTGTCGTAGCACTCTTCCAGCCTCGGATCCACGGCCTGCAGCAGGTCGCCGTTTAGCCCGCAGTCTCGAACCCGCCTCACCAAGATCACATCTGTGTCCGCCGCCTCGTCCGGCTCTATCGGCCGGCGCCCGCACGCGACCTCAAGGAGCAGCGCGCCGAAGGAGAACACGTCGGTGGCTGTCGTGGCACGGCTGGTAACCATGAGCTCGGGCGCCATGTAGCCGAGGGTGCCGGCCACGCGCGTCGTGGCCGGTTTTGCGCCGTGCTCGTAGAGGCGCGCGAGGCCGAAGTCGCCGAGCCGCGCGCCCATGTCGGCGCCGAGCAGTACGTTGTTGGCCTTCAGGTCGCGGTGCACGACCACGTGATCCCACTCTTCGTGCAGGTAGAGTAAGCCATGTGCCACACCCTTGAGGATGCTGAAGCGCTGCGCCCACGTCAATAGAGGTGCCTGTCGCTCTGTGCCAAACAGGTGCGCGTCGAGGCTACCGTTGGGCATGAACTCATAGACAAGGAGCAGGTCCTGGCCGTGCTTGCACCACCCGCGCAGCTCGACCAGATTACGGTGGCGCATCCGCCCGAGGCTCGCGATCTCTGCGACGAACTCCTTCATCCCCTGCCTTGTGCCTCTGGAGATCCGCTTGATTGCCACCTCGTCGCCGAAGCGACGTCCAAGCACACCTTTGTACACCTGACCGAAACCGCTTGAGCCAAGAAGCCCACTTTCCTTGAACCCTTTGGTCGCCTTGTAGAGAACCTTGAATGGGAACCTGTGAGGGTGTTCCAGCTCCCAGTCCTCCGGTGTGTCGGCGAGCGCCGCCCTATGTCGGAGCCAGAGCACAGCAACCATCGCAGCGGCAATCAAAGCCAGTGTTCCTGCACAAGCCACAGCGGCAAACTTGATGATGAGGAGCTTGGGAGGCGGCGTGCTCGGTTTCGGAACTTTCGGCAGTCGCCGGAGATTAATGGATTGGGCAAGTCCATTAGTCCGGAAACTCCATGCCAAAATGTAGTGCGAGCTCGCCAGCTTCCCGGTAGCGGAAGAGAAGCCGACGTACATGTTGTCTTTAAAGATTGGCAGGAGGTCAAGTTTTGTTGATATGAGCGGCCGGTGAGGCCGACCTGCCACGGACACCGGGGCGATGGTCACGTTGAGGATGTTGCTGCCGCCGTCGTAGTCTACCCACGCCTGAATTGGCTGTGCGCTCTCCAGCTTCACGGTCGCCTTCTTGTTCTCGCCGGTGTAGTACGCGGCCGGCAGGCCCGTCGCTGGGGCTAGGCGGCAGGGGCGCTGGCCAAGGGCCCAAGCAAGAGGGGGGCCCATGAGCAAATATAAGATGGATGTATATGTATTCCTCCCATAGCTCCAGAGTCCAGCCCATTGATTGAAGAAATACGAAGAGTCACAGGAGACGGACTACGTCGTGCACTCGTGCTGCGGAAGACCGAAGACGAATCGCGAATTCACGATCCCCGCGTAGACGCGTAGTGCGGCGACTATCAGGCATTCAGGCGGCAGGCGCCGACGCCCTTCAGCCCTTGGAGTCACGCCGATCGCAGGCTCGCGGCCATCGCGCTGCCGATCGATGCCGGCCTGTCCGTCTTCCGAGTTCCGCGGCTCCGCGCAGCCGGCAGCTCCGCTCCAACGGCTCCGCAGCTCCTGCTCCGCGCACGGCGCATCGTGATTCGTGAGTTCGTGTTCGTGAATCGTGACATCGCTCGAGTTCGTGAGTTCGTGTGTTGTTTGGCCATGTATTTACTAATTTACGTACTTAATTTCCTTCATATTTTAGGTGTTACAACTTACAATGTTGCCTAAGAAGCATTTGTCTGGTTCTGAGAAAAGAAAAAAAAGAAAACGAGAGGATGAGTTTATTGAATCTCAAAGGGGTGCTTTACATAGATTCTTTCCGGCGCCAAGTAATGTTAATGTTAATGAAGATGAAGAGCAGGAACCTCATCACGGACAGGAACATGACCATAATTTAACTGCAGAAGTTCAGGTCAATGAGGACAATATGGCGGAGAAAAATTTGCAGCAGGGCAGTATGGCGGAGGAAAACTTGCAGCCTTCATCTGAAAATCCAAATGGTAATGAACAACAAGATTCTCTTTTATCTATCTATGATCCCCGGACATGGGAAAATCTTGACAAAATATTTGGTTTCTTATTCAACTCAACAAATCTGAAATCCTTGGATGATACTGATCTACGGAAATGTTGCACTACTTTTGTGGACACCTTTTCTCATGATAACAAGTCCGATGTTGAGTTAGATGACTTTTTCTCTGAACTAAAAGTGTTGCAAGTAACTTTGCCAAATGATTTGATGTCAGCACCTGAGATTCTTCAGTTTGTGACAGCTGCAGATTGCTATCCGAATGTCTCTATTGCTTATCGGATACTATTAACTATTCCAGTGACAGTAGCATCAGCTGAAAGAAGTTTCTCCAAATTGAAACTATTGAAAAATTGTTTGAGGTCAACCATGTTACAAGAAAGGTTGAATGGCTTGGCTATGTGCTCCATTGAGACGGATATTTTAGACAACATTGATCTTGATACTGTGCTTAATGATTTTGCATCAAGAAATGCCCGAAGGAGTTTTTTTAAGAAGCATTGAAGCATTATGGTCTTAAATTGAGGTAACCATAATAGTTATTTTATTGTTCCTTAGTTTTTCTTCTATTGTTATATTGACATTGTCTTTTATGAACCAAATACATGCTGCAAGTTAATTTTACTAGTACTATAATACATATTTTATCAATTATTATGTTAGCCTATAGGGCCTATAGTATTGCGCTCGCCCAAGGGTCTCTGTAACTATAGAGACGGGCCTGCACTGGGAGTCTGCATTGTGGTCTCCGTTTTGCAGTTGCGGGATCTTCAGGGGTTCTTCCGGAAGAAGAAGCTGATTTAAATTCTCACTTGTTTGATTTGTGTACTCCAGTGTTAACTACCTTAGGAAAAGGACAGTTTTGTCATTATATATTTCGAAAAATTCATATGATGGTCAAGAGTCAAGACGGTTGATACTCCATACATGATAACGAATACTATGTTCAATTAGGTTTATCCATGCAATGTGGTTTTTCCCTATAACCGCAGATGGGAAACAGGTTCAAAACTGCTACTTCAGGAATTATTGGGCATATATGGAACATATGTTGTGAAACTTTTATCTTTGTCTCAGTCATCTGAAAGCTTCTGTTACGAAGGGAATTAAAAATGAAAAATTCAACCAAACATGAATGAAAATAGAAAAAAGTGAGAAACTTGAGTTTGGGCCTTTGTGGCGCTTGGCCGAGCCATCCGAGCTTCAGTCGAGCAGGCCGTGCCACGTCGGACTTCACCTGATGCACGAATGCTCCACTGGTCAACCAACACTTAACCTCAAGCTCGCAGCACAAGCACCGCACAGCCACCATGCCTCGTCTCCGCCGCCTGCTCCTCGACGCCGTCGGCCGACCCGCCCACCAGTTCACCGAGCTCGAGTCCGCCCAAATCCGCCGCTTCCAGGGCTACCTCCGCATCCGCACCGCCCACCCCTCCCCGGACTTCCCCGCGTACATGAAGGCCGGCATACCGAGCCCCACGGTAAGGGCAGTGCTACTCGTTGTTAGTTGCTTAGTTCAGTGCACAATGATTGGTGGTAGTGAGCAATCCAATTCTAATTTGAGATGGTCTGAAAACATCATTGGTAGCATCTAAATAATCAGATAGTAGCGAGGTAGTGAGCAATCCAATTCTAATTTGAGATGGTCTGAAAACATCATTGGTAGCATCTAAATAATCAGATAGTAGCGAGCAATCAGAATCTAATTTGAGATGGTCTGACAACATCATTGGTGGCATGTAAATAATCAGCACAAGTGCAGGCTCTCCAAACCGTTAGATTCCATAAATTTGCTTGTTTCAATAATACAGTGTGGTGATGAACTGTATGGGCTTGATTCTAGATTATGGAGTACTGGTAAATTACAATGTTTACTAGGATACTTCTGTTTGCTGCTTGTGGTTCGTGTAGCAGTACATTGTTTGCAAAGGCATATATTTTGACATGTAATTTTACTGGTTTCTTAAAAAAAAAAAGACATGTAATTTTACTGCATTTTTAACGTACAGAGGTAATATTATCATTATGCTATGTTGTAGAGGTATACAATTACAACGAGCAAATGAACAATCCGAAGCATACAGGAAAGGAGATGGTAGTAATAGGTTGTAGGGCTTAAGGACTCTGCTAAAGTTTTTATCCATTTATAGAAGATGAACATGAAGCAATGGTGCAAAAATATGAAAAATACTCTCTAGAATGCAAATGTTCTCGACGAAATATTGAATCTGATTAATTTGTTGAAAAGGTCTATTAAAATGAAGATTATCAAATTCTGCACTCTTGACAGTGATCATTCTGTGAGTCTCAGATACAATTGGTGAAACAGTCTTTCATTTTTGAAGGCAGTATCTTTCTTCCTGACCTTAAAAATGTATGCTGTCTTTAAAACCCCAGCCAAACGTCCCCCGTTGTGCATCTATTCATTCATTTATTTCATTGACTAAACTTATGTTGTTCTCATACAGTCATAATGACATGATGGCTAATGCACATGACTAAAGTAAAAATGTACTTGCAATGCACATGAGTTAGCTAAACATGTACTTGCATGTTCATGCAAGTGTGGGGCTCATGTAGCAGCATGCCAGCATGCACATGTAGGAGTTTTTTTTCTCCTGCTTTAGTCATTGTTTTTATGTTACGAACTCATATGCTTATCCAATAAGTTAGAAAAACGCAGTAGAAGGAACTTTCTGTGATGGAACTACTCATAATTTGACCTCGGTTGACTGTAACTTCTCTTCATGTTCTAGATAAAATAGTTCAGTGAGAATTCTTATCATAATTTTATTCCTGTAAACATCTTCACCCGTCCATCATTAGGGTGTCAAAATATGCATCTTTATTGGCAATCTATATGCCTCCAGTTCTGCTGAGAATCCTGTAGATAAAATTCAACCCATCGAAATTAGTGTCACGAAGGTAGAGTTTGTCTTTGACCTCTAACAAATGGTCATAAGGTGCTGATTTTGGTTCCTCAGTTTGTTAATTTTGTTCATTTCTAACTGTCTGCTGTTTTCTTTACTAGAATGAACAATCTGATGCATTTTAAGCTCTACAGTTCGATTAAATCTAGTATTGTAAAACTTACGCCAAACGTTCATTAGCGTTGCATGCAGCAAATAAGGCGTGAGGGATGAATGTTGAAAAAACCCTTTTTTTGGGATAACAAAAACCTCTTTTAACATTGTGTTTGTAATATCTCTAGCTTCCCTTAGTTCTTAGTACTACGGGTAATGACCGAGTTACTAGGTCATAATGACATATTGACAAGTATCCTGAGTAACATTAAGACAAGATAGGTTATGAACCTGAGATGAAAGAAACCAATTAAGGACTCATTCAGATTTCAATGCGATACCCCGATCGGTAGAAAATGGGCAGGTAGTAGTAATATAGTGCTGCCAAAGCATGGTGTATCCGGTCAGGAAAGGCTGGCCATACTTAGTATATTTTACGGTACATTATACTGGTAGCATAATATTAGTAAGTTGAAATTTGTTAGCTCATTGACAAATAATTGACAATAGTTAATTTATGATGATAAATATTTGATGATATTACTTATCGATGATATGCGAGATGTGTAACGTGTGTGGACTGATGATTGGTCAAGTTGGGACGAACTTGTGCCGGAAAAATATTCTTTGATCTTTGCATGTGCAGGTTGAACATGGAGGCGATCATGGTCAGTGACGAGGTGGACCGGGACTATGATGGGGAGATCCCAGGTTCAGACGGTCAAGGAGGTCACGAGATGGTTGGGAGGCTACGACACATGGTGAATGATGCAGTACAGAAACTACGGAATGTGCGGTCCTGGAGGCTTCCACACGTGATACATTAGAAAGGTTGTAATTTTGGAAAAACCGGTGTTAGGAAGCGTTTCGGGTCCCTTGAAAATTAGTTGGCAAAAAGTCTAGTTGAGATAAAAAAGTCTAGGTCTAGTTAGACGAGTTGTATTACAGTTTTAAGTAGAGATTGAATAAGATTTATAGGAGGCTATATAAAAAGAAATATATGTCTGTAGCGACCGAAGATCACGGAAAAAAAATAGAGCGGCAGCGTCGTGTTTTGATTGGAAAACAAAAGAAAAGGATGCATACATGGTTGATGGAAGACAAGCTGATGGATAATGAGTAGGAGACGACTTCTGATGCATAGTTGGTTTTACTGAGGCTTTTTGATTGAAGCGAGAAGATGGCCGTGTTTGTTTTTTTTTTTTTTGGGTGTTCGGAAGTTAAGATCGGCGGTGAGTCTCACTTTTGGTTCTCGGGCGACTCCTCTGGACCTCATGCCAATGACGGCCACACATCCATAATCGATTAGCAGCACGTCCTCGGGGAAGCGGGTAGGTCTTCACGTGTGTCTCGTGCATTCCCGTTCCGTGCGGAGGCGAAGCAGCAGCACGTCCTCGTCCTGTCGTTTTCATCCATGAGCTCAATGCATGCGTATAGAGGTCCGTGAGTCACATGTATGTGAACAAAGGTCTAGCCGAAAGTTGTTATTCAGTTTGCCATATTTTACTCGTGATTAGCTATGATTAGAAGACAAGGTAATTAGATGAAGTGATTAGGAGAGGTAATTAGAAGGTTGGATGGTACGTGATTAGTTTCTTGTGTCTCGGTTTTGCTGCGATCAAACGATTGAAGTTTATTATTATTATTATTATTATTATTATTATTATTATTATTACCAGAAGGCCAAAAGACCCTAGCTCGCACGTAGGGCTGTAAACGAGCTGAGCTCGAGCGAGCTTGGCCTTCCAGGCTCGAGCTCGGTAAAAGCTCGAGTCGAGTTTGGGTTGGGGTCCGAGCCTGAACTTGGGTTCAAGCTCGGCTCGGCCTAAGCTCGAGTAGGCTCGAGCTCGGCTCGTTGAAGCTCGACAGCAATTAAAATAATTTATTATGCACTATTTTTCAATAATAAGAAAATTTTGAGTTTGAGCTCGGCTCTAGTAAACTCGATAACAGTCAAAATAATTCAAATATATATACTAATTTTCAACAATAAGAAAATCTCGAGCTCGAGTAAGCTCGGAAAGAGTTAATATATATCACTATTTAAGCTTGATTTGAGATTCGCGAGCTATTCTAACTTGGCTCGGTAAAGATCGCAAGCTAGAGATCAAGTTCGAGTTCGGCTCATTTAAAATTTGAGCCGAGCTTAAATCAAGTCTAAAATAAACCGAACTTTAATAGTTCGCGAGTTTCGAGCTTTTTTTACAGTCTTCCTCGCATGCGTGCCACAGTGGGGTGCTGCGAGACACCGAGGGGCGGTGGGGCTGCGGCTCGCTACGGCGGCCTCACGCAACGCCTCGACTCGCCGACTCCCACTACGCTCGTAGCGCTTCCTCTCGCCCGTTGTTGCAGCTGCCGTCACACACAATTCTATTACGGATCAATCTGCACTGTAAACAACCTGTTTTTTTAAACACAGTGTAAACACTTAAATTAGTTCCATCTGCTATCACTTAATTCTTATGCATAGTACTCTAGTTACCTCTTTTCCCCAAACAACTTCCGTAGCGGGTCCAGGGACAGAAGTGAATGAACCACCACTCATGTACGTACACACAATACTATCTATCGTCTACTTCATCCAGATACACAAAGAAAGTACACATGGCGTTTCTACAGACCTTCTAAAACACATGACATTTATACACACCTACTTCCATACAATAGCTTACCGGCCGCCTTGCAGCGAGCCGGTCGACATGGTACCGCACGAGGACCATGTCATGGAGACCACTGACCCAAGGAGCCCAGTCGAGTCGGTGTCCGAGAACAAGAGCACCGCATCCTCTGGCAATGCCTCCTCGCCGTTCAGATAGCGGCAAACCTGTCTCATGTTGGGCCTCGTCTCCGGGCGAGCCTGGCTGCACATCAGACCCAGCCACAACACAAGCTTCATCTCCTCCTTGTCGTAGCACTCTTCCAGCCTCGGATCCACGGCCTGCAACAGGTCGCCGTTTAGCCCGCAGTCTCGAACCCACCTCACCAAGATCACGTCTGTGTCCGCCGCCTCATCCGGCTCTATCGGCCGGCGACCGCACGCGACCTCAAGGAGCAGCGCGCCGAAGGAGAACACGTCGGCGGCCGTCGTGGCACGGCTAGTGACCGTGAGCTCGGGGGCTATGTAGCCGAGGGTGCCGGCCACGCGCGTCGTGGCTGGTTTCGCGCCATGCTCGTAGAAGCGTGCGAGGCCGAAGTCGCCGAGCCGCGCTCCCATGTCGGCGCCGAGCAGTACGTTGTTGGCCTTCAGGTCACGGTGCACGACCACGTGATCCCACTCTTCATGCAGGTAGAGTAAGCCATGTGCCACGCCCTTGAGGATGCTGAAGCGCTGCGCCCACGTCAATAGGGGCGCCTGTCGCTTTGTTCCATACAGGTGCGCGTCGAGGCTGCCGTTGGGCATGAACTCGTAGACAAGGAGCAGGTCCTGGCCGTGCTTGCACCACCCGCGCAGCTCGACCAGATTACGGTGGTGCATCCGCCCGAGGCTCGCGATCTCCGCGACGAACTCCTTCATCCCCTGCCTTGTGCCTCTGGAGATCCGCTTGATTGCCACCTCGTTGCCGGAGCGACGTCCAAGCACACCTTTGTACACCTGACCGAAACCGCCTGAGCCAAGAAGCCTACTTTCCTTGAACCCTTTGGTCGCCTTGTAGAGAACCTTAAATGGGAACCTGTGAGGTTGTTCCAGCTCCCAGTCCTCCGGTGTGTCGGTGAGCGCCACCCTACACCGGAGCCAGAGCACAGCAACCATCGCTGCAGCAATCAAAGCCAGTGTTCCTGCACAAGCCACAACGGCAAACTTGATGATGAGGTGCTTGGGAGGCGGCGTGCTCGGTTTCGGGACTTTCGGCAGTCGCTGGAGATTAATGGATTGGGCGAGTCCATTAGTCCGGAAACTCCATGCAAAAATGTAGTGCGAGCTCGCCAGCTTCCCAGTTGCGGAAGAGAAGCCGACGTACATGTTGTCTTTAAAGATTGGCAGGAGGTCAAGTTTTGTTGATATGAGCGGCCGGTGAGGCCAACCTGCCACGAACACCGGGGCGACGGTCACGTTGAGGATGTTGCTACCGCCGTCGTAGTCTACCCACGCCTGAATTGGCTGCGCGCTCTCCAGCTTCACGGTCGCCTTCTTGTTCTCGCCGGTGTAGTACACGGCCGGCTCCGACACCTTCGACACAAGGTTGTTTGTGACGACGCCGACGTGGTTGCCATTCGTATCATTCATCTCCAGGCCAAACACCGTGTCGAACTCGACGACGAAGACATGGTTGGAGGACTTCCCGTTGGTGGTTGGCCCGAGGATGCCGAGGTAGACCTCGGGGGAGGCTCCGGGGAGCGCCCTGGATGGAGCCACCACGAAGGCCAGGCCGTGACCGCCGCCGCTCCCGATGGTCACGATGTCGAAGACGAAGGCCGTGCTGAAGGAGACCGTGCCGCCGCTCTGGTGGTCGAGCATGCGCACGGGGAAGCCGTAGAACGCGTGGCCGACGAGACGATTGCTGTCGTTGGTGAGCTGGAGCGCGCCGCCATGCAGCACCGACGCCGACCCGTCCAGGCTCAGGTTCGACGCGTGCTGGAAACCTTGGTAGATGAAGTCGACGCCATCGGCTGAGGAAAAACGGAAAGAAACAACGAGGAGGAATAGCGCGGTCAAATGTAGAGCGGCACTGGATGGCAGCATGCTGGAACCCCTCTCTCTCTCACACACACACACGCTCTCTCAATCGGGGTGCACAAATGAGCATGATTGCAAGCAAACTGCCGAGTTTGGGGGTTGATTAGTGAAGCATCGATCGTCCCGAGTTTGACTAGAATATTGACTTGTTATTTTTTTTGTGCAGACGGCACACGGTGGGCCCTACCTGTCATTCGGCGCGTACGTTGTGTCATTCTAATTCGTAGGTCAAGTCCGGCAACAGGCGCATCAATTGATAGGAGTCAAAATCAAGAGCACAAAAGATGGATCGTAATTGCCAACCTACCCACCGGCAAAGTTGGTCAGGTCGTCTGAGTTTGGTAAAGTTGCACTGAGAGTTTTTTTTTAAAAATAATCTATTTTTATTTCAAATTACAGTAATATGTCTATATTTTTTATTTTGCATTAATGTCCTTTTGTCACTCCACCGTTGAGTGACTTGGACTAATCGTCTAACAGATGGACGATAAGTGTCTAAATCGCTTAACGGTTGAACGTTGAGCGACTTGGGGTCGCTCAACGGTTGGGCGGCAAGTGTCAAAGTAGCTCAACCGTTGAGTTACTTTGACACTTGTTGTTCAAACCATATACACCGTACTGCTCGAATATTTCAGAGAAAAGTATGCAAATGCGCCAAGTGTTCAAGTCACCCACCGGTTAAGCGACTAGTACTAGTAACTCAACCGTTGAGCGACAAAGTGTCATTAGTGTAAAATAAAAAACGAAGGTATATTGCTATAATTCGAAATTGTTAGACCATGTGGCTCGGTCTAGGATATTTTGGTGATGAATAATTGACAATGGTTAATTTGTGATGATGAATAATTGGTAATTTTGTTTAGTATTGTTATTTGAGGCGTGTACGTATGTGCATGGACTAATATCGGTCAAGTTGGTGAGAATTTGTGCTGGGAAAATGTTCTTTGGTCTTTGCATGTGCAGGTTTGGCGTGGAGACGGTCATGGTCGGTGACGAGGAAGACCGGGACTAGGAGGGGGAAATCTGAGGTCCAGGCGGTCGAGGATGTCACGAGGTGTTCGGGCTCACGCTGAAGTACATGGAGATCAAAGGTGGATGATGCGTGGAGAAGATACAGGTGGTGCGGTCCTGAAGGCTTCAACACGTGATGAGTTGGAGAAGTTTCAGTTGGAATTTTGGAAAACCCTTGTTAGGAAGGGTTTCGGGTCCTGATTTGTTGGAATTAGATTAGAACTCGTGGACTTAGGATAAGCCTAAGTTTTGGAGCCTAGACTATAAATAGAGAGGTGAGGTTAGAGGCTAGTTTTTGAGATACAATTTTCGTTCTAAGGTTTTAGGGGTACCAGAAGGGCATTTTGTAACCACCATGATTATCAAATAAAATTTAGATCTGTTTCGGAAAAATTCTTAGCAAGCAACGCTTCTGTTTCGCATCGTGCGAGAAGCCATCGTCACGTCGTCCAAGCAAAAAGCAGCACGCGTTCCTCCCGACCGGGCAACATCCGGCCACCGTGAGTTTCCAGACTATTCCGGCCGTCTTGTGCGCGTCAGCTGTGCACGAAAAGGGCTGTCGAATGTCCCACAATCCATGCGCCTAGAGCCGCGTGCATGAGCGCTGTCTCCCGCACGCCGCTGCTCCCGGCCGAGTGCACGCCCGGTCACCAACTCACCACATGTTTTATGCCGCTGCATGAGATTAGCTAATCCATCACATCAAGCCGTATGGTCAACACTTGGTATGCATATGCAAGTCCAGGAGGCTTTGATCTACTGCCTCACGTGTGAAGACAATAAAACACATAGATGGTTTTGATCATGGTGTGGCATGTACTGTCTTCTATACATGCGTTTCTTTATTTTTGTTATTTCCTCAGGTTTAAAAATTATAATAAATTTTTAAAAAAACTTTCGTTAGGCGCTGCAATTATTCATCCCTCTGATTGCCATCGACGATCCTACAGAAATAAAAAATAGATTTTAAAAAAATATTCGTAGAACTGATTCGTATATCTGGTCTGGCTATGGAATCGGACTTGGGACATCCTCCAGCTTCAAAATGAAAGAAGAGGCAAAAACTCCGTTCGCATTGGTGGGTACAAAAGTGACGAGGCAACATGATGCTAAAATATGCCATTGTCTAGAAGACACGAAGTCGGAACGATTCATTATCCATCAGACAAGAATTGGCCGCAGTCAAGTCGTCGTCTGTATTTTCATTATCCATCAGACAAGGATTGGCCGCCACCAAGTCGTGGTCTGTTTTCCTGTAAACAAATGCGAGTATGCGACTCGACTAGAACATGCACAACTGAGCTTTGGTGGTATGAAATTGTTCTCAGTTGACATTCTTGCAGCTACCCAAGGTCGTCTCTGTCTTGTTGAAGATCGATAATTAAAGAACCATAGAACGACAACCAAATTGTTAGAATCTCGTCCTGTCCAAAATATATACTTTTATCGTTATGCTGTTATGCATGCATGGTAGGTACTGTTAGGAAATATGGGCCTGAGCCAGCAGCCCTGGCCCATAGTGGGCACCTCACCGGAGATTATAAATAGGGAGCCGTACCGGTATATTTTGTACGCATGCAATCAGAAATCAATAAAAAAGACCAGCAGTTCTCTCTACCTCTCTGTGTGTTTTCTCAATCTATTATTCTGTCTTCTGTAATTGATTCGTTTCGTTCTAAGCAAAGGAATCGATCAGACTGGTCGCCAGCGACGGTTTACTCAACATGTTATCAGCACGACTTTGCTCCGGTGAATCGAAGGTAATCATCGAAGCCTAATAGACTGAATTATCTAGAACGTTGTAAATTCGTAATTTTGTGTTCTACATTGGTTTTTCTACAGTGCAAATCCGCTCTAATCTACCGCGAGCAGACTTGAAGTCGCCGGCATAATGTCGATCGGTAGATTGCATACAGAGTAGATATTGATTGCACTGTAGATTGAAAAAAAAGAAAAAAAAGAAGAATCGCACATGGTCAGCTCTGTACAGTCGCCGTGCGCAAAGAGACCGTCAGCCGCTGGCTCACCGCCGGCCACCGGCCCTCCTCCCCGAGCGCGCCATCGATGGTGGCCCAAACCCACGGCGGGCACCACCTCGGCCGCTGCGCGGCTGTCGGATCCACGCTCGAAGCATGCCGCCACCGAGCCCTGCTCGGCCGTCTCCTGGCCCGAATTCCGAGGCTGACCACTACTTTGCTTGGTTAGTCGGCCGGCTCCCGAGCCCGAAGCCACTGGCACCGCCCCGCAAGGCCGGCCGCCTCTTCAGCTCCCGAGCCCGAAGCTGGAACGCCGCCTCGCTGTGGTCGACGGCCCACACCTGAGCGCCACTCGCCCGAGGATCTGCCGGCATCACCGAGCTCCGCTCGGCCACCGCTTCACCCGCCGCCGAAGCCGACCGCCGGATCCACCGCATCCTGGCCTAGCCTGACAGCCGCCGTTGCTGCCTCCCGCATGAGGCGTCGCCGCCCCACACGAGGTGCCGCCCGTAGCCGAGCGCTGCCTCGACCCAGCCTACAACCGACCGTCGCTTTGCCACCGGCCCCACCGTCTTGCGCCGGCCCTATCGCCGGTTACCGCCGCCGCCCTGTGTGTGCGCCGCTCGAGCCGGTGGCTTGGGCTGCCGCCAAAAAAACGGGGGTAGGGGAAACCCAAACCCTACCCCTTGATGCTTTAAGCTAGTGCATGGGCTAGCTGGGCAGAAAAGAAAAGAAAACGAGCCGAATGTGCGGCTCGGACGGAAGCACTCTGGACCGCACTCAAGAAGCGATTTGAGAGGCTAAAATACACCATTTTTCCTTAAGCAGAGCAAGAGTGGATCAGACTGAGGTTTGCCGACTTTAAGAAGGTCGGGGAGTACAATTCTGCCTTGTACAGAATTTGTACCAATCTTCAACTCTATGGCAAGCAAATCACAGACGAGCAGAAGATTGAGAAGACCCTATACACCTTCCACCCCAATGCAGTACAATATGCTCGCAACTATCGTCAAGACGGCTACAAGGAGTACACCGAATTGATTAATATGATACAAGTTGCGGAGGCTTAGAACGAACTTCTCCACAAGAATTACGTCACTCAGTCACTAGGGAGCTCCGCTGGCCGTGAGGCCAATGCCGGGAGCTACAAGGTGCGAAAGCCCTTGATAAAGAGAAGGGAGAAGAAGGGTAAGGTCGTTGCCCAGAAAGACAAGTCAGATGCTCCGAGTGACAAAAAGGCAAAGAGGAGTGGTAAGACCTATGGCCAGTAGAACCAAGGTTGCTACAAGTGTGGCAAGTGAGGGCATTGGTCGCGGATCTGTAAGGAGCCGCAGCATGTCATCGATGCCTTCCAAGCCCAGAAGAAGAAGGACGGCAAAGGGCAGCCTGAAGCCCACTTTGCATCAGTTGTGGGGGAGAGCTCTGAGTAGCTGCCCGCGTTGATGGAGGTTGAGACCATCCCGGCAGTAGCAGCAGCACCCCCTTTGACTTAGAGGCAGCCACCGCTATGATTTCTCTCGAAGAGCAAATCGCTCCCGAGAAAATAGCAGAAGAAGTCTCTGATTTTCTAGTAGATTCAGTCTGATGCACATAATGCATTAGACTTTAATTGTCATTTATTTTATGTTAAAAGGACAAGTTAGAATTTGCATGGATGGTACTTTATCATTTGTTTTCTCGTGATGGTTGGATGATTTTGAATAATTCATTCATTTATTCAGTTTATGACGGCATGATATGTTTTGATATTGAAGTATTTTATTTATGTGTTGAATGCCTTCTAATACATGTTAATAAAATACCTTATATTAGAACACGTGTGGCGCCCTATGGAGGAATTGTGCTTAACCGACAGCGGCACAACGAATACCATCTTAAGAGAGACTAAGTATTTTCAGTCGATTCGTAAGAATACTGGTAGCCTTACGACAATCGCCGGAAACGATGCTTGTGTAATTGGTTCAGGAAGAGCCACAATTATACTCCCAATGGGCACAACTTTGGTCATTGAAGAAACCTTATTGTACCCAGAATGGACTAGAACTCTCCTAAATTTTAAGGATATCCGCACCAATAGTTTCCATGTTGAGACTGAAGAAGAGTACAGTAAGGAATACCTGCTCATTACGAAGCACGAAGAGAATGAAAAAAGGTATTAGAAAAACTTCCTTCACTAGAAACTGGGCTATATTATACCAACATCAAGACACCTGCAACCTACATTGTCCTGAAGACAGTATTTAGAAGTTTTGAACTCTTCTATCTCTAGCATGACAGATTAGGCCACCCAGATCTTAAAATGATGAGAAATATAATCAATAATTCACAAGGGCATAATATTAATGTAAATAATTTCCCGAATCACGAAGATTTTATGTGCCCTGCATGTGCCGCTGGGAAATTAATTACTAGATCCTCCACTCTGAAAGTGAAGGATGAAGTCCCTGTATTCCTGGAACGCATCCAAGGAGACATTTGCGGTCCCATTCAGCCTATTTCAGGGCCATTTAAGTATTTCATAGTGCTCATTTATGCTTCCTTGAAATGGTCATATGTGAGTTTGTTGTCCATAAGAAACCATGCTTTTCGCAAAGCTGATCTCGCAGATCATTCGCATCAGAAATGTCATCCCTGATCATCACATCAAGTCCATCAGAATGAACAACACCGGAGAATTTACTTCAAAGGAATTTGATGATTATTGCATGGCGATGGGGATTACAGTTGAGCAATCGGTACCGCATATCCATACCCAGAATGGTTTGGCAGAGGCATTAATCAAGAGAATTAAATTTATTGCCCGACCCCTTTTGCCGAATGTTAGGGACACACAGTCCTACATGCAACGAATCTCATCAACTTTAGACCATCGGCCTACAACATCCATTCGCCTATGCAACTAGCGCAAGGGTCACCACAGAAAATTTCTCATCTCAGGAGGTTTGAATGCAAGGTTTATGTACCTATAGCCCCTCCGCAGCGTACTGCAATGGGCCCTCTCCATAAGATTGGGATGTACATTGGTTATGAGACTGCATCCATAATCATGTATTTGGAGAGATTTGCATACCGCCCGCTTCGCTGATTGCATTTTTTATGAGAATAATTTCCCGACATTAGGGGGAGAAAATCAACCCTTGATGAAAAATGTCGCGAAATTACGCGGCAAGCCACGAAAATTCATGCACATGACCCGCACACTAGTGAAATAGAGAAAGAGGTCCAAAAGTTCATTGACTTGTAAACATTAGCAAACCAGCTGCCTGATCACTTTAGTGATTTGAAGAGCGTGACTAAGTCGCATGTGCCTGCACGCAATGCACCGGAGAGGGTTGAAATACCAAAGAAAGCAGAAGGTATCCCTAACCCCGTCCAGAGGCCTTAGAATAAAAGGATGAGAACTTCGGCTCCTCGAATCCCAAGTAACCGGGGACGCCCGGCAAAAAAGGATAAGAAAGACTTATCACAGCCAATCACTGAAGTCCCCAGAATGAGAAAGGGAGCCAGTTGAGACCTGGCACTAGTATGAAACCTTCAGAAAAGGGCATACCGGATCTGAACAACCCATGGAAGAAGAAAACGGTATGGATGTGTGAGCACACATTGAAGCTGAAAAACTAAAGGGACTTGCCACCGTAATTGGTAGAAGCGATGTGCAAGGAGAAGCTCCAGAAGAAGCAATCGCTCCAGAAGAAGCAACTCATGAAGAAATAGCTTTAAATTATGTGCACACAGGAGAGTCCATGAATAGGACAACAGCCAATATCGATATCTACTTCGCAAAGAAAATTTTCACAATCAACGATCTTGGTCCTGAGCCTGCATCGCTCGCTGAATGTAAGAAAAGACCAGATTGGGAAGATTGGAAGAAGGCAATAGAAACTAAATTGCTATCTCTGAACAAAAGAGAGATGTTTGGGCCCGTATGCCGCACACCTCCCCATGTGCACCCTGTAGGGCATAAGTGGGTGTTTGTTCAAAAGAGAAATGAAAGAAACGAAGTAGTGAGATACAAAGGAAGGCTGGTAGCACAAGGTTTCACTCAACGTCCTGGAGTTGATTATGAAGAAACTTACTCCCTAGTCATGAGTGGAGTTACCTTTAGATATTTGATCTCAATGGCAGTGAACTTGAATTTAAAAATGAAATTGATGGATGTGGTAACTGCATACCTTTATGGAAACTTGGATTTGGAGATTTATATGAAGATCCCTAAAGGAATCCCTCTCCCAAACCAAGACAGAGCAAATAGAAATATGTACAGTGTGAAGCTCAGAAAGTCCCTGTACGGACTGAAGCAATCTGGCAAAATGTGGTATAATCGCTTAAGCGACTTTCTCTACAAGAAAGGCTACATGTACAATGAAGACTGTCCCTGTGTGTTTATACGACAATCCCAGAATGGAATTTGTATAATCTCAGTGTATGTAGATGAACTGAATATCATCGGGACAATGGAAGATATAAGAGAAGCAAGCTCCTACTTGGAGTCAGAATTTGAAATAAAAGATTTGGGCAAGACCAAATTCTGCTTAGGTCTGCAGCTCATGCATGTCCTTGAAGGAATATTAGTACATCAGTCAGCCTACACCCAGAAGGTGTTAGAAAGGTTTAGCTTTGAGAAGGCATACCCATCAAAAGTACCGATGATCGGGAGGTCTTTACAACAAGAAAAGGATCCTTTCCGACCTAGGAAAGAGGGGGAGGAAGTCCTGGGACCGGAATTCCCATACTTAAGTGCAGTGGGAGTACTTATGTACTTAGCAAACTGCACTAGACCGGACATTGCATTTGCCGTGAACCTGTTAGCAAGGTACAGTGCAGAGCCTACCAAAAGGCACTGGCAAGGCATATAGGACATCTTCCAAACCTCCAAGGAAGCAAGGACCTTGGGTTGTTCTATAGAAAGAATCAAGATCTGAACTAGATTGGCTATGCAGATGTCGGGTACCTGTCTGACCTGCACACCGCAAGGTCACAAACAGGCTATGTATTCCTATGTGGTGGAACTGCAATTTCTTGCAAATCGTCCAAGCAAAGTCTCGTAACGACTTCGATAAACCACTCAGAAATTATAGCACTGTGTGAAGCCGCACGTGAATGCGCTTGGCTCCGACGAATGATTCACCATATCCAGCAGTCATGTGGAATGAACATTGTGCAAACCCCACAATTATCTATGAAGATAATGCAGCTTGCGTTGTACAAGTGCAGACGGGCTATGTGAAGAGTTATCTTACAAAACATATCAACTCCAAGTTCTTCTATGTTCATGAACTACAAAAGATGGACGAGATTAAAGTATTGCATACTAAGTCATGTGAAAATCTGGCAGATTTATTCACTAGTCACTCCCTGCATCTAGCCTTGAAAGGTGCGTGCGAGGAATTGGAATGATAAGACATAGAGAAGTGCAGAATTCAAGGGGAGAATTCTCAAGTCCGTTAGTAAATCTTGATCATAAAGATTAAGTACCCAAAAGAATAAAGTCCTGAAGACTGAATGAAATTGGATAAATTATACTCTTTTTCCCTTGACGAGTTTTCCTGAAGTTTCTCGACCAAGGTTTATAATGAGGCAATTTGTACAACGCAACATAACATGTACTATGAACTCTTTCTCCAAATTTTTCCCACTGGGTTTTTATGGAGTTTTAATGAGGCATGAACATATCGGATGAGTGCCCAAGGGGGAGTGTTAGGAAACCTGGGCCTGGGCCAGCAGCCTTGGCCCATAGTGGGCACCTCACCGGAGATTATAAATAGGGAGCCGTACCGGCATATTTTGTACACATGCAATCAGAAATCAATAAAGAAAGACCAGGAGTTCTCTCTACCTCTCTGTGTGTTTTCTTAATCTATTATTCTGTCTTCTGTGATTTCTTTGTTTCGTTCTAAGCAAAGGAATCGATCGGACTGGTCACCAGCGAAAAACACTACTCATACTGTAATTTGGAGGTTCTGAATTTTTATACATTTTCAATCATAGCAAAAATACCTTTGTTACATTCAAAAAAAAATGAAGTTTTTGTTATTTAACATAATTAATGTACATAAAACATTGTAAATTCAAACATGAGAAATATATAATTAGATATTTAAAAAAATATGGAAGTATTACACCCAAAAAATTCAATTCAAGGACTAGGATTTAGGAATTTTAATCATAATTTTGAAGTTTTAGTCAAGTTCAAAACTCCAACTAAATCAACAGTCATCCATGCGTGCTTATTCTGGAAAGAAACCTTATTGAAGGTTAAACAATATACATTCATTAATTACATGGAGTTGTGTGATGAATTCGGCTACCATTAACCCAACCATCTCGACATGGGATGTGGTGTATATTTATTAAGTGCATTCTCAATAGTGCAAACTACTTGTTATTAAGCTCATGCTATATCATAAATTGGGTGATGTGAAAGAGAGAGGGAAAGGAAAGAGAGGGGATTTGTTACTTGCATGAGTAACAACCTGGCCACTTAAGACCAAGAAAATGGAAAGGAGATGTGGGAGATTGGTGATGTGAAAGAGAGAGGGAAAGGAAAGAGAGAGGATTTGTTACTTGCATGAGTAACAACCTAGTCACTTTTGACCAAGAAAATGGAAAGGAGATGTGGGAGTAAGGAGAAGGAAGTGAGGATGACAGATGGATCCATACCATAATTGATTTATTGTTTGACCCATTAGAAACAAGCTCTAGTAATATGCTATTGAAGTATTCATATCTAAAATTTTATCTAACCATTTACTCTCCTCTAGGAAGTGAGGTCAACAGACGTCACCCAACTGGTAAAATCTTCAATGGTCTCTCTTTCCTCCATCTTCAGCCCATCGAAGTCTCTCTTGAGGGCCTACAGCTTGGCTTCGTGCATAGGCTCATGCACTATGTACACCATCTTGATTGTCTTCCATGTTGATTTTGTCGTGTCTTTCCCGACGAGGAAAGACATGACTTGCTCCGGCACGGTCTGGTAGATAGCGTACAATGCTATTCGATCCTTCTGGTACTTCGCGGCACCAGGCTCCACTGCTTCCCTCATGTTCTACGCTTGAAGAGTGACACGCATCTTCATCGCCCAAATCGTGTAGTTCATGCGGGGTAAGCTGCGGGAAAGACAACGTCATCATGCTCTCCCTCTTTACCACCTGCGAGGCAGACGAATCACCATGTAGCAGGCCTCGCACTGTGGACGGAGACACACTCCTTTCTTCCCTTGGTATCCTCTTCGACTCATGGAAACATGCTCTGATACCAAATGTTGACACAACCCAGGGAACAAACACATACGAGTAGGGAGAACGAATAAATACAGGCGGGACTTCTTTTGTGGTGACGCACGTCTTTTCTTCTTCTCTGTTATTCACTCGCAATTCAATACTTAATAGGAAATACACGGCTTAAATAAGCCCTATGCACACATAATCACATGATCTTCACGCACCTACTAACTCCTCTAGCTAACAACTATGACATATTATCATGCCACTGTCTGGGATTTTTTTCCACGATCCACAGAACTCGACTAGCTTTATTGACTTATACTAGGATCGCTTCGGTGGTCACTCCGTTTGCTACTCGGACGCTCCGACTAGTACAATACTCTTACAAGTGGTATCACCAAGAGCAAGAGTCCAGCGAGTAACAAGTGGTATCAGAGCTATACTATCCTGTAGCATGAGCATCTCCTGCTCATCTCCTTCTCCAGCCTCGCAGCAGCCCCAGCCGGTAGCAGCAGCAGCTCCGGCTGTCCCCGCTCACTCCTCTCCGGAGACGGGCAGCAGCTCGTCAGAAGCAACCCTCTCTCCACGCAACAGCCCCCCAGTAGCGCGCCATGTCCGTAGGGCAGTCTCAGCGCTCGGTCGCCTCGAGCACGCGGCGTCAGCAGACGGCCGAGCTCGCCGCGGCAGAGCAGCGCGAGCGAGCGGCGGCGGAAAGGGCGTCAAGGCTGCCAGCGGCGGAGCTGGCAGCAGCCAGAGCGGAGGTGGAAGCGGCGGCGGCGGCAGATGCAGCGCGTGCGGCAGCAGCGGAGGTCAAGGTTCTGCGCGGTAGCAACAGCAGCTCCATCTCTGCTGATGACAGCGCCGACACGGATCTTGAGCCGCTGGAGAGGGAGGCAGCACGAGGGCGAGCGGCGCAGTGGGCAGCCGCGCACGCTCACGAGCGCGGCGGCAGCCCAGACAGGCACGCACGCGCCGGTGACGCTCCTGGGGAGGCGCGCACGGCGGCGGCGTTCGGGTCGACGGAGAGCGCGGCCTTCACAGGCAACGCGGCTCTCTCTCCCCGGTTCGGTACCGTGGTCACCACGAGTACCAGGCTGTCGTCAGGGACGTCGGCCCCGGCGGCGGGTGGCCTACCCTCACCAAGACCAACTATGTCGAGTGGGCTGCGGTGATGAGGGTAAAGCTCCAGGTGCGGCATATGTGGGATGCAGCCCGGTACGGCGACGTCGACTACGACCAGGATCGACGGGCGCTGGATGCTCTCGTCGCTGCAGTCCCGCCCAAGATGCAGTTCTCGCTTACCAACAAGTGGACTGCCAAAGAGGCTTGGGACGCCATCGTTACAGCACGCATCGGCAGCGACCGCGCCCGCAAGTCTACATTGCAGGCACTACGCATGGAGTGGGAGCACCTGGCCTTCAAGCCAGGTGAGGACGTTGATGACTTTGCTCTCCGTCTCAACACTCTGTTGCACAAGTTGGTGCAGTTCGGCGACGACACATACGGCGAGGAGAGAGCTGTGGAAAAGCTCTTCCGCTGTATCCCCGAGAAGTACAAGCAGATGGCTCGCTCGATCGAGTCTCTGCTGGACCTCTCCACGATGACGATCGAGGAGGCGTTGGGTCGCCTCAAGGTCGTTGACAGCGATGAGCCACAGCGCCTCTCGGGACCCGTCACCATTGGCGGGAAGCTCCTCCTCACTCGGGAGCAGTGGGCTGCCGGCCAAGGTGACAGGAAGAAGGGGGAGCCTTCTTCCACGACAGGCGACCGCAAGCGTGGCAAGCGCGGCAAGCTGCGCAAAGACGCCCAGGCAGGGGCGCGAGGACGTGCCGAGGGTGATGACCGTGGAGGCGCCCAGGGCGGCGCCGCTGGCAAGCAAAAGCCGGCACGAGACGACTCTTGCCACAACTGCGGCAAGCTTGGTCATTGGGCCAAGGATTGTCGACAGCCACGACGCGGCCAGGCCCACGTCGCGCAGGCGGAGGAGGAGGAGCAGCCGGCTCTGTTCATTGCTCATACAAGCATCGAACTACCTCCAGCGGCACCGGCCGCAGTGGCTCTCCTCCACCTTGACGAGCCAAAAGCACACGCCCTCCTCGGCTACGGCTCCGGCAATGACAAGACTGACGGGTGGTGCCTCGACACCGGCGCCGCCCATCACATGACCGGTCGACGGGAGTACTTCGCCGAGTTTGACTCTAGCGTCCGAGGCTCCGTCAAGTTTGGGGACGCCTCCGGCGTGGAAATCAAGGGCGTCGGCTCCGTCATTCTCACCACCGTGTCTGGTGAGCACAGGCTGCTCACCGGCGTCTACTACATCCCCGATCTGCGGAACTCCATCATCAGCTTGGGACAGCTGGATGAGAACGGCTCGCGTGTCGAGATCGAGCACGAGGTGCTGCGGATTTGGGATCTTCGCCGCCGCCTTCTTGCCAAGGTAACCAGAGGCGAAAATCCACTCTACACTCTTCACGTGCAGGTGGCACAACCCCTCTGTCTCGCTGCTCGTCGGGACGACGAGGCGTGGCAGTGGCACGAGCGCTTTGGGCACCTTCACTTCGAGGCCCTGAAGCGGCTCAGTGCCACGGAAATGGTGCGAGGCCTGCCGTGCCTTGACCATGTGGAGCAGTTCTGCGACGTCTGCGTGTTGACGAAGCAGAGGCGACTCCCCTTTCCCCAGCGGGCGAGTTTCCGAGCCAAGGAGAGGCTCGAGCTCGTGCACGGGGACTTGTGTGGCCCGGTGACACCGGCCACACCGGGAGGACGACGCTACTTCCTGCTGCTCGTCGACGACCTCTCCCGCTACATGTGGGTGATGGTCCTCGGCAGCAAGGGAGAGGCTGCGGACGCCATCAGGCGCACGCAGGCTGCTGCGGAGGCGGAGTGCGACTGCAAGCTGCGCGTGCTGCGCACAGACAACGGCGGCTGAATTCGCGTCGTACTGCGCTGATGAGGGCATTCAGCGCCACTACTCCGCGCCGTACAGCCTGCAGCAGAACGGCGTCGTCGAGCGGCGCAACCAGACGGTTGTGGGGATGGCTCGGGCCCTCCTCAAGCAGAGGGGGATGCCGGCTGTCTTCTGGGGAGAGGCGGTGGTGACGGCCGTCTATATCCTCAACCGCTCGCCTACCAAGGCGCTCGATGGCAGGACGCCGTACGAGGCTTGGCATGGGCGCAAGCCGGCGGTCTCCCACTTGCGGGTCTTCGGCTCCCTCGCGTTCGCCAAGGGGCTTGGCCACATCGGTAAGCTCGACGACAGGAGCACTCCGGGAGTGTTCATCGGCTACGCGGAGGGCTCGAAGGCCTACCGCATCCTCGACCCTGCCACACAGCGCGTCCGCATCTCGCGTGACGTTGTGTTCGACGAAGGGCGAGGCTGGACGTGGGACAAGGCGGTGGACGACGGTTTGACTTCGACTCTCAGGGACTTTGTTGTCGACTACGTCCACTTCGAGAGAGCCGGGGGAGCTAGCAGCTCGTCTTCACCGAGCTCGTCCACCTCGACACCTTGCTCGCCACCAGCTCCGGCGAGTGCTCCACCACCTTCGGCACCGGCTACGCCCCACTCTTCACCACCGGCCACTCCACGCTCTCCCGCACCGGCTCACCACTCTCCTGCACCGGCGGCCACACCACCGGGATCGGCCCCAACAGCTTCGGTCCACGACGAGCAGCGCATGGTGGAGTTCGCTACTCCGCTGTCTCACGACGAGGACCGCGTCGACGCCTACCACGACGACGAGCCTCTGCGCTACCGTACCATGGACAACATCCTCGGCGAGCTGCCCATCCCTGGACTGGCGCAGCACGACTTCGAGGCGGAGCTGCACTTGGCGTGCGACGACGGCGAGCCCCGCTCCTTCGCTGAGGCGGAAGGAGACGTGGCGTGGCATGTCGCGATGAAGCAGGAGATGGACGCCGTCGAGCGGAACCGGACGTGGGAGCTGGCGGATCTTCCTGTCGGTCACCGCGCGATCACCCTTAAGTGGGTGTTCAAGCTGAAGCGGGATGAAGCCGGCGCCATCGTCAAGCACAAGGCTCGCTTGGTGGCACGAGGCTTCGTGCAGCAGGAGGGGGTCGACTTCGATGATGCCTTCGCACCCGTCGCGCGCATGGAGTCCGTTCGTCTTCTCCTCGCACTTGCAGCCCAGGAGGATTGGCGCGTCCATCACATGGACGTCAAGTCCGCCTTCCTCAACGGCGACTTGAAGGAGGAGGCCTACGTCCGTCAGCCGCCGGGATTCGTCATCCCCGGCAAGGAGGGCAAGGTTCTCCGCCTGCGCAAGGCCCTCTACGGCTTGCGGCAGGCACCACGAGCCTGGAACGCTAAGCTGGACTCCACCCTCAAGCAAATGGGGTTCCAGCAGAGCGCACACGAGGCTGCGGTCTACCGGCTGGGCAAAGGCGGCAACGCTCTGCTGGTGGGCGTCTACGTCGACGACCTGGTGATCACCGGCTCCAAGGAGGCCGAGGTCAAGGCGTTCAAGGCGGAGATGAAGACCGTCTTCCAGATGAGCGACTTGGGGCTCCTCTCCTTCTACCTGGGATCGAGGTCCACCAGGACAGCTCCGGTATCTCCCTTCGTCAGACCGCCTACGCCAAGCACACCGTCGAGCTGGGCGGGCTCACCGACTGCAACCCAGCCCACACTCCTATGGAGGAAAGGCTGAAGCTGAGCCGCGACAGCACGGCGGAGGAGGTGGACGCGACGCAGTACCGGCGCATCGTGGGTAGCCTTCGCTACCTCGTCCACACGCGTCCGGATTTGGCGTTCGCCGTCGGCTACGTCAGTCGGTTCATGCAGCGACCGACGACGGAGCATCAGCAGGCCGTGAAGAGGATCCTCCGCTACGTTGCGGGCACCTCCGACTACGGTTTGCACTACCCGAGGTGTCCCGGCGCGACGCACTTCATCGGGTACAGCGACAGCGACCACGCTGGCGACATCGACACCAGCAAGAGCACAAGCGAGATTCTCTTCTTCCTCGGCAAGTGCCTCGTTAGCTGGCAGTCAGTCAAGCAGCAGGTGGTGGCCCTGTCCAGCTGTGAGGCCGAGTACATAGCGGCTTCCACCGCTTCGACTCAGGCGCTCTGGCTCGCTCGACTGCTTGGTGATCTCCTCGGCAGAGACACTGAAGCGGTGGCGCTCAGGGTGGACATCAAGTCCGCTCTGGCTCTGGCAAAGAACCCCGTTTTCCACGAACTGAGCAAGCACATCCGGGTGAAGTACCACTTCATCCGAGACTGTTTGGATGAAGGCAGCATCAAGGCGAGCTACATCAACACCACGGATCAGCTTGCGGACCTGCTCACCAAGCCTCTTGGGAGGGTCAAATTCCTCGAGCTCTGCTCTAGGATCGGGATGGTTCAACTTTCCCACAAGACGATGCACAAGACTTAGGGTGAGAATGATGAATAAGACCCTGTACTGTGGTCTTTGTGGGGTGGGCACATGGTTCTTGGACAGCATCTCTGTGTCAAGGACATCATCTTGAGCTTTAGGACAGCTTTAGACTAGCATCTTAGACTAGATTTAGGACAGTTTTTGACTAGCATCTTAGACTAGCTTTAGGACAGCTTTTGACTAGCATCTAGGACTAGCATCTTAGCATATGCTTGGCTGGTTAGCAGCCTATAAATTTGTATTCCCAACCCCTCAGGTTGGCATGGCATTGTTGTGAGAAATAAACCAAGAAAATTGCCCCATCTCCAAGTGTCATCCTCTCCATGAGAGTAAGGATCTTGCTATCACCAAGAGCAAGAGTCCAGCGAGTAACACCGCGTGCACATCTCCCACCAACCAGCCTTCCATCACCCTCTCCTCAAGAACCACACAATCATTCGTATTTCAATCCTTTCCAAGAACTTTTACAAAGGTCCATTACCATGAGTTTAATTTTGTATCCGTAAAGAAAAGAAATCAAGTATCAATGATTTTCTAGTAGAAAGAACACTAAATTGAATTTCATGATCTTTATTTAAAGGATACAATTTGTGAAATGCATGTGGTAAGAACAACAAGCAGAGACAACACAGATCCCAAAAGATTGAGCTGCAGGTCTGTCACTATTGCAATACCCACACTATTGCAATACCCACACCTAATAGAAGAACTGCCAGTGCCATTTAGATGCTCCGGCTGCATCAAGGACAAACATAATTACAATTTGTGATCGAGATTATTGAATTGGAGAATAATGGCTAGTGGTGCAGACCTGCAGCCTGCAGGTGTTCATCACTTCAAATATTCAAAAACCATGTATTTATATATTATCAGTACCAACCAGGATCGCAAATTTGCTAAGTAGTGATTTTGTCATATGTGATATGATAAGAGTTGGATCGGACCTGAATGCCTTCCTGAAGAATAGAGTCTCCAATGATACAGTACAAGGAATTATTGCCAGCTTGGTCATCTGATACATTTGATAGAGTGAGATGGCTAATACAAAGTAGAGAACCACCGACAAACACAAACACTTGAAGTCTGTAGATGAATAACATTTTTAAGAAAGTCTGTTTGAATGCATTTTCCATTTAGTTTGAACTTCTTATTTTAAGTTTGAAAGTTCCTAGTAGGTAATATTTGCAGAAGATGAATACTCAAGATGAAAGATTGGTTTGAATCTCGAAAAGCAAACCAACCTGGTAAAAGCCAACAGAGCAGAATCCAAGGCTCAGATTAAGCAAACCAATAGATATGGCATTTAGTATTCCAAAAGAAAGATCATTTGCGAAAGTTGTGGTGGACCGGTGGATGGAAGTTGATTGGTGTCTACAGGTCTTATCATATGATTAATCTGTTATGAACTAAATAGTATAATTGCAGCATGTGTTGTGTGATTGAAAACTTTTTTGTTTTGTCTGTAAATACTTAGCGGAATGGTATTTATGACTAGTATGATCGGTCTTGACTTTCTTATTTGTAAAGCATTTGTTTTTCTAAATAAATTATACAAGAGATTGCGGAAACTCTTCCATCTCAGTACTGCAGAAAACAAATTTTGCATTCATGAATGAACTTACCATAATTCACCTTCATAACATTGTCTTGCTCCTGTCTTTTGCATCACATACTGTACTTCATCTTGCAAAAGTTACCATGTGATCCTGTTCTTTTGACACACAAAAACACAATGAATCGCATAGGGAAAGTTAACGATCTAATTTTTTTAGCAATATTGTAAAATTTATCATCCTCTTGGTCAAAACCTTTTCATTTTCCCTTTTTAAAGTATTAAAAGCAGTTCAGGAATAAGGTACTTGAATAATGGAAATATTGAATTGGTATCGAGCAAGTCAAAACTATAATATCTATTCTGAAGTTTGCCATACAACATTTTTTACTTGGATTCTCTCCTGGGTATATCTTACTACATGGCCCTCCTCATAGAAATATCTTTTCTGTCCTGGTGTATTTGGCACTTCTGAGGTCATTTACTGTTGGATCATCCATTCACTATTCAATGTCAAACAGGCTATAGTTCATATTAAGTTCTAGTTTGGTTGTGAATATAGATAATGATATAGTTTTTTATCTTTAATTAATACTATTACTGTCATTTCAATATATTCAACTCCTTCACACCATGTCTATCTGTGTGATTTAGCTCATACTTTAAACTTATCAAAATTTTTTGTATTGTCTATTCCCATCTTATATCGTATGCAATGTGCATGTTGTATAGGAAATTGGTCTATTGGCTATACCGCAGTAACTGGTGGTGAAAACATATCGAACTATTTGTAATGTATAATTCATTTTTGCAGTGAAAGGGGTCATTTGCTTATGCATGGGCCAGATTCCTTGCAGCTTCCTTCTCGGGATGTTTCAACACCCATCATTCTTCCTATCTATGATGTTATCAAGTCTTAGTCGACAGGGCAGCTAGCAAGTTTTCAAAAATTTGGTATTGGGGCTATTCGAGCTAAAGTACTCACTGCTGCTAGTTTTTCTCTATTATGTTATGTTCTTCTCTTGTTTAAGCCTGGTCGAGACATGGATAACCTCCTATTCGAGATATCTCCTCTCTGCCCATGGTCCTACCCACTGGAAGGAATTTCTAGTGACAACGTTTTTCCAACAATCTTTGCTACCAGCTAAAACCCAAGAGTGAATATATTTCTTGGAGTTTTGTTCATGCCTTTAGTCCCCAGTTATCTTACAACCATATCAGATAGTGTTTACAAATAAAATACTGATCTAATTTGCATACATTTTCACATAATTTTTCTTGTTCTTCATGTCAATATGTTTTTGTCATAGTTTTATTCTAATGAAGTTTTGGATCATTACGATTATGACAATAATATCTACGGCTAGTCAAAATCATTCATTGGCTCTGCCTGATATGATTTCCTAGAAACTACTAGATCATTTCTACAACATAATCGGAGTTCACTGATTAAAATAAGATACATCTTATCTTGGTCTACTGTTTATACTAAACAAGCAGTTGTGGGCTAGGAAAGATACGAGTACTCATTTAGATTAAAGAAATGACGTAAACTTTGTTGATAATAAAGGTAATTTTTTTACATACGAGTACTTCATATTACATTTATACTAAATTACTACTCGAAGCCACCATACTAGCCACTATGCAATGGGGACCCAACCTTCATTTTCTCTATTATCTGGTTCCCTAGGGGTTTCATCTCTTCGAAGAACTTAGCAGCTTATTCCTTCGAGCAGTCAAACTCCGCTTTGAGTGCTTGAGGATTGAGATTGGGGTTTGCAGCTTTAAGCTTTTCTTCAGCAAAGCTTACTCCATCAGTGATAGAATCTCTCATAGTCTGCTCATGGTTAATCCGAGCAGCGGCATGTAGACTTTGAAGGTGTTTGGGTTGTCGACTAAGGCAACTCACCTTCTCGATTGTTTCTTTTGAGGAGTGTGCAATTGCTTTCAAGCCCATCTCGGCAAGTATGCTATTGAAGAGGGCAATTTTGTCTTAAGAGATCCCTTGATCTCCTTTCTCTTCTCCTCCTTGAAGCTAAGAGATTTCTCCAATCCTTCAACTTTGAGAGCTTGCTTTGTGCAAGTAATCCCAAGTTAAACACAATTACTTATAACCAAAGTAAGATTGGTTGGATTTTCGATTAGTTACTTCAGTTCTTCTTCTCAAGTGCTTCAACTGCTCCTTTATGTTGAAGGACATTGTTCTCTAACCTAGTTGGCCAGTCTTCAATCGGCCGGTCCCTAGCTTGAGGATGGCAGCACTCTTTGCCTTTGCCACTACTTCATAGTCTTCTAGTTCTATTGACCACAACAAAGGATAGAAATGAGAAAAAACAAGAAAAGATAAAAAAAAGCAACAAAAACAAGAAGAAAATGCTTACTTCTCAATTGCAAGCTTTTCCCTTAAAAGTTTTGAGAAGCTACTCTTCTCGATCAAAGTAGATCTGAGCAGCTCACTCTCCTTCTTGAGAGTTTCTTCAAGCTTCTTAATAGTGCTCCCCAACCTGTTAACATATGAAAAAAAATCTAAGTATAAAAATTCACGGCTAGGAGGTAATGAGAAGAAACATCATTACCAATAATCGGTTTCTCAGCAAAGGTTACCCTTATCTTTCTCCAAGGATGATATTCGTCTGGTCATCTATCCAGCCAGAACGATGCTCTTCATCATGTGTAGAAAAGAAAAGAGGACAAAAAGAAACTTAGAAAAGTTTCAAAAAAATCCAAAATGCATCTTAGAGTGGTCCTGAGAACTTACTTGGACTACTTTATCAACATATATAGAGTAGAGCACCTTGAGACCTGTCCTCAACTCAACTCATAATCTGAGATCCTCCTCCACCAAAGCTCCTCAATCCTTTGGTTGTTGAAGATCCAAAGCTGGTCGGGATGTCTCTTGGTTGTGGAGACTTCCTGATCAAGGAAGAGCTTTTCACTTCAAGCCCTCTGAAGAAAGGAGGAAGCATATCTACTCCCTCCTCTTCAACCACTTTCTTCTCGGCAGCGACCAGGTCCTTTTGAGACTTCTCCTCCACCTCTACATCTTTTGATAGGGTTGAAGTCGCCAAAAATTCCCGAGTTGTAGCAGCTGATATCAATTTCTCCATCTACTCGAGGGCTGCCTTAATCACTCAAATCAAAATTGACCGAAGTGGTAGAGGTGCCACAAAAAGCAAGGACAAGAAGGAAGAAGTAAGGACTTCAAAACTCCAAAAAAAAAATCCAAAGGTATGAATTTACATGAATTGTAGTAGTACATACCTGGTCTTTTTTATTTTGAAATTAAAGCGCCCTGGAGCATAGTCCAGAGTGCTTGCCTTCCTCTTTTTCTTGTCAACCGACTTCACCAGTACCGTACTAGTAGGGCTGGTTAGACCCTTTGAGTCCTCCGACTGGATATACTTATCCTTAGTCGGATCCTTCACAAGGCGGTTGGAAACAACTTTTTCGACCACCTACTCAGAAGATGGAGCTCCCTCAACCACTGGAACAACTGTTTCCTCTGATACACTTAAATCTTGAGGTATGGCCACCGGGGCTTCAATCCAGTCAGTCATGACTGTCTCAGAACCCACGGTCAATGAATTTGGTATCACCATTGGCTCTATAGCCGTAGTGGCTCCGATCAGTGACTCTTCCTTCTCTTTCGCCTTGTCACCGACCGAGGTGAGCTCGGTGATGTAAACCTTCATCTATGAAATATACTCTCATCAGTGTGTTTTCTCTATTCTCCTTATAAGAGAAGGTGTAGGATTATAAAAAAACTCTTAGAGTCATAGTAGAAGCCTACCTCCGAGGGGATTCTGATCTTAGAGGCTTGTGCTATCGGAGGAGTGGTTGCAGGAGCAATCAGAGCAGCACTTAGAGGGCTAGTTGTAGTAGTGGTTGATGGAGCATGACGTGATCTTGATGCTCTATACGACTTCCTCACACTTTGATGCCTATACATCATACCAGAGCTTGATGCTTACCTTCCGAAGAATCCCTAATCAAGTTCACTATGCTCTCATACCAGAGCATGATGTGGTCGCACGACTTCTGATGACTTATACGGCTCATAAAAAAAAATCTTTTACCACGTACCATGAAGTTAGTCCTTTATCCTTAAGATGGATGATAGCATCGATCCATTGCCCTATCTTCCCCTCTTTCGAGGAAGACCTCCAACTTGGATTCTCAACTACAATCCGATCGGCTAAGGAGAGGCCATCTTTTTTGCTAAGCGTCATGTAGAACCACAGCTTCTTCCATGATGACAACGAAGACATAGAACACATTGAAATATATCTCCCTACCTTTCCATCATGGAGCCGTAGAGCGCAACCTCGGAGTGACGCTGCTGATATCCTAGATTTCCTCATCATCTTGTAGAAGTATTTGAGGAGCTCCTAATTTGGTAAAATCCCCAAATATGCTTCATAGAGATAGATGAAGATGCTAAATCGGCAATTGAATTGTGGGCCAGATTAACCAATTCAATTCTTTAGAACTTCAAGACTTCTAATGGGAATGGATGCATTAGCAATCTGAATCTGCACTCTATGTATGCCCAGAAAACCAGGATTTCACCATCGTTCCGGATCAAAAAATTCTCTTGATTGCAGACCTCCATGGGATCAAAATCCTATCGAGAAGCAACCCTTCCTCTTCCATAGCCTTCGGCTTCTTCGATCCAAGGTCAGTTGCTGACCAATCAGTGATCAAATCTAACATTTTGGTTAAGTGCCAGAAAATCAAAAGGGGATTGAAAAGATTCAAACTATAGCAAAAGGGCCACCCTAAGGTTTGTTTATGAAAGCGTGAAGCCAACAAGTAACACATCAGGGGTTTTATAAGGATTTCTATAACTGCAAATAGTGGTTATCCAATCTGAAGCCCAATGGATATAAAACCTTTCAGTTTCCTTGTTAGTTTCTCAATTTTAAAGTGAATGAAACTGCTTCTTTACTCTTACCGTTAAAGGAGTAGTTTCCTGATAGAAATTCAATTAGAAAAGTTTCAGATTATAAATTCACTTAAGAGTTCGAGCTACCTTAAGGCCAAAAGACCCTAGTCAGAGATCCACTGTACGGCTTATCCAACCAGATGACCACTCAGAAAATTTATGAACTGGTACCTTGGCCCGCTTCCATGAAATTCCTCCCGTGCAGTGATAGAATCCATATCTTAGCCATCTGAAATGGCACAACGCTTCAACCCTAAGTCCCTGACAACACCCGCCATGTAGTTGTTCCCCACGTTTGTCTCTCTCTGACAACCAATAGTCAGACGTCCTCCCTATGACAATAACCGCCTCCCCGGTCATACGCGTTGGTTGCATGAGGCTTCTTCCTAGGTAGATAAACTTCATTGATATTTAAGGGAAGACGAGAGAAGATAGAAGGACAGATTCAGTTAAATTGAAGACAATTCGATAATTCAAGAGTCAAGTTGATCACACGAGTTATACTCTTCCGTTTAGTGAGAAAAAATATAAAGATTAGGGCTAGTTTCATGCTTTTAAAAAGGCATCCTGCAATCGGTTCATAGTAATAAAGAGTATCCCCATTCTCTGTTTCATGTTTTTAAAAAAGGCATTCTCTAACCAGTTTATAGTAATAAAGAGTATCCCTATTCTCTCCTACGGATTTCAACCATCTTTCTCATATTATTTCATAAGATCAATAGCTTGATCGTCGATACCATCCCTAGCGGGTCTAGATCGGCAATATAGGGTTTGGACTTGACTGACTATTGGTTCTGTTACCCTCTAGTGCAAGGGATAAGAAACACTAATCATAAAATAGGCACTTTTCCAATTATCCCCTGGTTCTCGACATGGTTGGAGTTAGCGACACGACCCACATGCCTTTCTCATTCCACTTCGGTGCACTTTTGGGTCTGAATCGGCTGAGATCTCATGGCCCAGCAAAGGAACGTGCCGCACGGTGCAAAACTAAGCCGAAGCGCGGACTTGGAAATGGCTCCCCAATTGGCCGCTTTGCACCAAAACTTTTCGCCCTAGCTCCCACATAGGGCTGTAAACGAGTCGAGCTCGGTAGAAGCTCGAGCCGAGCTTGGGTTGGTGTCCAAGCCTGGGCTTAGACTCGAGCTTGGCTCGTTGAAGCTCGACAGCAATAAAAATAATTTATTATGCACTATTTTTCAATAATAAGAAAATTTTGAGTTCGAGCTCGGCTCTAGTAAACTCGATAACAGTCAAAATAATTCAAATATACACTAATTTTCAACAATAAGAAAAGCTCGAGCTCGAGTTCGGCTCGAGTAAACTCGGTAAGAGTTAATATGTATCACTATTTAGGCTCGAATTGAGACTCGTGAACTATTCGAACTTGGCTCTGTAAAGCTCACAAGCTCGAGTTCGACTCGTTTAAAGTTTGAGCCGAGTTCGAATCCAACCTAAAATGAACCGAAGTTGAATAGTTCGCAAGCTTCGAACTATTTTTACAGTCTTACTCGCACGCGTGCCGTAGTGGGGTGCTACGAGACGCCGAGGGGTGGTGGGGCTGGGGCTCGCTACGGCGGCCTCACGCAACGCCTCGTCTCGCCGACTCCCACTCCGCTCGTAGCGCCTCCTCTCGCCCGTTGTTGCAGCTGCCGTCACACTCAATTCTATTACAGATCAATCTGCACTGTAAACAACCTGTTTTTTTAAACACAGTGTAAACACTTAAATTAGTTCCATCTGCTATCACTTAATTCTTATGCATAGTTCTCTAGTTACCTCTTTTCCCCAAACAACTTCCGTAGAGGGTCCAGGGACAGAAGTGAATGAGCCAGCACTAATGTACGTACACACAATACTATCTGTCGTCTACTTCATCCATATACACAAAGAAAGTACACATGGCGTTTATACAGACCTTCTAGTACACATGACATCTATACACACCTTCTACTTCCATACAATAGCTTACCGGCCGCCTTGCAGCTAGCCGGCCGACATGGTACCACAGGAGGCCACTGACCCAAGGAGCCCAGTCGAGTCGTTGTTCGAGAACACGAGCACCGCATCCTCCTGGCAACGCCTCCTCGCCGTTCAGATAGCGGCAAACCTGTCTCATGCTGGGCCTCGTCTCCCGGCGAGCCTGGCTGCACATTAGACCCAGCCACAACACAAGCTTCACCTCCTCCTTGTCGTAGCACTCTTCCAGCCTCGGATCCACGGCCTGCAGCAGGTAGCCGTTTAGCCCGCAGTCTCGAACCCACCTCACCAACATCACGTCTGTGTCCGCCTCCTTGTCCAGCTCTATCGGCTGGCGCCCGCATGCAACCTCAAGGAGCAGCGCGCCGAAGGAGAACACGTCAGCGGCCGTCGTGGCACGGCTGGTGACCGTGAGCTTGGGGGCCATGTAGCCGAGGGTGCCGGCCATGCGCGTCGTGGCTGGGTTCGCGCCATGCTCGCAGAGGCGCGCGAGGGCGAAGTCGCCGAGCCGCGCGCCCATGTTGGCGCCGAGCAGTACGTTGTTGGCCTTCAGGTCGCGGTGCACGACCACGTGATCCCACTCTTCGTGCAGGTAGAGTAAGCCATGTGCCACGCCCTTGAGGATGCTAAAGCGCTGCGCCCATGTCAATAGAGGCGCCTGTCGCTTCGTTCCAAACAGGTGCGCGTCGAGGATGCCGTTGGGCACGAACTCGTAGACAAGGAGCAGGTCCTGGCCGTGCTTGCACCACCCGCGGAGCTCGACCAGATTACAGTGGCGCATCCGCCCGAGGCTCGCGATCTCCGCGACGAACTCCTTCATCCCCTGCCTTGTGCCTCTAGAGATCCGCTTGATTGCTACCTCATCGCCAGAGCGACGTCCAAGCACACCTTTGTACACCTGACCGAAATCGCCTGAGCCAAGAAGCCCACTTTCTGTGAACCCTTTGGTCGCCTTGTAGAGAACCTTGAATGGCAACTTGTGAGGGTGTTCCAGCTCCCAGTCCTTCGGTGTGTCGGCGAGCACCGTCCTACGCTGGAGCCAGAGCACAGCAACCATCGCTGCAGCAATCAAAGCCAGTGTTCCTGCACAAGCCACAGCGGCAAACTTGATGATGAGGAGCTTGGGAGGCGGCGTGCTCGGTTTTGAGACTTTCGGCAGTTGCCAGAGATTAATGGATTGGGCAAGTCCATTAGTCCGGAAAACTCCATGCCAAGATGTAGTGTGAGCTTGCCAGCTTCCTGGTAGCAGAAGAGAAGCCGACGTACATGTTGTCTTTAAAGATTAGCAGGAGGTCAAGTTTTGTTGATATGAGCGGTCGATGAGGCCGACCTGCCATGGACACCGGGGCGACGGTCACGTTGAGGATGTTGCTGCCGCCGTCGTAGTCTACCCACGCCTGAATTGGCTGCGCGCTCTCCAGCTTCATGGTCACCTTCTTATTCTCGTAGGTTGAAACAACCAAAATTTTGCAAAAACCAACTTGGATTTGAATTGCTTTTGATTTGAGTTCCATCTCCTCCATAGCCCTAATTCTCACCAATCTCAAAGCAAAATTGCCCCTTAATCCCAGTCATCACGGCGTTATCACGGCCAGAACGGGATATTTTTCGCGCGGTTACTGTAGCCGGACTGAAAAATCCCGTCGCTGCCCTGATTTTTGCCACCGTCGGCCTCCTCGCGCCTTCGCGTGTTCGCCCGCCGCTGCCAGCTCCTGCCCCTTTTGTCAGACGCTGTATACGCCCTTAATTGCGCCCTGACACCACCTGGCACGGCCGTAGGGCGTGGCAACGCCACCGCCGTCCATGCGCGCCCGCCTCTGCCCCTTCGCGCAGTTTCCCCTCACGGCCGACCTGTCAGTGCCCTGACACCCTTGACTGCCGCCTTGTACCACCTTGTCCAGCTGCACCCATCCGGGAAACCACGAGCTGCCCGGCCTCTCCCGAAACCGCCACCGCCGCCCCGATATTTTCCCCTCCCCGTCGCAACCGCCATACTCCGCCTATTTAAACGTTCCCGGCCCTCCATTGCACTCCATCGACCTCCCTGGAGCTCACCGAGCACGCCCAAGACCTCCACCACCACCCCATTGCCGGTAATTCCGAAAAACCCCAAATCCATGCCCTAGCTCAATGTCCTTCTTCCGGCCAACCATATTCTAATTACGCCCGTTTATAGCACCTCCATGACCCTAGAAACCATCCCCAACCCCTGCCTTAGCCTCCCGAAATCCCTACTTCCCTGGCACCATGAGCCACCTTATGACCAAAAACGGCCACCGTGGCCAGCCCAACCTGCACACCCCGAGCTTCGGCCGACCCCTTCCCAAGCTCCCCTAAGCTCCAGTGAAGCTCCCACGCCAGCCCAATTGAACCGAGAGCCCTCCCATTGACCGCAATCTCAAAAATGCCCGAGGAAGAGAGGAGCTCGCCGCCGGCGAACGCCGCCTCCGCCGGCTGTCCAACCGCCCAAAATGGACTCCCCTCACTCCCAGGAACCCTTCGGTACCCTCGGTTTGCGTTGCAAAACTCCGAAGCTCCGCCGTCGCTCGCCGCCCATTCCTCTGTTCGTGTGCGCGCGTGGGAGCCCGGCGAGGAAGAAGAACAGTGCGCACGCGCACTGTTCCCCCGGTCGAGCCGCCCCGAGTTGGCTGGGCCAAGCCAGCTTGCCCGCGCCTAGCGCGCCCGACCGCGCCCACCGCCCGCGCCTGTTCCGCCCGACCGCGCCCGAAGTGGCGTGGCCTAACCGAGCCCGCTCGCCCCGCGCCCGTTGCGCCCGACCCGAGCCACCCTGCGACGCGGTCGCACTGAACCAACTCGCCCGAGCCCGAGGAACAGTGCACCGAGCCCGATGAACAGTGTTGGACCCAAACCCAAAAAGGCATATTTATACTCCCCGGATTCATTTCGAGCCCGCCAACCCAAATCCAAGGCCCATTTCCCCATATAGCCCTCCTATAACCCAATATCCTCAATTTAATGGAGTTTTTCGGATTTTCTTTATTCATTTATTTTCTTTATTCATCGCTCAACCCTTCGAGCATGAATTAATTCATTTTGTTTGCTTTGCGTTAGCCTCCGGAGTTGACATTCAGCAGGAGCCGGAAGGAAAAGTCCAGGCCCAGGTCCAACCCACTGAAGAATACGAGTTAGTTGAAATCACAAGTCCGCAAGGCAAGTCGCACATATTTTTGAACATATTGATCCTACATTTCCCGAATTATTTATCTACATGTACTTTCATTATGTTATTTTCATTTTGTTATTTTATGTACAATAAATGCTTAGAATGACATGTTATTAGCTATGTCCTACCACCCGCAAAACCCAGTTTAATTTGATAGCCATATTCACCTTGACAAACTTAGTCACATAAAATATAAGAATATTATCATTGTAGTTAGGGACATCACATCTCTCTATTGTTAAGGTTTATAATGTTGGTCTAGAGTTTTGGGAAGTTGGAAATAGGATAAGTGAGGATCGCAGAGATGGATCTGAAGACCTTATCCTAGGGTGGAGGCTGGTTGTGGATTGGTGGCAGTACAGTGTGTACTGAATATGGGTTTGTGTATGGATGATGCCTCAGTTAAAATGTAAGGACTAGACCCTTATGCTGAGTAACGGACATAGTAATCGCCCAACCACAAGCGTTGATTTGGTCAAACTTGACTTATTCAAACCTGGCTTAGTAGCTGCTCAACTTCAATTGAACCTCTGCAACGGGAAAGGGGGAGTCAAAGGGTGAGTCCGTATGGGAGGTGGTTAACCATACAACTGTAGGGCTGCGATGAGTCGGACGAGATCCGTGGGGTCATCCGAGCTCATTGGGATTAACACCTACTGGGCGGAGTCTATACAAAGAATTGAGCAGTGAACATCCTTGTTATCTTAACCCTTTAGCGGGGGTTAAGGGATCTTGTGGGTAAAGCAGGGCAGCTTTGCAAAGTCATGACAAATAGTATTCGAATACGCTGTGCTTCCGGTAAACGAAGCTGTGTTTAGTGGGTGAATCCAGTATCAAGGCATAAGTAGCTTTGGAATGGTTTGGTAATATTGAGTAATGATAATTAAGCTTGAGAAACCCCCATTTACTTTAATGAAGTATATTTTGAAGGTTTTCAAATGGTTCAAACTAAAACTGCATCCACATAAAATAATAGACTTTATTCCCCTTTCACTTGATATTCCATGCATGTAGTTATTGTTGGGCTTCGTGTGACTTGTTGAGTACGGTAGTTGTACTCATGCTTGCTAAAAACATAAACAGAAACAACAAATCTTGAAGAGGCAGGAGAAGACGAAGAGGTGATTCTGTACGAGGTCGATGAAACGTGGAATTAGGATCGTTCTTCGCTCAAGTGTGCCTGTGGTTTCTTTTGTGTAATATAACTAAGGGCAGTTGACCCTCCTGTGATGCTTGGCTTTCGCCTTTATATTGTAATAAAGCTCGCTTTTACTCTTACGCTTGTGTTGGCAATGTTATGCACTCGTTGGATACACTCGCAGTTGAACAGTCCTGGGCAGCTGCGAGGGTTTCATAATACTCCCGGAAACGGGGGTGTTACAGTTTATCTCCAGGTCAAACACCGTGTCGAACTCGACGGCGAAGACATGGTTGGAGGGCTTTCCGTTGATGGTTGGCCCGAGGACGCCGAGGTAGAGCTCGGGGGAGGCTGTGGGGAGCGCCCTGGATGGAGCCACCACGAAGGCCACGCCGTGACCGCCGCCGCTCCCGATGGTCACGTTGTCGAAGATGAAGGCCGTGCTGAAGGAGACCGTGCTGCCGCTTTGGTGGTCGAGCATGCGCACGGGGAAGCCGTAGAACGCGTGGCCGACGAGACGATTGCTGTTGTTGGTGAGCTGGAGCGCGCCGCCATGCAGCACCGACGCCGACCCGTCCAGGCTCAGGTTCGACGCCATCGGCTGAGGAAAAACGGAAGGAAACAACGAGGAGGAATAGCGCGGCCAAATATAGAGCGGCACTGGATGGCAGCATTCTGAAACACCTCTCTCTCTCACACACACACGCTCTCTCAATCGGGGTGCACAAATGAGCATAATTGCAAGCAAACTGCTGCAGTTTGGGGGTTGATTAGTGAAGCATCGATCGTCCCGTGGTTTGACTAGAATATTGATTTGCTATTTTTTTTGTGAAGACGACACACGGTGGGCCCTACCTGTCATTGGGCACGTACGTTATGTATGACTGCTCCATGGTCTCATCATCAGCTCTCTGTGCCATTCCAATTCGTTATCCATCCGACAACAGGCACATCAATTGACAGGAGTGAAAGTCGATTCATTATCCATCAGACAAGGATTCGCCGCCGTCAAGTCGTGGTCTGGTTTCCTGTAAACTAATGCGAGTATGCGACTCGACTGGACAAAAGTTGTTCCCACGAACATGCACAACTGAGCTTTGGTGGGATTTAATTGTTCTCAGTTGACATTCTTGCAGCTACACAAGGTCGTCTCCGTCTTGTTGAAGATTGATAATTAAAGAACCATAGGACGACAACCAAATTGTTAATGAATTGCGTGCTGATTCTGGAAAGAAACCTTACTGAAGGTTAAACAATATACATTCATTAATTACAGGGAGTTGTGTGATGAATTCGGCTACCATCAACCCAACTGTCTCAACATGAGACGTGGTGTATATTTATTAAGTGCATCCTCAATAGTGCAAACTACTTGTTATTAAGCTCATGCTATGTCATAAATTGGGTGATGTGAAAGAGAGAGGGAAAGGAAAAAGAGGGGATTTGTTACTTGCATGAGTAACAACCTGGCCACTTAAGACCAAGAAAATGGAAAGGAGATGTGGGAATTGGTGATGTGAAAGAGAGGGAAAGGAAAGAGAGAGGATTTGTTACTTGCATGAGTAACAACCTAGTCACTTTTGACCAAGAAAATGGAAAGGAGATGTGGGAGTAAGGAGAAGGAAGTGAGGATGACAGATGGATCCATACCATAATTGATTTATTGCTTTACCCATTAGAAACAAGCTCTAGTAATATGCTATAGAAGTATTCATATCTAAAATCTTATCTAACCATTTACTCTCCTCTAGGAAGTGAGGTCAATTAACGTCACCCGACTGGTAAAATCTTCAACGGTCTCTGTTTTCTTCATCTTCAGCCCATCAAAGTCTCTCTTGAGGGCCTACAGCTTGGCTTCATGCACACGCTCATGCACTATGTACACCGTCTTGATTGCCTGCCGTGTTGATTTTGTCGTGTCTTTCCCAACGAAGAAAGACATTGTAGGACCGAAATGGCGACAGAGGGGGGGTGAATGTCGATCTTTAAAAATTCGCCCCTGAGTATTCGCACGAAAAGCTCAACTCCGATAGCTATGGAGCTATGAAGTTGATAAGGAACAAGCGCGAACAAAATCTAGAGAACCGAGATCAATAAATTGTCAAGGCAAGAGACTGCAGACACCGCAAGAAAACTAGCAGAAATCGCTGTCACGGCAGGGAAAAGATGCCACGGCAAGAAGGAAACGCTGCCACGGTAGGAGATTTCTGCCGGCCGAAACTACCAAAAGAGAGATAAAGAGGAGAAAGTACGGCAGTCAATCAACAACTTAAAAGCCAAAGTAGTTGGGGTGGTTTGGCAGCAGTAAGAGTACTCACATGCTGCGTGAACCCAAGTGTTTTGCCATACCGAAAAGAGCATCCACTGCACATGATCAATTACTGCTCTTTAATTGGTTATATTGCAAGCTGAAATGAGGCTGCTCTCTGGCCAAAATAAAACAGCAAAAGAGTACTTCATGTAGACATCTTGATGCTAGCCGAAGTGCACCAACTATCACAAGAAAATTTGCATGCAGTTGGCCGAAAGGACATGCAAACAAAAGATGAAGCTGGCCGAAAATTAAATGCTAGAAAATACTCCAATGCGGACAGCAATGCCTTCATGAAGAAAACAAAGGAATTTGGCCTATGGCAGTGAGAGGCATGGTCTGCAATCCGAAAAGTAAAGCCTGGCCAAAATGTCCTGGCTGCCAATAAGAACTATGTCCATTGAATACTAGTCCTATGCCGACAAGACCAAGAAGTAACCGGACTGAGAGACTCTGGAAGAAGAAGTGAAGCATTAATGATCAGCGTGCACATATTTTCTTTGGCCGAAGCTTCATAAGTTTGCACTGCCGCAAGCCAAAGAGCAGAACTAAGACTAAAATAAAATGGGAACAAGAAACAAGAACTTGAGAGAATCAACACAAGAAATCATAAACACGAGATAAAAAGAACTACGTCCCCATACGCATGGACATTCGAAGGAATGATTACAAGAATTCTCAATCCATCCTCTCCCTCTCAATCCTCAAGAACACCAAGAGCTACACATGCTTCTTGGGAGGAACACACACATACACACATGGAGAGACCCAAATGGAACCCTAACTTTCACACCCACTCTCTCAAATTCAGCACAACCTCTCCCTCTCCTTATATAGCCTCCACTAATGGGTTTGCACCATGCTTTACCCATTAGGCCTTCAACAACTCGGCGCTTTATCCAAACCCGCTTCCTTTTGTGCAGCCCTGCGTTTTTACCGAAACGCCCCTCGCGCACCTTCCAGGAAGCTTCCTCATCCCTTGCCTCGCAAGCCACGCAGCTTCGCCGTCTTCGGCACACCTCGACCGTTCTGACCTTAGCGCCACCTGCACCTAGTCCGGTCCACCGTGCCTCGCCACGACTCCACCTCGAGTCTACGTCGTCTTCGACACATCCCGACCGTTCTGACCTCAGCGCCACCTGCGCCTAGTCCGGTCCTCCGTGTCTCGCCACGACTCCACTCAATGTCCTGCACACAGACAAGAAACACATCAAATAGCACGCTCGATACATGTAATCAAAATTAGCATGATAAAGCCCAACCCGATCGAAACGAAAAATAAACGACCTAAACACGTCCGACCGCGTTCGACCAAGTCCGACTGAAACGATTGCACCACGCAACGTTTTGACTCAAACCACTCAAACCAAACTCAGTCTATCCAAACCACGTATCAATTACTCATGACCAACATGGGATTTAGACCACATGGTCTCTCAATCTCCCCTTGATGAGTATATTGACAAACCCTGTAAAATGTTGAGTTTGTTTGAAATGAAAAAGAGTCAAACATGGTCCAAAGAAGATTAAGGAAGCTAATGACCATGTTGACAAAGGAACACTAGAGCTACAACAGAAAGAGCAAATTTTTCTCCAAAGCTCTAGAAAGTTCCCAAATGTCTTTTTCTCCTCTATTCTCCCCCCTTTTGGCAATAAACACATCAAGGATGCAAAAGAGAGAATAAGATCACAAACATGGATGAAATGGTTGAAATTTGATTATTTCTAAGCATTTTGAGCCATGAGAATTATCCACGATGACCATAATGAACTACACCAAGCCATAACTCAATAAAAGACTATCTAGATCATGACAAGATATGTATATCCTAGCTAGAGCACATAGATGACGATCTGAAATGTAATGTATTTTATGAGCATGTCAAGTCATCAATAAGCAAAGTCTAACTAGAGATATCCAAGGATGATGCAGGCCATGTCAATAAGCTAAGCGGAACAAGGAAGGTAATATTGAGTCCAAATAGAGTGCTATAAGCTCAAGATTGAAACATTGGTTAAGTACATGGTTCCTTTTGTAGCTTAAGCAAATTGAACACATAAAACATTGTCTTTTTAAAGCTCATGGTCGTTTCCAACCCAATTTTTTTTCATGTGCTAGATCTCAAGCCTTATGCGACTACTCCAAGCGAGAAGCTTAAGAAGATAGTCTAGGTCATCCAAAGCTCCCCCTGAGTTCATGCCTAGTGCAATGACAAGCCGTCTTATGAGAAAGAATTGGTGAAATCAGTTTTTTCGCACAAAAGAGATCATTTTTTTAAACATGTTGTACTAACTTATGCATCATCAAGAACTAATATAGCTCAACTTAAGGCTCAACAAAGATTCAACGCTCAACTAAGCTTATTTGACATGGCATGAATTATAAAAGGATAGCTCAAGAAAGACTAAACTCAAGTGCTAGCATGACAAGTTTTAATTCAAGTAGATCATTTTTAATTCACTTATCATGGCAAAAGCTAGTCTATACATATGAAGTCATGATAAATCTAGCAAATAAAGCACAAGTCATGGCAAGGTGTAAAGCATTGTAAACATGTCATAACAGGATAATAATCAAGGCTCAATGTAGTTATATTACAATGCGATATGCTGAAATGCAAGAAAATCCAGCTCCCCCTCAACATGTGATGCAACTTTTAGTTCAAGTTGAGTTATAGCAAAATTAAGCTCTAGAAGCTCCCAAATGAACTCCCCCTGAACCAAAGCAATAAAAACGAGAAGCTGGCAAAGAAAATCCAAACGGGTAGTCCTTAAAGCATAGATAAGATGTAGAGGATACTATGGCTTAGACAGACTCTCATCTACCCCATATGACTCCAGGACTATCAGCTGACTGTCTAGCACACACACTAGAGAGCAAACACATACCCTGTCTACCCAAGGGTGGCCCAACCCTCGCTAGAACCTACAAGCAGTGAGTGAGCTCAACCTAGTGAGATAAGAAATAGCTAATAAGAAGCATCCTGGAAGCACAAGATAAGAGTAGGAAGTCTAAGCAACTAGGCAAGAGAAGCACTCTAACCTATGCTAGAAGGACTAAACCCAATGCACCCAAATGCAAAGCGACAGAAATGAGACAGAAGCATAATCAATATAGTAAAGTAGTAAAGCCCAAAACTCCCCCTCACTACAGTCCATAAGGACAAACCACCCCAAGCTCTCCCCGCAGAGCTGAAAACCTCGAACTATCCAATGGCTTGGTGAAAATGTCAGCCAACTGGTGGTCACTCTCCACAAACTGGAGCACTATATCGCCCTTCTCTACATGGTCTCTAAGGAAGTGATAACGGATATCGATGTGCTTGGTCCGAGAGTGTTGCACTGGGTTCTTAGCAATGTTAATCGCAGAAGTGTTATCACAAAAGAGTGGAACACTGTCGATAACTAACCCAAAGTCCCGCAGGGTCGAAGCCATCCAGAGTACCTGACTGCAGCAGCTGGCTGCAGCAACATACTCGGCCTCTGCGGTGGACTGTGCAACACCGGACTTCTTCCTAGAAGACCAAGAAACGAGAGAAGTGCCAATGAATTGGCAAGTGCCAGAAGTGCTCTTCCTATCTATCCTACAGCCAGCAAAGTCTGCGTCCGAGAAGGCTCTCAAGGAAAGACAGGATGAGGAAGAGTACTAGATACCATAGTCAATGGTAGCTCGGAGGTACCGAAAGATGCGCTTCACCGCCTGGCGATGAGATACGCGAGGAGAGGCCTGAAAACGAGCACACAGACACACAGAGAAGTGTATGTCTGGTCTCGAGGCAGTGAGGTAAAGAAGGGAGCCGATCATACTTCTGAACTCTTTCTGATCAACTGGCTCGCCGTCCTCATCTGGGTCAAGATAGGCTGTAGAAGCCATGGGAGTTGACACAGGCTTACCATCACTCATGGCGAAGCGCCTCAGGAGGTCACGAGTGTACTTTCCCTGATGAAGAAATGTACCCTCCCGAGTCTGCTTGATTTGGAAGCCAAGGAAGAAGGTCAACTCGCCCATCATACTCATCTCAAACTCGGTGCTCATGACATCCGAGAACTGTGAAACCAGAGTATGAGAAGAGCCACCAAAGATGATATCATCGACATAGATCTGGACGAGCAGAAGGTCAGTACCATGCCGGCGGATGAACAAGGTTTTGTCAACTTTACCCATCTCAAAACCATGACTTAACAAGTAGGACTTAAGCCTCTCATACCAAGCTCTAGGGGCTTGCTTAAGTCCATACAAAGCTTTGGAAAGCTTGAAGACATGGTTTGGGTATTTGGGGTTTTCGAAACCAGGAGGTTGTCGGACGTAGACCTCTTCCTTAATAAAGCCATTGAGAAAGGCACTCTTGACATCCATCTGGTAAAGCTTGAAACCCTTAGAAGCTGTAAAGGCAAGCAGGATTCTAATGGCTTCAAGTCTAGCTACAGGGGCAAAGGTCTCCTCGAAATCTAGACCCTCAACCTGGGAGAACCCCTGGGCTACCAGTCTAGCCTTGTTCCGAATAACCACTCCATCCTCGCTTTGCTTGTTCTTGAACACCCACTTAGTCCCAATAATATTGTGACCTCACGGGGGCTCGACAAGCGACCAGACCTTGTTTCTCTCGAAATTCTCTAACTCCTCATGCATGGCATTGACCCAAGACTCATCGGAAAGGGCATGACTAACATCCTTGGGCTCAAAGGAAGCAACAAAAGTAGAATGGAGACAGAATTGAGACATGCCAAATTTTGAACGAGTGACTCGCTCAAAGAGGTCTCCAATAATTTGCTCGGAAGGATGCCTTTTCTGGATATGTCGGGGAGGTTCTGGATGAGAAGAAGAAGTGGCCTCTACCTCATGAGCTGAAGAGGTAGGAACAGAGCCACTAGCTCCAGAAGAAGCGGTAGGCAGAGGCTGATCACCTCGAGGTGCAGTGGAAGATGGCACCTCAAGGGGTGGATGAAGGACTGGATCGGGTAGACACCCCTCATCTCCATCATCCTCATCATCCACAAAGATGGGCTCGGACTGCTATAAAGAACCTGAGATATCGGGCCTAGTCCCCGGACTGGCCTCATCGAAAGTCACCTCACAGGTCTCTACCATCTTACTAGATTCGCAGTTCCAAACCCTATAAGCCCGCGAAGAAGGCGAGTAACCTAGAAAGATACCATCACAAGAACGTGACTCGAACTTGTTTAGGTTCCCGGACTTCAAAATAAAGCACTTGCAACCAAACACACGAAAATGAGAGACGCTGGGCTTTCGCCCGTATCTCAACTCATAAGAAGTATGGTGCAAGTGTGCCCTAAGAAAGACTCGATTTGAGACATGGCACGCGGTGGCTATAGCCTCAGCCCAAAACTTCCGCGGTGTAGAGTACTCATCAAGCATCGTCCTGGCCATCTCGACCAAGGTACGGTTCTTCCTCTCCACGGCGCCATTCTGCTGTGGTACGTGCGGAGAAGAGAACTGGTGCTCTACACCTGTCTCATCACAGAACCTCTTGAAGTAGGAATTCTTGAACTCCGTGCCATTGTCACTGCGGATCGCTCGTAAGGCACCTGGAAGCTCAACAGAAAGCGTACTAAAAAGACCTCAGAAATGTGAAAACGTCTCATCCTTTGAGGCTAAGAAAAACACCCAAGAATACCTCGAGAAGTTATCGACCACGACAAGAACATACCACTTCCCTCCTGCTGACTGCACTCGAGCTGGTCCAACTTTTTTCCATGTGGAGCAGCTATCCCGGTGCATCGGTCATAGTAACTGTGACCGGAGGATGAGAAGCGGCAACCATCTTGCCGTGCCGGCATGGAGCGCAAACAAGATCTTTGACCATCTTGAGTTTCGGCAGACCACGAATTAGATCGTGGCCGCTAACTCGGGTCAAATGGTCAAATCCAATATGACCAAGTCTCCTATGCCAGAAAGAGAGATCGCGGGACTCAGAAGCAACTAAACACCTGAGAGGATCGCCAGAAGACTCAGAAAACTCAGCACGAAAGATCCTCCCATAACAAGAAATCTCGCAAACCAGACTACCCGAAGAATCAAGAATTTTGCAATTATTTTTCTTAAAGCTCACCTCGAAACCGTCATCGGTAAGCTGAGAAACTGAAAGCAAATTGTACTACAACTTACTAACCAAGGCAACATCTTTCAAAATGAAAGAATCATTCACGCGCACAGTACCTTTGGCGATGATGCGCCCAGATGAAGCATCTCCGAAGGTGATCTTCTCATCACCTGGAGCACTGGCTAGGGAAGAAAACCAACAAGAATCTCTGGTCATGTGTCGTGAACACCCGGAGTCGACGAGCTAAACCTTTCCCTTCCCTGCCCGGCGAACCTGAGTCAACAAGAGAGTAAAGTCTCAGTACTGGGGTAAATCAACAGTGATTTTGGCACCCAATACTGAGTAACACGTCGAGCAGATGAAGTAGTCAAGCACGACTAACCTCTATCTACCCTACGCTCAAAGCAGAAGGTCTATAAGCAGACCTGGAGCTGTTGCTAGGTCCAACTGCTACGAGGGAGCGAGTCGGAGCATCTACAACATGCTGAACACGCCGCGGGTAGCTATCTTGATGGGGAAAATGAGATCTACCCTAAGGACGGCGGAAGTCACGACCAGGAGCATATCGAGGACGAAAACCAGAAAACTTAGTAAAATTGAGTCCTCGATACTGCCCAAACGCAGACTCAACAGTCCTAGACCTCGTGTTGGTCTTAGGTGCACTCAAGGTCTGGGGTCGACCCTGAATACGCCCAAGAGACTCAACATGGTCTCTACGCGCGATCTTGGCGTGCCTGAAGCATCGATCGACTGTGTGTCCATCCTTCTGACAGAAGGTGCAGTGATACTTCACCCTTTGAGAGGTAGAAGCAGCACGGGGAGGCTTCGCCTTCTGAGAGGCTGAAGCAGTAGGTGGAATCACTTTACTGTCAGAAATCCCCTGGACATAGCCCGCTGACTTAAATTGGACTTTCTCGGTCCTGGGCTTAGTCTCGATCACACCTGGTGCCATGGGTCTGAGCACGGCAGGTGGATGCTTCCTCATGTCCTCATAAAAATCATATCCTAGACCTTGATTAAATCTGCAGATCTTAGATTGGTCTAGAATAAGATTGAGCTTCTTCTTGCCTCCTACAAATCTCTCGAGAGTGTTCATAAGGTACTGACACTCCCGAAAGAGAGAGGTGCAAGAAGAGCAGGGGGAAGAAGAGACAGCAGAAGGTTAGGGAGCAGAAGAAGAACCAACAGCAGAGGAAAGAAAACTCGATTCGAAACATGGCACACGGTCGCAATGGCTTCAGCCCAAAACTTCCTCGGTGTAGAGTACTCATCAAGCATCGTCCTGGCCATCTCGACCAAGGTACGGTTCTTCCTCTCCACAACGCCATTCTGCTGAGGGACGTATGGAGAAGAGAACTGGTGCTCTACACCTGTCTCACCACAGAAACTCTCAAAGTAGGAATTCTTGAACTCCGTGCCATTGTCACTGCGGATCGCTCGTAAGGCACCCGGGAGCTCAACAGAAAGCCTACCGAAAAGACCTCGGAAATGTGAAAATGTCTCATCCTTCGAGGCTAAGAAAAACACCCAAGAAAATATCGAATAGTCATCGACCACAACAAGTACATACCACTTCCCTCCGGCTGACTGCACTCGAGCTAGTCCAACAGTGTCCATATGGAGCAGCTGTCCTGGTGCATCAGTCATGGTCACAGTGACCGGAGGATGTGAAGCGGCAACCATCTTGCCGTGCCGGCATGGAGCGCAAACAAGATCTTTGACCATTTTGAGCTTCGGCAGACCACGAATGAGGTCGTGGCTGCTAACTCGGGTCAAATGGTCAAATCCAATATGACCAAGTCTCCTATGCCAGAAGGTCAAATCACGGGACTCTGAGGCAACCAAACACCGGAGAGAATCACCAGAAGAATCAGAAAAATCAGCACGAAAGATCCTCTCATAACGAGAAATCCCGCAACCAGACTACCCGAAGAATCAAGAATTTTGCAAGCGTTTTTCTTGAAGCTCACCTCGAAACCGTCATCGGTAAGCTGAGAAACGGAAAGCAAATTGTACTGCAGCTTACTAACCAAGGCAACATCCTTAAGAATAAAAGAAGCATTAACACGCATAGTACCTTTGGCGATGACGCGCCCAGACGAAGCGTCTCCGAAGGTGATCGTCTCATCACCTGGAGCGCGGGCTAGGGAGGAGAACCAACGAGAGTCTTCGGTCATATGACGAGAACAACCGGAGTCTACAAGCCAAACCTTCTCCTTCCCTACCCGGCGAACCTGAGTGAAACAGAGAGTAAAGTCTCAGTACTGGGATAAATCAAGAGAGATTTTGGCACCCAATACCGAGTAACACATGGAGCAGATGAAGTAGTCAAACACGATTGATCTCTATCTACCCTACGCTCTCCGTGACTCAAAGAAGCAGAAGGTCTATGAGCAGACCTAAAGCTGTTGCGGGGTCCGACTGCTACGGGAGAGCGAGTCGGAACACCGGCAACACGCTGATCACGCCGTGAGTAACTGTCTCGACGGGGGAAACGAGATGTACCCTCAAGACGGCAGAAGTCATGACCTGGAGCAGCATGAGGACGAAAACCAGAAGACTCAGAAAAACCAAGTCCTCGATGCTGCCCAAACCCGTCAGAAGCAAACCTGGACCTCGTGCTAGTCTTAGGTGCACTCAGGATCTGGGGCTGACTCTGACTACGCCTAAGTGCCTCTGCACGGTCTCTTCGCGCAATCCTGGCGCGCCTGAAGCATCTCTCGATCGAGTGCCCATCCTTCTGACAGAAGGTGCAGTGGTACTTCACCTTCTGAGAGGTAGAAGTAGCACGAAGAGGCTTCGCCTTCTGAGAGGCCGAAGCTGCAGGTGGACTCACCTTGCTTTCAGAGATCTCTTGGACAAAGCCCGCTGATTTGAATTTAACCTCATCAGATCTGGGCTCGACCTCGATCACACCTCCTAATATGGGTCGGAGAATAGCAGGTGGATGCTTCCTCATATCCTCATAAAAATCATATCCTAGACCTTGATTGTACTTGCAAATCTTAGATTGGTCTAGAATAAGATTAAGCTTCTTCTTGCCGCCTACAAATCTCTCGAGAGTGTTCATAAGATACTGACACTCCCGGAAGAGAGAGGTGCAAGAAGAGCAGGGAGAAGAAGAGACAGCAGAAGGTAAGGGAGCAGAGAAAGAACCAACAGTAGAGGAAAGAATGGCTTGTGCACGCACAGCCGACTCTGAGGGGACAGTCCTATTACTAGCAGGTTGGTTTGCATCTCTAGGCGTCTCACCCTTACCCTGGGGCTTCTCCCCCACACCATCAATCACATCACAACCAGATTGTGGCTTCTCTAGTAAGTCCTTAGTTAGCTTCACACATTTGTCATTCAATGCAACGAGTTCAAGTTTTAGTTTATCACAACTAATGCATGGTGAGCTAACAGGATCCTTAGTCGCATACTGAGCCATTTTCTTGTTGTTGTCAATCATTTCTTGAAACTGTTTTGAGACAGATTCAAGTTTAGCAGTTATCTTTGGACAGTTCAAACATGAATCAATAGGCTCAAGTAAAGAAGCACTCAACTCAGCAATCTTGTGATCTGCCCATTTTAGGTTCATCTTCAATTTATTGCAGTTTTCACAAGACTCGGGCAGATCTAACAGCATGGTGTAAAGACCTCTAAAAGCATTGTTCTTTATCCTCACATGAGGTGCAAGCAATAGTCTCAACAGGAGTAGATGAAGTAGAAGCAATCCTACTCATTTCTAGTTCAGCAAGAAGACTAAGATTCTCCACCTTAACAATATCGAGCTCAGAGGACAAACTATCATGCGAGGTCCTTAATTTCTCCATATCACCCAACAAAGCAGAGCATGTATCACAATCATCACTAGAGGGAACAGATGTAAGAGCAATAATCTCTAGTGACAGTCTATCTATTTCTTCTCTAACTCAGCACACCTAGCCTTAGCTCTAACATGAAAACCTCCTAGCTTAAGAAAAGCATGATTGAGCTGGTCGTAGGTAGGACATACCTCGTCCGAGTCGGAGTACAGCTCGCTGTCGCTGAGTTCGCCCTCGAGGGCCATGAAGCACATGCCGGAGAAATCGTTGCCGCCATCCTTGGGCTCTTGGTCACCCGTCCCGTCGTCGTCGCTCCATCCCTCCACTTCACTGAGGTCGAGGTCGTCGAAGGCGGTGAGGACGCGGTGGAAGAGCTTCTTGGCTTTGCCGAAGTTGCGGAACTTCTTCTTGCCTTGAGCAGGTGCTGAGGGCTTCGTGTTGCGGTTCTTATCGGTGTAGTCGTTCTTGCCCGAACCGTCGTAGTCACCTTTGCCCTTCCCAAGCTTGGGGCAGTTTGCTCGGATGTGGTTGGGGCCACCACACTCGAAGCAAATCACGGGTCCTCCTCTCTTTCTGTCCCTCCTCCCTTTGTAAGCGTGGGAGAATCTTCGAGCAAGGAGGGCAAGCTGCTCATCCGCAAGCTGCTCTAACTGATCATCAGTTATGTCACAGAGAGCAGCAAGGGAGAAACCGCAAGAGGACTCAGAAGAGAGACCAGAAGCTGAACTGGGATCGGTGACCAAAGCCATCGACTGTGACTTCGACCTACGAGAGACAACGTCAATCTCGTGAGTCTTGAGGCGTGAGTACAGCGCGTCAAGAGTCAGGGTCGAGAGGTCTGTCGTGTCTTTGATGGTGGTCACTTTCATCTCCCACACACGCAGATCGAGTGCCGCAAGCATCTGACGAGCGTTGTCCGAGTCGGGGTATGTGAGACCGACCGCTCGGAGGTTGCTCAAGATCTTGTGAAAACGTGCGAAGTACTCATCTAGGGACTCACCAGCAAGCATCTCGAATTTGTTGTATTCTCGCTTGAACTGGTCCTGTCGAACCGTCTTGATCTGGGTGGTGCCCTCATGGTATGCGTCGAGGGTCACCCAGATATCGTAGGCGGACGACAGGTGGGAGATGCGATCGAACTCGCTACGACTCAGGCCCTGGATTATGATGTTCCTTGCCTTAGCGTTTGCCTCAACATCATGCATGTTTCCAGCATTGATGTTCTCATCGGCAGGAACAACAAACCGGACCTTGACCTTGCGCCAGATGGCGTACCCCTGAGCCTGGATGTACGTTTCCATTCGACTCTTCCAGAAGGGGTAGTCAATGCCATCGAAGACATGCGGCTTGGTCGAGTACTTGTCCGTCACCATGGCTCTTGAGACCGGTTAAGATCTATTGATTAGAGCTAACCGGCTCTGATACCAATTGTAGGACCGAAATGGCGACAGAGGGGGGGTGAATGTCGATCTTTAAAAATTTGCCCCTGAGTATTCGCACGGAAAGCTCAACTCCGATAGCTATGGAGCTATGAAGTTGATAAGGAACAAGCGCGAACAAAATCCAGAGAACTGAGATCAATAAATTGTCAAGGCAAGAGACTGCAGACACGGCAAGAAAACTAGCAGAAATCGCTATCACGGCAGGGAAAAGATGCCACGACAAGAAGGAAATGCTGCCACGGTAGGAGATTTCTGCCAGCCGAAACTACCAAAAGAGAGATAAAGAGGAGAAAGTACAGCAGTCAATCAACAACTTAAAAGCCAAAGTAGTTGGGGTGGTTTGGCAGCAGTAAGAGTACTCACATGCTGCATGAACCCAAGTGTTTTGCCATACCGAAAAGAGCATCCACTGCACATGATCAATTACTGCTCTTTAATTGGTTATATTGCAAGCTGAAATGAGGCTGCTCTCTGGCCAAAATAAAACAGCAAAAGAGTACTTCATGTAGACATCTTGATGCTAGCCGAAGTGCACCAACTATCACAAGAAAATCTGCATGCAGTTGGCCGAAAGGACATGCAAACAAAAGATGAAGCTGGCCGAAAATTAAATGCTAGAAAATACTCCAATACGGACAGCAATGCCTTCATGAAGAAAACAAAGGAATTTGGCCTATGGCAGTGAGAGGCATGGTCTGCAATCCGAAAAGTAAAGCCTGGCCAAAATGTCCTGGCTACCAATAAGAACTATGTCCATTGAATACTAGTCCTATGCCGACAAGACCAAGAAGTAACCGGACTGAGAGACTCTGGAAGAAGAAGTGAAGCATTAATGATCAGCGTGCAGATATTTTGTTTGGCCGAAGCTTCATAAGTTTGCACTGCCGCAATCCAAAGAGCAGAACTAAGACTAAAATAAAATGGGAACAAGAAACAAGAACTTGAGAGAATCAACACAAGAAATCATAAACACAAGATACAAAGAACTACGTCCCTATACGCATGGACATTCGGAGGAATGATTACAAGAATTCTCAATCCATCCTCTCCCTCTCAATCCTCAAGAACAACAAGAGCTACACATGCTTCTTGGGAGGAACACACACATACACACATGGAGAGACCCAAATGGAACCCTAACTTTCACACCCACTCTCTCAAATTCAGCACAACCTCTCCCTCTCCTTATATAGCCTCCACTAATGGGTTTGCACCATGCTTTACCCATTAGGCCTTCAACAACTCGGCGCTTTATCCAAACCCGCTTCCTTTTGTGCAGCCCTGCGTTTTTACCGAAACGCCCCTCGCGCACCTTCCAGGAAGCTTCCTCATCCCTTGCCTCGCAAGCCACGCAGCTTCGCCGTCTTCGGCACACCTCGACCGTTCTGACCTTAGCGCCACCTGCGCCTAGTCCGGTCCACCGTGCCTCACCACGACTCCACCTCGAGTCTACGTCGTCTTCGACACATCGCGACTGTTCTGACCTCAGCGCCACCTGCGCCTAGTCCGGTCCTCCGTGTCTCACCACGACTCCACTCGATGTCCTGCAGCCACACAGACAAGAAACACATCAAATAGCACCGCTCGATACATGTAATCAAAATTAGCATGATAAAGCCCAACCCGATCGAAACGAAAAATAAACGACATAAACACGTCCGACCGCGTTCGACCAAGTCCGACTGAAATGATTGCACCACGCAACGTTTTGACTCGAACCACTCAAACCAAACTCAATCTATCCAAACCACGTGTCAATTACTCATCACCAACATGGGATTTAGACCACATGGTCTCTCAGACATGACTTGCTCTGGCACAGCCTGGTAGATGGCGTACAATGCTATTTGATCCTTCTGGTACTATGCGGCACCAAGCTCCACTGCTTCCCACATGTTCTACGCCTGAAGAGTGACATGCATCTTCATCGCCCAAATTGTATAGTTCGTGCGGGGTAAACTGTGGGAAAGACAACGTCATCATGCTCTCCCTCTTTACCACCTGCGAGGCAGACGAATCACCATGTAGCAGGCCTCGCACTGTGGATGGAGACACACTCCTTTCTTCCCTTGGCATCCTCTTCGACTCACGGAAACCTGCTGTGATACCAAATGTTGGCACAGCCCAGGGAACAAACACATACGAGTAGAGAGAACGAATAAACACAGGAGAGACTTCTTTTGTGGTGACGCACGCCTTTTCTTCTTCTCTGTTATTCACTCACAATTCAATACTTAATAGGAAATACACGGCTTAAATAAGCCCTACGCACACATAATCACACGATCTTCACGCACCCACTAACTCGTCTAGCTAACAACTATGACATATTATCATGCCACTATCTGGGATTTTTTTTCCACGATCCACATAACTCGGCCAGCTTTTTTGACTCAGACTAGGACCGCTTCAATAGTCACTCTATTTGCTACTCGAATGCTCCGACTGGTACAGTACTCTTACGAGTACGACTTACGACCATGACTGCTATAGTACTTTAAGATCTTCGACTGCTATAGTGCTTTAGGGTCTCCGACTGCTACGACTACCGAGGCTTCGACCATGGCTTCGATTTCTACACGTACTCGGATACACGAGTACATAGTACTCGAATATACGAGTATCTAACATACGACTACACAGTACTCAAACACACGAGTACCTGACATATGACTATACAGTATTCGAATACATGAGTACTCAACATCGATCACTATTAACAACAAGATTAGTTGAAAGAGTTTATACCGACGTCGCCGACGTCGACGTATTTCGTTCGAAGCCTTGATTACTGACACGATGTCAAACTCAATGGCAAATAAATAATCGGACTCGGAGAATTTACCGTCAGTGGTTGGCCTAGGAAGGATGCCAAGGCAGCTCTCGCCGGCCTCTCTCACCTTTGATGGGGATAGCACAAAGGCCAAGCCGCGGTAGCCGCCAGCGCCGTAGCTGCTCCCCGCGGGAACGACGTCAAAGACGAAAGCCGTGCTGAAGGAGACGACGGCTGGAATGCTACCGCTCCGGTTCTCAACCATGCGCACCGGGGAATCAAAGAACGCCCGGCCGATAACATGGTCGCTGCTGCCGTCTGTGAGTTGCAGCGCGCCACCGTGCAGGACAGACGCCGCGCTATCCAGATTCCAGACTCAGGCTCGCTCAACGCGTGCTGGAATCCATTGAATATGAAGTCGACGTCGGTTGCAGAAAGAGAAGGACGGATAAGGAGGAACGACAGCGCGGCGAGACGAAGCAGGGCCATGACAGAAGCCATCGTTTAGACATTTTCTGTGAGTGCTCGAGCAAGGGCACACAGTCCTCAACAAATTAGTTAAGATCTGCGGTGGACGACTGGACGGTGGTATGGCACTGCAAGGAAGGAGACGATTCGATGGATATCTGGGGAGATGGGTAGCATCTAGAACACCTAGGGTTAGAGGGGGTCGGGAGACTCATGGTCGCCGATGAACGCCATTTGAGCGAAGACCTCGTGCCTGCGTGATGCAGGCGTGGGGACGAGTCGGTGCAGACTGCAGTGTCACCTGTGTACGGGTGTCGTCGCCGGCGAAGTCCGGCAGTGGCGGCGTCGGCCTTCCCGTTGCTAGCAGCGCTTAGGAGATCGGGTCCTTAGGGTTTGTCCGGGGCTTTGGTTCTCACGTGAACGGACGTCCTGCGTAAGAGGCCGGTGCCCTAACCTTATATAGCGCTGTTGCAACGGGGGACCGTAACCAATATTTGGTAAGGCACCCCCGATCAGGGCGCTGAAAATCAGTGATACGTGGATTTCCCCACGTCCTTCCTTTTCTGGCCGTTTTGGCCTTAGATCAATATCCAACATTCTCCCCCTTCATCGTAAGGCTAAACGTCATAAGCCCTCTCTCAATAAAACTTCACACCAAAATAATGCGTCACAACAGTCAATTAAATACCGCTGGACAACAGTACTTATACTGCTCCATTCTATATCAATCGGATAACATTATACTTCATGGGAGTTGGTTACTTTATATGGTCCTCTTATTCCAGGATCACAGGCTCTCCAATAAACCAATGCCGGCAACATGATCACGAAAAATATTGGGTGGTAAGCCTTTTGTGAGCGGATCCGCAAGCATAAATTTAGTTCCAATATGCTCAACCTTAATTGTTTGATCCTGGACTCTATCTTTCACAACATGATACTTTATGTCAATGTGCTTGGCAGCTGCACTTGACTTGTTGTTACTCGAATAGAAAACTGCGGGTTGATTATCGCAGTACAAAACGAGTGGTCTAGAGATGCTGTCTACCACTCTCAATCCCGGGATAAAGTTCTTAAGCCATACAGCCTGCCCGGTAGCCTCATAACATGCCACAAATTCAGCCTGCATTGTCGACGATGCAGTAAGTGTTTGCTTTACACTTTTCCATGAAATTGCTGCTCCTGCGAGGGTGAAAATATAACCTGATGTGGACTTCTTAGTGTCTTTACACCCCGCAAAATCAGCATCAGAATAACCGACAACCTCAAGGTTATCGCATCTTCTATATGTGAGCATGTGACCTTTAGTGCCTTGCATATAGCGCAGGACTTTCTTAACGGCTTTCCAGTGGTCCGGTCCTGGATTTGACTGATATCTGCCAAGCATCCCGGTAACAAAAGCTAAATCAGGGCGTGTACATACTTGAGCATACATAATACTTCCGACAGCAGAAGCGTAAGGTATAGCCTTCATCTGATCAGATTCATAGTCATTCTTTGGGCATTGAAATTTCCCAAACTTATCGCCCTTAACAATAGGAGCAGGCGAGGCAGAGCATTTATTCATATTGTATCTCTTTAGTACTCTGTCAATGTATGCCTTTTGTGATAAACCTAATGTTCCTTTGGACCTATCTCGGTGAATTTCAATACCAAGAACATAAGATGCTTCACCGAGATCCTTCATGTCAAAATTGGACGAGAGAAATCTTTTAGTTTCCCGCAGCATGTCCACACTGTTGCTGGCCAATAATATATCGTCCACATAAAGAATCAAGAAGGTATAATTACTCCCCCTGAACTTAACATAAGTACAATCATCAACATCATTATCCTTAAATCCAAATTTCCTTATGACTTCATCAAACTTAAGGTACCATTGCCTAGAAGCTTGCTTCAGGCCATATATGGATTTCCTTAGCTTGCATCCCAAATGTTCCTCGCCTTCCACAACAAAACCTTCCGGTTGTGTCATGTAAACGTCCTCATACAAGTCTCCATTCAGGAATGCAGTCTTAACGTCCATTTGGTGCAACTCTAAATCAAAATGTGCTGTGAGCGCCATTATGATTCTAAATGAATCTTTGGTTGAGACAGGCGAAAAGGTTTCATTATAGTCAATGCCTTCTCTCTGTGTAAACCCTTTCGCTACAAGTCTCGCTTTAAACCTTTCGATATTCCCTTTGGAGTCACGTTTGGTTTTGTAGACCCATTTGCAGCCCACTGTTTTGGCTCCATTAGGAATTTCTACTAAGTTCCATACACCATTATCGCCCATAGACTTAATTTCATCTTTCATAGCATCTAGCCACTTAGATGAATCATTATTCTTCATTGCTTCCTTATAAGAGCTAGGATCATCTGCCTTCCCAAGATCATCCTCATTCAAGTAAACCTCATAATCACTTGGGATAGCAGATCTCCTCACTCGTTGTGATCTCCTGACAGGTTCATTAATAGGCTCATCAGGTTGTTCATTAATTGTCACAGAGGGCTGTGAAGGCTCAGCATTAGGTATTGCACTTGTATTTTCAGAGCCCTCAACAGAAGGAGTAGCCACAGAATTAACTGGAGATGCAACAGGAGTTGCAACTACAGGATCAACTATGGGCACAACCACTTGGGGCATAGGAAAAACAGTCTGTCGGATTAGCGGTGAAGCAACATAAATCCGCTTCTCCTCAAGATCAATTTTCCTGGGCTCCAAGTCCCCACTGATGCCATCATTTTCCAAGAACACAGCGTGTCTTGTTTCTACAAATTTTGTGGTACGATCTGGACAATAGAATCGGTACCCTTTAGACCTGTCAGGGTAGCCAATAAAATGGCAACTCACAGTCTTGGGATCTAATTTCCCAATGTGTAGGTTAAACACCTTAGCTTCAGCTGCACAACCCCACACATGGAGGTAATTCAAACTTGGTTTTCTCCCAGTCCATAATTCATAAGGTGTTTTAGGTACTGATTTACTGGGAACCCGATTGAGTATATGTGCAGCGGTCTTTAATGCTTCCATCCATAACTTTATTGGCAAAGTGGAGTAACTCAACATACTTCGAACCATATCCATAAGTGTGCGGTTTCTTCTTTCTGCTACTCCATTTTGTTGGGGATCACCAGGCATTGAGTACTGGGTGAGTATACCATTTTCTTGTAGAAACCTGGCAAAAGGACCAGGAATCTGCCCATAAGTTGCGTGTCGCCCATAATACTCTCCCCCACGATCCGAGCGCACTACTTTAATCTTTAGATTGTGCTGATTTTCAACTTCAGCCTTAAATATCTTAAATTTATCAAGTGCCTCTAATCTTTCTTTAATAGGATAGATATAGCCATAACGTGAGTAATCATCAGTGAATGTAATGAAAGAATCTTAACCATCCACTGATGTCACAGGGAAAGGACCGCATATGTCAGTATGAATTAATTTCAAAATCCCTGTGCTTCGAGTAGCACCTTTCTTTATTTGCTTTACATACTTGCCTTTGATACAATCAAGGCAATGATCATCCGAATCATTAAAAACTAAAGGGTGGAGAATTTCATCTTTAATGAGACGTTCAATTCTCCCCCTCGAAATGTGGCCCAAACGACAGTGCCACAATTTCGACGAAGTCTCATCAATTCGCTTGCGCTTTTTATTCACATCACATACATTCATGGATATAGGAGAATCTTGCAGGGATATCATATAAAGCTTGTCGTGTCGGATGGCACGACCAACATTATCATTATTAAAATAAATCAAACACATTCCGTGTCCAAAATTACAAGAATATCCATCATTATCTAATAATGAAATGGAAATCAAGTTTCTTCTCATCGAGGGAACATAAAGAACATCATTAAGTTTCATTACAAAATCATTATTCAAAACTAAAGAAACCGATCCAATAGCTTGAATTTCGGCTTCCATCCCATTAGCCACTCTTAGGCTTCTTTCCCCTTTGAGACTTCTCAACATATGGAATCCCTGCAAGGAATTCATAATGTGCACAGAAGCACCAGAATCAATCCACCAAGAATTTATAGGAAAATCAGCATAAAATGCTTCATCAACATAAGTGATTTCATAAGTACCTTTCTTGGCGAGCCATTTCAGCCATCCAGGACAATCATCTTTGAAATGGTCCTTCGACTGAAAAAAGTAACATTCACCACTTTTCTTCTGTTCATTTGAGCTCCCAGGTCCTGAAGCGTTTTTAGGCGCCTTAGGATGCTGTGGGTGCTATGGCTTTTGTGGCTTCTGATAAGGAGAGTAGGCTTGCTCCTTCTTTCCCTTTCCTTTATAGCCTCCTCTATTTCTAGAGGGACCAGCTTTATTTGAGGAGCCGACTTGATTCACAAAATCAGTAGCCCCTCAGCCTTGAGCCTCTCTTCCTCCTGTGAAACATTAGCGATCAACTCGCTCATGGTCCACTTGTCCTTAATGGTGTTGTAGTTCACCTTGAAAGCTTCAAATTGCTTGGGAAGAGACATCATAATGTAATGGACAACAAAACCATCAGAAATAGCCATGTCCATTGTCTTAAGTCTGGCAGCAATATTGATTATGGTCATAATGTGCTCACGAACATTCCCAGTACCATTGTACTTGGTGTTCATGAGCCTGTGTATCAGTGTGGTAGCATAAACTTTAGAGAACCCCTTAAAGTGATCCTCGATGGAGGACAAATAGTCCTTCACCCTTTCCTTTTCAGGGATTGCTCCCCTTATGGCCTCACTGATGGAGTTCTTCATCACAGCAAATGAAACGCGGTTAGACCGCTCCCACTTCTCAGCATTAGTTTTATAATCCTTCATTTTGTCATCAAAATTGTCCTCCCCTTCAGTAGGAGCGACAGGCTCATCGAACCTGAACGCATAGTCCAGATCCAAGAGCTGAAAAGTCGTGATAAGTGTAAACTTTCATTTCTGAAAGTTACTACCATTAAGTGGCTCAATAGCATTAACTTGAGTGGAAACTGAAGCAGCTGAAAAATTTTAAAATTTATATCAGGAAAGCGCATAATTAATTTGCATGAATGTTAACCTTACGTTGGTATGATTAACAACATGCTCATAAGAATTTTTCGTATCACCGTTGGGCAGAAGCGAAAAATTTAACATAATTTATCGCATGCAATTACAATTAACGTTGGTCAAAGAGTAATAGCATGACGAAAAATAAACATAAAAATAAACATAATTGATTACATGCAATTACAATTAACGTTGGTCAAAAGTAATAGCATGTAAAAATTAAATACAGCCCTCCAATTGAATTTCCCGTTGGTTCCATTCAATTAGGGGCAGAACATTACGCAGCGGAAAAGGGCATAATAATTTTCAGTAGCTTAGCAACATTATCCATTAATAATTTCATGAGAAACATCAAATAATCATTAATTAAACATTAGGTATATCATAAAACATATGAAATATACACTCAACAGCGTGAAGTATATACCATAAAACAATTTCAGGTATATATACATGAAGTTTATTAATGAAACATATGCTGAAAAACATAAGATATACATAAAATAATGTACTGCTGAGCAACAGCATTTAGCCCATAAACCCCTCGGGGCCCAAAACTCTCGCACGGCCCACAAAAAAAATGCGCAGCCTGAAAAATCCCACATGGGCCAAAAAAATCACTCGCGCATTGGCCGCAGCCCATAAAACGCGCACGCGTGCAAGCCGTTGGATGAGATCGAACGGTCGAGCGCGCGCACTGCGGGAATAACATTCCCAAAACAAAAACCCTAAGGCATTTGGCCTCCTCTCCTCCCGAAAAAGACGGCGCACGGGGAGAGGCGTTAGCGGCGGCAGCGGCCCAAAGCAGCGGCAGCGGCGGCTCCGGCGATGCCCGAGTGAAACGCGGCGGGAGGGGCGGCGGCTGCGCGCTCCCGCGAGACGGCGCTGCGCCCATGGGGAGGCGGAGCGGCGGCTCCAGTTCGCTCGGCCGGAGGCGGCCTCGAGCGGAGTTGCAGCGGTGCCTCAGCACGGAGCACCAGCGGCCGGCGAGGAGGGCGGCCCCGAGCGGAGGTCCCGCGGAGCAGCGGCGGCTCCATCGGGAAGGCGCGGCAGCGGCGGCCCCCGATGCGGAGCGGCGGCGCGCGGTGGCCCCAGCGGCCTCCGGCGGAGCGCGGCGGCCGGGCGCGCGACAGCGGGTAAGACCCGACCCCCTTTTTTTTATTCGTTCTTTCCGATCCGAAGATCCATAAGGTTTGCATGATTTGGGGATTCTAGGGTTCGGAATTTCTTCAGATTTTTTTTGGGGGAAAAGCATTAGGGTTCGCATACGATCTTCGATTCCCCTCCTTCTAACATTGCTGGCCGAACCATTAATCAAGAACATCATGGGCTAGGGTTCTAGGAAAGACTAGGAGGGCTCTGATACCAAATGTTAACCTTAAAAGATTCATGCATAACATCAAGCCGCTAGTCTAGCATCTAGAACACCTAGGGTTAGAGGGGGTCGGGAGACTCACGGTCGCCGATGAACGCCATTTGAGCGAAGACCTCGTGCCTGCATGATGCAGGCGTGGGGACGAGTCGGTGCAGACCGCAGTGTCACCGGTGTACGGGTGTCGTCGCCGGCGAAGTCCTGCAGTGGCGGCGTCGGCCTTCCCGTTGCTAGCAGCGCTTAGGAGATCGGGTCCTTAGGGTTTGTCCGGGGCTTTGGTTCTCACGTTCTCACGTGAACGGACGTCCTGCGTAAGAGGCCGGTGCCCTAACCTTATATAGCGCTGTTGCAACGGGGGACCGTAACCAATATTTGGTAAGGCACCCCCGATCAGGGCGCTGAAAATCAGTGATACGTGAATTTCCGCACGTCCTTCCTTTTCTGGCCGTTTTGGCCTTAGATCAATATCCAACAGAGTGCAGTAGTGCAAGGTGCCCAGCATTCTGTATTGTGCGCAGCCTGAAGACTTACGCACTGAGCGGTTGGTTGCCTTGGACGGTCCGTCAGAAATTTACATAGCCACTTAAATTTACAGGACTACGGGTAATGATCGAGTTACTAGGTCATAATGACATATTGACAAGTATCCTGAGTAACATTAGGACAAGATAGGTTATGAACCTGAGATGAAAGAAACCAATTAAGGACTCATTCAGATTTCAATGCGATACCTCGATCGGTAGAAAATGGGCAGGTAGTAGTAATATAGTGCTGCTAAAGCATGGTGTATCCGGTCAGGAAAGGCTGGCCACAGTTAGTATTTTTTGCGGTACATTATACTGGTAGCATAAAGTTAGTAAGTAGAAATTTATTAGACCATGTGGCTAGGTCTAGAATATTTTGGTGATGAATAATTAATAATGGTTAATTTATGATAATGAATATTTGATGATATTGCTTATCGATGATATGCGATATGTGCGACGTGTGTGTACGGATGATTGGTCAAGTTGGAACGAACTTGTGTCAGAAAAATATTATTTGGTCTTTGCATATGCAGGTTGAGCATGTGCTACGGAGGTGCGGTCCGGAGGCTACGACACGTGGTGGATGATGTATGAAGAAGCTACGGGAGATGCGGCGGCCTTTTGTTATATGTGTGTAGGGCTGTAAAAAAAGCTCGAAGCTCGCGAGCTACTCGAGTTCGGCTCGTTCTAGGCTCGGTTCGAGCTTTAAACGAGCCGAACTCGAGCTTGATCTCGAGCTCGCGAGCTTTACCGAGCCGAGCTCGAATAGTTCGCGAGCCCCGATTCGAGCTCAAATAGTAATACATATTAATTCTTACCGAGCTTACTCGAGCCGAACTCGAGCTCGAGCTTTTCTTATTGTTAAACATTAGTGTATATTTGAATTATTTTGACTGTTATCGAGCTTACTAGAGCCGAGCTCGAGCTTAAAAATTTTTTATTATTGAAAAATAATGCATAATAAATTATTTTAATTGTTACCGAGCTTACACGAGCCGAACTCGAGCCTACTCGAGCTTAGACCGAGCCGAGCTCGAGCCCAGGTCTAGGCTCGGACCTCAACTCGAGCTCGGCTCGAGCTCGGCTCGAGCTTCTACCGAGCTCGAGCCTGGAAGGCCAAGCTCGCTCGAGCTCGGCTCGTTTACAGCCCTATATGTGTGCGGCGGCCGACGAGCACATGAAAAAAATAGAGCGGCGGCGTCATGTTTTGATTGGAAAAGAAAAAAAACGATGCATGCATAGTTGATGGAAGACATGCTGATGGATAATGCGTAGGAGACGAGGTCTGATGCATAGTTGGTTTTGCTGAGGCTTTTTTATTGAAGTGAGAGGCAGCCGTGTTTGTTTTGTTTTGTTTTTTTTTTTTTGGTGTTCGGAAGTTGAGATCGGCTCCTCTGGACCTCATGCTAATGAAACAGCCACACGTCCGTGATCGGTTAGTAGCACATCCTCGGGGAAGCGCGTAGGTCTTCACATGTGTCTCGTGCGTTCTCGTTCCATGCGGAGGCGAAGCAGCATTACGTCCTTGTCCAGTCGCTTTCATCCATTAGCTCAATACATGTGTATAGAGGTCCGTGAGTCACATGCATGTGAACAGAGGTGTAGCCGAAAGTTGTTATTCAGTTTGCCATATTTTACTCGTGATTAGCTATGATTAGAAGACAAGGTAATTAGATGAAGTGATTAGGAGAGGTAATTAGCAGGTTGAATGCTACGTGATTAGTTTCTTGTGTCTCGGTTTCGCTGTGATCAAACGATTGAAGTTTATCAAACTATTATTATTATTATTATTATTATTATTATTATTATTATTATTATTATTATTATTATTATTATTATTATTATTATCTTTTGCTATTTTCTTTGCTTTTATGTGCTTCTATGATTTACAGGTTTAAAAATATTAATAAATTTTGAAAAACCTCCGCTAGACACTGCAATCATTCACCCCCTCTGATTGTCATCGACGATCCTACAAGTGGTATCAGAGCAGGTTATAATAGAATCAGATCAGAATCGCTTTTCAGGTAAGTCACCGTTTTTTGATGGATCAGATTATCTCTATTGGAAGACACGCATGGAGATTTTTATTCAAGCACAAGATAATTTTATTTGGAAAAAAGTTTAAAATACATATGAAGTGCCTCTTGTTGTTACAACTGAAAATTCATCTGATGTTGAAGCTAATACTAAGGCTAGAAATATCTTGGTGCAAGGTTTAAGTAGAAACGAGTTTGTCAGAATTGCTCACCTTAAATCTGCAAATAAAATTTGAACAACTTTAGCGGATTATCATGAAGGATCTAAATCTGTTAAAGGTGTGCATCAAAATCAATTCAAAAGGGAGTATTCTAAATTTGAGATGAAACCTGGAGAATCAATAGATGCTCTTTTTGATCGCTTCAATAAAATTGTTAGTGATTTGCAATCTGTTGATATCACATATTCTGATTCTGACAATGCTCGTCAAATTTTAAATGCTTTGGATATGTCTGTTTGGAATGTGTTAGTCACTGCTATCAATCATTCTGTTAATATGGAAACACTCACTTTGAATGATCTTTATTCTAAGACGAAAAACATGAGATTGATGTTTTGACCAGAATAAACAAGACTAATTTTTTGGGCTTAGTGACTAACCAAGCCGAGAGTTCTTCTAGTTTTCTATTGTGCCTTTGTCTGCATTGTGCTATATTCAGATGAACAATTAGAGAAATTTCCAGAAGAGCAGCTTGTCTTCTCTTCAAAAGGGTGACCAAGGCAATTAACAACATCAGATTAAGACGGAGATGAGCTCCAATCAGATGCTATGAATGTAGTAAGCTAAACCACGTTAAGATGAATTACCCCAAATTGAGGAGCAAGGGTGTCAAAGATGACAAGGCACCAACTCGTCGCTCTTAAATCAAGATTGATCCAAATAAGAAGCGCAATTATCGCAGGGCAGTCAACAAGATAATTTCAGCACTTGCTGATATTGTTTTGAGTGATGAAATTCTGAAAGCGACAATGAGAGTAATGGTAAGAAGGCAAAAGAGGTGGATTTCACAGGGATGTGTTTTATGGCCAATAGTGAGGAGCTCACCGATGATGATCTTTACAGTGATCCTGATGAGGTAAAACTTTACAGCGCAATTATCTTGTAAGTCTTGTCAAGTTTTACATACTGAGTTGGAGTCTACTAAAAAAATTAATGCATCAAGCCTAGATCAACTTAGTGATGTAACTGCTAAACTTGATGAGTTAAGATTGGCACATGACTCGTGTGATCAAAAGTTAAAACTTGCAAAGAATGAAATTGAAAAGTTCAAGTCTAATTATTCTACATGTTTAGAGTCAAGTATTTCAAATATTTAATCTAAAACTTGCTCTAAATGTGAATTGCTAGAAGCTAGACTTAATTTATCACAAGAAACAATTTAACAGATGCTTTATCATGAGATATCTTCTTACTCTAATTGTCCTAATCTTAACACCGAAATAGAAGTTTTGACTAGACAACTTAATGATTTTGCTGAAAAAAAGATTGGCTCATTTTAGTGCTTCTAAAAATCTTGTGAATTAATCTGTTAAATGCACAACTTGTCCCATTCTAGCTAAAGAGAATGAATACCTGAAAGACACTTTAGAGAGATTTTCTTTTGGCAAGAAAAATTTGAATATAATTCTAGACAAGTCAAAAACAAGTGTGAAAAATCGTGGTCTAGAATTTAATTTTGTTGAGCATGCCAACAATAATCCTCCTAAGGTTTTTAAGCCTCTTGAATCTGGAAAAATTGAAGTGAAACTTAAAGCAAAACAAACTGTGTTTAAATCTGCTGACTTTGTGCAAAGTTCATCGAATAATAATGTAGGTGCTAGCTCATCATCTCAAAAGAAATATGGTTATGTTAAATTACATTGCACCTACTGTGAAAGAGATGGACACTTACATAAATTTTGCTTTAAGCGTGCTAAGAAAGAAAAGAAGGAAATGTTGAATGCTTTAAAATGAAAATGTGTATTGTCTTTTATTCCTAGATCAAATATAAAAGTTATGTTTTTAGAGAACTTTTATTATGGCTTTAAATCTGCTTTACATGCTAGATTGGGATTTAATTCAAATAATTCACATTCTTTTCAGCATTCTGATCATCCACATGCACGTGATTTTAGTTCTAGCTTTGTTGCTCCTGTTCGTCGTGTGTCTCAGTACTGGATTCTTAGATCCTATTTCACTAACCCCAATACTGTGAGACCGATGTTTCCTGTGATGTAAGAACAGCTGACAAGGATGGAGAACATGAGCTAGATTGGGTTCCAGTCTTTACATCATTGCTTGATTGGGACGCTTGATGGTTCTTCACTCCTTTGATAGCTTCCAAGAGATTTCACTTTTTGAGAGACCGTGTGGAAAAAGTGATGTAGTCTTACACCTTGTTGAGTTTGATTTTTCAGATAGCTGATATTCTCACTAAGTCGCTTGATATTTCTCGTTTTGCTCATGTGCAAAGTGAGTTGAGTGTGTTACATCTTATGCGGTTATTCTGAGGGGGAGCTTGTTGTTTAAAAATTTAGGTTGCTTTGTTTATTATACTTGTCAAATAAATCAATAAGTCCAAGCCATTGAAATTAAATGAGTTGTTTAAATAGAGCTCTCTTATGATATTTACTCATATACTGTGTAGTTTTGATCATGACTAGTTATAATTAATTTACTATACTTGAACTTAAATATAACATGGCAGAATATTTTGACTAGATTAATTATAGATAGTACTCTACGATGTTCATCGAAAAGGATTAGCTTGATTGTGAGTCTTATTTTAAATCTTGGCTATGTGGCTCACATGTTTTATATTGCGGTCTTTTTATGATCACTCAATTTGGCATGTTATAAAAAAGAGACAATTGAAAAGACGTATGCTTCAAGCATGTCAAGCATGTAATGAGAGTAGGATAGGTGTTGGTAGGAAGTTCGAGTTATGGAGGAAGACCTTAGAATTGAAGGGTTTTAGACTTAGTAGGACTTAAACTGAGTATATGAGATGTGATTTTAGTGGTACTAGAGTAGATGATGGAGATGTTAGATTGGATGGACAAGTAGTGCCTAAGGACACGTTTCGCTATTTAGGATCGATGCTACAGTGGGACGGTGAGATTGATGAAAACGTGAACCACAGGATAAGAGCGGGGTGGGTGAAATGGCGCCAAGCATCTAGTGTCATGTGTGAAAAAAAGTCCCTCAAAAGTTTAAGGGTAAGTTCTATAGGATGGCGATCAGACCCGCAATACTATATGGAGCAGAATGTTGGGCGACTAAAAGACAACATATACAGAAAATGAGTGTAGCGGAGATAAGGATGTTGCAGTGAATCTGTGGTCATAAAGGCGGGATCGCATCCGGGTAGCACCAATTGATGAGAGGCTTGTCCAACATCGCTTGAGATGATTCGGACATCTCCAACGACGGCCTCCTGAGGCACCGGTACGTAGTGTAATTTTGAAACGTACCGAAAATGTAAGAAGAGGCAGAGGTCAACCAAAATTGATGTGGTATGAAGCAGTTAAAATAGATTTGAGCGATTGGAAAGTATCTAAAGAATTAGCTTTGGATAGGAGTGCATGGAAGTTATCGATCCACGTACTAGAACCATAAGAAAGTTAAGGGCAGTGTTTTAGGCTCTTGGCTCAGATAGTAGATTGTACAACTTAGGGTTTTAGCATTGTAGGTTTTTTTCATGGCTCATATCTCTTTGATCGTGAGAAGGTTTCATTCCTAGTCTACCCCCACTTGTTTGGGACAAAAGACTTTGTTGTCGTTGTTGTTGTAATCTGTTTCAGCACGATGCATGCTAATTCAGTGGAAATTTAGTTGGTTAAATCCTGAAGTTGAATTTGGGAATTCAAAGATCAATGTAATCTAAATTGAGCCTGGTTCTATTTTCTATTTGTTGCTTATAAGAATTGCCTGTCAATGATGCTTCAAACGACAGTTAGTCCATTACTGTCAATGATGCCGATGTTGAAGGCATCTAATCTCATGCACCCACGATTATGATCCAATTAATCGAGTGCCATGTCAACGACCTTTTACATGATTTCCTCTATTCCGTAATGGCCACATATCGATGTAGGCACGTGTAAACATTCTAAGACTAAAAGCAATCGTGATCTTTAAATTCCTTTTCGTAATGATTGATACATTAAAAAAATAGATAAAAGCTGAGCCAATTATTAAAATAACAAATAAAGCTGCCAACAAGTTTATCACAAAAATGTGACTACAAGATTTGGTGTTGCTAGTCGTATAGTAATAGACAACAGTACCCAGTTTTCAACCAGAAATTTCTAGAAAATTTTTGAGATTCTAAGTATCAAGGTATGTTATGTTGTAGTGGCTCACTCAAAATAACGGGCAGTAGAAAGAGTCAACAGCATACTAATATAATGGATCAAACACCAAGTGTTTGACCATTTAATACAATGGTCAGGAGCTTAGGTTCAAGAACTTCTCTCTATATTATGGGCAATTCAAACCACAACAAGTCGTGTGCCCGGTGAAACACCTTTTTTTAGTTTACGGTGTTGAAGCCATGCTTTCTCTTGAATTAAATATTTGCCCTACTCGTATAGATTGTTATAATGATAACGATCAAGCAGAACGAAGAGTTGATGACAACAATTTCCTTGAAGAACAGTGAAATGCAACCCTAATATGATCAATAGTCTACCAACAAGCCATGCAAAAGTACCACAGTTATAAAGTATAGCGTCATAGCCTAGTTGTAGGTGATCTAGTTCTCAGAAAAATTTGAAACCAGGCAAATCACAATAAACTTTTGCCTAAATAGGAAGATCGTTATACTGTGGTTGAAGTCACTAGACTAGGCTCGGTATGATTGAGAATATCATATGGGTGTAACAGCCCAGGTTTTTATGAAAATAAAAATAAATAATTAAATAATTAAAAATTAATTAAAATTAAATTTAGATTAAAATAAGTATATTTGTGCCTAAAGATTAAATTTGGATTTGCCTTGAATTTCTGTTTTTGAAAAAAAACTAGATTTGAAAAGCATTTTCAGAAAATCCTAAAAATAATATTAAATAAAATGATATTTTGATTTTCTATAAAAAATCCTAATTCAAATTAATCATTTGGATTTATTTGGCTCTTATTTGATCTTTCTGAGTTTTCAGGAGTTTAAAATGTATTTTTAAAATTAAAAGTGTTTTAAAGTATGAAAATTAAATACCAACATTAGTTGGAAATATTTTTATTAAGTCCAAAATGTCTCCACGAAGTTCTATGAATTTTTCTGGGAATTTTGGAAGTAATTTCATATTTTTTTCTGAGGCTTAAGTAATTTGCTGGCAATTTTTGAAAAATCTGGAATTCAAAAAAAAATTAAATCCCTCTCCCCTCCCCTCCGGCCGCCACGTGGACTGCCGGATTCCACCCACGCCGGCCCGGCCGATCCCGTCTCCCTCCCCTCCCCGGTTGCCACGCGTCCGGCCTGGATCCTCTTGCCCCGCGCGCCTCGGCCCATCCACCTGTCTGCCTCTCCTTGCTCTCGGCCGCTCGATCTCCCCTTCCCCCTCATCTCGGCCGCCCGCGCCTCTCCCTTCTCCCCCTCTTTCTTTGGCCGCCCGGCCCCACGTGTCGGCGCCCCTCTTCCCTCCCTCCGCCTCTCTCTGCCCGCAGGCCCCGCCCGTCATCCGCCCGCGCCCCCTCTCTCGCTGCGCCCTGGGCCCATCTGTCGGGTCCTCCTCCTACCTCCAGCCGCGCCCCTTCTCTCTCCTCCCGCACCATCCCCACCGCCATCTCCGCCGCCCCTCGCCCCGCTCAGTTTCTTTCCTTTTCCGCCGCCCGTGCGACCCGCGCCTTTTCCTTCTTCCCCGCGCCCGAATTTCCCCTGTTTCCGCACCGCTTTCCCCCTAATCCCCCGCAATCGCCGCCGCCCCGCGCCATCTACGGCGAGAAATCCCCACTGGCTCAGCCCTCCCCGACCCCTATAAAAGCCCCCATCGGCCTCCCCTCTCTCCGCACTACCTCCCCCTCCACTCCTCTCTCCCTCCCGGCCACTCCACCGCCGCCGCGCCGAAGCGCCCGAGCGCCGCCGCCGCCCTCCTCGCCGCCGGCCTCTTCCCGGCCGCCTCCGGTAAGGTCGCGCCCACCCTCGACTTCCCCTCGGCCCCCTCTTCCCTTTGCCGCCCTCGCCATTCGCCGCCGGCCACCGGAGCTCCGGCGGGCGTGCCGTCCCCGAGCCCCTCCCTCACCGGCCGGCCACGTCAGCATGGCCGTGCTTGCGTGGCAGCTGGCGTGCTGCCACGGCTCGGCCACCTCGGCGCCACCTCACCCCGCCCGTGCCCCGTCAGCGCCACACCCATACCCCGCCACCTCAGCGTCTCCCCTCGGCCGTGGACCCGGTCTATAGACCTCAAGCCCACATGTCAGTCTCTTGTCCAAAAATCCCTCAGGGCAGATGTCATTGCTGACGTCATAACCCGGGATTCTCAGTTGAAAAATAATTCAGCAGAAATTAAATTCTCCGCTGACGCAATAATTCAGATTTTCCTTTAGGAGAATAATTCCAAAAATTTTGTTTTTTCATTTTCTCTATTTTTTCAAACTTCTCGGAGCCCGTTCTTCTTCATCCTAACTCCGATTTAGCCCATTCAAATTTCTAAATTCATCAAAAAATCCCCTATATCTATTTCTGGCCTCAATTCAAATATTTGAAGTCAATTTGAATTTATTTGAATTTGATGGGTTATCTTCACGTGTAAACTTCGACGATTCGGGAAATTTCTTCAACGAAGATTCAAACCAAATTGAAGAGCAAGACAAGTCACACTCCTTGATCATGTGGATCCCAGTTTTCAAAATAAAATTATGTTGTTTTAAATTGTATTGCATGCATATTTTTATTCAACGTATTTCAATTCAGTTTTAAATTTAGTTATTGCATACTTGTTAATTCCTCCATTGATATTGAATTCCTCGATACCTTGTCACCCTAGAATCAAACTCTAGTTAATACATTAGTGTTGTCTAGAGAGTTTTAATCAAATGCTTAGACCTGCTTAGTTATAATATTTGTTTTGAGATACCTTTTCACATGAAATGACGAACCTTTTTACATTAAATGATAAGCTTTTCAAAGCTACTCTTGACTTTGGTGAGTCAAGGAGGTTTATGAAATATTTTGAAAACAAAATATAAAAATTGGTTTAGACTTAGGCAATTGGTTAGAATGGTGGGTGCAGGCATGCCCTGTTGGTCGGAGCCGCAGTGGTTGACTGTCGTGCACAGGGGTATGTGGTTGGGCCTAAGTCAGATTAAGGACCGGTCTGTGAGCTACTGTTGCAAAGCCCTATTGTACTACCACAAGGCTGGTATGGGACAGCCCTGGCTGAATAATTTGCGGGTCCCAACCTGAGCCATTTCGTAGGTTGAAAGTGAGCGTGGCGTAGGCCATGAGAAGTCTCACTCGGCTCAAGAGGGGGTCCCGATCTGGTGGATTCCTTACTGGGGTGAAAACTTAGTATTGGCTTGGCCAGGTTGAAGGCTTTGCATTGTAAAGGCCTTGTCATGATCTCCTCGCCGCACACCTAAGGAAGTGTGTAACTCGCGTGGCAAAACGGGATGATCGTGTCTTGTGGGTAAAGCTGTACAACCTCTGTAGAGTGTATAATCTATCCTGGATAGCCGTGCCCACGGTCATGGGCATGCTAAGTAAAAGTTTTTCATGGATTAGATTTTGCTTTTCAAAAATGATTTTCGGAAACCTTGTGAATGGATGGAATCCACGAGAGATGAAAATCTTGCGGATGGATGGAATCCGTGAGAGACTGAAACCTGGTGGATGGATGGAATCCATCAGAATTGCGCAGTGAAAGCGTGTGGATGGATGGAATCCATACGTGAACTTTTGGAAAAGATGGTCCGGGTGGGATGCCCGTGGATAGGTTGGTGTTTGGTCGGAGCCTGCACTGACGGTATTATTTTCAAATACAAGTACTGTTTTACTTACTGTATTAAATTCAGCAATTTCAATCTTTCTACTGTATTTCATTAAATGCTGTTTTATGCAAACTAACCATATAAGCCTTCCTTTGTTGCCTTTATCATTATATTGCATTTCTCCGTGTGACTTGCGGAGTACAAGTTTGTACTCACCTTGCTATCTCCACACAGAGGAAGACAACTTCGACTACAGTGAAGACTTGGACGAGTAGGCCGCGTCTTACTATCGTTTGCCTGTGGGCAGGCTCAGTGGGCTTCTTCCGCTTCGGTGTTTTTCTTCTGCTGCTTATTATTTAAAATTTGGCTTATGTGCCATCGATGTAAACTTTGGCAAACATGTCCATACTAAGTTAAATAAATTTTGTCATTATGCTTGATATTTATCTTTGTTGTTCACTGTGTGCACTAGCTGATCCTGGACTAGTGCGATTTGCACAGAGGATCCAGGAGTTGTTGCTCCGGGTTCCGACAATGGGCATGTTATGTCTAATTCTTGGAACATTGATCAATTACGTATGTTTTATATGTAAATACTTATTGTTTTCCATATTTCAATAAAGTTGCAATGTTTTCATTTCTTTTTCAATGAGTATTTTTATTGTACTTCATTATCCAAAATTTGGTCACATAATATCACTACTATCCGAACTGCTCGAAGAAATCTATTTTTCTCTTCACCTCTTCCTAGGGATATTTGTTTTACTTAATTGGCTTTAACATTCTAGCTAAAAGCTATTCGGATTGTCATCATAACCTTCATAAAGATAGTTTTCACGATAATCTGCACTCTTTCCTCAAAGGAAAACAAGTAAAAATGCAAACATATAATTGACATAGTTACTATCTTACGACCATATTAGATAGTGTTTACAAATAAAATACTGATCTAATTTGCATACATTTTCACATAATTTTTCTTGTTCTTCATGCCAATAAGTTTTTGTCATAGTTTTATTCTAATGAAGTTTTGGATCATTTCGATTATGACAATAATATCTACGGCTAGTCAAAATCATTCATTGGCTCTGCCTGATATGATTTCCTAGAAACTACTAGATCATTTCTACAACATAATCAAACAAAAACAAAAATCAACTGGTTAGAATGTTTGATGCTTACCTTCCGAAGAATCCCTAATCAAGTTCACTATGCTTTCATACCAGAGCATGATGTGGTCGCATGACTTCTGATGACTTATACAGCTCATAAAAAAATCTTTTACCACGTTTCATGAAGTTAGTCCTTTATCCTTAAGATGGATGATAGCATCGACCCATTGCCCTATCTTCCCCTCTTTCGAGGAAGACCTCCACTTTGGATTCTCAACTACAATCCAATCGGCTAAGGAGAGGCTATCTTTTTTGCTAAGTGTCATGTAGAACCACAACTTCTTCCATGATGACCACGAAGACTTGGAACACATTGAAATATATCACCCTTCCTTTCCGTCGTGGAGCCATAGATCACAACCTCGGAGTGACGCTATTGATATCCCAGATTTCCTCATCATCTTGTAGAAGTATTTGAGGAGCTACTAATTTGGTGAAATCCCCAAATATGCTTCACAGATATAGATGAAGATGCTAAATTGGCAATTGAATTGTGGGCCAGAGTAACCAATTCGATTCCATAGAACTCCAAGACTTCTAATGGGAATGGATGCGTCAGCAATCTGAATCTGCACTCTATGTATGCCCAGAAAACCAGGATTTCACCATCGTTCCCGATCAAAAAATTATCTTCGATTGCTGACTTCCGTGGGATCAAAATCCAGTCGAGAAGCAACCCTTCCTCTTCCATAGCCTTCGGCTTCTTCTATCCAAGCTCAGATGTTGACCAATCATGATCAAATCTAACATTTTGATTAAGTGCCAGAAAATCAAAAGGGGATTGCAAAGATTCAAACTATAGCTAAAGGGCCATCCTAAGGTTTGTTAATGAAAGCATGAAGCCAACAAGTAACACATCAAGGGTTTTATAAGGGTTTTCTACAACTGTAAATACTGGTTATCCAATCTGAAGCCCAATGGATATAAAGCCTTTGAATTTCCTTGTTAGTTTCTCAATTTTAAAGTGAATGAAAACTGCTTCTTTACTCTTACCGTTAAAGGAGTAGTTTCCTAATAGAAATTCAATTGGAAAAATTCCAGATTGTAAATTCACTTAAGAGTTAAGGCTAGCTTATGAGGATTGAATAAATTCTTAAATACAACTTTAATATTTAATGAAGGCCAAAAGACCCTGGTCAAAGATCCACTGTATGGCTTATCTAACCAGATGACCACTCAGAGAATTTATGAACTAGTACCTTGGCCCGCTCCCATGAAATTCCGCTCGTGCAGTGATAGAATCCATATCTTATCCACCTGAAATGGCACGACGCTTCGACCCTAAGTCTTTGACAACACCCGCCATGCAGTTGTTCCCCACGTTTGTCTCCCTCTAACAACCGATAGTCAGATGTCCTCCCTATGACAATAACCACCTCCCCGGTCAGACGCATTAGTTCCATGAGGCTTCTTCCTAGGCAAATAAACTTCAATGATATTTAAGGGATGACGAGAGAAAATAGAAGGACAAATTCAATTAAATTGAAGGCAATTCGATAATTCAAGAGTCAAGTAGATCACACGAGTTATACTCTTCCCTTTAGTGAGAAAAATATATAGATTAGGGCTAGTTTCATGTTTTTAAAAAGGCATCCTACAACCGGTTCATAGTAATAAAGAGTATCCCCATTCTCTGTTTCATGCTTTTAAAAAAGGCATTCTGTAACCAGTTTATAGTAATAAAGAGTATCCCTATTCTCTCCTACGGATTTTAACCATCTTTCTCGTATTATTTCGTAAGATCGATGGCTTGATCGTCGATACCATCCCTAGCGGGTCTAGATCGGCAATCTAGAGTTTGGGCTTGAGTGACTGCTGGATCTATTACCCACTAGTGCAAGGGATAAGAAACACTAATAATAAAATAGGCACTTTTCCAATTATCCCCTAGTTCTCGACATGGTTGGAGTTAGAGACACGGCCCATAGGCCTTGCTCATTCACTTCGGTGCACTTTTGGGTCTGAATCAGTGGAGAACCAGAAGTCAGATGATTTCCGTGGAGCAGCCGCGGCGTACGTGAGATCTCGTGGCCCAGCAAAGGAACGTGCTGCGCGGTGCAAAACTGAGCTGAAGCGCTGACTTGGAAACGGCTCCCCAATTGGCCGTTTTGCACCAAAACTTTTCGCCCTAGCTCGCACGTAGGGCTGTAAACGAGCCGAGCTCGAGCGAGCTTGGCCTTCCAGGCTTGAGCCGAGCTTGGGTTGGGGTCCGAGCCTGGACTTAGGCTCGAGCTCGGCTCGGCCTAAGCTCGAGTAGGCTCGAGCTTGACAGCAATTAAAATAATTTATTATGCACTATTTTTCAATAATAAGATAATTTTGAGTTTGAGCTCGGCTCTAGTAAACTCGATAACAGTCAAAATAATTCAAATATACATTAATTTTCAACAATAAGAAAAGCTCGAGCTCGAGTTAGTCTCGAGTAAGCTCGGTAAGAGTATATGTATCACTATTTAACCTCGAATTGAGCCTCGCGAACTATTCGAACTCGGCTTGGTAAAACTCGTAAGTTCGAGATCAAGCTCAAGTTCGGCTCATTTAAAGTTCGAGCTGAGTTCAAATCAAACCTAAAACGAATTGAATTTAAATAGTTCGCGAGCTTCGAGTTTTTTTTACAGCTTACTCGCACGCGTGCCGTAGTGTGGTGCTGCGAGATGCCGAGGGGTGGTGGGGCTCGCTACGGCGGCCTCACACAACGCCTCGACTCGCCGACTCCCACTCCGCTCGTAGCGCCTCCTCTCGCCCGTTGTTGCAGCTGCCGTCACACTCAATTCTATTACAGATCAATCTGCACTGTAAACAACCTGTCTTTTTAAACACAGTGTAAACACATAATTAGTTCCATCTGCTATCACTTAATTCTTATGCATAGTACTCTAGCTACCTCTTTCCCCAAACAACTTCCGTAGAGGGTCCAGGGACAGAAGTGAATGAGCCAGCACTAATGTACGTACACACAATACTATCTGTCGTCTACTTCATCCTGATACACAAAGAAAGTACACATGGCATTTATACAGACCTTGTAGTACACTTGACATCTATACACACCTTCTACTTCCATACAATAGCTTACCGGCCGCCTTGCAGCGAGCCGGCCGACATAGTACCGCAAGAGGCCACTGACCCAAGGAGCCCAGTCGAGTCGGTGTCTGAGAACACGAGCACCGCATCCTCTGGCAACGCCTCCTCGCCGTTCAGATAGCGGCAAACCTGTCTCATGCTGGGCCTCGTCTCCGGGCGAGCCTGGCTGCACATCAGACCCAGCCACAACACAAGCTTCACCTCCTCCTTGTCGTAGCACTCTTCCAGCCTCGGATCCACGGCCTGCAGCAGGTCGCCGTTTAGCTCACAGTCTCGAACCCACCTCACCAAGATCACGTCTGTGTCCGCCGCCTTGTCGAGCTCTATCGGCCGGCGCCCGCACGCAACCTCAAGGAGCAGCGCGCCGAAGGAGAACACATCGGCGGCCGTCGTGGCACGGCTGGTGACCGTGAGCTCGGGGGCTATGTAGCCAAGGGTGCCGGCCACGCGCGTCGTGGCCGGATTAGCGCCATGCTCGCAGAGGCGTGCGAGGCCGAAGTCGCCGAGCCGCGCGCCCATGTCGGCGCTGAGCAGTACGTTGTTGGCCTTTAGGTCGCGGTGCACGACCACGTGATCCCACTCTTCGTGCAGGTAGAGTAAGCCATGTGCCACGCCCTTGAGGATGCTGAAGCGCTGTGCCCACGTCAAAAGAGGCGCCTGTCGCTTCGTTCCAAACAGGTGCGCGTCGAGGCTGCCGTTGGGCATGAACTCGTAGACAAGGAGCAGGTCCTGGCCATGCTTGCACCACCCGCGCAGCTCGACCAGATTACGGTGGCGCATCCGCCCGAGGCTCGCGATCTCCGTGATGAACTCCTTCATCCCCTGCCTTGTGCCTCTGTGGATCCGCTTGATTGCCACCTCGTCGCCGGAGCGATGTCCAAGCACACCTTTGTACACCTGACCGAAACCGCCTGAGCCAAGAAGCCCACTTTCCTTGAACCCTTTGGTCGCCTTGTAGAGAACCTTGAATGGGAACCTGTGAGGGTGTTCCAGCTCCCAGTCCTCCGGTGTGTCGGCGAGCGCCGCCCTACGCCGGAGCCAGAGCACAGCAACCATCGCTGTAGCAATCAAAGCCAGTGTTCCTGCACAAGCCACAGCGGCAAACTTGATGATGAGGATCTTTGGAGGCAGCGTGCTCGGTTTCGGGAGTTTCGGCAATCGCCGGAGATTAATGGATTGGGCGAGTCCATTAGTCCGGAAACTCCATGCCAAGATGTAGTGCGAGCTCGCCAGCTTCCCGGTAGCGGAAGAGAAGCCGATGTACATGTTGTCTTTAAAGATTGGCAGGAGGTCAAGTTTTGTTGATATGAGCGGCCGGTGAGGCCGACCTGCCACGGACACCGGGGCGACGGTCACGTTGAGGATGTTGCTGCCGCCGTCGTAGTCTACCCACGCCTGAATTGGCTGCGCGCTCTCCAGCTTCACGGTCGCCTTCTTATTCTCGCTGGTGTAGTACGCGGCCGGCTCCGACACCTTCGACACAAGGCTGTTTATGTCGACGCCGACGTGGTTGCCATTCGTATCGTTCATCTCCAGGTCGAACACCGTGTCGAACTCGATGGCGAAGACATGGTTGGAGGGCTCCCCGTTGGTGGTTGGCCCGAGGACGCCGAGGTAGATCTCGGGGGAGGCTCCGGGGAGCGCCCTCGCTGGAGCCACCACGAAGGCCAGGCCGTGACCGCCGCAGCTCCCGTTGGTCACGATGTCAAAGACGAAGGCCGTGCTGAATGAGACCGTGCCGCCGCTCTGGTGGTCGAGCATGCGCACGGGGAAGCCGTAGAACGCGTGGCCGACGAGACGATTGCTGTCGTTGGTGAGCTGGAGCGCGCCGCCATGCAGCACCGACGCCGACCCGTCCAAGCTCAGGTTCGACGCGTGCTGGAAACCTTGGTAGATTAAGTCGACGCCATCGGCTGAGGAAAAACCGAAAGAAACAACGAGGAGGAATAGCGCGGTCAAATATAGAGCGGCACTGGATGGCAGCATTCTGAGACACCTCTCTCTCTCTCTCTCACACACACACACACAGACACGCTCTCTCAATTGCAAGCAAACTGCTGCAGTTTGGGGGTTGATTAGTGAAGCATCGATCGTCCCGTGGTTTGACTAGAATATTGACTTGCTATTTTTTTTTGAAGACGGCACACGGTGCGCCCTACCTGTCATGGGGCGCGTACGTTATGTATGACTGGCTCCATGGTCTCATCATCAGCTCTCTGTGCCATTCTAATTCGTAGGTCAAGTCCGACAACAGGCGCATCAATTGACAGGAGTGAAAGTGAAGAACACAAAAGATTGATGTAAATGCCAACCTACCCACCGACAAAGTTGGTCAAGTCGTCCAGGTTTGATATAGTAGAACTGGGAGTTTTTTTTTAATAATCTATTTTTTATTTCGAATTAGCAAAGTTGGTCAAGTCGTCCAAATTTGATAAAGTAGAACTGAGAGTTTTTTTTAAAAAATAATCTATTTTTTATTTCGAATTAGCAAAGTTGGTCAAGTCGTCCGGGTTTGGTAAAGTAGAACGAGAGTTTTTTTTTAAAAAATAATCTATTTTTTATTTCGAATTAGCAAAGTTGGTCAAGTCGTCAGGGTTTGGTAAAGTAGAACGAGAGTTTTTTTTTTAAAAATAATCTATTTTTTATTTCGAATTAGCAAAGTTGGTCAAGTCATCCGAGTTTGGTAAAGTAGAACTGAGAGTTTTTTTAAAAATAATTTATTTTTTATTTTGTATTACAGTAATATATCTATATTTTTTATTTCACATTAATGACCTTCTGTCACTCCACCGTTGAGCGACTTGGGCTAGTCGCCTAACAGATGGACGATAAGTGTCTAAGTCACTTAACGGTTGAGCGACCCGGCCCAAGTGTCAAAGTAGCTCAACCGTTGAGTTACTTTGACACTTGTCGCTCAACTCATATACACCGTACTGCTCAAATATTTCAAAGAAAGGTATGCAAATGCGCTAAGTGTTCAAGTCACCCATTGATTGAGCGACTAGTACTAGAAACTCAACCATTGAGCGACAGAGTGTCATTAGTGTAAAATAAAAAAACGAAAGTATATTGCTATAATTCGAAATAAAAAATAGATTTTTTTAAAAAAAAATATTCGTAGAACCGATTCGTATGTCTGGTCTGGCTATGGAGTCAGACTTGGGACATCCTCCAGCTTCAAAATGAAAGAAGAGGCAAAAACTCCATTGGCATTGGTGGGTACAAAGGTGACGAGGTAACATGATCGGACAAGGATTGCCCGCAGTCAAGTCGTCGTCTGTTTTTTCATTATCCCTCAGACAAGGATTCGCCGCCGCCAAGTCGTGGTCTGTTTTCCTGTAAACAAATGCGAGTATGCGACTCGACTCGAACAAGCACAACTGAGCTTTGGTGGGATGAAATTGTTCTCAGTTGACTTTCTTGCAGCTACCCAAGGTCGTCTCTGTCTTGTTGAAGATCGATAATTAAAGAACCATAGGACGACAACCAAATTGTTAGAATCTCGTCCTGGCCAAAATATATACTCTTATCATTATGCTGTTATGCATGCATGGTAGATACGTAGACAAACATTTTCATGTAGAAAGAACACTAAATTGAATTTCATGTAGAAAGAACACTAAATTGAATTTCATGATCTTTATTTAAAGGATACAATTTGTGAAATGCATGTGGTAAGAACAGCAAGCGGAGACAACACAGATCCCAAACGATTGAGCTGCAGGTCAGTACTGCAGAAAACAAATTTTGCATTCATGAATATAATGAACTTACTATAATACACCTTCATAACATTGTCTTGCTCCTGTCTTTTGCATCACTTACTGTACTTCATATTGCAAAAGTTTCCATCTGATCCTGTTCTTTGACACACAAAAACACAATGAATCGCATAGGGAAAGTTAACGATATAATTTTTTTAGCAATATTGTAAAATTTATCATCCTCTTGGTCAAAACATATTCATTTTCCCTTTTTAAAGTATTAAAAGCAGTTCAGGAATAAGGTACTTGAATAATGGAAATATTCAATTGGTATTGAGCAAGTCAAAACTATAATATCTATTCTGAAGTTTGCCATACAACATTTTTGTACTTGGATTCTCTCCTGGGTATATCTTATTACATGGCACTCCTCATAGAAATATCTTTTCTGTCCTGGTGTATTTGGCACTTCTGAGGTGTTGTACTGTTGGATCATCTATTCACTATTCAATGTCAAACAGGCTATAGTTCATATTAAGTTCTAGTTTGGTTGTGAATATAGATAATGATGTAGTTTTTTATCATTAATTAATACTATTATTGTCATTTCAATATATTCAAGTGCTTCACCATGTCTATCTGTGTGATTTAGCTCATACTTTAAACTTATCAAATTTTTTGTATTGTCTATTCCCATCTTATATCGTATGCAATGTGCATGTTGTATAGGAAATTGGTCTATTGGCTATACCGCAGTAACTGGTGGTGAAAACATATCGAACTATTTGTAATGTATAGTTCATTTTTGCAGTGAAAGGGGTCATTTGCTTATGCATGGGCCAGATTCCTTGCAGCTTCCTTCTCGGGATGTTTCAAAGCCCATCATTCTTCCTATCTATGATGTTATCAAGTCTTAGTCGACAGGGCAGCTAGCAAGTTTTCAAAAATTTGGTATTGGGGCTATTCGAGCTAAAGTACTCACTGCTGCTAGTTTTTCTCCCAGATTTTGCAACCTAAAGTACTCTTCTCCATTTGAGGAACTCCAATTTCTGAATTCTCATCAGAAGAAGTTTGATCAATGTCACCTGCAGTGTGAGGTTAGGGAATGAAATGGGCACCGGCAACCCCAGGTCAGCCGCGTTGTCTGCATGGATAGTCGTTGCACTCATAACAGCCATAGCTGGTGTTGTGGTCTTCTTGCTCAGCGACAAGCTCAGCTACCTCTTCATCATATTGGCTACCGATGCCCTGTTATTTCTGGGTAGTGTATTAGTGCTTGTTTTAGGTGGTTGTACTTGCAGTTCATAGGAAATTTAGCATGTTTAATCTGTTTCAGCACGATGCATGCTAATTCAGTGGAAATTCAGTTGGTTAAATCCTGAAGTTGATTTTGGGAATTCAAAGATCAATGCAATCTGAATTGAGCCTGGTTCTATTTTCTATTTGTTGCTTATAAGAATAGCCTGTCTATGATGCTTCAAACGACAGTTAGTCCATTACTGTCAATGATGCCGATGTTGAAGGCATCTAATCTCATGCACCCACGATTATGATCCAATTAATCGAGTGCCATGTCAACGACCTTTTACATGATTTCCTCTATTCCGTAATGGCCACATATCCATGTAGGCACGTGTAAATATTCTAAGACCCTTCCTAAAAGCAGTCGTGATCTTTAAATTCCTTTCTGTAATAATTGATACATTAAAAAATAGATAAAAGCCAAGCCAATTATTAAAATAACAAATGAAGCCGCCAAGAAGTTCATCACAAAAATGTGATTACAAGATTTGGTGTTCCTAGTCGTATAATAATAGACAACAGTACCCAGTTTTCAACCAGAAATTTCCAGAATTTTTTTGAGAATCTAAGCATCAATGGCATGTTACGTTGTAGTGGCTCACTCACAAAGTAACGGGGTAGTAGAAAGAGCCAATAGCATACTAATATAATGGATCAAGCACCAAGTGTTTGACCATTTAATACAATGGTCAGGAGTTTGGGTTCAAGAATTTCTCTCTGTATTATGGGCAATTCAAACCACAACCAGTCGTGTGCTCGGTGAAACACCTTTTTTTAGTTTACAGTGCTGAAGCCATGCTTTCTCTTGAATTAAATATTTGCTCTACTCGTATAGATTGTTATAATGGTAATGATCAAGTAGAACGAAGGGTTGATGACATCAATTTCCTTGAAGAACAGTGAAATGCAACCCTAATACGATCGATAGTCTACCAACAAGCCATGCAAAAGTACCACAGTAATAAAGTATAGCCTCATAGCCTAGTTGTAGGTGATCTAGTTCTCAGAAAATTTGAAACCAGGCAAATTACAATAAACTTTCGCCTAAATAGGAAGATCGTTACACTATGGTTGAAGTCACTAGACTAGGCTCGGTATGATTGACTATATCATATGGGCATGTTATGTCTAATTCTTGGAACATTGATCAATTACGTATGTTTTATATGTAAATACTTATTGTTTTCCATATTTCAATAAAGTTGCAATGTTCTCATTTCTTTTTCGATGAGTATTTTTATTGTACTTCATTATCCAAAATTTGGTCACATAATATCACTACTATCCGAACTGCTCAGAGAAATCTATTTTTCTCTTCACCTCTTCCTAGGGATATTTTTTACTTAATTGGCTTTAACATTCTAGTTAAAAGCTATTCGGATTGTCATCATAACCTTCATAGAGATAGTTTTCATGATAATCTGCACTCTTTCCTCAAAGGAAAATAAGTAAAAATGCAAACATATAATTGACATAGTTACTAAACCACTCGGGGCTTGAAGGATTTATTTCTTACTTCTATATTATGTTTTTCTATTGTTTAAGCCTGGTCGAGACATGGATAACCTCCTATTCAAAATATCTCCTCTCTGCACATGGTCCTACCCACTGCAAGGAGTTTTCTAGTGACAGCATTTTTCCAACAATCTTTGCTACCAGCTAAAACTCAAGAGCGAATATATTTCTAGGAGTTTTGTTCATGCCTTTAGTCCCCAGTTATCTTACGACCATATCAAATAATGTTTACAAATAAAATACTGATCTAATTTGCATACATTTTCACATAATTTTTCTTATTCTTCATGTCAATATGTTTTTGTCATAGTTTTATTCTAATGAAGTTTTGCATCATTTCGATTATGACAATAATATCTACGGCTAGTCAAAATCATTCATTGGCTCTGCCTGATATGATTTCCTAGAAACTACTAGATCATTCCTACAACATAATCGGAGTTCACTGATTAAAATAAGATACATCTTATCTTGGTCTACTGTTTTCTTAGGAAGTTTTACTACCAAACAAGCAGTTGGGGGCTAGGAAAGATACGAGTACTCATTTAAGTTGAAGAATTGACGTAAACTTTGTTGATAATAAAGGTAAATTTTTTACATACGAGTACTTCATATTACATTTATACTAAACTACTACTCGAAGCCACCATACTAGCCGATATGCGATGGGGACCCAACCTTCTTCTTCTCTACTATCTGGTTCCCGAAGGGTTTCATCTCTTTGAAGAACTTAGCAGCTTATTCCTTCAAGCAGTCAAACTCCGCTTTGAGTGCTTGAGGATTGAGATTGGGTTTTGCAACTTTAAGCTTTCTTTAGCAAAGCTTACTCCATCAGTGATAGCATCTCTCATAGTCTGCTCATAGTAACTCCGAGCAATGGCAAGTAGACTTTGAAGGTGTTCAAGTTGTCGACTAAGGCAACTCACCTTCTCGATTATTTCTTTTGAGGAGTGTGCAATTGCTTTCAAGCCCATCTCGGCAAGTATGCAATTGAAGAAGGCAATTTTGTCTTAAGAGATCCCTTGATCTCCTTCCTCTTCTCCTCCTTGAAGCTAAGAGATTTCTCCAATCCTTCAACTTTGATAGCTTGCTCTGTGCAAGTAATCCCAAGCTAAACACAATTACTTATAACCAAAGTAAGATTGGTTGGATTTTTGAATAGTTACTTTAGTTCTTCTTCTCAAGTGCTTCAACTGATCGTTTATGTTGAAGGACATTGTTCTCTAACCTAGTTGGCCAGTCTTCAATCGACCGATCCCTAGCTTCTGGATGACAGCACTCTTTGCCTTTGCCTCTACTTCATAGTCTTCTAGTTCTATTGACCACAACAAAGGATAGAAATGAGAAAAAACAAGCAAAGATAAAAAAGCAACAAAAACAAGAAGAAAATGCTTACTTCTCAATTGCAGGCTTTTCCCTTAAAAGTTTTGAGAAGCTACTCTTCTCGATCAAAGTAGACCTGAGCAGCTCACTCTCCTTCTTGAGAGTTTCTTCAAGCTTCATAATAGTGCTCCCCAACCTGTTAACATATGAAAAAAAAATCTAAGTATAAAAATTCACGGCTAGGAGGTAATGAGAAGAAACATCATTACCAATCATCGGTTTCTCAACAAAGGGTACCCTTTTCTTTCTCCACGGATAATATTCATCTGGTCATCTATCCAGCCAGAACGATGCTCTTCACCATGTGTAGAAAAGAAAAGAGGAGAAAAAGAAACTTAGAAAAGTTTCAAAAAATCCAAAATGCATCTTAAAGTGGTCCTGAGAACTTACTTGGACTACTTTATCAGCATATCTAGAGTAGAGCACCTTGAGACCTGTCCTCAACTCATAATCTGAGATCCTCCTCCACCAAAGTTCCTCAATCCTTTGGTTGTTAAAGATACAAAGCTGGTCAGGATGTCTCTTGGTTGTGAAGACTTCCTGATGAAGGAAGAGCTTTTCACTTCAAGCCCTCTAAAGAAAGGAGGAAGCATACCTACTCCCTTCTCTTCAACCACTTTCTTCTCAGCAGCGACCAGGTCCTGTCGAGACTTCTCCTCCACCTCTACATCCTTTGACAGGGTTGAAGTCCCCAAAGATTCCCGAGTTGTAGCAGCTGATATCGATTTCTCCATCTACTCGAGGGCTGCCTTAATCACTTAGATCAAAATTGACGGAAGTGGTAGAGGTGCTACAAAGAAACAAGAACAAGAAGGAAGAAGTAAGGACTTCAAAACTCAAAAAAAAAAACCAAAGGTATGAATTTACATGAATTTTATTAGTGCATACCTGGTCTTTATTATTTTGATATTAAAGCGCCCTAGAGCATAGTTCAAAGTGCTTGGCTTCCTCTTTTTCTTGTCAATTGACTTCACCAGTACCGTACTAGTAGGGCTGGTTAGACCCTTTGAGTCCTCCGACTGGATATGCTTATCCTTAGTCGGATCCTTCAAAATGTGGTTGGAAATAGCTTTTTCGACCACCTACTGAAAAGATGGAGCTCCCTCAACCACTAGAACAACCATCTCCTTTGATACACTTGAATCTTGAGGGATGGCCACCGGGGCTTCAATCCAGTCAGTCATGACTGTCTCAGAACCCACGGTCAATGAACTTGGTATCACCATTGGCTCTATAGTCGTAGTGGCTCCGATCAGTGACTCTTCCTTCTCTTTCGCCTTGTCACCGACCGAGGTGAGCTCGGCAACGAAAACCTTCATATATGAAATATACTCTCATCAGTGTGTTTTCTCTATTCTCCTCACAAGAGAAGGTGTAGGATTATAAGAAAAACTCTCAAAGTCATAGTAGAAGCCTACCTCCGAGGGAATTTTGATTTTAGAAGCTTGTGCTATCAGAGGAGTGGTTCCAGGAGCAGTCAAAGCAGCACTTAGAGGGCTAGTTGGAGTAGTGGTTGATGGAGCATGATGTGATCTTGATGCTCTATACGACTTCCTCACACTTTGATGCCTATTGGAACTCAGAGGAGCATCCTCCGAGCTCTTAGTCAACTCATCACTCTCCAACCTGGCCATCTATACATCATAAGAGTATTACAACACACTGATCAGAAAATATAAAAGTGATGAAAAGAGTTATTATTTTATCTTAAGTCTTTTGATCCTATCCTTTGGAGAGGTAGTGGCTAGGATCAAGGGCACTTCTTCCTTCTGATCGGGCTCTCCTTGACCCTTTCTTTCACCTTAGTAGGATATAGCTCTATGAAATGAAGGAAGAAGAAAAACCTTAAGTTCATAGAAACTTAACCAACCAAAAACAAAAATCAACTGGTTAAGAATTTTTGATGCTTACCTTCCGAAGAATCCCTAATCAAGTTCACTATGCTCTCATACCAGAGCATGATGTGGTCGCATGACTTCTGATGACTTATACGGATCATAAAAAAAATCTTTTACCACGTACCATGAAGTTAGTCCTTTATCCTTAAGATGGACGATAGCATCGACCCATTGCCCTATCTTCCCCTCTTTCGTGGAAGACATCCACCTTGGATTCTCAACTACAATCCGATCGGCTAAGGAGAGGCTATCTTTTTTGCTAAGCGTCATGTAGAACCACAGCTTCTTCCATGATGACCGCGAAGACTTGGAACACATTGAAATATGTCACCCTGCCTTTCCATCTGGAGCCGTAGAGCGCAACCTCGGAGTGACGCTGCTGACATCCCAGATTTCCACATCATCTTATAGAAGTATTTGAGGAGCTCCTAATTTGGTGAAATCCCCAAATATGCTTCACAGAGATAGATGAAGATGCTAAATTGGCAATTGAATTGTGGGCCAGATTAACCAATTCGATTCCATAGAACTCCAAGACTTCTAATGGGAATGGATGCATCAGCAATCTAAATCTGCACTCTATGTATGCCAAGAAAACCAAGATTTCACCATCGTTCCCGATCAAAAAATTCTCTCTGATTGCTGACCTCCATGGGATCAAAATCCTGTCGAGAAGCAACCCATCCTCTTCCATAGCCTTCGGCTTCTTTGATCCAAGCTCAGATGCTGACCAATCGGTGATCAAATCTAACATTTTGGTTAAGTTCCAAAAAAATCAAAAGGGGATTGAAAAGATTCAAATTATAGCTAAAGGGCCACCCTAAGGTTTGTTTATGAAAGCTAAAGCCAACAGGTAACACATCGGGGGTTTTATAATGGTTTTCTAACATTGTAAATAGTGGTTATCCAATCTGAAGCCCAATGGATATAAAACCTTTTAGTTTCCTTATTAGTTTCTCAATTTTGAAGTGATTGAAACTGCTTCTTTACTCTTACCGTTAAAGGAGTAGTTTCCTGATAGAAATTCAATTGGAAAAATTTTGGATTATAAATTCACTTAAGAGTTCGGACTAGCTTATGAGGATTGAAGAAATTCTGAAATACAACTTTAATATTTAATGAAGCCCAAAAGACCCTGGTCAGAGATCCACTGTATGGCTTACCCAACCGGATGACCACTTAGAGAATTTATGAATTGGTACCTTGGCCAGCTCCCATGAAATTCTCCAGTGCAGTGATAGAATCCATATCTTATCCACCTGAAATGGCACGACGCTTCGACCCTAAGTCTCTGACAACACCCGCTATGCAGTTGTTCCCCACATTTGTCTCTCTCTCTTACAACTGATAGTCAGGCGTCCTCCCTATCACAATAACCACCTCCCCGGTCAAACGCGTTGGTTCCATGAGGCTTCTTCCTAGGCAGATAAACTTCAATGATATTTAAGGGATGACGGGAGAAGATAGAAGGACATATTCAATTAAATTGAAGACAATTTGATAATTCAAGAGTCAAGTAGATCACACGAGTTATGCTCTTCCGTTTAGTCAACAATAAAAAAACCTCGAGCTCGAGTTCGACTCGAGTACGCTCGGTAAAAGTTAATATGTATCACTATTTAAGCTCGAATTGAGGATCGTGAACTATTCGAACTTAGCTCGGTAAAGCTCGTAAGCTTGAGATCAAGCTCAAGTTCGACTCATTTAAAGTTTGAGCCGATTTCGAATCAAGCCTAAAACGAATCAAACTTGAATAGTTCATGAGCTTCGAGCTTTTTTACAGTCTTACTCGCACACGTGCCACAGTGGGGTGCTACGAGACACCGAGGGGCGGTGGGGCTGGGGCTCGCTACGGCGGCCTCACGCAATGCCTCTACTCGCCGACTCCCACTCCGCTCGTAGCGCCTCCTCTCGCCCGTTGTTGCAGCTGCCGTCACACACAATTCTATTACAGATCAATCTGCACTGTAAACAACATGTTTCTTTAAACACAGTGTAAACACTTAAATTAGTTCCATCTGCTATCACTTTAATTCTTATGCATAGTACTCTAGTTACCTCTTTTCCCCGAACAACTTCTGTAGAGGGTCCAGGGACAGAAGTGAATGAGCCATCACTAACGTACGTACACACAATACTATCTGTCGTCTACTTCATCCTGATACACAAAGAAAGTACACATGGCGTTTATACAGACCTTCTAGAACACATGACATCTTTACACACCTTCTACTTCCATACAATAGCTTACCGGCCACCTTGCAGTGAGCCGGCCGACATGGTACCGCAAGACAGTGAGCCGGCAAGACATGGTACCTTCGTCGTCTGTTTTTTCAATATCCATCAGACAAGGATTGGCTGCCGCCAAGTCGTGGTCTATTTTCCTGTAAACAAATGCGAGTATGCGACTCGACTAGAACATGCACAACTGAGGTTTGGTGGGATGAAATTGTTCTCAGTTGACATTCTTGCAGCTACCCAAGGTCGTCTCTGTCTTGTTGAAGATCGATAATTAAAGAACCATAGAACGACAACCAAATTGTTAGAATCTCGTCCTGTCCAAAATATATACTCTTATCGTTATGCTGTTATGCATGCATGGTAGGTACTGTTAGGAAATCTGGGCCTGAGCCAGCAGCCCTGGCCCATAGTGGGCACCTCACCGGAGATTATAAATAAGGAGCCGTACGGGCATATTTTGTACGCATGCAATCAGAAATCAATAAAAAAAGACCAGCAGTTCTCTCTACCTCTCTGTGTGTTTTCTCAATCTATTATTCTCTCTTCTGTAATTGATTCGTTTCGTTCTAAGCAGAGGAATCGATCAGACTGGTCGCCAGCGACGGTTTACTCAACATGTTATTAGCACGACTTTGCTCCGGTGTATCGAAGGTAATCATCGAAGCCTAATAGACTGAATTATCTAGAACGTTGTAAATTCGCAATTTCGTGTTCGACATTGGTTTTTCTACAGTGCAAATCCGCTCTAATCTACCGCGAGCAGACTTGAAGTCGCCGGCATAATGTCGATCGGTAGATTGCATACAGAGTAGATGTTGATTGCACTGTAGATTGAAAAAAAAGAAAAAAAAGAAGAATCACACATGGTCAGCTTTGTACAGTCGCCGTGCGCAAAGAGACCGTCAGTCGCTGGCTCACCGCCAGCCACCGGCCCTCCTCCCCGAGCGCGCCATCGATGGTGGGCCGAAGCCACGGCGGGCACCACCTCGGCCGCTGCGCGCGCTGTCGGATCCACGCTCGAAGCATCCGCCGCCAGTTGCAGCACGGCATGCCGCCGCCGAGCCCCGCTCGGCCGTCTCCCGGCCCGAATTCCGAGGCTGACCACTACTTTGCTTGGTTAGTCGGCCGGCTCCCGAGCCCGAAGCCACTGGCGCCGCCCCGCAAGGCCAGCCGCCTCTTCCTGAGGATCTGCCCACAGCTGAGCGCCGCTCGCCCGAGGATCTACCGGCATCACCGAGCTCCGCTCAGCCACCGCTTCACTCGCCGCCAAAGCTGACCGCCGGATCCACCACATCCCGGCCTAGCCTGAACGCCGCCGTCGCTGCCTCCCGCATGAGGCGCCGCCGCCCCGCACGAGGCGCCGCCCGTAGCCAAGCGCTGCCTCGACCCAGCCTGCAGCCGACCGTCGCTTGGCCACCGGCCCCGCCATCTTGTGCCGGCCCTGCCGCCGGCTACCGTCGCCGCTCCGTGTGCGCGCCGCCCGAGCCGGTCGCTTGGGCTGCTGCCGCCGCCGCCAAAGAAAACGGGGGTAGGGGAAACCCTACCCCTTGATGCTTTAAGCCAGTGCATGGGCCAGGTGGGCCGAAAAGAAAAGAAAACGGGCCGAATTTGCGGCCCGGACAGAAGCGCTGGCAATCTTGCAGAAAAGCCCTGAAAACTTTAAGAATTACCGAAGAGTCCTTAGAATTTGCATATAAGTCCCGAATTTTGCAGAAAGGGCCTCGTAGTTCTAAAAATTACGAATAGATTCTTAGATTTACGAACAGGTCCTTAATTTTTCAGAAAACCCCACGAAAAATCAGGAAATTACGCCAAATTTTTCTCTAAACTGAAAATTTGCGTAGAGACCCTCGAAAATTGTAGAATTTGCTAAAAATTCATATTTTAGCATAATAGGGCCTCGGGAATCCGAATTTTGAATCAATTTTAGCATTTGATGCATATCTATTTCTGCCATTATTATTTTCTATATTTTCTGTATTTATTTGTTGTTTTGGTTAATTGTAATTGTTTAAAATTGCTTTTAATCACTGAAATTAGCAGTAAAATTTGTATAAAATTCATAGAAAATTATGGAACATTACGAGAATCTTTTGTACCACTTATTTACCTGCAGTAAATTATTCCATGCACGTTTACCAGCAGTAAACTTATTTATTCCTTTCATACACATGTAGATGACTGGCATCACAAACTGGGAGTTCGAGGAGCTGGCCCAGTATGGCCAAAAGTATCTGACGTGGGCTTCCGATGTCGAGATAGTGCTTGGAGCTAAGAAGCTCCGCGCGGCTATGGGATTGGCGGACCACATGACGCCTAACCCACGCCTGAGGAGAATGATCAGGCACTTCATTTTCTCAGGCACCACCTCTGCCTCACTTTCAAGAATGAGTGCATGGCGGAGAAGAGCGCGCTAGCACTCTGGACCGCACTCAAGAAGCGATTTGACAGGCTAAAATACACCATTTTTTTCTTAAGCAGAGCAAGAGTGGATCAGACTGAGGTTTGCCGACTTTAAGAAGGTCGGGGAGTACAATTCTGCCTTGTACAGAATTTGTACCAATCTTCAACTCTGTGGCAAGCAAATCACAGACGAGCAGAAAATTGAGAAGACCCTATCCACCTTCCACCCCAATGCAGTACAATATGCTCGCAACTATCGTCAAGACGGCTACAAGGAGTACACCGAATTGATTAATATGATACAGGTTGCGGAGGCTTAGAACGAAATTTTCCACAAGAATTACGTCACTTAGTCACTAGGGAGCTCCGCTGGCCATGAGGCCAACATCGAGAGCTACAAGGTGCGAAAGCCCTTGATGAAGAGAAGGGGGAAGAAGGGTAAGGCCGTTGCCCAGAAAGGCAAGTCAGATGCTCCGAGTGACAAAAAGGCAAAGAGGAGTGGTAAAACCTATGGCCAGTAGAACCCAGGTTGCCACAAGTGTGGCAAGTGAGGGCATTGGTCGCGGATCTGTAAGGAGCTGCAGCATGACATCGATGCCTTCCAAGCCCAGAAGAAGAAGGATGGCAAAGGGCAGCCTGAAGCCCACTTTGCATCAGTTGTGGGGGAGAGCTCTAAGTAGCTGCCCGCGTTGATGGAGGTTGAGACCATCCCGGCAGTAGCAGTAGCACCCCCTTCGACTTAGAGGCAGCCACTGCCATGATTTCTCTCGAAGAGCAGATCGCTCCCGAGAAAATAGCAGAAGAAGTCTCTAGATTCAATCTGATGCACAGAATGTATTAGACTTTAATTGTCATTTATTTTATGTTAAAAGGACAAGTTAGAACTTGCATGGATGGTACTTTAGCATTTGTTTTCTCGTGATGGTTGGATGATTTTGAATAATTCATTCATTTATTCAGTTTATGATGGCATGATATGTTCTGATATTGAAGTATTTTATTTATGTATTGAATACCTTCTAATACATGTTAATAAAATACCTTATATTAGAACACGTGTGGCGCCCTATGGAGGAATTGTGCTTAACCGACAGCGGCACAACGAATACCATCTTAAGAGAGACTAAGTATTTTCAGTCGATTCGTAAGAATGCTGGCAGCCTTACGACAATCGTCGGAAGCGATGCTTGTATAATTGGTTCAGGAAGAGCCATAATTATACTCCCAATGGGCACAACTTTGGTCATTGAAGAAGCCTTATTGTACCCAGAATCGACTAGAACTCTCCTAAGTTTTAAGAATATTCGCGCCAATGGTTTCCATGTTGAGACTGAAGAAGAGTACAGTAAGGAATACCTGCTCATTACGAAGTGTGAAGAGAATGGAAAAAAGGTATTAGAAAAACTTCCTTCACTAGAAACTAGGCTATATTATACCAACATCAAGGCACCTGCAACCTACATTGTCCTGAAGACAGTATTTAGAAGCTTTGAACTCTTCTGTCTCTAGCATGACAGATTAGGCCACTCAGGTCTTAGAATGATGAGAAATATAATCAATAATTCACAAGGGCATAATATTAATGTAAAGAATTTCCCGAATCACAAAGATTTTGTGTACCCTGCATGTGCCACTGGGAAATTAATTACTAGATCCTCCACTATGAAAGTGAAGGATGAAGTCCCTGCATTCCTGGAACGCATCCAAGGAGACATTTGCGGTCCCATTCAGCCTATTTCAGGGCCATTTAAGTATTTCATAGTGCTCATTGATGCTTACTCGAAATGGTCATATGTGGGTTTGTTGTCCACAAGAAACCATGCTTTCGCAAAGCTGATCTCGCAGATCATTCGCATCAAAAATGTCATCCCTGATCATCACATCAAGTCCATCAGAATGAACAATGCCGGAGAATTTACTTCAAAGGAATTTGATGATTATTGCATGGCGATGGGGATTGCAGTTGAGCAATCGGTACCGCATGTCCGTACATAGAATGGTTTGGCAGAGGCATTAATCAAGAGAATTAAATTTATTGCCCGACCCCTTTTGCCGAATGTTAGGTACACACAGTCCTACATGCAGCGAGTCTCACCAACTTTAGACCATCGGCCTACAACATCCATTCACCTATGCAACTAGCGCAAGGGTCACCACCGAAAATTTCTCATCTCAGGAGGTTTGAATGCAAGGTTTATGTACCTATACCCCCTCCGCAGCGTACTGCAATGGGCCCTCTCCATAAGACTGGGATATACATTGGTTATGAGACTGCATCCATAATTAGGTATTTGGAACCCATGTCGGGAGATTTGCATACCGCCCGCTTCGTTGATTGCATTTTTGATGAGAATAATTTCCCGATATTAGGGGGAGAAAATCAACCCTTGATGAAAAATATCACGAAATTACGTGGCAAGCCACGGAAATTCATGCACATGACCCGCACACCAGTGAAATAGAGAAAGAGGTCCAGAAGATCATTGACTTGTAAACATTAGCAAACCAGCTGCCTGATCACTTTAGTGATTTGAAGAGCGTGACTAAGTCGCATGTGCCTGCACGCAATGCACCGGAGAGGGTTGAAATACCAAATAAAGCAGAAGGTATCCCTAACCCCATCCAGAGGCCTCAGAATAAAAGGATGAGAACTTTGGCTCCTCGAATCCCAAGTAACCGGGGACGCCCGGCAAAAAAGGACAAGAAAGACTTATCACAGCCAATCACTGAAGTCCCAAGAATGAGAAAGGGAGCTAGTTGAGACCTGACACTAGTATGACACCTTCAGAAAAAGGGCATACTGGATCTGAACATCCCCATGGAAGAAGAAAACGGTATGGATGTGTGAGCACACATTGGAGCTGAAAAACTAAAGGGACTTGCCACCGCAATTGGTAGAAGCGATGTGCAAGGAGAAGCTCCAGAAGAAGCAATCGCTCTAGAAGAAGCAACTCATGAAGAAATAGCTTTAAATTATGTGCACACGGGAGAATCCATGAATAGGACAACAGCCAATGTTGATATCTACTTCGCAAAGAAAATTGTCACAATCATCGATCTTGGTCCCGAGCCTGCATCGCTCGCTGAATGTAAGAAAAGACTAGATTGGGAAGATTGGAAGAAGGCAATAGAAACTAAATTGCTATCTCTGAACAAAAGAGAGATGTTTGGGCCCGTATGCTGCACACCTCCCCATGTGCACCTTGTAGCGTATAAGTGGGTATTTGTTCGAAAGAGAAATGAAAGAAACGAAGTAGTGAGATACAAAGCAAGGCTCGTAGCACAAGGTTTCACTCAACGTCCTGGAGTTGATTATGAAGAAACCTACTCCCTAGTCATGAGTGGAGTTACCTTTAGATATTTGATCTCAATGGCAGTGAACTTGAATTTAGAAATGAAATTGATAGATGTGGTAACTGCATACCTTTATGGAAACTTGGATTTGGAGATTTATATGAAGATCCCTGAAGATATCCCTCTCCCAAACCAAGACAGAGCAAATAGTAATATGTACAGTGTGAAGCTCAGAAAGTCCATGTATGGACTGAAGCAATCTGGCAAAATGTGGTATAATCGCTTAAGCGACTTTCTCTACAAGAAAGGCTACATGAACAATGAAGACTGTCCTTGTGTGTTTATACGACAATCTCAGAATGGAATTTGTATAATCTCAGTGTATGTAGATGAACTGAATATCATCGGGACAATGGAAGATATAAGAGAAGCAAGCTCCTACTTGGAGTCAAAATTTGGAATGAAAGATTTGGGCAAGACCAAATTCTGCTTAGGTCTGCAGCTCATGCATGTCCTTGAAGGAATATTAGTACATCAATCAGCCTACACCCAGAAGGTGTTAGAAAGGTTTAGCTTTAAGAAGGCATACCCATCAAAAGTACCGATGATCGGGAGGTCTTTACAACAAGAAAATGATCCTTTCCGACCTAGGAAAGAGGGGGAGGAAGTCTTGGGACCGGAATTCCCATACTTAAGTGCAGTGGGAGCACTTATGTACTTAGCAAACTGCACTAGACCGGACATTGCATTTGCCGTGAACCTGTTAGCAAGGTATAGTGCAGAGCCTACCAAAAGGCACTGGCAAGGCATATAGGACATCTTCCAAACCTCCAAGGAAGCAAGGACCTTGGGTTGTTCTATAGAAAGAATCAAGATCTGAACTGGATTGGCTATGCAGATGCCGGGTACCTGTCTGACCCGCACACCGCAAGGTCACAAACAGGCTATGTATTCCTATGTGGTGGAACTGCAATTTCTTGCAAATCGTCCAAGCAAAGTCTCGTAACGACTTCGACAAACCACTCAGAAATTATAGCACTGTGTGAAGCCGCACGTGAATGCGCTTGGCTCCGACGAATGATTCACCATATCCAGCAGTCATGTGGAATGAACATTGTGCAAACCCCCACAATTATCTATGAAGATAATGCAGCTTGCGTTGTACAAGTGCAGACGGGCTATGTGAAGAGTTATCTTACAAAACATATCAACTCCAAGTTCTTCTATGCTCATGAACTACAAAAGATGGACGAGATTAAAGTATTGCATACTAAGTCATGTGAAAATCTGGCAGATTTATTCACTAAATCACTCCTTGCATCTAGCCTTGAAAGGTGCGTGCGAGGAATTGGAATGATAAGACATAGAGAAGTGCAGAATTCAAGGGGAGAATTCTCTCAAGTCCGTTAGTAAATCTTGATCATGAAGATTAAGTACCCAAAAGAATAAAGTCCTGAAGACTGAATGAAATTGGATGAATTGTACTCTTTTTCCCTTGACGAGTTTTCCTGAAGTTTCTCGACCAAGGTTTATAATGAGGCAATTCATACAACGCAGCATAACATGTACTATGAACTCTTTCTCCAAATTTTCCCACTGGGTTTTTATGAAGTTTTAACGAGGCATGAACATGTCGGATGAGTGCCCAAGGGGGAGTGTTAGGAAACCTAGGCCTGGGCCAGCAACATTGGCCGATAGTGGGCACCTCACCAGAGATTATAAATAGGGAGCCGTACCGGCATATTTTGTACACATGCAATCAGAAATCAATAAAGAAAGACCAGGAGTTCTCTCTACCTCTTTGTGTGTTTTCTCAATCTATTATTCTGTCTTCTGTGATTTATTTGTTTCGTTCTAAGCAAAGGAATCGATCGGACTGGTCACCAGCGAAAAACACTACTCATACTGTAATTTGGAGGTTCTGAATTTTTATACATTTTCAACAATAGCAAAAAAATACCTTTGTTACATTCAACAAAAATGAAGTTTTTGTTATTTAACATAATTAATGTACATAAAACATTGTAAATTCAAACATGAGAAATATATAATTAGATATTTAAAAAAATATGGAAGTATTACACCCAAAACATTCAATTCAAGGACTGGGATTTAGGAATTTTAATCATAATTTTAAAGTTTTAGTCAAGTTCAAAACTCCAACTAAATCAACAGTCATCCATGCGTGCTTATTCTGGAAAGAAACCTTATTGAAGGTTAAACAATATACATTCATTAATTACATGGAGTTGTGTGATGAATTCGGCTACCATCAACCCAACCATCTCGACATGGGACGTGGTGTATATTTATTAAGTGCATTCTCAATAGTGCAAACTACTTGTTATTAAGCTCATGCTATATCATAAATTGGGTGATGTGAAAGAGAGAGGGAAAGGAAAGAGAGGGGATTTGTTACTTGCATGAGTAACAACCTGGCCACTTAAGACCAAGAAAATGGAAAGGAGATGTGGGAGATTGGTGATGTGAAAGAGAGAGGGAAAGGAAAGAGAGAGGATTTGTTACTTGCATGAGTAACAACCTAGTCACTTTTGACCAAGAAAATGGAAAGGAGATGTGGGAGTAAGGAGAAGGAAGTGAGGATGACAGATGGATCCATACCATAATTGATTTATTGTTTGACCCATTAGAAACAAGCTCTAGTAATATGCTATTGAAGTATTCATATCTAAAATTTTATCTAACCATTTACTCTCCTCTAGGAAGTGAGGTCAACAGACGTCACCCAACTAGTAAAATCTTCAATGGTCTCTCTTTCCTCCATCTTCAGCCCATCGAAGTCTCTCTTGAGGGCCTACAGCTTGGCTTCGTGCATAGGCTCATGCACTATGTACACCATCTTGATTGTCTTCCATGTTGATTTTGTCGTGTCTTTCTCGACAAGGAAAGACATGACTTGCTTCGGCACGGTCTGGTAGATAACGTACAATGCTATTCGATCCTTCTGGTACTTCGTGGCACCAGGCTCCACTGCTTCCCTCATGTTCTACGCTTGAAGAGTGACACGCATCTTCATCGCCCAAATCGTGTAGTTCATGCGGGGTAAGCTGCGGGAAAGACAACGTCATCATGCTCTCCCTCCTTACCACCTGCGAGGTAGACGAATCACCATGTAGCAGGCCTCGCACTATGGACGGAGACACACTCCTTTCTTCCCTTGGTATCCTCTTCGACTCATGGAAACATGCTCTGATACCAAATGTTGGCACAGCCCAGGGAACAAACACATACGAGTAGGGAGAACGAATAAATACAGGCGAGACTTCTTTTGTGGTGACGCACGTCTTTTCTTCTTCTCTGTTATTCACTCGCAATTCAATACTTAATAGGAAATACACGGCTTAAATAAGCCCTATGCATACATAATCACACGATCTTCACGCACCCACTAACTCCTCTAGCTAATAACTATGACATATTATAATGCCACTGTCTGGGATTTTTTTCCACGATCCACATAACTCGACCAGCTTTATTGACTTATACTAGGATCGCTTCGGTAGTCACTCTGTTTGCTACTCGGACGCTCCGACTAGTACAATACTCTTACAAGTACGACTGACGATCATGACTGCTACAGTACTTCGAGATCTTCGACTGCTACAGTGCTTTAGGGTCTCCGACTGCTACGACTACCGAGCCTTCGACCATGGCTTCGATTTCTACACGTACTCAGATACACGAGTACATAGTACTCAAATATACGGGTATCTAACATACGACTATGTAGTACTCAAACACACGAGTACCTGATATACGACTATATAGTATTCGAATACATGAGTACTTGATACCAACTACTATTAACAACAAGATTAGTTGGAAGAGTTTATACCGACGTCGACGTATTTCGTTCGAAGCCTTGATTACCGACACGATGTCAAACTCAATGGCAAATAAATAATCGGACTCGGAGAATTTACCGTCAGTGGTTGGCCTAGCAAGGATGCCAAGGCAGCTCTCGCCGGCCTCTCTCACCTTTGATGGGGATAGCACAAAGGCCAAGCCGCGGCAGCCGCCTGCGCCGTAGCTGCTCCCCGCAGGAACGACGTCAAAGACGAAAGCCGTGCTGAAGGAGACGACGGCTGGAATGCTACCGCTCCGGTTCTCAACCATGCGCGCCGGGGAATCAAAGAACGCCCGGCCGATAATATGGTCGCTGCTGCCGTCGGTGAGTTGCAGCACGCCACCGTGCAGGACAGACGCCGCGCTATCCAGACTCAGGCTCGCTCAACGCGTGCTGGAATCCGTTGAATATGAAGTCGACGTAGGTTGCAGAAAGAGCAGGACGGATAAGGAGGAACAACAGCGCGGCGAGACGAAGCAGGGCCATGACAGAAGCCACCGTTTAGACATTTTCTGTGAGTGCTCCAGCAAGGGCACACATTTTCTGAGATCAGTGCAGTAGTGCAATGTGCCCAGCATTCTGTATTGTGCGCAGCCTGAAGACTTTTTGCACTGAGCGGTTGGTTGCCTTGGACGGTCCGTCAGAAATTTACATAGCCACTTAAATTTACAGGACTACGGGTAATGATCGAGTTACTAGGTCATAATGACATTAGGAGCGCAGCGTTGCTGCCACCCAGGAGCTCGTCCCCGCCACGTCTCCAATCCACACGCAAGTCTCCAATCGACCGCGTGCACATCTCCCACCAACCAGCCTTCCATCACCCTCTCCTCAAGAACCACACAATCATTCGTATTTCAATCCTTTCCAAGAACTTTTACAAAGGTCCATTACCATGAGTTTAATTTTGTATCCGTAAAGAAAAGAAATCAAGTATCAATGATTTTCTAGTAGAAAGAACACTAAATTGAATTTCATGATCTTTATTTAAAGGATACAATTTGTGAAATGCATGTGGTAAGAACAACAAGCAGAGACAACACAGATCCCAAAAGATTGAGCTGCAGGTCTGTCACTCTTGCAATACCCACACTATTGCAATACCCACACCTAATAGAAGAACTGCCAGTGCCATTTAGATGCTCCGGCTGCATCGAGGACAAACATAATTACAATTTGTGATCGAGATTATTGAATTGGAGAATAATGGCTAGTGGTGCAGACCTGCAGCCTGCAGGTGTTCATCACTTCAAATATTCAAAAACCATGTATTTATATATTATCAGTACCAACCAGGATCGCAAATTTGCTAAGTAGTGATTTTGTCATATGTGATATGATAAGAGTTGGATCGGACCTGAATGCCTTCCTGAAGAATAGAGTCTCCAAAGATACAGTACAAGGAATTATTGCCAGCTTGGTCATCTGATACATTTGATAGAGTGAGATGGCTAATACAAAGTAGAGAACTACCGACAAACACAAACACTTGAAGTCTGTAGATGAATAACATTTTTAAGAAAGTCTGTTTGAATGCATTTGCCATTTAGTTTGAACTGCTTATTTTAAGTTTGAAAGTTCCTAGTAGGTAATATTTGCAGAAGATGAATACTCAAGATGAAAGATTGGTTTGAATCTTGAAAAGCAAACCAACCTGGTAAAAGCCAACAGAGCAGAATCCAAGGCTCAGATTAAGCAAACCAATAGATATGCCATTTAGTATTCCAAAAGAAAGATCATTTGCGAAAGTTGTGATGGACCGGTGGATGGAAGTTGATTAGTGTCTACAGGTCTTATCATATGATTAATCTGTTATGAACTAAATAGTATAATTGCAGCATGTGTTGTGTGATTGAAAACTTTTTTGTTTTGTCTGTAAATACTTAGCGGAATGGTATTTATGACTAGTATGATCGGTCTTGACTTTCTTATTTGTAAAGCACTTGTTTTTCTAAATAAATTATACAAGAGATTGTAGAAACTCTTTTTCCATCTCAGTACTGCAGAAAAAATTTTGCATTCATGAATGAACTTACTATAATACACCTTCATAACATTGTCTTGCTCCTGTCTTTTGCATCACATACTGTACTTCATCTTGCAAAAGTTACCATCTGATCTTGTTCTTTTGACACACAAAAACACAATGAATCGCATAGGGAAAGTTAACGATCTAATTTTTTTTTAGCAATATTGTAAAATTTATCATCCTCTTGGTCAAAACATATTCATTTTCCCTATTTAAAGTATTAAAAGCAGTTCAGGAATAAGGTACTTGAATAATGGAAATATTGATTTGGTATCGAGCAAGTCAAAACTATAATATCTATTCTGAAGTTTGCCATACAACATTTTTTACTTGGATTCCCTCCTGGGTATATCTTACTACATGGCCCTCCTCATAGAAATATTTTTTCTATCCTAGTGTATTTGGTACCAAGGATCGAAAAACCGGAACCGGGGCAAATCCCGGCCGCCGGGCAGTACTGGTAACTAGCTGGTTACCAGAAATGCCGGATAAAAACCGATTGAATTTTGTCAAATGAAAATTTTGGGCGGGGCGGGAGGGGACCGGTAACCGGTCGGTTACCGGAAATACCGGTGGAAAACCGGATAAAACCGGTGGAATGAAGTATGAAGTCTGAGGCTGCTGCTCTGCTGCTGCATTGCTTGCTGCTGCTGCCTGCTGCTTGTTGCTCTGCTGCTTCGCTGCTTGCTGCTCTGCTGCTTGCTGCTGCTCTCAAAGTCTCAATAATATGATTCACTGCTGCAGCCTCACACTTTCTCCCTCACATGCAGAAAATTTAACACCCTGGCCCTCCACAGGGCCCAAGATGCTACCACACACCCTTACCAATTCCACAAGTGTTGCTAAATTCAACTTTTAGCAGCACCTTCCCTGTTCTTTTATTATCAGTACCCACAGATATCAAACCATCTATAACAGTAGGATGATTGCAAAAGCAACTAACTTCATATTTCACAAGTTATAATATAAACAAGTTCTGAGTTCCACAACCAGGTGAGACCCACCAACAAGGCTCGTTAGCAAAATAAACCAAACAACGAGCCACTGAGACGTAACACTAGATTAGACATAAAACCTCAGTGTACGGCTAGACTGTTATTTCATCTGTGCAGTGCCAAAAGGACTATCCCCATCCCATGCATGTCGTCATCCTTCACCTAAAAACAACGACAAAGCAAGAGTGAGTCCGGAGACTCAGCAAGCACACGATAAAACAATAACATCACTTTAGTCATTTCAATCAACTTCATGAACTGTAAGCTGTAATTCCACTCTATGACTGTAGACTGTAAGTTAAGTCTGTAACTGTATACTGTAAATCAATTCTCTGTCTATGAACTGTAAATCCATTCTATGTCTGTAAACTGTAATTCAATCCTATGTCTGTAAACTGTAAACCAATCCTATGTCTGTAAACTGTAATTCAATTCTATATCTGTAAACTGTGAATCAATGCTGTGTCTGTAAACTGTAAATCAGTGCTGTAACTGTAAATCAAATCTGTAACTATAGACTGTAAATCACAACTGTAACTGTAGACTGTAAATCACAATTGTAACTGTAAACTGTAAATCACAACTGTAACTGTAAACTGTAAATCACAACTGTCTGTAACTGTTTCACTTTTTGTCACTATAATGCAATGCAATATCATGCAATGCATCTGTATGCAACTGTATGCTCTGTAACTGTAGCTTATACCAGTATAGCGGAGTGTCCACCCGTCGATGGACCACTCGCCTCGTCCTCTTTCATACGAGGTCACAACCTCCACTCCCGTGGAGTGCCTACCTCTGTAGGTCTTATTCAAGAGCACTCCGGACTAGTCGTAAGACTTTCTCACCGACCTGGCTCTTATGCAATTGCATGATGCAATCTGCTCCAAATGTGAATGTCTAATCATAAATGTTACTCATCAATCTATGATTAGCACATAATCACAGGCATCATCTCATAAGTATTGTAAACCATAGCATAAAAGCACGAATGACAAACATTCGCCACATTTTACTGTTCTACCATGTACTTGCCTATTAACCTGGCGGACGGTGCGTGGACGGCACCAAACTCGAACCGCCACCTGAACAAGCATTAATTATTTCAATTTATCACTCATGCAATACATTCAATTACGAGCAAATAACATCGCTCAACCGTCCAATCGACATAACCCAATCCTGTCCCACCAGGCAACCTCTCATTGACCCGATGCTTAATCTCACTTTAATCAGTTATACTGTTTAACCTCAAATTATGCTCTCCTTCTCCCTCTTCTGCCACAGATTGACCAAATCAATCGTGGCCGTACCGATTTCGTCGTTCAGGCAGTCATATTAATAACGATAATTAAATGATCACATGCATCAATCCTAATTATCAACATATTAATTTATGCCCGACTCGGTAAATACACAGGGAGATGTTTTCCGAGGCGTTACCCTAGCCCGAGCGATCGGATCGGGACAGCCTTCCTTTTTCTCCGTTGGATCGGGCAGATCTGGCCGCCAATCAGACTTTTCTTTCTTTTTCCTTCCTTCCTCTTTCCAATCAGCCGGCCGCACTCCTGGCCTTTCTTCTTTTTTTCTTCACGCCGGCCTCTTCTTCCTTTCTTTCTCACTCAGCCAGCACCTCTCTCCACGCCAACACCTCCCTCCTCTCTTCCTCACTCGGCAGCCGACTCCTCTCCTCTCTCCACGCCGGCAGCCGGCCAAGCGGGAACGGGGAGGCGGCAGCGCACGAGCTAGGGCAGCGCGGCAGCGCGAGGGCAGGGGAGGTAAGGGCGGTGACGGCGCCGAGGCTGGCGAACGGCGGCAAGAGCGGCGGCACCGACGGCAAGGCGCGCGGCAGCAGCGGCGCACGGGCGGCAGCGAGCAGGAGCAGGAGCGGCGAGGTGCGGCCGACGGGGCACATATCAACGATTATGATCCAGTTAATCGAGTGCCATGTCAACGACCTTTTACATGATTTCCTCTATTCCGTAATGGCCACATATCGATGTAGGCACGTGTAAATATTCTAAGACCCTTCCTAAAAGCAATCGTGATCTTTAAATTCCTTTTTGTAATGATTGATACATTAAAAAAATAGATAAAAGCTGAGCCAATTATTAAAATAACAAATGAAGCTGCCAAGAAGTTCATCACAAAAATGTGATTACAAGATTTGGTATTCCTAGTCGTATAATAATAGACAACAGTACCCAGTGGAAGGAGTTTTCTAGTGACAACCTTTTTCCAACAATCTTTGCTACCAGCTAAAACCCAAGAGTGAATATATTTCTAGGAGTTTTGTTCATGCCTTTAGTCCCAGTTATCTTACAACCATATCAAATAGTGTTTACAAATAAAATACTGATCTAATTTGCATACATTGTCACATAATTTTTCTTGTTCTTCATGTCAATATGTTTTTGTCATAGTTTTATTCTAATGAAGTTTTGGATCATTTCGATTATGACAATAATATCTACGGCTAGTCAAAATCATTTCCTGATATGATTTCCTAGAAACTACTAGGTCATTTCTACAACATAATCGGAGTTCACTGATTAAAATAAGATACATCTTATCTTGGTCTACTGTTTTCTTAGGAAGTATTACTACTAAACAAGCAGTTGTGGGCTAGGAAAGGTACGAGTACTCATTTAGGTTGAAGAAATGACGTAAACTTTATTGATAATAAAGGTAAATTTTTTACATACGAGTACTTCATATTACATTTATACTGAACTACTACTCGAAGCCACCATACTAGCCACTATGCAATGGGGACCCAACCTTCATTTTCTCTATTATCTGGTTCCCGAAGGGTTTCATCTCTTCGAAGAACTTAGCAGCTTATTCCTTCGAGCAGTCAAACTCCGCTTTGAGTGCTTGAGGATTGAGATTGGGGTTTGCAGCTTTAATCTTTTCTTAAGCAAAGCTTACTCCATCAGTGATAGCATCTCTCATAGTCTGCTCATGGTTAATCTGAGCAGCGGCAAGTAGACTTTGAAGGTGTTCGAGTTGTCGACTAAGGCAACTCACCTTCTCGATTGTTTCTTTTGAGGAGTGTGCAATTGCTTTCAAGCCCATCTCGGCAAGTATGCTATTGAAGAGGGAAATTTTGTCTTAAGAGATCCCTTGATCTCCTTCCTCTTCTCCTCCTTGAAGCTAAGAGATTTCTCCAATCCTTCAACTTTGAGAGCTTGCTCTACGCAAGTAATCCCAAGTTAAACACAATTACTTATAACCAAAGTAAGATTGTTTGGATTTTTGATTAGGTACTTCAGTTGTTCTTCTCAAGTGCTTCAATTGCTCCTTTATGTTGAAGGACATTGTTCTCTAACCTAGTTGGCCAGTCTTCAATCGGCCGGTCCCTAGCTTGAGGATGGCAGCACTCTTTGCCTTTGCCTCTGCTTCATAGTCTTCTAGTTCTATTGACCACAACAAAGGATAGAAATGAGAAAAACAAGCTAAGATAAAAAAAAGGAACAAAAACAAGAAGAAAATGCTTACTTCTCAATTGCAAGCTTTTCCCTTAAAAGTTTGAGAAGCTACTCTTATCGATCAAAGTAGACCTGAGCAGCTCACTCTCCTTCTTGAGAGTTTCTTTAAGCTTCTTAATAGTGCTCCCCAACCTGTTAACATATGAAAAAAAATCTAAGTACAAAAATTCACGGCTAGGAGGTAATGAGAAGAAACATCATTACCAATCATCAGTTTCTCAGCAAAGGGTACCCTTTTCTTTCTCCAAGGATGATATTCGTCTGGTCATCTATCCAGCCAGAACGATGCTCTTCACCATGTGTAGAAAAGAAAAGAGGACAAAAAGAAACTTAGAAAAGTTTCAAAAAAAATCCAAAATGCATCTTGGAGTGGTCCTGAGAACTTACTTGGACTACTTTATCAGCATATATAGAGTAGAGCACCTTGAGACCTATCCTCAACTCAACTCATAATCTGATATCCTCCTCCACCAAAGCTCCTCAATCCTTTGGTTGTTGAAGATCCAAAGCTGGTTGGGATGTCTCTTGGTTGTGGGAGACTTCCTGATCAAGGAAGAGCTTTTCACTTCAAGCCCTCTGAAGAAAGGAGGAAGCATACCTACTCCCTCCTCTTCAACCACTTTCTTCTCGACAGCGACCAGGTCCTTTTGAGACTTCTCCTCCACCTCTACATCTTTTGATAGGGTTGAAGTCGCCAAAGATTCCCGAGTTGTAGCAGCTGATATCGATTTCTCCATCTACTCGAGGGCTACCTTAATCACTCAGATCAAAATTGACCGAAGTGGTAGAGGTGCTACAAAGAAACAAGAACAAGAAGGAAGAAGTAAGGACTTCAAAACTCCAAAAAAATCCAAAGGTATGAATTTACATGAATTGTAGTAGTACTGTAACATCCCAAAAATTTAAAATTGAAAAATCTGAAGCTTTTGAATTATTTTTGCCATATATTTTATTTGAATTTGGAGTTTATGGCATTTTCTAAAATTTGATTGAGGTTCCAAAAAGTTAAAAAGTTTAGGAAAGAAACTAACACTAGTGATGTCATAAAAAGGAAATATGCAAATAATAGTGAATTAAAATTTGAATTTGAAAAGATGATCCAGAAAAGGAAGGGAGAAACTTGACTTAAAACATAAAATGTCATTTTTGAAAATAATGGCATGAATAACAATAGGATCAAGCAAATGAAATATCAACATATATGGATATATATATACACATACCAAAATTTTGCACCTACAAATTTACTGACAAGAATATATAAATATAAAAATTAGGTGAGCAAGAGGGGAATGAATAAAACATGAATTCCATACATATATAAACACAAATACACAAACCAAAACAAAAAAAGAGAGAGAGGGAGTCAGCCCGGCCATCAACCCGGCCCAACCCCCTCTCCCCGCTCCCCTTTTCTGCTGAATGGCCCAACCGGCCCACCCCTGTTCCCCTTCTTCCTCCCCTGCTCTCGCTCGCACCAGGGCCGAGCTCCCTCGCCTCGGCTCTCACTCGCCCGTTCCCGTGCGCACACCGCCGGCCCGGCCAACCTTCCCCGGCCTTCGGCCCAATCTCGCGCACCCGCCGCTCTCCTCCCGCCTTCCTCTGCTCCTAGCAAAGCCCGGTCCGAAGTCGCAGCCCCGCATCGTGCCAAGCTCTCGCGCACGCCTGAGGCACTGACCCCGTCGCGTCACCATCACTTCTGCACGCTGCGCAAGCCCGGCTGGCCTCGTCGTGTTCCCACCGCGAATCCCGCATGCCTCCACGCGCCGGGCAAAGACCGGCGGTTCTTTCCCCGCCGCCCGGTCCTCCGTCGCCGCCCGATCCTCTGCCACTGTGCCTTCCCCGCCCCTCTGCGCCTACAAATAGCCAAGGCTTTCTTTCCCCCTTTGCCCCGCGCCATTCCCTCTTCCTCCCCCACCTTCCTCCTTCTTCCCCGAAAACGACCGCCGCCGCCAATCCCACCGCCGCCTCCTCCCCGGCCCCTCTCCCCTCGATTCCTTGGAACGGGAGCATCTCCCAGTCGCCGCGAGGCTCTCCCAAGTGTCGCCCCGCTCTCCTATTCACTGTAGCCCGCCGGCAACGCAAGCCTCCCAGTGCCACCACCGGCTACCGCCGCCGGCTCGCCTCACCCCCTCTCCCGCTCGGCCGACTCTTGGGTAAGCTTCCACTAGACCTTCTATTGCTCCCACGCACTTCAATTTTATATCTTCTTCCCGCCGGTGCCGGCGCCCCGAACTCACCTCACCGCCGGCCGCTTTGCGCAACCGCCCGCCCGCCTCGCCGCCACTCTGACCACCGCGCCTCCACCCCAAGCTACCTCCTACTCCGGGCAACCCATTTTGCTGAGTACCACTGCCTCCCCGGCCACTCTTCGCCAGCGCCGCCATCAGCCATGGCCGCCCGAGCCTGTCCTCTGTTCTGGCTACCCACCCTCAGCTTTTCTACATTTGTTCCTTCGGTAAGGCAGGTAACACCCCGTGCCCACTTGGCTAGACCGATCGCGCTAACACTCAGTCCCCTTAGGTCCTGAGTTCGATCCCCACTGGCCACACCTTTTTGGCATTTTTATTTTGTCCCTTCTAATCCCTTTGTAATTAAAGGAAAAATTTAGAAAAAATTAGGGATAATCTGTGGAAGCTAATAAAATTTAAATAAGGCTTTAAATAAGTTATGTATGATTTAAATTTGGATTAGTTATCATGATAAATACAAAGTGTGACTTTAATATTTAAATATTAAATCCAAGTATTTATTAAAGGCATTAATGAGGAAAAGTGGCTTAGGATAAATGTCCATATTTAATAAATATTGCCCTTAATTAAAATATAAACATATATGCCCCAATATTTATCATGCCACCATTAAACAAAACTAAGTGATATATTTTATTAAATAGCAATAATGAAATATTACCTTGTACAATAATCTCTGCCTAGATAAATAAATCTAAATATTGATAAAAGAGCATTAATAGAGGGTGGTTTTTGGTAGAAATATCCATGCCTCACAAGAACTTTAAATAAAATAAGAATATCAAGTAATTAGCCAACATGCACATGCAACTTAAATTAAAACACAAAACTAAAATTTATGGAGATCGTAAAAAGATACTCTTGTAGGTATAGACAATCATCAAAGATTCTTAAGGTAAATAATATATATATATATATATATATATATATATATATATATATATATATATATATATATATATATATATATATATGAATAAATGGTTAGAGAAATGCGGATGGCATGTATGCAGCTCACTAGTAAAAATAACAGTACATTTTTGCGTTCACCGTAGACCCTATTAAAAAAATATGTAAATGCTATCATTAACATACCGCCAACCATGAAATCTTAAATGGTAGCTTTAGTTAATAATGATAACAAAATATAATCATGTATAGCAAGCTTGATTTCTAAAGGGATAAAATATCAGTATTAGTAATTTTCAGAGAGCACTCAAATTAAAAGGGGTCATAATAATATACAGATGCTAAAAATATAATAACCCTAGGTCATCAAGCATCAAATTAATCTCACCGACATATAACTACTCTAAAGTAAACATTTAACCAATAACACGAGTAATTAGGGTCGCATATAACTACTCTAAAGTAAACATTTAACCAATAACACGAGTAATTAGAGATCCATTGTACGGCTTATCCAACCAGATGACCACTCAGAAAATTTATGAACTGGTACCTTGGCCCGCTTCCATGAAATTCCTCCCGTGCAGTGATAGAATCCATATCTTATTGTAACATCCCAAAAATTTTATTTGCATTTTATTGATTTTCTAGAGTTTATTTGGATTTATCTGAATTTTATTTCAAAATCTAAAGCAAGAAAATGTATTTTAAATATTTTTATTAAAGCCAAAAAGAGTTTATTTTATTTTTCACAACCTTCCCTAAAATTTTAAAATAATTGTTAGAATTTTCTAGAATCAAAAATCAATTTTAAAGGTTAAAAAGTATTTAATAAAATTATCAAAGGCAAATCTGAAATTACAAATATTTTTCCTAAGTCTAAAATAGCTCGAGGAATATTTTATGATTTTTCTGGAATTTTTAGACATTAATTATTATTTTATAAGTATTTATAATGCTACTAGTATATTCTGAAAAGCAATCCGAAAATAAAAATCAAATTAATCTCAGCTTGCCACGTGTCGCTCTCAGATTGAATGCATCTCTTTCCATGATTTAATCCTAGCCATACAAAGTCACTTACCCCTTCATCTCAATCCAAAGACCATGAATCATCCACTTGCCACGTGTCGCCAATCCGACGGCCCGTACCCCTTCATCTCTCCCTCTCTCACCGACGCATGGGTCCCACCCGTCATACCTTTCTTCTTCCTCCCCTTTCTTCTTCCTCTAGTCTTCTCTCTCTTCCACCATTGATGCCGAATAAAAACTTTAATTGCCGGCCGTTTCTTCCTCTTAACTCCCGTTTAAAGCATGCATTTGAATGCCCTAACCCTCCCCACTAACCGCCGGCCACCCTTCCCCTTTAATCACCGAAAACCGCCGGCCCCCCATTAACTCCGGTGAGCTTCCAAAACCGCCACTGTTTCTTCTCCCTCTCTGCCTATAAGAGCCTCCCCCGAGCCGGCCACCCCCTCCATTCGCCTTGCCGTGCGCCGAAGCTCCCTCCCCTCTTCTTCCTACCGCCTCCTCTCTCACCACCACCGCCGCCCCTCCTCTCCCCGTCGCCGCCCCTGCCTCCGGCCGCCGGCCGTGCGCCGCCACCCCTCCTCTCCCCGTCGCCGCCCCCGCCCCCGCCTCCGGCCGCCGGCGAGGCCGCCGGCCGTGCGCCTCCCGAGCCGCCCGTGCGCGCCGCCCGCATGGCCTTCACGTCGGCTGGTCCCGAGCCGCGTGGCCTCCACGTCGCGCCTGCATGGCGCCATGTGGCCGGTGTGCCACGTCGGCAAGGCCCGTGGTCCGTGGACCCGGTCCACGGTAAACAGGGCCCACCGGTCATTTAAATCTTTTTCCCGCCCGGAAAATTCAAAATGGCTGACGTCATAAATAGTATTTTTCAGCACAAAAATAATTCCCGAAAACCGGCTTTTTCCTTTTTCCCTCCTTTTAATCTTCCGAAAGCCATAATTTCTTCATTTTAACTCTGATTTAACCCGTTCAAATTTCTAAATTCTTCTAAAATCATAAACTATCCATTTCTGGAATCTTTTTGAATTTTTGAATTTTTTTAATTTTCTTTTGGTTCTTCGCGTGTAGATTACAACGAATCCGGAGAGTATTTCTTCGACGGATCGCAGCAAGACTTCGAGCAAGGTAAGTTACACCTTTTATCATGTTGCTCCCAGTAATTTAAATTATTTATGTTGTTTTCAAAATTATTATGCATGCGTACTTTTATTCAAATCTAGTTTTAATTCGATTTAAATTCTAGTTATGCCCATCTCCTTTGTATATGGCCAAATTGGATATTGAACAAACATGCCTTGTCACCCTAGACGAAAACCTAGTTAGTACATTAGTATTAACTGGGAATTTTATAGAAATGCTTAGCCATGCTTAGAATGATTTAGGTTGGGATATTTTTTCATATAAAATGATAAGCTTTTGAAATGTATTCTTGACTTTGGTGAGTCAAAAATGATTATAAAATATTTTGAAACAAAATATAAAAACTTGGTTTAGACTTAGGCAAATGGTTAGGTGGTGGTGCTTGCTGGCATGCATTGTTGTTCGGTGACACAATGTTGATTGCCAGACACGAGGGGTATGTGGTTGGTGCCTAAGCCAGTTAAGGACCGGTCTATAAACTACTAGTACAAGTCACACCGTACTACCACAAGTCTGGTATGGGACAGACCTGGCTAAGTAATTTGTGAAGTTCCATTTTTAGTTTCGCTATAGGCGGAATGTGAGCGTGGCGTAGGCCATGAGATGTCTCACATAGCACAAGAGGGGGCTCCAACATGTGGATTCATGTTGTGGTGAAACCTTAGTGGCGGCGTAACTAATTTGGCAATGGAACCTTGGAACAGCCTTGTCATGAACTCTCAGCCGCACACCTAAGGCAGTGTGTAAATCGCGTGGCAAAACGAGAGGACATGTCTTGTGGGTAAAGTTGTACACCTCTGCAGAGTAACAAACTATCCTGGATAGCCATGTCCACGGTCAAGGACATGCTTAGTATGGTTTTTCACGGATTAGACTTTGGTTTTTATTAAAATTCAGTTTGTGGAAAATCTGTCAGATCTTTTGGAAAGATGGTCCGAGTGGGATACTTAGTATCGCAAGCTTCGAGCTATTTTTACAGTTTTACTAGCACACGTGCCGCAGTGGGGTGCTGCGAGACGCCGAGGGGCGGTGGGGCTGGGGCTCGCTACGGCGGCCTCACGCACCGACTCGACTCGCCAAATCCCACTCCGCTCGTAGCGCCTCCTCTCGCCCGTTGTTGCAGCTGCCGTCACACACAATTCTATTAGAGATCAATCTGCAATGTAAACAACCTGTTTTTTAAACACAGTGTAAACACTTAAATTAGTTCCATCTGCTATCACTTAATTCTTATGCATAGTACTCTAGTTACCTCTTTTCCCCAAACAACTTCCGTAGAGGGTCCAGGGACAGAAGTGAATGAGCCAGCACTAATGTACGTACACACAATACTATCTGTCGTCTACTTCATCCTGATACACAAAGAAAGTACACATGGCGTTTATACAGACCTTCTAGTACACATGACATCTATAGACACCTTCTACTTCCATACAATAGCTTACCGGCCGCCTTGCAGCGAGCCGGCCGACATGGTACTGCAAGAGGCCACTGACCCAAGGAGCCCAGTCAAGTTGGTGTCCGAGAACACGAGCACCGCATCCTCTAGCAACGCCTCCTCGCCGTTCAGATAGCGGCAAACCTGTCTCATGCAGGGCCTCGTCTCCGGGCGAGCCTGGCTGCACATCAGACCCAGCCACAACACAAGCTTCACCTCTTCCTTGTCGTAGCACTCTTCCAGCCTCGGATCCACGGCCTGCAGCAGGTCGCTGTTTAGCCCGCAGTCTCGAACCCACCTCACCAAGATCACGTCTGTGTCCGCCGCCTCGTCCAGCTCTATCGGCCGGCGCCCGCACGCAACCTCAAGGAGCAGTGCGCTGAAGGAGAACACGTCGGCGGCCGTCGTCGCACGGCTAGTGATCGTGAGCTCGGGGGCCATGTAGCCGAGGGTGCCAGCCATGCGCGTCGTGGCCGAGTTCACGCCGTGCTCGTAGAGGCGCGCGAGGCCGAAGTCGCCGAGCCGCGCGCCCATGTCGGCGCCAAGCAGTACGTTGTTGGCCTTCAGGTCGCGGTGCACGACCACATGATCACACTCTTCGTGCAGATAGAGTAAGCCATGTGCCACGCCCTTGAGGATGCTGAAGCGCTGCGCCCACGTCAATAGAGGCGCCTGTCGCTTCGTTCCAAACAGGTGCGCGTCGAGGCTGCCGTTGGGCATGAACTCGTAGACAAGGAGCAGGTCCTGGCCGTGCTTGCACCACCCGTGCAGCTCGACCAGATTACGGTGGCGCATCCGCCCAAGGCTCGCGATCTCCGTGATGAACTCCTTCATCCCCTGCCTTGTGCCTCTGGAGATCCGCTTGATTGCCACCTCGTCGCCGGAGCGACGTCCAAACACACCTTTGTACACCCGACCGAAACCGCCTGAGCCAAGAAGCCCACTTTCCTTGAACCCTTTGGTCGCCTTGTAGAGAACCTTGAATGGGAACCTGTGAGGGTGTTCCAGCTCCCAGTCCTCCGGTGTGTCAGCGAGTGCCGCCCTACGCCGGAGCCAGAGCACAGCAACCATCGCTGCAGCAATCAAAGCCAGTGTTCCTGCACAAGCCACAGCGGCAAACTTGATGATGAGGAGCTTGGGAGGTGGCGTGCTCAGTTTCGGGACTTTCGGCAGTCGCCGGAGATTAATAGATTGGGCGAGTCCATTAGTCCGGAAACTCCATGCCAAGATGTAGTGCGAGCTCGCCAGCTTCCCGGTAGCGGAAGAGAAACCGACGCACATGTTGTATTTAAAGATTGGCAGGAGGTCAAGTTTTGTTGATATGAGCGGCCGGTGAGGCCGACCTGCCACGGACACCGGGGCGACGGTCACGTTGAGGATGTTGCTGCCGCCGTCGTAGTCTACCCACGCCTGAATTGGCTGCGCACTCTCTAGCTTCACGGTCGCCTTCTTGTTCTCACCGGTGTAGTACGCGGCCGGCTCCGACACATTCGACACAAGGCTGTTTATGTCGACGCCGACGTCATTGCCGTTCGTATCGTTCATCTCCTGGTCAAACACCGTGTCGAACTCGACGGCGAAGACATTGTTGGAGGGCTTCCCGTTGGTGGTTGGCCCGAGGACGCCGAGGTAGAGCTCAGGGGAGGCTCCAGGGAGCGCCCTGGATGGAGCCACCACGAAGGGCAGGCCGTGACCGCCACCGCTCCCGATGGTCACGATGTCGAAGACGAAGGCCGTGCTGAAGGAGACCATGCCGCCGCTCTGGTGGTTGAGCATGCGCACGGGGAAGCCGTAGAACGCGTGGCCGACGAGACGCTTGCTGTCGTTGGTGAGCTGGAGCGCGCCGCCATGCAGCACCGACGCCGACCCGTCCAGGCTCAGGTTCGACGTGTGCTGGAAACCTTGGTAGATGAAGTCGACGTCATCGGCTGAGGAAAAACGGAAAGAAACAACGAGGAGGAATAGCGCGGTCAAATGTAGAGCGGCACTGGATGGCAGCATTCTGAAACACCTCTCTCTCTCTCGATCGGGGTGCACAAATGAGCATAATTGCAAGCAAACTGCTGCAGTTTGGGGGTTGATTAGTGAAGCATCGATCGTCCCGTGGTTTGACTAGAATATTGACTTGCTATTTTTTTTGTGAAGACGGCACACGGTGGGCCCTACCTGTCATTGGGCGCGTACGTTATGTATGACTGGCTCCATGGTCCCATCACAGCTCTCTGTGCCATTCTAATTCGTAGGTCAAGTCCGACAACAGGCGCATCAATTGACAGGAGTGAAAGTCAAGAACACAAAAGTTGGATAGTAATTTCCAACGTACCCACCGGCAAAGTTGGTCCAAGTCATCCGGGGTTGGTAAAGTAGAACTGAGAGGTTTTTTTAAAAAAATAATATATTTTTTATTTCGAATTACAGTAATATATCTATATTTTTTATTTTACATTAATGGCCCTCTGTCACTCCACCGTTGTGCGACTTGGGCTAGTCGTCTAACAGATGGCCGATAAGTGTAAGTCGCTTAACGGTTGAGATACTACGGTTGGACGATAAATGTCAAAGTAGCTTAACAGTTTAGTTACTTTGACACTTGTCGCTTATCCCATATACACCATACTACTCGAATATTTCAGAGAAAGACATGCAAATGCACCAAGTGTTTAAGTCACCTATCGGTTGAGCGATTAGTACTAGTAACTCAACCGTTAAGCGACAGAGTGTCATTAGTGTAAAATAAAAAAACGAAGGTATATTGTTATAATTCGAAATAAAAAAATAGATTTTTTTAAAAGAAAATATTCGTAGAACCGATTCGTATTTCTGGTCTGGCTATGGAGTCGGACTTGGGACATCCTCCAGCTTCAAAATGAAAGAAGAGGCAAAAACTCCATTGGCATTGGTGGGTACAAAGGTGACGAGGTAACATGATGCAAAAATATGCGATTGTCTAGAAGACACGATTTCGGAACGATTCATTATCCATCAGACAAGGATTGGCCGCCGCCAAGTCGTGGTCTGTTTTCCTGTAAACAAATGCGAGTATGCGACTCGACTCGAACATGCACAACTGAGCTTTGGTGGGATGAAATTGTTCTCAGTTGACTTTCTTGCAGCTACCCAAGGTCGTCTCTGTCTTGTTGAAGATCGATAATTAAAGAACCATAGGACGAACAGAAATGATAAAGCTCTATAAGCAACATGCACTACAGATGAACAGAAATGATAAAGCTCTATAAGCAACATGCACTACAGATGAACAGAAATGTTCTTGAAACACCGTATCGTTCCTACCGAGCCAAAGAGTCTAAGTTACAGCAGCTAGTAGCATCAGTGCATTGCATTTCTACGATATCCACCTGGGCCAACTGTTGGTAAATGAAATCAGCTCTAGAAAGAGGAGAGTAAGGTCATTGATGCAGTGGTTATGGCCACTGTGGCACCACTACCAGCCAATTGTGCTGGTTGGTGAGCCATGGTATAACAGTTGCATTGCATTTCTGCTCAACTTGTGGAAAATGGGAGACAAACATAATAAAATGGGAGAGAAGCATAATAATAATAAGATTATGTCTTATAGCAAGGAAGCAGAAATAAAATAGGAAATTCGTGTGATTGCATCTTTAGATTGTGCAAGTTTTCTCCTAAGGCAAGGTCTGTCATTTTGTGGACACGATGAATCTTTTTCTTCCTTAAACAAAGGCAATTTTCTAGAGATGATTGATTGGTACAAAGAAAGGAAGGAGGAAGTCAAGCTTGCATTTGTTAGCATTGCTACTACCGGTGGCGACAGCATCGGTTGAAAGAGCCTTCTCGGCTATGAATATTATCAAGACCGATTTGCGTAATAAGATGTCCAATGATTGGCTTAATGACTTGATGGTGTGCTATATCGAGCGAGAGATATTCAAAGGACTTGATCGTGAAAAAATCAAGAAACAATTTCAAGACATGAAAACTCGAAGAATGAAAATGCCTCGTTCTCCTAGACGTACTTAGTTATTTACTGGTATATTTTTTGTCTTCTTTTATATTCTATTATCGAATTGGGACACTACTGATTTATCTATCTTTCACAATTGACAGGTTGTTTCTTTTACAGCTCATCTACAGTTGTGGATTAAGCTTCATTAGTGAGGTATTTTTCATTGTCCTTCCGTTATCTACATATGTTAACATGTGAATTGTAGTTGTTGTTTCTATTTCGTATCACATACTTTTATTAGTATTATTGCAACATAGTTTGATCATGAATTGTTTTGCTTTTGGGTACTACTGTTTATTTCACGCTTCCGACTTCAGCCTACCTAGTTTTTTTCCTGGGTCCGCCACTGGACTTCGCCCTACCTAGATTTTTTTCCTGGGTCCGCCACTGCTTTTGACCAAGAAAATGGAATGGAGATGTGGGAGTAAGGAGAAGGAAGTGAGGATGACAGATGGATCCATACCATAATAGATTTATTGCTTTACCCATTAGAAACAAGCTCTAGTAATATGCTATAGAAGTATTCATATCTATAATCTTATCTAACCATTTACTCTCCTCTAGGAAGTGAGGTCGATTAACGTCACCCGACTGGTAAAATCTTCAACGGCCTCTCTTTTCCTCATCTTCAGCCCATCAAAGTCTTTCTTGAGGGCCTACAGCTTGGCTTCGTGCACACGCTCATGCACTATGTACACTATCTTGATTGCCTTCCATGTTGATTTTGTCGTGTCTTTCCCAACGAGGAAAGACATGACTTGCTCCGGCACAGCCTGGTAGATGACGTACAATGCTATTTGATTCTTCTGGTACTCTGCGGCACCAGGCTCCACTGCTTCCCACATGTTCTACGCCTGAAGAGTGACACGCATCTTCATCGCCCAAATCGTGTAGTTCGTGGGGGGTAAACTGCGGGAAAGACAACGTCATCATGCTCTCCCTCTTTACCACCTGCGAGGCGGACGAATCACCATGTAGTAGGCCTCGCACAGTGGATGGAGACACACTCCTTTCTTCCCTTGGCATCCTCTTTGACACACAGAAACCTGCTGTGATACCAAATGTTGGCACAGCCCAGGGAACAAACACATACGAGTAGAGAGAACGAATAAACACATGAGAGACTTCTTTTGTGATGACGCACGCCTTTTCTTCTTCTCTGTTATTCACTCCCAATTCAATACTTAATAGGAAATACACGGCTTAAATAAGCCCTTCGCACACATAATCACACGATCTTCACGCACCCACTAACTCCTCAAGCTAACAACTATGATATATTATCATGCCACTGTCTGGGATTTTTTTCCACGATCCACATAACTCGGCCAACTTTTTTGACTCAGACTAGGACCGCTTCAGTAGTCACTCCGTTTGCTACTCGGACGCTCCGATTGGTACAGTACTCTTACGAGTACGACTTACGACCATGACTGCTACAGTACTTTGAGCTCTTCGACTGCTACAGTGCTTTAGGGTCTCCGACTGCTACGACTACCGAGGCTTAGACCATGGCTTCGATTTCTACACGTACTCGGATACACGAGTACATAGTACTCGAATATACAGGTCTCTAACATACGACTACACAGTACTCAAACACACAAGTACCTGACATACAACTATACAGTATTCAAATACATGAGTACTCAACACCGATCACTATTAACAACAAGATTAGTTGAAAGAGTTTATACCACTATAACACGACCAACCTTTGCCGACACTTTCTAAAGTGGGGAAAGGGTACCTTTCCCGACAGATAGCCTCCTACCAAATGTTTTGCCGACAATTTAGAAAGTGTCGCGGTACAAGCAGTCGGCGAAAGTTTTGCCGACAGTTAAAACAATCGCCGACAGTTAAGGTGTAGCCAAATGGTGGACCTACGCCGACAGTTAAACTCTTTGCCGACAGTTAAGACCTACGCCGACAGTTACTACCTTTCCCGACAGTTTGTATGTTGGAGAAATCGTTTCCAAGGCATTTTATGAAACATGCCCTTATCAGCAAATAAACTGTTGGCAAAACTATATAACAGATATAGATATCAATACAATTTGGATAATTTCACAAATCCACCTTTGTTTATAGAGAAGACATCACATTGAGCAAATCCACATGATTTCACAGAAATAATATATTAGATCTTCCATACATACATCAATTGGATATATAGCAAGTCAAGTGATGATCACAGTACATAGAGCCATGCATATACAGGTCCAGGATATAAATGAGGTACTAGCAGACTTATATAGACATATACTAAAAGTCTTGTGCTAAATGATTATGGCTAAAGCTAAGAGATCAGAAGATCATGACTTGGGCACAAACGTGTCATTCAGCACTTCCATATGTTTGGCCTACATGATAGTAGGTGCGGTACAAAAGAACAGAACAGCAATTCATGTCTTGTTGCAAAATTCTTGGACACTTCAGAATACTTCTTTCCTTGATTCTTGGACACTGCAGCAGTCACAAACCAAAACATACTCAAACACAAGCTTGCTCCACAAAAGGTTGCCAACCCAAAATACTTGCAACACCATATAGCTTAAGTACCTAACATGAAAAAAAGGGTGAACTGTCAGTGCAATGTGCTCTATACTTTAAATTTGTTCTATACAATTCAAACAGTTTGGATCATATATAAGTTGAACTCAAGTCTACTATTTGTGAAAAAACTGGAACTGGGTTCACCATGATTCACCCATGTTATATATCCTTCCGTAAATCCCTCACATATCAAGTGCTCACGTACAGTACTACGGACCCTCCAACAAGAGTTTTTACATGCCTTACAGGGACACAAAATCTGATTTCCTTTTGCTGAATTACTAAAGGCAAACTCTAAAAACATATCCACTCCTTCTCTATACTCAAGGGTTTGCCTACACATAATTATCAACATATTAGACCAAACACCGTATGTATGCAGATTCTAGTATATAGTCATAGATTTATAATGTACCTAGGCTGATCCATCCATGTTTTATCCATGACGCACCTTTTACAAAATGCAATGTCAAAATCATCACATCACATATCACACACAACCTGCAATTTTATGGCAAATGCAGAGACAACATTCACAAGAAAAGAAAAGCATACCAATCAAGCAATGATAGTAGAAAAGCTGATGAAGACTAGAAGGTCAACTTGCTCGAGCTCCCTGTAGAGAATATTGCCAACGCTAATTAATCACACAAGGCAATACAAATAAGTCGAAAACTTTAGCACAAGTATTCATACAAGTTCTATATTAGCATAGTTAACTTTTGGAGCGATAATAATTCTAAGCACGCAAGCCATTAGTTACTCTTATGCCACGACTGCTCTATACTACCTACTAGAGACTATAAAATTCTTTTGAACTATGCATGTTCCCCAGCAACAATACATAAGATAGATTGCTTGCTGTTCATCTGTTCTTCAATTCTTATGCATGGGTCCAACACAAATATTTAAACAACACAGTATCACAAGATTTGTTCAAGGTTTCATTTTCAGTTATGTATCCATTCTAGAAATCATGCCCCAATGTTACCTTTGTGCCGGACATAGTAGCCCCACGCAAATAGGACTTTGGGATGCAAAATTTTAATAAAATTGAATATTGACTAGAAATCATTTGTCAAAATTCTAGGACAATAGCTCCGATTCAAGCTTGAAGCAACAACTGTTAAGTGTCTGATCTGATGTACATATTTGGGGAACATATGTCCGATTGGAAAGACTGGGGCGGACATATGTGTTCAGGTAGCGCAAATGCAGAGGAAAACAATATACACCGATCACTGATCAGACAATATATAAATCAAAATTTTCAACAAGCACCACATCTATATTGTTATTACAGGTTGTTGACTGTTGACCATACTCAATGGTGAGACACATACGTTTGATGAAGTGCTCAAGTAATAAGGAGAGCAACAAGTCCCTTGGTCTGCATTGAGGCCAAAAACAAACATGCATAGGGCATCAAGACTCCTGTACAAACAGCACAAACGTGGAAGAAAATTGGGTGGAGCATGGCTCCAAACCTGCTTCCAGACCTGTGGCTCGGTGAGTGGGGACGGCGGGTGCGGGCGGCGGCTCGGCGGGCGCGGGCGGCGACAAATCCGAAGACGGTGGCGGGTGGGGGCGGTGCCTCGGTGAGTGGGGGTGGCGGGTGCGGGCGGCACCTCGGCGGGTGCGGGCGGCACCTCGGCGGGTGCGGGCGCCGGCAGATCCGAAGACGGTGGCGGGTGGGGGCGGCGGCTCGGTGAGTGGGGGCGGCGGCTCGGCAGAGTGGGGGCGGCGGCAGATCGGAGGACGACGCGGGTGGGGGCGGCGGGTGTTGGCGCTGAGGACCGATCGAGCGCGACTAGGGGAGTGAGTGAATGGGTGGCGGCGGCTGTGTGCGAAGCGTTGAAATTAGGGTTGAGGTTTCACGGTTGTCCGGCCCAAATTTTTAGCTCCCGCGCGCGTATGGTTTTTTTTCCATTCCGTCTCCCGCGCAGTACATGTACAGTTCTATTTTGGTGCTAGGTGTACTCCTTTGACGACACTTAGATAGTGGCTTGTTTAGGCTACAACGACACTTGTTTTGTCTAACAACTTTAGCCGACACTTTTTCTGTCAAAAGGAGAAACGCCGACACATAACGTGTAGCCTTACAGTATTATTGGCGACAGTTTATTTGACACTAAAAAGTTATACAATTGCCAACACATAATGTGTAGTTAAAACCCTTGATTTACCAACACATAATTGTAGGGAAAAGTGGGTCATGGTGTAGTGTACCGACGTCGCCGACGTCGACGTATTTCGTTCGAAGCCTTGATTACCGACACGATGTCAAACTCAATGGCAAATAAATAATCGGACTCGGAGAATTTACCGTCAGTGGTTGGCGCCAAGGCAGCTCTCGCCGGCCTCTCTCACCTTTGATGGGGATAGCACAAAGGCCAAGCCGCGGCAGCCGCCAGCGCCGTAGCTGCTTTCCGCGGGACCGACGTCAAAGACGAAAGCCGTGCTGAAGGAGACGACGGCTGGAATGCTACCGCTCCGGTTCTCAACCATGCGCACCGGGGAATCAAAGAACGCCCGGCCGATTGTTGGCGCCGAGCGCTGCTTCGGCGTGAACTGAATGACGAGGAGTATCTGAACTTGATCACACACGGACTACAGAGAAGAACGCGAGAGAGTTTTCAGTTTTGGTGCTGCAAGACGTTGCAAGCTACCTTATTTCTCTGATGCATTGTATATAATAACAGAAAGAACGTCCCAGACGCACAACGTCCGATTCTTACGCAACATACTTGCCTTGACGCGAACACAGCGCATCTCAGGCTAACGAACTGAAGACAATGCAGAAAGCTAGCATGCAGAGGGAAATTTTTCCATCCTTGAGGGGGAAGAGGTACCAAATTTGAGTCGTTGATCACACTGATCGGACGGCTGAGATTTGGCAGTACCTAGTGGTACCGGACGCGAGGTACCAAGAGGTACAAGGTACCAAGAGGTACCAAATTTTGAGCCGTTGATCACACTGATTGAACGGCTGAATCTAATTTGGTACCTCTTGTTACCTTGTACCTCTTGGTACCTCCTCAAGGATAGAAAAATTGCTCAACATGCAGAACATAACAAACATGCAGAACAAAACGTGCAGCGGGATTGAGCCTAACATATCACCCCCTAATCACGTTGCACCTGAACCACGCCCAACTTCTGCCTCATCTCGACGAATTTGATGTGTCCAAGCGCCTTGGTGAGGATATCGGCCAGTTGCCCATCAGTACCAATGTAATCAACCTTCACCAATCCTTTTTCGATGCAATCACGGATGAAGTGATACTTTGTATCTATATGCTTGCTTCTATCGTGATGCACCGGGTTTTTGCTCAACGCGATCACCGATTTATTATCTACCAGCAGCTTCACTTCAATTGGATCTTGCGCCATCAGTTCTCCAAGCAATAGGCTTAACCACACCCCCTGACAAGCTGCCGCTGCTGCTGATATATATTCCGCCTCATAGGATGAAAGTGCAACTACCTTCTGCTTTTGTGAAGTCCATGTGACCAGGCTTGAACCAAGAAAGAATATAGCCCCAGATGTAATCTTGCGATCGTTGGCGTCACCAGCGAAATCGCTGTCACTGAAACCAGTGAATTCGGTTTTCAGTTCAGCAGTCCTCTTGTACCGACAACCGTATTCAGCAGTCCCCTTCAAATACCTGAGTATTTGTTTGAGTGCAGCCCAATGTTGTGCACCAGGACATTCCAGAAACCTGCTTACTACTCCCACTGAATGTGCAAGGTCAGGTCTGGTGTTTACTATGTACCTTAGACTGCCAACAAGACTTCTGAAATTTGTCTCTTCAATGGCCTCACCACTCTCCACTTTGCTCAGTTTCAACCGCTGTTCCATTGGTGTGTGGCAGGGATTACAATCTTTCATGCCTGCCATCTCAAGAATTTTGTTGGCATATGCAGTCTGACAGAGGGTGATTTCTTCTTCTCCCTGCTTCACCTCAACTCCTAGGTAATAAGCCAGAAGCCCAAGATCACTCATGCTGAAAGTTTGCATCATTTCTTGTTTGAACTCAGCAATAGCATTCCTGTCCGGCCCGGATATGATTAAATCATCCACATATACACCCACTAACAAGAGTGTGCCTTGCTTTCCCCTCCTGTACACAGCATGCTCCAGTTTGCTTCTCTCAAAACCGAGTCTAATCAACTCCTTGTCAAGCCTCGCATTCCACGCTCACGGCGCTTGCCGTAGGCCATAAAGAGCCTTCCGAAGCTTCAACACTTTCGTGTCGCTATTGCCAACTGTGTACTCGGGGGGCTGCTGCACATATTCTTCTTCTGTCAAGTCACCATTGAGAAATGCGGATTTTACATCCATGTGGTGCACCTCCCAATTTCCTTGAGCCGCAAGAGTGATTAACAGCCTGACCGTCTCCATTCTCGCCACGGGAGCGAACACTTCATCGTAGTCCACCCCTGTCGCTGCGCATATCCCTTTGCCACCAAGCGAGCCTTGTGCTTCACGATGTTGCCGGAAGGGTCCTTCTTCACCTTGAAAACCCATTTGAGGCCTATAGCTCGGTGTCCGGCAGGCAGCGTCGCAAGTTCCCAAGTCTGATTTTCACAGATTGCCTCCATTTCAGCATCCATTACTTGACGCCAACAGTGCTCTGACAGTGCTTGCTCAATGCTTCTGGGCTCCTCGGCTGCAAACAAACACAAGCCACTAAACTCTAGATTGTGTATCTCTTCGGTTGTGTCTAGAAGATTTTGGACTGTTCTGTACCGAGGCTTGTATCCATCAGTATCTTCTCCATCTTCTGACGGCGGGGTTGCCCACTGAATACCGAATGGACTGACTTGTGCAGGTTCTGGTGTGTGCAAAGAAGCTGAAGTACCAATCTGAATTGGAGCCGAAAACTGAGTAGAAAGGGCAGGTATATCATCCGATCCTGCTGATGGCACCTTGCCTGCCACTACATTTATTGGATGACCAGCAGTACTTGTCTGAATTGAAGCCGAAAATGGAGTGGGATGAGCAGGAATTTCCGCCTCTTCTGCAGACGGCGCCTTGCCTGCCGGCTCTTCCGACGGCGCTGCCCCTACATCATCTTTTGCCGGACAAAATAACATCACGTGAAATCAGCAGCTTCTTCCCAACCGGATCATACACCCGGTATGCTTTTGCCCCTGGCTCGTACCCCAGAAATACACCCGGAATTGAACGGTCTGACAACTTTGTCACTCCAGGGCCAACTCTTTTGACATGAGCGACACATCCAAATGTGCGCAGGTGTCGAACTCCTGGTTTCTTGCAGTACCAGGCTTCGAATGGAGTATTCCCGGCAAGGCTTCGTGTTGGCGACCGATTCAGGATAATGTTGGCGACCGATTCAGGATATACACGGCTGTTTTCACCGCTTCACCCCAAAATGCCGCCGGCACCCGCATGCTCTTGCGTAAGCACCGAGCCATCTCCACCACGGTCTGATTTTGCCGCTCCACGACGCCGTTTTGTTGAGGGGAATACGGCGCAGTGTTGAGGTGTTTGATGCCGTTCTCGTCGCAGTAGCTGACAAACTCGCCAGAGTTGAACTCCCCACCACGGTCTGATCGAAATGCCTTGAGCCGGCCACCTAATTCACCTTCTGCAGCTGCCTTGATTTTCCTGAAAAATCTGAAGGCTTCATCCTTTGTAGTCAGCAACTCCAGCCACATGAACCGGCTGAAATCGTCGACTATCAACAAGGAAAACGCCTTGCCACCTGGAGTTGGAGGTGTGATCCGGCCGCAGAGATCTCCATGGAACAATTCAATGGCCATGTTCAGCTCGGTAAGCAGTGGCATGTGGAAATGGGGCACGGTGCTGCTTGCCAAGGGTGCAGCCATCGCACACCTGCTCCACCCGGCTGATCACTGGAATGCCGTCTGCCATTTTCTTCAAGCCGAGTTCACGGAGAGCACGGAAGTTCAGGTGACCGTACCTCCCGTGCCAAAGCCAAGCTTCATTCTCTGCCATGGACAAAAGACAGACAGGGGTGCCGAGGCTCAACTTGAGCTTGTACAGCCGGTTTTGTGCACGCGGCACGCAAGCAATCAGTGTGCGCTCCTGATCAAACACGCACAGTTTGCCATTTTCCAGCACGATCTTGCATCCGCCCTCCTCCAATTGTCCTAGGCTAATAATATTACTCTTCAGCCGGGGAATAAAGTATACATCTATGAGTACCTTGTGTTCGCGCTGCCGCCCCTCCATGATCACTGATCCAAGGCTGCAGATGTTGACCACTGAACCATCACCAAACCGCACAGTGCCACGCACGGTTTCATCCAGGGATGCCAACGCCGATCTGCGTCCTGTCATGTGATTGCTTGCTCTGGAGTTGTAGCACCCCACATATAGCCAAAGTAGGATACTACTATGGAACGTCATCGCCAAGAATTAAAAGTAATAATAAAAGACAACAATAGAAATTCATACACAAATTAAAACCTTTCAAGTACTTTATTAAATAATCAACGGAAGCTATAATAATGTTTGAAACATGGCACCGGTCTACTTCTAATCAAATGACAAATAAGTAAATGGTAAAAGCTGTGGCAAGCCACAGTGCTGAAACTCGAGTGCTCCCACCCATGCATGCTGCTATCAATCCACTAGTCTTTTACCTAAGAGGAGAGAGCAAGCGTGAGATTTGGAAATCTCAGCAAATACCCAACAACGGTCGCAACTCAAGAGTAAGACAAGTAATGCAACCATATGAAATAAGAATAAGCATGATAGTAAGCAATGGACATACGCCAAGCAATGGACAACTGATATCGGAAATACTATCATAAGTAGGAGACGGATATTAGGAGAACTGTGTATTAAGGATATTTATTATATATGACATGTTATAGCAAGTTGCAGTAAGGGTGCCGGCGACCTCCTCCCACATACCCGGTTATACGAGAATAGCCAGGCACAACCTTGTCCTCGACTGTATAACCGCAGACGGGGTGTAATATCCTGTGTAACGAGAATGTACGGCCCCCCGTACGTTACCAGGTTGGGTGGAAATGACCCCTATATGTGGGTAGCCCCGGCGTGATAACCCTTAGTCTGTTAATTAGCAACTTATCCATAATATAATTAGAGAGTTGAGATTGAATTTAGATAAGGTTATGAGAGTAAGGTTTGATACGATGAGGTTTGAGACAAGGTTGGTATTTCATGATGTTGGGAACAAGATCTGTCGATAAGGAGGCTCCTAACAAGAGTCATACAAGGGTTGTCAAACATACCATTTTATTAGGTAATAGTTGGTCATTAGTCAAGTTAATGTGCAGTAACAACAGTTCACGAATAATAATCAACAATTAAAGATCACAGATGCATGGCATATAAATAACCGACCAATGTTAAAGATTACTAGTGATTAACCTTATATTTAAGCATAATTCGGCGCAACCCTAGTTACCATTTAAATGTTTGTTACAACCCTAACCACATAAGAATTTTACGGTTGACAGCATACTAATTACAAGCATTTATTCTACCTACCTTAACAAATGAAAATCTACTTAAACTACACGATCTATGCTAGGCAATAATATAGTGTAACGACCAATGATCAAGCTAAAGCAACAGGTAATATGAGACATAGAGTGCGAAAGAAACAAGTTACGGCCGCGAGGTACTTGCCTTGAGCACGCTCGACGGACGCACTATACGAAGGGTCCAAGATGCGCGACTGCCCAGCTGCTGCCTCGACAACTACGTGAGAACCTATAAGCTGACACGGAGGATAACCGATCAGATATGACAATTTGATTAGGAACGACAGGGAATAATCAATTGAATGGAAAATAGTTGTTCGGCCGCGCGAACAGTCGTTCAGCCGCGCGAACAACCACGCCTCTGAACCCGGCCGCTGGCCGCCGACCGTCGCCACCGGTCACCGCCGCGCCATCGCCGACCACTCTGTGCTACTACCAAAATAGCCACACCCAAACGCGCACGCATACGGCCACCGCACCGCCGCCACCGGACTGGCCGCCACCAGCTTGGCCAACACCGCCACCGTCGTGCCCACCTAGCGCCGCCGCCGCTACCCAGAATCGCTGCCACCGCTGCGCCCCGCATGCGCATGAGAATGCACGGCCGGCGTGAGCGCCACCGAGCCAGCCACCGCCACCAAGCCGATCTCCACCGCCGCCGTGACCCCCGCCGGTCGGCCGTGACCCCCGCCGCCGCCACTTCATTAACGCACGCAGCTGCGCACGAGCGAACGGCGCATGCGGCAAGTTGATGGGCGGGCGGGCGCCGCCGCTCGCCGCCACCACCGTCGGTGCCGCTACCGCCGCCGCTCCCGGATCGGCCGCTGGCATGCCGCCTCCCCGCGCTGTCGCTGCAGCCTCCAAGGCGGACGCCCGTGCGCAAGGCGCACGCTGGGACCGCCGCCTGCCGGTCGGCCGGCAGCAGCCGCCCGTGCCGGAGCCGCCCCCGCTGTTGCCATGCAGCCCCATGCGCTCTCACGTAGGAAGGAGAGAGAGAGAGATTGAGATGAATGAGTAGAGAGGAGAGAGAGAGTTCACCTGGGAGGAGACGGCGCAATAGGAAGGAAAATAGTGATCCACTATTTAAGGAGGTAATTTAGGGTTTTAGTTTTATAACTATTTGTTTGATATATATATATATATATATATATATATATATTGGATATATATATATATATTGGAGTGTTACAGCTCTCCCCCTTAGAAAAGATTCGGCCTCGAATCGACTACTCCGGAGATTAACTTGAGAAATTGAGAGTAACAGATGAAGGGAATAAGGAATCAAACCTGGAGAGAAGAGATCGGGGTACTTTGCGCGCATTTGGGACTCCAACTCCCAAGTAGCTTCACGCTCAGTCTGATTGGACCACAATACTTTGACATAAGTGAGAGTCTGACGCTGCAGCTGACGTTCTGAGCGCTCCAAGATACGGACCGATCGTGCCACGACAGACAGGTCCTCTGACACCTCCAAGGTTGGCAACTCCAGAATTTGATCAGGATCATTCAGATATTTCCTCAACATGGAGATATGAAAGACATTATGGACACCAGCAAGAGAAGCATGCAACTCAAAACGATAAGCAAGCTTCCCTATCCTGTCCGTGATAGGAAATGGTCCAACGTAACGAGGGTTCAACTTCCCTTTTGCCCCAAAACGGACCACTCCCTTGTTCGGAGACACCCTCAAGAGAACCTGATCGCCCACCTCAAACTCCAACGGCCGACAGGAACAATCGGCGTAACTTTTTTGGCGACTCTGAGCGGAAAGCAAATTGTTTCTGATGAGTTCAATCTGCTCCTTCCAATCCCTGACCTGCTGAGGTCCCAACAACTCTTTCTCTCCAACCTCATCCTAGTGAAGGGGAGAACGACAGGGTCGGCCATAGAGTGCCTCAAAAGGAGCCATCCCGATACTGGTGTGGAAACTGTTATTGTAGGAGAACTCTGCCAGAGGTAAGTGATTCTCCCAACTGCCCTTCCATACCAGTATGCAAGAGTGCAACATGTCCTCCAAGGTACGAATGGTCCTTTCAGATTGACCGTCCGACTGAGGGTGGAAGGTAGTGCTAAAATTGAGTTTAGTGCCCAAATTCTGATGCAAGCTCTTCCAGAAATGGGAAACAAACTTGGCGTCGCGGTCTGAAACAATGGTTTTAGGAACACCATGTAGGCGGACAATCTCCTTGACGAAGATGGTAGCGAGATCGCTGGCAGAATAAGTAGTCTTGACGGGGAGAAAGTGAGCCGTCTTGGAGAGACGGTCAACAACGACCCAAATGGAATCCATTCGCCGAGGCGACTTAGGAAGTCCAACCACAAAGTCCATAGAGATGTCCTCCCATTTCCATTGGGGAATTTCCAAAGGCTGCAGAAGACCAGCAAGACTGCGGTGCTCTGCTTTTACTTGCTGGCACACTGCACATTGGGACACAAACTTGGCTATATCTTTCTTCATCCCCGGCCACCAAAACTGCCGCGGGAGGTCTTTAAACATCTTGATCTCACCAGGGTGAATGGAATAGGGAGTTTTATGAGCCTCACAAAGAATATCCCTCTTCAAAAATGAATCAGAAGGCACCCAAATGCGGTTTTGGAATCGCAAATGTCCTTTGTCATCCGTGGTAAAATCTGGCCCATAAGGTTTTTCTCGAATCACCTTCCCGCGGACATGTCGGATCTCCGACCCTGCGGCCTGGGCCTTAAGCACATCATCAAACAAAGGAGATAAGCTCACAGACAAGGCTGAAAAGGCCAAGCAAAGTGTAGTCTGAAGGTCCTCCAATTCCTCCTGAACTGAAGTAGGAACGGGTACACCATCATTTTGCTTTCTGCTAAGAGCATCCGCCACCACATTTGCCTTGCCCGGATGATAATGGATGGTGAGGTCATAATCCTTGATCAATTCCAGCCAACGACGCTGCCTCAAATTTAATTTTTTCTGGGTAAGAAAGTACTTCAAACTCTTGTGATCTGTGAAGATATCGCACTTCTCACCATAGAGATAATGACGCCAAATCTTGAGGGCAAAAACCACTGCCCCCCAACTCCAAATCATGAGTGAGATAGTTAAGCTCATGCTTCTTAAGCTGACGAGACGCGTAAGCTATCACCTTGTCCTCTTGCATAAGGACGCAACCCAATCCCAACCGAGAGGCATCACAATAAACAGTGAACTTCTTCCCTTCCTCGGGCAAAGCAAGAATAGGAGCAGTGATGCGACGCTCCTTCAAGGTCTGAAAACTGGTCTCACAATCCTCCGTCCAAAGGAACCGCTCTCCCTTCTGAGTCAATTTGGTCAAAGGCTTGGCGATGGTAGAAAACCCCTCAACAAAGCACCGGTAATACCCGGCCAACCCCAGAAAACTGCGTATCTCCGCCACGTTACTGGGTCTCGGTCAGTCCACCATTGCTGCAATCTTGGAAGGGTCTACAGAAAGCCCTTTTCCGCTAATGACATGCCCAAGAAAACTAATAGATGAAAGCCAAAAGGCACACTTCTTCAACTTAGCAAATAGCTGATGCTTCCGAAGAAGGTCCAGAACAATCCGAAGGTGGTGCTCATGCTCCTCCGTGGTACTGGAATAGATCAATATGTCATCAATAAAAATAATGACAAACTGATCCAAATCCTCATGAAATACCCGGTGCATCAGATCCATGAACACTGCCGGAGCGTTGGTTAAACCAAATGGCATCACCAAAAACTCATAGAGACCATACCGAGTGCGAAAGGCCGTCTTTGGAATGTCAGAAGCCTTAATCCACACTTGGTGGTAACCGGACTGCAGATCTATCTTGGAAAAGAACTTAAGCTGATCGAAGAGGTCATCGATGCAAGGTAAAGGATACCGATTTTTGATGGTCATTGCATTCAGAGCTCGGTAATCGATGCACATGCGTAGACTCTTATCCTTCTTCTCCACAAAAGTGATCAGAGAAGCCCACTCTGAGGTACTGCGCCTGATGAAACCTTTGCTCTGAAGATCATCCAACTGTCGCTTCAACTCCTCTAGCTCAGTGCGTGACAGACGATAGGGAGCCTTGGCGATAGGTGTGGTGCCCGGAATAACATCAATAGCACACTCAATCGCTCTAACTGGAGGAAGACCTGGAAGTTCGGCCGGAAAGACATCAAGGAATTCCCGAACAATTGGCATATCTTCTGGTAAAGGTCCGGATGCAGGCTTCTCAAGCATAGCAAAAAGACACTCGGACTTGGCCATTTCACGGCGACCAAAGTAAGAGGCCAAGAATAAGAGACTGAGGTAACGCTCCTTGCCCTGATAAACAATTTTGCCATCATCTTGGAAAAGAATAACCTTGCGGTCAAAACAATGAATAATAGCATGATGACGAGATAACCAATCCATGCCCACAATCAGGTCAAAGGGGTGAATTGGCGCAACCACCGCGTCAATGCCAAAAGCACGACTTTCAATTTCCAAAGCCACATTGAGACAAGCTAAGTTGCTAGAGAGAGGTCCATTAGCGGTAGATACCAACACCGGAAGATCCAATGTACTAACTTGGATTGAATGCTGCTGAATAAAGCGAGATGCCAGGAAGGAAAAACTAGCCCCAGAATCAAATAACGCAAGAGCAGGATAAGAGTGCAATGTAACCATACCTAACAGAGCAAGACAAGTATGTAAACAAGCTAAGGAAAATAGGTAAATAACATCCAAAGCAAATGTGATGGCAATGATAAGTTACCGTGCACAACATCAGAACGACGATGCGACTCCTGAGTCGGTAGTGCATAGAGACGCGCATCCGTACCGTCACGTGCAGTGGCGATGGGAGTAGCAGTCGGGGCTAGAACAACTGGAAGTGGACAACAAATGAGGCTACACAAGGGAGGAAATATCCGGTGGAAACATAAAACATTTAGAACACTTACCCGCTCTCTGATGATCAGCAGGTGGAAAAACCAGTTGGTTCACTGTGCCAGCTGGAACCTTGCGCTTCTTGATCAAGCCAGGTGGAAGAATGGAATTAGGGTTCTGAGAGCACACAATGGACTTGTGTCCCTGAATCCCACAAATATGGCACTTGCCAGCATAGCCACAGTCGCTGCCCTTATGCTCTTCGCCACAGCGGTAACACACCAGCTTCTTTCCAAAGTTTCCCCTAGCTCCTGAGTTGCTCCCGCCCTTGGGGCGACGAGGAGACGGAGACCGCTGGCGCTTCCCATTTGAGCGAGCTTTCTTGGAATCCCAAGAACCGGACTCGCGCCGTGGCTCAGAAGAATAGGGCCTACAAAAGCAAATGACTTAGGAAATCTTGGATGAACAAGGAATTTAGATAAATGAAAGATTGAATTGAAAGACAAATAAACCTTTTCTTGTCAAAGTTGGCAGCCTTCTGGGCCGTAGTCTGACGAAGCTGGACCTCTATCTGCCGGGCGCGGTCCACCGCATCCCGGTAGGTGCGTATGTCCATAGCAGCTAGGACATGACGGATCTCCTCTCGAAGGCCTCCAATGAACCGCCACGCCTTCTTCTGCTCGTGAGAATTCACCTCAGGAAGGAAACGACAGATCTCCCAAAATGCCCTCTCGTACTGCTCCACCAGCTGACCCTCTTTCTGCCGCAAGGAGTCAAGCTCAAAGTCCTTCGCCCTAGTTAGGGCAAAAGGGTAGTACTCTGCGGCAAAAGCGGTAGTGAAGTCCTCCCAGGTAGGTGGCCCTGCATGAGGCCCGCGAGAGCCGCGTACCTCAGCCCACCACAAGTCCGCCTCTCCCATCAGCTGCTGCGAGGAGAACACCTTCTCCTGGGTTGTGAGTTCCATGGTGTCGAATTTCTTGTTCATGTAGCGAAGCCAATTATCAGCCTCCACTGGCCCTAAACCACTGAAGGTTCGTAACCCCAAGCGCTGCCACTCCCTCATTGTCATGCGAGGAGCAAGAGGGGGTGGCACCTGAGCAGGTGCAGTAGTGGCCACCGCTGCCTGAGTAGTCGCGGCCTGATTGGCAATCAACACAGGAAGAGCGGTTTGCACCAACGTGACCAGACTCTGCACCTGAGCCGAAAGCTGTTGCACCTCGCTCTGAGAAGCTGCTTGCGTCGATGAAGAAGGAATGTCTGAGGTAGGATCCACCAGAGGAGGTAAAGTGGAAGCATCCGAAGCGAAGCAAGCTGGTGAATTGGGCTGACCCTGATTATCCGGTTTGCCAGTGCGTCCGCGCACCCGGTCCACGTACTCCTACACGCGGCGACTGGCACGCCTGGCCGGAGGCATACTGTTGCATTGAAGGAGGGTTGAAACAAGCAGGAAATAATGATAAGTGAGGGTAACAATGGAATCCTGAATCAAGTAATATGCCAGTGACTAGACATGCATGCATGAGTAAACTAACCCGAAGCCCTGTGCACGTGCCATTTTTATTTACTAAATAGGTTTTTTTTTCAGAAACTACAGCCTGAGCTCTGATACCAACTGTAGCACCCCACATATAGCCAATGTGGGATACTACTATGGAACATCATCGCCAAGAATTAAAAGTAATAATAAAAGACAATAATAAAAATTCATACACAAATTAAAACCTTTCAAGTACTTTATTAAATAATCAACAGAAGCTATAATAATGATTGAAACATGGGATCGGTCCACTTCTAATCAAATGACAAATAAGTAAATGGTAAAACTTGTGGCAAGCCACAGTGCTGAAACTCGAGTGCTCCCACCCATGCATGCTGCTATCAATCCACTGGTCTTTTATCTGAGAGGAGAGAGCAAGCGTAAGATTTGGAAATCTCAGCAAGTACCCAACAACGGTCTCAAGAGTAAGACAAGTAATGCAATCATATGAAATAAGAATAAGCATGATAGTAAGCAATGGACAACTGATATCGGAAATACTATCATAAGTAGGAGACGGATATTAGGAGAACTGTGTATTAAGGATATTTATTATATATGACAAGTTATAGCAAGTTGCAGTAAGGGTGCCGGCGACCTCCTCCCACATACCCGGTTATACGAGAATATCCAGGCACAACCTTATCCTCGACTGTATAACCGCAGACGGGGTGTAATATCCTGTGTAACGAGAATGTACGGCCCCCCGTACGTTACCAGGTTAGGTGGAAATGACCCCTATATGTGGGTAGCCCCGGCGTGATAACCCTTAGTCTGTTAATTAGCAACTTATCCATAATATAATTAGAGAGTTGAGATTGAATTTAGATAAGGTTATGAGAGTAAGGTTTGATACGATGAGGTTTGAGACAAGGTTGGTATTTCATGATGTTGGGAACAAGATCTGTCGATAAGGAGGCTGTTTGAAAAATAAGCACATGTAGGTTCAATTTATTCCATAAATTAATCATGACATCATACACGCAAAATAACAGAACCATCACAGGCATAACAGATCTAGACATGTAAACCAGAAAACTGTACATGAACAGATCTAATGTGGAGAACATGACTGTTACGTACCGATGATTCTGCTCTGATCGGTTTGCCGATGTTGACGCTGCAGGTACGGTGTGGATGACACGAGGTCGATGACGATTCGCCGAAGCCGAACGACGAGGAAGACGAGCCAGAGCTACAGCAAGCAGTCGCGCAGAGCGCTTCCCAAAAACCTTATTCGCCCTCTCCCGGTGCAGGACTTCGAAGGCGACGGTTCCGGAGACCTGCTCTCCCGAACGACAGTGCACGCCGGCGGACGGGACGGAGTAGACTACGTGGGACGGCGCAGTACAATGGAGGAGGCAAAAACCCTAGATTGATTCGCATATTCTGTATGGACTACTCAAAACAGCAAAAATAAAACTGCAAAAGGAAGCCGCGTCTGCGCAAGCATCTGGAGCCGATTTTGGCGGACCATTCACGTAGGTGCCGTGCACGCGCCCCCCCCGCCCAGCCCGGCCCGGCCCGGCCCGGCGAGGCGAGGCGAGGCGAGCGAGCGCGCGCGTGTGATCCTCTAGTTCTCTCCCACACATGCCTCAAGTGGCTAGGAGTGCACCATCCCTTTTAAGGTGGTCTTCCTCTCCTAGAACTAGCAATATGGTACTAAAGTGCATATGCATTGCTCCTTTGCATGAGTGGGCCTTTGAGATTTAGGAATTATTCTTATGGGCTTGGCCCACATAATTCAACAGAGGCTCCTAACGAGAGTCATACAAGGGTTGTCAAACATACCATTTTATTAGGTAATAGTTGGTCATTAGTCAAGTTAATGTGCAGTAACAACAGTTCACGAATAATAATCAACAATTAAAGATCACAGATGCATGGCATATAAATAACCGGCCAATGTTAAAAATTACTAGTGATTAACCTTATATTTAAGCATGATTCGGCGCAACCCTAGTTACCATTTAAATGTTTGTTACAACCCTAACCACATAAGAATTTTACGGTTGACAGCATACTAATTACAAGCATTTATTCTACCTACCTCAACATATAAAAATCTACTTAAACTACATGATCTATGCTAGGCAATAATATAGTGTAACGACCAATGATCACGCTAAAGCAACAGGTAATATGAGATATAGAGTGCGAAAGAAACAGGTTATGACCGCGAGGTACTTGCCTTGAGCACGCTCGACGGACACGCTATACGAAGGGTCTGAGATGCGCGACTGCCCAGCTGCTGCCTTGACAACTGCGTGAGAACCTATAAGGTGACACGGAGGATAACTGATCAGATATAACAATTTGATTAGGAACGACAGGGAATAATCAATTGAATGGAAAATAGTAGTTCGGCCGCGTGAACAGTCGTTCAGCCGCGCGAACAACCGCGCCTCTGAACCCGGCCGTTGGCCGCCGACCGTCGCCACCGGTCACCGCTGCGCCATCGCCGGCCGCTCTGTGCTACTGCCGAAACAGCCACACCCGAACGCGCACACATACGGCCACCGCACCACCGCCACCGGACTGGCCGCCACCAGCTTGGCCAACACCGCCGACGTCGTGCCCACCTAGCGCCGTCGTCCGCATGAGAATGCACGGCCGGCGTGTGCGCCATCGAGCCGGCCACCGCCACCAAGCCGATCTCCGCCGCCGCCGTGACCCCCGCCGCCGCCGCTTCATTAACGCGCGCGGCTGCGCACGAGCGAACGGCGCATGCGGCACGCAGGTGGGCGGGCGCCTCCGCCGCCGCCGCTCCCAGACCGGCCGCCGGCATGCCGCCTCCCCGCGCTGCCGCTGCAGCCTCCAAGGCGGACGCTCGTGCGCAAGGCGCACGCTGGGACCGCCGCCGCCGCCCGTGCCTGAGCCGCCCCTGCTGCTGCCATGCAGCCCCATGCACTCTCACGCAGGAAGGAGAGAGAGAGAGATTGAGAGGATGGAGTAGAGAGGAGAGAGAGAGTTCACCTGGGAGGAGACGGCACAATAGGAAGGAAAATAGTGATCCACTATTTAAGGAGGTAATTTAGGAGTCGAGGTACCACGTGTCTTCGTCGCAGTCGACGGGGAAGATGCGCTCTTCGTTGAGGTGCACCATCTGTGTCACTGCTTCATTGCTGAGACAAGTTGCTGCCATCAGCAGAGCTCCTTGTTCAATGTTAGCCTTCACCAGATGAGCCTCCTCCTTGCATTCACGCCGTGGCTTCCGACACTCTTTGGCCCAATGACCATAGATGCCACAGTTACGGCATTTCCCCTTCCGGCGTGGCGTTCCTTCTGACGTCAGTTTCACCGTGGTGTCACGGCCGTCGGCACGCGCTCCACCCTTGAACTTTCCTTGCGCCTGACTGCTAGTCTTCCCGCCACTTGATGACAAGTCTCCCTGCAGCCGATGCTTGTACTTGGCGACCCACTCCTCTTCTGCGAGAAGGACACGCCCAGCATTGTCGTGGACCTCGCCGTCGTTGCCGAAACGATCCTCCGCAGCGCGCAGTCTTCCCACCAACTCCTCGATCGGCATTTTGTCCAGATCAAGCAGTGTTTCAATCGCGAGAGCGATCTGGGAATAGCGAGCCGGCACGACGCGGAGTATCTTCTGCACTACGCGGACCTCCTCCATCGACTCCCCGAGCGCACGGATGTTGCTGGCGAGGCCAGAGATTCGCATTGCGAAATCGTCGATGGCCTCACCATCCTTGAAGGTGATATTCTCAAATTCCTTCAGGAGCTTCTGAGCGTTCGCCTCCATGACGCGGGCGACGCCATCCGCATCGTCTTCACCGCCTCCCACGCCTCCTTAGCGGTCTTCTTCACGGCGAGGGTCGAGCGCATCTCAGCTAGTACGGCGCGCAAGAGTGCGGCCAGCGCCAATCAGTCATCGCGTCGATCGACCTTCCCAATCTCGATAGCCTCCCAGAGCCCCTGTGCTTCCAGGTTGACCTGCATCACAAGAGCCCATTCGTTGTAGTTTGTGCGTGTCAGCTCCGGATACACGACCACGGCAGAAGTCTCTTTGATCACACGTTCCACCACCACCTCGCGCGAGGCACTGCCGTCGCCGAGATCGTTGCCACCACGGATGCGCGGCGGACTCCTACTTGGAGAGTGCGATGGAAAGCGTGACGATCCGCGAGAGCCACCGGCCGACATCTTGGCCGGACCTCCTCCTTCCCAGATTGCTCTGATACCACTTGTTGGCGCCGAGCGCTGCTTCGGCGTGAACTGAATGACGAGGAGTATCTGAACTTGATCACACACGGACTACAGAGAAGAACGCGAGAGAGTTTTCAGTTTTGGTGCTGCAAGACGTTGCAAGCTACCTTATTTCTCTGATGCATTGTATATAATAACAGAAAGAACGTCCCAGACGCACAACGTCCGATTCTTACGCAACATACTTGCCTTGACGCGAACACAGCGCATCTCAGGCTAACGAACTGAAGACCATGCAGAAAGCTAACATGCAGAACATAACAAACATGCAGAACAAAACGTGCAGCGGGATTGAGCCTAACATATCACCCCCTAATCCCATGTAAATTGAATTGATTTGTGAAATGCATGTGGTAAGAACAGCAAGCAGAGACAACACAGATCCCAAACGATCGAGCTGTAGGTCTGTCACTATTGCAATACCCACACCTAATAGAAGAATTGCCAGTGCCATTTAGATGCTCCGGCTGCATCAAGGACAAACATAATTACAATTTGTGATCAAGATTATTGAATTGGAAAATAATGGCTAGTGGTGCAGACCTGCAGCCTGCAGGTGTTCATCACTTCAAATATTCAAAAACCATGTATTTATATATTATCGGTACCAACCAGGATCACAAATTTGCTAAGTAGTGATTTTGTCATATGTGAGATGATAAGAGTTGGATCGGACCTGAATGCCTTCCAGAAGAATAGTCTCCAATGATACAGTACAAGGAATTATTGCCAGCTTGGTCATCTGATACATTTGATAGAGTGAGATGGCTAATACAAAGTAGAGAACTACCGACAAACACAAACACTTGAAGTCTGTAGATGAATAACATTTTTAAGAAAGTCTGTTTGAATGCATTTGCCATTTAGTTTGAACTGCTTATTTTAAGTTTGAAAGTTCCTAGTAGGTAATACTTGCAGAAGATGAATACTCAAGATGAAAGATTGGTTTGAATCTCGAAAAGCAAACCAACCTGGTAAAAGCCAACAGAGCAGAATCCAAGGCTCGATTAAGCAAACCAATAGATATGCCATTTAGTATTCCAAAAGAAAGATCATTTGCGAAAGTTGTGATGGACCGGTGGATGGAAGTTGATTAGTGTCTACAGGTCTTATCATATGATTAATCTGTTATGAACTAAATAGTATAATTGCAGCATGTGTTGTGTGATTGAAAACTTTTTTGCTTTGTCTGTAAATACTTAGCGGAATGGTATTTATGACTAGTATGATCGGTCTTGACTTTCTTATTTGTAAAGCATTTGTTTTTCTAAATAAATTATACAAGAGATTGTAGAAACTCTTTTTCCATCTCAGTACTGCAGAAAACAAATTTTGCATTCATGAATGAACTTACCATAATACACCTTCAAAACATTGTCTTGCTCCTGTCTTTTGCATCACATACTGTACTTCATCTTGCAAAAGTTACCATCTGATCCTGTTCTTTTGACACACAAAAACACAATGCTAACAAAAACACAATGAATCACAATAAGAAAAGCTCGAGCTCGAGTAAGCTCGGTAAAAGTTAATATGTATCACTATTTAAGCACGAATTTAGACTCGCAAACTATTCGAACTCGGCTCGGTAAAGCTCGTAAGCTCGAGATCAAGCTCGAGTTCGGCTCGTTTAAAGCTCGAACCGAATTCGAATCAAACAAAAAACGAACCGAACATAATAGTTCACGAGTTTCGAGCTTTTTTATAGCCTTACTCGCACGCGTGCCGCAGTGGGGTGCTGCGAGACGCCGAGGAGCAGTGGGGCTGGGGCTCGCTACGGCGGCCTCACGCAACGCCTCGACTCGCCGACTCCCACTACGCTCGTAGCGCTTCCTCTCGCCCGTTGTTGCAGCTGCCGTCACACACAATTCTATTACGGATCAATCTGCACTGTAAACAACCTGTTTTTTTAAACACAGTGTAAACACTTAAATTAGTTCCATCTGCTATCACTTAATTCTTATGCATAGTACTCTAGTTACCTCTTTTCCCCAAACAACTTCCGTAGAGGGTCCAGGGACAGAAGTGAATGAGCCATCACTCATGTACGTACACACAATACTATCTGTCATCTACTTCATCCTGATACACAAAGAAAGTACACATGGCGTTTATACAGACCTTCTAGTACACATCACATCTATACACACCTTCTACGGCCATACAATAGCTTACCGACCGCCTTGCAGCAAGCCGGCCGACATGGTACCGCAAGAGGACCATGTCATGGAGACCACTGACCTAAGGAGCCCAGTCGAGTCGGTGTCCGAGAACATGAGCACCGCATCCTCTGGCAACGCCTCCTCGTCGTTCAGATAGCGGCAAACCTGTCTCATGCTGGGCCTCGTCTCCGGGCGAGCCTGGCTGCACATCAGACCCAGCCACAACACAAGCTTCACCTCCTCCTTGTCGTAGCACTCTTCCAGCCTCGGATCCACGGCCTGCAGCAGGTCGCCGTTTAGCCCGCGGTCTCGAACCCACCTCACCAAGATCACGTCTGTGTCCGCCGCCTCGTCCAGCTCTATCGGCCGGCGCCCGCACGCAACCTCAAGGAGCAACGCGCCGAAGGAGAACACGTCGGCGGCCGTCGTGGCACGGCTGGTGACCGTGAGCTCGGGGGCTATGTAGCCGAGGGTGCCGGCCACGCGTGTCGTGGCCGGTTTCGCGCCGTGGTCGTAGAGGCGAGCGAGGCCGAAGTCGCCGAGCCGCGCGCCCATGTCGGCGCCGAGCAGTACGTTGTTGGCCTTCAGGTCGCGGTGCACGACCACGTGATCCCACTCTTCGTGCAGGTAGAGTAAGCCATGTGCCACGCCCTTGAGGATGTTGAAGCGCTGTGCCCACGTCAATAGAGGCGCCTGTCGCTTCGTTCCAAACAGGTGCGCGTCGAGGCTGCCGTTGGGCATGAACTCGTAGACAAGGAGCAGGTCCTGGCCGTGCTTGCACCACCCGCGCAGCTCGACCAGATTACGGTGGCGCATCCGCCCAAGGCTCGCGATCTCCGTGACGAACTCCTTCATCCCCTGACTTGTGCCTCTGGAGATCCGCTTGATTGCCACCTCGTCGCCGGAGCGACGTCCAAGCACACCTTTGTACACCTGACCGAAACCGCCTGAGCCAAGAAGCCCACTTTCCTTGAACCCTTTGGTCGCCTTGTAGAGAACCTTGAATGGGAACCTGTGAGGGTGTTCCAGCTCCCAGTCCTCCAGTGTGTCAGCGAGCGCCGCCCTACGCCGGAGCCAGAGCACAGCAACCATCGCTGCAGCAATCAAAGCCAGTGTTCCTGCACAAGCCACAGCGGCAAACTTGATGATGAGGAGCTTCGGAGGTGACGTGCTCGGTTTCGGGACTTTCGGCAGTCGCCGGAGATTAATGGATTGGGCGAGTCCATTAGTCCGGAAACTCCATGCCAAGATGTAGTGCGAGCTCGCCAGCTTCCCGGTAGCGGAAGAGAAGCCGACGTACATGTTGTCTTTAAAGATTGGCAGGAGGTCAAGTTTTGTTGATATGAGCGGCCGGTGAGGCCGACCTGCCACGGACACCGGGGCAACGGTCACGTTGAGGATGTTGCTGCCGCCGTCGTAGTCTACCCACGCCTGAATTGGCTGCGCGCTCTCCAGCTTCACGGTCGCCTTCTTGTTCTCGCCGGTGTAGTACGCGGCCGGCTCCGACACCTTCGACACAAGGCTGTTTATGTCGACGCCGACGTGGTTGCCGTTCGTATCGTTCATCTCCAGGTCGAACACCGTGTCAAACTCGACGGCGAAGACATGGTTGGAGGGCTTCCCGTTGGTGGTTGGCCCGAGGACGCCGAGGTAGATCTCGGGGGAGGCTCCGGGGAGCGCCCTGGATGGAGCCACCACGAAGGCCAGGCCGTGACCGCCGCCGCTCCCGATGGTCACGATGTCGAAGACGAAGGCCGTGCTGAAGGAGACCGTGCCGCCGCTCTGGTGGTCGAGCATGCGCACGGGGAAGCCGTAGAACGCGTGGCCGACGAGACGATTGCTGTCGTTGGTGAGCTGGAGCGCGCCGCCGTGCAGCACCGACGCCGACCCGTCCAGGCTCAGGTTCGACGCGTGCTGGAAACCTTGGTAGACGAAGTCGACGGCATCGGCTGAGGAAAAACGGAAAGAAACAACGAGGAGGAATAGCGCGGTCAAATGTAGAGCGGCACTGGATGGCAGCATGCTGGAACCCCTCTCTCTCACACACACACGCTCTCTCAATCGGGGTGCACAAATGAGCATAATTGCAAGCAAACTGCTGCAGTTTGGGGGTTGATTAGTGAAGCATCGATCGTCCCGTGGTTTGACTAGAATATTGACTTGCTATTTTTTTTGAAGACGGCACACGGTGGGCCCTACTTGTCATTGGGCGCGTACGTTATGTATGACTGGCTCCATGGTCTCATCATCAGCTCTCTGTGCCATTCCAATTCGTAGGTCAAGTCCGACAACAGGCGCACCAACTGAGAGTAAATGCCAACCTACCCACTGGCAAAGTTGGTCAAGTCGTACGAGTTTGGTACAGTAGAACTGAGAGTTTTTTTTTTAAAAAATAATCTGTTTTTTATTTCGAATTGGCAAAGTTAGTCAAGTCGTCCGGGTTTGGTATAGTAGAACCGAGCGTTTTTTTAAAAAATAATCTATTTTTTATTTCGAATTAGCAAAGTTGGTCAAGTCGTCTGGGTTTGGTAAAGTAGAACTGAGAGTTTTTTTAAAAAATAATCTATTTTTTTATCTCGAATTACAGTAATATATCTATGTTTTTTATTTCACATTAATGACCTTCTGTCACTCCACCGTTGAGCGACTTGGGCTAGTTGCCTAACAGATGGATGATAAGTGTCTAAGTCGCTTAACGGTTGAGCGATTCCAACTGTCAAAGTAGCTCAACCGTTGAGTTACTTTGACACTTATCGCTCAACCCATATATTTCAGAGAAAGGTATGCAAATGCGCCAAGTGTTCAAGTCACCAACCGGTTGAGCGACTAGTACTAGTAACTCAACCGTTGAGCGACAGAGTGTCATTAGTGTAAAATTAAAAAACGAAAGTATATTGCTTTAATTCGAAATAAAAAAATATATTAAAAAAATATATTCGTAGAACCGATTCGTATGTCTGGTCTGGCTATGGAGTCGGACTTGGGACATCCTCCAGCTTCAAAACGAAAGAAGAGGCATAAACTCCATTGGCATTGGTGGGTACAAAGGTGACGAGGTAACATGATCGGAGAAGGATTGCAAGCAAACTGCTGCAGTTTGGGGGTTGATTAGTGACGCATCGATCGTCCCGTGGTTTGACTAGAATATTGACTTGCTAATTTTTTGTGAAGACGGCACACGGTGGGCCCTACCTGTAATTGGGCGGGTCCGTTATGTGTGACTGGCTCCATGGTCTCATCATCAGCTCTCTGCGCCATTCTAATTCGTAGGTCAAGTCCGACAACAGGCGCATCAATTGACAGGAGTGAAAGTCAAGAACACAAAAGATGGATCGTGATTTCCAACCAACCTGCCGGCAAAGTTGGTCCACAAGCCGTTCGGGGTTGGTAAAGTAGAAATGAGAGTTTTTTAAAAAATAATCTATTTTTTTATTTCGAATTAGCAAAGTTAGTTAAGTCGTCCGGGTTTCGTAAAGTAGAACTGAGAGTTTTTTTTAAAATAATCTATTTTTTATTTCGAATTACAGTAATATATCTATGTTTGTTATTTCACATTAATGACCTTCTGTCACTCCACCGTTGAGCGACTTGGGCTAGTCGCCTAACAGATGGACGTGTCTAAGTCACTTTACGGTTGAGCGACCCCAAGTGTCAAAGTAGCTCAACTGTTGAGTTACTTTGACACTTGTCGCTCAACCCATATACACCGTACTGCTCGAATATTTCAGAGAAAGGCATGCAAATGCGCCAAGTATTTAAGTCACCCACCGATTAAGCGACTAGTACTAGTAACTCAACCATTGAGCGACAGAGTGTCATTAATGTAAAAAAATGAAAGTATATTGTTATAATTCGAAATAAAAAATAGATTTTTTTTAAAAAATATTCATAGAACCGATTCGTATGTCTGGTCTGGCTATGGGGTCGGACTTGGGACATCCTCAGCTTCAAAATGAAAGAAGAGGAAAAAATTCCATTGGCATTGGTGGGCACAAAGGTGACGAGGTAACATGATGCTAAAATATGCCATTGTCTAGAAGACACGATGTCGGAACGATTCATTATCCATCCGACAAGGATTGGCCGCAGTCAAGTCGTCGTCTGTTTTGTCATTATCCATCAGACAAGGATTGGCCGCCGCCAAGTCGTGGTCTGTTTTCCTGTAAACAAATACGAGTATGCGACTCGACTGGACACAAGTTGTTCCCACTGAGCTTTGGTGGGATGAAATTGTTCTCAGTTGACTTTCTTGCAGCTACCCAAGGTCGTCTCTGTCTTGTTGAAGATCGATAATTAAAGAACCATAGAACGACAACCAAATTGTTAGAATATCGTCCTGTCCAAAATATATACTCTTATCGTTATGCTGTTATGCAAAAGTTTCCTTCTAATCCTGTTCTTTTGACACACAAAAACACAATGAATCGCATAGGGAAGGTTAACGATATAATTTTTTTAGCAATATTGTAAAATTTATCATCCTCTTGGTCAAAACATATTCATTTTCCCTTATTAAAGTATTAAAAGCAGTTCAGGAATAAGGTACTTGAATAATGGAAATATTGAATTGGTATTGAGCAAGTCAAAACTATAATATCTATTCTGAAGTTTGCCATACAACATTTTTTTACTTGGATTCTCTCCTGGGTATATCTTACTACATGGCCCTCCTCATAGAAATATCTTTTCTGTCCTGGTGTATTTGGCACTTCTGAGGTTTTGTACTGTTGGATCATCCATTCACTATTCAATGTCAAACAGGTTATAGTTCATATTAAGTTCTAGTTTGGTTGTGAATATAGATAATGATATAGTTTTTTATCATTAATTTATACTATTATTGTCATTTCAATATATTCAACTGCTTCACACCATGTCTATCTGTGTGATTTAGCTCATACTTTAAACTTATCAATTTTTTGTATTGTCTATTCCCATCTTATATCGTATGCAATGTGCATGTTGTATAGGAAATTGGTCTATTGGCTATACCACAGTAACTGGTGGTGAAAACATATCGAACTATTTGTAATGTGTAATTCATTTTTGCAGTGAAAGGGGTCATTTGCTTATGCATGGGCCAGATTCCTTGCAGCTTCCTTCTCGGGATGTTTCAAAGCCCCTCATTCTTCCTATCTATGATGTTATCAAGTCTTAGTCGACAGAGCAGCTAGCAAGTTTTCAAAAATTTGGTACCGGGCTATTCGAGCTAAAGTACTCACTGCTGCTAGTTTTTCTCCTACACTGCTACAGACAGCCCTATCACAGACGGTTCGGAACCGTCATCACAGACGGTTCCTAAACCGTCAGTGTCTAGGTGTCAGTGATAGTTGGTGGTTATCACAGACGGTTCCCGAGCCGTCTATGATAACTCACATGACAGACGGTCTTTATTACTAACCGTCTGTGATAAGCGAGTATCACAGACGGTTTTTGTATAAAAAACCGTCTGTGATAGTCTCGTATCACAGACGGTTTTTGTAAAAAACCGTCTGTGATACGAGACTATCACAGACGGTTTTTAATACAAAAACCGTCTGTGATACTCGCTTATCACAGACGGTTAGTAATACAGACCGTCTGTGATATACAAATATCCCAGACGGTTTTTATTACTAACCGTCTGTGATATTGTGTATATCACAGACGGTCTTTACTACTAACCGTCTGTGATATTGTGTATATCACAGACGGTTAGTAGTAAAGACCGTCTGTGATATCATTCACACCACAGACGGCACTCTTTGAAACCGTCTGTGATATTGTATCACAGACGGATTTTAACAACAAACCGTCTGTGATACCAAGTGCATCATCCATTTTATTTGATGTTTTTTGGCTAGCCTCAGGATATGCTAGCCATGCCCTCTGAAAGCAAGCAAGCAAGCAGATTACAGATAAATGACATATATAAGTTAATTGCAACTCATAGTAAATTACAACAAAATTCGTACACAGATGAATGTAACAAACGGCCAGCAGATCACATACATATATAGAATGAAAATCGTTACACAAAATCCGACAAATGAATTCAATTGAAGGAATTGTTTGATTTGTACAGTTGAATCCAATGTTTCAACATCTAATTATCACCATTGCCGGCGTAGAACTCTCCCGTCCTACTTATGATCTCTCTTAGCAAGAATTCGGAGATGATTCCACGAATCTCGACGAGATTGTCAAGATCATATGCACTTTCGTCGAAGTGCACCCGCTGTCGCTAGGAGCAATGTTAAGTCATTAATTAGCATGTGTGTGTAATATAAATACATATATATAATCAGAAAGTAATAATTATTGGAAGGACCTGACAAACCTCTGGATCATTGATCTTAGTAGCAATGATTTCCTTCATATGGCGGCAAACGTAGAATCCACATACGTTGCCCTGTAGCTGCTGGTGGCACTGCAAAAATAGAATTACATACATCGGTATTGTCAATTCTAGAGGCATTATAACAAAGTATGATATAGGATTGTTGTGTTGTAGCGGGTACCGGAAATTGCGTGTAGTGTCGTAGCGTGTCACTGGATTTTTTGTCGTGTGTTCCTCCTTGGGCAACATAATCGGCAAATGCCCTACGTGATTCAAAAAACTTAGCCTCGGCCGTGGCAAACAAAAGAAATATTACAATAGAGTTATGTATGGAGGAAATGAGTTTACCTGTTAAGTACTTCTTGCACACGACTGAAGTCGTGGTTGCTCCTAAGGAGGGAATCAAGGTATATTACCTTGCTCCACTTTGGTACAATCACAAGCAAAATCCAGTGATGCCTAGTCATGTGTGTCGCCATAGTGATTAATCCTAAGTTCATGCTGCATGTAAAGTACAAATGAAACATATGTGTGGCAACTAGTGAAGCACTTACCCTTGGTTGAAGGGTACCATGACGTACTCCTTGTCGGTGTGAGCAATCAATCCGCTCGTTATGTAACCTTGCACGAAGGATGCATCGTAATTGATAGATTGCTCGGAGACCAAGTGAGGGTCGAGGAAACCCACCGGTCGTCGCAATCGCCGGACTTCTTAGATCATGTATCTATACATAAAGAAAGAGTAATGACATTTATCTGTATAACGTGAATGTAGAACTTCATTGTACAGTACACTTACAGTGTCCAGCATCGTAGAAGTGAGTCGTCGAGTTCGTCGAGATTGAATAGTAAGAATAAATCTTCGAATGTCACGACGATGTAGCTCGAGTCATGGAGGAAATGCGTGTCATTATATTTCAGAGTGAATGCACTCTGCCGGTTTGGCTTCATGTTGGACTTCTCCATGTACCAGGCATGCAATCTATTGCAAATCATACCAATCTAGCGTAATTGTGAATCGGGCAATAACGACACTCCTAGAATAAACTTCCATGGCACGGGACGCGGCTTAATTTTCGTCGCATGAGCCTTGGAGGCCTTGGAGCCTCGCTTACGATATGTTCTCGGTGGCATCTCGGCGGGAGCCGATGCAACAGACTTTTCTAGATTTGGAGGTGGAGGTGAAGCCACCGGAGCCGATGTGCCAGGTCCAGGGCGACGTCCCTCTTGGGCCACTGGATGTGAAGATTGTGGCACGGACATGTCGAGGACGATGTCCCTCTTGGGCCACTGAATGAATATGTGGACGGCATCCCCTAATGTCTTAATCTCTTCGTTTGGGGGCTTCTCAAGAGGGACGGGCTTAAAAATATCATTAATCATGTCCACCTGGACCTTCATGAAACCGGTGTCTACTTGTACACCGTGCACCAGTGTCCCTGGCAGCAATGGATACACCATGCCGCGCCCAGCGTCAACGGGAATAGAGCCAACAAGCCTGACTTTGAGGCTGCAAGGCATGAGCTCCTACATAACGATACAAGATGAGTTAAGGCGTCCACCAGAGAGATCTATGTATCATTCTAAAGAGGTACATTACCTGAATGTCATCAATACGTAAGTGGTCGTCGCTATGTTCAGAAATTGGTGTGGACGCGCAGCTACTGCGACGTTGAGGGGGACTGGGTACCGCAGTACTAGGAGAGGGTTGCGATTGGTTGCGGACTTGTCTCAGTTCTTCCCGCAACGAATCTATCTCTCCTCGAAGTGAGGCAGTTTGCTCTTGAAGTGAGGCAGATAGTTGTTCCTCAAGTTGAGCACGAAGCTCCTGTTTTATTTGTTCGATGCGGTACGCCTTGGATCTCTTCCTACTCCTATATGTCTCGGAGTAATCTGGAAATCCGTGCCTCCAAGGTACATAAACCCCCATGCCTCATGTGCGACCTGGGTGCTCCTTGTTTTCCAAGGCCTGTGATAGTAAATCTATCTCCCTATATTCTTCAAAGGAGCCACGAGAAGATTCGGTAGTCAATGATTGCTGCAAGAGGCAATTAATCATGTTATTTTTGAAACCATAAAGTTCAAGAGGTGTTAACAACTATGTTGTTTAACATATTTTACCAGGCGTTGGGACACTTCCTCATCTACGGGGTTTTTGAAAGAGACACCCGAAGATGTGGTTGATGACCTCGCTCTTAACCAGTTTCGAGCACGCTCGTTTGCGATCCCGGCAAATGGTGGAGAGGCCTCCGATCGGATTGCGACCTCATCCTGCATCCTCCATTGCGGGATTTTACCCGCGTACCCAGCAGTGCCAAGTCTGTGAGGGTGCGTGTTTTGTGCTTGGAGAGCCTTGTGTGTCGCACTTTGTTGTTCAAATTCGGTCGTCGTCTTCATCTGCACAAAGGCCTCCCATGTTTTCGGCGACACGAAAGGATACTTCGTGAAGGGCGTGACATCCTCAGACACGTACTTCGTCACAAGAGTGCTCTTAAAAGCCTTCCATGCTTTTCCCATCGCGAGGAGCGCCTGCCGTTGCACGAGTCCCTGTACTTCTGCTGGGATCTCGAACGAATTTGTAAGTTCCTCCCATAGCTGATTTTTGTGATCCTTTGTCAAATCTTTCCAGCTTGCTATGGTGATGGGGACCCGTTAACTTCCAATTATCCCGCAGGTAGTCCGAAATGATGACGCTGCTTTCGTCGGTTCCAGAGGGATCCCATTCGGAGAGACCACCGTGATGGTCATTCGGCCCTCTGGTCTTTTCGATACTCCTCGGCCACGTTTAGTTTTCGCAATCTTGGGAGCGTGAGACCCAGATGACGACGACGAAGATTGTGTGGACGCCATCTCTCTTATAAGAAAAAACTAACTGCAGTGAGCTATGGTCCCAACTAAAGTTCTAACGATTAACTAATAGCAATGAGCTAACTGCAGTGAGCTATGGGCCTTCCAACATGTGAAGCATATAACATGTGAAGCATATAACATGAGCATATAACATGTGAAGCATATAACATGTAAAGCATATAACATGTGAAGCATATAAAATGTGAAGCATATAACATGTGAAGCATATAACATGAGCATATAACATGTGAAGCATATAACATATGAAGCATATAACATAAAATACATGTGAAGGTCGGAGGGAGCGGCGTCGGGAGGGAGCGGCGTCGGGATGGAGAGGTGTCGGAGGGAGCGGCGTCCAGAGAGAGCGGCGTCGGAGGGAGCGGCGTCGGGATGGAGCGGCGTCGGAGGGGGGGGGGGGGGGGGGCGTCGGGATGGAGAGGCGTTGGAGGGAGCGGCGTCGGGAGGGAGCGGCGTCGGGAGGGAGAGGCGTCGAAGGGAGCGGCGGTGGGAGGGACCAAAACCTAGCTAGCAGGGGCGCTGGAGAGTGGAGACAACACAGTGCGCGAGTGCGGATTCCGCAGACCTTGCTGTGGGTATTTGTGGGGAAGCTATCACAGACGGTTCTATAGATATAACCGTCTATGATATTCCATTATCACAGATGGTTCTATCAATGGAACCGTCTGTGATAGTCTAATTATCACAGACGGTTCTATAAATGGAACCGTCTGTGATGTGTTATCACAGACGGTTTCTTTTGATAAACCGCTTGTGATAGTTCACTATAGATACCCGCAGCTAGCTATATAGGTTCTTATGTCATTTTACAATTACAATGGAACAAAGATACATTTATCAAAAACGCAAGCATAACCATAAATATACTATTTCTTAGTTCCTGAGTCATTTTACAATTACAATGGAACATAGATACATTTATAAAAAACACAAGCATAACCAATATAACTATTTCATAGTTACATAATTTATTACACTTGGCTATATCATTTTAAATAAAGCCCTTCACGATGATCGACACGCATATAGCTTGCTTCATCGCCTTGTTCTTCCTCGAGCCTGATGCCATCTCCGAATGGAGGCAAATCATTAAATTGATTGTACTCTTCCTCATCCACAACATTCTCAACCCCGACAATCCTTCTTTTTCCCTGAAGAACTACATGACACTTCTTATTTGCCGGGTCGGTTACATAAAATACTTGAACAACTTGCCTCGCGAGTACGAATGGTTCGTCTTTGTATCCTACACCGACGGTTAGTAATACAAACCGTCTGTGATGTCTAAAATTATCACAGACGGTTACAGTTAATAACCGTCTGTGATATTTTCACAGACGGTTATTAACACGAATGGTCTGTGATAAATGAGACATCACAGACGGTTCATGTTAATAACCGTCTGTGAACTTTCACAGACGGTTAGTAAAACGAACCGTTTGTGATGTCTCATTTATCACAGACCGTTCGTGTTAATAACCGTCTGTGAAAATATCACCGACGGTTGCCAGTATAAACCGTCTGTGACAGTTTAATCACAGACGGTTCCGTATGAACCGTCTGTGATGTAGCCGTCCAGTATAGCCTCTTTTGTAGTAGTGCTAGATTTTGCAACCTAAAGTACTCTTCTCCATTTGAGGAACTCCAATTTCTGAATCCTCATCAGAAGAAGTTTGATCAATGTCACCTGTAGTGTGAGGTTAGGGAATGAACTGGGCACCGGCTACCCCAGGTCAGCCGCGTTGTCTACATGGATAGTCACTTTGTTGTTTGCACTCATAACAGCCTTAGCTGCTGTAGTGGTCTTCTTGCTCAGCGACAAGCTCAGCTACATCTTCATCATATTGGCTACTGATGCCCTGTTATTTCTGGGTAGTGTATTAGTGCTTGCTTTAGGTGGTTGTACTTGCAGTTCATAGGAAATTTAGCATGTTTAATCTGTTTCAGCACGATGCATGCTAATTCAGTGGAAATTCTGTAGGTTAAATCCTGAAGTTGATTTTGGGACTTCAAAGATCAATGCAATCTGAATTGAGCCTGGTTCTATTTTCTATTTGTTGCTTATAAGAATTGCCTGTCAATGATGCTTCAAACGACAGTTAGTCCATTACTGTCAATGATGCCGATGTTGAAGGTATCTAATCTCATGCACCTACGATTATGATCCAATTAATCGAGTGCCATGTCAACGACCTTTTACATGATTTTCCTCTATTCCGTAATGGCCACATATCGATGTAGGCATGTGTAAATATTCTAATACCCTCCCTAAAAGTAGTCGTGATCTTTAAATTCCTTTTTTAATGATTGATACATTAAAAAATAGATAAAAGCTGAGCTAATTATTAAAATAACAAATGAAGCTGCTAAGAAGTTCATCACAAAAATGTGATTACAAGATTTGGTGTTCATGGTCGTATAATAATAGACAACAGTACCCAGTTTTCAACCAGAAAATTCCAGAAAATTTTTTAGAATCTAAGTATCAAAGTATGTTACGTTTTAGTGGCTCACTCACAAAGTAACAGGGCAATAGAAAAGAGCCAATAGCATACTAATATAATGGATCAAACACCAAGTGTTTGACCATTTAATACAATGGTCAAGAGCTTGGGTTCAAGAACTTCTCTCTATATTATGGGCAATTCAAACCACAACCAGTCGTGTGCCTGGTGATCAAACACCTTTTTTTAGTTTACGGTGTTAAATCCGTGCTTTCTCTTGAATTAAATATTTGCTCTACTCGTATAGATTGTTATAATGATAACGATCAAGCAGAACGAAGGGTTGATGACATCAATTTCCTTGAAGAACAGTGAAATGCAGCCCTAATATGATCGATAGTCTACCAACAAGCCATGCAAAAGTACCATAGTTATAAAGTATAGCCTCATAGCCTAGTTGTTGGTGATCTAGTTCTCAGAAAAATTTGAAACCAGGCAAATCACAATAAACTTTTGCCTAAATAGGAAGATCGTTACACTGTGGTTGAAGTCACTAGACTAGGCTCGGTATGATTGACTATATCATGTGGGCATGTTATGTCTAATTCTTGGAACATTGATCAATTATGTATGCTTTATATGTAAATGCTTATTGTTTTCCATATTTCAATGAAGTTGCAATGTTTTCATTTCTTTTTCGATGAGTATTTTATTGTACTTCATTATCCAAAATTTGGTCACATAATATCACTACTATCCGAACTGCTCGGAGAAATCTATTTTTCTCTTCACCTCTTCGTAGGGATATTTTTTACTTAATTGGCTTTAACATTCTAGTTAAAAGCTATTTGGATTGTCATCATAACCTTCATAGAGATAGTTTTCACGATAATCTGCACTCTTTCCTCAAAGGAAAATAAGTAAAAATGCAAACATATAATTTACATAGTTACTAAAACGCTCGAGGCTTAAGGATTTCTTTCTTACTTCTATATTATGTTCTTGTTTTGTTTAAGCCTGGTCGAGACATGGATAACCTCCTATTCAAAATCTCTCTTCTCTGCATATGGTCCTACCCACTGGAAGGAGTTTTCTAGTGATAGCCTTTTTCCAACAATCTTTGCTACCAGTTAAAACTCAAGAGTGAATATATTTCTAGGAGTTTTGTTCATGCCTTTAGTCCCCAGTTATCTTACGACCATATCAGATAGTGTTTACAAATAAAATACTTATCTAATTTGCATACATTTTCACATAATTTTTCTTGTTCTTCATGTCAATATGTTTTTGTCATAGTTTTATTCTAATGAAGTTTTGGATCATTTCGATTATGACAATAATATCTACGGCTAGTGAAAATCATTCATTGGCTCTGCCTGATATGATTTCCTAGAAACTACTAGATCATTTATACAACATAATCAGAGTTCACTGATTAAAATAAGATACATCTTATCTTGGTCTACTGTTTTCTTAGGAAGTTTTACTACTAAACAAGCAGTTGGGGCTAGGAAATATACGAGTACTCATTTAAGTTGAAGAAATGACATAAACTTTGTTGATAATAAAGGTAAATTTTTTACATACGAGTACTTCATATTACAAAGGATAGAAATGAGAAAAAAGCAAAGATAAAAAAGCAACAAAAACAATAATAAAATGCTCACTTCTCAATTGCAGGCTTTTCCCTTAAAAGTTTTGAGAAGCTACTCTTCTCGATCAAAGTAGACCTGAGTAGCTCACTCTCCTTCTTGAGAGTTTCTTCAAGCTTCTTAATAGTGCTCCCCAACCTATTAACATATGAAAAAAAATCTAAGTATAAAAATTCACGGCTAGGAGGTAATGAGAAGAAACATCATTACCAATCATCGGTTTCTTTCTCCAAGGATAATATTCGTCTGGTCATCTATCCAGCCAGAACGATGCTCTTCACCATGTGTAGAAAAGAAAAGATGAGAAAAAGAAACTTAGAAAAGTTTCAAAAAAATCCAAAATGCATCTTAGAGTGGTCCTGAGAATTTACTTGGACTACTTAGCAGCATATATAGAGTAGAGCACCTGGAGACCTGTCCTCAACTCATAATCTAAGATCCTCCTCCACCAAAGCTCCTCAATCCTTTAGTTGTTGAAGATCCAAAGCTGGTCGGGATGTCTCTTGGTTGTGAGACTTCCTGATCAAGGAAGAGCTTTTCACTTCAGGCCCTCTGAAGAAAGGAGGAATCATACCTACTCCCTCCTCTTTAGCCACTTTGTTCTCGACAGCGACCAGGTCCTGCTGAGACTTCTCCTCCACCTCTACATCCTTTGACAAGGTTGAAGTCGCCAAAGATTCCCGAGTTGTAGCAGCTGATATCGATTTCTCCATCTGCTCGAGGGCTACCTTAATCACTCAGATCAAAATTGACCGAAGTGGTAGAGGTGCTACAAAGAAACAAGAACAAGAAGGAAGAAGTAAGGACTTCAAAACTCCAAAAAAATCCAAAGGTATGAATTTACATGAATTTTAGTAGTACATACCTGGTCTTTTTTTATTTCGAAATTAAAGCGCCCTAGAGCATAGTCCAGAGTGCTTGCCTTCCTCTTTTTCTTGTCAACCGACTTCACCAGTACCGTACTAGTAGGGCTGGTTAGACCCTTTGAGTCCTCCAACTGGATATACTTATCCTTAGTCGGATCCTTCACAAGGTGGTTGGAAACAGCTTTTTCGACCACCTACTTAGAAGATGGAGCTCCCTTGACCACTGGAACAACCGTCTCCTCTGATACACTTCAATCTTGAGGGATGGCCACCGGGGCTTCAATCCAGTCAGTCATGACTGTCTCAGAACCCACGGTCAATGAATTTGGTATCACCATTGGCTCTATAGTCATAGTGGCTCCGATCAGTGACTCTTCCTTCTCTTTCGCCTTGTCACCGACCAAGGTGAGCTCGGCGATGAGCCCTTGATAATAAATCTTTTTATCAAATTTATATTTTCTCATCAGTGTGTTTTCTCTGTTCTCCTTATAAGAGAAGGTGTAGCCTTATAAGAAAAACTCTCAGAGTCATAGTAGAAGCCTACCTCCGAGGGGATTTTGATCTTAGAAGCATGTGCTATCGGAGGAGTGGTTGCAGGAGCAGTCAGAGCAGCACGCAGAGGGCTTGTTGGAGTAGTGGTTGATGGAGCATGATGTGATCTTGATGCTCTATATGACTTCCTCACACTTTGATGCCTATTGGAACTCGGAGGAGCATCCTCCGAGCTCTTAGTGAACTCATCACTCTCCAACCTGACCATCTATACATCATAAGAGTATTACAACACACTGATCAGAAAATATAAATTTGATAAAAAGAGTTATTATCAAGGGCACTTCTTCCTTCTGATCGGGCTCTCCTTGACCCTTCCTCTCACCTTAGTAGGATATAGCTCTATGAAATGAAGGAAGAAGAAAAACCTTAAGTTCAGAGAAACCTAACCAAACAAAAACAAAAATCAACTGGTTAGAATTTTTTATGCTTACCTTCCGAAGAATCCCTAATCAAGTTCACTATGCTCTCATACCAGAGCATGATGTGGTCGCATGACTTCTGATGACTTATACGGATCATAAAAAAAATCTTTTACCACGTACCATGAAGTTAGTCCTTTATCCTTAAGATGGACGATAGCATCGACCCATTGCCCTATCTTCCCCTCTTTCGTGGAAGACATCCACCTTGGATTCTCAACTACAATCCGATCGGCTAAGGAGAGGCTATCTTTTTTGCTAAGCGTCATGTAGAACCACAGCTTCTTCCATGATGACCGCGAAGACTTGGAACACATTGAAATATGTCACCCTGCCTTTCCATCTGGAGCCGTAGAGCGCAACCTCGGAGTGACGCTGCTGACATCCCAGATTTCCACATCATCTTATAGAAGTATTTGAGGAGCTCCTAATTTGGTGAAATCCCCAAATATGCTACACAGAGATAGATGAAGATGCTAAATTGGCAATTGAATTGTGCGCCAGATTAACTAATTTAATCCCATAGAACTCCAAGACTTCTAATGGGAATGGATGTGTCAGCAATCTGAATCTGCACTCTATGTATGCCCAGAAAACCAGGATTTCACCATTGTTCCCGATCAAAAAAAATCTCTCCGATTGCTGACCTCCATGGGATCAAAATCCTGTTGAGAAGCAACCCTTCCTCTTCCATAGCCTTCGGCTTCTTCGATCTAAGCTCAGATGCTGACTAATCGTGATCAAATCTAACATTTTGGTTAAGTGCCGGAAAATCAAAAGGGGATTGAAAAGATTCAAACTATAGTTAAAGGGCCACCCTAAGGTTTGTTTATGAAAGCATGAAGCCACGAAGTAACACATTAGGGGTTTTATAAGGGTTTTCTACAATTGTAAATAGTGGTTATTCAATCTGAAGCCCAATGGATATAAAACCTTTCAGTTTCCTTGTTAGTTTCTCAATTTTAAAGTGAATGAAAACTGCTTCTTTACTCTTACCGTTAAAGGAGTAGTTTCCTAATAGAAATTTAATTGGAAAAATTTCAGATTATAAATTCACTTAAGAGTTCATGCTAGCTTATGAGGATTAAATAAATTCTTAAATACAACTTTAATATTTAATGAAGGCCAAAAGACCCTGGTCAGAGATCCACTGTACGGCTTATCCAACCAGATGACCACTCAGAGAATTTATGAACTGGTACCTTGGCCCGCTCCCATGAAATTCCTCCCGTGCAGTGATTGAATCCATATCTTATCCACCTGAAATGGCAAGACGCTTCGACCCTAAGTCTCTGACAACACCCGCCATGCAGTTATTCCCCTCGTTTGTCTCTCTCTGACAACCGATAGTCAGACGTTCTCTCTATGACAATAACCACATCCCCGGTCAGACGCGTTGGTTCCATGAGGCTTCTTCCTAGGCAGATAAACTTCAATGATATTTAAGGGATGACGAGAGAAGATAGAAGGACAGATTCAATTAAATTGAAGACAATTCGATAATTCAAGAGTCAAGTAGATCACACAAGTTATACTCTTCCGTTTAGTGAGAAAAATATAAAGATTAGGGCTAGTTTCATGCTTTTAAAAAGGCATCCTGCAACCGGTTCATAGTAATAAAGAGTATCCCCATTCTCTATTTCACGCTTTTAAAAAAAGGCATTCTGTAACCAATTCATAGTAATATGGAGTATCCCTATTCTCTCCTATGGATTTCCACCATCTTTCTCATATTATTTCGCAAGATTGATAGCTCGATCGTTGATACCATCCCTAGCGGGTCTAGATCGGTAATCTAGGGTTTGGGCTTGAGTGACTGCTGGATCTATTACCCTCTATTGCAAGGGATAAGAAACACTAATCATAAAATAGGCACTTTCCCGATTATCCCCTAGTTCTCGACATGGTTGGAGTTAGCGACACGGCCCACAGGCCATGCTCATTCACTTCTCGGTGCACTTTTGGGTCTGAATCGGCCGAGAACCAGAAGTCAGATGATTTTTGAGGAGCAGCCACGGCGTAAGTGAGATCTCGTGGCCCAGCAAAGGAACGTGCTGCGCGGTGCAAAACTGAGCCAAAGCGCAGACTGGAAACGGCTCCCCAATTGGCCGCTTTGCTCTGAAACTTTTCGCCCTAGCTCACATGTAGGGTTGTAAACGAGCTGAGTTTGGATTGGGGTCCGAGCCTAGACTTAGGCTCGAGCTCGGCTCAGCCTAAGCTTGACAACAATTAAAACAATTTATTATGCACTATTATTCAATAATAAGAAAATTTTGAGTTCGAGCTCAGCTCTAGTAATCTCAAAAACAGTCAAAATAATTTAAATATAGACTAATTTTTAACAATATGAAAAGCTCGAGCTCGAGTTCATCCCGAGTAAGCTCGGTAAGAGTATATGTATCACTATTTAAGCTCGAATTGAGGCTCACGAACTATTCAAACTCGGTTCGGTCAAACTCGCAAGCTCGAAATCAAGTTCGAGTTCGGCTCGTTTAAAGTTCGAGCCGAGTTCGAATCAAGCCTAAAACGAATCAAACTTAAATAATTCGTGAGTTTCGAGTTTTTTTTACGGCTTACTCGCACGCATGCCGCAGTGTGGTGCTGCGAGACGCCGAGGGGCAGTGGGGCTGGGGCTCGCTACGGCGGCCTCACGCAACACCTAGACTCGCCGACTCCCACTACGCTCGTAGCGCTTCCTCTCGCCTGTTGTCGCAACAATTCTATTACAGATCAGTCTGCACTGTAAACAACCTGTTTTTTTAAACACAGTGTAAACACTTAAATTAGTTCCATCTGCTATCACTTAATTCTTATGCATGGTACTCTAGTTACCTCTTTTCCCCAAACAACTTCCGTAGAGGGTCCAGGGACAGAAGTGAATGAGCCATCACTCATGTACGTACACACAATACTATCTGTCATCTACTTCATCCTGATACACAAAGAAAGTACACATGGCGTTTATACAGACCTTTTAGAACACATGACATCTATACACACCTTCTACTTCCATACAATAGCTTACCGGCCGCCTTGCAGCGAGCCGGCCGACATGGTACCGCAAGAGGACCATGTCACAGAGCCCACTGACCCAAGGAGCCCAGTCGATTCGGTGTCCGAGAACACGAGCACCGCATCCTCTGGCAATGCCTCCTCGCTGTTAAGATAGCGGCAAACCTGTCTCATGCTGGGCCTCGTCTCTGGGCGAGCCTGGCTGCACATCAAACCCAGCCACAACACAAGCTTCACCTCCTCCTTGTCGTAGCACTCTTCCAGCCTCGGATCCACGGCCTGCAGCAGGTTGCCGTTTAGCCCGCAGTCTTGAACCCACCTCACCAAGATCACTTCTGTGTCCGCCGCCTCGTCCAGCTCTATCGGCCGGCGCCCGCATGCGACCTCAAGGAGCAGCGCGCCGAAGGAGAACACGTCGGCGGCCGTCGTGGCACGGCTGGTGACTGTGAGCTCGGGGGCTATGTAGCCGAGGGTGCCGGCCACGCGCGTCGTCGCCGGTTTCGCGCCGTGGTCGTAGAGGCGCGCGAGGCCGAAGTCGCCGAGCCGCGCGCCCATGTCGGCGCCGAGCAGTACATTGTTGGCCTTCAGGTCGCGGTGCACGACCACGTGATCCCACCCTTCGTGCAGGTAGAGTAAGCCATGTGCCACGCCCTTGAGGATGCTGAAGCGCTGCGCCCACGTCAATAGAGGCGTCTGTCGCTTTGTTCCAAACAGGTGCGCGTCGAGGCTGCCATTGGGCATGAACTCATAGACAAGGAGCAGGTCCTGGCCGTGCTTGCACCACCCGCGCAGCTCGACCAGATTACGGTGGCGCATCCGCCCGAGGCTCGCGATCTCCGCAACGAACTCCTTCATCCCCTGACTTGTGCCTCTGGAGATCCGCTTGATTGCCACCTCGTCGCCGGAGCGACGTCCAAGCACACCTTTGTACACCTGACCGAAACCGCCTGAGCCAAGAAGCCCACTTTCCTTGAACCCTTTGGTCGCCTTGTAGAGAACCTTTAATGGGAACCTGTGAGGGTGTTCCAGCTCCCAGTCCTCTGGTGTGTCGGCGAGCGCCGCCCTACGCCGGAGCCAGAGCACAGCAACCATCGCTGCAGCAATCAAAGCCAGTGTTCCTGTACAAGCCACAGTGGCAAACTTGATGATGAGGAGCTTTGGAGGCGGCGTGCTCGGTTTCGGGACTTTCGGCAGTCGCCGGAGATTAATGGATTGGGCGAGTCCATTAGTCCGGAAACTCCATGCCAAGATGTAGTGCGAGCTCGCCAGCTTCCCGGTAGCGGAAGAGAAGCCGACGTACATGTTGTCTTTAAAGATTGGCAGGAGGTCAAGTTTTCTTGATATGAGCGGCCGGTGAGGCCGACCTGCCATGGACACCGGGGCGACGGTCACGTTGAGGATGTTGCTGCCGCCGTCGTACTCTACCCACGCCTGAATTGGCTGCGCGCTCTCCAGCTTCACGGTCGCCTTCTTGTTCTCGCCGGTGTAGTACGCGGCCGGCTCCGACACCTTCGACACAAGGCTGTTTATGTCGACGCCAACGTGGTTGCCGTTCGTATCGTTCATCTCCAGGTCGAGCACTGTGTCGAACTCGATGGCGAAGACATGGTTGGAGGGCTCCCCGTTGGTGGTTGGCCCGAGGACACCGAGGTAGATCTCGGGGGAGGCTCCGGGGAGCGCCCTGGATGGAGCCACCACGAAGGCCAGGCCGTAACCACCGCCGCTCCCGATGGTCACGATGTCGAAGACGAAGGCCGTGCTGAAGGAGACCGTGCCGCCGCTCTGGTGGTCGAGCATGCGCACGGGGGAGCCGTAGAACGCGTGGCCGACGAGACGATTGCTGTCGTTGGTGAGCTGGAGCGCGCCGCAGTGCAGCACCGACGCCGACCCGTCCAGGCTCAGGTTCGACGCGTCCAGGAAACCTTGGTAGATGAAGTCGACGCCATCGGCTGAGGAAAAACGGAAAGAAAAAACGAGGAGGAATAGCGCGGTCAAATATAGAGCGGCACTGGATGGCAGCATTCTGAAACACCTCTCTCTCTCTCTCTCTCGTTCGGGGTGCACAAATAAGCATAATTGCAAGCAAACTGCTGCAGTTTGGGGGTTGATTAGTGAAGCAGAAGCATCGATCGTCCCGTGGTTTGACTAGAATATTGACTTGGTATTTTTTTTGTGAAGACGGCACACGGTGGGCCCTACATGTCATTGGGCGCGTACGTTATGTATGACGGGCTCCATGGTTTCATCATCAGCTCTCCGTGTCAGTCTAACTAGCAGCATAGGCGCGGCGACACGCCGCGCCAGCCACCGTGGGTACCGAAGTAAAAGAGGCGATAATTTGTGAGGAGTTTTTTTAAAAAAAATCAAGGGTACATGCGTATTTTCGAAAAAGTTAAAGGGTTTTTTCGTAAAAATTGAGGACCCGTATGTAATGAAATGAGGACCCGTACGCAATTTAGAAAACCGCGGGGCGCCATCCTGCAAATTGGAGGGGGTTTTTCAGAAAAATCCGCCGCAAAAAAAACCCGCCAGGACCTGTTCGCGAGAAAAAAGGACCTGTTCGCGAAGAAAAAGGACCTGTACGTAAATTCCGGAAAACAGGAGGAAAATCCCTCCCCTGGCCGTACAGGAATCCCCCCGCCACGCGGCGGCCAGCGCGCGCGGGCGGGGGACGTGGCCGAGCGGGGGGGGGGCGGGGAATCCCCCCGCTATAATAGGGGGTAGTATTCGTAGGTCAAGTCCGACAACAGGCGCATCAATTGACAGTAGTGAAAGTCAAGAGCACAAAAGATTGATCGTAAATGCCAACCTACCCACCGGCAAAGTTGGTCAGGTCGTCCAGGTTTGGTAAAGTAGAACTGAGAGTTTTTTTAAAAAATAATCTATTTTTTATTTTGAATTGGCAAAGTTGGTCAAGTCGTCTGGTTTTGGTAAAGTAGAACTGAGAGTTTTTTCAAAAAATAATCTATTTTTTTATTTCGAATTACAGTAATATATCTATGTTTTTTATTTGACATTAATGACCTTCTGTCACTCCATCGTTGAGCGACTTGGGCTAGTCGTCTAACAGATGGACGATAAGTGTCTAAGTCGCTTAACGATTAAGCGACCCCAAGTGTCAAAGTAGCTCAATCGTTGAGTTACTTTGACACTTGTCGCTCAACCCATATACACCGTACTGCTCGAATATTTCAGAGAAAGGCATGTAAATGCGCCAAGTGTTCAAGTCACGCACCAGTTGAGCGACTAGTACTAGTAACTCAACTGTTGAGCGACAGAGTGTCATTAGTGTAAAATAAAAAAAGAAAGTATGTTGCTAAAATTCGAAATAAAAAATAGATTTTAAAAAAAATATATTCGTAGAACCGATTCGTATGTCTGGTCTGGCTATGGAGTCGGACTTGGGACATCCTCCAGCTTCAAAATGAAAGAAGAGGCAAAAACTCCATTGGCATTGGTGGGTACAAAGGTGACGAGGTAACATGATGCTAAAATATGCCATTGTCTAGGAGACACGATTTCGGAACGATTCATTATCCATCAGACAAGGATTGGCCGCCGCCAAGTCGTGGTCTGTTTTCCTGTAAACAAATGCGAGTATGCGACTCGACTCGAACATGCACAACTGAGCTTTGGTGGGATGAAATTGTTCTCAGTTGACATTCTTGCAGCTACCCAAGGTCGTCTCTGTCTTGTTGAAGATCGATAATTAAAGAACCATAGGACGACAACCAAATTGTTAGAATCTCGTCCTGACCAAAATATATACTCTTGTCGTTATGCTGTTATGCATGCATGGTAGATACGTAGACAAACATTTTTACCTCGCAAAAAATGTCAAAAATTCTAAAACAGAGAAATTTAATTCGGTAATATCACTGCAATAGTTCAGTTTTAAATACGATTGAACTTTCGATAAACATTACTCATACTGTAATTTGGAAGTTTTGAATTTTTATACATTTTCAATAATAGCTAAAATACCTTTGTTACATTCAACAAAAAATGAAGTTTTTGTTATTTAACATAATTAATGTACTTAAAACACTGTAAATTCAAACTTGAGAAATGCAAAATTAGATATTTAAAAAATATGGAAATGTTACATCCAAAAAATTCAATTCGAGGACTGGGTTAGGAATTTTAATCATAATTTTAAAGTTTTAGTCAATTTCAAAACTCCGACTAAATCAACAATCATCCATGCGTGCTGATTCTGGAAAAAACCTTATTGAAGGTTAAACAATATACATTCATTAATTACAGGGAATTGTGTGATGAATTCGACTACTATCAACCCAACCGTCTCGACATGGGACGTGGTGTATATTTATTAAGGGCACTCTCAATAGTGCAAATTATTTGTTGTTAAGCTCATGCTATATCATAAATTGGGTGATGTGAAAGAAAAGAGGGAAAAGAAAGAGAGAGAATTTGTTATTTGCATGAGTAACAACCTAGCCACTTAAGACCAAGAAAATGGAAAGGAGATGTGGGAGATGGGTGATGTGAAAGAGAGAGGGAAAGGAAAGAGAGAGGATTTGTTACATGCATGAGTAACAACCTAGTCACCTTTGACCAAGAAAATGGAAAAGAGATGTGGGAGAAAAGAGAAGAAAGGGAGGATGACAGATGGATCCATACCATAATTGATTTATTGTTTGACCCATTAGAAACAAGCTCTAGTAATATGCTATTGAAGGGTTCATATCTAAAATCCCATCTAACCATTTACTCTCCTCTAGGAAGTAAGCACGACAGCTGTCACCCGACTGGTAAAATCTTCAACGGTCTCACATTCCTCCATCTTCGGCCCATCGATGTCCCTCTTGAGGGCCTACAGCTTGGCTTCGCGCACACGCTCATGCACTATGTACACCGTATTGACTGCCTTCCATGTTGATTTTGCCGTGTCTTTCCCAACGACGAAAGACATGACTTGCTCCGGCATGCCCTAATAGATGGTGTACAATGCTATTTGATCCTTCTGGTACTCCGCAGTACGAAGCTCCACTGCTTCCCACATGTTCTACGCCTGAAGAGTGACATGCATCTTCATCGCCCAAATCGTGTAGTTCGTATAGGGTAAGCTGCGGGAAAGACAATGTCATCATGCTTTCCCTTTTTACCACCTGCGAGGCGGACGAATCACCATGTAGCAAGCCTCGCACTGTGGACGGAGACACACTCCTTTCTTCCCTTGACATCCTCTTCGACTCACGGAAATCTGCTCTGATGCCAAATGTTGGCACAGCCCCGGGAACAAACACATACGAGTAGGGAGAACAAATAAACACAGGAGAGACTTCTTTTGTTACGACGCACGCCTTTTCTTCTTCTCTGTTATTCACTCGCAATTCAATACTTAATAGGAAATACACGGCTTAAATAAGCCCTACGCACACATAATCACACGATCTTCACGCACCCACAAACTCCTCTAACTAACAACTATGATATATTATCATGCCACTGTCTGAGATTTTTTTCCACAATCCACATAACTCGGCTAGTTTTATTGACTCAGACTAGGACCGCTTCAGTAGTCACTTTGTTTGCTACTCGAACGCTCCGACTGGTACAGTACTCTTGCGAGTACGACTTACGACCATGACTGCTACAGTACTTTGAGATCTTCTACTGCTACAGTGCTTTAGGGTCTCCGACTACTACGATTACCGAGGCTTCGACCATGGCTTCGATTTCTATACGTACTCGGATACACGAGTACATAGTACTCGAATATACAGGTATCTAACATACGACTACACAGTACTCAAACACACGAGTACCTAACATACGACTATATAGTACTCAAATACATGAATACTCGACACTTGTTAGAATTGGCTATCGGCAATCACGTTCTGAATCCTTCTCTGAACTCACTCGCTCTCAGGTGGATGTTTTAGGAATGAACAGTGTTCTGACGAAAATCCGACAACAGGGAAGAACAGCACACACACAGACTGGAAACTTTCTGTGAGGCTACGCCACAAAACCTCTACAGATCTGAGGCAACTTAACACCATTATTTAGCGTTTGTTACATGCAAAATACGGTCAAGCGGAAATGCAGGATCTCCTGCTAAACTTCCTCATGACTCGGCAACTGTCTTGACTACTAAAACAGAAAACTCGCTACTGCTCGTTCAACTGAGTTCCGGTCATTCCGGCTGAAACAAGCAGTCCTTATTACATTCGAATGTAACTGAAAAATACCAAAACATAAACATTATGCTCATGATTACATTTGTACTCTGACAACACTGATCATTATTAACAACAAGATTAGTTGAAAGAGTTTATACCGACGTCGCCGACGTCGACGTATTTCTTTCGAAGCCTTGATTACCGACACGATGTCAAACTCAATGGCAAATAAATAATCGGACTCGGAGAATTTACCGTCAGTGGTTGGCCTAGCAAGGATGCCAAGGCAGCTCTCGCCGGCCTCTCTCACCTTTGATGGGGATAGCACAAAGGCCAAGCCGCGGCAGCCGCCAGCGCCGTAGCTGCTCCCCGCAGGAACGACATCAAAGACGAAAGCCGTGCTGAAGGAGATGACGGCTGGAATGCTACCGCTCCGGTTCTCAACCATGCTCACCGGGGAATCAAAGAACGCCCGGCCGATAATATGGTCGCTGCTGCCGTCGGTGAGTTGCAGCGCGCCACCGTGCAGGACAGACGCCGCGCTATCCAGAGTTCCAGACTCAGGCTCGCTCAACGCGTGCTGGAATCCGTTGAATATGAAGTCGACGTCTGCTGGTATGGCACTGGAAGGAAGGAGACGAGTCGATGGACATATGGGGAGATCAGTGCAGTAGTGCAATGTGCCCAGCATTCTGTATTGTGCGCAGCCTGAAGACTTATGCACTGAGCGGTTGATTGCCTTGGACGGTCCGTCAGAAATTTACATAGCCACTTAAATTTACAGGACTACGGGTAATGAGTAATGACCGAGTTACTAGGTCATAATGACATATTGACAAGTATCCTGAGTAACATTAGGACAAGATAGGTTATGAACCTGAGATGAAAGAAACCAATTAAGGACTCATTCAGATTTCAATGCGATACCTCGATCGGTAGAAAATGGGCAGGTAGTAGTAATATAGTGCTGCTAAAGCATGGTGTATCCGGTCAGGAAAGGCTGGCCACAGTTAGTATTTTTTTACAGTACATTATACTGGTAGCATAAAGTTAGTAAGTAGAAATTTGTTAGACTATATAGTTAGGTCTAAAATATTTTGGTGATGAATAATTGACAATGGTTAATTTATAATAATGAATATTTGATGATATTGCTTATCGATGATATGTGATATGTGCGACGTGTGTGGACTGATGATTGGTCAAGTTTTAACGAACTTGTGTCGGAAAAATATTCTTTGGTCTTTACATGTGCAGGTTGAGCATGTGCTACGGAGGTGCGGTCCGGAGGTTACGACACGTGATGGATGATGCGTGGAGAAGCTACGGGAGGTGCGGTCCTGGAGGTTTCGACACGTGATGCGTTAGAAATGTTGGAATTATAGAAAAATCTGTGTTAGGAAGGGTTTCGAATCCCTTGAAAATGAGTGGACCAAAAGTTTAGTTGACGTAAAAAGGCTTAGACACAGTTAGACGAGTTGTATTAAGGTTTTGAGTAGAAATTGAATAGGAGTCATAGGAGGCTATATAAAATGAAATATATGTGTGCGGCGGCCGACGAGCACAGGAAAAAAATAGAGCGGCGGCGTCGTGTTTTGATTGGAAAAGAAAAAAACGATGCATGCATGGTTGATGGAAGACATGCTGATGGATAATGAGTAGGAGACGAGGTCTGATGCATAGTTGGTTTTGCTGAGGCTTTTTGATTGAAGTGAGAAGGCGGCCGTGTTTGGTTTGGTTTGTTTTTTTTTTTTTTGTTCCGAAGTTGAGATCAGTGGCGAGTCTCACTTTTGGTTCTCGGGCGACTCCTCTAGACCTCATGCTAATGACGGCCACACGTCCGTGATCGATTAGCAGCACGTCCTCGAGGACAGTGGCGGAGAGAGAGGGGCCGGGGGGCCTGGCACCCCCAACGAAGATGCAGGCATGCACGCAGCCCCCCACTGGTATACGTATGCGAGTATACGACGGTGAGGTCATCGAGTCACCATTACATGTTTTGTTCTCGAGTAAATCATTTGTGTTTGTGTATATGTCAGTCAGATTGGATATGTTGGGATCGGATCTTATATTCGTATATAAGGAACTACATATGTAGATCAATTGTGGACCTCATCCTCATGTATTTTGGTTACGAATTTGTCGGTGCTAGAAAATTAACGTACATGTTTCCTAGGCTAACAACAAACTGTGCATGTAGCAGCCCGTTGCGAGATATATTGAGACGAAATCACATGCAGTGAGGTGAGGCATTCTCTAGACTCTAATTCCGTATTCGCCGATGCTGTAGCCTGTAGGACGCTTGGAGTTGGAGGCAAAAGTTTCATCCAGACATCCAGTGGGTTTCCAATTTGAGTTGGTTCATAATTTCCCTATACAATTTTAGATGATATGAACTATGAAGAAGAGAAAGATAATTCATAGTTTTTTTAAGCTTGTTAGTTAAGTGCTAATTGTATTGAAGCCATTAGAAGCCGAGGTTGCCAGAGTAACGTGGAAGTGGAAACTCCTAACGTGGAAGGGGAAACTCCTAATGAACATGATGTGGAAAATCCTAATAATCAGAGTAGTATTGCTGCTGCACCATTAGAAGCCGAGGCTGCCGAGCATCAACCAATTGTAGCTACTAGATTTGAGAGAGACTCTGGTAAACGTGTTCAAATCTTAGAATTGCCAGCTGATCAACAAGATGAAGCTCGAAGATTTTATATTTCAGAGGACCCATATCAACCTATGTTAGCAGAGTACCCACTCAGTGAATTATCTCATCGTTGCCGATTTCAAAGCAGTTGGTTCAAGCAATTTAAATATTCACCTCACACAAATCGTGCTTATTATCTACCATGTTTTATTTTTTCCAAGAAGCCAATTGGAAAATCTGGATCAGATGCATTCACAGTCAAGGGGTTTCAGAACTGGAAGAAAGTTAATGATGGAAATGAATGGTCTGATATGTGACTATTGGATCGGTAAATTTGGCATGGTTTATTAGTTTTACTCTACTTATTGTCCATGTTGCCCTCCTGTATCAAATTTCTGACTCCGCCCCTGCTCGAGGAAGCGCGTAGGTCTTCACGTGTGTCTTGTGTGTTCTCGTTCCGTGCGGAGGCGAAGCAGCAGTACGTCCTTTCCTATCGCTTTCATCTGTTAGCTCAATACATGTGTATAGAGGTCCGTGAGTCACATGCATGTGAACAGAGGTCTAGCCGAAAGTTGTTATTTAGTTTGCCATATTTTACTCGTGATTAGCTATGATTAGAAGACAAGGTAATTAGATGAAGTGATTAGGAGAGGTAATTAGCAGGTTGAATGCTACGTGATTAGTTTCTTGTGTCTCGGTTTCACTGTGATCAAACGATTAAAGTTTATTATTATTATTATTATTATTATTATTACTATTATTATCTTTTGCTATTTTCTTTACTTTTATGTGCTTCTATGATTTGCAAGTTTAAAAATATTAATAAATTTTGAAAAGCTTCCGCTAGACATTGCAATCATTCACCCCTCTGATTGTCATCGACGATCTTACAAGTGGTATCAGAGCAGGTTACAATGGAATCAGATCAGGATCGCTTTTCAGGTAAGTCACCGTTTTTTGATGGATCAGATTATCTCTATTGAAAGACACGCATGGAGGTTTTTCTTCAAGCACAAGATAATTCTATTTGACAAAAAGTTTAAAATACATATTAAGTGCCTCCTGTTGTTACAACTGAAAATTCATCTGATGTTGAAGCTAATGCTAAGGCTAGAAATATCTTGGTGCAAGGTTTAAGTAGAAATGAGTTTGTCAGAATTGCTCACCTTAAATCTGCAAATAAAATTTGGACAACTCTAACGGATTATCATGAAGGATCTAAATCTGTTAAAGGTGTGCATCAGAATCAATTAAAAAAGGAGTATTCTAAATTTGAGATGAAACCTGGAGAATCAGTAGATGCTCTTTTTGATCGCTTTATGTTGGACCGAAATGGCGACAGAGGGGGGGGGGGGGTGAATGGCGCTCTCAAAAATTTATCCCCGACAAGTACTGCCTCCTAGTCTTCTCTCCTATAGTTACCAGAAGCTATAAAGAGGAGAACTTAATTTCTCTGGGCCGTCAAGAATCATAGCAGAGAAGAAGAAATGAAACTCAAAGAAAGATTTCAGACTTTGAAGATAACTCTCTGAAAATTTCAGACTTTGACAATTTTCAGACTGAAAAGGCTCAAACTTCAAACTGCAGTAAAGATTGAGAATGCTCTCTGGGAATTTCAGTCTAGACTAATAGAGAACCATCTCAAATAGCTAGAGAGACTCGGGAAATCAAGAAATTCCATCTCAGAAGCAGGGATTTCAGAATATGCCCAAAACTGAAAATTACTGGCAGCAGCTACAAAAACTTAAATTCCCACTCAATCCTTGAATCTTTGCCCACGAAACTTTGAGGATAGCTACTTAATAGCCATAGGAATCTGCATGCCAAGTTTCGTCGGTTTTCATGAAGGGAATTAAGAACAGCCCCAAACCCTAGAAATGCCAAAAATCTGGTACAACTACAGAGAGACAAGCTCACACAAATCCAAATTACTCCATGGGCTCAAGTCCTTTGCTAATGAGATTTTGCAGATATGTTAGCAATAGCAAGAGGACTCTACAAGCCAAATTTCAAGCCATCTTGCAAACAGAATCAAGTTCTCCAACAAAACCCTAGAAATGCAAAATATGAACAGAGGAGCACAAGGAGACAAAATCTGGAATCAAAGAGGGATTGGCTCTTGGGAAATCGATCAAATGATCTTGATGCACTATCCCATCACAGAGCAACCCATTTTGGACACTCCCAACAAGAATCGAGCCAAAACTCAAAAAGCCAAGAATCAAGAAAAAGAGGCATCAAAGGAAAACATGCAACAGAGAACTGAAGACTCAATCTAACTCAAATAAAATCATCTTGGATTGATAATGAGTAAGAGAGATACATGATTACACAGAGTATCAGCTCATACCATCCCTACAGCCCCACACATGCTTGGATTGAGAGCACAAGCTACATCCTTCTCACAAGAACACAGGAACACTCAAAAGGAGTACACAGAGAAAGACATCGAAGGGAACAACTCTCTGCCTCTCCTACCCACTCTCAACTACTAAAGAGCCAAAGGTAAAACCACCTCTAAAGCCTCTTTTGACTCACAAAACCCTAATTCACTCCCAAGTTCATGAGGAGGCATGCAGCCCCTCACATGTATTTATAGCCTATGGCTAACGGGTCTCCACCCCGTTACGCCCGCTAAGTCCAACGGAGCCCGCTCCCGCTTGTGCAGCCTCGCGAAATTCCCATTTCGCCCCTCCTGCACCTTCCGGGAAGCTTCCGCGCTCCTTGCCGTCCAAGCCTCGCAACCACCTCGAGTCTCCGTCGTCTTCGACACATCCCGACCGTTCTGACCTCGACACCGCCTGTGTCTAGTCCGGTCACCCCGTGTCTCACCACGACTCCGCCTCGACGTCCTGCAGCCACACAGACAAGAAACACGTCACATAGCACCGTTCGATACATGAAGGCGTAAATACCATCATACTTACCACAGATGAAGTCCAAACCTGTCGAATCATCGGAATATGCATCCTAATCCCATACGACCAAGTTTGACCAACTCCGACCGAACCCGATTGCGCCACGCAACGACTCGACTGCGAACCACTCAAACCAAGCTCGACTTACCTAAACCAATGTCAATTACTCATCATACAAATGTGGTCACCTCCACATGGTTCATCAATCTCCCCCCTTGATGAGTATATTGACAAACCCAGAAAAAGCATGAAGTTGATATTGAGTTTGAAGAATCCAACATAGTCCAAAAAGTGAAGCGAATGACCATGTCGACAGAAGGAACACTAGAGCAACAAAGAAAGAGCAAATTGTTCTCCAAAGCTCTAAAAAATTCCCAAATGATTTTTTCTCCTCTATTCTCCCCCTTTTGGCAATAAACACATCAAGGATGCAAAATAGAGAATAAGGTCACAAGTATGGATGAAATGGCTGAAATTTATTCATTTTAAGCATTTAGAGCCATGAAGATTATCCAAAATAACCATTAAGTATTACATCAAGCCATAACTCAATAGAATGCTATCTAGATCATGACACGATATGTATAAGCCAGCTAGAGCAAATAGATGACAAACTGAAATATAGTGCATTTAGTGAGCAAGTCAAGTCATCAATAAGTAAAATCTAGTTAGAGATATCCAAGGATGATGCAGGCCATGTCAATAAGATAAGCGGAAACAAGAAGCTAGCGTTGAGTCAATTAGAGTGCTACAAGCTCAAGAGTTTATCATTTGTTTAAGCACTTTTCATTTTTAGATGATTAAGTAAATTTTGCACAATTGACACATTTTCTTTTAAAGCTTATGGTTGTTTCCAACCAGAAATTTTGTCATGTGCTAGATATCAAGCCTTATGCGACTACTCCAAGCGAGAAGCTTAAGAAGATAGTCTAGGTCATCCAAAACTCCCCCTGAGTTCATGCCTAGTGCAATGGCAAGCCGTCTCATGAGAAAGAATTGGTGAAATCAGTTTTTTCGCACATAAAAAGAGATCTTTTTGCTTTTAACAGGTTGTGCTAACTCATGATGTATCAAGATACTAAAATAGCTCAATCTAAGACTCACCCTAGATTCAAGACTCAACTCAACCTATTTGACATGGCATGAGTCATACAAGGAAACTAGTTTTAATTCAAGTTGAGCAATTTTTAATTAACTTATCATGGCAGAAACTAGTCTACACATATAAAGTCATGATAAATCTAGCAAATAAGCATAAGTCATGGCAAGGTGTAAAGCATTGTAAACATGTCATAGCAGGATAATAATCAAGGCTCAATGTAGTTATATTACAATGTAGCATGCTAGAAATGCGGAAAATCCAGCTCCCCCTCAACATTGGATGCAACTTTTAGTTCAAGTTGAGTTATGTCAATATTAAACTCCAGAAGCTCCCAAATGAACTCCCCCTGAACCAAAGCAATAAATCGAGAAGCTGGCAAAGAAATCAGAAAATAGGCAGTCCTTAAAGCATAGATAAGATATAGAGGATACTATAGCTCAGACTGACTCTCATCTACCCCACATGACTCGAGGACTATCAGCCGGTCTACTAATAGCCTAGGGAGCAAACACGTACCCTGTCTACCCGAGGGTGGCCCAACCCTCGCTAGAACCCACAAGAAGTGAGTAAGCTCAACCTAGAGAGAAGGAGAGACAGCTAACAAGCAGCATCCTAGAGTCACAAGATAAGAGCAGGAAGTCTAAACAGCTAGACAAGAAGACCACTCTAACCTATGCTAGAAGGACTAACCCAAATGCACATCGAATGTAATGCAACAGAAAGGAGTAAGAGCTTAATCAAAATAATAAAGTAGTAAAGCACAAAGCTCCCCCTCACAACAGTCCATAAGGACACACCACCCCAAGCTCTCCCCGCAGAGCTGAAAACCTAGAGCTATCCAATGGCTTGGTAAAGATATCAACCAACTGGTGGTCACTCTCCACAAACTGGAGCACTATATCACTGGTCTCTAAGGAAGTGAAAGCGAATGTCAATTTGCTTGGTCCGGGAGTGTTGCACTGGGTTCTTAGCAATGTTAATCGCAGAAGTGTTATCACAAAAGAGTGGAACACTGTCGATAACTAACCCAAAGTCCCGCAGGGTCGAAGCCATCCAAAGCACTTGACTACAGCAACGTACTCGGCCTGTGCGGTGGACTGTGCAACACCGGACTGCTTCCTCGAAGACCAGGAAACAAGAGAAGTGCCAATAAATTGACAGGTGCCAGAAGTGTTATTCCTATCTATCCTACAGCCAGCGAAGTCTGCATCCGAGAAGGCTCTCAAGGAAAGACAGGAGGAGGAAGAGTACCAGATACCATAATCAATGGTAGCTCGAAGGTACCGAAAAATGCGTTTCACCGCCTGGCGGTGAGATATGCGAGGAGAAGCCTGAAAGCGAGCACACAGACACACGGAGAAGTGTATGTCCGGTCTCGAGGCAGTGAGGTACAAGAGGGAGCCAATCATGCTGCGATACTCCTTCTGATCAACGGACTCGCCATCCTCATCTGGGTCAAGATAGGCTGTAGAAGCCATGGGAGTCGACACAGACTTACCATCACTCATATCGAAGCGTCTCAGAAGGTCACGAGTGTACTTTCCTTGATGAAGAAATGTACCCTCCCGAGTCTGCTTGATTTGGAAGCCAAGGAAGAAGGTCAACTCCCCCATCATACTCATTTCAAACTCGGTGCTCATGACATCCGAGAACTATGAAACCAGAGTATGGGAAGAGCCGCCAAAGATGATGTCATCCACATAAATCTGGACGAGCAGGAGATCAGTGCCATGCCGGCGGATGAACAAGGTCTTGTCAACTTTACCCATCTCAAAACCATGACTTAACAAGTAGGACTTAAGCCTCTCATACCAAGCTCTAGGGGCTTGCTTAAGTCCATACAAAGCTTTGCAAAGCCTGAAGACATGGTTTGGGTATTTGGGGTTTTCGAAACCAAGAGGCTGTCGGACGTAGACTTCTTCCTCAATAAAGCCATTGAGAAAGGCACTCTTGACGTCCATCTGGTAAAACTTGAAACCCTTAGAAGCTGCAAAGGCAAGTAGGATTCTAATGGCTTCAAGTCTAGCTACAGGGGCAAAGGTCTCCTCGAAATCTAGACCCTCAACCTGGGAGAACCCCTGAGCTACCAGTCTAGCCTTGTTCCGAATAACCACTCCATCCTCGCTCTACTTGTTCTTGAATACTCACTTAGTCCCAATAATATTGTGACCTCGCGGGGGCTCGACAAGCGACCAGACCTTGTTCCTCTCGAAATTTTCTAGCTCCTCATGCATGGCATTGACCCAAGACTCATCAGAAAGGGCGTGACAAACGTCCTTGGGCTCAAAGGAGGCAACAAAAGCAGAATGGAGACAGAATTGAGAAAGGCCAGACTTAGAGCGTGTGACACGCTCGAAGAGGTCTCCGATAATCTGCTCTGAAGGATGCCTTTTCTGGATATGTCGGGGAGGTCATGGATGAGGAGAAGAAGTGGCCTCTACCTCGTGTGCAGACGAGGCAGGGACAGAGCCACTAGCTCCGGAGGAAGCAGCAGGCAAGGGCTGATCACCTCGAGGTGCCGTGGAAGAAGGCATCTCAAGGGGAGGATGAGGAGCTGGATCAGGTAAACAACCATCGTCTCCATCGTCCTCATCGTCCTCATCATCCACAAAGATAATCTCGGACTGCTCTAAAAACCTGAGATATCTGGCCTAGTCCCCGGACTGGCCTCGTCAAAGGTCACCTCGCAGGTCTCTACCAACTTGCTAGACTCGCAGTTCCAGACCCTATAAGCTCGCGAAGAAGTCGAGTAGCCTAGAAAAATACCGTCACAGGAACGTGACTCGAACTTATCTAGGTTCCCAGACTTTAGAATAAAGCCCTTGCAACCAAACACACAAAAATGAGAGACGCAGGGCTTTCGCCCGTATCTCAGCTCATAAGAAGTGCGGTGCAAGTGTGCCCGAAAAAAAACTCGATTCGAAACATGGCACACAGTCGCAATGGCTTCAGCCCAAAACTTCCTCGGTGTAGAGTACTCATCAAGCATCGTCCTGGCCATCTCGACCAAGGTACGGTTCTTCCTCTCCACAACGCCATTCTGCTGAGGGACGTATGGAGAAGAGAACTGGTGCTCTACACCTGTCTCACCACAGAAACTCTCAAAGTAGGAATTCTTGAACTCCGTGCCATTGTCACTGCGGATCGCTCGTAAGGCACCTGGAAACTCAACAGAAAGCGTACTAAAAAGACCTCAGAAATGTGAAAACGTCTCCTCCTTTGAGGCTAAGAAAAACACCCAAGAATACCTCGAGAAGTTATCGACCACGACAAGAACATACCACTTCCCTCCTGCTGACTGCACTCGAGCTGGTCCAACTTTTTTCCATGTGGAGCAGCTGTCCCGATGCATCGGTCATAGTAACTGTGACCGGAGGATGAGAAGCGGCAACCATCTTGCCGTGCCGGCATGGAGCGCAAACAAGATCTTTGACCATCTTGAGTTTCGGCAGACCACGAATTAGATCGTGGCCGCTAACTCGGGTCAAATGGTCAAATCCAATATGACCAAGTCTCCTATGCCAGAAAGAGAGATCGCGGGACTCAGAAGCAACTAAACACCTGAGAGGATCGCCAGAAGACTCAGAAAACTCAGCACGAAAGATCCTCCCATAACAAGAAATCTCGCAAACCAGACTACCCGAAGAATCAAGAATTTTGCAATTATTTTTCTTAAAGCTCACCTCGAAACCGTCATCGGTAAGCTGAGAAACTGAAAGCAAATTGTACTACAGCTTACTAACCAAGGCAACATCTTTCAAAATGAAAGAATCATTCACGCGCACAGTACCTTTGGCGATGATGCGCCCAGATCAAGCATCTCCGAAGGTGATCTTCTCATCACCTGGAGCACTGGCTAGGGAAGAAAACCAACAAGAATCTCTGGTCATGTGTCGTGAACACCCGGAGTCGACGAGCCAAACCTTTCCCTTCCCTGCCCGGCGAACCTGAGTCAACAAGAGAGTAAAGTCTCAGTACTGGGGTAAATCAACAGTGATTTTGGCACCCAATACTGAGTAACACGTCGAGCAGATGAAGTAGTCAAGCACGACTAACCTCTATCTACCCTACGCTCAAAGCAGAAGGTCTATAAGCAGACCTGGAGCTGTTGCTAGGTCCAACTGCTACGAGGGAGCGAGTCGGAGCATCTACAACATGCTGAACACGCCGCGGGTAGCTATCTCGATGGGGGAAAATGAGATCTACCCTAAGGACGGCGGAAGTCACGACCAGGAGCATATCGAGGACGAAAACCAGAAAACTTAGTAAAACCGAGTCCTCGATACTGCCCAAACGCAGACTCAACAGTCCTAGACCTCGTGTTGGTCTTAGGTGCACTCAAGGTCTGGGGCCGACCCTGAATACGCCCAAGAGACTCAACATGGTCTCTACGCGCGATCTTGGCGTGCCTGAAGCATCGATCGACTGTGTGTCCATCCTTCTGACAGAAGGTGCAGTGATACTTCACCCTTTGAGAGGTAGAAGCAGCATGGGGAGGCTTCGCCTTCTGAGAGGCTTAAGCAGTAGGTGGAATCACTTTACTGTCAGAAATCCCCTGGACATAGCCCGCTGACTTAAATTGGACTTTCTCGGTCCTGGGCTTAGTCTCGATCACACCTGGTGCCATGGGTCTGAGCACGGCAGGTGGATGCTTCCTCATGTCCTCATAAAAAGCATATCCTAGACCTTGATTAAATCTGCAGATCTTAGATTGGTCTAGAATAAGATTGAGCTTCTTCTTGCCTCCTACAAATCTCTCGAGAGTGTTCATAAGGTACTGACACTCCCGAAAGAGAGAGGTGCAAGAAGAGCAGGGGGAAGAAGAGACAGCAGAAGGTTAGGGAGCAGAAGAAGAACCAACAGCAGAGGAAAGAATGGCTTGTGCACGCACATTTGACTCTGAAGGGATAGTCCTACTGCTAGCCAGTTGGTTCACGTCGCTAAGCGTCTCAACCTTACCCTGGGGCTTCTCCCCCTTCTCCACAATCATATTACAAGCACAATGTGGCTTCTCTAGGAGGTCCTTAGTTAGCTTCACACATTTCTCATCTAATGCAATCAAGTCATATTTTAGTTTGTTACAATTAATGCATGGTGAGTTAACATGGTCCTTAGAAGTAAACTGAGCCAACTTCCTATCATGATTAATCATATCTTGAAACTGTTTGGAGACAGCTTCAAGTTCAGCAGTTAACTTAGGACAGTTCAAGCATGAATCAATCGGCTCAAGTAAAGAAGCTTGTAGTTCAGCAATTTTATGATCTGCCCGTTTTAAGTTCATCTTCAAGTTATTGCAATTTTCACAAGACTCGGGCAGATCAAGGAGCATGGCATAATGTCCTCTAGCAGCAATGTCCTTAACCTCACATGAGGTGGGAGAAGTAGTCTCATCAGTAGTAAGTAGGGTAACAGCCATCCTACTCAACTCTAACTCAGCAAGCAGACTAACATTCTCCACCTTAACAATATCAAGCTCGGAGGACACACTATCATGCGAGGTCATTAGTTTCTCCATGTCACCCAACAGAGCGCAGCATGTATCACAATCATCACGGGAGGGAGCAGATGTAAGTGAAGTAAGCTCCCGTGATAGTCTATCTACTTCCTTCTCTAACTCAGTACACCTAGCCCTAGCTCTAGCATGAAAACCACCTAGCTTAAGAAAAGCATGATTGAGTTGGTCGTAGGTGGGGCATACCTCGTCCGAGTCGGAGTACAGCTCGCTGTCGCTCAGTTCGCCCTCGAGGGCCATGAAGCACATGCCGGAGAAGTCGTCGCTGCCATACTTGGGCTCTTGGTCACCCGTCCCGTCGTCGTCACTCCATCCCTCCACCTCGCTGAGGTCGAGGTCGTCGAAGGCGGTGAGGACGCGGTGGAAGAGCTTCTTGGCTTTGCCAAAGTTGCGAAACTTCTTCTTGCCTTGTGCAGGAGCTGGAGGCTTCTTGTTGCGGTTCTTGTCAGTGTAGTCGTTCTTGCCCGAACCGCCGTAGTCGTTCTTACCTTTCTCCAGCTTGGGGCAGTTCGCCCGAATGTGGTTGGGGCCACCACACTCGAAGCAAATCACCGGTCCTCCTCTCTTTCTGTCCCTCCTCCCCTTGTAAGCATGGGAGAATCTTCGAGCAAGGAGGGCTAGCTGCTCATCCACAAGTTGCTCTAACTGATCATTAATTATGTCACAGAGAGCAGTAAGGGAGAATCCGCAAAGAGAATCAGAAGAAGAGGAACCAGAAGCTAACGTGGGACCAGTGACCAACGCCATCGATTGTGACTTCGACCTACGAGAGACAACGTCAATCTCGTGAGTCTTGAGGCGCGAGTACAGCGCGTGAAGAGTCAAGGTCGAGAGGTCTGTCGTGTCCTTGATGGTGGTCACTCCCATCTCCCAAACACGCAAATCAAGTGCCGCGAGCATCTGACGAGCGTTGTCCGAGTCGGGGTATGTGAGACCGACCGCTCGGAGGTTGCTCAAGATCTTGTGGAAGCGCGCAAAGCACTCATCGAGGGACTCACCAGCAAGCATCTCAATTTTTTTGTATTCTCGCTTGAACTGGTCCTGTCGAACCATCTTGATCTGGGTGGTGCCCTCATGGTATGCGTCGAGGGTCACCCAGATATCGTAGGCGGACGACAGGTGGGAGATGCGATCGAACTCGCTACGACTCAGGCCCTGGATAATAATGTTCCTTGCCTTAGCGTTTGCCTCAACATCATGCATATTCCCAGCATTGATGTTCTCATCGGCAGGAACAAAAAACCGGACCTTGACCTTGCGCCAGATAGCGTACCCCTGAGCCTGGATGTATGTCTCCATTCGGCTCTTCCAGAAAGGGTAATCGATGCCATCGAAATTGGGCGGCTTGGTCGAGTACTTGTCCGTCGCCATGGCTCTTGAGACCGGTTAAGATCTATTGATTAGAGCTAACCGGCTCTGATACCAATTGTTGGACCGAAATGGCGACAGAGGGGGGTGAATGGCGCTCTCAAAAATTTATCCCAGACAAGTACTGCCTCCTAGTCTCCTCTCCTATAGTTACCAGAAGCTATAAAGAGGAGAACTTAATTTCTCTGGGCCCTCAAGAATCATAGCAGAGAAGGAGAAATGAAACTCAAAGAAAGATTTCAGACTTTGAAGATAACTCTCTGAAAATTTCAGACATTGACAATTTTCAGACTGAAAAGGCTCAAACTTCAAACTGCAGTAAAGATTGAGAATGCTCTCTAGGAATTTCAGTCTAGACTAATAGAGAACCATCTCAAATAGCTAGAGAGACTCGGGAAATCAAGAAATTCCATCTCAGAAGTAGGGATTTCAGAATATGCCCAAACTGAAAATTACTGGTAGCAGCTACAAAAACTTAAATTCCCACTCAATCCTTGAATCTTTGCCTACGAAACTTTGAGGATAGCTACTTAATAGCCATAGGAATCTGCATGCCAAGTTTTGTCGGTTTTCATGAAGGGAATTAATAACAGCCCAAAACCCTAGAAATGCCAAAAATCTGAACAACTACAGAGAGCAGCTCACACAAATCCAAATTACTCCATGGGCTCAAGTCTTTTGCTAATGAGATTTTGCAGATATGTTAGCAATAGCAAGAGGACTCTACAAGCCAAATTTCAAGCCATCTTGCAAAGAGAATCAAGTTCTCCAACAAAACCCTAGAAATGCAAAATATGAACAGAGGAGCACAAGGAGACAAAATCTGGAATCAAAGAGGGATTGGCTCTTGGGAAATCGATCAAATGATCTTGAGGCACTATCCCATCACAGAGCAACCCATTTTGGACACTCCCAGCAAGAATCGAGCCAAAACTCAAAAAGCCAAGAGTCAAGAAAAAGAGGCATCGAAGGAAAACATGCAGCAGAGAACTGAAGACTCAATCTAACTCAAATGAAATCATCTTGGATTGATAATGAGGAAGAGAGATACATGATTACACAGAGTATCAGCTCATACCATCCCTACAACCCCATACATGCTTGGATTGAGAGCACAAGCTACATCCTCTGTCGGGACCCGGAGCAACGACTCCAGGATCCTTTGTGTAAATCGCACTAGTCCAGGATCAGCTAGTGCACACAGTGAACAACAAAGATAAATATCAACCATAATGATATTTATCAATTAAATATGGGCAGAATTGCCAAAGTTTACATCCACGGCACATAAGCCAAAATTAAACATAAGCAGCGGAAGAAAAACCGAAGCGGAAGAAGCCCACTGAGCCTGCCCACAGGCAAACAACAGTAAGACGCGGCCTATTCGTCCAGATCTTCACTGTAGCCAAAGTCGTCCTTCTCTGTGTGGAGATAGCAAGGTGAGTACAAACTTGTACTCCGCAAGTCACACGGAGAAATGCAATATAATGATAAAGGCATCAGTGGAAGGCTTATAGGGTTAGTTTGCATAAAACAGCATTTAATGAAATACAGTAAATAGATTGAAATTGTTGAATTTAATACAGTAAGTAAAACAATACTTGTATTTGAAAATAATACCGTCAGTGTAGGCTCCGACCAAACACCAACCTATCCACGGGCATCCCACCCGGACCATCTTTTCCAAAAGTTCACGTATGGATTCCATCCATCCACACGCTTTCACTGCGCAACTCTGATGGATTCCATCCATCCACAAGGTTTCAATCTCTCACGGATTCCATCCATCCGCAAGGTTTTCAAAAACATTTTTGGAAAACAAAGTCTAATTCATGAAAAACTTTTACTCAGCATGCCCATGACCAGGGGCACGGCTATCCTGGATAGATTATACACTCTGCAGAGGTTGTACAGCTTTACCCACAAGACATGATCATCCCGTTTTGCCACGCGAGTTACACACTTCCTTTGGTGTGCGGCGAGGAGATCACGATAAGGACTTTACAATGCAAAGCCTTCAACCTGGCCAAGCCAACACTAAGGTTTCACCCCAGTAAGGAATCCACCAGACCGGGACCCCCTCTTGAGCCGAGTGAGACTTCTCATGGCCTACGCCACGCTCACTTTCATTCTACGAAATGGCTCAGGTTGGGACCCGCAAATTATTCAGCCAGGGCTGTCCCATACCAGCCTTGTGGTAGTACGTTAGGGCTTTGCAACAGTAGCTCACAGACCGGTCCTTAAATGACTTAGGCTCAACCACATACCCGCTGTGCACGACAATCAATCACTGCGGCTCCGACCAACAGGGCATGCCTGCACCCACCACTCTAACCAATTGCCTAAGTCTAAACCAAGTTTGATATTTTGTTTTCAAAATATTTCATAACACTCCTTGACTCACCAAAGTCAAGATTACAGTTGAAAAGCTTATCATTTTATGTGAAAAGGTATCCCAAAATCAAAATTATGTCTAAGCAGATCTAAGCATTTGATTTAGAAATTCTCCAGCCAATACTAGTGTACTAACTAGAGTTTGATTCTAAGGTGACAAGGTATAAGGATTTGCAATGTCAAAGGAGGTAATAACAAACAGGTATTAACTAAAGTTAAAACTGAATTAAAATACATTGAATAAAAGTACGCATGCAATATAATTTAAAACAACATAATTTTATTTGAAATTCTGGGATCAACATGATCAAGGAGTGTGACTTTCCTTGCTCTTCAACTTGGTTTGAATCTTCGTCGAAGAATTTTCCCGAATCGTTGAAGTCTACACGTGAAGATAACCCACCAAATTCAAATAAATTCAAAATAAATTCAAATTGACTTCAAATATTTGAATTGAGGCTAGAAATGGATAGAGGGGAATTTTTGATGAATTTAGAAATTTGAATGGGCTAAATCGGAGTTAGGACGAAGAAGAACGGGCTCCGGGAAGTTTAAAAAGAGAGAAAAAGAAAAAGAGGAATTTCTGGAATTATTTTCCTAAAGGAAAATTATGAATTATGACGTCAGCAGAGGATTTAATTTTGGCTGGATTGTTTTTCTACTGAAAAATCAATTTATGATGTCATGCTTGCGTCAGCCCTGGGTGGACTTTTCGGACATGACACTGACAAATCGGCCCAGGTCTATGGACCGGGCCCATGGACCGAATGACATGCTGAGGTGGCATGGGGGTGTGGGACGGTGCTGACTGGGCGGGGATTGTCGACGCGGTGCCGACGTGGCAGCCACTGGGCGCCAGGTGGCGTCCACGCAGGCCAGCCGAGACGAGGAGCTCGGGGAAGGCACGCCCGCAGGAGCTCCGGTGGCCGGCGGCGAACGGCGATGGCCGGAGAAGGGAAAGGGGCGCTTGGGGATCGCAGGGGTGGGTGCAGCCTTACCGGAGGCGAACGGCGGCGAGCTGGCGGCGAGCAGAGGCGGCGGCGCGCTCGGGTCCTCCGGTGGCGACGGCTTTCCGGCGGCGGGGAGGCACGGCCGAAGGGTGGCCGGGGTGCACACGGGCGCGGTGAAGGTAGTGGTGGGGACGGCGAGGAGAAACACGGCCCGAGGCGGCGGCGATTCCTCGCTGGAGCCCAAGACGGCGGCGGAGGCGAGTGCGCACGGCGCGGGGGCGGCGGAGCGCACGGCAGAGAGGAAGAAGTGGCGGGGGAGGATGGGCGAGGATAGGCGGAGCCGGGCGGGGTATTTATAGGGGCGGAGGGGCGCGGGGCTGCACGGATTTGTCGCCGGAGATGGCGCGGGGGGGGCGGCGGTCATGGCGGAATTAGGGGAGGGGCAGGGCACGAGAATGGGGGATTCGGGCGCAGGGATGGCGAGGTTGGTCGAGGAGGAAGAGGGAGGGGGAAGGAAGGGAATCCGGGCGACCGAGGGGTGGCGGGAATGGCGGCGGTGAAGGCGCAGCCGAGCGGGAGGAGAGAGAAGGGGCGGCTGCGCGGGGAAGAAGGGAGCCCTGACAGGCGGGCCTGGCCTGTCAGCGGGAGGGGGAGGGAAGGGGGAATGCGGGCGGTGGTGATTTGGCCGCGTGGCCAAGGTGAGGATCGGGTGGCTGGCGGAAGTTAGCTGGGCGGACGGGCCAGATTGGCCGAGGGAGCGGCGTGGCGTGGATCCGGGCCGGCCAGGTGGCGAGCGGGGGAGAGGGGAAGGCGAGATGGGCAAACGGCGGGGATGGGGCGACGTGGATGAATCCGAGCCGTCCACGTGGCGGCCGGAGGGGAGGGTTGGGGTTTAATTTTATTTTTCTGATTTCAGATTTTCAGAAAAGCTTGGAAATTTCATTAAGCCTCGTAAAAATACAAAATAAACTCCTAACATTCCAGAAAAATTCATAGAACCTCCTGGAGACTTTTTGAACTTAATAAAAATACTTTCAACTAATTTTGGTATTTAATTTTTATACTTAAAATACTTTTTAATTTCAAAATTACATTTTTGAACTCCAGAAAATCCAGGAAACCAAATAAAAACCAAATAACTCCAAACAATTATTTTGAACTAGGTCTTTCATATAAAATCAAAATATCATTTTATTTAATAATAATTTTAGGTTTTTCTGAAAATGCTTTTCAAATCCAACTTTTTCAAAAACAGAAATTCAAGGCAAATCCAAATTTAAACTTTAGGCACAAAAATACTTATTTTAATTTAGATTTTATTTTAATCAATTTTTAATTATTTAATTGTTTATTTTTGTTTTAATAAAAACCTGGGGTGTTACAAGTCGGAACCCGGAGCGGCAACTCCTGGATCCTCTGTGTAAATCGCACTAGTCCAGGATCAGCTAGTACACAAAGTGAACAACAAAGATAAATATCAACCATAATGACATTTATTAAATAAATATGGGCAGAATCGCCAAAGTTTACATCCACGACACATAAGCCAAAATTAAACATAAGCAGCGGAAGAAAAACCGAAGCGGAAGAAGCCCACTGAGCCTGCCCACAGGCAAACGATAGTAAGACGCGGCCTACTCGTCCAAGTCTTTACCGCAGGCTCCGACCAAACACCGACCTATCCACGGGCATCCCACCCGGACCATCTTTTCCAAAAAGATCACGTATGGATTCCATCCATCCACACGCTTTCACTGCGCAACTCTGATGGATTCCATCCATCCACACGCTTTCACTGCGCAACTCTGATGGATTCCATCCATCCACCAGGTTTCGATCTCTCACGGATTCCATCCATCCGCAAGGTTTTCATCTCTCATGGATTCCATCCATCCATAAGGTTTTCGAAAATCATTTTTGAAAAACAAAGTCTAATCCATGAAAAACTTTTACTCAGCATGCCCATGACCGTGGGCACGGCTATCCAGGATAGATTATACACTCTACAGAGGTTGTACAGCTTTACCCACAAGACATGATCATCCCGTTTTACCACTAGATTACACACTTCCTTAGGTGTGCGGTTAGGAGTCGTGACAAGGCCTTTACAATGCAAAGCTGTCAACCTGGCCAAGCCAACTCTAAGGTTTTACCCCAGTAAGGAATCCACCAGACCGGGACCCCCTCTTGAGCCGAGTGAGACTTCTCATGGCCTACGCCACGCTCACTTTCATCCTACGACATGACCCAGGTTGGGACCCGCAAATTATTCAGCCAGGGCTGTCCCATACCAGCCTTGTGGTAGTACGATAGGGCTTTGCAACAGTAGCTCACAAACCGGTCCTTAACTGACTTAGGCTCAACCACATACCCCCGTGCACGACAATCAACCACTGCGGCTCCAACTAACAGGGCATGCCTGCACCCACCACTCTAACCAATTGCCTAAGTCTAAACCAGTTTTATATTTATTTTCAAAATAACTCATAAACCTTCTTGACTCACCGAAGTCAAGAATACAGTTCAAAAGCTTATCATTTTATGTGAAAAGGTATCCCAAAACCAAGATTATTTCTAAGCAAGTCTAAGCATTTAATATAAAGTCTTCCTAGCCAATACTAATGTACCAACTAGGGTTTGATCTAGGGTGACAAGGTATAAGGAATTCAATAACAATGGAGGAATTAACAAGTAGGCATTAACTATATTTAAAACTGAATTGAAATACGCTGAATAAAAATATGCATGCAATATAATTTAAATCAACATAATTTTATTTGCAATCTGGGATCAACATGGTCAAGGAGTGTGACTTGCCTTGCTCTTCAACTTGGCTTGAATCTTCGTCGAAGAAATTTCCTGAATCGTCGAAGTCTACACGAGAAAATTACCCACCAAATTCAAATAAATTCAAATTGACTTCAAATATTTGAATTGAGGCTTGATATGGATAGAGGGGAATTTTTGATGAATTTAGAAATTTGAATGGGCTAAATCGGAGTTAAGACGAAGAAGAACGGGCTCCGGAAAGTTTGAAAAGAGGGAAAATGGAAAAAGGGGATTTTTGGAATTATTTTCCTAAAGGAAAATCTGAATTATTGCTTCAGCAGGGAATTTAATTTCAGCCAAATTATTTTTCAACTGAAAATTCGAGTTTCTGCGTCAGCATGACATCAGCCCCGGGGGAGTCAAGCTGACATGTGGGCCCCTGGTCCATGGACCAGGCTCACGAAAAGTGGCGCCGGGTGAGGTGGCAGGGAGGCCTGACCGCACGCGCGTGGCGCTGACGGGGCACCGGCGGGGCGAGGTGGCACGGGCGTGGCGCCATGACAGCCGCCACACGGACACATGGCGATGACGTGGACAGGCCGGCGGGGAGGTGTTCGGGCCGGCGGGCTCGCCGATGCACGACAGCGCGGTTGCTGGCGGTGAGGGCGGCAACAGAGAGAAGGGAGTGAGGGGATCACGTGGTGGGGTGTGGCGTTTACCGAGGGCGGCCGGAAGGTGGTCGGCAACGGCGGGGGCGGCTTTGGGTTCCACGGTGCGGCGGCGCTCCGGCGATGCGCGGGACCGGGGAAGCGGCGGAGGAGCTGCGCGCGGAGGTGGGGAAGCTCGGGGTGGCGTCGGCCGGGTGCGAGAGGGGGTGAGGCAATAACGATTGCTCGCCGAAGTTCGGGTGGCGGTGGAGGCGAGGGCGCACGGCGCGAGGGCGAGGGGGAGCTCGGGGAGGGGAGTGGAGGTGGGGGCGAGGTAGTGTGGACGGAGGCGGAGGCCAGGGGGGTTTTATAGGGGTCGGGGAGGGCGGAGGCGGGCCGGATTTCTCGTCGGAGATGGCGCGGGGGCGGCGGAATGGCGGGGAATTAGGGAGGACACGGCGCGGAGACGGCGGGATTTGGGCGCGGGGATGGCGGGGTTGGTCGGGGAAAGAAGAGGGAGGGAGAAGGGCCAGATCCGGGCGAGCGGGGAAGGCGGCGGGAATGACGGCGGTGACCGTTGCGGGTGGCGGCGCGAGAGGAGGTAGAAGGGGCCGCGCGGGGAAGAAGGCAGGGGTGGCAGCGAGAGAGAGGAGAGAGGGGAGTAGCGCCGATAGGTGGGGCCGGGGGCACAGAGAGAGAGAAGGGGATGGAGTGGCGCGGGTGGTGGAGATGAGGCCGCGTGGCCAAGGGCGGGATCGGGCGGCTAGGGGGGTTAGGCTGGGCGGAGGGGCCGGATGGGCCGAGGGGGCGACGTGGCGGCCATCGGGAAGGGGTAGGCGGGGTGGAGGCGATGGCCGGATGGTGGCGGCGTGGAGCAGATCTGGCCGTCCACGTGGCGGCCGGAGGGGGAGGTGAAGATTTTTATTTTCGGATTTGATTTTTCAGATTTTCAAAAAAGCCCAGAAAATCCATTAAGCCTCAGAAAAATATGAAAAAAAACTCCAAAATTTCAGAAAAATTCAGAGAATCTCATGGAGACATTTTGGACTTAATAAAAATATTTTCAACTAATGTTGGTATTTAATTTTCATACTTTAAAATACCTTTTAATTTCAAAAATACATTTTTGAACTCCAGAAAATCCAGGAAACCAAATAAAAGCCAAATATCTCCAAATAATTATTTTGAACTAGGACTTTCATATAAAATCAAAATATCATTTTATTTAATAATAATTTTAGGTTTTTCTGAAAATGCTTTTCAAATCCAGCTTTTTCAAAAACAGAAATTCAAGGTAAATCCAAATTTAAACTTTAGGCACAAAAATAATTATTTTAATTTAGATTTTATTTTAATCAATTTTTAATTAATTAATTATTTATTTATTTTTATTTTAATAAAAACCTGGGCTGTTACAATCCTTCTCACAAGAACACAGGAACACTCAAAAAGAGTACACAGAGAAAGACATCGAAGGGAACAACTCTCTACCTCTCCTACCCACTCTCAACTACTAAAGAGCCAAAGGTAAAACCACGTCTAAAGCCTCTTTGACTCACAAAACCCTAATTCACTCCCAAGTTCATGAGGAGGCATGTAGCCCCTCACATGTATTTATAGCCTATGGCTAACGGGTCTCCACCCCGTTACGCCCGCTAAGTCCAACGGAGCCCGCTCCCGCTTGTGCAGCCTCGCGAAATTCCCATTTCGCCCCTCCTGCACCTTCCGGGAAGCTTCCGCGCTCCTTGTCGTCCAAGCCTCGCAACCACCTCGAGTCTCCGTCGTCTTCGACACATCCCGACCGTTCTGACCTCGACACCGCCTGTGTCTAGTCCGGTCACCCCGTGTCTCACCACGACTCCGCCTCAACGTCTTGCAGCCACACAGACAAGAAACACGTCACATAGCACTGTTCGATACATGAAGGCGTAAATACCATCATACTTACCACAGATAAAGTCCAAACCTGTCGAATCATCGGAATATGCATCCTAATCCCATACGACCAAGTTTGACCAACTCCGACCGAGCCTGATTGCGCCATGCAACGACTCGACTGCGAACCACTCAATCCAAGCTCGACTTACCTAAACCAATGTCAATTACTCATCATACAAATGTGGTCACCTCCAAATGGTTCATCAGTTTAATAAAATTGTTAGTGATTTGCAATCTGTTGATATCACATATTCTGATTCTGACAATGCTCATCAAATTTTAAATGCTTTCGATATGTCTGTTTGGAATGTGTTAGTCACTACTTTGAATGATCTTTATTCTAAGATGAAAACACATGAGATTGATGTTTTGGCCAGAATAAACAAGACTATTTTTTTGGGCTTAGTGACTAACCAAGCTGACAGTTTTCTAGTTCTTCTATTGTGTCTTTGTCTGCATTGTGCTCTATTGCAGATGAACAATTAGAGAAATTTCCAAAAGAACAGCTTGTACTTCTCTCCAACAGAGTGACCAAGGCAATTAACAACATCAGATTAAGACGGAGAGGAGCTCCAATCAGATGCTATGAATGTGGTGAGCTAAACCACGTTAAGATGAATTGCCCCAAACTGAGGAGCAAGGAGGTCAAAGATTACAAGGCACCAACTCGTCGCTCTCAAATCAAGATTGATCCAAACAAGAAGCGCAATTATCACATGGCAGTCAACAAGATAATTTTAGCACTTGATATTGTTTTGAGTGATGATAATTCTAAAAGCGACGATGAGAGTAATGGTAAGAAGGCAAAAGAGGTGGACTTCACAGGGATGTGTTTTATGGCCAACAATGAGGAGCTCAACGATGATGATCTTTACAGTGATCCCGATGAGGTAAAACCCTCTTATACTGATTTATCTCGTGCTGTGCTTAGATTGACAGATGAGCTTAAAAAGTATAAAAAGAAAATTAAATATCAGGATTTTGCTGTTGAGAGCTTAAATTCTAAAATCAATAGACTTAGAGCTTTTATTCCTGATGATGAATCTTGTGAGTCTTGTTAAGTTTTACATATTGAGTTGGAGTCTGCTAAAAAAATTAATGCATCAAACCTATATCAACTTAGTGATGTAACTGCTAAACTTGATGAGTTATTAAGATTGGCACATCACTCGTATGATGAAAAGTTAAAACTTGCAAAAAATGAAATTGAAAAGCTCAAGTCTAATTCTTTTATATGTTTAGAGTCAAGTATTCCAAATATTCAATCTAAAATTTGCTCTAAATGTGAATTGCTAGAAGCTAGACTTAATTTATCACAAGAAACAATTCAACAGATGCTTTATCATGAGATATCTTCTTGCTCTAACTGTCGTAAGCTTAACACTGAAATAGAAATTTTGACTAGACAACTTAATGATTTTGCTGAAAAAGAAAGATTGGCTCATTTTAGTGCTTCTAAAAATCTTGTGAATGAACCTGTTAAATGCACAACTTGTCCCACTTTGGCTAAAGAGAATGAATACCTGAAAGACACTTTAGAGAGATTTTCTTTTGGCAAGAAAATTTTGAATATAATTTTAGACAAGTCAAAAATAAGTGTGAAAAATTGTGGTCTAGAATTTAATTTTGTTGAGCTTACCAAAAATAATCCTCCTAAGCTTATTAAGCCTCTTGAACTTAGAAAAATTGAAGTGAAACTTTAACCAAAACAAACTGTGTTTAAATCTAGTGACTTTATGCAAAGTTCATCGAATAATAATGTAGGTGCTAACTGCTAGCTCATCATCTCAAAAGAAATATGGTTATGTTAAATTCCATTGCACCTACTGTGAAAGAGATGGGCACTTACATGAATTTTGCTTTTAGCGTGCTAAGAAAAAAAAGAAGGAAAGGTTGAATGCTTTTAAAACGAAAACGTGTATTGTCTTTTGTTCCTAGATCAAATACAAAAGTTATGTTTTTAGCGAACTTTTATATGGCTTTAAATCTGTTTCACATGCTAGATTGGGATTTAATTCAAATAATTCACATTCTTTTCGGCATTCTGATCATCTACATGCATGTGATTTTGGTTCTAGCTTTGTTGCTCCTGTTCGTTGTGTGTCTCAGTACTGGATTACTAGATCTTATTTCACTAACCCCAGTACTGTGAGATCGATGTTTCCTGTGATGTAACAACAGCTGACAAGGATGGAGAACATGAGCTAGATTGGGTTCCAGTCTTTACATCATTGCTTGCTTGGAACGCTTGATGGTTCTTCACTCCTTTGATAGCTTCCAAGAGATTTCACTTTTTGAGAGACCATGTGAAAAAGGTGATGTAGTCTTACACCTTGTTGAGTCTGATTTTTCAGATGGCTGATATTCTCACTAAGTCGCTTGATATTTCTCGTTTTGCTCATGTGTGAAGTGAGTTGGGTGTGTTACATCTTATGGGGTTATTCTGAGAGGGAGCTTGTTGTTTCAAAATTTAGGTAGCTTTGTTTATTATACTTGTCAAATAAATCAATAAGTTCAAGCCATTGAAATTAAATAAGTTGTTTAAATAGAGCTCTCTTTAAATAAGTTATAATTAATTTGCTATACTTGAACTTAAATATAATATGACAGAATACTTTGACTAGATTAATTATAGATAGTACTATACGATGTTCATCGAAAAGGATTAACTTGATTGTGAGTCTTATTTTAAATCTTTGCTATGAGGCTTGCATGTTTTATATTGCGGTCTTTTTATGATCACTCAATTTGGCATGTTATAAAAAAACAATTGAAAAGATGTATGCTTCAAGCATGTCATGGTACACAAAAAGAAAAGTCACAAAAAGTGCACAAATAAAAAGAAGTATGCTTCAAGCATGCCACCATCTAACACAAGTATGCTACAAGCATTTTATTATGAAAAGATGTATGCTACAAGCATGCCACATGCCTATAAATTGAGTGTGGAGCAATAGGTTGAGACTGCTAGCTCATTTAAATTTAAAATTTGTTTCACTTTTAGGCTTTGACTTTTTGTTGTGATATCTCATTGTACTCTTTATAATTGATTTGGTCATTGTTCAAATACATGTTATTAATATAAATTGCTTAATCATGCTCAAGACTGGTTTTGACATTGCTCTATAATATATGATTTTATATGATCTAGATAGCTCTACTAAAAAATATAGCTTGGTTTTTTTATTTAATCAATGCACAATGACTTGTATAATCTACAAAGCTTATTGATTTTTACTCTCATTGCTTCTTCTTAGAATTATCCCTTCTTTGAATTTTCTTAATGATTACATTACCAAAGGGGGAGAGATTTGGTGTACTTTGTGAGAAATTAAAGAAAATGGAGAGGTATTAGAGAAATTTGCTAACTTTGCTTCTCTTGTATTGAGGGGGAGAGTAATGGACAGGTATTAGAGAAATTTGCTAACTTTGGCTCTCTTGTGTTGAGGGGGAGAGTTTTTGAAGAGATTTGATATTATGGTTTAAAATGTTTTTTCAGCTTCAGTTCTTCACTTACATCTGTTTGAATTTAATTCATCATGCTATCTTAAGTTGTTGTCAATGTATTCATCAAGGGGGAGATTATTAGACCATGTGGTTAGGTCTAGGATATTTTGGTGATGAATAATTGACAATGATTAATTTATAATGATGAATATTTGATGATATGCTTATCGATGATATGCGAGATGTGTGACATGTGTGGACTGATGATTGGTCAAGTTGGGACAAACTTGTGCCGGAAAAATATTCTTCGGTCTTTGCATGTGCAGGTTAAGCATGGAGACGATCATGGTTAGTGACGAGGTGGACCGGGACTAGGATGGGGAGATTCGAGGTCAGACGGTCAAGGAGGTCACGAGATGGTCGGGCTCATGCTTGGGGTGTATGGAGATCAGATATGGATGATACATGTTGGAGCTACGGAGGTACGGTTCGGAGGCTACGACACGTGGTGGATGATGTGTGGAGAAGCTACGGGAGGTGCGGTCCTAGAGGTTTCGACACGTGATGCGTTAGAAAGGTTGGAATTTTGAAAAAAAACCCGTGTTAGGAAGGGTTTTCGGTCTTAAAAATTAGTGGGCCAAAGGCCTAGTTGACGTAAAAAGGCCTAGGCCCAGTTGGACGAGTTGTATTAGGGTTTTGAGTAGAGATTGAATAGGAGTCATAAGAGGCTGTATAAAAAGGAATATATGTGTGCGGCGGCCGACGGGCATGGGAAAAAAATAGAGCGACGACATCGTGTTTTGATTGGAAAAGAATGCATGCATGGTTGATGGAAGACATGCTGATGGATAATGAGTAGGAGACGAGGTCTGATGCATAATTGGTTTTGCTGAGGCTTTTTTGATTGAAGTGAGAAGACGGCCGTGTTTGTTTTGTTTTTTTTTTGTGTGTGTGTTCGAAAGTTGAGATCGACGGCGAGTCTCACTTTTGGTTCTTCGGCGACTCCTCTAGACCTCATGCTAATGACGGCCACACGTCCTTGATCAATTAGCAGCACGTCCTCGGGGAAGCGCGTAGGTCTTCACGTGTCTCGTGCGTTCTCATTCCGTGCGGAGGCGAAGCAGCAGCACGTCCTCGTCCTGTCGCTTTCATCCATGAGCTCAATACATGTGTATAGAGGTCCATGAGTCACATGCATGTGAACAGAGGTCTAGCCGAAAGTTGTTATTCAGTTTGCCATATTTTACTCATGATTAGCTATGATTAGAAGACAAGGTAATTAGATGAACTGATTAGGAGAGGTAATTAGGAGGTTGGATGCTACGTGATTAGTTTCTTGTGTATCGATTTTGCTGTGATCAAACGATTGGAGTTTTACTGTGGTGGGCGCTTCGAAAGAAAAGAGTCCTAACAAAATATATTACCCTAATTAAGGACATGTACGAAAATGTTGTGACTAATGTCAGAACATGTGGTAGTGTTACTAATGACTTTCCCATTAAGATAGAACTACACCAAGGGTCAGCGTTGAGTCCATACATTTTTGCCCTAGTGATGGACGAGGTCACACGGGACATACAAGGAGATATCCCTTAGTGTATGCTTTTCGCTGATGATGTGGTGCTTGTTAATGAGAGCAGGTAGGTGTTGGTAGGAAGTTCAAGTTATGGAGGAAGACCTTAGAATTGAAGAGCTTTAGACTTAGTATGACTAAAACTGAGTATATGATATGTGATTTTAGTGGTGCTAGAGTACACTACTACAAAAGAGGCTATACTGGACGCTACATTACAGACGGTTTATACGGAACCGTCCGTGATTAAAATTTCACAGACGGTTTATACTCGCAACCGTCTGTGATATTTTCACAGACGGTTATTAACACGAACCGTCTGTGATAATTGAAACATCACAGACGGTTTATATTAAGAACCGTCTATGAACTTTCACAGACGGTTCTTAATACGAACTGTCTGTGATAATCTGGACAACACAGATGGTTCGTGTTAATAACCGTCTCTAAAAATCACATGTCACCAATAATTGGCGAATACCCAGGATTTCTATCTCGACCGTCCGTTCTCTCCACATCGAATGGCAGGCAGCAGTTTCACCCACTACTCAGCCCTTATTAATAACCCCATCGACCTTTCCAGTGGTACTAGTCACGCGTGAGTTCATCCACTAGCTAGCTTCCCCTCCGCTGTGAGCTAGCACCTCCGTCACGGCACAGCGGGCGGCTGGACAACACACTCTTGCCGTAAATGTCGTAAGTGTGTCTTGTTCAGACGCACCGTTGTGCTATGAAGGGTTCGTTAGCTTGTTATTCTGTAATAGATCGATCTGAATGTGTTGTTGTGCTTCCTTCATGCATCTCCCCTCCGCTATGAGCTAGCGCCTCCATTGCGGCACGGCGGGTGGTTGGACAACACACTCTTGCTGTAAGTGTCGTAAGTGTGTCTTGTTCAACCGCACCGTCGTGCCATGAAGGGCTCGTTAGCTTGTTATCCTGTAATAGATCTGAATGTGTTGTTATGCTTGTGTCTGTATTTCTTGTTCCTCCACAACGCCGACTACTACCAACACACTCTTGCCGTAAGTGTGTCTTGTTCAGCAAATCACAGACGGTTTTGTAAAACCGTCTGTAATGTAAACTATTACAGACGGTTTTAATTTGAAGGCCGTCTGTGGTATTTGTGGTGGGAAAAAGAGTATCACAGACGGTTCTTATTGCTGAACCGTCTGTGATAATGGAATATCTCTTATTGCTGAACCGTCTGTGTTGTGTCGCCTATCACAGCCGGTTGTTGTTAAGAACCGTCTGGGAATGTTCACAGACGGTTTTTCACAAGAACCGGCTGTGATGTCCCTTTGTCTGTCATATTCTAGATCAGAGGTTAATATATAAGTACACATTGCTTCTAATAACTTAACTACAGAACTACTAAGACAAGAGATCACAAATTAAAGGCAAATTTATTAATTTCAATTAGAGGCAAATTTATTACAAAAGTCGCACAGGTAAAGAGTTTCCCAGATTGTATTCTTTTGGGCTTCGTAAGCTTCTTCTTCAACTTGGGGACTTGGAGGATCAGCCGCTAAATTCTCGAACGCCGTTAAGATTGCCCTTGTCCTCAGCACTTCCTCATGCAGCCTGGGCAAATGATCAGCAGCATCCATAATGTCGTAGAGGATAGCATGAAAAGATTCCTCAGAATCTGCCGTTTTTGTTTGATCGGCAAGGCTATCCATCAGTCTCTGCAATGCGTGTAGAGCTTCTTCCGCTTTGCGCACATTGTGGAGAAGAACCAGGGTGAGGGCTGTTTCCCTTTCTTGAGCGGCAGCGAGACGCCTCCGTCGACGGCGGAGGATCAGGTTAAGCTGACGGATGCAAGAAAGTCGGGGAAGGAGAGCAGGGCGGGTGCGGAGAAGCTGCTCCAGATGCAAATTGCTGGTCGCCTGTGTAAGGTTCCGGCCGAACAATTAGTGATGAACAGATGAGAGGAAGGAGATGATCACAAGAACAGTAGTAGAAGCCATGTTGTATTGTATATTGTATTGTACGTACATAGAAGAGACCTGGATTAGGCGCGCATATTTAACCTTTAGCACAGACGGTTCGTATACCCAAACATTAATGATATAGACGCTTCGTATACCCAAACGTTAACTAGACGATCGAAACACGAAGCGTTCTGGCATCGAAACACGCGCGAAGCGTTCTGGTATGAAGCTTATGACAGACGGTTTATACGGGTAACCGTCTGTGACATTGTCACAGTCGGTTATTAACACGAACCGTCTGTGATAATTGAGACATCACAGACGGTTCGTATTAAGAACCGTCTGTGAAGTTTCACAGACGGTTCTTAATTCAAACCGTCTGTGATAATCTGGCCAACACAGACGGTTCGTGTAACAAACCGTCTGTGATAATCACAGGTCACCAATAATTGTTGACCAATAATTGGTGTATACCCAGGATTTCGATCTCGACCGTCCATTCTCTCCACATGGAATGGCAGGCAGCAGTTCCTCCCACTACTCAGCCCTTATTAATAACCCCATCTACCTTTCCAGCGGTACTAGTCACGCGTGAGTTCATCCACTATCTAGCTTCCTTCATGCATCTCCCCTCCGCTATGAGCCAGCGCCTCCGTCGCGGCACGGCGGGCGGCTGGACAACACACTCTTACCGTAAGTGTCGTAAGTGTGTCTTTGTTCAGACGCACCGTCGTGCCATGAAGGGTTCGTTAGCTGTAATAGATTTGAATGTGTTGTTGTGCTTGCCTCTGTATTTGATTGTTTTCAGAGGGTATGGGTAACATTATTTTATTTGCTTGCTTGCCTCTGTATTTGCATGTTCCTCGACGATGCCGACTACTGCCGAGATGTGATGTCCACTCCAACAATCCTTCTTTTTCCTGCAAAATTCAAGGCAATTTTATTACAAAAGTTCAAAAAAAGACATTCCCAGATTCTTCGGTGAGCAGCCGACATAGCCGACTTCTTCGCTGAGCGACTATCCATCTGCCTCTTTCCACTCCTTTTCTTCATCTCTGGTCTCTGGATCACGTACGCCAGTAGCGATGATTCAGTAGAAGATGAATCGTCGCTACTGGCGTACGTGATACAGAGACCAGAGATGTAGAAAAGGAGTGGGAAGAAGCAGATGGATAGTCGCTCACCGAAGAAGTCGGCTATGTCGGCTGCTCAACGAAGAATCTGGAAATGTCTTTTCTTTGCACTATTGTAATAAAATTGCTTTGAATTTTGTCGAAAAAGATGAACTGTTTCGTCAGGGCATGACTGCCAACTCGAAGCATATATAGCATAGCATTCGAGGCACATCCGAGGCCTGCAGCTGTGTCTTGAGGAATGCCAAGAGCTGACCTTCAGATGTGGCAGCCACATCTGAAGACCAGCTCTTGGCATTCCTCAGGACACAGCAGCAGGCCTCGGATGTGCCTCGAATGCTATGCTATATATGCTTCGAGTTGGCAGTCATGCGCCTGACGAAACAGTTCATCCGTAACTATCACAGACGGTTTGTAGAGGGTATCGTGACTATTGGGAGGAAAGCAATAACTCCGGATCAACATACGTATGCTCAATCCCATTTCATGGTTTTACAACACATGACTGAAGTGACCCCATATATTGAAGAGCACAAGGACATGCTACGTCAGGAGAATGCAGGCCAGTCAGAAGTTTGGATCACGAGACAACACAACCGTCAGTTCAACGAATGGTTCAAGGCGCAATTGACTAGGAGGTCGTCAAGTGAAACACTACAATGGTTGGCAAAAGGGCCAAAATTTACAATTGTGACATGGCAAGCATACGACATTAATGGCTACACATTTTATACAACAGATCAAGATAGAAAGAGCACAGTGCAGAACTCAGGTGTCCGCATAGATGCCTATGATGCGCACGGCAGTACCGCTGGCCCAAGCTTGTACTACGGGCTTGTAGAGGAGATTTGGGAGCTTGACTACATAATTTTCAAAATTCCTCTATTTCGGTGCCGTTGGGTCCAACTTCCACGGGGTGTAAAGGTTGACAAGTACGGTGTCACTACCCTGGACCTCGAATGTGTAGGATACAAAGACGAACCATTCGTACTCGCGAGGCAAGTTGTTTAAGTATTTTATGTAACCGACCCGGCAAATAAGAAGCGCCATGTAGTTCTTCAGGGAAAAAGAAGGATTGTCGGGGTTGAGAATGTTGTGGATGAGGAAGAGTACAATCAATTTGATGATTTGCCTCCATTCGGACACGGCATCAGGCTCGAGGAAGAACAAGGCGATGAAGCAAGCTATATGCATGTCGATCATCGTGAAGGGCTTTATTTAAAATGATATAGCCAAAGTGTAATAAATGATATTGGTTATGCTTGTGTTTTTCATAAATGTATCTATGTTATATAGCCAAAGTGATATTGGTTATTCCATTGTAATTGTAAAATGACTAAGGAACTAAGAAATAGTTATATTTATGGTTATGCTTGCGTTTTTCATAAATGTATCTATGTTCCATATTGTAATTGTAAAATGACATAGGAACCTAGCTAGCTGCGGGTATTTATAGTGAACTATCACAGGCGGTTTATCAAAAGAAACCGTCTGTGATAATACATCATAGACGGTTCTATAAATATAACCGTCTGTGATAATGTCATATCACAGACGGTTATATTGATAGAACCGTCTGTGATAGCTCATCTTTAAATACCCGCAGCTAGGTCTGCGGAGTCCGCTCTGGCGCAGTCTCTTGTCTCCACCCTGCAGCGCCCCTGCTAGCTAGGTTTTGCTCCCTCCCACCGCCGCTCCCTCCCGACGCCGCCGTTCCCTCCCGACGCCGCTCCCTCCCGACGCCGCCGGTCCCTCCCGACGCCGCTTTATATGCTTCACATGTTATATGCTTCACATGAATTTTATGTTATATGCTTCACATGTTATATGCTTCACATGAATTTTATGTTATATGCTTCACATGTTAGCTTTATGTTATATGCTTCACATGAATTTTATGTTATATGTTTCACATGTTATATGCTTCACATGTTATATGCTTCACATGTATTTTATGTTATATGCTTCACATGAATTTTATGTTATATGCTTCACATGTATTTTAGGTAGCATATAATATATGCTGCAGTTGTTTAGCTCACTGTAGGCACTTCATAGAACCTTGTAACAATAATATATGTTGCACTTGTTAGCTGCAAGGTCTATTTAGAAGGCCCATAGCTCACTGCAATTAGTTAATCGTTAGAACTTTGTCAAAGGGTATAAAGCAAGTGACACACTCCAGTGTATCTTGTTCAATGAACTTGATGCACTGGTTTGTGTCACTTGATTCATAGAACTTTGACAAGCTGGGTCCATAGCTCACTTCAGTTAGTTTTTTCTTAGAAGAGAGATGGCGTCCGCACAGTCTTCGTCGTCGTCATCTGGGTCTCACGCTCCCAAGACTGCGAAATCTAAACGTGGCCGAGGAGTATCGAAAAGGCCAGAGGGCCGAATGACCATCACGGTGGTCTCTCCGAATGGGGTCCCTCTGGAACCGACGAAAGCAGCGTCATCATTTCGGACTACCTGCGGGATAATTGGAAGGCAACGGGTCCCCATCACCATAGCAAGCTGGAAAGATTTGACAAAGGATCACAAAAATCAGCTATGGGAGGAACTTACAAATTCGTTCGAGATCCCAGCAGAAGCACATGGACTCGTGCAACGGCAGGCGCTCCTCGCGATGGGAAAAGCATGGAAGAATTTTAAGAGCACTCTTGTGACGAAGTACGTGGCCGAGGATGTCACGCCCTTCACGAAGTATCCTTTCGTGTCGCCGAAAACATGGGAGGCCTTTGTGCAGATGAAGACGACGACCGAATTTGTACAACAAAGTGCGGCGCACAAGGATCTCCAGTCACAAAACACGCACCCTCACAGACTCGGCACTGCTGGGTACGCGGGTAAAATCCCGCAATGGAGGATGCAAGATGAGGTCGCAATCCGATCGGAGGCCTCTCCGCCATTTGCCGGGATCGCAAACGAGCGCGCTCGAAACTGGTTAAGAGCGAGGTCATCAACCACATCTTCGGGTGTCTCTTTCAAAAACCCCGCAGATGAGGAAGTGTCCCAACGCATGGTAAAATATGTTAAACAACATAGTTGTTAACACCTCTTGAAATTCATGGGTTCAAAAATAACATGATTAATTGCCTCTTGCAGCAATCATTGACGTGACATTTAACGAGACGCATTTCCTCCATGACTTGGGCTACATCATCGTAACATTCGAAGATTTATTCTTACTATTCAATCTCGACGAACTCGACGCCTCACTTCTACGATGCTGGACACTGTAAGTGTACTGTACAATGAAGTTCTACATTCACGTTATACAGATAAATGTCATTACTCTTTCTTTATGTATAGATACATGATCCAACAAGCCTGGAAATTGCGACGACCGGTGGGTTTCCTCGACCCTCACTTGGTCTCCGAGCAATCTATCAACGCAGATGCATCCTTCGTGGAAGGTTACATAACGAGGGGATTGATTGCTCACACCGACAAGGAGTACGTCATGGTACCCTTCAACCAAGAGTAAGTGCTTCACTAGTTGCCACACATATGTTTCATTTGTACTTTACATGCAGCATGAACTTAGGATTAATCACTATGGCGACACATATGACTAGGAATCACTGGATTTTGATTGTGATTGTACCAAAGTGGAGCAAGGTAATATACCTTGATTCCCTCCTTAGGAGCAACCACGACTTCAGTCGTGTGCAAGAAGTACATAACAGGTAAACTCATTTCCTCCATACATAACTCTATTGTAATATTTCTTTTGTTTGCCACGGCCGAGGCTAAGTTTTTTGAATCACGTAGGGCGTTTGCCGAATATGTTGCCCAAGGAGGAACACACGACAAATCCAGTGACACGCTACGACACAACACGCGATTTCCGGTACCCGCTACAACACAACAATCCTATATCATACTTTGTAATAATGCATCTAGAATTGACAATACCGATGTATGTAATTCTATTTTTGCAGTACCACCAGCAGCTACAGGGCAACGTATGTGGATTCTACGTTTGCCGCCATATGATGGAAATCATGGGTACTAAGATCAATGATCCAGAGGTTTGTCAGGTCCTTCCAATAATTATTATTTTCTGATTATATTACACACACATGCTAATTAATGACTTAACATTGCTCCTAGCGACAGCGGGTGAACTTCGACGGAAGTGCATATGATCTTGACAATCTCGTCGATATTCGTGCAATCATCTCCCAATTCTTGCTAGCAGAGGTCATAAATAAGAGGGGAGAGTTCCACGCCGGCAATGGTGATAATTAGATGTTGAAACATTGGATTCAACTGTACAAATCAAACAATTCCTTCAATTGAATTCATTTGTCAGATTTTGTGTAACAATTTTCATTCTATATATGTATGTGATCTGCTGGCCGTTTGTTACATTCATCTGTGTACGAATTTTGTTGTAATTTACTATGAGTTGCAATTAACTTATATATGTCATTTATCTGTAATCTGCTTGCTTGCTTGCTTTCAGAGGGCATGGCTAGCATATCCTGAGGTTAGTAATACAAACCGTCTGTGATATTGTGTATATCACAGACGGTCTTGATTACTAACCGTCTGTGATAGGCGAGTATCACAGACGGTTTTTTATAAACAACCGTCGGTGATACTCGTCTATCATAGACGGTTAGTAATCAAGACCGTCTGTGATATACACAATATCACAGACGGTTAGTACTACAAATCGTCTGTGATATTGTTTGATGTTTTTTGGCTAGCCTCAGGATATGCTAGCCATTCCCTCTGAATATGATGGAAATCGTCTTATTTATGACCTCTGCTAGCAAGAATTGGGACTCTCCCCTCTTATTTATGACCATGCCCAATGTTTCAACATCTAATTATCACCATTGCCGGCGTGGAACTCTCCCCTCTTATTTATGACCTCTGCTAGCAAGAATTGGGAGATGATTGCACGAATATCGACGAGATTGTCAAGATCATATGCACTTCCGTCGAAGTTCACCCGCTGTCGCTAGGAGCAATGTTAAGTCATTAATTAGCATGTGTGTGTAATATAATCAGAAAGTAATAATTATTGGAAGGACCTGACAAACCTCTGGATCATTGATCTTAGTAGCAATGATTTCCTTCATATGGCGGCAAACGTAGAATCCACATACGTTGCCCTGTAGCTGCTGGTGGCACTGCAAAAATAGAATTACATACATCGGTATTGTCAATTCTAGAGGCATTATAACAAAGTATGATATAGGATTGTTGTGTTGTAGCGGGTACCGGAAATCGCGTGTTGTGTCGTAGCGTGTCACTGGATTTGTCGTGTGTTCCTCCTTGGGCAACATATTCGGCAAACGCCCTACGTGATTCAAAAAACTTAGCCTCGGCCGTGGCAAACAAAAGAAATATTACAATAGAGTTATGTTTGGAGGAAATGAGTTTACCTGTTATGTACTTCTTGCACACGACTGAAGTCGTGGTTGCTCCTAAGGAGGGAATCAAGGTATATTACCTTGCTCCACTTTGGTACAATCACAATCAAAATCCAGTGATTCCTAGTCATATGTGTCGCCATAGTGATTAATCCTAAGTTCATGCTGCATGTAAAGTACAAATGAAACATATGTGTGGCAACTAGTGAAGCACTTACTCTTGGTTGAAGGGTACCATGACGTACTCCTTGTCGGTGTGAGCAATCAATCCCCTCGTTATGTAACCTTCCACGAAGGATGCATCTGCGTTGATAGATTGCTCGGAGACCAAGTGAGGGTCGAGGAAACCCACCGGTCGTCGCAATTTCCAGGCTTGTTGGATCATGTATCTATACATAAAGAAAGAGTAATGACATTTATCTGTATAACGTGAATGTAGAACTTCATTGTACAGTACACTTACAGTGTCCAGCATCGTAGAAGTGAGGCGTCGAGTTCGTCGAGATTGAATAGTAAGAATAAATCTTCGAATGTCGCGACGATGTAGCCCAAGTCATGGAGGAAATGCATCTCGTTAAATGTCACGTCAATGATTGCTGCAAGAGGCAATTAATCATGTTATTTTTGAACCCATGAATTTCAAGAGGTGTTAACAAGTATGTTGTTTAACATATTTTACCATGCGTTGGGACACTTCCTCATCTGCGGGGTTTTTGAAAGAGACACCCGAAGATGTGGTTGATGTGGTTGATGACCTCGCTCTTAACCAGTTTCGAGCGCGCTCGTTTGCGATCCACGTACCGGAACCATAAGAATTAGCTTTTAGGAAGTAGTGCATGTATAAGAATTGCTTGTCAATGATGCTTGAAACGACAGTTAGTCCATTGCTGTCAATGATGCCGATGTTTCAGGCATCTAATCTCATGCACCTACGATTATGATCCAGTTAATCGAGTGCCATGTCAACGACCTTTTACATGATTTCCTCTATTCCGTAATGGCCACATATCGATGTAGGCACGTGTAAATATTCTAAGACCCTTCCTAAAAGCAGTCGTGATCTTTAAATTCCTTTTCGTAATGATTGATACATTAAAAATAGATAAAAGTTGAGCCAATTATTAAAATAACAAATGAAGCTGCCAAGAAGTTCATCACAAAAATGTGATTACAAGATTTGGTGTTCCTAGTCGTATAATAATAGACAACAGTACCCAGTTTTCAACCAGAAATTTCCAGAAAATTTGTGAGAATCTAAGCATCAAGGTATGTTACGTTGTAGTGGCTCACTCACAAAGTAACAGGGCAATAGAAAGAGCCAATAGCATACTAACATAATGGATCAAACACCAAGTGTTTGACCATTTAATACAATGGTCAGGAGCTTGGGTTCAAAAACTTCTCTCTGTATTATGGGCAATTCAAACCACAACCAGTCGTGTGCCCGGTGAAACACCTTTTTTTTAGTTTACGGTGTTGAAGCCATGCTTTCTCATGAATTAAATATTTGCTCTACTCGTACAGATTGTTATAGTGATAATGATCAAGCAGAATGAAGGGTTGATGACATAAATTTCCTTGAAGAAGAGTGAAATGCAGCCCTAATATGATCGATGGTCTACCAACAAGGCATGCAAAGTACCACAGTTATAAAGTATAGCCTCATAGCCTAGTTGTAGGTGATCTAGTTCTCACAAAAATTTGGAACCAGGCAACTCACAACAAACTTTTGCCTAAATAGGAAGATCGTTACACTGTGCTTGAAGTCACTAGAATAGGAAGATCGGTATGATTGCCTATATCATATGGGCATGTTATGTCTAATTCTTGGAACATTGATCAATTACATATGTTTTATATGTAAATACTTATTGTTTTCCATATTTCAATAAAGTTGCAATGTTTTCATTTCTTTTTTGATGAGTGTTTTTATTGTACTTCATTATCCAAAATTTGGTCACATAATATCACTACTATCCGAACTGCTCGAAGAAATTTATTTTTCTCTTCACCTCTCCTAGGGATATTTTTTACTTAATTGGCTTTAACATTCGAGTTAAAAGCTATTCGGATTGTCATCATAACCTTCATAGAGATAGTTTTCACGATAATCTGCGCCCTTTCCTCAAAGGAAAATAAGTAAAAATGCAAACATATAATTAACATAGTTACTAAACCGCTCGGGGCTTGAAGGATTTCTTTCTTACTTCTATATTATGTTCTTCTCTTGTTTAAGCCTGGTCGAGATATGGATAACCTCCTATTCGAAATCTCTCCTCTCTGCACATGGTCCTACCCATTGGAAGGAGTTTTCTAGTGACAGCCTTTTTCCAACAATCTTTGCTACCAGCTAAAACTCAAGAGTGAATATATTTCTAGGAGTTTTGTTCATGCCTTTAGTTCCCAGTTATCTTACGACCATATCAGATAGTGTTTACAAATAAAATACTTATCTAATTTGCATACATTTTCACATAATTTTTCTTGTTATTCATGTCAATATGTTTTTCTCATAGTTTTATTCTAATGAAGTTTTGGATCATTTTGATTATGACAATAATATCTACGGCTAGTCAAAATCATTCATTGGCTCTGCCTGATATGATTTTCTAGAAACTACTAGATCATTTCTACAACATAATCGGAGTTCACTTATTAAAATAAGATACATCTTATCTTGGTCTACTGTTTTCTTAGGAAGTTTTACTACTAAACAAGCAGTTGGGGCTAGGAAAGATATGAGCACTCATTTAAGTTAAAGAAATGATGTAAACTTTGTTGATAATAAAGGTAATTTTTTACATACAAGTACTTCATATTACATTTATACTAAACTACTACTCGAAGCCACCATACTAACCGCTATGCGGTGGGGACCCAACCTTCATCTCCTCTACTATCTGGTTCCCAAAGGGTTTCATCTCTTCGAGGAAATTAGCAGCTTATTCCTTCGAGCAGTCAACTCCGCTTTGAGTGCTTGAGGATTGAGATTGGGGTTTGCAGCTTTAAGCTTTTCTTTAGCAAAGCTTACTCCATCAGTGATAGCATCTCTCATAGTCTGCTCATGGTTACTCCGAGCAGCAGCATGTAGACTTTGAAGATGTTCGAGTTGTCAACTAAGGCAACTCACCTTCTTGGTCGTTTCTTTTGAGGAGTGTGCAATTGCTTTCAAGCCCATCTCGGCAAGTATGCTATTAAAGAGGGCAATTTTGTCTTAAGAGATCCCTTGATCTCCTTCCTCTTCTCCTCCTTGAAGCTAAGAGATTTTTCCAATCCTTCAACTTTGAGAGCTTGCTCTGTGCAAGTAATCCCAAGTTAAACACAATGACTTATAACCAAAGTAAGATTGGTTGGATTTTTGATTAGTTACTTTAGTTCTTCTTCTCAAGTGCTTCAACTGCTCCTTTATGTTGAAAGACATTGTTCTCTAACCTAGTTGGCCAGTCTTCAATCGACCGGTCATTAGCTTGAGGATGATAGCACTCTTTGCCTTTGCTTATGCTTCATAGTCTTCTAGTTCTATTGACCACGACAAAGGATAGAAATAAGAAAAAAAAACAAAGATAAAAAAGCAACAAAAAACAAGAAGAAAAATGCTTACTTCTCAATTGCAGGCTTTTCCCTTAAAAGTTTTGAGAAGCTACTCTTCTCGATCAAAGTAGACCTGAGCAGCTCACTTTCCTTCTTGAGAGTTTCTTCAAACTTATTAATAGTGCTCCCCAACCTGTTAACATATGAAAAAAATCTAAGTATAAAAATTCACGACTAGGAAGTAATGAGAAAAAACATCATTACCAATCATCGGTTTCTCAGCAAAGGGTACTCTTTTCTTTCTCCAAGGATAATATTCGTCTGGTCATCTATCTAGACAAAACGATGCTCTTCACCATGTGTAGAAAAGAAAAGAGGAGAAAAAGAAACTTAGAAAAGTTTCAAAAAAATTCAAAATGCATCTTAGAGTGGTCCTGAGAACTTGGACTACTTTATTAGCATATATAGAGTAGAGCACCTTGAGACCTGTCCTCAACTCATAATTTGAGATCCTCCTCCACCGAAGCTCCTCAATCCTTTGGTTGTTAAAGATCCAAAGCTGGTCGGGATGTCTCTTGGTTGTGGAGACTTCCTGATCAAGGAAGAGCTTTTCACTTCAGGCCCTCTGAAGAAAGGAGGAAGCATACCTACTCACTCCTCTTCAACCACTTTATTCTCGGCAGCGACCAGGTCCTGCTAAGACTTCTCCTCCACCTCTACATCCTTTGACAGGGTTGAAGTCACCAAAAAATTCTCGAGTTGTAGCAGCTGATATCGATTTCTCCATCTGCTCGAGGGCTGCCTTAATCACTCATATCGAAATTGACCGAAGTGGTAGAGGTGCTACAAAGAAACAAGAACAAGAAGGAAGAAGTAAGGACTTCAAATCTCCAAACAAAATCCAAAACTCCAAAAAATCCAAAGGTATGAATTTACATGAATTTTAGTAGTACATACCTGCTCTTTTTTTATTTTGAAATTAAAGCGCCCTAGAGCATAGTCTAGAGTGCTTGCCTTCCTCTTTTTCTTATCAACCGACTTCACCAGTACCGTACTAGTAGGGTTGGTTAGACTCTTTGAGTCCTTTGACTGGATTTACTTATCCTTAGTCGGATCCTTCACAAGGCAGTTGGAAACAACTTTTCCGACCACCTACTCAGAAGATGGAGCTCCCTCAACCACTGGAACAACCGTCTCCTCTGATACACTTGAATCTTGAGGGATGGGCACCGGGGCTTCAATCCAGTTAGTCATGACTGTCTCAGAACCCAACGTCAATGAATTTGGTGTCACCATTGGCTCTACAGTTGTAGTGGCTTCGATAAGTGACTCTTCTTTCTCTTTCGCCTTGTCACCGACCGAGGTGAGCTCGGCGATGAAAACCTTCATCTATGAAATATACTCTCATCAGTGTGTTTTCTCTATTCTCCTTATAAGAGAAGGTGTAGGATTATAAGAAAAACCCTCAGAGTCATAGTAGAAGCCAACCTCCGAGGGGATTTTGATCTTAGAAGCTTGTGCTATCGGAGGAGTGGTTGCAGGAGCAGTCAGAGCAGCACTCAGAGGGCTAGTTCGAGTAGTGGTTGATGGAGCATGATGTGATCTTGATGCTCTATACGACTTGGTTCCATGAGGCTTCTTCCTAGGCAAATAAGCTTCAATGATATTTAAGGGATGACGTGAGAAGATAGCAGGACAGATTCAATTAAATTGAAGACAATTCGATAATTCAAGAGTCAAGTAGATCACACGAGTTATACTCTTCCGTTTAGTGAGAAAAATATAAAGATTAGGGCTAGTTTCATGCTTTTAAAAAGGCATCCTGCAACCCGTTCATAGTAATAAAGAGTATCCCCATTCTCTATTTCATGGTTTTAAAAAAGGCATTTTGTAACCAGTTCATAGTAATAAAGAGTATCCATATTCTCTCCTACGGATTTCAACCATCTTTCTCATATTATTTCGTAAGATCGATGGCTCGATCGTCGATACCATCCCTAGCGGGTCTAGATCGGCAATCTAGGGTTTGGGCTTGAGTGACTGTTGGATCTATTACCCACCAGTGCAAGGGATAAGAAACACTAATAATAAAATAGGCACTTTTCCAATTATTCCCTAGTTCTCGACATGGTTGGAGTTAGCGACACAGCCCACAAGCCTTGCTCATTCCACTTCAGTGCACTTTTGGGTCTGAATCAACTGAGAACCAGAATTCAAATGATTTTCATGGAGCAGCCGTGGCGTACGTGAGATCTCGTGGCCCAGCAAAGGAATGTGCCTTTAACATCCCAAAATTTGGCTTTCTGGAAAAATTTAAATTCAAATTAACTATTTCAAAGTAATTGGATTTTACTTGGCTTTTATTTGATTTTCTGGATTTTATTTCAAAATTTAAAGCAATAAAATGTATTTTAAAAATTTTATTAAAGCCAAAAAGAGTTTATTATATTTTTCCTAGCCTTTCCTAAATTTCTAATTAATTTTTGAGAATTTTCTGAAATTTAAAATCAATTTTCAAAGTTAAAAAGTATTTTATAAAATTATTAAATTCAAATCTGAAATTAAAAATATTTTTAATAAGTCTAAAATGCTTCCAGGAATATTTTATGATTTTTCTGGAATTTTTAGACATTAAATATTTTTTTTCCAAGTGTTTATAAAGTTTCTAGTAATTGCTGAAATTTATTCCGAAAATAAAAATCAAATTATTCCTATCCCGCCATGTGTCGCTCTCAGATTAAATCAACATCTCTCCACGTTTTAATCCTAGCCACACATGATCACTTACCCCTTCATAAAATCCAAAGGCTCTCATCCACTCACTTGCCACGTGTCGCGAATCCGACGGCACGTACCCCTTCACTAACTCTCACTCTCTATGACACATGGGACCCATATGTCATATCCTTCTTCAACCTCACCTTCTTCCTCCTCCCACCCTCTCTCTCCACCTCCATTAAACCGAAAATCAAGCTTTGATTTCGGCCGTTTTCTTCGCGTTAATTCCCGATTGAAGTATGGAAACGGAAGCCCCATCAATTCCCCCTAATCCGCCGGCCGTTTCCCCTCTTTTATTTCCTTTAATTGCGGTTTGCATTAACTCCGGCGAAGCTCCAAAAATCCGGCCGCCCCTCCTCCCCTTGCCTATAAATACCGCCTCCCCTCGGCCTCCCTCACCACCGCCTCCCACCGCCGCCACCACCTCCAAAAACCCCGCCGCCGGCCATCCAAATCCCCGCCGCCGCCGGTGAGTGCCGCCGCCTCCCCTCATTCGCCGCCGCCGTTCGCCACCCTCCCGCCGGCCGGCCATCTCTTGGTGCGGCTACGCGTGCGCCCGCGTGGCCGGATGTGCCCGTGTGGACGGTCACGTGGCCGCCACCTCGCGCCCGCATGGCGCCATGTGGCCGGTGTGCCACGTCGGTGAATCCCGTGGTCCGTGGATCCGGTCCACGGTAGACCGGACCCACCGGTCATTCAAATATGTTTTCCCGCTCAGAAAATTCAAAATGGCTGACGTCATAAATAGTATTTTTCAGTGCAAAAATAATTCCCGAAAGTCAGCTTTTTCCTTTTTTTTCCCTCCTTTAAATCTTTCGGAAGCCATAACTTCTTCATTTTAACTCCGATTTGAGCCGTTCAAATTTCTAAATTTTTCTAAACTCCTAAGCTATCCATTTATGGACTCTTTTTGAATTTTTGAATTTTATTTAATTTTTGTTTGAATTTATTTGTTTGCTTGTCTGTCTTTCGCGCGTAGATTCCGCTGTCGCTGAGGATTTCGTCGAGTCGCAGCAAGAAGAACCAGTCAGCACTCAAGAAGGCAAGTCTCCTTTGATCATCTTGAACCTATGATTTCGAAATGTTTTAATTATTTCAAATTATGTGCATTGCTATTTATATAAAATATTAGTTCAAATCTTAAGGCATTAGTTATATCCAACCTTGTTATGCCCTCACTTGAATTCGAATGCCATGTACCTTTGCTACCCTAGAAATTCCTTTGAATCACTAATGAGAGTAATATATTAAATTGTTGGTATTATAATGGTAGAACAATGCTTAGCCATGCTATTGAATACCTTTGAAATCTTGAAAATGGGAAATTAAGAATTATTGTAATGCCCTTGTGTTTACAAATTTAGTGGTAATTGGAGTTACCACTGTTCTTTTAAAATAAACTAAAATGTGAAAGTTGGTTTAGATTGGGGTGGATGGTTGGTTTGGATTGGTGCAGGAAGCACGAGATCTTGTAAAGTGTATGTTCCACCCTAGTCAATTAAGGACCGACACTTGTGTTTGTCCAAACTGAGCATTAACCGTACAACCACAAGTCTATATGGGTACGACCTAGCTGACTAACTTACGATAGTCTAGTTCAGGTGCCACCAGTGGAAAGTGGGTGCCAGGGATGGACTGGTTATTCACAGTGAGGGACAGGGATTTACTATACTCATATGGCGCAAGAGGGGGCTTCGGTTCGGGCAGTTAGCCTATCTGCGGTGAAACCTCAGCGGGTGGTATCTAGCTAGATTAGAGTAAGGTAAAAGCTTTGTGATATTTTATCTGGGTCTCATGCCAAAGGAAGCGTGTTGACTTTTAGGATAAATTATCTCTTGTGGGTAAAGTTGTACAACCTCTGCAGAGTGTCAAACTATTCGAATAGCCGTGCCCACGGTCAAGGGCGGGCAAAGAATGCATGCACATGGTAGATTTCTGGTTTTGTTTTAAAATCAAAAAGTTTTGTATTCCGAGAGTGGAGGGAACTCTCGGAAGGGTATCCTGGCGGTTGGAGCCAGAGAGGGTGGATGTAATCTGCAATATTAACTGGTTCAGTTGGAAAAGATTAAGCTAGTGTTGGTGGATAGAACCTTCACTAGAGAATAATTGTTAGTTCTGTTAAAATCATTTACTTTATTAAATTGATGCCTTCGAAAATAATTAGAAGTAATTAAATGAAAATGTTGCTTTGTGCAAAAGAACCATATAGCCTTCCTTTGTCAAGCCTTGCATCTATTGCATTTTTCCCAAGACTTGCGGAGTACTTTATGTACTCATATGCTACACTCAAACATAAAAAGCAGAGGAACACGAAGCTCAAGAGGGAGTCTACGACTACTGTTTCGCCTGCGGCTGTGATGGATTTTTCCCGGAGGACTAGGTCGCGCTTCCCCAGTCAACTGCCTGTGGCATATTGATGGGTCTACTTTGAATTTTTCTTGCTTCCGCTGTGTTTTGGTTGTGCGAGGTCTTGAAACCTCTAATGTAATAATGAGACCTGGTGGTCAGTACTCTTTAATATTGTAATAAAGCGTTGCTGGTTATGTATTCATTTCTGTTTAACTGTGTGCACTAGCTTTGATCTGGGACTAGTGCAGTAATACACAGAGGGTCCGGGTTCGGAAATCCGGGGTCCCGACAGTGCCGCACGGTGCAAAACTGAGCCGAAGCGCAAACTTGGAAACGGCTCCCCAATTGGGCGCTTTGCACCGAAACTTTTCGCCCTAGCTTGCACGTAGGGCTGTAAACGAGCCGAGCTCGAGTGAGCTTGGCCTTCCAAGCTCAGGCTCAGTAGAAGCTCGAGCCGAGCATGGGTTAGAGTCCGAGCCTGAACTTAAGCTCGAGTAGGTTCGAGCTCGACTCATTGAAGCTTGACAGCAATTAAAATAATTTGCACTATTTTTCAATAATAAAAAATTTTTGAGTTCGATCTCGGCTCAGTAAACTCAATAACAGTCAGAATAATTCAAATATACACTAATTTTCAACAATAAAAAAAGCTCGAGCTTGAGTTCGGCTCAAGCACGCTCGGTAAGAGTTAATATGTATCACTATTTAATCTCGAATTGAGGCTCGTGAACTATTCGAACTCGGCTCGCCAAACTCACAAGCTTGAGTTCAAGCTCGAGTTCACCTCGTTTAAAGTTCGAACCGAGTTCAAATCAAACCTAAAACGAACCGAACTTGAATAGTTCACGAGCTTCGAGTTTTTTTACCGCCCTTACTTACACGAGAGCCGCAGTGGGGTGCTGCGAGACGCCGTGGGGCGGTGGGGCTGGGGCTCGCTACGACGGCCTCACGCAATGCCTCGACTCGCCGACTACCACTCCGCTCGTAGCGCTTCCTCTCGCCCGTTGTTGCAGCTGCCGTCACACACAATTCTATTACGGATCAATCTGCACTGTAAACAACCTGTTTTTTTAAACACAGTGTAAACACTTAAATTAGTTCCATCTGCTACCACTTAATTCTTATGCATAGTACTCTAGTTACCTCTTTTCCCCAAACAACTTCCGTAGAGGGTCCAGGGACAGAAGTGAAAGAGCCATCACTCATGTACGTACACACAATACTATCTGTCGTCTACTTCATCCTGATACACAAAGAAAGTACACATGGCGTTTATACAGACCTTCTAGTACACATGACATCTATACACACCTTCTACTTCCATACAACAGCTTACCGGCCGCCTTGCAGCGAGCCAGCCGACATGGTACCGCAAGAGGACCATGTCATGGAGACCACTGACCCAAGGAGCCCAGTCGAGTCAGTGTCCGAGAACACGAGCACCGCATCCTCTGGCAACGCCTCCTCGCCGTTCAGATAGCGGCAAACCTGTCTCATGCTGGGCGTCGTCTCCAGGCGAGCCTGGCTGCACATCAGACCCAGCCACAACACAAGCTTCACTTCCTCCTTGTCGTAGCACTCTTCCAGCCTCGGATCCATGGCGTGCAGCAGGTCAGCGTTTAGCCCGCAGTCTCGAACCCACCTCATCAAGATCACGTCTGTGTCCGCCACCTCATCCAACTCTATCGGTCGGCGCCCGCACGCGACCTCAAGGAGCAGCGCGCCGAACGAGAACACGTCGGCGGCCGTCGTGGCACGGCTGGTGACCGTGAGCTCGGGGGCTATGTAGCCGAGGGTGCCGGCCACGCGCGTCGTGGCCGGTTTCGCGCCGTGCTCGTAAAGGCGCGCGAGGCTGAAGTCGCTGAGCCGCGCGCCCATGTCGGCACCGAGCAGTACGTTGTTGGCCTTCAGGTCTCGGTGCACGACCACATGATCCCACTCTTCGTGCAGGCAGAGTAAGCCATGTGCCACGCCCTTGACGATGCTAAAGCGCTGCGCCCACGTCAATAGAGGCGCCTGTCGCTCCGTGCCAAACAGGTGCGCGTCAAGGCTGCCGTTGGGCATGAACTCGTAGACAAGGAGCAGGTCCTGGCCGTGCTTGCACCACCCGCGCAGCTCGACCAGATTACGGTGGCGCATCCGCCCGAGGCTCGCGATCTCCGCGACGAACTCCTTCATCCCCTGACTTGTGCCTCTGGAGATCCGCTTGATTGCCACCACGTCGCCGGATTGACGTCCAAGCACACCTTTGTACACCTGACCGAAACCGCCTGAGCCAAGAAGCCCACTTTCCTTGAACCCTTTGGTCGCCTTGTAGAGAACCTTGAATGGGAACCTGTGAGGGTGTTCCAGCTCCCAGTCCTCCGGTGTGTCGGCGAGCGCCGCCCTACGCCGGAGCCAGAGCACAGCAACCATCGCTGCAGCAATCAAAGCCAGTGTTCCTGCACAAGCCACAGCGGCAAACTTGATGATGAGGAGTTTGGGAGTCGGCGTGCTCGGTTTCGGGACTTTTGGCAGTTGCCGGAGATTAATGGATTGGGCGAGTCCATTAGTCCGGAAACTCCATGCCAAGATGTAGTGCGAGCTCGCCAGCTTCCCGGTAGCGGAAGAGAAGCCGACGTACATGTTGTCTTTAAAGATTGGCAAGAGGTCAAGTTTTGTTGATATGAGCGGCCGGTGAGGCCGACCTGCCACAGACACCGGGGCGACGGTCACATTGAGGATGTTGCTGCCGCCATCGTAGTCTACCCACGCCTGAAGAAATTTTTGTACGGATAACCCATTTTTTATTCGAAAATACAGAAATATACCCGCGACAAAATTTTTTACACAAATAGGCTCGAGTCGCCAAACCATTGGGCGAATTACGCTTGTCGCCCCACCAAAACGTGACTTATAAAGAATCTGGTAACCGTTGGGCGATTAAATGCAATCGCCTCCCCGTTAAGCGATTCAATTGAATCGCCCCCCCCCCCCCCCCCCGTTCGGCGATATAAAGAAGAGTCGCCCAACGGGGGGGCGGCTGCATGTGCATACAGCCCTACGGCCAAGCCCCTTTCTTCCCCACGCCTGCTCGCCAATCTACCTCTAGGCGACTGCATGGATCCTGTTAAGGGTTTTGTGAATTTTGTAATTTGAAACTCGTAAAAAATGTGGTATAGTCACATATACTGGTATATGTCACATTATTTTGTAATTTCGTAATTAAGTCACACAAGAACTGGTATTTAATATTTGTCACATTACTTGATATAGAAATAATTTTCTATACGAAAAGAAGAGATAATAGCATTGTTTGAATTTAAATGAACTTTATAATATAACGCAGTAACATGCCGCGTATTTATCCATTACATGCATGACATACACCCCTCACTCCCCACCCTAAGGTGCTCCATCACCGCGCCCGCGTCCTCCCATACGGCCCCGCTTGGCCGTCCTCCGGTGCAACGGATTACGAGGCGGCGGGGGACGAGGGTCCGAAAAAGTAAAACGATCAGGTGGGTTTCGCACCCGCGGCTGCGCCGGTGGAGTCACCTGCACCTCCGGCTATGTGGCCTCCGGTGCACCGGGGAGGCCACCGCTGGAGAGAACCTCCGGTGCTGCGTCAGAGGACGGCCCAGGCCAGTCCGCAAAAAACTGGTCCACCTCGATGTGGCCCGGGGAGAAGTGTCCCTGGTGCTGGTAAGGACCTGCAATAGTAATATCGTTAGTTCATTGCATGTCATCTTAGGATAAAAACAAGCTCGGACGATGCGTACCCGTACATGGCGCCATGAAATCATCCGTGTGGAAGCCGGGGAAGCCGGGGATGTACGTAGGAGGCCGTGACCAAGGAGAACTCCCTGGCTACTCCGGGGGAGGTGGACGTGTCCACGTAGAACTCCCTGGCTGCTCCGGGGGAGGTGGACGTGTCCACGTACTACCTCCGGAGTAGTGCCACGCTGGTCGGGGTGGCACTGGTGGTCGGGGTGGCACTGGTGGTCGGGGTGCACTGGCCGTAGGTGTGGAGACCACCGGTAGCCTCGTGCAGGACAGTAGGCTAACGATACGTCTACACCCTGCCTCCATCCGTCGCGCAAAGCTGACGGCCTCCTCGCGGGTCAACTCCCCACCTGTGCCCCACCTCTGCACTAGTGCGGAGGACTCCGACCACAGCGCGGCACCGACGTCAGCCTGGACAAAAAGACATAGAATGGTCCATCATCGAAACGATATTGCCATTTGAGAATTTTTGAAATTACAAGTTACGTACCGCGATGTGAGCGTCGCGTGCGAAGTGCGCAGGGTACGCGTCTGTCGGTGCGGCGACGTGTGGGGCAGGTGGGTCAACGACATGTACCAGCCTGGTATGAGTCCGCGCCTGGTACCAGATGAGGTACTCCGCGTAGTCGGCTATGTCGTATGGCCGGTCCTCCTCCACGCGGTCATCCAGCGCACCCTCCCACTGCGCAATCCAAGGCTGCATCCTCCTGGACCAATCCGTGCCTTTCTTGACGCCCTTCGTGGTGTGCCTGTTTATGGAACCATTACGTAATGTAAGTACTTGCGATCACAATAGTAAGTACGTACAAAAATATCAGAAGCGATCACTCACGCGTGCACGCGGGGCGGAATCGGCGGCCCGACTGGTACAGGAAGTGTCTGCCGCAGCCCAAACTGCCGCATGACGCGCTGCGGTGCGTAGTCCTCGACGTAGATGCCGTACACGAGCTTCCGGCGGGTCAGCCAGAAAGTCTGGTCGCGCCAGCACAGTGCAGACAGCCCGTCAGGAGCACGGGCCTGCACTGCCTCCGCTGCGTAAGGCTCCCACCGCACATCGGAGTCTGCGAGGCGGTCCAACTGCTCCACAAAGGGGTGGTACGCCCGCGTGACCTGCACGTGCGCGAACTGTACCTGCAAGAAAGGCAAATTATTTTAGTACGACGATCGTTAATAAGTTGACTACGATAAAATAAAACTCACTCATCGACGACACCAAATAGAACCCATCGTCGGCCGATCGATGTCTCCCCTCGGGTACATCTCGGCCCCGTAGGGACCCATGTCGTCTAGTACAGGTCGTCCGAGACTGAAGCGCTCGAACAACCACAACTGCAGCAGCAGGGGACATCCCGTGAGGATCGAGTTCGCCTTAATCCTCGTGCAAGCATCGCACAGGCCGCGGTACGTCGCGACAAGTGCGGCCGATCCAAAGCTGATCTGGACGGCCTCGCCGTCCGCAATCGCCCTCGCATAAGCGATAAGGCGCGCGTCAACGGTGTTGCCGTGGCTGGGGGTGAAGAGCACCCAACCAAACAACCACAGCACGTAAGCCTCCAGGTGGCGCGCGACCTGGTAATCGTCAGCATCTGCAACCATGCGCTCAACCTGAATGCGAACAAGTTCTTATTAGTATGTAATTGCACAAATAAGAGTTTTGAAGACACGATCGACATGAAACAGCACGTACCCGGTACTGTGCTAGCCACCTCAGCGTCGGTCCATGCTTCTGCCTCTCGTCGAAGATGTGGTGCTGACCGGCCGGTGGAAGGACCCCCTAGAATCTACCGAGCAGGTCCTCGCGCCACTCGGCGGGAGCCTCCGGTAGGAAGGCAGCGTCTCCCGCGACCGGAAGGCCAAGGAGTAAGGACACGTCCTGCAGGGTCGGCGCCATCTCCCCGACTGGTAGATGGAAAGTGTGTGTCTCGGGCCGCCAACGGTCCACCAAAGCCGTCAGCAGGGAACGGTCGAACGGGAAGCGTCGTGATCGCTCCACGCCCGCCTCGTCCCCCTCCCCGGCCAAGGCACCTCCGTCCTCATCCGTGGCCTGCACCATCCGGACAAGAGGGAGAAGTCCGGCATCCTGCAGCCTGCAAATAAAGTGAAGGTCAGCATTAAATATTTTTATGGTAATACTAAAACGTTGGCGTAGTGCAAACCTGGCAGTCCAACGGGGGTCGAGTCCCCAGGCCACACGAGGTGTGCGTGTCCAGACCACTCCCAGCTCAGTCGACTTGTCCGTGCTCCCCGGTGGCGGCGCACGACGGGAAGCGCGGTGCACGCGGTCCAAGTGCTCGTCCAACAGCGTGTACCGCCAGTCACCCGCCATAACTGTAAAATTATCTAAATGTAAATTTGTACACTACATTTTCTACAATAATACATGAAAAATAGTATACAAAATTTCGACACAACAATTTTCTACATTTAAATTTTCTTCATTTCAATTTTGTAAACTGCATCTACATTTGTACATTGAATGATCTACAATAAATTTCTAAAGTAAATTTTCCACAATAATACATTACAAATATTATACAAAAAAACTATATTTTTCTCCATTTAAATTTGTACATCTAAATTTGTAAACTGCATCTACATTTCTAAATTTAATGTTCTAAACTAGATTTTCTAAACTAAATATCTAAACTAAATATCTAAGCTAATTTTCTAAACTACATATCTCTACTAAATATCTAAACTAAATTTGTAAACTAAATATCTACACTCTACACTACATTTTCTAAACTAGATTTTCTAAACTAAATTTTCTAAACTAGATTTTCTAAACTAAATAGCTAAACTAAATATCTAAGCTAATTTTCTAAACTAAATTTTCTAAACTAAATATCTAAACTAAATTTGTAAACTAAATATCTACACTAGATTTTCTAAACTAAATTTATCTAACCAAATTTTCTAAAATTAGGAAAATACCTGCAAATCCCGCGGCTTCTCCTCCTCTCCCTCTCCTTCTCTTCTTCCCTCTCCTCCCCCTCTCCTTCTCTTCTTCCCTCTCCTCTCCCTCTCCTTCTCTTCTTCCCCTCTCCTCCTCCTCTTCCTTCCTCTCTTCTGCTGCTTCCTCGCGCGTAGGAGACTGAATGGCGAGCAGGCGTGGGGAAGAAAAGAGGGCTTGGCCGTCGGACTGCATGTGAGGGCTTGGCCGTCGGGCTGTATTCACATGCAGTCGCCCCCCCCCCCCCCCCCCCCCCCCGCGCGTTGGGCGACTCTTCTTTATGTCGCCGAATGGGGGGCGATTCAATTGAATCGCTTAACGGGGAGGCGATTGCATTTAATCGCCCAACGGTTACCAGATTCTTTATAAGTCGCGTTTTGGTGGGGCGACAAGCTTAAATCGCCCAATGGTTTGGCGACTCGAGCCTATTTGTGTAAAAAATTTTGTCGCGGATATATTTCTGTATTTTCGAATAAAAAATGGGTTATCCGTAATTGGTTGCGCGCTCTCCAGCTTCACGGTCGCCTTCTTGTTCTCGCCGGTGTAGTACGCGGCCGGCTCCGACACCTTCGACACAAGGCTGTTTATGTCGACGCCGACGTGGTTGCCGTTCGTATCGTTCATCTCCAGGTCAAACACCGTGTCGAACTCGATGGCGAAGACATGGTTGGAGGGCTCCCCGTTGGTGGTTGGCCCGAGGACGCCGAGGTAGATCTCGGGGGAGGCTCCGGGGAGCGCCCTGGATGGAGCCACCACGAAGGCTAGGCCGTGACCGCCGCCGCTCCCGATGGTCACGATGTCGAAGACGAAGGCCGTGCTGAAGGAGACCGTGCCGCCACTTTGGTGGTCGAGCATGCGCACGGGGAAGCCGTAGAACGCGTGGCCGACGAGACGATTGCTGTCGTTGGTGAGCTGGAGCGCGCCGCTGTGCAGCACCGACGCTGACCCGTCCAGGCTCAGGTTCGACGCGTGCTGGAAACCTTGGTAGACGAAGTCGACGCCATCGGCTGAGGAAAAACGGAAAGAAACTACGAGGAGGAATAGCGCGGTCAAATATAGAGCGGCACTGGATGGCAGCATTCTGAAACACCTCTCTCTCTCTCTCTCGATCGGGGTGCACAAATGAGCATAATTGCAAGCAAACTGCTGCAGTTTGGGGGTTGATTAGTGAAGACGTCCCGTGGTTTCACGGTGGGCCCTACCTGTCATTGGGCGCATACGTTATGTATGACTGGCTCCATGGTCTCATCATCAGCTCTCTGTGCCATTCTAATTCGTAGGTCAAGTCCGACAACAGGCGCATCAATTGACAGGAGTGAAAGTCAAGAACACAAAAGATTAATCGTAAATGCCAACCTACCCACCGGCAAAGTTGGATCACTAGTCGCCTGGGGTTGGTAAAGTCGCACTGAGAGTTTTTCTTAAAAATAATCTATTTTTTATTTTGAATTGGTAAAGTTGGTCAAGTCGTCCAGGTTTGGTAAAGTGGAACTAAGAGTTTTTTAAAAAAAATAATCTATTTTTTATTTCGAATTACAGTAATATATCTATGTTTTTATTTCACATTAATAACCTTCTGTCACTCCACTATTGAGCGACTTGGGCTAGTCGTCTAACAGATAGACGATAAGTATCTAAATCGCTTAACGGTTGAGCGACCCCAAGTGTCAAAGTAGCTCAACCGTTGAGTTACTTTGACATTTGTTGCTTAACCCATATATACCGTACTGCTCGAATATTTCAGACAAAGGCATACAAATGCGCTAAGTGTTCAAGTCACCCAACGGTTGAGCGACTAGTACTAGTAACTCAATCGTTGAGCGACATAGTGTCATTAGTGTAAAATAAAAAAACGAAAGTATATTGCTATAGTTCTAAATAAAAAATAGATTTTTTAAAAAAAATATATATTCGTAGAACCGATTCGTATGTCTGGTCAGGCTATGGAGTCGGACTTGGGACATCCTCCAGCTTCAAAACGAAAGAAGAGGCAAAAACTCCATTGGCATTGGTGGGTACAAATGTGACGAGGTAACATGATCGGACAAGGATTGGCCGCAGTCAAGTCATCGTCAATTTTTTCATTATCCACCAGACAAGGATTGGCCGCTCGACTCGACAAGTATGCGACTCGACTGGACACAAGTTGTTCCCACGAACATGCACAACTGAGCTTTGGTGGGATGAAATTGTTCTCAGTTGACTTTCTTGCAGCTACCCAAGGTCGTCTCTGTCTTGTTGAAGATCGATAATTGAAGAACCATAGGACGACAACCAAATTGTTAGAATCTCGTCCTGTCCAAAATATATACTCTTATCGTTATGCTGTTATGCAGGCATGGTAGATACGTAGACAAACATTTTCATGTAGAAAGAACACTAAATTGAATTTCATGTAGAAAGAACACTAAATTGAATTTCATGATCTTTATTTAAAGGATACAATTTGTGAAATGCATGTGGTAAGAACAGCAAGCAGAGACAACACAGATCCCAAACGATTGAGCTGCAGGTCAGTACTGCAGAAAACTAATTTTGCATTCATGAATGAACTTACTATAATACACCTTCATAACATTGTCTTGCTCCTGTCTTTTGCATCACTTACTGTACTTCATCTTGCAAAAGTTTCCATCTGATCCTGTTCTTTTGACACACAAAAACACAATGAATCGCATAGGGAAAGTTAACGATATGTTTTTTTTAGCAATATTGTAAAATTTATCATCCTCTTGGTCAAAACATATTCATTTTCCCTTTTTAAAGTATTAAAAGCAGTTCAGGAATAAGGTATTTGAATAATGGAAATATTGAATTGGTATTGAGCAAGTCAAAACTATAATATCTATTCTGAAGTTTGCCATACAACATTTTTGTACTTGGATTCTCTCCTGGGTATATCTTATTACATGGCCCTCCTCATAGAAATATCTTTTCTGTCCTGGTGTATTTGGCACTTCTGAGGTGTTGTACTGTTGGATCATCCATTCAATATTCAATGTCAAACAGGCTATAGTTCATATTAAGTTATAGTTTGGTTGTAAATATAGATAATGATGTAGTTTATTATCATTAATTAATACTATTATTGTCATTTCAATATATTCAAGTGCTTCACACCATGTCTATCTGTGTGATTTAGCTCATACTTTAAACTTATCAATTTTTTGTATTGTCTATTCCCATCTTATATCGTATGCAATGTGCATGTTGTATAGGAAATTGGTCTATTGGCTATACCACAGTAACTGGTGGTGAAAACATATCGAACTATTTGTAATGTGTAATTCATTTTTGCAATGAAAGGGGTCATTTGCTTATGCATGGGCCAGATTCCTTGCAGCTTCCTTCTCGGGATGTTTCAAAGCCCCTCATTCTTCCTATCTATGATGTTATCAAGTCCTAGCCGACAGGGCAGCTAGCAAGTTTTTAAAATTTTGGTACTGGGCTATTCGAGCTAAAGTACTCACTGCTGCTAGTTTTTCTCCCAGATTTTGCAACCTAAAGTGCTCTTTGTAACGCCCCCGTTTTTTTGGACAGGGACGTCGTACGGCCCGCAACAGCCCAGGAGTTCTGTTGCGGCTTAACAGTGTATCGTGCCTGCTCATGAACAGTTAAAAGAAGTTAATTTGATTGAAATAAGACCTAATGGCCAATTTTAAATAACAATACGGGCGTCCAAGCCCAAAACTTAACTTATATACAGAAGAGCCGAAGAAAACTCCACAGGAACACTTGAGTGTAGTCGTAACCCTAGCACGAAAACTTGCTGCACCTGCTTTTGCTTCTGGTATCTGTTGGGGGAAAATTGTGCAAGTCTGAGTACTCCAACCCCGTACTCAGCAAATCACATGTGGAAATACTATATATCTACTTGCCAGGATATTCTCAAGAGAGGGGGAATATATTTGTTTTATTAAGAGGTGGATGCAATTTTATTTGCAAACAAATAAAATTTTAAAACCATTGCTCCTTAAGATCAGGGGGTTTTCTGTTATCAGATAAAATCTCATCATTACTCAATTTAACAACATCAGAAACACTACTTATGCCTCGTTGTTGGAATCACCCAATTAATACAGCTTCATTAACCGGAAGCACGGCGTATTCGAATACCATTTATTTCACTCTGCAGAGCTGCCCTGCTTTACCCACAAGATTTCTTAATTCCACGTCTGATATTAAGAAAACAAAGCTTTTCGCTGCTCAATTCTTTATATAGCCTCTACCTAGTAGGCCTCCCAGTAAGCTCAGGCAGCACCTGACTTACCTTAGCCTACTATTGTGCGGCACACATAACACATGATCGAGGTTCAGATCGATCGGTCAGATTGTTCAAAATAAAATAACCAACTTCCATACGGCCCTTCTTACCCCTTCCGTATGGTTCAATCGAATTTGAGCAGCTACTAGACCAGGGTTGACGTATCAACACTTGTGGTTGGGCGATCACTGTGTCTTTTACTTAGCACAAGGTTCTTGCCCTTATATTTTGCATGAGGTCCGCAACCTCCATCCTAGGGTAAAGCGGTGGGCGAAGGCCGTCTAGCGGTCTCCCACAACACCCTTACCCTAACTGTGCACATTGGCACCTCCGCTCTAGGGCACGCTCACCCTAGATCGGGTTTTCCAAATCTACTAGCCCACAGTTCAAACCTTAATAGTGTACATGTTGAAGGGTAAAGCGATGGGCGAAATCCGCCGCACGGTTTCGCGCAACACCTTTACCCCACCCTGCACACCAACATTATCGGCCTAGGGTACGGCGTCCCATACCACCCTACCCTAAGTCCCGGGTTTTTCAAACCTATTGGCCAACGGCCAAAGTCACTTAGTAGTGTGTAATGTTGCATGAGATGATGGTACATACATTTATACAATGCTTCAATAATTACTAAGGTTTTCAAGGTGAATATGGCCATCAAAGTAAACAGGGCTTTTATCAGTGGTAGGACTTATCTAAATAGCATGCCATTCTAAACATTTCATGTTAAGCAAATAGCATTTCACAAATATTCATAATGAAACTACATTACTTAGATAATAGGCATGTCATGGGATTCAACATGATCAAAAACATGTGACTTGCCTCCTTTTTGTCGCTATTGATCTTCTTGACCAGCTTTAACTTACTTCATCTGCTTTTGCTGTCCTTCGGTTGACCAACTCGCTTGGTTCGTTCACTAGCGTAGAAAACGAAATCCAATAAGTTCCTGCTTTGCAAGATGCAAGCTGGGAACAAAATGCAATTAAAAATAAGAAAGAGCATAAAAAGAAATGGGCTGGGTTGGTGGTCGGAGTTTAGTAGGGCTTCGTTGATTAACAAGGCGAGGATTGGATTTGATGAGTTCAAAATGATCGAAGGGTGATAGGTGTTGGATAAATTTTGGGAAGAAGAGATGAATATTTAGAAATGGATGGTCACTTTTTGATTTGGATGAATTTGAGGTTTTAGTAGTATTTAATTTGAATAACGGAAGGGTCTGAATTTATTTGGAGCTGATTATGATGTAAGGGTTAAATTTGAATTAATGATATTTAAATTTATAAAATTTGAATTTAATAATATTTGAACTGGGTGGAATAGTGGAGATGGAATTTAAATAGTTAAGTTTGTGAAATGGTGAAATTTAAATTTTTAAAATTTAAATTTGGAAGAATGGATGCCAAATTTGAATTTTGGATATTAAACTAGTCAAAACAGTGTATTTCATAATTTTTGGGATTTTTGGATTTTTCTAGGATTTTTGGGGATTTTTCTGAATTTTTCGAGATTTTCTAAAAATAATGTGTACAGTGTTGGGCTCGGCCCGATGTACAGTGCAGCCCAGCCTAACTGCGCAGTGCAGCCGGCGGCCCACTCCCGCGCGCAACGGCCACTGAGCCGGTAGACCGAGGCCCAGGCGTGAACGACCGAGCAAGCCGAGTCGTCTGCGGCCCACGCCAGCGCGCGGGCGCGTGCTCGTCTGCTCGATTGGCGACACGCGGCGGCTACGGACGAAGACGATGGAGCGAGCGTAGACGCTCGGATAAGGAGATCGTGGAGCATCAACGGCCAGGATTTAATTGAGCGCGAACGCTGTGGATGGCTTGGTATCAAGGGCTGTGATTGGGCCACGTCGCCGCCTCCTGGTCATCTTCTACCTCCGGCCGTCTCTCTCTCGGAGGAAAACAGAGGGAGTTGGCTCCGGTGGTGCGGCGGCGACACGGCACTAGAAGGAGAGTGGTTTCACCAACGGGTGGATTTACGGCTTAGGTTTCCATTTTGGCCTTTTGGGAAGTGAGTGGAGAAATGGCCATGGCTGGTGGTGGCCGGAAAGGCAGCGGCCTCCATAGCAGTACTAAGGTGTTTCGGTGGTCTTTTGGTGCGATTGGGCGCTATTTCACCATCTACGGGACACTAGGAAGCTAGTAGAGGTGACGGCGCAGCTCGGGGAAGGCTCCAGTGAGCTAGCCACGGTGGAGACCCTCGGCCGGCGGTGACCTTCGTCGCCACGGCCACAGGCAAACGCTCACGCTCCGGCGAGTGCACCATCATGTTCCGGAGGTAATAGAGATTGTATTAGAGAGTTGAATCGAAAAACAATTAACGGAATCAAGTGATTGCACTTAGGGCTCACCGGACCCAGGGACTTCGATTGCGGGCGGCAGAGGTGATGGGAAGTCAATCGGTGGCTCGAGGAGATTCGTGAGTGCTCTGGGAGATGTTCTACTGTGGTCAACAGGTTTTATACCCAATGTAGAGCGGTGGCAACAGTGAGGCGATTTCGGTCACGTTTTTCTCACGCGAATCGAGAGGGGGAATGAACTGGAGCTGTGGCCAGGGGAGGTGAATGCGAGGGAGCTGTGGCCAGGGGAGGTGAACGCGAGGAGCGGCCGAAGCAACGAAGCAGTGGAGAGGCGCTGCGCGCACGAGAGCGCCAGAGAGAAGAAAAGGCGGATTGCCATTTATAGAAAGCGGAATTTCGCCGAGGTTTGCCAAAAAGGGAAAGAAATTCGAATTCAAAAGAAATTCAAGAAAATTCAGAATTTTTGAATTTTTCGGGGTGTTTCACTCTTCTCCATTTGAGGAACTCCAATTTCCGAATTCTCATCCGAAGAAGTTTGATCAATGTCACCTGTAGTGTGAGGTTAGGGAATGAACTGGGCACCGGCAACCCCAGGTCAGCTGCGTTGTCTGCATGGATAGTCACTTTGTTGTTTGCACTCATAACAACCATAGCTGGTGTTGTGGTCTTCTTGCTCAGCGACAAGCTCAGCTACATCTTCATCATATTGACTACTGATGCCCTGTTATTTCTGGGTAGTTTATTAGTGCTTGTTTTAGGTGGTTTACTTGCAGTTCGTAGGAAATTTAGCATGTTTAATCTGTTTCAGCACGATGCATGCTAATTCAGTGGAAATTCAGTAGGTTAAATCCTGAAGTTGATTTTGGGAATTCAAAGATCAATGCAATCTGAATTAAGCCTGGTTCTATTTTCTATTTGTTGCTTATAAGAATTGCCTGTCAATGATGCTTCAAACGACAGTTAGTCCATTACTGTCAATGATGCCGATGTTGAAGGCATCTAATCTCATGGACCTACGATTATGATCCAATTAATCGAGTGCCATGTCAACGACCTTTTACATGATTTCCTCTATTCCGTAATGGCCACATATCGATGTAGGCACACGTAAATATTCTAAGACCCTTCCTAAAAGCAGTCGTGATCTTTAAATTCCTTTTTGTAATGATTGATACATTGAAAAATAGATAAAAGCTGAGCCAATTATTAAAATAACAAATAAAGCTGCCAATAAGTTCATCACAAAAATGTGATTACAAGATTTGGTGTTCCTAGTCGTATAAGAATAGACCACAGTACCCAGTTTTCAACCAGAAATTTCCAGAAAATTTTTGAGAATCTAAGTATCAAGGTATGTTACATTGTAGTGGCTCACTCACAAAGTAACGGGGCAGTAGAAAGAGCCAATAGCATACTAATATAATGGACCAAACACCAAGTATTTAACCATTTAATATAATGGTCAGGAGCTTGAGTTCAAGAACTTCTCTCTGTATTATGGGCAATTCAAACCACAACCAGTCGTGTGCCCGGTGAAACACCTTTTTTTAGTTTACAGTGTTGAAGCCATGCTTTCTCTTGAATTAAATATTTGCTCTACTCGTATAGATTGTTATAATGATAACGATCAAGCAGAACGAAGGGTTGATGACATCAATTTCTTTGAAGAACAGTGAAATGCAACCTTAATATGATCGATAGTCTACCAACAAGCCATACAAAAGTACCACAGTTATAAAGTATAGCCTCATAGCCTAGTTGTATGTGATCTAGTTCTCACAAAAATTTGAAACCAAGCAAATTACAATAAACTTTTGCCTAAATAGGAAGATCGTTATACTGTGGTTGATGTCACTAGACTAGGCTCGGTATGATTGACTATATCATATGGGTATGTTATGTCTAATTCTTGGAACATTGACCAATTACGTATGTTTTATATGTAAATACTTATTGTTTTCCATATTTCAATAAATTTGCAATGTTTTCATTTCTTTTTCGATGAGTATTTTTATTGTACTTCATTATCCAAAATTTGGTCACATAATATCACTACTATCCGAACTGCTCGGAGAAATCTATTTTTCTCTTCACCTCTTCCTAGATATATTTTTTACTTAATTGGCTTCAACATTCTAGTTAAAAGCTATTCGGATTGTCATCATAACCTTCATAGAGATAGTTTTCACGATAATCTGCACTCTTTCCTCAAAGGAAAATAAGTAAGAATGCAAACATATAATTGACATAGTTACTAAACCGCTCGGGGCTTGAAGGATTTCTTTCTTACTTCTATATTATGTTCTTCTCTTGTTTAAGCCTGGTCGAGACATGGGTAACCTCCTATTCGAAATATCTCCTCTCTGCACATGGTCCTACCCACTAGAAAGAGTTTTCTAGTGACAGCCTTTTTCCAACAATCTTTGCTACCAGCTAAAACCCAAGAGTGAATATATTTCTAGGAGTTTTGTTCATGCCTTTAGTCCCCAGTTATCTTACGACCATATCAGATAGTGTTTACAAATAAAATACTGATCTCATTTGCATACATTTTCACATAATTTTTCTTGTTCTTCATGTCAATATGTTTTTGTCATAGTTTTATTCTAATGAAGTTTTGGATCATTTAGATGATGACAATAATATCTACGGCTAGTCAAAATCATTTATTGGCTCTGCCTGATATGATTTCCTAGAAACTACTAGGTCATTTCTACAACATAATCAGAGTTCACTGATTAAAATAAGATACATCTTATATTGGTCTTCTGTTTTATTAGGAAGTATTACTACTAAACAAGCAGTTGTGGGTTAGAAAAGATACGAGTACTCATTTAGGTTGAAGAAATGACGTAAACTTTGTTGATAATAAAGGTAAATTTTTTACATACTAGTACTTCATATTACATTTATACTAAACTACTACTCGAAGCCACCATACTAGCCACTATGCAATGGAGACCCAACCTTCATTTTCTCTATTATCTGGTTCCTGAAGGGTTTCATCTCTTCGAAGAACTTAGCAGCTTATTCCTTCGAGCAGTCAAACTCCGCTTTGAGTGCTTGAGGATTGAGATTGGGGTATGCAGCTTTAAGCTTTTCTTTAGCAAAGCTTACTCCATCAGTGATAGCATCTCTCATAGTATGCTCATGGTTAATTCGAGCAGCGGCAAGTAGACTTTGAAGGTGTTCGAGTTGTCGACTAAGGCAACTCACCTTCTCGATTGTTTCTTTTGAGGAGCGTGCAATTGCTTTCAAGCCCATCTCGGCAAGTATGCTATTGAAGAGGGCAATTTTGCCTTAAGAGATCCCTTGATCTCCTTCCTCTTCTCCTCCTTGAAGCTAAGAGATTTCTCCAATCCTTCAACTTTGAGAGCTTGCTCTGCGCAAGTAATGCCAAGTTAAACACAATTACTTATAACCAAAGTAAGATTGGTTGGATTTTCGATTAGTTACTTTAGTTCTTCTTCTCAAGTGCTTCAACTGCTCCTTTATGTCGAAGGACATTGTTCTCTAACCTAGTTGGCCAGTCTTCAATCGGTCGGTCCCTAGCTTGAGGATGGTAGCACTCTTTGCCTTTGCCTCTCCTTCATAGTCTTCTAGTTCTATTGACCACAACAAAGGATAGAAATGAGAAAAAAACAAGCAAAGATAAAAAAAAAGCAACAAAAACAAGAAAAAAATGCTTACTTCTCAATTGCAAGATTTTCCCATAAAAGTTTTGAGAAGCTACTCTTCTTGATCAAAGTAGACCTGAGCAACTCAGTCTCCTTCTTGAGAGTTTCTTCAAGTTTCTTAATAGTGCTCCCCAACCTATTAACATATGAAAAACAATCTAAGTATAAAAATTCACGGCTAGGAGGTAATGAGAAGAAACATCATTACCAATCATCGGTTTCTCAGCAAAGGGTACCCTTTTCTTTCTCCAAGGATGATATTCGTCTGGTATTCTATCCAGCCAGAACGATGCTCTTCACCATGTGTAGAAAAGAAAAGAGGACAAAAAGAAACTTAGAAAAGTTTCAAAAAAATCCAAAATGCATCTTAGAGTGGTCCTGAGAACTTACTTGGACTACTTTATCAGCATATATAGAGTAGAGCACCTTGAGACATGTCCTCAACTCAACTCATAATCTGAGATCCTCCTCCACCAAAGCTCCTCAATCCTTTGGTTGTTGAAGATCCAAAGCTAGTCGGGATGTCTCTTGGTTGTGGAGACTTCCTGATCAAGGAAGAGCTTTTCACTTCAAGCCCTCTGAAGAAAGGAGGAAGCATACCTACTCCCTCCTCTTCAACCACTTTCTTCTCGGCAGCGACCAGGTCCTTTTGAGACTTCTCCTCCACCTCTACATCTTTTGATAGGGTTGAAGTCGCCAAAGATTCCCGAGTTGTAGCAGCTAATATCGATTTCTCCATCTACTCGAGGGCTACCTTAATCACTTAGATGAAAATTGACCGAAGTGGTAGATGTGCTACAAAGAAACAAGAACAAGAAGGATGAAGTAAGGACATCAAACTCCAAAAAATCCAAAGGTATGAATTTACATGAATTGTAGTAGTACATACCTGGTCTTTTTTATTTTGAAATTAAAGCGCCCTAGGGCATAGTCCAGAGTGCTTGCCTTCCTCTTTTTCTTGTCAACCGACTTCACCAGTACCGTACTAGTAGGGCTAGTTAGACCCTTTGAGTCCTCCGACTGGATATACTTATCCTTAGTCGGATCCTTCACAAGGCGGTTGGAAACAGCTTTTTTGACCACCTACTCAAAAGATGGAGCTCCCTCGACCACTGGAACAACCGTCTCCTCTGATACACTTGAATCTTGTGGGATGGCCACCGGGGCTTCAATCCAGTCAGTCATGACTGTCTCAGAACCCACGGTCAATGAATTTGGTATCACCATTGGCTCTATAGCCGTAGTGGCTCCGATCAGTGACTCTTCCTTCTCTTTCGCCTTGTCACCGACCGAGGTGAGCTCGGCGGCGAAAACCTTCATCTATGAAATATACTCTCATTAGTGTGTTTTCTCTATTCGCCTTATAAGAGAAGGTGTAGGATTATAAGAAAAACTCTCAGAGTCATAGTAGAAGCCTACCTCCGAGGGGATTCTAATCTTAGAAGCTTGTGCTATCGGAGGAGTGGTTGCAGGAGCAGTCAGAGCAGCACTCAGAGGGCTAGTTGGAGTAGTGGTTGATGGAGCATGATGTGATCTTGATGCTCTATACGACTTCCTCACACTTTGATGCCTATACATCATACCAGAGCTTGATGCTTACCTTCCGAAGAATCCCTAATCAAGTTCACTATGCACTCATACCAGAGCATGATGTGGTCGCACGACTTCTGATGACTTATACGGCTCATAAAAAAATCTTTTACCACATACCATGAAGTTAGTCCTTTATCCTTAAGATGGACGATAGCATCAACCCATTGCCCTATCTTCCACTCTTTCGAGGAAGACCTCCACCTTGGATTCTCAACTACAATCCGATCGGCTAAGGAGAGGCTATCTTTTTTGCTAAGCGTCATGTAGAACCACAGCTTCTTCCATGATGACCACAAAGACTTAGAACACATTGAAATATATCACCCTGCCTTTACATTGTGGAGTCGTAGAGCGCAACCTCGGAGTGACGCTGTTAATATCCTAGATTTCCTCGTCATCTTGTAGAAGTATTTGAGGAGCTCCTAATTTGGTGAAATCCCCAAATATGCTTCACAGAGATAGATGAAGATGCTAAATTGGCAATTGAATTGTGGGACAGATTAACCAATTCGATTCTATAGAACGTCAAGACTTCTAATGGGAATGGATGCATTAGCAATCTGAATCTGCACTCTATGTATGCCCAGAAAACCAGGATTTCACCATCATTCCCGATCAAAAAATTCTCTCGATTGCTGACCTCCATGGGATCAAAATCCTATCGAGAAGCAACCCTTCCTCTTCCATAGCCTTCGGCTTCTTCGATCCAAGCTAAGATGCTGACCAATCGGTGATCAAATCTAACATTTTGGTTAAGTGCCAGAAAATCAAAGGGGGGTTGAAAAGATTCAAACTATAGCAAAAGGGCCACCCTAAGTTTTGTTTATGAAAGCGTGAAGCCAACAGGTAACACATCAGGGGTTTTATAAGGATTTTCTATAACTATAAATAATGGTTATCCAATCTGAAGCCCAATGGATATAAAACCTTTCAGTTTCCTTGTTAGTTTCTCAATTTTAAAGTGAATGAAACTGCTTCTTTACTCTTACCGTTAAAGGAGTAGTTTCCTGATAGAAATTCAATTGGAAAAATTTCATATTATAAATTCACTTAAGAGTTCGGGATAGCTTAAGGCCAAAAGACCCTAGTATTTAAGGGATGACGAGAGAAGATAGAAGGACATATTCAATTAAATTGAAGACAATTCAATAATTCAAGAGTCAAGTTGATCACACGAGTTATACTCTTCCGTTTAGTGAGAAAAATATAAAGATTAGGGCTAGTTTCATGCTTGTAAAAAGGCATCCTACAACCGGTTCATAGTAATAAAGAGTATCCCCATTCTCTGTTTCATGCTTTTAAAAAAAGGCATTCTGTAACCAATTTATAGTAATCAAGAATATCTCTATTCTCTCCTACGGATTTCAACCATCTTTCTCATATTATTTCGTAAGATCGATAGCTTGATCGTCGATACCATCCCTAGCGGGTCTAGATCAGCAATCTAGGGTTTGGGCTTGAGTGACTGTTGGATCTATTACCCTCTAGTGCAAGGGATAAGAAACACTAATCATAAAATAGGCACTTTTCCAATTATCCCCCGGTTCTCGACATGGTTGGAGTTAGAGACACGGCCCACAGGCCTTGCTCATTCCACTTCGGTGCACTTTTGGGTCTGAATCGGCTGAGAACCAGAAGTCAGATGATTTCCAAGGAGCAGCTACGGCGTACGTGAGATCTCATGGCCCTACAAAGGAATGTGCCGCACAATGCAAAATTGAGCCGAAGCGCGGACATGGAAACGGCTCCCCAATTGGCCGCTTTGCACCAAAACTTTTCGCCCTAGCTCGTAAGTAGGGCTGTAAACGAGCCGAGCTCATTAGAAGCTTGAGCCGAGCTTGGTTGGGGTCCAAGCCTGGGCTTAGACTCGAGCTCGGCTCGTTAAAGCTCGACAGCAATTAAAATAATTTATTATGCACTATTTTCAACAATAAGAAAAATTTGAGTTCGAGCTCGGCTCTAGTAAACTTGATAACAGTCAAAATAATTCAAACATACACTAATTTTCAACAATAAGAAAAGCTCGAGCTCGAGTTCGGCTCGAGTAAGCTCGGTAAGAGTTAATATGTATCACTATTTAAGTTCGAATTGAGACTCGCGAACTATTCGAACTCGGCTCGGTAAAGCTCGCAAGCTCGAGTTCGGCTCGTTTAAAGTTCGAGCCGAGTTCGAATCAAACCTAAAATGAACCGAACTTGAATAGTTCGCAAGCTTCGAGCTATTTTTACAGTCTTACTCGCACGCGTGCCGCAGTGGGGTGCTGCGAGACGCCGAGGGGCGGTGGGGCTGGGGCTCGCTACGGCGGCCTCACGCAACGCCTCGACTCGCCGACTCCCACTCCGCTCGGAGCGCCTCCTCTCGCCCGTTGTTGCAGCTGCCGTCACACACAATTCTATTACAGATCAATCTGCACTGTAAACAACCTGTTTTTTTAAACACAGTGTAAACACCTAAATTAGTTCCATATGCTATCACTTAATTCTTATGCATAGTACTCTAGTTACCTCTTTTCCCCAAACAACTTTCGTAGAGGGTCCAGGGACAGAAGTGAATGAGCCAGCACTAATGTACGTACACACAATACTATCTGTCGTCTACTTCATCCTGATACACAAAGAAAGTACACATGGCGTTTATACAGACCTTCTAGTACACATGACATCTATACACACCTTCTACTTCCATACAATAGCTTACCGGCTACCGCAAGAGGCCACTGACCCAAGGTGCCCAGTCGAGTCGGCGTCCGAGAACACGAGCACCGCATCCTCTACCAACGCCTCCTCACCGTTAAGATAGCGGCAAACCTGTCTCATGCTGGGCCTCGTCTCCGGGCGAGCCTGGCTGCACATCAGACCCAGCCACAACACAAGCTTCACCTCCTCCTTGTCGTAGCACTCTTCCAACCTCGGATCCACGGCCTGCAGCAGGTCACCGTTTAGCCCGCAATCTCGAACCCACCTCACCAAGATCACGTCTGTGTCCGCCGCCTCGTCTAGCTCTATCGGCCGGCGCCCGCACACAACCTCAAGGAGCAGCGCGCCGAAGGAGAACACGTCGGCGGCCGTCGTGGCATGGCTAGTGACCGTGAGCTCGGGGGCCATGTAGCCGAGGGCTCCGGCCATGCGCGTCGTGGCCGGGTTCGTGCCGTGCTCGTAGAGGCGCGCGAGGCCGAAGTCGCCGAGCCGCGCGCCCATGTCGGCGCCGAGCAGTACGTTGTTGGCCTTCAAGTCGCGGTGCACGACCACGTGATCCCACTCTTCGTGCAGGTAGTGTAAGCCATGCGCCACGCCCTTGAGGATGCTGAAGCGCTGCGCCCACGTCAATAGAGGCGCCTGTCGCTTCGTTCCAAACAGGTGCGCGTCGAGGCTGCCGTTGGGCATGAACTCGTAGACAAGGAGTAGGTCCTGGCCGTGCTTGCACCACCCGCGCAGCTCGACCAGATTACGGTGGCGCATCCGCCCGAGGCTCGCGATCTCCGTGACGAACTCCTTCATCCCCTGCTTTGTGCCTCTGGAGATCCGCTTGATTGCCACCTCGTCGCCGGAGTGATGTCCAAGCACACCTTTGTACACCTGACCGAAACCGCCTGAGCCAAGAAGCCCACTTTCCTTGAACCCTTTGGTCGCCTTGTAGAGAACCTTGAATGGGAACCTGTGAGGGTGTTCCAGCTCCCAGTCCTCCGGTGTGTCGGCGAGCGCCGCCCTACGCTGGAGCCAGAGCACAGCAACCATCGCTGCAGCAATCAAAGCCAGTGTTCCTGCACAAGCCACAGCAGCAAACTTGATGATGAGGAGCTTGGGAGGCGGCGTGCTCGGTTTCGAGACTTTCGGCAGTCGCCGGAGATTAATGGATTGGGCGAGTCCATTAGTCCGGAAACTCCATGCCAAGATGTAGTGCGAGCTCGCCAGCTTCCTGGTAGCGGAAGAGAAACCGATGTACATGTTGTATTTAAAGATTGGCAGGAGGTCAAGTTTTGTTGATATGAGCGGCCGGTGAGGCCGACCTGCCACGGACACCGGGGCGACGGTCACGTTGAGGATGTTGCTGCCGCCGTCGTAGTCTATCCACGCCTGAATTGGATGCGTGCTCTCTAGCTTCACGGTCGCCTTCTTGTTCTCGCCGGTGTAGTACGCGGCCGGCTCCGACACCTTTGACATAAGGCTGTTTATGTCGACACCGACATGGTTGCCGTTCGTATCGTTCATCTCTAGGTCAAACACCGTGTCGAACTCGACGGCGAAGACATGGTTAGAGGGCTTCCCGTTGGTGGTTGGCCCGAGGACACCAAGGCAGAGCTCGGGGGAGGCTCCGGGGAGCGCCCTGGATGGAGCCACCACGAAGGCCAGGCCGTGACCGCCGCCGCTCCTGATGGTCACGATGTCGAAGACGAAGGCCGTGCTGAAGGAGACCGTGCCGCCGCTCTGGTGGTCGAGCATGCGCACGGGGAAGCCGTAGAACGCGTGGCCGACGAGACGATTGCTGTCGTTGGTGAGCTGGAGCGCGCCGCCGTGCAGCACCGACGCCGACCCGTCCAGGCTCAGGTTCGACGCGTGCTGGAAACCTTGGTAGACGAAGTCGACGCCATCGGCTGAGAAAAAACGGAAAGAAACAACGAGGAGGAATAGCGCGGTCAAATATAGAGCGGCACTGGATGCCAGCATTCTGAAACACCTCTCTCTCACACACACGCTCTCTCAATCGGGGTGCACAAATGAGCATGATTGCAAGCAAACTGCTGCAGTTTGGGGGTTGATTTGTGAAGCATCGATCGTCCCGTGGTTTGACTAGAATATTGACTTGCTATTTTTTTGTGAAGACGGCACACGGTGGGCCCTACCTGTCATTGGGCGCGTACGTTATGTATGACTGGCTCCATGGTCTCATCATCAGCTCTGTGCCATTTCAACTGACAGGAGTCAAAATCAAGAACACAAAAGATTGATCGTAAATGCCAACCTACCCACCGGCAAAGTTGGTCAAGTCGTCCAGGTTTGGTAAAATAGAACTGATAGTTTTTTTTAAAAAATAATCTATTTTTTATTTCGAATTGGTAAAGTTGGTCAAGTCGTCTGGATTTGGTAAAGTAGAACTGAGAGTTTTTAAAAAAAATAATCTATTTTTTATTTCAAATTACAATAATATATCTATGTTTTTTAAAGAAAATATTCGTAGAACCGATTCGTATTTCTGGTCTGGCTATGGAGTCGGACTTGGGACATCCTCCAGCTTCAAAATGAAAGAAGAGGCAAAAACTCCATTGGCATTGGTGGGTACAAAGGTGACGAGGTAACATGATGCTAAAATATGCCATTGTCTAGAAGACACGATTTCGGAACGATTCATTATCCATCAGACAAGGATTCGCCGCCGTCAAGTCGTGGTCTGTTTTCCTGTAAACAAATGCAAGTATGCGACTCGACTGAGCTTTGGTGGGATGAAATTGTTCTCAGTTGACTTTCTTGCAGCTACCCAAGGTCGTCTCTGTCTTGTTGAAGATCGATAATTAAAGAACCATAGAACGACAACCAAATTGTTAGAATCTCGCCCTGTCCAAAATATATACTCTTAACGTTATGCTGTTATGCATGCATGGTAGATACGTAGACAAACATTTTCATGTAGAAAGAACACTAAATTGAATTTCATGTAGAAAGAACACTAAATTGAATTTCATGATCTTTATTTAAAGGATACAATTTGTGAAATGCATGTGGTAAGAACAGCAAGCAGAGACAACACAGATCCCAAACGATTGAAATGCAGGTCAGTACTGCAGAAAACAAATTTTGCATTCATGAATGAACTTACTATAATACACCTTCATAACATTGTCTTGCTCCTGTCTTTTGCATCACTTACTGTACTTCATCTTGCAAAAGTTTCCATCTGATCCTTTTCTTTTGACACACAAAAACACAATGAATCGCATAGGGAAAGTTAACGATATAAGTTGTTTTAGCAATATTGTAAAATTTATCATCCTCTTGGTCAAAACATATTCATTTTCCCTTTTTAAAGTATTAAAAGCAGTTCAGGAATAAGGTACTTGAATAATGAAAATATTGAATTGGTATTGAGCTAGTCAAAACTATAATATCTATTCTGAAGTTTGCCATACAACATTTTTTTACTTGGATTCTCTCCTGGGTATATCTCACTACATGGCCCTCCTCATAGAAATATCTTTTCTGTCCTGATGTATTTGGCACTTCTGAGGTGTTGTACTGTTGGATCATCCATTCACTATTCAATGTCAAACAGGCTATAGTGCATATTAAGATCTAGTTTGGTTGTGAATATAGATAATGATATAGTTTTTTATCATTAATTAATAATATTATTGTTATTTCAATATATTCAACTGCTTCACACCATGTCTATCTGTGTGATTTAGCTCATACTTTAAACTTATCAATTTTTTGTATTGTCTATTCCCATCTTGTATCGTATGCAATGTGCATGTTGTATAGGAAATTGGTTTATTGGCTATACCACAGTAACTGGTGGTGAAAACATATCGAACTATTTGTAATGTGTAATTCATTTTTGCAGTGAAAGGGGCCATTTGCTTATGCATGGGCCAGATTCCTTGCAGCTTCCTTCTCGGGATGTTTCAAAGCCCATCATTCTTCCTATCTATGATGTTATCAAGTCTTAGTCGACAGGGCAGCTAGCAAGTTTTCAAAAATTTGGTTCTGTGCTATTCGAGGTAAAATACTCACTGCTGCTAGTTTTTCTCCCAGATTTTGCAACCTAAAGTACTCTTCTCCATTTGAGGAACTCCAATTTCTGAATTCTCATCAGCAGAAGTTTGATCAATGTCAGCTGTAGTGTGAGGTTAGGGAATGAACTGGGCACCGGCAACCGCAGGTCAGCAGCGTTGTCTGCATGGATAGTCACTTTGTTGTTTGCACTCATAACAACCACAGCTGGTGTTGTGGTCTTCTTGCTCAGCGACAAGCTCAGCTACATCTTCATCATATTGGCTACTGATGCCCTGTTATTTCTGGGTAGTGTATTAGTGCTTGTTTTAGGTGGTTGTACTTGCAGTTCATAGGAAATTTAGCATGTTTAATCTGTTTCAGCACGATGCATGCTAATTCAGTGGAAATTCAGTAGGTTAAATCCTGAAGTTGATTTTGGGAATTCAAATATCAATGCAATCTGAATTGAGCCTGGTTCTATTTTCTATTTGTTGCTTAAGAATTGCCTGTCTATGATGCTTCAAACGACAGTTAGTCCATTACTGTCAATGATGCCGATGTTGAAGGCATCTAATCTCATGCACCTACGATTATGATCCAGTTAATCGAGTGCCATGTCAACGACCTTTTACATGATTTCCTCTATTCCGTAATGGCCACATATCGATGTAGGCACCTGTAGCACCAGGACTCACAATTAGTGTACGCGGCGGCAATCCGGCCTGCTGGTTCTGGCTGGGTTTGCAAGCTATCTGCGCTAGCTGTGTGGCAACTCATATCAAGAGTATGGGCCAGTCTAATAAATGGGTCATATCTCCGATCTCTGCTAAGCCCAAACGAACGGCCAAACTGTAGCCTCATTATAGTTGTGAACTTTAATCTCATGCCACTTGTTTTATTTACAATTTTACCTATTTAGATATTCTATTGCTAGTAGTATAGGTGGTACTATAACTTAATCCTAACTAATTTAAACCATTGGATCATAAATATTGAATGGCTCATATTCATTTTAAGGTATGTAAAGAACTCCACAGTTAAACTGGCTCATCTAGGTCCCTTGAACAAACGTATCTGGATTTTTGACTCAAAACTCTTCCTTCAACATATGTACCAGGACCTGAGATAAACTTACACTACTTAATTATCTACCAGTGCTATTCTATCTGAAGTTCTGAACGGAGATTTAGGATTTATTCCCCCGGTACCCAGGGCAGGTAGCAGATTCACCAAGTTGGTTACTTGGTTGAAACTGCTGCAAACTTGCACTATCGACCTCTAAAGGACCACGTGAGAATATCCAATATATTATTGTAATGAACTATTACAAGTTTTGCGGCGTAGCTATTTGGTTTTACAAAGATAACATCTTATTTAGACTATTTTCTGAGTCTATCAGGAAAATCGGTAGTAGCTCTGATTCCTAACTGGTGGTATGTTATTTCCAGAGAGGTTCAGTTTTGACGTGCGAGGTGCAGTAGTACCGCTCCAGGGGAGCGGTAGTACCACAATGTGGTAGTACAGCTTTATGGAAGTGGTAGTACCGTTTTGGGTAGAAATTGAGGATTTTGGGTTTTGAGTTATGGACTGAGTTGGGTAACTTGGGTCATTGCATTAAGGTTGTGTGATGCATATTTTGGCTAATGTGGTTCAAATTGTGAAGAACTTGTACCCGAAAATGATTTCTTTGTCTTTGGATGTACTGACAACCTCGTCGTTGTAGACATTTCGTCCGACCACCTCACGTTCATAACTTCATCCGACCACATCGTGGTCGGGACGTAGCGTGCTTTAAAAGTCTTCGTCCTGCCACCGATTTCATTGATGCTAGTCCGAAGGGTGGGGGATGGAGCGCGCTTTCAAAATCTTCGTCCCACCGTTGACTTCGTCGATGATAGTCTGAAGGGTAGGGGTGGAGCATGAGCTTCAAGTCTTCATCCTGCCACCGACTTCATCGATGATAGTCCGAAGGGTGGGGGACAAAGTGCACTTTCAAAGTCTTTGTTCCGCCACTGGCTTCGTCAACGATAGTCCTGACATCGTCCAGCCGCCTCGCAGTCATAGACATTTCGTCCGACCACCTCACGGCCGACACTATCCGACAACCTCGTGGTCATGGCTTCGTTCGGCCACCTCTCGGTCGTAGACGCTTTGTCTGACAACCTCATGGTCATAGATGTTTTGTCTGACCACTTCGTAGTCGTGACTTCATCCGACCACATTGTGATCGGTACCTCGTCTGACCACCTCACAGTCGTGACTTTGTCCAGCCACCTCGTGGTCATAGACTTTGTCCAGTCCGCCTCATAGGCATTGCCTCAATGGGATAGAGCATGTTTTCAAAGGCTTCATCCCACCTTCATCTTCATCGACACCAGTCTGAAGGGTGGGGGCGGAGCGCACTTTCAAAGTCTCCATCCCACTATCGACTTCATCGATGACAGTCTGAAGGGTGGGGGATGGAGCGCGTGCTTCAAGTCTTCGTCCCACCGCCGACTTCGTCGATGACAGTCCGAAGGGTGGGGGCGGAGCGTGCTTTCAAAGTCTTCATCCTGCCGCTAGCTTCGTCGATGCTGGTCGGAATGGTGCGTGACAGAGTGTGCTTCAATATTTCATCCCGCCGCCGACTTCGTCGATGACAGTTCGAAGGGTGTGGGACAGAGAACGTGCTTCCAATGTTCATCCTGCCATTGACTTCGTCGATGACAGTCTGAAGGGTGGGAGACAGAGTGCGCTCTACAAGCCTTCGTCCCGCTGCCAACTTCATTGATGACTTTCCGAAGGGTGGGGAATGGATCCCTTTCAAAGTCTTTGTCCCGTTGTCGACTTCGTCGACGACAGTCCAAAGGGTAGGGGATGGAGCGCACTTTCGAAGTCTATATCCCACCACCGACTCCGTCGACGTTAGCTTCATTGATGTCAGTCCAAAGGGTGCGGGACGGAGCGCTCTTCAACATTTTGTCCTATCGCCAACTTTGTCGACAACAATACGTAGGGTCGGGGATGGAGCGCATGCTTCTAGTCTTTGTCTCACCATCGACTTCATCGCTGACAATTTGAAGGGTGGGGAACAAAGCACGTGCTTCAAGTCTGCATCCCACCGTCGACTTCGTTGATGACAGTTCAAAGTGTGGGGGACGAAGCACTTTCAAAGTCTTTGTCCCGCTATTGGCTTCATCGACGACAGTCTGAAGGGTGGGGGACGGAGCGCACTTTCAAAGTATTCATACAGAGTACTTTCAAAGTTTTTGTCATGCTGTTGGCTTCATTGACAACAGTCCGAAGGGTGGGGGATGGAGCGCACTTTCAAAGTATTCATCCCACCACCGGCTTCATCGATGTTAGTCTGAAGGGTAGGGGCAGTGCGCGCTTTCAAAGTCTTCATCCCGCCTCCAGCTTCGTCGACGCTAGTCCGAGGGGTGCGGGACCACCTCGTGGTCATGACCTCGTTTGACCGTGTCCTGGTCGCGACTTCGTCCGACCGCCTTGTGGTCATGACCCCGTCTGACCACATACTGTTCGTGACTTCATCTGACCACCTCGTGGTCATGACTCTGTCTGACCACGTCGTGGTCGTGGCTTCATCTAACTACCTCATAGTTGTGACTTGGCCCGGTCACTTCATGGTCGTGACTTCGTCCAATCTCCTGGTGGTTGTGATTTCATCCGACCGCCTCATGGTCATGACATCGTCTAGCCTCCTCGTGGTTGTAAACATTTCATCCGACCGCTTCATGGTTGTGACTTCGTTTGGCTACCTCGTGGTCATAGATGTTTCATCTGACTACCTCACGGTCAAGACTTCGATGTCAACCTTGTAGGCATCGGCTCGGTGGGATGGCCAGGCTTTGATGTAGGACTTCACCGCCCGCCTTGGAGGCATCACCTCAGTGGGGTGAAACGACTTTGCTGTCTGCCTCAGTGGCATCGCCTTGACAGGACGGCATGCCTTCGCTAGGAGACTTCGTCGCCCGGCATGGAGGCATCGCCTCAGCGGGGCAACATGACTTCACTGCCCACCTTGTAGGCATCACCTTGGTGGGACAACCTGGCTTCGACGTAGGACTTCGCACCCACCTTGGAGGCATCGCCTTAGCGGGGCGACACAACTTCGCCATTCGCCTCGTAGGCATCGCCTCAATGGGACGGCACACCTTCACCACCCGTCTTGGAGGCATCACCTTGGTGGGGTGGCATGACTTCACTACCCCTTATAGGCATCACCTCGATGGGACAGCCTAGCTTCGACATAGGACTTCGTCGCTCGCCTTGGAGGTATCGCCTCGGCAAGGCAGCACAACTTTGCCGATCGCCTCGTACGCATCACCTCGGCGGGATGGACTGGTTTTGGTGTGGGACTTCACCGACCTCCTCGTAGGCATCGCCTCAGAGGGACGGCACCACCTCTGCTCCGTTTCCATGATTTATCGGTGGACTCTGCGTTGGATTATGATCACTAAAAGAAGAACCCTCTTCTAGGGGATGCAAGCTACCAGTTGCATTAGATCACCAGTCGGCACCCTCACGCTTGCTATCAAGGGGACGGAGGGCTGGGATAGTTGGTCACGTCAGCTCGCCCATCGGGACCTCTGCACTTGTTGTCGAGAGAGTCCTATTGTAGAGGTGACCCAACCCCCCATGACTAGACCTTGCAATTGGTCCAATATGTAATAGGCCCAATAATATAGAGGAATGTACTAATGTACTTTTGTAATTATTAAGAGGTAGAAAATTTTCATCCTACCCCACTCATATATATAAACCCCCAAGAGGGGCATGAGGAGGGCAGATTCACACATTTTTACCACTAGCTCTCTCTCTCCCTAGTTCTTTTTGCTATGTCTCCTATGGAGATGGGTATCTTGTACCCATTGTTGTAGCCATGCCACAACATATCTCTATTATCACTATATGCACTAGCTAATCCTATACTAGTGCGATTTACACAAAGGGTTCCGAAATTGTTGCTCTAAGGTCCGACAGAGATGGTATCAGAGCTATGATGACTCTAGGATGTAGTCGCTTGTGTTAATCATCCAATCCATCTCTCTTAAGCTCTCATGTTTAGGATAAGGGTTTGAGAGTTGAGTGTTCTATGTGCCCTGTATCCTTCAAGGTTGAGTGGATGTAAAATTTACCTCCTCAAGCAAACAATACATCAATCTTTGATCATCTCCACGGATCCTACATGTTTTGATTGATTTGCTCTTGATTGGTTGGTTTTGATCTCTCATCTTCTCTCTTCTTGATCTTGTTGTGCTAAGGATGTGAATAAAATGGAGATAATCTCTTGAAATCAATCTCTTGTCATCTAGACACTTTGATAGCAAGTTCGTCAAGAAACCCGGTTTTGGTTATTTTTGATCTCACAAAGTGATTTCTTATTTCAAGGGGTTTTGGGTCATGGTCTTCAGTGCTCAGCTTACTGTGATATATGGGGATATATCTAGAGCCATATTGACCGTCATCTACCCACGAGTAACTTGTATTCACCATTTTTATTTTTTGCTCGGTTTTGGCGCAACCTTCCTTCATACTGAAAAAGGTCTCAATTTTGGCAATAATTTTCATGGTCATTTTTTAGAATATGTTTATGATATCCTAGAAAAGATATCTACAAAATTTCATACCATTTGGATATACGAATCAAAAGTTCCATTGATTTTAGTTTTTGAAATTGTGCTGATTTATTGTTCACCCTGATTCTACTGTAGTAGCGGTAGTACCATAGTTACTGTAGCCACTAGTCGTATAAGTACAGTGGTGGTAGTTCTATTTTTGTTGATTTTTCTTGGAACTTTAGTGCCTCGGTTCACTACCTTTTGTGTTGCCTTTTTGTCCTAATCTTCACAGCTTTGTAGCTATTAAAGTAAAAGATTGGTGAATATTGAGAGAAAATTTTTAAGGCACCATTCACCCCCACTGTTGCTATCTTTGGTCCTACAAGTGGTATTAAAGCCCAATTAGCTCATCTCGTTGATCTTAACCAATCTTAGGAGCTATGACAATAGACAAGTGTTCAACCAAGCCACTTGTGTTCGATGGAGTGGATTTCTTGTGATGGAAGTCTCGCATGCGTACTTACATTGAGGCCAAAGGGCACACAATTTGGTTAAGAACAATGTAATTTCTCTCGATGTGGAGGCAAACAACAAGGCATGCAACTTCCTAATTCAAGGGCTCAGTCGATTAGAGTTTGAGCGAGTCGCTCACTTGAGATTTGCTCATGAGATCTGGAAGACCCTCTCTGACTACCATGAGGGCTCTATCGCGATCAAGGAAGTGAGACAGAATCAACTCAGGAAAGAATACTCTAAGATCAAGTGAGTCTTTGTATGAGTTGTGGGGAAGGTTCAACAAAATTCTCCAAGACCTCCGTGTTGTTGGCTTGACCTTCTCGGATTCTGAGAATGCATGCCAAATCTTGCGTGCTCTTGATGTGAAGGTCAGGGGATGAAAATCACATCAATTAATGACAACACTGTCATGAGTGAGCTTACCATGGATAAGCTCTACTCGAGGTTGAAGACGCACGAGATTGACTTAATCTCACGTCTTCCCAAGAATGAGTCGATGGCTCTTGTGATAGACCTTTATCGAAGCAATTCTTTAGATTGTGTGGATGTTAGCTTTTCTTTGTCTGCCTTGCACTGGTTAGTGATGAGTAACTTGAGAGGCTATCTAAGGAAGATTTAGCCTTCTTGTCCACCAAAATCACTAGAGTGTACAACAAAGTGAGAAAAAAGAGGAGAGGTGGCCGGGTGACGTGCTTCAAGTGTGGTGAGCCAAACCACATTCAAGCTAAGTGCCCCAAGATGAAGGGTAAGAAGGAAAATGACTTTTGGAGGCGTCCTCAAGCTCGAGACACAAAGGTCAAGAAGCCGACTACCGGAAGTTCGTCAACCAAGTCTTGCCACTCTTGAGTTCGTGGGCATGAGCGATGTGGACTCAGTGATAGAGGATGATGAGGATGACACCCATGGCAAAAAGAAGGTCTAGGACTTAACTGGCATGTAATTCGTGGCCAAGAGCAGCCATGACATTGATTCCTCCGACTCCAACGAGCTCTACAGCGACCCTGATAAGGTCCTACGTGTGAGGAAGGAAGACGTGTGGCTTGTTAACTCTGAGTGTTCTCAACACATGACTGGAGATTCTAGATAGTTCTCCTCCCTCACACGTGCATCTGGCAACAAGTTGATCATGTTTGGGGATGCTTCTACCAGTACCGTAACAGCCAAGGGCACTATGTGCATCAATAATAAATTCATGTTCAAAGATGTTGCTCTGGTGAGTAAGCTAAGGTATAACTTGCTATCTATCTCCCAACTACTTGATAAGGGTCTAGAAGTGAGGTTCAAAAGTGGTGAGTGTAGGTTCTAGACTCATCTAGTGAGCATGTCTTTGGGATCTCTAGATTTGAGAGGATCTTAAGTGCTTATTTTCAACATCTCTTCTATCTCTAGCTGTGGCGCCCTGTGTCATTATCCCGAGGATAATCACACAAAAGCGTACAGATTATTATTTGCCTAATCAGTAGAACACTGTTCTAACAAATAACAAGCCTTTACCAAAGTCACGCAGTAGAACAATAATGTAGAAATTGTACTTTTATTACAACACTAGCCACGAGGGCTATGGTCATTAATATAGATACATAAGGAACAAAAGATATAAGGCTCTCCTGCTTGGCTCAGTGGAATGTCTACTCATCCTAGATGTAGTATAGGGGGGTCCACCTCCCCTGGCTCCTCTTGATCACCTTCCTCCTCGCCTGTGAACTCAACCATGCCTGCTGCCCCTTCATCCAGTTCGAAGTATTCCCCAATCGGAATGTGGTCTAACAAAGGAGAACAATAGCAAGGGTGAGTATTAACGTACTCAACAAGTATATTAGCAAAATGCACTATATGCCTCTCTTCATCCTTAAGTTTGATTCTAGTCATCTAAATTCAGAAATTAACTTTATCAAATTAAGTGGCATCTTTTAATTGCAAAAATTCTACTTTTCACTCGGCTGAAGAAAGATCCCTAGTGATCACCATAGTCCCTAATCCAAGAGACTGGCATGAATTCATGATTTTTATTTAGCATTGTGCAGACTTGTGCCACTGTACACATGGCTACTCTGAACCATCTTAACTAGGCTTTCCACACTTCCTTTGGTGTGGGATCAAGTTCAAAGTACAGAACTTTTTTCAAATTATGTTGCTCAAATCTCCAGCCCATTTATTTTCCATCGGTATACCAAGTCGCTCACCCAGGCTCTACTGACTTCAAATAATATTTGGTTGGACTGGCTCACCACCCAACACTCCATCTACGCATATAGCGTCTCGGGACTTACTCACTTCCAAATTGGCATTACTGGTCTTGATCTTTATCCATCTCTACTCACACATATTTACTTACCCAATGTAGAGAGATGAATAACGTAGCAAGATACCAATTTCGCCCGTCCAAGATGGAAAAATGGTTGGCACTTTATTTACGGTCCTCGTTCTAAGTGAGAGCTTGGTAGGTCCTTATATACTAACCATATGTAAAGGGGTCCTGCCCTCCCTCTCTCTGTCTTTTCAAGGTCCCCTTTACCCTCCTTCTTACATACACTTGTAGTCCTACTGCTCCTCTTAGCTGGACTTCTACTTTGCTTCATCTCTTTCTCTCATTCATACCTCTTTCATCTTCTTTAATGATTTAACCTTGCAAATACATTTTCTGATGCAACTATAATGTAATGATACAAAAAATAATTTGTACATTTGACATAACTATATTCGTGATCAAGAATTAGCTTGCCTGAGTAGTAGTAAGTGCTAGGATCAACTGCAACCTGCTTTGCTACCTCAGTTGGAGCCTAATTGATTTTTGCATTACAGGCAAACGTGCCCTTATAAGAAAGTAGTTATTTAGAGTACTAATAGATTAGATATTTTTTTCCTTGCCCGTCTTGGTGGATTTCTAACCTATCTACTGGGTTAGAATTGAATCCTTAGCCTGCGGCTTGAACTGCTAAAATGGCCATAAAGACCTAGGCCTTTCGGCCTGGATCTATTCTCGGCCTACGGTCAACACACGGTCCACAAGTCACGCCGCCTCGTCCTTCACTCAGTCGATGCTCCACACTCCTTTACTTGGCCGACTCTTCGCACTTCACCCAAATGCTTGGCTAATCTCGGTCGATGGAAATGCTCCTCCTCCTTTCAGCTATTAGATGAAGGATTGGTGAATATTTGGAGAAAAATTTTAAGGCACCATCTACCCTCAACTCTGTTGTCATTTTTGGTCCTACAACCTCGATGTTCTGTTTCATGTATCAGCTCTCATATGTGCTTTCAGTGAAGTTCTGAGCTAACTGCTGACACCGGTGTACTTAAATCTATAGAAACATTAGCCATTTGAGCATGTTTAAGTATAGTTTTAAGTTTCTATTGCAGTTGGTCATGTAGGATAGTAGGAACTAATGTTGCCTGCACTGCCATGATTGATATTACATAACTGAAGGGTTAAATTAGCCTGTACAGCTGTAGATCTGAGTATGTACAGAAGAGTGGATAGATATGAGTACACATTCGTTTCTCCCCTTCTTGCAGAACTAAATTAGTCCACTGCGAGGTTGCATGATATCTATCTGAATTCAAGTACATCAGCTGTCGTGTAATCGATCGTATATGATCTGTTCCTCCACCCTGAACTGCCACATCTCAAACAAAGAACGAGAGGAAGAAAAAGCAAGCAGCGACGAGAATAAAGGACTGCAGGATCACCGGGGCACTAGCACTGCCGCCGGCGTCATCGGCATCGGCTTCGGCTTCACTCCTCTCGCGCCGCCCAGGGCCGTTCTCCCAACCGTTCACGTCCGGCTCGAGCATCATTGACAGCCAAGCCAGTGGCCCCCAGCCGACCATCACCGGTCCCGGCGGCTCGCTCTCCCCGCTTCTTTCACCGCCGCCGTCGGGAGATTCACCGGCCGGCAGCGGCAGCCCTTGCCGGCAGACCGGGCAGGAGTTGTGGAGACGAAGCCACGGCACGATGCAGTCGGAGTGGTACGCGTGCTTGCACGGCAGCTCGCGCGCGGCCTCGCCGAGCTCGAACTCCTCCTTGCACACGGGGCACTGCGAGTCGTCCGATAGGTTCGCTGGCGAGACGCGCACGGTCGGGAGCGAATCGATGGCAGACGCCGGCGCGGGCAGAGGCCCGGGGCGGTCGTCCTGCGTGAGCTCCTCGATGAGGGCGTTCAGGTCGGGGGCGGTGAAGTACTCCGCCGGGTCGACGGCCGGTGGATCGTCACCGTCCGGGCGCCGCCACATTCCCGGCGCTGGCGGTGGGGAGGGGAACCGGCGGCGAGGGAGCGGCGTGTCGGTCGGGTCCTCGCCGGTGTGTATGACCCAGCGGCGAGGGCCCTCGTAAGGGAGGAACGGCGGCTGGAAGAACTGGTCGGCCGGCGGGTACACGGGCCGGCCCGGTATCGGCAGGTCGATCTCGTGGAGGAAGCGGCCGAAACAGCGCGGGCAGAAGACGTCGGAGGTGGGGGACGAGACGATGCGCAGCGCGCGGCGGCACACGTAGCACCAGTACAGGCGCCATCTCCGCCGCCGCGGCCGCGGGCCGCCGTTCTCGCTCATCGACATGGCAGGCCGCAGGTGCGAAGCTAGCTAGCTGGCCCGCGCGCGGTGGCTTCGAAGGAGCCGAGGTTAAATGCATGAGGCGGGACTGCTTACTTGGTTTGTACAAACTTATAGTCAAGAGGATTAACGAATGGAATAGAGGTTTGATTAAGGAGACAGAGGCGTCAGGTAAGGTAAGGTAATTAAGGTACGGCTCGGCGGGAAGCCGGGAAGGAATGGCTTCAGCGGGGAGATGAATACGATTCTGGCTTGTGTGAGGTGTGTCAAGGGATGCATGTTTTCCTTCTTTTTTGTTCCGGTGGCTTGCGAGTTGCCACTCGCTGGCGATGCAAAGGTTCGGAGCCAAGAATATTTGATAAAAGGGCTTATCATTAAATTTTGTTAAAATATAAAGAACTGCCGCTCTTCGATCACTAAAGAATGACGTTTTTTATCTTTAAAAGTCAAAGGTGCTTATTTGACCACCAAATTCTCCTATTATATATTAAAAAATTGTAGAAAGTCACTATTTTAAAAGTATTTTTATCACAAATTTACTTATATTTTCGTACATCAAAACCATACATTTTAATATATACCTTTAGTAAAAAATTGATAGGTCTGAACGCATTCTTGGCTGTTACTCTTTTAAGACGAGACGTAGGAAAATGCGTACTTTGAGATCACCAGAGGCCATGGCCCCTCCATCACCCCTCTCCCTCCGCCGTTTGTTGCGTGAAAAGCCCAGGCTCACAAGGCATTGGGAGAATATAGCACTAGGACAATTTTCTGGAGGCAATTAGTCACACATAACGTAATTTGGGGATAAAAATCTCAATATGTCGCTTTACAACATAACACGTTCTAATCAACCCGATACAGGCGCGATAGTGTAGCGCTGCCACTGTGACAATTTTGGCGAAGCAAGATCCGGGTCTTGTTGTCTGAGGGAATTGTCGATCTTATAAATAGTAGAGAAATCTAAGTCTAGAAGAAGGATGAATAGAAGAAATATAATGATCTTTATTGCTATAATGAGATTAATATTTACTCTTAATTAATGATTATAGAGAAAAATAATACTTGCTCTAATACGGAATAATCTTGCTATTTTTCTCCTTTATCCTCTCTTTGTTCATTGTCCCTTCGTCTTCCTATGTAAGGCTTAAATAACACCGAAGAGACACTAGTTGTTTGCATGAATAGGTGTCTGTTGATTCCATCTGTCTGCACGTGTATGTAGTTGTTGACGGTAAGAGAAGCCTGACTATAACCGTCGATCGGTTGTTGTCATTGAGGGAGAGTATCAGGAAACAACCACAGGACGGTTGTTGTCAGAGACACATGACCAAACGTAGAGAAGTTGAGGGAGTGGGAGTGCACGTGTTCTGCTTGGGAGGCCCCTATATCGGGTCATAGAGCTTTCGAGTAATAGCTGGTCATATAGATGAACAGTGATTCTTCAACCAGGTGGTACTTAGGACGTGTTATAGCATAAGCTATTATAACACTAGTCTAAGAGCTTTGATTATGTATTATAGTGGCTCTTTAATGGATTATTTAATCCTCATCAGCTATCCCCAAACTTTATGTGAAATTATAACTTAGGATTTCTCGACTGGAACACTAGTTGGGATATATAGTCCACTCAGGAGATTATTTGACGCAGGTCAAGAAAGGTAAAAAAGTCTTTTCTATTAAAGTTAAAAAAACCTAAGTAGAAGAGGAATAAAACCGAAGCTTTATACCCATTGTGCACGATTCCCATAACTGCCAACTTGGATGTGGGAGAACTCTTATAAACCTAATCAATGTTCATATTATCCCATGCTTCCTAGAGACCTTTTGTATTCTCTTTTGCTTCTCTTTGTTTCCTCCGCCTCAGCGACTATAGTCCTAGCTCTTTTCCTCCCAAATTTTCTTAATCTTTACTAGATTCAAGCCTAAATCTGTGAAGATGTCGGAGTTCATCTCTGAGTGGCTTAGATCAGAATTGGGATCGAAGAGACTTAGAGCTTTAGAAGGTGTGGGATTGATCCCCAATCTAGTTACGATCCCTTCGAGATCGGCGGAAGGCGAAGGCTTCCCAAGTGGTAAAGAGGGCGAGATACCTGTATTTTGGGCATATATGGAATGCGGGTTTAGGCTTCTGGCAAATTCTTTCTTGTTGGAAGTGCTCTAGTACTATGGGATCGAGTTGGTGAACCTAGCACCTAATTCGATCACCACGCTTAGCATATTCGTATAATTATGCGAGGCATACCTGGGAATTCTGGCAAACCTAGATCTTTTTAGGTACTATTACTGGATGACTGGAAGGTTTGGGAAAGCGGGAGCAACGCTCAAAAGTTGCTCGTTGTGTCTCCACGATGGGAGGGTTAGAGAGTACATTCCATGTATTTGAAGTCATCTTAGTCATCTTGAAAGAAACTCTATTTCTACATGACAGTCACCAAAGAGAACAGTCTAGCATTAAAGGGAAGGATTGCCATAGAAAACTTAGAGTCGAAGGTCTCTCCTAAGAAAGGAAGGGTACAACTATTGATCGAGGCCATAAAGTACCTCAAGAACAGGGTATTGACTCCATGGCATGTGGTGAGAAATTTTACTATGAGCCAGATTAGTCCTCCGAAGTCACACGACCATATCATGTTATGGTACGAGGGCGCGAAAGATTTTACTATCATGTTATGGTACAAGGGCACAAAAGATTTTACCAGGAACTCCTTAGAAGTAAGCATTAAGGATTCTAACTGGTTGAACATTTGTTTAATCATGTATAACTCAAGGTCCTTCCTTTGATTTTGTAGCCTTGTCCCCTTTCGAGACAAGAGAGAGAGAAGGTAATCTATGAAGGAGAACTCGAGTAGCAAGGAGTGCCCTTGATCCTGGCAGCCACCTCTCTAGAGGAGAGGATTGAAAGGCTCAAGGTAATCATTCATATCTTTACTCAATAATCACTTACCGATCACTATGACCTCATGCTTTTGCGTATGTAGATGATCGAAGCGGATGGCACTCAGCAAAAGAAGGTTCAGAAGAGAAGACTGTGCCTACCCCCAAGAAACATCGACTTGTGAAGAAGTTGTACAGGGTGACTGGATCTTCTCGTGCTCTTTCTGTTGTCAAGCGCCTAAAGAGAAAGAGAAGATTCCCTTAAAAGTAGGCTTCTACTATGACTCTAAAAGCTTTTCTTATAAACATACCCTACTTTTATACGAATAATAGATAAATTACATCAATGAGATCCTTTCTTGGATGAAGGCTTTCACAGCTGAACCTAGCGTTGGCAATGAGGCCATGGGAGCGAAGCCAGTGATGAATACAGAGCCACCAGTTGGAGAGGTCGAGGCCACAGGACCTGTAGTGGAAGTAATTCTACTGGTCGAGGCCGTGAAAGTGGCCAGCATCAAACAGGCTCAAAATCTAGTGACCACCACTGAGACATCAGCAGAGACAAGTACTCTATTGGTTGAAGAAGCCTGACCCTTCGAGAACATCCAAGGGTCAGAGAAATAGTCTTCGACTGCCCTGAGAAGGAATTGACGAATAACGCTACTCCGAGTGGAAGCGTCTAGTCAGAGGTTGCCAAGATTCTAACCAACCCACCCAATTTTGAACTGGTAAATCAGTTGCAAAGAAATGAAAAGCAAGTGCCTTGGAATATGCACCAGGAAGATTCAACTTCAAGACCAAAAAGACCAGGTATGTAATAGTTATTGGAAAAATATTATTGTACCTTTGATCTTGCCATACCTTGAATATCTTAATTCTTCCCCCTCTTTTCTCTTGAAGTTCATCTGCTACGTCAGGTGCTGAATTTTTGGGTGCTTCTACTAAGGAAACATCCCGAGGAGAAGTGGTCGAGAAGGTCAATCCCACTCCACGACTTCACTTTCTGAAGATGAAGATAAGGGGAATGAGAAGTCGGTGGCAGCAACAGTCATCGAACCTAGTCTTGGGTCATTGCTGACTTCAACTAGAGGAGAAAGGCTACTGCCAATGAAAATCCCTTATGGTTCTAACACCATCGAGGGAAGAGATCATTGCAGCAGAGGCGAGGACCCAACATGTCCCTATGTCTACTGGAAAGGTTGTAATCAAGGAGGAGCAGGAGGGAACTCAGACCCCTCATTCCTTGGATGCCCAGTGGTCGAGAGCTCTTCATAATTAGGTGCTCTCCTCATCCAAAGGACATCCCTGATTGGGCCTACATCTTCAACAACCAGAAACTCGAAGAGCTCTTATGGAGGAAGGTGTTGGACCTTGAGTTAAAGACTGGATCCGAGGAGCTCTATTAAACATTTGCTAGTAAGGCGGTCTTGATAAGTACTCGAGACTACTCTTTACTTTTTTGATATGACCAAAACTTTTTTGAAACTTTTCTTGTTTCTTTAGCACATGGTGGAGGTGGTTGCCTTGGTCGAATAAGCGACCAGGCGATTTCTTGCTATCGAGGAGAGTCTCACCTCCGCTGACAAGTAGACAAGTGGTAAGTTACTTGGCTTTTACGTTTATTTTAAGGGTTCTATTTTCATGATTCCCCGAGTTCCTTTGCTGGTCGGGGGGCATAGTTAAAGTGCTCGAAGAGACCCTCCAGAAGAAAAGGGAGATGTTCGAGTCTTTAGCATCTAAGAATGAAAAACTCCTTCAAGATGTTGAGTAAAAAGACCTCAAACTAAGAAGTAAGAATCCTTTCAACTTTTACTTCATTCCCTTTTTGTTTTCCTACTTCTCTTCTTCCTTTCTTATCGAAAATTTATATCACTGGAGATATTTGAAGCTGAGGCAAAAGCTAAGGGTGTTGTCATTCGAGAATTGAAGGAGTTGTGCAAAATGAAAGACCAATCCATCGAGGATTGGAGAAACAAACCCAGAGACAACACTCTTAAGCACGGAGAGGATATTGAAGCACATGAGAAGACTAACCAAGGTAACTAATCGTGTCTCCAACCAGCTTCCTAGTTGTTGAAATGTCTTCTTGGATAATTTTGTTTACTCATGCAGAGCAAGCATTAAGACTTCAAAAACTTGAGAAAGCTCTTGGGGTGGAGGAGAAGAAGAGGATGACAATCCTTCTTCTCAACAACATGCTTACTAAGATGGGTGCTAAAACCTTGACCTCCTCAGAGGATCTGTTCAAGCAGGGACACTGCATCGGGAAGCAAGTTGAGAACCTGCAAGGCCTGCTAACTACTTCAAGGACCAGTCACGAGCAGATCATGAGGACTACTATCATGAATGGAGTTAGCTTTACTTGGAGACACTCAAAGCAATGAACCCTTATCTCGATCTTCTTTTGGTCGAAGCAGCGTTTGACTGCTTGGAAGAAGAGGTAGCAAAGTTCTTTGAAGAGGTAAAAACCTTTGGAAACAAGGCTATTGATGAGATGAAGGTTGGATCTCCATCAGATAGTGGCCAATCTGGAAGCTCCAATGAGTAGTTAGATTTCTCTAGATTAAATGTTAAACTTTGTAAATACTTACCTTTATTGTCGAGGAAGTTTATTTTGTCTATCTATGTTATTTGATAGATATGACTATTATTTTTTATCTCCCTAGCCCTTGACTGCTTTCTAGTAGAAAACTATACTAACTAAGAAGATGAAAGACATATTTCTTGCTTTCAACCAATTGACTTAGATAAAGTAGTGCTTTTGGTAACAAGGCTGCAAAAGGATTGAGTAGAACTAGAAAACTCTCATGATGGGCATAGCCAGAGTGAGAGATTTTGACTAGTCGTAGATGCCTTAGCCTCAACCAGAATAAGACATAGTTGTGGAATGGTTAGAGTACAAACACTACACAAAGCTTTTTGCATTTGTTAAAATAAGAACAAGATAACATGATAAACAAAAAAAATAAGTGGTGCTATTAGTACTCTTATCCGACCTGGTCGTAAATTAGTCAAGTGTGAAAAGTGCGAAGGAAAACTTCCGAAAAATGTATTATATCCCTTAGTTTCAATTAGTAGCAAAGATCGTAGGAAAAATGTCATAGCTAGAAAACTCCTTCCAGTAGGCGTGACCACATGCAGAGATGAGAGATTTCAATTAGGAGTTTTTATGTGTCTCAACTAGAATAAACAAGAGAAGAATAGAAAAAGAAGTAAGAAATGAAGCCTTTTAACCCCCGAGCTTGAAATGGTTATATAAGTTATCTATTTTTCACCATGTTTCCTTCCATAGAAATGTACAAATCTTCGTGAAGACCTTGGCTGGTAAGGTCACGATAAGAATCTGCATGGCTTTTATTGACAATGTCAAGGCCAAGATGTGATAAGATGAAAAGTCCCTGAGAAGGGGTTTGAGAGATGTGATCACACTCTAAGAACTAAGACAATATGGATAATGAAAGACCAAAATCAAAACAGGAAACTACCAACAGAAAACTTTATCAGAGAAAATCCAAATAATTTAAATGAACTTCGTTTGACATAAAAATAAAAGAAAGGTTTAGATATAGAATATACAAAGTTGATCGATATTCCAAGAGTTGGGAAGAATGCGCCCATCTTGCATGGCTAGTCGTACTGATGTAAGGTTGAGGAGACCGACTAGAGGGGGTGAATAGACGCTTTTAAAATCTCTTTGGCTAAAATCAAGTTTATATGCAAAAGTATAAATCAAATTGGTTTTGCCTAATTAAGATATAAACCATCTAGTCTTACTAAGTGCACAAAAATCCTAAGTTTATGTCAAGATTAGCAATTCTAGGGTGACAAACAAACAATACAATTCTAAGAATATAAATTGTAAGAATATAAATGAGCACAAGAAAGTAAACTACAATTGACACAATCTGTTTTTACCATGGTGTTTGGAGACTTGCCGGCCTCCCCTAGTTTACGTTGAGATAAACCTAAACGAATTAATCTGGCTCCACAAATTAAGACAAACACCTCAATTTCCACTAGTGCTAGCTCTTTCCCCTCCAGGTAGGTAACTTTAATCTTCACAACACGTCGGGCCTTCTCACAAGGTTCTTAAGAAGATCACCTGACCACGATGCCTCTAACGTCGTCTAGGAGTTGGCAACTTTCAAGAGTAACAAGTCAAGGCCCTTAATTGACTCTCACCAAATACAACACATGCACAAATGGATACTCAATCCACCTCTAGAAGCAACATATACAATTAGAGACTTCTCTCCTTGCTCATAAGATACAACACATGTATAATTGAAAGAGGAAACTGACACTAGCTCAAAAGATTAAAATAGGATGCCAAAGGATCAACAACCACATTCTCAACCGGTCATAAGGGGTATTTATACTCCACACCAAAAAACTAGTCGTTGGGACAAGATTTCAACAAAAATAGCTGCGAGTGGTACTATCGCCAAATAATGGCCAGCAGTGCCGCCCTCCTCTACAATGGCTAGAAAAATAGTTGTTATAGCCATTGTCGGTCCAATCGCCCACACAGGGTCCAGTCAGGCCGCACTAGATGGTTAGACCACCATATAGGCTGGTTGGACCACACAACCAAGAACCAGAAAATGGCTCTCTAGAAAAGGTACTAGTACACTGCCTGGTCATACCGCAAGGCCGATCAAAGCTCTCATGCAAGGCCAGTCATACCACTGGCCGGTTCAACCGTGCACACAGAGCCGATCATACTACCCTTACACAACACAGAGGGAAAACTTCCCAATGGAACAACTGTCAACATATTTTTGGTCATACCGATGTCCAATCAGACTAGCCAATACATGGTAGTCATACCGGACCATGGTCAGACCAGCCAACACAAAGCAGTCATACCGCTATGCAATTTTCAATAGGGATAAAGATGCATGTTCTTCAACAAATTTGCAAAACACGTTCGCAAATCATAATACCATGTAACCAAAGGTCAAAGCATAATTCACAACAAGTTGCAAAATACATTCGTACACTTTAGAATCATGACACTAGGTTTAGGGACACAGATTCAAATAGTTTGAAAATTACATTCACAAACCTAAGTCACATGCTACATAAATTATGCATGAGCTTTAACTATTTGCAAAACACATTCGCAAACATAAGCATCATGCCTCAAGCAGAAGGTACATGGACTTTCACAATTTATAAAACACATTTGCAAACTCTAGTTGCATGCTACATGGATTATGCATGAGTTTTCACAAATCTAAGCATCATACCACAGAAAGCTAGAGCAAGTGGGATTGGGCTATCAACACATGATGAGACTCAAGTCACTAGATAAGACCCCTCTTAATAGTACGATAACCTATACTAGCAATCCGATCTCCCAACCAAACACAAAGATTGGTAAAAGAGTAGGGAAATATCCATATCCTAAGCTAGTTATACCTTTGCCTTGCGCATCCTCTTGAAGCTTAATGACGAACATCTTTACTTTAAGTTTAAGTTCTTGTCTTGATGTGCATCAACACATAATGTAAACCACCACTTACCCTTCATCAACGTATGATAGTCTTCACTTGACTTGATAATCAACTTATGATCATCTTCTTTTTGGGATCTTGACTTGATGCTCATCAATTCATGATGATCATCTCTTTTTTCGAACCTTGATAAGGGTGTTTGATTCTTTTAGAGGTGATGAAGACAAGGGCGGCGTGTCTTCTTTCATTCGATTGACCTCGCTGGGTGCAAGGACTGGTGACCATGGGATGGAGGAGGATGACGAGGAGGCATCGTATTCCCTAGCATGGAGGCATGTGTCTATGTCAAGGTCGGCGTAGTCTGCCAAGTTAAACCAATTTTTCTCATCCCATGTCCCTACCATGATTGCATAGGCAATAATGATGAGACCAGGGAATGACAGAGACGTCGATTAGAACATTGAGAGGCTCGATGCTTCTTCCTTATGGACGGTGCCAGTTGTTAATAATTGAATCGTCGATATTATAAATAGTAGAGAAATCCAAACCTCACAGAAGGATGAACAAGGGGAATGAGATAATCTTTATTGCTATAATAATATTACAACTTGCTTTTAATAAGTGATCACATGAGAAAATGCTACTTGCCCTAATAGGAATAATCTTGTTGTTGTTCTCATTTGTCTTGTCTATTCGTTTGTTGTCCCTTTGTCTTACCTGGGTAAGGCTTAAATAACACTAGAGAAGTGTCAGTTGTTTGCATGAATAGGTGCCTTGTCGATTCTTTCCGTTCGCACGTGTGAGCAGCTGTTGGCGTGAGAGAAACCTGACAATAACTGTCAATCAGTTGTTGTCAGTAAGGGAGAGCCTTAGGAAACAACTGCATGGTGGTTGTTGTCAGAGACACAAAACTGAACGTAGAGCGATTGAGGGAGCGAGAGCATACTTGTTCTGCTCCTTAACCACACAAGATATCGACATAGGGGAGGCCCCCATGTCGGGTCATAGAGCTTCCAAGTAGTAGCTAGTCGGGTAGATGAACAATGATTCTCCAACTAGGGGGTACTCGGGATGTGTTATAACATAAACTATTATACCATTGGTCTAAGGGCTTTGATTACGTATTAAAGTGACTCTTTAATAGATTATTTAATCCCCGTCACTTCTTTTTCAAGAAAAAAACTAGAAAATGCTATACTGTTTGAACAATATAGCATCCTTTCTCTCGCTCTCTCCTGGCCGCCGCTCCATTGCATTCTCTCTCTCGCTCACTCTCGCTCTCTCGCCAATGGGTTCACCAGTCCCTACATGTAGAGGGAGGCCAGGGAGGTGGCGGTCCGGCGGTGGGTAGCGGTGGAGGGTGGTGGGCCGTGGAGGAAGGCACAACAAGGCGGCGTGCTGAATATTAGGTTGGACGGGGATAGCGGCGTGGTGAGGTAGCTAAGTTGCTGCCAACCATTGGTTTTAGAGGAGGGGAAGGCAAAGGAGGGGTACAGAGCTACGTCGGCATCGAAGAAGAAAGAGGGGGAAAGAGGAGCGACAAAGGAGGGGAGGGAGAGCTTGCATACCGAGGAAGTTGCATTGGCGCTAAAAGAGAGAGAAATAGAGAGAGAGAGAAGGAAGAGCTATGGGTGAGAGGAGGAGACTACCGTTGGGAGCTCCTCTCCTCGACGGTACAGGGTTTCTTCATTGCTGCTTTTTCTCAGCTAGATGAATCATGCCGTTTCCATCAACAAGGTTCAGTGGAGCCCAACCTAGAATCACATGCACTATAGCTACCAACCACCTCGCAAACCAATCAACCCGTCACAAATCTAAGTCCCGCTGGGCATGCTAGGCCATGTACAATGCAAAGACGCTTGGATAAATACTTAAAGAGAGATAAATAATACTATATCATAAAGTAGTTATACAAGAGCCACAATCTCCGATGCAAACAATATTATTTTTTACTGAAAGAATATTTTATCAAAGTGCTACCTAACCCGAAGCATTTTTTCTACGCTCGCGACTTGCTCCTAGCGTGGGACTCTTGTTAAGCTACAATGCTCGTTAAGCTACGACGCCAGGCAAAGTGACTAGTTAATTTACCCTAAGCGCCTAATTAAGGCCCTGCTCAAGCTTCCGACTTCTGACTTATTTTTTATTATTCCTAAATTTCGTCTTTTTCTGGCTTTTTTGAACTTTTTTACGGTTCTTTTTTAGTATTCGTTTGTATTGTTTTTGATGGGCTAATATGTTTTTTCATTTTTAATTTTTTAAATTTAGTTACGCCAAATAAACTACTATTAATTACATTATAATTTTAGCTAACTACTATAATTTCAAACATAAATCAGTTTATTTCAGTCTAAACGAGTGATGGGGCCTTACATTACGTACGTAAACACACAGAAAAGAGCCAATTACATAGCACAATTCCACGAATATTACGCCACGCAAACACACTGCCACCGGGGCCCTCTACACGGGGTCCCACCCGCAGCGGTCGCGCACCGTTCGAGCCGCCGAAAGAGATTCACCGCTATTCGCTAGCTACCCCGGGGACCTGGAAGCCGCCGCCGCCTCGTTTCTCGACTTTTTTTATTCTCTCCCCTCCTCCCCTTCCTCCTTCCCATCCCCTTCGTCAAATCCTCACGAACGCGAGAGCGCAGATAGCACCACCGGAAAGGCCCCAAACAAGCGCAAAAAAGCTCCAAATACCCGCGGCGATGGCGCTTTCTGACCGCTCCCGCGAATCGCTCCTCCCGAGCTTCCTCTACTCGACGGCCGCGCGGTCGTCTTTCGCCGGCGCCGCCCGTCTCCCCGCCTCGCCCGCTGCAGCCGGAGCCGCGGCGGCCGCCCCTGGTGGCGCGCCGTTCGCGATCCAGGCGCCCAAGGAGAAGATCGAGATGTACTCGCCGGCGTTCTACGCCGCCTGCACGGCCGGAGGCATCGCCAGCTGCGGGCTCACCCACATGGCCGTCACGCCGCTCGACCTCGTCAAGTGCAACATGCAGGTGAGGAGGTAGACTCGATCCAGCGGTTGGCTGGTGCCCAGCGCCCCTTACGGTTTCGGATCGGGGGCGGATTTGGTTAGATCCGGCGGCTTGTAGCCGAGTCTTACCGGTTAGGATAGTTGAATGTAATTTCTATAGATCCCTGATTCCTGTGTGCTAGTTGCAGTGCTTACTTATTGTCTGATGTTCCTCATCGATGAATCTATTATCGCTATGCAGTTGGAGTAATTTATTGAAGCATTGCTTTGGGATTAGATGCACACCCTTGAGTGTTGTATGATTAATTTGCAATTGTAGGTTCATGAATCTGTAGCTATCTGTCTGTTCATGCACGATCAGATTTATATGTGAAATTAAGTTAGTGACATGGTGTAATTTTGACCTTCGAGCCCCAACTCTTGAGTTTTCATACATGTTCACTTGTCTAGTAAATTTTCAAATCCTGGCCAACTGGCTGCATGATAGCCATGAATCCATTGAAGATTTTCTCTAGATTAATGTGGTATCATGATCGACATGGGTATCTGGTTCGTGTGGAACCATGGGTATCTATATACATTATATATATATAGATTTGTATTGTTTGATTGGTTAATCTGTATCTAATAGAAGTTATTTTTTTTGTTGAATTGTATATGTGATTGTTGACATGATTGTTTTGGCAAACTGTTCCAGATTGATCCAGCAAAATACAAGAGCATCACATCTGGGTTTGGAATACTGGCCAAGGAGCAAGGAGTTAGGGGCTTTTTCAGGGGATGGGTGCCCACCCTGCTTGGTTACAGTGCTCAGGGTGCTTGCAAGTTTGGATTCTATGAATTCTTTAAGAAGTACTACTCAGATATTGCAGGGCCTGAGTATGCTCAGAAATACAAGACCCTGATATACCTTGCTGGGTCTGCTTCTGCTGAGGTAATTGCTGATGTGGCTCTTTGCCCATTCGAAGCTGTGAAGGTCCGTGTGCAGACACAGCCTGGATTTGCTCGTGGGCTCAGCGATGGGCTCCCTAAGTTTGTTAAATCTGAGGGTGCCTTGGGGTAATTAAATCTTGCTATTTTCTTTAAATATGAAGTGATTTATATCTATCACCTTTCGGTAACAACATTTTCTTTCTTTTGTGATGTAACAACATTTTGTTTTCAAAATTGCAGGCTTTACAAGGGAATTGTCCCACTCTGGGGTCGTCAAATTCCTTGTAAGTAAATTTGATCTTGCCAACTTATTTATTTTGATTGACTGTCATGCTGTTCTTTTCTTACGATTGTATATTTTGGTGATTAGTCTGTTAGTGGTTCATTCTTTCTGTGGTTATTATTGTATGTTGTTTCCATACATCCTTAGAATGAGACTGTTGCTTCCGTCACTATAGTATTTACTATTTGCAGCCTAGTTAATGCCTAGTCAATGGTAGATGGGTTGGATTGATCTCCTATCCTTTGTCATTTCAAGTCCTGCATCTGATCATATGCGGATTATGATTCTCTTGGATTTGACAACTTTTGTCTTCTTTAAATTATCCTCTTCCTAAATCAAATCTAGTCGAAATCTCCCCCTCAAGTTTATATTGGTTACCCTCACATATTAGTTTCATCATGTACAGCACTATTCGTCCCATTTCAAACTTTATATGATGTAACACACTTGCCCTTGCAAGACTACTACTCTTTTATGACTTGCAAAAAAGATCACTCTATTTAGTACTTACTATTTTTTATGTGAGGTATCTTTTTTTTTGAAGGGAACGACCTTTTCAATATGTTATCCATATAGTTTTTGGGCTTGCTGAATTTATTTAATTGTGTCAAACTCACAATCAATGGTACAACTTTGGGAAAAACAGATTTCATGATTCCTGTGTGGTTTCAAATCTTAGCTTATGCCTGATTTGATTTATTGGATCCAGAACAACTGTATGATCCCACTGAATAGCGTAGCCACAGAAATACCTTCTTGGTTTCCACTTTCCAGCACAATTTGTTGTGTGCATCCAAAGATACAGAGATGCTGTTGTTTTGCTTTTCCATGCATGGATGCTATGCTTATCAAAAAGTGGTAATATCCCAGGAATAAATTCTTATCAATCTGTGTTAAGGGAGTTTAAAATTGATCGTTGTGGAGATGACCAACTTTTGTATAATTTTTTTTTTGAGCTAGATTTTTTGTGTTCATATTGTTCTTGAATTGCAAGAGTTATTGGCACGGTTCATGTATTCTCATTATAGTTATTTTCTGTATTGAATTACGGTCAATATGATTCAACTTGTTCCCCATAATATTGTATTAGCATCGCAATTATGTTTGTTTGGAATACTTCTAAAGCAAGTAAAAGTCTCCCTCTTTTCTTTGGAGATGAGAAAAGGCTCTATTGGTAACATTGTTACACTAGTTCAAAATATTGAAATCTGCAAGCTCAAGTCCCTCGTCTTTCCTTCCACACTAGATATGTGTGTTGGTCATGGACTTCGAAATGACTCGTGTTAATGTTTCTTGATGGTATAGAGATTTTAAACATTGTTTTACATAAAATTTAGGAGATGAACTTTTAATACCTACTTTTTAACTACATCACTAATTCTGCATCAATTTGGTATTTGCGTCAAATACTTTGAGCTTATATTAGCTGTTTTATTTATATTATATTGTTATTTGTATGCATTGTTTAATATTCTCATGATGCATTCAGATACGATGATGAAGTTTGCTTCCTTTGAGACCATTGTTGAACTTATCTACAAGCATGCTGTTCCTATCCCAAAGTCAGAGTGTAGCAAACATTTCCAATTGGGTATCAGCTTCGCTGGTGGTTATGTTGCTGGTGTCTTCTGTGCTGTTGTTTCTCACCCGGCTGATAACTTAGTCTCTTTCCTGAACAATGCCAAGGGTGCTACAGTGGGTGATGTAAGCTTATACTACTTATTGTCTCCTTAATATGCTCTGTTGTTATTTTGCTTTTTCAGTCTCGATGATAGGCTACTCGTTGCTATCATTTATGTATTTCTGCAGGCTGTTAAAAAGCTTGGCCTCTGGGGCCTTTTCACTCGTGGACTGCCCCTTCGTATTGTCATGATTGGTACCCTTACTGGGGCTCAGTGGGGCATTTATGATGCATTCAAAGTCATGGTTGGATTGTAAGTGTTTTTCTTTCTTATTTTCATTAGAACGACAATCAGCAGCCTTCAATTGAATAAAAAACTGATAATTCCTATGCAATTTGACAGGCCAACTACTGGTGGTGTGACGCCACAGCCAGCCCCTGCTGCAGAGGCTGCATTGAAAGCTGCCAGTGCCTGATTCTCCTATGAGGATAAGTAGGATGGATTTCTGAGTTTGGTCATTCTTCACGGATGACTGAGTCCAACTATCAATTTGTTTATAAGTTTTGGAGAGGATGACCACGATCATCTTTTGAATGAGAGGAACTTGTTAAACAGGCTTTTCAATGAGAGGAACTCGTTAAACAGGCGATAATAGAATTTTTTTGCCCAAGTTGATACATAATAAGTTTTAGGAACGCATGACTTGGGAGCACAGGTTTTGCTATCACCTGTACTGCCATTTATTTATATTACACTATCCTTCATATTTCTGAAGGTATACCCAAGTTTATGCTGTCAATTTTGTTAATTCATATTACACTATCCTTCATATTTCTGAAGGTATACCCCAATTTATGCTGACAATTTTGTGATATGCGTGATCATCCATGTGAATGATTAGAGAATTCAAGATTTCTCTTTCAATGTTATGAGTTGATTGTGTTTTTTCTTTGAATGTCATTCTGTTTCCCAGTATGAGTTGATTGTGCGATGCTGATTGTCGTTCATTAAAGCATCATTCGGTTGGGTAACTGTTTGCAAACTTGCCAATGTTGTCCTTGCTGTTTTATTGACAACTCTATATGTTTTGACTTAGGAGTAATTTTGCAAAACTATAGGTGTATGCGTGTGTATGTGAAGTCTTTTCCATACTCTCAGGGGTATATACTTTCACTTCTAATATATCACTTAAATGAATGTTTCATACCTTTTTATCACTTTTTGTGTACTTAAATATCAATTCTAAGATATTTCGTTGCAAGTTGGTTAAAAAATTTTGTTGGAGTTTTTTTTTATTTTTGTTATTTTCACTTTTCATATAAAAAAGTACATACATAAATTGTGTTATAAAAAGTGAACTATGATGAAATTTTTTATGGAACTCATTTTAGAGCATCTTATAATTATTATTAGAGTATGCTCAAATAGATAAAAATATATAATAACACTATTAAAGAGGTATATTACAAGTAGGAGTACGTACCCCCAGGAGTATAGAACTAGGGGTGGCAACGAGCCGAGCCAAGCCTGGCTTGGCTCGGCTCGTGAAAGCTTGGTAGAATCTCGGCTCAGCTAGGATATCAAGCTTTTTTGTGGGCTCGGCTCGGCTCGTGATGCGGCTTGAGCCAGTTCGAGCCAGCTCGCGAGCCAAAAACATTCAGAAGCAATCATTTCAGAAGCTATGGGATGAGGAGGCGCCGCCGCGAGAGGAGCACCAAAACCCTAGCGCTTCCCAGTCGGCTGTGGTCGAGGGAGTCGCCAAGTCGGGGCCTCGCCGTCGCCGCCTCGGGGAGTCGCCGAGTCGGGGCCTCCCCGTCGCCGCCTCGGGGAGTCGCCGATTCGGGGCCTCGCCGTCTCGGGGAGTCGGGGGAGACGGGGAGTCGGGGCCTCTCCGTCGCCGCCGCCTCGGGGAGTCACCGAGTCGGGGCCTCGCCGTCGCCGCCTCGGGGAGTCGGGGGAGACGGGGAGTCGGGGCCTCTCCGTCGCCGCCTCGGGGAGTCGCCGAGTCGGGGCCTCGCCGTCGCCGCCTCGGGGAGTCGCCGAGTCGGGGCCTCGCCGTCGCCGCCTCGGGGAGTCAGGGGAGACGGGGAGTCGGGGCCTCTCCGGCGACACATCTGGTGGCGGCGCCAAAGGCAAAGGAGGGACGAGGGACTGAGGGGAACCGGAAGAAGAGGGTGGAGGCGTGGAGTCGAGGCGGCGCGGCATAGGGGGGACCGGAGAGAGAGCCGCGACCCGCGAGGGAGAGGAAGCAGAGAGCCTGGAGAGAGGGAGGCGTTGAGGCGTCGGTGGAATAAGGGGAGGAGACTGGAGAGGAAGAGGCACTGGCGGCGGAAGGAAAAGGGGAAACGGGGGACGGGCCCACGGGGGGAGTCGGAACTCGGAAGAGTTGGGCGGGGGCCGAGCCAACCGAGCCGCTCGCGAGCTGGCTCGGGCTCGGCTCGTTTAGACCTCGAGTTTTTTTGCTGGCTCGGCTCGGCTCGTTTCATCCACGAGCCGAGCCAAGCCTCCACGAGCCCGAGCCGAGCCCGAGCTTTTTTGCCAGCCCTATATAGAACCAACCATTTTTCAGGAAGCCTTTTTTCTACTTCTGAGTTTAGTTACACCCATATTATCTTCCATCTATCTTGAGATACTCATTTGCCGATCGGGTTTGTGGGTGCAAGAACCAGTAGCAAACCCATACAATGAGGCATCTAGATTGGCTAATTACAGGATTTGTGGGTGCGTGCATGCATGGCTGTTACGAGTTTACTAGCGGGATTTGCGGATGGCCTGCATGGTTGTGCAAAACTTCAATTCGAAATTCATACATCTCCTAGATTTTAGGCAATTAGTTGGTGCATGGTTCATTTGGAAAGACGAACTTTGTTAAAGAAAGTAGTATACGCACGTTGGAGTATGAAACTTTTTTTCTTGCAAAGGAGTATGTGATTTTGTGCGATCATACTAGTTAGCATATATATGCCTTCCGTCGTATAGTATCGCTAGCAAGAATTGAGTGTATGGACCATGTTAGAATGACGTATTAGTACAACTGATATGCGAGGGAGTATGTCGTTTTTGGAAAAAATTAACGAGGGATTATGATCAATACCATTGTTCAAGTACATATTGTATACCACTTTTCAAGCATATATACCACTGTTCAAGTACTACTGATAAGCTTGGAGTATTTTTTTTCCTGATGCACTTGTGCATACACCTTTTTTCGTATGTGTAGGTACTCCTATTTCCATACATATAGATACTAGTTTTTTTTATTCAAGACAGTACTACGTTACTATATACGTATGTTCGGACTTGTTTTCTATACGTATATATACTCCCTTTTTAGAGATGTGAATGTGTATACTTCTTTAGATTACACATACTTTCTATTCTAAAAACAAATAGACTGAAACTTGTTATAGATGAACATTTGAAATCTGGAGATGAGTGAGTACTCCTTCAGTCATGCCGCACATTGTCGCGGAGATACTCCTCTAGCCACAACCTTGCCCGCGCCCTCAACCAGCCATGGTTGCACGTCGCCGCGGAGATACTCCTCCGATTACGGCCTCACCGCGGTAATGGCGCCGTGGTCGACGTGCCGTGGTCATGGCGCTGTGGTTGATGTGCCGTTGTCAAAGTGTCGTGGTCGTGGTGCCATGGTCGTGACGCCATTGTTGAAGAGTCATGGTCGTGGCACCATGATAGAAGAGTCGTGGTCAGAGCTACAGTGAACCGGTCATACTTAGCGGTGCCGAGGGGGCCAACCAGCCAAGGAGGAGCTCCAGGGTGATGGATCTGGCACCAGTGGTGGTGAGGGTGGCCGGATCTAGCACCGGGTGAAGCGAGGAGGATAGAGGACCCCTGGGCAACAGGGAGGTCGGATCTGGCGCCGAGGGTACCAGGGAGGAAGGAGGAGCTCAGGGGTGGGAGGGAGGAGCTCGGGGTGGTGGGGAGACCGGATTCGACTCCAAGGGTGCCAGGGAGGAGGGAGGAGCTCGGGGGGCAATGGGGAGGTCGGATCTGGCATCGAGGAGGGCAGGAGGGAGGAGCTTGGGGTGGTGGGGAGGTTGGATCTGGTGCCGAGGGCGCTGGAGAGGACGGGAGGGAGGAGCTCAGGGGCAACGGGGAGGCTAGATCTAGCACCGAGGAGACCAGTGAGGAGGGAGGAGCTCTAGGGCTGCAGGGATTGCCTCCGAGGAGACCGAGGAGGGGGAGGATGGAGGGGGCATTGGTCGGTTGAATTCAACATAAAATACAAAAATCTGGAAAATCTCTCGATGGATAATGAAACTCTCAAAGATACTCGTTGGCTGGCTTTAAAAATACTAATTAGATCGGGTCTTCCTCTCACTCGTGTCTTTCAACTTCGTTAGTATCTAACTGAAGCATGAATCTCAAATAGTCAGGAACGGTGAATGGACAGGGTGTAATTACACCCAAGAGTAATTAGTATTTTTTCCTATATGTGTGTATATATCTCGCAAAAATAACTTTCTTTACATGTTATGTCTACTTTCCAAGGATATCAGCTCCATTCTTTTCCATTTATGACTTATGATTTATTCCAAATAAACAAATTGGATGATTTCTTCATGATCTTTTCGAAGTGGTTTAGCGGAGCAGCCTTTTCGAAATGGCCCATTGTTATTCAATTCATTCATATAAGTGCCCGTGGTAGAGTTAAAAGCTACTAGCCACAACCATAAACCATCAATCGGAGCCAAAAAAGAATGCACCCATCTTCTTACATGTAGTGGAGTGGTAGACACACGTGGCTATGGGTTTTTTCTTGGTACGTGTCTCTGCAGATGAGAGTGGGGGACAAAGCTGTCACAACCCGTTTCATCTGATGAGAGTATAATATGTGAAAATTTTGTGCACAAGATATGTAATTTTGCAAAATAGTATTATGTATTTGTAGTTTTTTTATATTATATTTATAGTTTTGTGAAATTTACTCTTAATATTTTGGAGAGCCAAGTTACCCCTCGGAAGCGCGACGCATGGATTCGCTATTAAGTTGCAGAACCTTAGCTCCCCTCTTCTAGGAAGAACGAAACATACGAGGAAGACCTGATACCGGTCCAACCCATTTATTATTCACTAGTAGTGTGCCCGTGCTAACGCTACGGTAAAATATAAAATAAGATAAAATTTGTAAAAAATAAAACGAACAATCAGATTCATTAAGATTCACGTCTCATATATTGTATAACCAAATATTTTTGTCACATAATGAATGTCACATAACGACTGATCCTTTGAGGAGGCGACAACATCATTGGACTCACCCACCAACGACTTTCTCCATCCCCACATTGTTTAAACTTGAGGCTACGAAGAAAACAAACATTTTTGTCACATAAAGAAATATGAAACACAGTAAGGAAATAGGTGTTTGTGGACTATTTACTTACCACATCACCATGCTAGGATGTCTTTGTACACAATATTTTTGGTGCTCCCGGCCTTCGAGATTGTTCCGTGACGCCCGAGATGGAAAGAAAAACAAAACGCAAGAGTAATTTTAACAAAACATCATTGTTGTCAGGATTCAAATTCTATGAAGCATTTGGATGGGAAATATAACCGTCATGGCAAAGTTAATACCTGGACAAGACATACGCAAAACATTTAATTATACTACAATGGTATAACCTTTTTTATTCTACAACAGTATAACCGAAAAACCGCAGCAGCAAATCGGGAGTTCGGGACATTAGGCACACTCATGTTCCAAGGAAAAACACTGGGCTTCGGGATGATCATGTATTTATTACGGAGGCAGTTGGTTCCGGAAAGCCAAAGCCATCGGAGGGATCGCTTTCTAGGAGAAAATTTGTTCTAGTACAGAGAAACACATCCCATGTCTAATTAACATGTTGTGCCGTCGAAATTGGGTTAGGCTTTTCGCTAGTTCTCGCCCATTGCGGCTCTGTCCTGCTTCCTCAGCCTCTCACCTTCATGGCAAAGATAGTCCTGGAATTTCTCCTGCCAAGTGCCAACATGCAAGAAAGGATGGTTACAATCAACACGCAGTTAGCATGCAAACTAAACAAACAAAGGGTTGAGATGAGATGAGCACGTAAGTAATCTGACAAGCACAAAATACATGAATTGTCTAATCATCAGAGAGATTCACTTGAAAAGTAATCATTGCAATTTTTCATCCATTAACTGCAATAGTATACCATAGAAAGACTCACTTGAGGCAGTGTCTCAAAATAAAATTTTAGTTTCTCAAGAAGAAACGTGCATATCTAAGTCTACACTGATATAAACAAGATTAAGAATGAAATATAGAGCTTCAAAGTAAGGAACAAGTAGAATTAATATCTAACTGCTTCTCAAATATTGGATGATATAACAAATCAACAGGTCTACCACATGATTTTATTTTTTTAAAAAAAGGGAAACTTCAACAGTATTGATAGATAACTCAATTTTGTGCCCAACTATCAATTAAGCCCTCATAATTACACAATTATCAATATCAAAAGCAAGAGCTGGAAAACGAAATAATTTACATGGACAGTAACAAAAAAATGACACAAAACCATACCAAATTAGAAATAACCAAGATATATGTGCCATCTTACCTGACAACCTCTACAATGTAGAGTATTAAGATGCCTATGCTAACATGCAATGCATAGGCACTCAGCATTTCAACCAAAATAGACAACTACTAAAGTCCAAAACATATGTTTATTAACGATGGGATTATTACACATGGGCAAAGAGATCCATTCTGCTGGAAAGGGAGATATACCAGAAATTCCGCGGTCTCAAACATCTAAAATAGAGGGGAATCTAATCTGACAAACTACCAATAGCAACTTTGTCATGATAAGGCATGTATAGGCTGGCCACCTCTGTTGATATGGGCAATCTTCCATTCCTTACCCACTCAGCCAATCCATCACTATTCAAATCTATATACATCCTGATCGCCTGGTAACTTATCTGCTGAAGACTGATGACATCAAATGCCTTGAGGAAATCACCAGAAGGCATAAAAAGTTCCAGCCATCATCTGCGCATTTCGTGGTTACAAAACCTAGTACTATATCAATACGCTTGTTACAAGTACCACATCTATTGATCACTTTCCCAACAAAGATTTCCCAGCAATTCCTACCCAAGAAATCACGACTGCCCAAAGAAGTGGTTTCAAGAAATTAGCCAACAATCTCCTCATGTTTCGTCTCAGAGAGATTATCAACAAAAACTTGGCACATGCTTGGGGTGCACTTCTTGCTCATCTCTTCAAAGATAGCAACCACTTGATCTGCCTTCCCCACTTTGCAGAATCCCTTAACCAAGGTCTCATAAGTAGTGACATTTGGCTGATATCCTTGCTAAAATATGTCATCCCACATCCACCCAGTATCCCAAAACTCTCTGTTTACGTACAGCCCCAAAATAACCACGTTGTATGTCAGCAAGCTTGGCATGAACTCCCTCCAAAGCTCATCAAACAGCTTCTTTGTCTGCCGAACCATCCCTTTTTGCACACCAAAAAGATCACTGTGCTTGAGACCGTGTTGTTTGGTACCCTGTAGTGCATTATAATGTCTATTCTAACAATCAATTCATGATTTTTACATTCCATGAAAATAGGTGGCTACTCGATGTTCACTAACTTTGGCGTCATTACAAATGGGCAAACCAAGCCTTTTCCTATAATGGAAACCTTGCAGCCTCAAAAAGCTAAATAGAGGAGCATCTAATCTGACAAAATAATATACATGTAATGACTATTTCTGAACTTCAAATATTCAAACAGATACAAGCATGTAACAAAAGAACAATACCCGAGTATGAAGTATAAACTGAATGACATACGTGAACTATCAGCATTCACACATCTAATAGCTGTTCTTGGTTCTCAACGTCCAAATACTCTAGTTTGTAGTGCATTGTTAGTCTCCCATCAAATCACTGAACAAGGTCAGATTATAACCCAATCACCAGCATCAAATGTTCAAGTTGCACAACATAATCTAGTCTTGCATGGCGCATGACCTGAGGAGCCACTAAATTATCTACCCACTAAAAGAAAAATTCATTGATCTCTGTAAAATGAAGTGGTTACTCAACTTCACCAAAATATCTCAGATATCCAAAGAAAGAAAACATGGGTGGATCCATGTTATGTGGCAGGGGGTGGGTGCCGGGTCCACTTAAATTTGCCCCCGGAGGCGCAAGCCGAGTGCACCCACACGGCCACACCCATTTGGTTATACATGGTGCACCCTCGTTATTTTTGTTCTGTATCCGCCACTGGAAAAAAACAACAGATGGAAATGCAAAGATTGTACAGCACAATCTAGCCTTGCATACTACAATCCCTAAGAAAATAAGAAGTCACAATTCAAGAGCGCTAGAGACGCGCTAATGAGCTGGTCAGTGTACCAAGGACTTCTCAAACAACTAACAAATACTGCAGCGCTACGGCATGAGTTGAAATGAAACAATTCATTCTGCAAGACAGAAAGCGCAACAAAAATTATCCCAAATCAACAACACATGACCTCTCCAGAAGTCGAGAGACACTAATCACCCACATGAGTACATGACAACCCTCAACTACATCTGCCATAAACCAGCAGGCAGTTTCATGTCTCTGGTGGCCCTAAACTCAACAGAAAAATCGCATCCAGCAGGCAATAACGCCTTTTACAACCAAAATGTGCCCGCTAAATCTAGATTCCTAAATGGGGTCGGCACGTCAATCCCCACAGAGAGATGAACAGGCGGATCCATGCTTAGTACAACAAATCTAACAAGGACAAGCGCACGAGGCAAGCAACCAAACCAAACCAAAATATTACACACATACGAGACCGTAGGAAAAGAATACAGGATACATAAGTCCCTCACCTCCAACGCGGCGTTCTTCCGCTTCTCGTACAGCTTATCGGAGAGGTTGCGTAGCACGGCGCCCGGGATGATGGAGTGCGCGTCGGCGGCCATCGCCGGAGAAACCGCCCGGGAGATCCCCCCCCCCCGGCGCCGCCGCTGCCGCCGCTACAGCCTCCCGATCGCCGGCGATCGCCGCATTGGCCGCCCACCCCCAGCCCCACGGCTTGTCGATGGCGCCGCGTCCTCATCCTCCTCCGCTGCCACCGATGTATTCCACCACTTCATCCACCCCCACCAGCCGCCTCCGCCGCGAGGCCGTGGTCCGCGCGGAGGCAGCGCTCCTCCGGTGGCTTCAGCACCACCCCACCCCGGCGCCGGAGCCCATCTACCTCCTCGTCACCCTCAAGCGCCGTACAATATCATGAGTAGAGATGATAAGCATAATCAAGAGCCGTACAATATCATGAGTCATGACCCATTATCATGCGATATCATGATAATAAACTATGTACCATGTAGAGCTCTTTGATGATATCAACATAAACATAGGAAAAACTATTGCAAATAAGGTGTAAGGCCTACACATCAATGTATGGGGAGATTTTTAATTAATAGATTCTTGGTGTTTCTGTCTACCAGTGCCGTCACACAAGTACAACGCAAGGCCGCTGATTATGCATTTATTTTCCCATGTAATCCCATTCAGCACTTCAAGCAATGATATGCTGCCATAGAATGAGCTAAGCGAGTGTTTCTCAGAGTAACATAAAACTTGTAGCATGCATTAGACACTGAACTATAATTACAAGCTCAAAAGTGCTAAACTACAAGCTCAGGAGTGCTATTTAGATAGGCTGAAAGTCGTTTGATAATTGATAGTACAACGCATGAATGGTAACTATGGTATATTACCACCAGTTGGGCCTAGAGGCTAAATTACTATCAAGTTCCTGAACTTCTTACCAGAATGCAGAGCAGCTCTCAATCTTCAAATCAAATGTCTCTTTTTATTTTTGACAAAATTACTACTCAAGTAGCAACATGTTTGGAGCACAATTCTTATGTAACTATGATGACAAATATGTATCAGGATATACCTCCAATTCTGCAGCTGAACTGTACTTTGTCAGGTCCACACGACAAGAAAAGTTGTAACCGCCTACATCCCACAAGAAACAACAAGGAAGCAGCATGAGCACTGCCTTGCACACAGAAGCAGCCACTACACATAATTCAAGCTCCAGAACTATCCAACCCTACAAATTCAAAGAAATTAGCACCTACGATCACCACCATACATGCGTCAGGACACTCTAATCACTCTGCACTCTGAAACTATCCACTCCACAAATTCTTATGCATTCATCCTCCATCTAAGCGCCGCCATCGTCGTAGCACGTGAGGACTGTGTTCTTCAGTTTCTGCTGCTTGATGCATGGAGACGAGGAAGGGTCGGGTAGAGTTGGGGAAGAAGACGTTGGTGGAACCAAGGAAGGAGACGCTTTGGATGAAGTTTGGATTGGTAGATGGCACTGGTAAGTCATGGTGTAACGTACCTCTACTGAATCAGAGGAGTTGGTTCCCCACTCCACACTACACCCAGATCCCAAATCTCTCCCCATGCACAACTCGCACTAAGTTCCAAAGCTAAGCAACCTTTTATGTACAGCCCGAACTCATGCTTGAATCCACCAAACCCTAGATCATTCCCGACAGATTACTACCCCAAATTCCGCACCCAATTCACCACCGGAGCCCAAACAACGCCGAGATCGACCACCACCAAGCCCCGGTCGCCCCCAACACACGCAGACCCCTCCCAAACCACCCGGAAAAAAATCCAAAAAACAATCATCCCTCCCATGACGCGCAGGAACCTGCGTAGCAGAACCTACCACATATAATCTTCACCAAGACGAGAGAACCCGTGAATTCCGGGAGGGTTCAGGGGAGACGTACCTCGATCGGCTCGGCGCGGGGCGAGACGCGGCTTTCCACTCCTCGAGGCGGCGCTCGGCGTTCACGTGGCGGAGGCGGCGGCCGTTTATGTCGCGGCAGGCGTCGAAGTTGCTGGTCTTCTTCTGGCTGGGGTTGGAGGCAGCGCCACGGAGCAGGGAGCCGAACCCGCCCTTGCCGCTGCGGAGACGGAGGAGCGCGGACGCGGAGGGGAATTGTCCGTCGGGGGAGGAGGCGAGGACGGAGGAGGGCGAGATGCTAAGGCGGCCGGTGACGAGGCGGAGGGGACGCGGGAGAGCGCAGAGACGGCGTCGAGGAGCGCCGAGCCGGAGACGGTGGGCGTGGAGAAGCGGAGGCAGTGGGGTGCGGCCGTCGAGAGATCTACCTACGCCGTCGCCTTCCACGCGGGGCCGCTTGGCGTCCTCGCCGGCGCCGTTCGCCTCCGTGCCCGCCTCGAGCTTCCTCTTGTGATCTCCTTCGCCCTCGGCGGCCGCAGGGGGGCTCCTGCTGCGTGGCGGCGGCTGGGGGCTGCTTCTCGGGCGCTACCTCCGGAGGCGGCGCGGTTGCGTCGGGCTCCACCATGGGGACAAGGGGATTAGGGTTTGAGGGTTTTCGCCTCCGATTTTTATACGGTGCGGCGGGAGTGGAGGCGCGGGGGAGAGGCAGAGATGGGGGAGCGGCGGGAGTGGAGGCACGGGGGAGAGACGGAGATGGGTGAGCGGCGGCGCGGTGGAGGATGGAGGAGCGGAGGGGAGGCGCGGGGGAGAGTCGGAGATGGGGGAGCGGCGGCGCGGTGGAGGACGGGGGGAGCGGAGGGAGTGGCGGCGCGGGGGAGGACGGGGGGAGCGGCAGGAGTGGAGGCGCGGGGGAGAGGCGGAGATGGGGGAGCGGCGGGAGTGGAGGCGCGGGGGAGGAGGCGGCGGTGCGGGATGGCAGGGCAGGGGAGGAGGGGCAATGCGGGGTGGGGAGGGAAGGGGAAGGAGGCGGCGCGTGGGGAGGGAAGAGGAGGAAGGAGGAGGTGCCGGCGCATGGGGGCGGAAGAGGAGGTGGTGCGGGATGGGGAGGGAAGGAGGCCGCGGCGGCGGCGGGTGGGGAGGGAAGGGATTCATGGGAGGTTCAATGATGTGCATGATCCAAATGATTTTGGCCTTAGGATCTTCAATGAGTAAGAGAGAAAGGCTTGAGGAGAGATCCAGACCATTCATTTGTATGAAGTTGGATTATTTTGGTACACAAATCTGGGTGGACTTAGATTTGGCATGACTGTGGGGGTGGTTGAGGGGGTGGATGTAGTAAAGAAAATTTTGGTGTATTATAAAGTAGGGTAGATGAGCATAGGTGCAATTGAATGACTTTCTTCTTTCTTTTTTGCTAGAGAAATCAACCCACTCCCTTTTCTGCTACACCGTCTCCACAAGATGGACTTTTTCCGTGCTGGCACCCCGAAGCAGACAAGCAGCCAATAATAAGCTAGTGCCTCAAATAGCTTAAAAGTCGGTGGTTTTTTATTTTGCTGGAGGCTTTTCGCTGCAGTTATACTATATTGGTTGTTAGTTTTTCTAAGTTAAAAATAAAAATAATAATAAAGAGAAAAGAAAAACATTACTATATCTTTTAGGATAATACAAATGAATAAGGAGAAAAATAAAATCAAATAAAATCAAAAAAACCGAAATTAAAAAACCAACATATTCTAATAAATAACTTCTGACCTTCTTCTGACCTTCTTTCAAAATCAGAAGTTTAAACTGTTTAAAGAGGACATAAATGACCATCCACTTACTTACATGCTGCAGGCAAGTGAAGCTACTACTTAGAGCAAGTATAATAATGTTGACTAGGTCACCTCTAGCGAAATCCACGTCAACACAATCCTATGTGGAAGAGAGAGAAAAGAGGAGAGAGAGGCAAGCTGCCCCTCATGCAAGAGGTGACCTCTAGCACATCATACGAGGAGAGATAGGCAAGCTGCCCCTCATGCAAGAGGTGACCCCTGATATATTTATGCAAGTATTAAATGTTTGAGTGCTTTAGTAGAGGTAACCTCTACTCAACTTATTGTATTAGGTACCTCCACCATGAGCCACGTGTACTCTTTTTTGCTTATTTGGCTAGTCCTAGAGGTGGCAACCACTTCTTCTATTAAACTTGCTCTTAAGCACACCTACAGCCCCTCCATACAGGTGAAGTACCACCTAGCCATCACCCTAGCTAGTATAGCTAGTCCCTAGCAGAAGTCCATGCTATTTGCCGCGCGCGGTCCGTCCTACTCCACTGACTTGGACATGGCAATGGATATGATGAACCAAGAATAGCTCATGCACATCATCTCACAACTAGACAGCGCACTCACAAACTTGCCTTCGCCATCCACATTGTTAGAATTTAATCTTGTTTATTTTTTTGTGGTTTGCCGTGTCCGAGTCGATGAGTATTACGATGTTTGTGTCCAAGGTAAAATATATTGTTAGTTTTCGTATGTATACGAGACGAGGAGCCGAGTCTTAATCCGTTTCCGTGTGTGTTAGATATATATGAGGGTATAAGCAAGGGTAATGTATGAGTTAGGAGATAAGCCATCAAGAGCCAACAAAGCAAGTTCTCGTGAGAGAAATCAGACGCAATAGAGAAAAAGAAGAAAAGGCTACAAGTGGGCAGTAGATTTGAGAGAGAGAAGAAATAAAGAGAAGAAGAGAAAAACTATTGCGTGTGTTGTACAACTTTGTTTGTTTCGGTGTTTTTCGTGTCTCTCCAGCAAGGCACCAGGCGGGTGAATCACATGGAGACGAGCAGAGCGCAGCTTCGTGCTCGGGCGCATACGAGAGCTCGGGCGCATATGGGAGCTCGAGCATCACGTGAAGACAGAGACACTGCTCTAGCGTGGAATCAATAGAAGGCAGAGGCGTAGTTCTGCGCGGATCTGATCAGCGTTAGAGCGAAGGATCAGAAGAAAATTACAACAAGTGGTATCAGAGTATGAGTGGCAAGGCAAAGGCTCAGGGTGGGCTAATCCCCTTCAGTACCCTCTTCTGACAATCGACAACTACCCAGTGTGGGCAATAAAGATGAAGGTGAACATGCGTGCCCAGGGAGTCTGTGGCGCAGTCGATCCGAAGGGGAGGACAAGGAGGTGGACGACAAGGTAGATCAGGTGGCTTTGGCCCTCATCTACCAGGCGGTGCCAGATGCGATGATGCATCAGCTCATCGGCAAGGAGACGGCACGGGAAGCGTGGGAGGCACTTCAGACGATGCACGAAGGAGTTGATCGTATCAAGGAGGTGTGGCTCCAAAATTTACAGAGCGAGTTCGAGAATCTGAAGATGGAAGAGACCCAGTCGATGGACGAGTTCGTCGGCAAGCTGAATTCGTTGTATAATCAGATTAACTCTTTTGGCGACAAAATGGAGGAATATGTGGCGGTAAAGAAGTACCTGCGCGTGCTTCCGGAGAAGTGCATACCTGTTGTCACAACACTTATGTACTCCCTGATCTGGACAAGAAGAAGATAGAGGAGATCACCGGATCTCTCAAGGGGCATGAGGAGTTACTAAAGGGGTTTCAGTCGCGCAAGGAGCAAGGATCTCACAATGAGCAGGCGTTGCTAGTAAGGGGAAATCCAAGAGACGGTCGTGGCTCATCATACTACCGCAGGAGGTGGCGCGGTCGTGGTGGCCAGAGTGGTCGAGGTGGCAGGGGTGGCTGTGGAGACAAGGCTGGGCAAGGTGATGGTGAGAGATCCTATGATTTATCACATGTAAGTGCTTTGAATGTGGTGAATACAAGCACTACGCGATAAGATGCCGCAACAATAAAAAGTGCTTCAACTCTAACGAGTTTGGGCACTTTGCTTTCGATTGCAAGAGCAAGAAGAAGGACAGGGATATGAACCTTGCCAAAGACGAAGAAGATGATGACAGAGAGCTAGTACTTCTCTCCTCATATGTTGAAAAGGAGTCGATCATGGTGGAACTGAATGAGGAGAATGTAGTTCCAAAACTACGCATGAAGGAAGGAAACCATGATCAGGATCAATGGTATTTGGATAACGGAGCAAGCAATCATATGACGGGAGATCGCTCTATGTTCCACAAGCTCGACGAGAAGGTTTGGAGCAAGGTCAAGTTTGGCGACGGCTCCACGGTAGAGATAGAGGGCAAAGGGATGATGATGTTGCAATGCAAGAATGAAGATAAGAAGTTGAGAGGAATTTATTATATACTAAGTCTATGCAATAACATACTTAGTCTCGGGCAGATGACGGAGAGAGGGCGCAGAGTGGTGCTGCAAGATGAGTTCTTGTGAGTGTATGACAAGAACAGAGATTTGTTGATGAAGACGAAGAGATCTCCGAATCGGTTGTACAAGATTTCTTTGAAAATTTGTAAACAGGTTTGGGTGGAGAGAGGCATAGATAGACAAGGTGCAGAGGCAGCAGGAGGCAAGCCTGGTGCACAAGAAGTCGTAATGAGGAAGGAAACTGAGTCAGCAAGGAAGCAAGATGAGGCAGAAGACATGGTCGTAACGAGGAGTAACTCCGGAAGAGCTTGCAGCGAGCATGCAGTGGTCGTAGTGAGCGGCGCAAGAGGTGCGCATAGGCATGCAGACAACTCCGAATGAGCGCATGTAGGCGGAGAGAAACGGAGCAACGGTTCGGGTGGTCGGCACAGATCACATGCAGCAGGCATGGTCGTAGCGAGCATTGGCTCGGGAGGAGCTCTTACGCGTGCAGCAGAAGGAAGTCGGAGATGGATCCCGAGGCAGCGGGAGGAAGCACAGCGTGGAGGATAATGGTCAAAAGAAATGGCACACAACAGTGAGAAGAGGTGCTCATGGAGGAAGCAGGAGTAGGTGCTCCAGCCCAGGCAGGCATGCAAGGAAGAAACAACAGCAAGAGGGAAGGTCAACATGATCAAGAAGGAAAATCAAGATTAAGGAGGTGATTGTTAGAATTTAATCTTGTTTATTTTTTGTGGTTTGCCGTGTCCGAGTCTGTGAGTATTACGATGGCCGTGTCCAAGGTAAAGTATACTGTTAGTTTCCGTATGTATACAAGACAAGGAGCCGAGTCTTAGTCTGTTTTCGTGTTTATATATATATATATATATATATATATATATATATATATATATATATATATATATATATATATATATATATATATATATATATATATATATATATATATATATATATATATATATATATATATATAAAAGCAATGGTAATGTATGAGTTAGGAGGTAAGCCATCAAGAGCCAAGAGGGCAAGTTCTGTGAGAGAAATCAGACGCAATAGAGAAAAAGAAGAAAGGGCTGCAAGCGGGTAGCAGATTTGAGAGACAGAAGAAATAAAGAGAAGAAGAGAAAAACTATTGCGTGTGCTGTACAACTTTGTTTCGGTGTTTTTCGTGTCTCTCCAGCAAGGCACCAGGTGGGTGAATCACATGGAGACAAGAGCGGAGCGCAGCTTCATGCTCAGGCGCATATGAGAGCTCTGGCGCATGCGGGAGCTCGAGCATCACGTGAAGACAGAGACGCTGCTCTAACGTGGAGTCAATAGAAGGCAGAGACATAGTTTTACGCGGATCTGCTCAACATCAGAGCGAAGGATTAAAAGAAAATTACAACACACATCGTCATCAGCGTCGCCTCCGCAACAACAACCGGTTCCAGTTCCATCCAATCCATTGTACCGTACTACAACTATTCCTCCTCCGGCTCAGACAGGACACCGGCCACCGCCACTCTGGAGGACACGGCGTCGCCGGAAATGTTATACTCCGCGGCGGCGATGCATCAGCTGGCCAGCGTCGACGCGGATGCGGCGCGGCCCAGGCGGCGCAACGTGCTCGTGTCGAGCGAGCCGCAGAGCGTGGCGGCGAGGCTGCGGCGTGAGCGCGTGAGCCAGCGGATGCGCGCCCTGCAGAGGCTTGTGCCCGGCAGCGCGAGGCTGGACACGGCGTCCATGTTGGACGAGGCCATCCGCTACGTCAAGTTCCTCAAGAACCACGTCCAGTCGCTTGAGCAAGCCGTGGCCGCGTTGCACGGTTGCACCGGTGGCCGCGTCGACGTCGCCGGCGCGGGCGGCGACTTCTTCTACTCCTGGCCGTATCTTGCTTCGATGAGAGACGCACGTACGTGCACGTTGTTCATAGCTTGGGTCGACGTTGTCAGGTGCAAGAGTACGTGATCATAAATCCTTGTGACATATGACATTATGCAGTGGCGGAACCAGAATTTAGCTACGTCCCGGGCTGAACTCTAACAACCTAAAACCAACGCCAATTTGTACCCATACCACAATATAACAACAGTATAACGACAATTCGGCATTCTATCGTGCAAAAACCATACAATTCGGCATTTATCTCATATGCAGTCAGAAGTAGATAATTTCTCCGGTCAATCGTTCATCTAGTACTCCAGTAGACTATAGACAGTAGTAAATACTTATCTATCCGATTCCTAATCCCATAATAATAACAAATTAGAGTTTCTCAGTTTCAGTTGAAGACTTACGGGGCGGCAACGGGGAGGCCGGAGGCGGGGCGGCAACGGGGAGGCCGGAGGCGGAGCGGGCGGGAGGCGGGGGCGCGGGGCGGCGCCGGGAGGCGGGGCGGGCCGGGAAGATCCGAAGAGGGGAGGCGGGGCGGTCCGGGAAGATCCGGGATGGCGCGGGGAGGCCGGAGGCGGAGCGGGCCGGGAGGCAGGGGCGCGGGGCGGCGCCAGGAGGCAGGGGCGGGCCGGGAAGATCCGAAGAGGGGAGGCGGGGCGGGGCGGGAAGATCCGAGACGGCGCGGGGAGGCCGGAGGCGGAGCGGGCCGAGAGGCGGGGGTGCGGGGCGGCGCCGGGAGGCGGGGGCACGCGGCGGCGTCGGCGAGCTGGTGAGGCGACGAAGTGACGAACGGTGGCGTCGGCGCCGCTTTTTGGCTTCGGCCTTCTGCGCCTGGCTTTGGGAGTTCGGGAGTTAGGGTTCTAGCTCAAAGCAGCGCAGGCGAGGCCGCGAGGGCGAGGCCTTGCGCAGTTGCGCGTGATTCGTGAAGTGATGGGCTTGGGCCGAGCGAGCGCGTGATGGGCCGCCGGCGCGGAGACAGTAGGCTGATGGCCTGCGGGATGCTATGGGCTATTGGGCTACCTGGGCTGGATGCTAATAATATTATCCCGGGCTGGGCTACAAATACCTGGGCTATAAACTGTATTTTTTTCACGCCCTGGGCTGGAACCCATGTTGCCATGGGCCCAATTCCGCCCCTGACAGTATGCGATAAATCTGTCATGGGTAGAGCACGTATCTTATTCTTGGGATCGAGTGTGCAGCTTAGACAAACTCTTCGTATGTTCACTTACTTCCGGTCTGCATTACTCAAATGCATGCACTTAATTTACCTTTTCAACTTTTCGAATAACAAATCTACGAGTACCATACTACATATGTCTGTGGTTTGATCTTGTTAGCATAGGGTAGTCTCCAGAGCTAGATGGATGGATGATGTATGCCACCAGTAACGCTCAATGTAGGAACGTACAGTTTATCGCGCAAATAAACTTGAACGTTCTTGTCCATGTATGTCCGTTTTGAAACCAGGGCAGATGTGCAATGTACAGAGCCAATCATGCACTTGCAGGGGAGCCCACGAACCATGTGATGTGGATTGATGATGAACAGTGGTACCACGGGACCCTTGCATCCCTCATCGGATCACCTCATCACTGTTGAACAGGCACATTCTTCTACGTACGCGGCACCCTAGTAAAAAACACATTCTTTTATTGAAGAGATGGGAAAACACACACACACTGTTCGAGTCTACGGTTCTGCCTGAACCTTGTTTCAGCAGGGAGTAGGATCAACCAAGCGTTGAAGGTATCATCGTGACTACGGACGGGACGTGTTTTGAACACGGTTCTGATAATCGGCGGATTATAGAAAATATTAGTTTTACCGGTCCCTTGGGTAAAAATACAAACCGGATCCAAAATTTTTGTTTTGCATGAATTTTATCAAATTTTGAAGAAATATTTGCTAAAATTTGTTTCAAAATTTTCGGCCGATATTTTCAACCAATTATTGGCCAATTGTCGGTGATTTTCGACTGAAACTAGTTTAAAATTAAATTTTATTTGAAATTTTGGGTCTAAAATGTTCAGATAATCGGTTTTTTCGATCTTAACGGTCATGGGTAAAATTTTGCTTCCAAAAATTTAAACCCTGGTTCTGAACCATGCAACGAATCAATTGACACTTCAAATTCCACATGGCAAACCAAAAACGTTGGCTCGATCAGTGTGACTTTTTTAGTACACGTCACATTTTAAGAGGAACAGAATCAGAATCAGACACACGCTTCATAGTGAATCCAATGGCCAGGAAAATCGTTTACACTTTGAAAAATTAAGCAACTTCCTAACCGACATATTAACCAATTAAAGCTAGCTTGCATGATTCGAGGATTGCTTGTACGTGCAGTACAAGGCTGCATTTTGTCCCATGCTGAAGAACCATGTGAGAAGATCTATGATAATGTTATGATGAACCATTGTAAGTTTGGTAAAGTGGTTGTTTAATTTTACAAAGATTGTATTTTGTCTGAATAGTTTTCTGAGATTTCCAGGAAAACGGTAGTACCGCAGCGTGATGTCGGTCATACCGTTGAGCGGTAGTTCTGATTTTTACTTAACGGTAGCTATTTTCTAGAAAGGTCCAACTGTGAGGTGCAAAGTGCGGTAGTGCTGGCTTGTGATGGGCAGTAGTATCGGCCGAGGTAGAAATTCAGGGATTTTGGAAAATTAGGTCATGTATTGTGCTGGGTTGACCTATGGGTACATTAATATTGCATGAACTATGTTTTGACTAACATGAGTCAAGTTGTGAAAAATTTATGTCTAAAAACGATTTCTTTGTCTTTGAATGTGTAAAGTCATTTAGAGTCAACTATGGTCAATGACAAGAATTGAAGCTACACTCATAGAGAAGCCGAGACCCAGAATGATCAAAAATACCGGATGAGATGGTGAGCTCAAGCATGGCACGAGAAAGACAGAAAATGTTAAAGGGAAATTCGAACGGCGGGTGTGCACTATGTGGTTTGGTCGGTCCAAGTGAGGCGTGGTTCGGTGGAACTAAAATAGGAGAAACTTACCAACGCTTGGCAAACTAGTGATGTACCTACACATGGCAAGCATAACGATTGCTTGCAATGGAAGATGAAAACAGGGTCAAGAAAGTGTATTTTGGTAGTTTAGCCAAAATACCGTAAACTATTTTGGATCAAAACTATGGCACTTGAGCTGCGCTTGAGAGAACGGTTTAAGTCAAGGAGAAACTGGTTTGATCAAGAGGAATTAAGGCTAAGCACTTAGCGAATTCAAACTTAGGTGCTTTGAAAAATATATATAAGTAAACATGTGTGAGTAAAACCCATGTGTATAGGGGTTATCGAATTTCCACTATTATGCTAAGTGGATAGTATCAACTAAGAGTTAGATGTGGCTAGTTAGCTCATCTATTTAAAAGGTTGGGATGTAGTCTTGTGGTTAACCATGCAACCTACCTCTCTTGTGCTCTCTTGTCTTATAGTTAGGGTTTGAGAGTTGAGTGCCTAATGTGCACTTTGTCCTCTAAGATAGAGTGGCTGTAAAACTTTCCTCCTCAAACAGTAATATAATTAAAATTTGATCATTTCCATAGTTATCTCTTGTTTTGATTGATTTGCTCTTAGTTTTGTTGTTTTTTCTGTCCTCTCATCCTTTCTTGATCTTGCTGTGCTAAAAACGTATAAGAGATGGAGATACCTTTGGAAATTATTTTCCACTCATCTAGGCACTTTGGTAACAAGTTCATCAAGAAACTCAGTTTTTGCAGTTTTTGATCTTCCAAGTGATTTCTTTGATGTTCTTACTTGCTGTGACATGTGAGAACATATCCAAAGCCATCTTGGCTATCATCTACTCACGAGTAAGTATTGATAATCAATTTTGGTTTTTGATCAATTTTGGTGTAATATATCTTTAAACTAAAAAAGGTCTCAACTTTGGTAATGATTTTCAACAATCGTTTATTAGAATTGGTTTTGCTATTACACAGTCGGCTGAAATTTCTTTATCTCTTAGTCACCTGAAGTTTGCAGTGTACTAATTCCCATCACCTGAAGTTGCACTCTCAGTCACCTAAAGTTACAGTATAAAAAAGTGATTGAAGATAAAGGGAAAAACAGTCGCCTGTGCAATAGTCACTCCCTATTGGAATAGATTCGTGATATTCTAGAGAAGATTCCTACAAATTTTCATGTCATTAGATCTATAGATCAAAAGTTTCATCATTTTTATTTTTTGAAAATGCGATGATTTACTGTAACAGCGATACTACTGGGCACCGTAGCGGTAATATTGATTTTACTGTAGCAAGCGGTACCACCGAAATTACTATTCCTTCGTCGAATTTTCGGCTTCTTGATTTGCTAGGTTGTGTGTTAGTTTTTTATTGTAATTTTTTTAACTTTATAGCTATTAAAGTGAAAGATTAATGAATACTAGGAGAAAATTTTAAGACATCATTCATCCTTTGTTGCCATCTTCGATTTTACACATGCACAGCACCGCCCTGTCACAGACACATTGTCAACAGCAGTAGGAGTACATTTCAAAGTATCTCTTGGGCTTGAGCTCTGATCCTCTGATTATGCACACGATGCACCCCTCCTAAGACCAAACGACACAGGAATGTATGCACGATTGCATCAAGAGGTCATCATCTTTCCCTCTCTATTGCGCCCGTCTTAAAGTTGGCTTCTGCAGCATTCCGTTCAGCATTCGCATGGCCGTGTCCTTTGTGCAAAGTTCAGGTATCGACCTACCTGCACTGGCGGAGCTACAGGGTGGTCCGGGTGGTCCGCGGACCACCCTGCGCTCGGCCCATACAAGGCCTATAGATATAGGAAAATTCGGATCTTCAGCAGCCAAACATCGAATACGTGGGAGCGTCCGCGGCCTTTCGCGAATACGCATTGTGCGACCCTTCGTATTTCTCTGTGCGGCTGGCCTGCGCCCCTTCGTATCCCTTGCTGTGTTGTGCTTCATAGAATACGAATACGATTATACGAACGATAGCGGCGGCGGCGGGCCGGCGGCAGGCCGGCACCGGGCGACGAGCAGCAGCACACGTGAGTTCTCTGCAGGTACGTCTCAAAAGTCAAAATCTTCATCCAATTAGCCTGCTCGTTTAGTCATGTTTCCTTTTTTTCTCCCAATCTCTCCCTAGAGCTAGAGACTAAGCAAATAAGCCCTAACTCGAGCAGAACGCATCAGCTATTGCTGGTGGCCACCAGCCGGTGATCAGCGACAGCGATCCACCATCAGGCATCAGACGTTCACATGCCGCAAGTCACAAGGTACACAAAATCTTATTTTATTCTGTGTCATTAGATTATATTATTGGAATGCACAGTCGCATTGGACCATTTAATTTTAATTGTATGTCCTTTTCTTCTTAATTGCATTTTGTAATTCATATACTTGTGTACCGACATGTTAAGTTTATAGCGGTTAAAAAAAATTTAGATAATAGACCAACATAGCTACAAATCTTGGCTACGCCACTTCCTACCTGCCTGTGCGGCTGTGCTGTATATCACCTTTGCATGATTTGTAGCTCGTGTGGGCTCTGCATTTGCCAAGCAATCTCGTGATAACGACATAACCGCGTACTACAACATGTCCTGCATTTGTTCTTCCCGTGTACGTTCTTTTAGCAGCACGTTGTGCGTGCATCTGTCTTGTCTAGTGCTGCATGGCCACTGCATACGCTTATTCCAACGAGTAACTTTTGCCTCGTCAGCAAATTATGGCGTGTCTGTTTAGTGTATCAAGGGCTATGCCTAGTTTTGTTGTACCTAATCTAACATGTATTATTACACTTTATTAAATTGATGAGCACGAGTGCTAAATACAGGATTCGAACACCGATGGGCTTGGCGCACGTCGTCTGCCCAAGCCAACTGGGCTACGCTCTCCGTGTATCTAACCTTGTCAAAGTTAGGCACGAACCAAAGCCCCTAGAGCGCCATCAAAGCACTGTGTTGCATCTTTTCTAGCCTGGCCCATGGGCTATAACGAGGCCTAACCGGCTCGACAGGTATATACATATGAGCCATTAGTCATCCTAAATGATCCATCAGGCTTATAATCTCACGATCCGCCTGGCGAATCTAGATATATTTTTCAAACTTGCTACTAATAAGTCGGCTGAAATTTTCTCTAAAATAAGTCGCCTTTTTAGCTGCTGAATCTTACGTCGCGATTCTTGCTCCGATGGGGTCATGGTATGCGCGGGACGATGGGTCCGAGTAGTCCATTTATTCGAGTTCCTGCTCTAATTGGTTTAAGCTTTTGTTTTCGATAGTGATTGTTGGTTTTTGACTAAAATTGTATTGTAACAACTGTTAGTTTTGTCTAGATTATTCAATTAAAAAATAAAATAGAATGAGAAAAAATAAAATAAAAAATAACGTTATATCATCACAGACAATACAAAAGAATAATGAGAAAAAAGTAAAAAAAACCGAAGCCAATTGAAGCAGCCCCTTTGGTGGCGCGAGGGAAGTTGCTGGTTGGGTTGGGTTGGGTTGGAGGGGGCGAGTGGTACCGACATTACCCTTAGGCCTTAGCACTCGCAGCTAGGTTGGATGGACGGGTGGTGATAGTGTGGTTTGTTACAGGTGGTAGTGAAGGTTAGGTTTTGTTGGAATAGTCATATATCGGTTGTGGGAAAAGGCAGAGCACGATTTATAAGGATGAGGTTATACTCACTTATCAGGCTAATCTTTTAGAGAAAGATGGCCCATGCCTCTAAGATTGTTGCTCTGCTAGTTGAGCTTACGGGTATAACGGCCCAACTACCTACGGTCGGACCGTTGGTTTAATAGATCTAGGGTTGGACACTAGTTTAGCGGACCGATGATGTTGACGCTGCACAACATTAGGGATGGTGATGGCGAGTGGTTTATGTACAAAGGGAAAGAGAGGCCCTTAGATCCTGATCTAATGTTGGGAAAAAATGACTTGACTTACAAGAAAAAATCAATCACCTTACCCCGAATTTTTCTCAGACCTTACGAAGTGCATCACAGCGCGGATAATCTTCTCCTTGATCTACCGATCGAAGTGCCTGACTTGGCAGGTCAAGCTGGTCAAGTGACTGTAATCTCCCTTTCACACCTGAATCATCATCTACCGTGTACTGCGCCTGCGTGCGTTTGGCCGACCATTATTGCGCTACTCCCACATATCGCATTGCCGGCCGGTTGCAAAAGCCTTCGCTTTTTCGCGTTGCCTATGTATCTTCCCATCGCCTTCGGTGGTAGGAGCCCAGGAGCGCACGCGAAAACGAGCACTGGAAATCGGAACCTGCACCGTGCGTAGCTCGCACGTAGCCACCACCACCCGACCCTTCCCTTCCAACGATACAGCAAGATTCCATTACCACCAGACATTACATGCTGCTTAATTTTACACTGTTGCACAACTTGCAAGCATAGGTGTTATGGTTACTGACCAAATAGCATATGAGAGAACTAGTTAGAGAGAGCCAACGGCAGGAGAGAGAGTGTGTGTGCTTGTGTAAAATGAGTGGATCTCCCCCTCTTATATCTCTCTTGGAGTTTATATACATGAATGGGGTAGGATGGGACCCTTAATAATTACAAAAAGTGAGGGTATATGGTACATTCATTTATATTACTGGCCCTATTACATATTGGCCAGTTGCAAGGTCCAGTCACGGGGATTGAACCACCCCTACAACAGTACTCCCTCGACAACAAGCGCTGAGGTCCTGATGGGCGAGTTGACGTGAACAATTGGCCCAGACTGGCTCTGCCCCCCGTCCCTCGGCAGTAAGCACGCGGGTGCCAATAGACGAGTTGATGCAGCTGGTAGCTCCCAATCTTCCGGGGTATGGAAGCTGACGCACGTGGTCCGTCCCCCGCCCTTCGGACTTAGGGTCGACGAAGTTGGCAGAGAGACGAAGTTGGTCATGACTTCGTCCGACCACATCATGTCGTAGACGCTTCATCCGACCGCCTTGCGGTCGGGAGTTCGTTTGGCGTGTGCGTCAACTTCGTCTCTCCGCCAACTTCGTCGACCCTAAGTCTGAAGGGTGGGGGACGGACCACGCGCGTCAGCTTCCATACCCCGGGGATTGGGAGCTACTAGTTGCATCAACTCGTCCATTGGCACATACGTGCTTACTGCCGGGGGATGGGGGGTGTGGCTAGCTTGGGCCAATTGTTCATGTCCGCTCGCTCATCGGGACCTCTGCGCTTCCTGTCGAGATAGTACTATTGTAGGAGTGGTCCAACCCCTGTGACTGGACCTTACAGCTGGCCCAATATGTAATAGGCCCAGTAGTATAGAGGAATGTACCAATATACCCTCACCTTTTATAATTATTAAGGGGTAGGATATAAATTTTCCATCTTACCCTATTCATATATATAAACCCCTAAGAGAGGTATGAGAGGGGGAAATCCATTCATTTCGTACACGAGCACTCTGGCCTATCGTTGGCTCTCTCTAGTTAGTCCTCTCATATACTGTTTAGTCAGTAGCCACAACAATAGAGCTTTCTCGAATCATATCCTCCAGCTTTGCCTCTAGAGTGTAGATTATTCCAATTGCCAGGCGAGATTGAAATACTAGCTTCGTTTTTATCTGGTGCTCCAACTAGTTTTTAACTGAAATTATATTGTGCCGGCTATTAGTTTTTTTCGAGAAAAAAATGAGAAAATAGAAAAAAATTAAAATAACTATTATATCGTTACGGACAATGTAAATAAATAAAAGGAAAAAACAAAAAAAAAGCCAAAATAAATTAAAATTAGAGGCTAATATATTTTAGGTGTCTTCTAAGTTAAATAAGCCAAAAAACTAAAAAAACTAGAAGCCGAACATGTTTGGAGCGAGGCCTAAATCCCAATCCTGACGTGGGAAGCCAAACTAGTCATTGAGCAGGAGCCCTGTGTCGTGTGAATGTCTGTATTTTGGTCGCTATCTAGTGGCTGCAAGTGCATGCATGCGTTTGGAAAGTGCCCGGAACCGTCCGTGCAGCTGACCTGGTCGTGACTGCTCGCACATTGGTTAGAAGTCTGTCCGTTTGCTTTTGAGAAAGTGGCCAATGTACTAACCTTGGAAGCATCAGCTGTAGCCTAAAGTCGGACGATCAAAGCTCATATAATATTCATAAAAAAGATAGAGCTAGTTTAAAAATCGATTCAAAAATAATTAGTTCAGTTTGGAGCTTAGGCTTAGACTACTTTTACCCCTGATTGGGACCAATGGGATAGGTTAACACGTTGAAGAAGAGGCGTACAAATGCCAAGGGGAAAAGGTCCATGCGCACGCACGCGCTGACCAAGTCCACTTGTGCCCAAAGCCATTTTTAACAACATTTTGTCGCAAAATTACCACGAAATTACCACAAAATTACAAAGACAATGGTTTTCAGAACGCCTGCTGATAGATACTAGGTAGATGTATAGGCCCCCACATTTTCTCACGAGTTTCGCTAGTCCATCGTTAGTTTCTATTGTTAATTCATACGCGAAAAGTTCCTGGGCATAATGAAAAATACATGTGCATATGCAGATTAATTGAGTCTCCATTTAACGTGTTTTCTTGTGTAGATCGATTGTGCGAAAACCATAGACCTAACAAACGAACAACCGCATGATTAAGCAACCAGAAGAAACCCTTTTTTTCTTACCGACCAAGACTGCTGCTTTCTTTTTTGCGTACGTGCGAAGAACACGGATTCGATCGCGCGTGAGGCGGAAGGGGTATCTGGTTCCTTTTCCAACACCAATACATTAGCAGCAGCTAGTAACTTACCGTATAGCCCTAGCTAATCCATAGTTTACAACGACTGATGACCGTTTACTGATGACCGTTTACTAATCAATCCTCCTATATATACACCTCGTGCTTAGACACCTTGTGCTAGCTCTTCTCTTGCTCTTGTTTATCGTTAAGCCTAATTAATTAGCTTGCTCTTATTGAGAGAGATCGATCGATCGGCATGGACGGCCGGGATGACTTCTTCAGCGACTTCATGGTGCTGCGGCCGGACAAGGGCGGCCTGCGCAGCCTCCTTCACCTCCTGTGCTCCTGCCACGTCGCCGACAACGACGCCGTCGACTGCCCCATCGGCACGGAGGTCGCCCAGCGGTGGCGCCGGTGGGTCATCTTCGTCTCCCTCGTCGCGCAGATGCTGCTGCTGCGGGTGAAGAGGCCCATGGCCGCACTCGGGAGGGCCATTGAGTACTGGATGAACCTCCTCACGGACAATGGCGGCGGCGTGCTCATGCTTATCAGGAATGCTATGCAAGGTACTAATACTAAATGGGATTTAGCGTTAGCATGCATGGTTTTATGGTAGAATTAGCCGTACATCAAAATATATAGCATGAACAAATTTTGTGAACGTATTAATCAATCTTTTGAAAGGTGAAATTAACAAAAATGTTCGTGCAGTTTTGCGTTTGGTTTCCAGCTTAGAATTTCTGGAGAAGTAGCTTTCTTGTCTTGCATACCAATGTTGGAAACTAGTCCTTTTTGTTGGGGAAACTTATACTCCTATTTGTAAAATGGGGAAAAAAAGAGAGAGAGAAAACATTCTAACCAACACCAACCTTTTTAAAATTTTGGAGACTCAGCGCCAAATAATGTTTATCGCGTAGTTTCAAAAGAATAGAAGTATGGGCGCTAGCTAGCTAACCTAGCTAACAAAATGAATGAAATAAAGAAAAAAGAACGCCAATGACCGAAATTAGATGGTCCTTTACTCTTCTCTTATTTATAAAAGATAAAAGTAAGCAAACTTCAATACTATATGAAACCAATGTGTAACATGGTCGTCGTTTCAAAAATACAAATAATAATTGTGATTATTTACATTTTCAGTTCAGAAAACACGTGTTAAATTTTTTTAAAAGGGATGGCTATGCAATTATCAGGTAACTACTAAAATTAATCTTAAAAGGACCTGATTTTAAAAGTTTATCTCGTTTGGAGGGCAGTGCTGCTGCTGCTGCAAGATCAGCAATGTAGCCCTATGTTTATTCTAAGGAAAGTGGGTTTAATAATGAAAAAACAGTAGATGATTATTTATGCTTGTTACGCTACTGCACAAGTCATAAAAAATAATTTGGAGAGTAGACATTCCGGCGTAATCGCAGTCACATAGCTGGATTAGAGATACTATCTAACTTTTTCAGCTCAGGATTTAGTATTCATATGCATTGCTGGTGAACATGGGAAGAGCTCAATCAAGTCATTCCTTTCTTCTCCAGATAAGGGCATTGGTAGTTTCTTAAACAACATGTTAAGTTGGCTCTCTTAATGCTTTAAGCAACTAAGTTGAATATTGTCATTTGCTTTGTTTGCTTCCTGTTGTGGACACCAGTTGCAATAATCATCCCCGTAATGCACGCCTTATCATTTTCAATTAGTTTGGTTTTAGTTTAGAAACAGAAGTCAAGCACAAAGCCATTAAAGAAAACGAGCAAGGTTGCCGTGTAGACTTTGATTACATGAAATGATCAGTGAGATGGTTAGCATTCTCGTTTCGGTTACCTTTGAATTTGTTCAACATAGCTGTTTCAAAGTTTGCACTGTTCATTTCATTTGGACCATTGTGGAAAGCTCCTAGTGTTTGATGTATAACCATGTGGATGTTGACAGTCAAACAAATTCCACGTTTACCACGAGAAGTCGAAGAGTTCTGAAAAAACAGATCTGTATAATATGTACATGCATGCATGAGTGCATGTTTCAAAATTACCACCTCAAGTACAGATGTACAACGATGCATGACTCTGTTTTCCGAACAAGTACGATCGATAATGACATTGGTTTTTCAAAGAAGAACAGTACTGAAACAGCTACAATTCCTACCGTACGTTGGTGCAGGCAAAGTAAGAACTCCAGACAGAAAATCTCCCAACTACCGATCGTTCATCGGAATTATCGACACCAGAATCGAACTGGACAAGAAGATCAAGACAGGGGATAGCAATTACCACGCAGCTCTCGGTATCATGGCCGCGAAACTAGCCTACGAGAACGAACTCGTCATCAAAAGCGTCGTCGAAAACCATTGGCAGGTGAAGAGCTGTGCTAGTAAAATTCTTGCAACATGTTCAAAAGAGAGCATAATGTCCATGTAGTTAACCTGTCTCATGTTCCTAATTCTGCAGATGAAATTCTTGGAGTTCTTCAACTGTTGGAATGGTAAGATCAGGACATGTAAATTATGATCAGTACATAGTTGCATGACACAATTAATGCATGTCGTACACGTTTGTTGCCGTTCAATTAATGCGTTCTTCTTCTTTTCCTCAGAATTCCGAGGTGACTACACGACCCAGGTCTTCATGTTCTCCGACAAACCGGCCGACGCCGACCTCGCCGTGGTCGCGTTCCGCGGCACGGAGCCGTTTGACGCGGAGCAGTGGTGCACGGACGTGGACCTCTCGTGGTACGAGATCCCGAGGGTGGGCAAGATCCACGGCGGTTTCATGAAGGCGCTCGGGCTGCAGAAGAACATCGGCTGGCCGGCGGAGGTCGAGCAGAAGCCGGGGAGCAAGAAGCGGTTCGCCTACTACGCCGTCCGCGAGAAGCTGAGGAAGTTCTTGGCAGAGAACCCGCGCGCCAGGTTCGTGGTCACCGGCCACAGCCTCGGCGGCGCCCTCGCCGTGCTGTTCCCGACCATCTTAGCGGTGCATGAAGAATACGCCTTGCTGAGCAGGGTGGAGGGCGTGTACACGTACGGGCAGCCCCGCGTCGGGGACGAGCAGCTCGGGAAGTTTATGGAGGAGTACCTGGAGAAGCCGAGGAGGAAGTACTTCCGGTTCGTGTACTGCAACGACATCGTGCCGAGGGTGCCGTACGACGACTCTGCCCTCCTGTTCAAGCACTTCGGGCTGTGCCTCTACTTCGACAGCTTCTACAGAGGACAGGTCAGATCGATATACACTCAGATGTGCCAATCACTTTAGTTTCAGACATGCTTGGTGCTGATCGTATACTCGTACTCGTATGTTAACGTTGAGCATGCATGCAGGCGATGGAGGAGGAGCCGAACAAGAACTACTTCTCGCCGCTGTTCCTGGTGCCCAAGTACGTGAATGCGGCGTGGGAGCTCGTCCGGGGCTTTCTGATCGGCTACGCGGACGGGCCGGAGTACGCGGAGGGGTGGGCGATGAGGATCGCCAGGGCGGTCGGGCTGGTGTTCCCCGGCCTGCCACCGCACGCGCCGCCGGACTACGTGAACGCCACCAGGCTCGGGGCCGCGTCGCTCGAGCTAGTTCTCCGTGACTAATAGAGTCCGTTTATCAATTAGCGCCGGTGAAAAATTCATTGAAACTATTACTGGGACAGAATTAACGTGCATATCAATGATATATATATAGAGAGAGAGAGAGTAAAAATATTGAGTGCTATTAGGTGCCCGGACTCCTCAATCGTGAGCCCTCCGATTGCGCACGCACAATCAACCGGAGAAAAGTTGATTAACGGGTTGGGAGATGCTAGACCCGTTGCTTGAGCAAATTAGGAATCTCCGTTACTCGGTCTCGACTCTTTCCCCAAATCGCGCATTCCCCGGTCTCGCCTCTTTCCCCAAATTGCGCGCGACTGCTTCACCGGAGGACAGGTCCGCCGTTCTCAACACCGAGTCTCGTCCATGTAGAGGAGGCGATGGCCGACAGTGGCGCCCCGGGACACCCCTCTCAAAGCTCGTCACTTTCCCTCTCCCTCTCTCTGATAGAGTCTCACAAGCCTAGGAAGCCAAGAAGAGAAGAAGCTGCTGCAGCGAAGGAAGGAAGCGAGCGAGCGAGAGATGGAGCTGGAGGAGCAGGCCTTCTTGGAGAAGCTCTTGTCCCTGAGGAGGGACGCGTGGGAGTGCAATGCCATGGGGGACTTCTTCTCCCCGGCCTGCGCCGACATGGATTGCTTCCAAGAACACCACCAAACCACTGTCAGTGTACTCCCTACCTTCACGGCCACCTACGAGCAGCCGGCGGCGCCTGGGTTCGACTGCCTCAGCGAAGTCTACGGGAACGCGGCGTTCAGCCCCAATGCCGGCGCCGGCGACTACGGCAGCGAGATGGGGTTTCTTGATGTCATTCAGCCCAAGGTGCCCCTGGTGGAGGGAGGCCTTGGAGTCTGCAAGGTGGAGCCCGGGCTGTTGGAGGGTGGCGGCGGGTTCAACGCCGGCGCCGTGCCGCCGCCGCTGCCGGCGTCGAAGAAGAAGAGGGTGGAGGGCATGCCGTCCAAGAACCTGATGGCCGAGCGCCGCCGCCGCAAGCGCCTCAACGACCGCCTCTCCATGCTCCATTCCGTCGTGCCCAAGATCAGCAAGGTACTAGGTCCAAACACTTCTTTTTTTACAAGATTAATGTTAGCCCAGAAAAAAACTCACGCAAATAAACACGATCAAACGCGTCTGCACGCCACAAGAAACGTAGAGGAGACGAGACAAGTCTGACAACTCTTACGCACGGGAGCTCTTTTATTACTGCTGAACTGCTACTGCTCAGATTGGTTTACAGTCCATCACCTATTTATAGCAATGGGATAGCACAGACTTGGCCGAACTGCTGATCGGATATCCTGTAACCAACGCTAAACAAAACAGCCTAAACATAGCTATTTGGATCCTATTTCTACGGCACAACTGATCTCATGACTCGGCACCACCAAACGTGCGCCACTCATTTTGCTGCATGCAACTAAGTCAAGATTTAGACTAACAATCTCCCCCCCCTAATCTTGACTTGCTAAACTTCAAATAAACATGCTAAAAAAACTTCATCCCTTAATCTTATTGTTTAGAGCAGCGCTGGTTCTTCGTCGGCATCTGCCTCAATGAGATATGCCCGCGCTTTCTCCCTCTTGTTGGGCTTCCGGCATTCTGAAGCAAAGTGTCCATAATCGTTACAATTAAAACACCTTACTTTTGCCTTGTCAATCCCTCGGTATCGACGTCCACCGCCGCCACCAGAACCACCTGAGGAGCCTTCACCTTCACGCTTCGATGATCGGGTCTCCCACTCTGCGCGCATCAGGAGCAAGTGCTCCTCGTCTCCGTCGTTGTTACCGTAGCGACGTTCTCCCTCTTCCTGCGTCTTCAAGCGCCCGATTAGCTCTTCAATCGACATATTTTTTATGTCACCGAATTGCTCAATCGTGGTGACGACGAGAGAGAACTTCTTAGGCACTGCACGAAGAAACTTCCGCACGATGTAGGCCTCTTCCATCTTTTCGCCTAGACCTCGAATCTTGCTGACGATTGTCGTCAACCTCATCGCGAAGTCATCGATCTGTTCGGTGTCCCTCATGCGCAAGTTCTCAAACTTGCTTTTGAGGTTTTGTACACGCGCCTCCTTGACGCGATCGGCACCGAGATGCATTACCTTCAAGGTGTTCCAGGCCTCCTTTGCGGTCTCCTTCTCAGCTAGGAGCAGCAGCACGTCTTCCGGCACCGCGAGAAAGATTGCCGCGAGTGCCATTTGATCTTGCCGCTCGTTCACCTCTTCATCTACAATTGCGTTCCACACGCCTTGAGCGCGCATGAACACCTTCATCTTCACGGCCCATGTCGTGTAGTTGCTCCTCGTGAGCATGGGATACGGGAGGGAGATGACGTGAGGTATTAATTAGCACATTTAGACTAACAATTAATTACTTGCAAGAACAATAATCTTAGCACAATGGGGTATTAATTGGAGATGACGTGCCAATGTGTTGTTGGTTCTGGAAACTAGATGGACAGGACATCGATTCTTGGGGACACGATCGACTACATGAAGGAGCTGCTGGAGAGGATCAGGCAGCTGCAGGAGGAGATGGAGCAGCAGCAGACGCGGGGCGCGCTCAGCGTGTTCCGGGAGCTCAACCCCAACGAGATGCTCGCCAGGAACACCCCCAAGGTAAAGAAGGCCATTGCTACTAGCTATAAAATTGAAATGTTGCGGCGAGCGTGTCTTCATAGGGAGCGTGAGAAGGTTGAGGCCTTTTAGCAATCCATATCCCAATCGTAACGGCGTATGCTGCTGAGATGAAGAAGCTCCCTCTTAACAAAGCTCGGAGCCTTTCTAATGATCGATCCTTCATTGCAACATCATTTTGTCATCTAACCAATGTATTAAACATGTTCACAATATTTTTACAGGATTATATGGACACTTTCAGAATGGAGATTTTGATGGACATACTTACCTTGGAATCAAATCTATCGTCACCACCTGATTTCGTCAAAGAATTATTGAAGCAGTGCAGTGATCATTGAGAAGCTACTGAACGATGCTTTGAAAATAAGAATATTTTGTTCTATTACAAGACTATTTTTTGCTTGATACTTTCTGGATTGTAATAATGCTATGCGTCAATACATCACATTTGGCTGGATGTAAAACTTTATTGATGTCATACATACATTATACTTTTTCAATACAAAAATTGTGATGACTTCATACTCATGCTATTGTTTTTTAAGCACGTCTTTCATAATTTAAATGTTGTAATTACTACTATGTGCATCTGATCCATCATATATCTTTCATCACATACATTTTCTGTACTGCTTTATGCTAGAAAGTTACTTATCATATCTATCCATCCCTAACGAGTATGTCCAGTTTGTATCATCTATTTCGTTTAGTTTCTTTTGTTATCTGGTAAGCTGGTCCAATATACGAAATAATACGTTTACCGACGACTACCGAGCTGTACATGGATGCGATGCACGTTCTTGATTTGGAGTTATGGACTGTGCATTTGGGCTGTTCCAGCCATGGACTCTCCAGCGAATCGCCAAATGTTTCTTCGCTGATTTGGGCTCAAATAAAGGCAAAAGGGATGTTAGTATGCTTTCACTTTTATTTGTAAAATCACGTACAAAATCAATACTCTAAATGTATATACAAAATAATACTTGTCAATACTCGTGGTTTTTAACGTGCCGTTCGTCTCCATCAGCCATTTAATATAATATTTGTTGTCCGATTCTGCTAAAAACCACACACAAGATTTTCAACTACATCCCTAACATGACGTACAAATTCGCCGCTCTAAATCAATTTTTGTGACGTATAGAAAAATAATGGAATTCAACACACGTGTTTTTCTGATGCCATTCGTCTCCATCAATCATTTTAAGTTAACAATTGTTGACCGATTCAGCTAAAAAAATCACATAAGCTTTCCACCTATAACCCTAACATCACATAAGCATTTAATGTAGCATATATTTTTTCCGATTGGACTACAGATTCTCATATTAGATAAGTAGGTATGTGAATTGACTACGTTGTGTAAAAGAAGGAATAATTTAGATGTATGGGATATGGCCTTTAATTTCTACATATACTACTATAAATGCTTTGTATCCGTCAAGAATCATATTTTTCCATTGCTTTCCGTTTGAGGCTGGATATATATTCATATGTTATTTTCTTTTTGGACTCTTTTTCTACCATTGCACGGCAATTCATATGTTATGTTGCTTAACTTTTTAAGATAACATGCCATTCCCGTTTTCTAACGCATTCATCTCCATGACAAATTCAACAAGAATTTGGCCTCAAATGATACGATAATTTCACATAATATTTTCGCCATTACTGCTAACATTATGTACAAATTCACCGCTTTAAATTAGTTCGTGCAACGTACAAAAATTATTGGAAGTCAACACACACGTTAGTAGTCCGATTCAATCAATAAATTCAAGAGGACATTTTGATGTCCGATTATTTTGATAAATTCACACAACATATAAACAGAAACCCCTATCATGACGTACAAATTCGACACTCTAAATCATTCCCTTTTTCATATAAAAAATGGAAGTCAACACATGCAGTTTTTCCTACGCATCCATGTCTAGCTACAATTCAATGAACATTTGTTGCTTGAATTAGATGAAAACTCCAAATAAGATTTTTACAATAAGCGCTCACATGGCGTAAAAATTCGATGCTCTAAATCATTACATGTGGCTTATAGAAAATATTGTAAGCAAACATACCTGTCTTTTCTGTGCCGTTTGTGTACTACAACCATTTAAGTTAGCTTTTGTTGTCTGATTGAGATGAAAAAACACATAAGTTTGTCACCTTAAATGCTTACAACACGTGCGAATTCGCCACTCTAAATCGTTCCGTGCGACATCTAAAAATTAATGGAAATAATGCAAGTCAACATACTCTTTATTTAAAAGCCTTTCGTATGCATCATCCATTTAATAAAGCATTTTGTTGTCCAATTGAGTTGACAAATTCACAAAAGATTCTCCCCTTACCTGCTAACATCTCGTATAAATTCGCCGCTCACAATCTTTTTGTGCGTTGAATAAAAAATAATGAAAGTCAACACAGTTTTTATTATTCCGTCATAAGACCACTTAAATTTTTTTTCTGGGTATAATACTCCATTTGATCACAATGATTCATCATATGTTACAAGTAATGATATTTCGCATGCACCATACTATATTAAATTTATACGTACAAACGATCATAATTTAAATGCCGTACGGTTTTGCATACATACTCCATGTACTCCATGTTAATTAACACATGGCCAATACACATACCTACTCTACGGTAATGGCAGGAAATCTATATATGGCACCAAATGATCTTAACACATAAATATTTTCACGTTACTCCAAAAGGTTCTACACACATACTTCAAAATGATATTCCGGTTTGCACTAATCAATCAGCCGTTTCAATCGCTACGGAAGGAATGTATTGGCTAATGGGTATACTACGGTTTATGGCAATTAATAATCCGATTTGCATGCATTCAATTAGGAGTTTGAATAGTACGGCAAGCAGTATAGGCTAATGGGTATACCCGTTAAAATCTTACCTACTACAAAATAGCACATCTCAATTTGATCGAACGGTTTATAGGTTAGGTGCCTGGACTCCTAGGACTCCCATTTCGCATATATATATATATATATATATATATATATATATATATATATATATATATATATATATATATATATATATATATATATATATATATATATATATATATATATATATATATATATATATATATATATATATATATAGGCAAAATAACAGGGGCACCATGGTGCCCAAGCTCCATAATTAAAACTTTCCATCCATGATTAATACTTTCCATCTATGATTGATTCCTTTCCAAATTGATGCATTTTCGAATTAATGAATCTTAATAGGTTTACCTGATATATTGCACCTGCACGCATCTAAAAGCAATCTAACGACAGAGAGGCTTGGTGCCCAGGCACCATGGTGCCCCATTTCAATGTCCTATACACACACACACACAACTGATAATGTTCAAGGCCGACCATTCGTTTTAGAGGCCTAGAAAATCACATAATAATCCTTAAGTAAGCACATAAAAATTAAATTCCTAGAAATTCTCACATTAATTATGAGAAAAATATAATATTTATACCACTTATTTCAGTGGGGCTAAATTATAACAGTGCAGATTAATCGTATGTAGATATTACAACAACTACAATTATATAACAAATATAATTATATTTTCCGAAAGCACTAGAGTTATATAAATCAATACATTGCAATATCTAGCCACTCAATTATATAGATAATTCCCCTAGTTATTACTAAAAATCGATGAGAGATGTTTTCGAGTTGCAAAGAAAAAAAGAAATAGCTATAAATTCTTACAAAAAAAAACATCCCACCCTTAATTCCATGAACCCTTATTATATTTAACAAATCAGAAGCTCCCACATCAAAGGAGTCCCCTACGCACAAAAAAGAAAAACATCGGTGTCTTAATCTGTGGATCCTTATCATAGTTAACAAATTAGAACCATTACATTAGATGCCTCGAGTCCCCAACATCCGGTCTCTCTCTCCATCCATTGGAATTTGGAAAACCCAATACACGTGTCAGAATTAAACACAAAAGCCATATCTATCTCTTCTTTGGAAACCCAATACACGTACAAGAGTCGAAACTCAAAATACGGTTTAATCGGTTCGGTATATACGGTATATACAGTAAATACGGTATTTGTAGTTCGGTAATATACGGATTTTTAGAAGTACGGTTCGGTATCGGTAAATCCCAATTTATTTCGGCGCGATATCGATAAATACCATATTTACCAAAGTTGATACGAATTGCAAACGATATAACGACTAGCGAGACGAAGCACCAAAGCCGAAGCGCAACTGCTAAAAAAAGAAAGCAAAAAAAACAAGAAAGAAAGAAACATCATCACTCATAGGGCTGTGCAATGCAACTGTGCTAAGAAAAAAAGAATATTAATGTTTCACTTCACTTAGAAAAGAAGAAATTAACGCTAGCTTCACTCATCAGGCGATTGCATCATCACTTCTGCGAGGCCCAACGTAAAGCAAAAAAAAAAAAGAAAGAATGGATGGCAATTTGCACTCATGTCTCATGGGCCTTTATTTCTTTCAAAACCTGGCGCACGGCCGCAGCACATTTGCACTCATGGCCTCATGGGCCCAGACAATTGCACAGCCTGCTACCAAAGAACAGCAGTCAGCAGAGCAGCAAGATCGGTATTTTCGGTTTTTAGCAGATTTTTCCCGAAAAAAACGAATGCCAAAAAACCCCAAAATTTAAAAACCGAACCGAATATCAAAAACCGGTCAAACTAGCAGTATATAGAATGTATTTATAGAAATGATACTTTTACTGTCCGATGGACGGGCGACAGCGCGGGAGAGATGACATGTGGCGAGGCCTGCCGCCCCGTCGACAGATAGCAGGCAACCTACCGCCCGGGCAGGGGACGGCAGGTGATTAAGCTGGTTTAATTACATGCTCTAATTTTTTCTATTTAGTGTTTGTTTGAATTTTTAAATATACCAAATAAGCTCAAAAAATTATGAAAATTTATGTACATTCTTCCGACACAACATACTTCACAGTGTAATTTTTGAGTAATTTTATCCATTGTTAATGCTGCTCAAATATTCATACAATTTTGATATTTGTACGAGTTTTTAAATATAGCAAAAGAGCTCCAAAATTACAAAATTTTATGTGAAGCCTCCCGACATAGTCATAGTTTTTGTGGATTTTTTTGGAAATTTTATATGATCCAAATTTACCACATTTATTCGGGTAAATTTAATCATGAATTTAACGATGCTCAGGCATCTTTTCAAGTGCCTGACCTCTGTGCTTCGCGCATGTTCAGCTAATCATGCTATATTTTCTTTCCTACTATGTGGTTCACACAGTTATCACACTGTGTGTGTCGTGTCCCTTCACACGCTCTCTCGTTCGAACTAATGTCATTATGTCCGTGTCATCCCCCCTTGCCCGCTCCCTCGTTTGGACATTTGTAGTGTTACCATGCCGTCCCCCCTCACCCGAAGTACTGCTTATGACAATGGGTCCTCAATGTAGGTGGTGCTCCCTCTAGACGGTAGGTTACTACCGCAAGTCGTACATCGGTGAGTCAAATTCCTTCTGACTAATGTGTACACTTTGTATGTCTTGCTATGTAACGTTGATTATTCTGAAAATGCAGATACTCAAGGGTTGGTTGGCATGGTACGAATTGGCGGGCACTACAGCAATAGTGGACGATGGCATGGACGGATAGGGCGCACCTCGATGTTGTCATGGAGCAGCGTCCATACGATGTTCAGATGTACGATGAGTACCTAGAGTGGTACGTACCCCGGTCACATAACAGACTCACCATTCGTCCACCAAATTGCCCCAAGTAGATCACGCACGAGGAAAGTCTGCAATGCTCGATCAATCCCCACAACGCTTCGCGGCGGCATGATAGTATAAGACAGTTCAAATTTCTTATCATTCCATTCAAGAAATTTATACTGGTCATTAATGAACCTGTTTCGTATGTTATTTCAGCTTTGCAGGCGCAGCAGATCATAAGGACGTCTAAGGCCACCATCACCAGCCCGGAGACACCATCAGCCCTTCAGAATACTATAAAGTACATCCTAAAGCAGGCCAAAAAAATAGTGCACAATCTAAGCTACGGCCGTTCCACGGATCACACTGTGCACATAAGCCACCCAGTGGGGGCACCGTACTTACCCGCTAGGTCATTGCAACCTAGCGAGTTCGGCCGGCCATCGCAATCTACCGAGTCTACCTGGCGTCGTAGTACTAGTCACCGATCATCTGTGCGACGTGCCGATGAGGAGGTAACTTACGTACAAACCTATATTTTGTTTTCCTATTAGGCCTTGCGTTCTACTAACATCATGGTGTTCTCCCGCCGTAGGTCCGTCATCGAGATGCATCACTTTTGACGTCTGTACCACTCCCTGTTCTTCATATTTGCTGCACATTCGGGAAGTATGAGATTCACATTGTACATCCGGAATATTTATTGTGACTAATATAGTTTCATCATGTAGACTCCAATTCAACATGGGGGTGACGACAAGTCCACCGATGATGACACGGGCCTCCCATATGCTTCCAGAGAGCAATACACGGTGCTAGGATTTGCAGCATAAGCAGGGCAGAGCTCAACGTTCACAGCTACCTGGGGTTTGGACACTTCGGTGGGCAGAGCTTCTCCGGCTTCGCTGCCACATCGTACGGTCAAGACGAGAGCTCCTTCGCACCACGAGGGGGATTTCTAGAGTTCTTCATTCACGACATTATTATGGGTGGCTTGCAGTTCGGCATGTCTCAGATGGAGGACTTTAACCCTTACTGGACCCAGCCTACTGTACCTAAGCCTACTGGACCATCACCGGCCACTGAGCAAATAGAACGGTCTTCATACCTCCTCCGACTCGAGACGCAACCTCCGGACCGACTGATGTATCCCACGGGACATGCTCGTGCTCAACGAAAGATAATGCCACGTACGGGGAGGCAAATGCGGCGAGGAGGTAGCAGTGGCTCAGATGGGTGAACCATATTATATCCAGTGTGATGCATTTTTTACTACTATAATTACTTTTACTTGTACAAATATTCCTAATGTATAAAATTGTAAAAAATCAAGAAATATTCGTAAATTTATGATTAAATTAACTTGAATAAACGTGGAAATTTTAGATCATATAAAATTCGCAAAAAATTATACAATAATTATGGCTATGTTGGATGGCTTCACATAAATTTCGTAATTTTTAGAGCTCTTTTGCTATATGCAAAAACTCGTACAATTATCAAAATTTTGTGAATTTTTTAGCAACATTTACAGTGAATAAAATTACCCAAAAATTATAATGTGAAGTACGTTGTGTTAGAATATTGTACATAAATTTTTGTAATTTTTTAAGTGTATTTGATATATTTAAAAATTTAAATAAACACTAAACAAAAAAATTAGGGCAGGTAATTAAGCTGGATAATCAATCAGTTTAATTACCTGCCGTCCCCAATCGGTTTTCTTCTGGAATAAAGTTAACACTGCTAGAATATGGAACTTTGGAGGGCCAACTTGCAAGTGCCAATACTGCGGTACACTCTTCTGGTATGAAGAAAGGACTCGATGTCAAGGGAGAGGAACACCATCTTTTGGTATATGCTATAAACAGGGCAAAGTTGACATACCACTTTTTTAAAAAAAATCACCGGCTTAGCTTACAAAAATGTTAAGCAAAGACAAAGACAAGAGGTTGGAAAACTTCATGAATAATATCAGAGTATACAACTCCATGCTCGCCTTCACGTCGATGTGAGGAAACATTGATAGAGAAATAAACAATAGAAGTGGATCTTATATCTAAAGCTATTAAAGCAGGGGGAAACGCCGCGCAGGCGCAAGGCCACGTCGCCCCGCATCCCTCCCTCGGCCGGCGCGTGTCGGCGCATTTTGCGTACGGCCGGGGAGGTATTTTCCCTAACTTTTTCAAAAATTACGTAAAGGTCCTTTTTCCTCGCAAAAAGGTCCCTGCCAGTTTTTTTCACAAAAAAAATTTTTGATAGCGCCCCGCGGGTTTCCAGAATTACGTATAGGTCCTTATTTACTTACGTACAGGTCATTACAAGTCCTCGGTTTTTTACAAAAAAAACCCCTTTGGTTTTTTCGAAATTACGCACGTGTCCTCGATTTTTTTTTTACGAAGCCCCTGCGAATTATCGTCTCTTTTGCTTTGGTCCACACGGTAGCTAGCGCGACGTGCGCCGCGCTTATGCAGCTAGTTTTCCATATGGATGGCCAGAACAACCATCATATAGCAACTCTACTACATGAAGAATACGACAAAGCCCACTAGGCGCAATTATACATCTATGACACATCGTTTAGATATACAATGTTACCTCACCCAACACGTCTCCCTTTGCATCATGCGAATAAAGAAAAAGAGAATAAAAATTAAGGATTAGTCATTAAAAAGAAACAAAGAGAGAGAAGGCCACACGGTGGTCTTGATCCCATTATTTTATATGCAAATGACATGAACTTTAAGCTTAGAAACTGGTCCTATCCGGCCGGTACAATTCCTAATTCCATATATTTACCGTGTTAGTCTCATAATCAATAGCTAGTACACACATAATATATCATTACATCACATCCATACGCAAGTAAATAAATCAAAGTAGAACATAATATTAAGCGGTTTAACATAGGCCTATATGACCAAGTTTTACACAAATAGGCCGATTGGCCAAATAGTTCACATAAAAGAGTACTTATAGCGAAAATAAATGATAAGTAAAAAGGGCCCTTGTGGTATGCCATAAACTCATGGGCAACCGACTAGATTAACACCCTACTATTTGGCATCCTCATCACTAAATCTCGCGGCATAAAAGTAGTCAACCAAGGGATATTCTTCCTCTTGTTGTGATAGTGTTCAACAAACAATTATCAATACAGAATTGTACTCCGCAAGACTTTAAGCAAGGATATTAATACATGCAAGCTATATCAAAGGAGTGGTTATCCTATCTAAGTTGTTTTGCACAAAACGAGTTTTTATTTGCAATAGACTTAGTAATTTGTAAAGAGCAATTTGTAAGAACAATAGACATTAATATGAAATAACAAGTAATAAATAATGTAAATACATGAACCAAGTGACTTTCCTTTGCCACAACAACATTATCACACTTGATAATCCTTTACCAAAATATTTCTAGCATGGATTCCCACCATCCATGCCCTTCCTAAAAACTATTTTAAAATCAAAAAATCTAACCAAGTGTGGTATTATCGAGCGATGTCCATGATCGAGGACACAACTATCCAAATATATTTTACACTCTATAGAGGTTGTACAACTTTACTCATATGATATGACCAACTTATATTATCCGCCCACAATGGCGTGGTTGTGGCATGATTGGCTTTGTCATGTCAATTTTCGCTCTTTGAAGCTGACGACAGATAAAAGGATGATTTATGGACTACCACCCATCAATCATCCATCTCAAGTGTGTGAAGGTTGCATTATTGCAAAACAAACAAGACTCTCGTTCCCTCAGCAAACACAATATAGAGCAACATAGGCCTTGGAACTACTACATGTGGATATTTGTGGTCCTGTTACCCCCTAAGTCAAATGGAGGTAATAAATACTTTCTACCTATTGTTGATGATTATTCTAGAGTAATGTTGGTATACATACTCAAGAGGAAATAAGAAGCCAAAGACATGTTTTAAAAGTTTGTGACACTGGTTGAAAAGGAGACTGATCACAAACTCAAGGTGATGAGATCAAATCATGGAGGTGAATTCTTGGCGCAAGAATTCAAATCAATCTGTGAGATGAAGGGAAACAGAAGGTACTTCATAGCTTCTTGTAGTCCACAACAGAACGGAGTAGTCGAGTGGAGAAATCGGACGGTAATGAATACGTCAAAAAGTTTACTCGAAAGCAGACTGCTACCAGAAAGATTTTGGGCTAAAGCTATAAGACAAGCTGTTTACATTCTCAATCGAGTACCCACAAAAGCTCTGGAAGGAAAGAATCCATATGAAGCATTAAGTGAAAGAAAATCAAGTCTAGAATACTTGAGGGTGTTCGATTGCTTGGCATATGCAAAGGTACTCACTTATCTGAAGAAATTAGATGACAAATTAAAGGAATTGATTTATTTGGGAGTTGAGTTAGGAACAAAAGCTACTCGATTGTATAGTCCTCATGAAGATAAAATTGTGGTAAGTTGAGACATGATCTTTTGCGAAAATAAAGCATGGGAGTGGGAGGTGAAGCCAATAGAAGAAAACAATCTGTAGAAGTGGATTTCCTTCTTAGTTGAAGGAGAGAACAATGGTGAATCAGATCAATTTCACCTTCAAGAACCGATTACACCCATGTCAAGTACATCTGCCAAACAACAGGTGGCTGCAGAGGATGTTCCAGCATCTCTTCAAAATGATCAAGAAGTGGAAGAGACCCCACCAAGCAAAACACCTGTATATCAAAGCCTAGCTGAGATTTATGAGTTGACCGAGCCAATAGAGATGGAAGAAGAACTTTAGTTGACAACAGCAGATGAACCTATAAGTTTGCAACAAGTACTCACCGAACATCATTGGAAGATTGCTATGTAAACCGAATTGGATTCAATAGAAGCAAATAAAACTTGGGTATTGACTAATCTGCCTAATAATCATAAAGCTATAGGGCTAAAGTGGATTTTCAAGGTGAAAAGAGATGGAGAAGAGAACTTTGTTTGTCACAAGGCAAGATTTGTGACAAAAGGCTATATTCAGAAGAGAGGCATAGACTATGAAGAAGTGTTTGCACCAGTTACAAGATTAGAAATAGTGAGATTAATATTTGCTCTCATAGCTCAATTTAGATGAGAATTACATCACATGGATGCCAAATATACATTCTTAAATGGAGATATTACACAGGAGGTATATGTATCTCAACCAGAGGGTTTTCAAGTGAAGGGACAAGAAGGCAAGGTTTATCAACTCTTAAAAGCATTGTATGGTTTGAAGTAAGTGCCTAGAGCCTGGAACAAGAAACCGGATAATTAATTGATTAATCTTAGTTTTGAAAGATGCAAACATGACCCATTTTTGTATATAAGAAAGACAGAAGAAGACATGCTGATACTTGGCATATATGTTGATGAACTTATTATCACAGGAACGTGTGATCAGAGGATTGAAGAGTTTAAGAAGGAGATGATGCAGCAGTTTGGCATGAGCGATCTCGGACTTTTAACGTACTACCTTGGTCTAGAGGTGAAACAAAGCAAGCATAATATTACAATCAAGCAGTCGAATTATACAAAGAAGATTATTGAGAAGGCAGGTATGATGGGATGCAACCCTTATCAGTACCCCATGGAGACTAAGTTGAAACTCGACAAAGATGAGACAGGAGAGCTGGTCGATGCGGCTGAATTTTAAAGTATAATAGGTTGCCTAAGATATTTGATACATACTCGACCAGATCTTGCATACTCAGTTGGAATACTTAGCAGGTTTATGGAAAAACCAACAGTACAACACAAGCAAGCATTAAAACATGTGCTGAGGTATCTAGTAAGAACTGTGGATTATAGGCTAGTATATGTCAAGCATGACAACACACCATTTCTTGAAGGATTTTGTGATAGCAATTTGAGTGGTGATCTAGTTGATCATAAAAGCACGACTGGTATGGTGTTCTACCTTCATAGAAACGTGATCACGTGGTGCTCACTGAAGCAAAAGAAGTATAGCCTTGTCATCATGCGAAGCGGAGTTCATGGCAGTAACTTCAGTCACATGTCAATGTATTTAGTTAATGAAATTGCTTCATGAATTGACTAAACAAACCATCAAGCCTTTCACATTATTCGCGGATAATAAATCGGCCTTAGCACTTATGAAAAATCTAATGTTTCAGGGAAGAAGCAAAAATATTGATACTCGATATCATTTTATTCGAGAATGCGTTGAAGAAGCATTGGTGGCTATTTCACATATTACAATAGAAGAACAGAATGCTGATGCACTCACAATGGCACTGGGATGAGTCTATTTTAGTCGGATGATTAATTTACTTAGTGTTAGGGAAGTTGATTAAAGTCGGTAAGAATTAGGGGGTGTTTGTTAGAAATAATCCCATCGAATCCGATTTCGAGTCTGAGTTGAGTTCAATTCAAATTAGTTTCAGAATCGATTTATGTATCCTAGTCTAAGTTTGTAAAGCTATGTATAATAGAGAAGAAAACCAAATAAAAGGTGCAGTGATTTGAGCACACCAAAGTTTTCGTGTTCTTGTATTGTGTATGTTCGTAGCTTACGAAATTGACTAGGGGCACAAATAAAAGTTGATTAGACTAATCCGATCAACAAAAATGCTTAGACCATTCTATCTTCATCTAAGTGGTATTCAACAACCTCGACCACATGCTCGCCTGCAGCCCTGCGCTGGAAACCCTCGGGCGTCGGGGTGTGTCCGTCTCATCAGCCAAAGCCTTAGGTGCATTCTCCTTTGGTTCTCTGTGGCCGACGAGCTCGCCATGGTTGACACTCCATGCCTGGAGCTGCTCACCATGTGGCACATGTCTTCTGGTAATGATGATGATGGGTTTGATGCCGAGTTACCTTTGAAGATCAAAATTGCTTGTGCCCCGGAGCTTCGAGTGCTCGGGTACTTGGGAAAATGTTCACGAGCTGCACATTGGTGATTCCATCATCAAAGTGCCATACTGCATTTTTGTGTCTGCGCCCAGTGATGTAGATGTGTCAATGATCGATTTGTGATCTTAATTCTCTCGATTGATGAACAGCATTGCAGGCAAAGACAATGGCGAGCCTGCGTTAGGGTACTCCTAATGCTCCACATCTGCTAATATCTATAATTTTAATTAGCCTAGTACATAAGTAAAAATCTAATGTGAAAGCAAATTTAAGAAGGAGAGAGGTGAGAGCAATGTCTCATACAAGATATCAATTTTTTTAGAGGACCAAGACAGATGAACACCAGAAAAAACCACACTAGGATGAATTGGATGTCCATAGTATACGTTTTGTGGGCCCAATTGGATTTTGTGTGCCCGTTTAGATGTTTGACCTGGTCTTTTATGAAGCACATTTTATAGGTTACAAGATTAAAAGATAGAGTAGATCACAATACATGCAACAATAATGATATTAGAATAAAACACATGAACACTATCCATTAGAATGTTGTATCTAAACACTCATTTAATATATATTCTCTTCTCATAGATATTACTATGAAAATTACCAATTGGAAATGCCCAAACCCATGAATTTTGCTGTCTCCAAGGAAGTCAAGATGCTGCCAGCTTCCTCAGATGTTTTCCCAGTGCCGAGACACTGCACGTCAAGGTGATACTAGTATAACATCATATCCTGCATGCTCATCAATTAGTCATTGGCATTTGCATCATCACTAGCACGCATCTGGTACCCTGGTTGCTGTGCTGCATGACCGATCTGTAATTCAATACACTGATTTTGTAGTCTGCTAAATTTTACCCACTAGCAATCTCGATCCATTCCATGTTTTGGTGAGAGGTCAGCCTCATAGAATGTGTGAATTCACATTAGGGGTGAAAACGGATCGGATAGTTTCCGACCGATCCGGATGAAAATGAATACGGATTGTGTCGGATCGGATTTTCTTCGGATAATTCTCGGATCGGAAATAAATACAGATTTTTTTCAGAAACGAATACGAATGCAGTAGGCCTGATATCCGACTAATACGAATACAGATTATCTGGATAATACAGATTCAGATATCTGAGATTTCAGCCCAATATTGACTAGCCCAAACCAGCCTCTCCCATCTCCCCTACCACCAGCCCACTAGCAAATATTTATGTTTATTAAAAATAAATTTAGTATTATCAGTAGATTAAAATTTGTACCGATTAAATTGATGTACTACCATTTAAACCATTCTGATGCAAAATTAAATTATTAATTAATTTATTAGTCACATGTAAATGGTAGAAATCCATTAAGAATTATTTAGGACTTTAGAAAAAAATTAACTGCCATTTGAAGATTTAAAATTTATACAATGGTATGACTATTGTAGATAAAAATACTTATGCTTGTTTAGATTTTATTAATGTTTTGACAAGTTAAACTATTTATGTATTTTCATTGATTTTGGATTTATAGTTTAAGGGGTTTTCATGTTCCGATAAATATTCGTGACTGTATTCGTTTCGATTCGTATTCGCCCCGTATTTGTATTCGATATTATTCGTATTTGTATTTGTATCCGAGGTATCCGTATTCGTATCCGCATCCGAGAAAAAAAATATGAAAACAAATATGGTAGAGATATTATCCGTCCGTATTCGATCCGTTTGCATCCCTAATTCACACATAAGAAAGTGGTTTTCCACGAGCTCCGAGGGGAGCGAAGTGAGCATTCATTCCTTGTGTTCATCATGGAGAGAGCTCAGGAGCTGCGGAAGTTGGAGTTTGTGTTGACTACAAATCTTGTTGTGATGGTGAAGAGGCAACTGAATGCTCTAGCCCATGCAAACTTAGCTAGTGAAGACTGCACAGTGATGCTCATGGTGCATCATGCGAGTGGTTGGCGCTTCAACACAGCATCTGATCTTTCTACTGATGACACTTTATATAGCTAAACTTGAAGATGAGCTTATGTTTCATGATCCAAGCTTTCTGAGGAAGTGTGTAACAAAAGTAGCAAATAAAATAAATTGGGTGTGGTAAACGATGAGAGCATAGCAAAAATAGTAACTAAAATAAAGATGCATAAAAGTAACAAGGGAGAAGAGAAAGGGGTGAACCATCTTGGAGAGGAAGCCGAGTCAAGGAATCACCACAACCATGGCCTTCGGCCACAAACCAAGCCCACCGTAGAGCAACCCCTAGCGGCAGCCTCCGTGAGGGTGAAGGAGGCTGAGGGAGCCGAGGAATCGAAGTAGCCCACAGGTCTAGTGAGGAACCCATGGATCTGGCAAGTAGAAGTCCGAAACCCATAGATCTAGTGAGGAGCCCATAGATCTGGCGAGGAACCCATAGATTCGATGAGTAGAAGCTCGAAGCCCACAAATCTAATGAGGAACCCATGGATCCAGGAGAGAAACCTATGGATCCAGTGAAAAGAGGACCAGCCAAGCCCACGAATCCAGCAGACTCTTAGATTCAGCGAGGAGGAGAGGCGGTGGCCGTAGATCCGGCGAGGGAAGGCACCAAGGAGGTGCCAGGCCACACGGGAGGAAGGAAAGAAGTGAGCAACAACAGCCAAGATGGAGAGATGAGGGGGGAATAGGAGAGGTGAAGAGGTAGCAGCGGCAAGCCGAGTGCGTGCGGTGTTAAGGCCGTGCGTGCGTGCGGTGTTAAGGCTGTGCGTGACTGGGCCATGCACATGACTGGGCTATGCGGTGTTGAGGCTGTGCACGAGTGGGCTAGCATGAGCAGGCCATGCTCGGTAAATAGGCTAATGAGAGAGGGACGAGTAGGCCTCGGGAATGGTAAGCCAGGAACGCTGACTTCGTAGTAGACCCGAAAACCCTAAGGTAGGTAAAAAATCGACTAGAAATACACTAAAATGGGGAGGGGGATAGCTTTTTAAAAATCTATAAATGTCATAAATAAATAATTTTTTCAAATATAACATCTAATATAAATGCAGAAGACGAGTCGGCCTAGGCCGAGGCTGTGAACCAAGTTGTAGGTGACGCCCACGCTTACTACTACGTAGGCAAGCTTATCCTTTAATCACAAATATAATTATATTAAATGTATGAACTACATTTTGTCTCATCTACTATATACATGCATTAAAATCTTGTTTCAAAACCAAATCGGATAAAGAAGATGAAAATAAATAAGACATGAGGAAAGAGAGCAATCCAGCTGACAGGAGTAGTTGGGCTGCAAGGATAAGTAGTAGGACGGTAAAAGTGGCCCTAAACAGGAAAAGAGAGGGAAGCATGACCCTTTTACATATAGATAGAATATAAGAACCAACAAAACTCTCACTTGAAAATGGGGCCGAAACTAAGTGCCAGCCATTTTTTCATTTTTAATGTGCAGAAAATGCTACCTTGTTATGTTACTATTCTCTCCACAATGGGTACGTAATATACGAGTGAGTGGTGATGGAGGAGCTCAGGACTGGTAGTACAAGTCCGGATGTGAGTGATTCCTAGGCGTATATATTAGCGCATGTGGAGTGTTGGGTGACGAAGTAGCCGACCTCAATCAACACTATTGGAAGTCGGTGGAGTCCAAGAGAGTGTTTCGGAACACCGGCGGAAAATAGATGGGTGGAGACGATTGAAATAACGTAACTTAGAAAACGTTTTGTGCTCTGAACTTGTCACTGCACCTAAAGAAGTGCAGGATACCTAGTTTCATGAAAGGTCAGAGTAGCTATGGGTATAGTATCACAAACTTGGGCAGTGCATAATAAAATCATGAATTCATGCCTATTCCTGGATTGGAGGCTACGAAGATCACTAGGGATATTTCTTCTCCCAAGTGAAAAGTAGTGTTTTCCTAAAATAAAATTTTCCACTTAATTTGATACAAGTATTTTCTAGAATCAAATAAATAGAAAACATGGTAACAAATAGAGAAGAGTCATACGGTGCATTTTGCTACTAAAATACTTGCTGAGTACATTAGTACCCACTCTTACTATTATTTTCTTTTGTTAGATCCTAGTCCAATCGAGGATTACTCTTGTTTCTATCTATTGTATTAAATTCAGCTTTTGAATCTACTTACAATATTTACTTCAATTTCACTTTATGCTCAATTAATCCTACTATGCCTTTCTTTGTCCATCCTTATACATGCATTAACTCTATTAAACCTCCTGGTGTAATTTGTGGAGTACTTTATATGCTTATGTTGCTTAATTCATTTTTTTTCCAGAGGACGCCTTCATCGACTACGGTGAGGATTATGACGAGTAGACCATGTCTTACAGCCATTCGCCTGTGGGCAGGCTAGAAGGGTTGCTGCTTTCTGTTTTATTGTTCTTCTTTCGTTGCTTATATTTAATTTTGGTTTATGGATCACTGATGTAAACTTTGGCCAATAGGCCTTATTTAATAAATGGCATTATGCATGATATTTGTCTTTGTTATCCACTGTGTACACTAGCTAATCCTGGACTAGTGCGATTTACACAGAGGGTTCTAGAGTTGTTGCTCTGGGGTCCGACATACCACAACATCTTAGCAGGAGGTTCTTGCTTCATCCCAATGCTCTCGTCATCAACGGGGTCATTTTAACGCTTTGTATCGGGATGCTTTGTACACCGGACAAACATGTAAGTTTGCATACTCTTTACGGTAAATGATACAATCGTTCAGATATGCATGTATTCTTTCTACTTTTATTATCAATGGACAAAGAACCTTTTTGGCTTAGTAGGTGGTTCTCGGCAACATATTTTCCTCTGGAAGGATATTCACTAGGAGACTTAACAATGTTGAGAAACTTTTGTCGGACCAACCATTGCTTGCCTTCAATTTTAGCAGTTCAAGAATGGATGACAACCTTGTGTATTATGGCTTGTAGCCTACAAGCTAGATCTACAAGTGGTATGCTTTCACCAAACTCCCCAAAGCTGACCACCTCCTTCAATGCAGCTCAATGAAGACATATCTATCGGGGCCAGTCTGGCTAGGTATAATTAATAACACGGTGTATCCCAGATATGTCTAACCATGAGCCATCTGTAATATATAATTATTATAGACCATTCTCATTAAGAACCACCTGTGATAATTCATAGATGGTTCTTAGCATGAACCGTCTGTGATAAATTGTAGATTTCATAGACAGTTATTATTACGATCCGTCTGTGATAATTACTTATCACAGACGTTTTTTACTTATCACGGATGGTTTGTATTAATAACTGTCTATGAATATACATCATAGACGGTTCTAAAATAGAACCGTCTGTGATAAATACACTACATATTGTTCTAAATGCATTCTCATGTATGTAAATGCAAATTCACACACACACATATCACATATTCTTATGTACATAAATGCAAGTTCAGTAATGCATCAGGAGTAAATATGTATTACTTAATTGTTTTTTACATCAATGCTATCATATCGTTATATCGAGACTGCTTACATATATAGAAGATAGTAAATACAAATTCAACTACTTGATTTTACATATGGCCAAACAACGTGGCCAGTCGCTTCTTACAAAAGATAACAAAAAAGTAGAAACCTAACTACTTCGAAGTGTTTTCTAGTGGCAGAGGTAGCATGCTTCGAAGTTTTTTCTAGTGGCAGAGGTAGCATGCTATCTCTGTCTTCAAAACTTCGTAGTCGATGTGATCAGCATCAAACGGTTCGAGATCAGCAAACAAAGCCTGAAATGTGTCCACCCACTGACACGCTTGTTCAAGTGTCTCCCGAACACCCTTCGACTGAACAATTAAGTCGAATTGAGCCCATAGGCTCTCTTCCCTTTCTTGAGGGGTCTCAGCAAGGTAGACTCGGTTGCCCGCCGCCTCAACTAAGAACTCCAAGTGACGGTAAGCCTCTTGGAGATATGCAACATCGTTGTGTAGGACCACATTAATAGCGAAGTTAGCTCGCTAGAAGTGGGAGACCAACCGGAAGACACGGCGAAGGAGAATGTCAAGACAGCAGAAGGTGGCCTTCAACTGCTTTGGCAAATCCTCGGACAAAGGAGGGAGAACACTGTTGGCACAGTGTCCTTCCACAACATCTACTAGCATACAGCCGGTGAGGTGCTCATCCAGGTTGGCCATCAACGCCGGCAACAAGGAAGAGTAGAGAGTCATTTATTTGTGCTTCAGAGATAAGGAAGACAAGGAAGATAGCTGGCCGGCGAGGTACTTGTACAGGATCAGTGATGTGAAGATTAATCTCCAGTGGCAGACGATCATTTTTATACAACAAAGAATATATTCGACACGTGAGACGAAGAGACGCATCGAGGAGCCGAAACGATCGAAGAGGTGTGCATTGGGGAAACGAAGTGCCGCTCATGCGTAGAAATACATATCACAGACGGTTCCAACCACATGCCGTCTGTGATATGCAACTATTACAAAAGTTTGTATTAATAACCATCTGTGAACTATCACATACGGTTCTAATTAAAAATCGTCTGTGACGTCTGAAATTATCACAGACGGTTCATATTAATAACCATTTGTGAACTATCACAGATAGTTATTAACAAGAACCATTTGTGATAGATGCGTATCACAGATAGTACATGGTCACGCTTGTAAAACTGTCTATGGTAATTACAGCATAGACAGTTTCCCATCGTCTGTGATGAAGCGTCTAGTACAGTCTTCTCTGTAGTAGTAGGATTACAGGCATCGACGAGACCGCAAGGAATGAGGGCGATGGCTACTAGGACCAACGTGAGATAGACACCCTATACAGTGGTTCAGGTGAGTAGGCATCCCTTGAGCCGAGCAGGCAAGTTTTATGGTATATGTTTAGTGCGTTTTTCTGCTTATATATTTGTATTAAAGACTAGAGCCCTGTGGTAAATGCTGTAATAAAGATACAATTTCTACATTATTGTCCTGCTATGCAATTCTAGTAAAAACTTATTATTCATTGAAACAATTTTAATCTACTTGTTATACGAATAATAATCTATTGCTTAAGTGTGATAATCCTTAGGGTAATAACACCTGGCGTCGATGCATCCTGATTAATTATTCATACACTTCATTGTCTGATTTCCTCTCCTAGAGATCCATTTTGTTGTGCATTAATACAATACAGGTTAGGACGACGAATTATCCCATGCATCGTGGTGACGATGATTTCTGCCGGCTTGTGATTTCTTTTATTAAGGGAATCGCACGCTTTTGTCTTGATAGATAAGCGTGAACACCGCCATTTATTCTCAGATTTGTATAGACAAGCCTTTTGTTTTGGAATTGCATAGATAGCACCGGACGCAGACAGAATTTGTGGCTGTCTTGCTTGCCTGTTTCTGTGACGACATTGCACAATGCTACCTTGCCTTTCTGTTGACTTACTCCGTACTTTCTACTTGCTCTAGAATGAGTGCAGTGACATCATTGAATACGCCCTGTTGCTAGCTCTATGCTGGTTGTGCATTTTTCCAACCATAAAATCTAAGAAGATATTAGGTGACTAGACTCTATATCAATTGTTAGGTTAGACTCTATTTGTATGTTTAGGTCTAATTGGTTTTACTTCTCGGATCACAGATCTAAACGGGTTGAACATAACAAAGCTCACGAAGCAACAGAGTTATAAATGCTGTTGGGGTTTCTCCTCCAAAAAACTAGTCCAATGGGTGAAGTCTCCTTACACTTATAAATTATACTTTTTTCTTTCCCATAACCAATATGGGACTATTCTCAATATTCTCCCCCTCACACATTAGTTGTGCACTTCTACAACCATGAGGTCCAAAGAGATGTTAGGTGTCTGGGTTTTGATACCAAATGTTAGATCGGACCCTGACCGTATGCTTAGATCAAACCAGGTTTACTTCCCGAGCCACAGGTCCAAATGGGTCGAACACAACTAAGCCCATAGACTGCCGTATGCAAATCCTAAAACAATAGACTTTTAAATGGTATTGATCAACCTCCTCCCCAAAAGATTAGTCCAATAAGTGAAATCTCCTTCATACTTATAAGTTGTACGATCAAACCTTGTCTGCATACATAGATTCAACCGAGTTTATTCCCTAGACCATAGGTCTAAACGGACCGAACACAACTAAACTCATGGGCTACCGTATGCAAACCCTAAATCAATAGAATTATAAATGATATTAAGCCTCCTTCTCTTAAAAGACTAGTTCAATAAATAAAGTCTGTTTCACACTTATAAATTATACTTTTTATTTTTGTATCTAACGTGGGATTATTCCCAACAATGTGCACTGGCCTGGGAGCCATCGTTCCAGCCGGCTAGCCTCTTCTTCTTTTAAGGCAAGACTGAGACAACAATTGAAAATCCAGAAGCAATCATCGAACACACTACCTCACTATCTCTTACCAGGCCGGGCAGGATGGATAGCCAAGAAGCACCCAACGCCCGGAGAAACGCCGACGACATCGGCAGCGCCGCCAAGGCACACTTTGTGTTTGTTCCGATGATGTACCAGGGGCATCTGATCCCGGCAGTCGACACCGCGCTGCTGCTGGCCACCCACGGTGCGCTCGCGAGCATCGTCGTGACGCCGTCCAACACCGGGCGCATCCGCCCGACCATCGACTCCGCACGGCAGTCCGGCCTGCCGGTCCGGCTCGTGGAGCTCCCGCTCGACTGCGCAGGGGTGGGCTTGCCTGACGGAGCCGACAACGTGGACAACATTCCACCAGGTCTCGAGACCAACTACTTCCGCGCCTTGGCGCTCCTCCGGGCGCCACTGGAGAGACACCTCCGTGCGCACGCGCCGTACCCGACGTGCATCGTGTCGGACTTCTGCCATCCATGGACCATGGAGCTCGCGGCCAACCTCAGGGTCCCGCGGCTCAGCTTCTTCAGCATGTGCGCCTTCTGCCTCCTGTGCCAGCACAACGTCGAGAGGTACAACGCCTACGACGGCGTCGACGACTACAACGAGCCGGTCGTTGTGCCCGGCCTGGAGAAGAGAATCGAGGTGACGAGGGCCCAAGCCCCTGGATTCTTCCGGGTGCCCGGATGGGAGGAGTTTGCCGACGACGTGGAGCGGGCGCGAGCCGAGGCCGACGGTGTCATCATGAACACCTTCGTGGAGATGGAGCCGGAGTACGTCGCCGGCTATGCAGCTGCCAGGGGGATGAAGGTGTGGACTGTCGGGCCGGTCTCGCTCTACCACCAGCGCGTGGCGACGTTGGCAGCGAGAGGGAATGTCACAGCCATCGACGCCGACGAGTGCCTCCGGTGGCTCGACGGTAAGAAGCCCAACTCCATCGTCTACGTCAGCTTCGGGAGCATCGTGCACGCGGATCCAAATCAGGTCGTGGAGCTCGCGCTCGGGCTCGAGGCGTCGGGGCACCCGTTCATCTGGGTTTTCAAGAACGCCGACCACTACGGCGAGACGGTACGCAAGTGCCTGCAGGACCTCGAGGCGCGCGTCGTGGGGCGAGGCCTGCTAATCAGAGGGTGGGCGCCCCAAGTGCTGATCCTGTCCCACGCGGCGGTGGGTGGCTTCGTGACGCACTGCGGGTGGAACTCGACGCTGGAAGCGATCACGGCCGGGCTGCCGGTGGTGACATGGCCGCACTTCACGGACCAGTTCTTGAATGAGAAGATGGCCGTGGAGGTGCTGGGGATCGGTGTGAGTGTCGGGATTAAGGAGCCGTTGATGTACCAGGTGGAGGCGAAAGAGATCGTGGTCGGGAGGGAAGTGGTGGAGAAGGCGGTGAGGAGCATCATGGACGGAGGAGAGGAGGGGGAGGAGAGAAGGAGGAGGGCACGGGCGCTCGCGGAGAAGGCGAGGGCGAACGTGCAGGAGGGCGGGTCGTCGCATGCCAACCTGCTGGATTTGATCAAGCGTTTCGAGGTGGACGCGGGCGGTCACGCACCGGCGTGAGGGTCACAATTTGAGTGGTATTTTCTGGAATAGTGAAAACATGAGATACATAGCCAAAACGTCATTTTCTATATATGGCTAAAAGTGAAAAAGATTTTAATTCATAATAAAATTAAGGAAATAATATATGTTTTATCTAAACATGTTTAAGATAGCATGCATACAGTGAAAGCCAATCTTTATAGTGTTTTAACACTATTCTTTAGAGTGATATATTATAAATTATCTATTCCCAAAACGGGTGCAGTAGTAAACGTAAACGCATGTATCTGTGCGTCAGAGTCGGACTACCAGTAATGGCTCTCTGATTGTATGCCTACCACACGATCTGTATCATGAGTCGTTTGGTACTGGTAGCCATGCGAAACGTGTGGAAAAGCCTCATCCGTAAGTTATACAGCGCACTAGGGCAGGATACATCATGGACACAGAACACACATACACATGTGCATAGATAAGGGATACAGCATGTATTACCCGCGCCCAGTAAGACTACGAGACATTTCTTTCCATCAGGGCACTTCCAACCCTGAAATCACCATAGTTTTCATGGCATTAAATAGGGTGCCACCTCAGCTTTTTTGCTGATGTGGAAGGTGAGTTAAGGTGGAGAGAGAGGAAATCGCTTCTCAGGTGAGAAATCGTTTCGGCTCAACGTCCGATGCGGGAGGAAATCGCTCTTTTCGCGTTGGGGACTCCAGCGTCGTTTCCATCGCATGCTGCTGGATCTCGTGTGGCGCCGCCGCCTCCCCCTCCGATCCCGCGCGCCTCCCTCCGATCCCGCGCCCGCGCGCCTCCTCCGTTCCCGCGCGCCTGCGCGCTTTCTTCCGACGCGCCTCCCTCCGATCCCGCGTGTCCCTCCGATCCAGGCCCTCCACGAATTTCTTCTTCCTCCCACCGATTCTTGGCTCCGTTCGGTGGCCGCAGCTCGGCGCGCGAGATGGCCACGTCGTTTGACCGGTGGGAGAAGGACCCCTTCTTCCTGGCCTCCTGTTTCCTCCCTTCGATCTTGTCCCGTTTCCCTTTCTTGTTTCGATTTTTTGCTTGATTTTTGGTTTTGCTTGTGGGGTTTGCAGGATGGAGTCGGTGTACAGGAGATGGGTGCAGGAGAGGAAAGGAGGCAGCGCTCCGGAGGCTGCGGCGCCGGCCGGCGGATGGGGGCGAGGCGCCGGCGAGCTGCGGCGCGAGCTACACACGGCGCTCGGTACCGCCAAGTGGCAGGTGAATTGGCTACTCCCGGCCGTCGTTACTTGCTGGCTTTTGTATATAGTCCGATTTAATGATTAGCCTGTGAAAGATGGGATTTGGTTGACTCCTTGCCTACCCTGGATTGCTTGAAATGTATTGTTTTGCTCGAAAAGATTGGATGTGTTGGCTTATAAATTTGGATGCAAGCAATGATCCTCTGTTCCAAAGCTAGGATTTTCGTGACTTAGCTTCGATTTTCATGTATAATAGTCATGCATGTTACTGGTTCTTGAATCAGAGTATTTGCTCATATGGGTTGCTTCTTCGTAACAAGCTACACAGTGTGATGGTTGGTTTAGATATGGGGTTTGCTCCAATTCTTATGTCCTGGCATTCATGAATCATTCAAAAGATTGTAGTTGGTACTCATGGATGTGTTATGATGTATTGAGCTGTTCGAAACTGGATCTTGGCCTCTTGTTCACAAAAGTGCAATTTGTTTTCTTTTACATTTTGTTGAGATTTGCGAAAAAAAAGTGCCATCTAATATCCTGTTGGATTGCTCGAAATGACACGAGTTTGCTAAAATGGAGACTTGATGTCTTGGCTTTGTATGTAATAGTAATCCTAGTCCACCAACGTTTCTCTGAATTGCAAAGCTAGGATTTAGTGATTCTTATAGCGAAAGGCTTAGATCATGATGCATATGTTACACTGTTTTACCAACATTTTTTCATTAGCTTAATTTTTTTGCTTTGTGGTTTATCCCATATGTTGGCCAGTTGATTTCTTGACTAGTTGACTGTTTGGATTAAACAATTTTTAAACGTGTAGTAAATGGTCCTACTGAATCTTTGATGAGAAAGGGACAGTATTTACTGTCTATAATCAAAGTGGGGACCATTGATTTATTATTTTCAAATGCAATTGGTCTTCAGCAGATGTAAGAACATATTTTCCTTACATTGCAGGAATGTGGCAATACATAGCTGATGAAATTAAAGTGGAGTCCCATCATCTAGCTTGGTGAACACTATGCTGTGGCATGCTGTATGTATGGCGGGATTTTGACAAACCACTGGCAGAAAACAGTGTCTGATTATGTCATGAATAATCTGATAGAGGTGCTCAGCAATTACAAAGTCCACAGAGCAAAGCATCATTAGATGATTACATGAAATGGGCAATCTTATTTTCTGTTTTTGAACTCATTTGTCATTTTGTTTCCTTTGGAGACGATGGTTTTTGGATGTTCCTATGCACCTACGCAAATGCTGAATTGAACTTTATTTATTCTGCTCTCAGACTATGATACCTATTTTATTTATGGACTATCATATTTATGGACTGCATATACAGTGTACAGTGGAGCATGAGATGTGATTACGTAGTGGCTTGCCACAATCAATCAAGGTTTCTCTTGTACTGTCATTAAATTCTTCTCTGTATGGAAACTACTATAGAAACTGTGGGTTGGGAGGGGTAGTTTCTACTGAACATTGATTGCACTGTCTCTCCTCTAGAAACTACCCATGGAAACTATGGGTTAGGAGTGCCCTCAAGGAGACTCTTCCCTAGTTCTTGCACAAATCTTCAATCAGGTAATTGGTAACAGATTTTATTCTCATCTCAACCACCTTATGATGTCCTAACATTGATACACCCATGAACATTAGACATCTTTTTAACAGACACCGTTCATCGATGGAAAAAAGAAGTCCTATAAGATAAATAATTTCAACTGTTGCATTCGCAGGAGTGGGCATTCACAAGAGTGGAGATAATGGATTTACATTATCGCCCATGGTGGATGGAGAAAACTTATAAAGGGACGATCCCCGTGTGAGAACGCCTCTCCCAGCCGTCCTATATTGCCTCGAGAGTTGTGAGATTATGAACGGTAACAAGAGCATCGCATGTAGGATTTTTTTTTCCCATGGTACAATTGAACTGTGGAGGCCCACATCCAAGAGACAGGAGCAAATGGCAGATTTGGCACTTTTTTATTCATTTTTAAAAAAGTAGTCCAAACTAGGAAACGTAGGTTCTATTCTTTTTCATCTTTTGACTTCTGTTTTAAAATTTTTCACGATAACTAGTTTTTCAACGAAATATCTTTTTTAAATAGAGTCTATTAGTTAATTGTAGTACATACTGTATCAACTTGATTTATATCGGTAAAAACCAAATGTGAGTTTCTATTATTCTGTAATCCCTCGTACAAACATCCCAAAAACTATAAATCATAGCTAAAATGCCTCCAAAAAGAACAGATATTCAGGCACTACGACAGACAAAGCAGGCCTTCAGTGGATCCAGACCGCGGCAGGAAGGGAGCAAAAACGGCGAGAGAACAGGCTTGCCGTTTTCTCAAGAGAGGGGTATACAATTTGGGTGCCCGGTCCAATCCTCTTACCGTACCACAGCCCATAGGCTGTCCGGTACACGCAAGGCCCAGATAGCCCGACATGCATGCGGCCAGCAAGCAGCGCACAAACTCACAAGTCAGAAGTCCAAAAGAGCAGCAGAAAACACAAGCACATGCACATCCAAAAGAGAGAGAGAGAAGGAAGAAGGCAGACAAGAAACACAAAGCTAGCGGCCAATCCACAAACGCCCAGGCCAGGAACACAGACACGTCTTCTGAACTTTGTACAAGAGTGCTCTCTCAAAAAGAGAGGAAAAGAAAGAAAGAAAGAAAAATAAACTAGTGCAAGAACGTGTCCAGCTGTAGCAGTCTGTAGAAGCTTGCATGTGCCCCGGCCATTATCTTACTCCCCGTCTTCTGGAAATTTCGCATAGTTAAAACAATATTGCCAGTACTCCCATCTTTCCCTGCCTCTCGCTCGTACGCCCGCTGCTACGACCCGACCATTTTTTATTCGTTCTGCTTTAAGTGACGCTACGTGAGGTAGCGACAGGGACAGAAACAAATCATCAAACCCAAACCCAACCCGCAACGCCACCCTGCATCCGGGAGCGGGAAATTTAACTATTTATCACCTTTAAGAATGTCATCTATCTAAATGTTATCTTCTTTGTTACATTCAACAATTTGCCACTCTTAAGATATGATTGACTAATTTTTTTGCCACTTTCGAGCCCACGAGGCGTCAAATCATGCCATGTCAGCGCCTCCCCGCCACGCTGGCCCGCGCTTGCGCCTCTGGCGGCGCGCGCCTCCCCGCTCGGCGGCGCCCGTGCCTCCGCCTCCGGGCCCGCGCCTCCCCGCTCGCCGGCGCAGGGTTCTCTTCCTCTGCAGACCGCCGGCGGAGCTCATCTTCCCTGAGTCCGGCGCCGGGATCCCGCCGGTGAAGCGTTGCGTCTCAGGCCAATTCATCGCGCGTGGGGCATCTCCAGGGCACCCCGAGCACATCCCCCACCTCGCCGGACCCCGCCGCCCTCCCGAGCGAGCCGCCGCCGTCTTCATCCTCGCCGCCAAGCTCCCTCTCGCCGCCGGCCCGCCCTGCTCCATCTCGGCCTCGACCGACGCCTCAGGTGAGCTCCGGGATGCCCGTAGATGCTTCACCGTCAAGGAATCGGGCTCCCACTGCCTGAGCCGCCGGTGTCCTCACTCCCCTGTCTCGGCCGCGGGGACGGAGGCGGAGGCGCGGGCGAGTGGGGAGGCGCGCGCCGCCGGAGGCGCAGGCGCAGGCGCGGGCCAGTGTGGCGGGGAGGCGCTGATATGGCATGATTTGGCGCCTCGTGGGCTCGAAAGTGGCAAAAAATTAGTTAACCACATCTTAAGAGTGGCAAATTGTTGAATGCAACGAAGAAGATGGCATTTGGATAGGTGGCATTCTTAAGGGTGGCAAATAGTTAAATTTCCCTCCGGGAGCGGGGGTCGCCTAACATCAACATCAGGGACGTTGGGTGACTAACGCGTGGACCCACGGCTCGTGGGGTCCACACGTCAGTGACCCAACGTCCCTGACGTTAATGTCAGAGGATCCGGTTCTGCATCCGAAGCACGCAGATCACTTGCTCATTGGAGTTTGTGTAGTATTTTTGGGAGATCATGACCATGACGTGCAGTGATCAGTGGCCTAATTCTTTTTAACTTATAATTTACATTTTTTCTTAAATGAATAATAAGGATAGTTTCTTGGCTATTATTTTAAAAGCAGTTCATCATGGTAGTATTTTTGAAATGACTTATTAACTTATTAATATTTAATTTATTCATATTTTTAGAAGTGTTTGTGTTAAGAATAAACGTAGTGTAGGATCATATGGCATAATCAGAGGAGGTGAATGATTATCTTTGCTTTTATCACCTAAAATCAAAACTCATCATCAAGAAACAAAAGGAGCAATCATGGAAAAGTCTATGAACAGTAAAGTACTGTAACTACAATTACGTGTCGTGGTCGTAAGATCGAAGTCATACTGTCGTGGACGAAAGGTCGAAGTCGTACTGCCGTGGTCAAAGCCATACATGGTCGAAAGCTGCTGTAGTCGTAAGGTTGAAGTCATACTGCCGTGGTCGAAGCCAACCGTAGTCGACAGCTGCCGTGCTCGTAGGCCAGACGTGGTCAACAGCTGTTGTGGTCGAAAGCTGAACATGGTCAAAAACTGCCGTGGTCGAAAGTGTTCGATGCACTATGATCGGAGCATACTGTGGTCATAATCTGTGGTTGTTTGGCCATACCGTGGTCGTAGTCTGAAGTCTGAAGACTGAAATCACTCGTAACTGAGTAAAATCACTCGAAGGTAAAGTCTTCCACTGCAAACGACCAAATCTTTCACACATATAAAATCTAAAATAAACTAAATATTAATTATTTATCATCTTTTTTATTTACAACCATCACATGATCTAACACGTAGCCAAATCCGTCGGAAAAAAGTCCAACCGGTGCATCGGTGAGTGCTTTCCCAGAATAATAATACTTGGCAGATCGCTAGAACGCGCGACGTGGAGGCGCCGGGCGCGGTCTCGTTAGCCCCGTCGCTGCATTATTCAATTGAGGGCATTAGCTCTCAAAATGGCATGATGGGATCCGTGCTGGCGTGGGGTTATAGGTGCCTGCAATACAAAATGGCAGGTGATGCCATGGACGACCGGCCGAGTTTTTTACTCGGCTTTCGTTGGTTTGGCGCTCGGCCGCGCTCCCATGCAACCGACGGCGTGAGCTACTACTATTCCTGCGCAGGAAACAGTGGAGAGAATTGACAGGCAGCCCGGCACAAATGGCTTCCATGTGGCCATCGATCGGCATGACATGTATATGGTGGAGATAAGCCTAGGATGAAGCTAGCCCTGGTGACTGCGTACATCCTGCCGTTTAGTAGGACTTTAGCTCTTCCACATGCTATGGTTTTCACATTAGAGCTATTACAATACGTTTATTAAGCTCTCCCAAACGAGCTACATCTTCTCAGCTATACGTCTTTTTTTGGCTTGTAAGTTCCAGAAACTAACCCCTTTCTAGTTTCCACTAGCTTCTGACTACCTAAAATCTCAGTACAAAGTGGCTTAAAATAAGCCCAAAACGCAACCTGTCGAGAGCACGAGAGCTTAGCTTCAAAATACAAGTCCATAGGGCGAAGCTTGGCAAACAAAGCCCTTGTAAAGTTTGCCGCAAACAAACCAGAAATACGACGGTGTCAAGCATGCCCCAACCATTTCACCATTTTAGTCAAAACAAATTCAGGTAACCCATGGACGACTTTGGACCATAGGCGAGCGAAAGTCCCGAGGTATGGGCGTTTGCCCGGATAAGACGACGCAGGAGGCGCGTGCAGCCTGCCATTTGCTCGAGCTCTCCCGTGGATTTGATCTCATCCGTCCGTTTGTGTGGGAGCGGTCCGGATTCATCCATCTTTCAGCCTCTGATTGGGCGGACCGTAACGTCTCAAGCCCTATGCGTCGTGCGGACACCGACACGTTGCGCTATCCCTGGGTAATCGGAGCCACCACTATTCTACTCCTAGAAATAAAAGCTAAACCCACGCGCCCAAAGCTACACACGAAAGCGATTCGTACAGAATGTGAATACGTGGTAGGTTTACGAAAGAACGAGTACTACTGTGCTATCTTTGAGGTGAAACTCATAAGCACTAAAATGATTGAAAATTTTAATAAAATACATCTATAATTTTTGTACTATATCTAGGTAAAGAATAATAAACGCAAACTTGGTTTTTTTAAGCTTGAATCTAAGTGAACAAATATGATAAATTATGGATTGGTGCTCAACAAATTTGTCATGTTGAGTTAGGATCGTGTATGGATGAAGCAGTGGAATGCAATTCGGCGAGATGTTAACAACCCTCAAGTCCAGATGAAGCCATCTTTTGTATGAGTTAGTCATCCTTGTACCCATTAATGTTTTCTACATGACTTTGTGCCTATTTATGCCACTGTGCTTTTTTGTTCCCAACTCGAGTGTCTTACAGAGTAATATGATGAAGTATGCATATTTTCAAGATAGCGATTTTCACAATTATACTACCATTATTGCCATTGCTCATGAGTTATAATTTCTTCTTACAATAGTAATAAAAATATGCCACTATTCTACGTAGAGATATGGTTTTAGTGCCACTTTACAAGATTGGTTTCCACTTTTCAAATTTCAACACCCAACTTTTCTAGCTAAATTCGATCAGTAGAAGCGACACGATCTACCAGATACATTATACCACGTGGTATTAAGTTCCATGTTTATCTTGTCATGTCTAGGATTGCTTTTGCTTACGCTACACAATGTTCGTATCAGAACCCCTCAATACCCGGGGGAGTTCCTGGATGGCGAGCCGTGCCACGTCGCCCGCGTCGCTCGGCCGGCCGGCGCGTGGCGAGGGAATCCGCGTACGGCCGGCCGAGGCACTTTCCTCGGCTTTTTCCGAAATTGCGTATAGGTCCTTTTTTCTCGCGAAAAGGTCCCTGCAAGTTTTTTCTTTGAAAAAAATTTTTGGATTGCGCCCGGCGGGTTTCCGAAATTACGTATAGGTCCTTATTTACTTACGTACAAGTCCTTATAGGTCCTCAATTTTTTACAAAAAAAACCCTTTGATTTTCCCGAAATTACACATTTGTCCTTGATTTTTTTTATGAAACTCCCTGCGAATTTTCGCCTCTTTTAATTTTTTCCACACGGTAGCTAGCGCGGCGTACGCCGCGCTTATGCATCTAGTATCGTATAAGTCTTGTATCTATCCATCTATGGACGCCAACAGAAACGATAACCTGCTCTGTTCTAAAGTCTTCATAGAAACTGAACTAGCCCACTGCAAGATTACCCTAGGTGAAAAAAATATGGACACTATATTTCTCGTAAAAATTGATCATATACTTTCCATTTAGGTGAAAATTGATGATTTACCCTTCTAACCCACGTGTCAGTGACTTATGATGACTCCACGTATCATTGAGATATGGAAGATAAATACTTAATTTCTCAACTAAAAGGAGGGTATATGATCCAATCTCCCATATTTCTCTTGCAAGTTGGTTAAGGCCTCCATTCTTCTGTAAGCTGAGGCTGTACAAGTAGAGTGCTGTGTTGCGCACCCAGATGTACGGCAGTTCGTCCGCTCGGGTGGAGCGGCCTGTGCGCGGTGCGGTGGCGTGCGTTGTCCGGCGCCGCACTAATCTAATCCCCGCGACCGATTCCGGGGCCTTGTCGTCCTCCGGCGGCGGCCACTTTAATGGCCCCGAGGCGACACCTGTCCCTTCCCGCACCTCGCCGCCGCGATCGCCTCCCTCAAAGCCGCACCTACTCCCCACCAACGCCACCCCTCCCCTGCCCTCCCCTCCGTCTCCCTTTCGTCTCCCTTTTTTTCTAGATTTCCTCTTGCTAATTCTGGCATAATAGCCCAACTAATCACACTCCTAGCTAGTCTCCTTCCTGTCGCTTCTGCTGCTACTGCTTATAAGTCTCCCCCCTTCGCCACTCCTCGCCTTGTCCAGTTCTTCTGTGTTGGGGAAATTGTGCTGCTGCTGCGCAGTTTGGGTGAGGATTTGTGGGGAATTTGGGTGGGTTTGAGCGGAGCGGAGGGTGGGTGAGGGCTTGGTGAGGAGGGAGATGGAGATGCCGGGAGGGAGCGGCGGGCCGGCGCTGGCGCGGCAGGGATCGATCTACTCTCTGACGTTCGACGAGTTCCAGAGCTCGCTCGGCGGCGCCGGGAAGGATTTCGGGTCCATGAACATGGACGAGCTGCTCCGCAACATCTGGACGGCCGAGGAGTCGCACGCCATAGCCGCGGCCGCGCACGCGACGGCTACGACGGCCGCGGTGGCCTACAACGTAGACGCGCAGCCGCAGCAGCCCATCCAGCGGCAGGGCTCGCTCACGCTCCCCCGCACGCTCAGCCAGAAGACGGTCGACGAGGTCTGGCGCGACATCATGGGCTTCGGCGCCGGCGACGAGGCGCCGGCGCCCCCAGCGCCCGCGCAGGCGCAGCGGCAGGCGACGCTGGGGGAGATGACGCTGGAGGAGTTCCTGGTGCGCGCCGGCGTGGCGCGGGAGGACATGGGGCAGCCCATCGTGCTGCCGGCGCAGGCGCAGGCGCTGTTCCCTCAGGGCAATGTGGTCGCGCCGGCCATGCAGCTGGGGAACGGGATGGTGCCTGGGGCCGTCGGGCAGGGGGCTGGGGGAGGGATGACGGTGGTGGCGCCAGCGACGCCGGTTGTGCTGAATGGGTTGGGGAAGGTGGAGGGCGGGGATCTCTCGTCGCTGTCGCCGGTGCCGTATCCCTTCGACAGTGCGCTGAGGGCGAGGAAGGGACCTACCGTCGAGAAGGTGGTCGAGAGGAGGCAGAGGCGCATGATAAAGAACCGTGAGTCAGCTGCCAGGTCCCGCGCGCGGAAGCAGGTGAAGCCTTTGTTCTTCAACTGCAGTGCTGAAGCTATCCATTTATCATACACCTTTTGCTTAATTATACTGAAATGTTATCTGAAATCGAACTCAGTGGTGCCCATATTTAGTATGCCCCTCGGTTATGTTGTACTTTATTCGCTTGATGTGATCCGCCACTTCCAGTTTAGCTGCTAGATATTAAATATATGCTTAAGTAGACACTACAAATAGCAAGTTGCGTCCTTAAATATTGTTGAACCAAAGAGGAGAAGAATCTATGCCTGAATCATCCATGGTTCAAGTTGACCCTCTCAGATTCAGAAAGACGATGGATAACTTTGTTTATTTTGGAAATTTAGTTTTGGCATTGCAGTGTTGTGGACTTCGTTTCTTCCATCTACTATTGCCATGATAGGGATATTATGCTCATCATGGGGCGTAAAAAGAAGCTTAGCAAGACCAATGACGAGAAGTAGTTTCTGTACTTTTTTGGGTGATTTTTTGTCATAGACTTGGTGATATAGGCCTCTTTTGTATGCATAAGTTACGCTGCCATGATGCAGTCATACTGATATATAAGCTATAAACTTCTGTTTTGCTAAAGCAACAGGCTCAAGTCTATTGGATAGCACTACTGGGTGTCTAATAGTTTGAGATGGTTCTATTTGCTATTCGAGTTTAAAACCATAACTCAATTTGTTGACACTTCAATTCTGCTCTTCTGATATATAACAGGCTTATATAATGGAGTTAGAAGCTGAGGTGGCAAAACTGAAGGAGCAGAATGAGGAATTACAGAAAAAGCAGGTATACTTGCTTTCATATAAAATTGCTGTGATGCTTGTATGCACTCTTTATGTATTTACCTTACCAATTCATGTAATCAGCTAGTGGTCCTTATATAATCTCTACACTCTGGACAATTCTAAAGTTTCTTGCCACAGTAGTCATATTTGTCTGGGAACTTGGGCTTGTCTATGTTTTTTTATGATTTTATCTGCTCTAATGATGCTTGTTGCTGGCATAGCAACGGATAGGTTGCCACAATTAGCATTTTTTAAAAGTGTCTGGTCCTTGTTGTATATGTTTTGCATGGAATTAACTGACTAGAATCATTGTTGGAGACTGTGCACAAAAAATATATCCTTTTAATTTTGAACATTGATTGGGTTAATTAATGTTGTAACATTGTTATGTTGTCTTATGCCATGTGATGTTTGCTAGTTCTGGCACATCTTCCATGCACTCAATGTTGTTCCACACATACCATATTGTATCATGGTTTTTGCAATTTAACAGAAGTAGAATTTTCCATATGTTGCACCTGGATATGTGACATTATCATCATTAGTATTTCATTCTTCAATATGTGGCATTGTAGTGTTATCACTCCTTTGATTTGAGAAAAATGAAAGAAAGTTTTAACTCCAACATGAAGTTGTGGGCTTTAGACCTCCTGGTTCCATTTCATTCATATTACCTTTGTTTATTCACTTGTTTCGCTTTTAATTTTCAGGTGGAAATGCTACAGAAGCAAAAGGATGAGGTAATAGCCTTCCATTTTGTAGGAAATACTGTTGTTCTGAATAAACACTATGTTTGTTCCCATTGTTGCAGAAGTAGTACCAAGTTATCTACACCTCTTTTTATCGGCACTGCAGTTTTTTTTTAAAAAAATTGTTGATGTCTTCCCATAGAATGTTCATGTATCAAGTCTGTGAACATCATACTACAGGTGTGCACAATGACAGCAGTAGTCTCATGTATCTGTTTAAGAGATGAGTGCATAGCAATGTTCAAGATTTTTTTTTTATGTCTGCTGAACTTGTGATTGCACTTAGGCTTTGGCTGGCTGAGAGGTGGATTTCCAAAGGCAGTTTTGATAAACTAGTTTTGGATATATTAGTTATTTGGCAAATATTATGGTCAGAAAAACAAATATTTTACTATACATGGCAAATATTTTCCACAACCACATCATCCCATGGCGTACCACGTCATAGACCAATAGCTAGCAAATGATATGGTCATTGTACCAAAAGTAGATTTTGCATTGTTGTAGCTGTCATTTGTGTGGATAAACGAAAATTGCCTTTGAAATAAATGAGGAAAATCATGATGAGACAATTTATTGTATTTCAACTGTTGTTGGGAGGAAATGTTTTAAGTGGCTCATATTATGTTTCAGAAATCCCTTATTGTTCAACCAACCACTATCATAAATACAGATGTTGGCCATATAGTCCATGTCACTGACAATCTGGTGTGAAAGTTTGGCCGTAAGGACCCCTGCCGATCCCTTCTTGTTTATATAGAGCAAAGGCTCAACAGATTACATATTGATCCGAAAGCAATAAGGATAGAAGGTCTGATCTGAATCTATCTATACAAGGAAATAACTAATCCTTTTCTATAACAGACCTGCTGCCTTATCTTTCGGATCTGTTACCAAATACAAAGAGATTGAGCTAACTAACAGACTGCAGGATAGCGCAGGATATCTCCAGCGCAGATTGATTAGGATAGGCTACTAGAACTCCATCTCTAACATCCCCCTTCAATCACAACTTGGCTAAGTTGAGATTGTATTTGAATTCCTCAAGTTGCTTCACTGGAAGAGGCTTGGTAAATCCATCTGCTACTTGATCTCCTGAAGAAACAAATTCAATATCCAATAGCTTGTTCTTAACTCTCTCTTGAACAAAATGATAATCCACTTCAATGTGTCCCTCACTCGCCGCCGCCTCCCTCACTCCTCCCTCGCTCCCAGTCGTCGCCTCCGTCCCTCCTCCCTCGCTCCCAGTCTCCGTCACTCCGTCGCCTCCCTCACTCCCAGCCGCCGCCTCCCTCCCTCCTCCCTCACTCGCCGCCGCTGCCTCCCTCACTCCTTTCAATGTTGCGGGCGGCCAGATCCGGCAAGGTGGAGGGTGAACGGCGGCGTCGGCGGCTTGACGGCGCCCTGGAGGCGGAGGCGGCTCGACGGCGCCCTGGAGGCCAAGGTGGCGCGAGGACATGAGGTAAACCTAGCCCATCTCTTCCGCCGCCTTCTTCTTGCCTTCTTCCTGCCCAGCTACCTGCTCTCTCTCTGGTTTCGCTCGGGTCACTTAGACCTAAGGCGGACGAACGGCAAGGCGGGGGCGACGCCTTGACCCCCCGAGCCGCCTTACCGCTTAGGCGACGCTTAAGCGTCGCCTAAGCGACGCCTTAATAAGCATGCATCTGCACTTTCTTTAGCAAATCTGTGGTATATTTCTCCTGGGTTAGAAGAATACCATCCTGTATTTTTCTCACCTCAATGCCCAAGAAGTAGTGTAGCTCGCCCAAGTCTTTTAGAGGAAACTCAGTTCTCAAATCCTCAAGTAGAGCTGTAGTAGCATTAGGGTTTGAACTAGCAACAATTATGTCATCAACATAAATAAGCATGAAGATAACAGTTGCCTTTTCTATAGAAGAATAAAGATGTGTCAGCCTTAGAAGGAGTAAAGCCAAGCCTTACCAATTTGTCACTGAGTCTAGAATACCATGCTCTTGGCGCCTGTTTAAAGCCATACAGGGATTTATCTAGTTTGCAAACATAGTTCTTAAGCATCTTATCTTCATATCCAGGAGGTTGTCTCATATACACATCTTCCTCAAGCAATCCATGGAGGAAGGCATTCTGAACATCAAGTTGTCGAAGACTCCATCCTTGTGAAACAGCAATAGACAGAACAATTCTAATAGATGCTGCCTTGACAACAGGACTAAAGGTGTCTTCATAATCAATCCCATACCTTTGTTTAAAACCTTTTGCAACTAGGCGAGCTTTATACCTTTCTATACTACCATCAGCCTTCTTCTTAATTTTATAAACCCATTTGCAATCAATCAAATTCATTCCATCTCTAGGAGGGACTAAGTGCCAAGTATTGTTGTTTTTTAATACCATATACTCAAGATCCATAGCATCCTTCCAGTTTTTATCCTTTAAGGCTTCTTCTACAGTGCATGGTTCCCCAGTTGAAGTAAGGAAACTATATTTAACACGACCATCAGTATATTTAATCCTTCCATCAGTAAAAGTTGCGGGTTGGATAATACCTCTTTGCAGTCTTGTTACTGGACGATGCTGAGAAGGCTCTGCAACAGGAAGTTGAGCTTGAGAAGCAGCACTGCTGTCAAGAAGTTGTGATGGGTTATCGGATGAGGACATCGGTAGATTGTTGGAGAGAGGTTCAGTGACGTTTTCCTGGACAGGAGATAGCATTTCAGACTCAGGTGCAGATGCCACAGATCTGGAGCGCCTGCTGCATACTTGAATATCCTGAACAGAAGCCGGCAGTACAGACTCAGGTGCAGATGCTGCAAGTTTGGGGCGCCGGCTGTAGACTTGAGTAACAGGTGCTCTTGGTGGCATTTCGTCAGAAGGAGATAATCCACCATTAGCACCCGAGACTGATGCTGTGATGTCCTGTTCTTCTCTGGTTATTCCTGGACACTGAACAGCAGACTTAAAAGAAGCATTAGGGTTATCAGGAGGACATATAACAGCAGGTTGATCAAACACATCTTCACCCCCTTGATCAACAGAATTAGACAGGAGTTCTGGAAGAAGAAGAATTTCAGAGTGAAGGCGTGCTCCTGCATTTGGATAGAGGTTGGCAAAGGGAAACACTTGCTCATCGAAAACAACATCTCTAGAGATGTAAACTCTGCCAGTTGAGATATCTAGACACTTGAACCCCTTGTGTAAATTGCTATAACCAAGAAAAGCGCATTGCTTGGAGCGAAATTGAAGTTTATGATTATTGTAGGGACGAAGATTGGGCCAACATGCACACCCAAAGATACGAAGAGAGGAGTAATCAGGAGAGGTGTTGTGGAGGCGTTACAAAGGAGTGGACCAATTTAAGACTTTGGTGGGTGTGCGATTTATCAAATAAGTGGATGCAATGAAAGCCTCATCCCAAAACTTAAGGGGCATAGATGCATGAGAAAGGAGAGCAAGACCAACTTCAACGATGTGTCTGTGTTTGCATTCTGCAGCACCATTTTGCTGATGGGTGTGAGGACAGGAAACCCTATGAGAGATCCCTATTTTGTGAAAAAAGGAATTGAGCTTTACATATTCACCTCCCCAATCTGTTTGAACAGAGAGTTTTTCTATTGAACAACCTTTCAACAAAATTCTGAAACTCATGGAACTTCTGAAAAACTTCAGCTTTGTTCTTTAGCAAGTATATCCAAGTAAATTTACTGAAATCATTAATAAAACTGACATAGTATTTATTTCTTCCAACAGATTCAAGGGCAGGACCCCATACATCAGAGAAAACTAGCTCTAAAGGAGCACTAGATATGCTAGAAGACCTTGAAAAAGGGAGTTGGTGACTCTTGGCCTGCTGACAGGCATTACAAACTGAATTCTTATTGGACTCTAAGGAACATGGCAAGTTATTATGGCTGATGACATGCTGAATAACATATGGTGAAGGATGACCTAGACGGCTATGCCATTGTGACATGGATGGCTTTGAAACACCAAAAGCTTGCTTGCTGGAGCTAGTGGATGAGAAGGGATAAAGGCCCCCCTTCACTCTTGCCTTGGAACAGAATTTGATTCGTTGCTCGATCCTTGATAAAAAAGAAGTCAGGATGAAATTCAAAGTAAGCATGGTTGTCAACAGCAAAACGATGAACTGAGACGACTTTTTGCAGCTTTAGGAACATGTAGGGCTGTAAAAAAAACTTGAGGCTCGCGAACTATTTGAGCTTGGCTCGTTGTAGGATCGATTCGAGCTCGGTTCGAGCTGTTAACGAGCCGAATTCGAGCTTGGGAAAAAGCTCGCGAGCCTAAACGAATCGAACTCGAATAGTTCGTGTAAATTCGAACTGTAGCGACCCCGCGTCCCTAGTCAAGAATCGGCACAGTCACCGCACCGCACCGCCCCCCGGCCTTACCCAATCCCTAACCCTAACTCCCTATTCCTTCCCCCCCGGCCCCCGCTCGGGCGCTCCCCCAGTCCCCGGTTCCCCCCCCCACCCCGCCTCCCCCTCGCGCCCCCTCCTCGTCCCCCCGGCGCCGGCCGCCTCCGCCCCTCCTCTCCTCCCACCCGCCGGCCGCCTTCGCCCAGATCTGCCGCTCGCAGCCCCTCCTCGCCTCCCCCCCCGCCGGCCGCCTCCGGCCCTCCTCCCACCGGCCGGCCGCCTCCGCCCAGATCCGCCCCTCCTCCTCCCACCCGGCGACCGCCTCCGCCCAGATCCGCCGCTCGCCGCCCCTCGTCGTCCCCCCCGGTGCCGGCCGCCTCCGCCCCTCCTCTCCTCCCACCGGCCGGCCGCCTCCGCCCAGATCCGCCCCTCCTCTCCTCCCACCCGCCGTCCGCCGACCGCCTCTGCCTAGATCTGCCGTCCGCCGACCGACCGCCTCACACCCGCCGTCCGCCGACCGCCTCCGCCCAGATCCGCCGACGCCGTGCCCGTGTTCCTCCTCTACAAGGTCCCCGCACGCAAGTCAGGCCGCCGCCGACCGCCTCTGCCCAGATCTGCCGTCCGCCGACCGACCGCCTCACACCCGCCGTCCGCCGACCGCCTCCGCCCAGATCCGCCGACGCCGTGCCCGTGTTGCTCCTCTGCAAGGTCCCCGCACGCAAGTCAGGCCGCCGCCGACCTCCTCTGCCCAGATCTGCCGTCCGCCGACCGACCGCCTCCCACCCGCCGTCCGCCGACTGCCTCCGCCCAGATCCGCCGACGCCGTGCCCGTGTAGACTGCTTTCTGCTTGTTTGAACACGTTGTATATGTTCATATGTTGTATACAATCAGATGTCTTTCTGCTACTGCTGTGTGTTTTATGCTTAACGAGCCTCGACGAGCTTTGTCGAGCCGATCTCGAGCCCAACTCAAAGCTTGACAGAAATCTTGGGCTCGTTCGAGCTCGGCTCGAGCTTCTATCGAGCTCGAGCCTGACAGGCTGGGCTCGCTCGAGCTCGGCCCGTTTACAGCCCTAGGAACATGAAGAATGTTTTTGAGCCGAAGAGTGCGATTAGGGGTATGAATATGTGAATGACCAACATGCACAATGTCCATACCTGCTCCATTTGCTGCATGGATCTGATCTCCATATTTGTCACGAACTATCAGTTTGTCCAATTCGCTGGTGATGTGATCAGTAGCGCCCGAATCAACGTACCAGTTTGTGTCGACACCGTAGGAAGCAGCTGCAGCAGTTTTGTCACTTGGAGGAACAAAATCAGCATCAAACCTGTGCCAACAGATCTCCACAGTGTGCCCTTTCTTCTTGCAGAGTTGACATCTAGGCCGATTGTCTTCTCCATTGCGCTGTCCAGAGGAGTTGTAATTGCCGCGGCCTCCAGAGCCACGACCACGCCCGCGATTCTTCTGAAAACCGCGCTGGAAACCTCCTCTTCCACGCATAGCAGAGTTTGCAGAAGATTGGGACAGATTTCCCTGCAGTAGTTGAACTCTCTGCTCAAAACTGAGAAGTTGAGAATATACCTCTCCAACTGAAGCCGGTTCAGTGCGCCCCAGAGTGGTTGACACCACCGGATTGAACTCCATATCAAGACCGCTGAGGATGTAGGAGATCAGTTCTTCATCAGCTAGGGCTTTCATCTTCCCGACATATTCAGCCACACTCATGTTGCCCTTCTGTGTTGTGGCTAACGCTATGCGTGTATTGACTGATCGCGCACGCGTTTGCGAGGAAAACATCATTTCGATTGTCTTCCACGCTTCAGCGGCAGTCCTCTTGTCGGCGACATACACCAGAATCTCTCTGGTTAGAGACGCCAACAGATAGCCAAGGAGTTGTTGATCCTTAGCCAGCCACTGGAGATAATCTGGATTGGCGGCCTTGCATGCCTTCTCGCCTTGCTTCACTTCGATTTCTTCTGGCGGAGGTTTGGCTGAACCATCAAGAAACCCCATCATCATCGCGCCTCGAACTGTGGGAAGGATTTGAGCCTTCCACAGCATATGATTAGATCTGGTGAGTTTTTCCGTTACCGGGATGGCAAGGGAAGAAACAGAGGAGGAACTGGAGGCGCTCGCCATGGATGGGGATGGCTCTGATACCATGTGAAAGTTTGGCCGTAAGGACCCCTGCCGATCCCTTCTTGTTTATATAGAGCAAAGGCTCAACAGATTACATATTGATCCGAAAGCAATAAGGATAGAAGGTCTGATCTGAATCTATCTATACAAGGAAATAATTAATCCTTTTCTATAACAGACCTGCTGCCTTATCTTTCGGATCTGTTACCAAATACAAAGAGATTGAGCTAACTAACAGACTGCAGGATAGCGCAGGATATCTCCAGCGCAGATTGATTAGGATAGGCTACTAGAACTCCATCTCTAACATCTGGCTCCTTATCCCTTCTCATTTTTTGTTATGATGTTAGCAATGTGGGGTCGTGGTTTTGTTCAAACTCTATATGGTGATGCCATTCATTCATGATATTTGTATAAACAAATCTGATAACTAATGAACATATGCAACGCTGGCTCCCCCTGCCATTGTAGTAGAAATTTCACACAGTGAATTTCAGCTGTGACATTAGTTGGACTGTGTTTCCCTGAACATTACTAAAAAAAAGCATTCCAAATCTGGCACTTTACTGTACTTTTCACTGAACTTGTTTAGTCCCCATCCTAGTTTTAAGATGATGCATGATTTCCTTGTTCCACCTTTCATGTCATTTTTTAGTGCTACCTAGTGCATAGTTTTGGAGAGTTTCTCTTGTTTGCTCCCAAAAAAACTACCTAAACATACATGTGCTCATAAAAACGAGGAAAAGCATTGGAAAACCTACATCAATCAGTACATTTATCTATTCTTTTCAATGTTGGCATTGGCAAGAAAAAGGATTAATTGATATTAGTTTCCAAAAAAGGGAAAATAAAAGCATTTTTAATGACATGAAAAGATGAAAATTTCTCTTTCATGTTTGTTATTTACCTCATTCATGTACTTTGATCATCTTTGGTGCCAAAACAGCTGCCAGTTACACCTATAAACAGGAGTCACCAGTGCCTAAACCCTAGTAGGGCCTGCTGTTGGCCCTTGGCGGTTAACACTTTACACAGCCACAGCTGGTGTCAGGTGACTGGACGTGTGTCGGTTGCCAACTCTTATCTGATGGCAACTACACCTCTTTACCTTGGAGGTTCTGTTGAAGATGTGAGAAGTTCTTTTGCCATGATTTGGAGTATTACATTCCTCTAAAGAAATATTAGGAGTTTGGTTACAATGAGGCATTCGAAATAGGTTTTAGTTAGCTTGCATGACCTGTTGAAGATACCGAAGGCTCTATTGTCGTTTTTTGGAAGTATGGTTTTGCTTTAGTAAACAACCTGTGTAAAATCTCACAAATTCTAAACCATCCTAAATGGTGGAGACTAAAGGGTACATGCTCAATCGTTTTGTGTTTGGAGATAATAACCTCCAGTTATGATGGGCCTACTGTGGTGAGCACGAAGAGTAAGAGCGCCGCCGCCAGCGGGACTGGGTTTAACCCGGGTGGGATTTGAATTCTTTTCTATTAAGTAATAATCTTTTTAGTCATTTCAAGTACAATATCTTTGTTGCTTTAACATTTTTAAGATAAAATATGATATTTCGAACAAACCATGGTTGTAGTAGGATGTAGTAGACTTGAGCAAATAGCGGGTTAGGAGGATTGGGACTGGGGCTAGGCCTGGGCCTGTCACAAGCAACAGTGCTGGTTGGGCTATTCACAAATTCTTAAGGCTTTATCCAGGTCAAGTTGTTTTACTCAGGTCTAGGTTGTAATACGATATTCCATTTTATGCAGGAATTGTCTGTAGTACCAAAACTTCCCTAGGAGATAGTATTGCCCTGTGATCCCTAAATTTTCATATGCATATCTTTCACTAGAAGCCTATAAGTGCAGTAACATATCTGTAATACCAACGAGGCAACAGCATATTTGTCCCACTGTCATTAAAAAATATTAATTCTTTGTGCATCATGGAGGCATTTTATTTTCAAAACAATGCTGCGGCCCTCATTTGGTCAAAAGAGTTAGACCAAATAATTGTCTTCCCTTAAAATTGGAAGGAAAGGTGTAAAACAATTCGACAGAGCTATAATTTCTGTATCTATGTGTTAAGGTAGGGTAGTCCACTTATTTATCTGCACATGGCCACTTATTTTATCTGCACACGGCCTACCTACCCTAAACCAGGTCAGGGTGTGTGCGTTTGTTAATTCCTGGTCTCCAACCACATATACTCTTTAATCTATACACATCCTGCAGAATTTTGGTTAATATTGGTGTTGTTGATATTCTCACTAGTTAGGGATCACAGATAGTAAAACCGTACCTTAATTTTTTGAAGTTTAGGTAGTTCTTTGGTTGTGATTATCTTGGTTGGAAGATTTGAACTGAGATGTATGCAGGTCGTGGAGAGAATCAATCAGCAACTTGGACCAAAGGCCAAGAGATTTTGCCTGCGACGAACACTGACCGGTCCATGGTAACCTGAAGTTCGCGCTGCAATGAGCACAGACAAGGTCGTTGGCTTCCTTAGATGTGACCAGTGTATATATGAGCTGAAGTCAGAATCTCCAGTTTCCCCTGTGGATCAGAGCTTCAACTGCTACTTTTCTCCTTTGGTGATCGTTCAGTCGCGGGCCAATTGCTGGTGATATTTACTCGCTAGGTTTAGCTGCGCGATTTTCGTGCGAACAAAAGCAAACTATTTCTGTTTAACTCCGTTATCTATTGGCATGGCAAGATCGTGCATGTCATTTATGTTGTTGCTGGATGCAGCTGTGCAGCTGCATTGTATGTTGTTGAGATTAATATCCTGTAATAGTTCAGGTGGTTCTGTACCCCGTAGTCGTAGAGCATTCGGTTTCCCTGACCTGCTTGTAATGTGAGTACAGACAGACGGCATTTAGCTTTTGCGCTTAATTAACACATTCAAATGGAATGCCCTGTGCTTCATACCTGGCAGGTGTTATCAGATATCAGAACAGTGAAAATCTGACAGCCAAAGACAGCACGCTGCACCATGATGAAAGGAAAGGACATCACACACCTTGCATCCTCCCTAACCCTAAAAGGCTAACATACACGAACAAGTTTTGAGATAGAATGTCACTCGGCTCCCTGGATAAACAGCTATTCGATTCCTTCCTGAACCAATACAACACATGGGTGGCACACTTAACAGGTCTCTGGCGCTTCGGCTCCCGTGCGGCTCTCGTATGGCAGCTGAAGCGACTCAAAAGTGTCTCGTCTCAATCTGGGGTTCCCCTAGGGTTTGAGAAACGGTTTTTCTACGGGTTTTCATCGTTTGTCTTATTTTCCACTTGATCACGTGCGTGTGCCGTGTTTTGTTCCTGTCCTCCTGGTTTTGGCCATTGATTCGGGGATAAACGGGATTTGCGTGGAGAAGAGGGGTCAGGAGAAGGAAAATCTTCAGATCTCCTAGCAGTTGGCAAACTTTCCTCAGACAAATCGGGCTTTGTCGATGGGATTATCCAAACCCCAGGCAAGATTTGGTGTCCGGGTAAGAGAGTAATGCAATGTTATTGGAGACTATCGGACCTAGATTTAGCCAATCTAGAATTCTTTATGAACACCACTGCACTATTCCTTGATCAGTAGATAGTGCTTACAGATACATTACTGAATTATTTCATATAGAACATAAACCGTACCATATAATAATATTACAACAGTAGAGTTCAATTAGACCGCATTGGGTCAAATTTATAATAGACCCGACTAGACCAAATGATATATTACATAAATGTAGAAGCGTAGCGGAAGTGAAAAGGGAAGACATATATCGCCACAAGCAAGCGACTGGGAAATGTTCTTGTGCAACCGATATTAACCAGAGATTTGGGTAATATTGGTGCACACAAATACTACCTTAGTTAGCTAGACTAGGGTGAGACCTAGATTATTTGGGACTAATATACTCTCCTCCGTATTCTTCACCATCAGCTCCTGGAACATCGTAGTTCTCGTAGTACCCTTGGTTCATAGGCTTTAATGAATTTTGTGAGCGAGGGTGAGTACAAGCGATAGTGCTCTGCGAGCTAACACACAAAATGAAATATTTATACATACAAGGCTTAACAAGGATTGTCTCGGGTTCTTTTATTTGCTAAAAGTCATATTTTTAAATTACCGATAATTAAAAAGTCTTATGACTTACCATTTTAACCAAACCTGTAGGACCGAAATGGCGACAGAGGGGGGGTGAATGTCGCTCGCTTCAAAATCGCCCCCGAGAATTCGCGAAAACCTCAGAAAAGTTCAGAGAAAAACAAAACCCAAAGAAGCACAAAATGAGGGATAAAGGCAGTAAACGGCATGCAATTTTCAGCAAGAAGGGCTGCTGATTTTCAGCAAAAAGAGCTGCAGTTTTTCAGCAAACTGAGCTGCTGTTTTCAGCAAGAAGAGCTGCAGTTTTTTAGCAAACTGAGCTGCTGTTTTCAGCAAGAAGTAGCTGCTGTTTTCAGCACAATGCACTGCAGATTACAGCAAGACACAGCTGCTATTTTTCAGCACAAAGGACTGCAGTTTTCAGCAAGAATTAGCTACTATTTTCAGCACAATGCACTGCAGATTTCAGCAAGACATAGCAGCTGTTTTTAGCACACAGTAAATATTCAGATTACCACCAAACTGAGAGAAGAGATGAAATTCAGCTGCAATGATTTGCTCAAGAGAACAAGGAAAGGAACTAAATAGCAGAGGGAGCCTAAAACTCAAGAGAAATCACAAATAGCTCAAGGAATTCAGATTTTAGCCTGAAAATGACAAATTACAGAGAGCTGTCCAAAAATTCCAATTGCCACTCCATCTCCAATCCTTTGGCCATGAAACTTCTGGGGTATATTAGCAATAGAAAGGGAATCTCCCATACCAGATATCAGCTCAAGCCAAGAAGGAGATCAAGATTTAATTCAAAACCCTAGAAATGCAAGAGAGCTTCAGAAGAGAGGCCAAAAATCAAATTACTCCCACACCGTTGATTCTTTGGCTATGAAACTTTGAGAATAGCTATTAGATAGTCTTTAGACTCTTCACATCAAATTTCAAGCCATCTTGCCAAGGGGAACAAGATTTCCACAAAACCCTAGTATTTGCAACTGACGAACAGAGAACCTCAAAATGCCAAAACTGAAATTAAAGTCAAGTTTGCTCTTGGGATTAACTAGCCAAATGGCCTTTGAGCATCTCCCATGTCATAGCAACCCATTTTGGCACTCTCAAGCAAGCAGGAACTCAAAACAACGAAAATCACAAAATCACCCAAAAGAAGTTAACGAAGAACAGAGAGCAAGAATGAAAGAAGAACTTCAGATTTTCATTCCATCACGAAAGGAATACAAGGAGTCACGATACGCATGTACATTAGATCAAGATGAATGATTACATGACCCTCAATCCCTCTCCAACCTCTCAATCCTCAACCATGAATGCTTGGAGGGGATGAACAACACTCTGTTCTACCAAGAAACCATCGAAGGGACAGAGGGAGCACACACTAACAAACTCTGTCTCTCCCAACCACTAAAGACCCCAAAGCAAACAACCTCTCCAAAGCCTCTTTTGACTAGAGTAAACCCTAATACTCTCTCAAGTGCTCAAGTGGGCATGCAGCCCCTCAATCCTTTATATAGCCCATGGCTAACGGGTCTCCGCCCCGTTACGCCTGCTACGTCCAACGGAGCCCGCTCCCGCTTGTGCAGCCACGCGAATTTCCCGATTCGCCCCTCGTGCACCTTCCGGGAAGCTTCCGCGCTCCTTGCCTCGCACGCCTCGCAACCACCTCGAGTCCACGTCGTCTTCGACACATCCCGACCGTTCTGACCTCAGCGCCACCTGCGCCTAGTCCGGTCTACCGTGTCTCGCCACGACTCCGCCTCGATGTCCTGCAGCCACACAGACAAGAAACACATCAAATAGCACCGCTCGATACGTGAAAGCGTAGATAACCTCATACTTACCACAGATGAAGTCCAAACCTGTCGAATCATCAGAATATGTAACCTAACCCGAATACGACCAAGTTTGACTAAAACGACCGAGTCCGTCGCACAACTCAACGACATGGTCTAAACCACTCAAACCAAACTCGACTTATCTAAACCACGGTCAATTACTCATTATACACATGTGGCCACCTCCACATGGTTCATCAATCTCCCCCGTGATGAGTATATTGACAAACCCCGAAAAAGCGCAAAGAAGAGTTTGAGTTTGAAGAATCCAACATGGTTCAAAGAAGAGAATGAAACAAATGACCATGTCGACAGAAGGAACACTAGAGCAACAACCGAAAGAGCAAATTGTTCTCCAAAGCTCTAAAATGATCCCAACTAGCTTTTTCTTCTCTATTCTCCCCCTTTTGGCAATAAACGCATCAAGGATGCAAAGGAGAGAATAAGATCACAAGGATGAATGATATGGCTGAAGTTTGATTATTCTAAGCATATAGAGCCATGAGAGTTATCCAATATGATCAACAAGTACTACACCAAGCCATAATTCAATAAAAAGCTATCTAGATCATGACAACTTATATATAAACTAGCTAGATGACAATCTGAAACTGAAGTGCATTATGTGAGCAAGTCAAGTCATCAATGAGCAAAGTCCAACTAGAGATATCCAAGGATGATGCAGGCCATGTCAATAAGCTAAGCGTAACCAAGAAGCTCAAATTGAGTCCAACTAGAGTGCTACAAGTCCGAGAATGAAACATTTGTTGAAGTACTTGATTCTTGTTGTAGCTTAAGCAAATTGAGCACAAATGACATATTTTCTTTTGAAACTGAAGGTTGTTTACAACCAGATTTTTGTTTTGACATGTGCTAGACCTCAAGCCTTATGCGACCACTCCAAGCGACAAGCTTAAGAAGATAGTCTAGGTCATCCAAAACTCCCCCTAAGTTCATGCCAAGTGCAATGGAAAGCCGTCTCATGAGAAAGAGTTGGTGAGATCAGTTTTTTCGCACAAAAGATATCTTTTTGCATTTTAACATGTAGTACTAACTTATGCAACATCAGGAGACTGCATTAGCTCAATCTAAGGCTCAATAGAGATTCAACGCTCAACTTAGCCTATTTGACATGGCATGAATCATAAAAGGATAGCTAAAGCAAGACTAGACTCAAATGCGAGCGTGACAAGTTTTAATTCAAGTTGAGCAATTTTAATTAACTTATCATGGTAAAAGCTAGTCTACACATATGAAGTCATGATAAATCTAGCAAATGAAACATAAATCATGGCAAGGTGTAAGGCATTGTAATCATGTCATAACAGGATAATAATCAAGGCTCCATGTAGTTATATTACAATGCTAGATGCTGAAAATGCAGAAAATCCAGCTCCCCCTCAACATGAGATGCTACTTTTAGTTCAAGTTGAGTTTAGTCAATATTAAGCTCCAGAAGCTCCCAAATGAACTCCCCCTGAACCAAAGCGATAAAAACGAGAAGCTGACAAGAAAACAGCAAACAGGCAGTCCTTAAAGCATAGATAAGATATAGAGGCAACTATGGCTCAGACTGACTCTCATCTACCCCATATGACACTAGGACTATTAGACCGGTAATCTACCTCACTAGGGAGCAAACACGTACCCTATCTACCCAAGGGTGGCCCGACCCTTGCTAGAACCTAAAAGCAGTGAGTGGGCTCAACCTAGCGAGAGAAGAGAAGCGGCTAATAGAGCAGAATCCTAGATCACAAGATGAGAGGAAAGAGTCTGAACAGCTAAACAGGAAGACCACTCTAACCTATGCTAGAAGGACTAAACCCAATGCACCCCGAATGCAATGCAACAGTAAGGAGTAAAAGCATAATCAATAAAATAAAGCAGTAAAGCACAAACTCCCCCTCACAACAGTCCATAAGGACAAACCACCCCAAGCTCTCCCCGCAGAGCTAAAAATCTCGAGCTATCCAATGGCTTGGTAAAGATATCAGCCAACTGGTGGTCACTCTCCACAAACTGAAGCACAATGTCACCCTTCTCTACATGGTCTCTAAGGAAGTGATAGCGAATATCAATATGCTTGGTCCGGGAGTGCTGCACTGGGTTCTTAGCAATGTTAATCGCAGAAGTGTTATCACAAAAGAGTGGAACACTATCTATAGTCAACCCAAAATCCCGCAGGGTCGAGACCATCCAAAGCACCTGGCTACAGCAACTAGCTGCAGCAACGTACTCGGCCTCCGCGGTGGACTGTGCAACACTGGACTGCTTCCTCGAAGACCAGGAAACGAGAGAAGTGCCAATGAATTGGCAAGTGTCAGATGTGCTCTTCCTATCTATCCTACAGCCGGCAAAGTCAGCATCCGAGAAGGCTCTCAAGGAAAGACAGGAAGAGTAAGAGTACCAGATACCATAGTCAATGGTAGCTCGAAGGTACCGAAGAATGCGTTTAACCGCCTGGCGGTGAGATACGCGAGGAGAAGCCTGAAACCGGGCACAAAGACACACAGCGAAGTGTATGTCCGGTCTCGAGGCAGTGAGGTATAAGAGGGAGCCGATCATACTCCTATACTCTTTCTGATCAACTGGCTCGCCATCCTCATCTGGGTCGAGTGAAGCCGAGGTAGCCATCGGAGTGGACACCGGCTTACCATCACTCATGTCGAAGCGCTTCAGGAGGTCTCGAGTGTACTTGCCCTGGTGCAGGAATGTACCCTCCCGAGTCTGCTTAATTTGGAAGCCAAGGAAGAAGCTTAACTCGCCCATCATGCTCATCTCAAACTCCGAGCTCATGACATCGGAAAACTGGGAAACGAGAGCATGCGAGGAGCCGCCAAAGATGATGTCATCCACATAAATCTGGACGAGCAACAGATCAGTGCCATGTCGGCGGAAGAACAAGGTCTTGTCAACTTTACCCATCTCAAAACCATGACTCAACAGGTAGGACTTAAGCCTCTCATACCAAGCTCTTGGGGCCTGCTTAAGTCCATACAACGCTTTGGAAAGCTTGAAGACATGGTTAGGGTATTTGGGGTTTTCGAAACCAGGAGGCTGTCTGACATAGACTTCTTCCTCAATGAACCCATTAAGGAAGGCACTCTTGACGTCCATCTGGTACAGCTTGAAACCCTTAGAAGCTGCAAAGGCAAGCAGAATTCTAATGGCCTCAAGTCGAGCTACAGGGGCAAAGGTCTCCTCGAAATCCAGACCCTCAACCTGGGAGAACCCCTGAGCTACCAGTCTAGCCTTGTTTTGAATAACCACTCCATCCTCGCTCTGCTTGTTTTTGAACACCCACTTAGTCCCAATGACATTGTGAGCCCGCGGGGGCTCGACAAGCGACCAGACCTTGTTTCTCTCGAAGTTTTCTAGCTCCTCATGCATGGCATTGACCCAAGACTCATCGGAAAGAGCATGAGAAACATCCTTGGGCTCAAAGGAGGCAATGAAAGCAGAATGGAGACAGAATTGAGATAAGCCAGATTTTGAGCGGGTTACACGCTCGAACAGGTCTCCAATCATCTGCTCAGAAGGATGCCTTTTCTGGATATGTCGGGGAGGTCCAGGATGAGATGAAGAAGTGGCCTCTACCTCGTGAGCTGACGAGGTAGGAACAGAGCCACTAGCTCCAGAGGAAGCAGAAGGCATGGGCTGGTCACCTGGAGGTGCGGTGGAAGACGGCACCTCAAGGGGTGGATAAGGGACTGGATCGGGTAGACAACCCTCATCTCCATCGTCCTCGTCATCCACAAAGATGGTCTCGGACTGCTCTAAAGAACCTGAGATATCTGGCCTAGTCCCCGGACTGGCCTCGTCAAAGGTCACCTCACAGGTCTCAACCATTTTGCTAGACTCGCAGTTCCAGACCCTATAAGCCCGCGAAGAAGGCGAGTAACCTAGAAAGATCCCATCACAAGAACGTGACTCGAACTTGTCTAGGTTCCCGGACTTCAAAATAAAGCACTTGCAACCAAACACGCGAAAATGAGAGACACTGGGCTTTCGCCCATATCTCAGCTCATAAGAAGTGCGGTGCAAGTGTGCCCTAAGAAATACTCGATTTGAGACATGGCACGCGGTGGCTATAGCCTCAGCCCAAAACTTTCGCGGTGTAGAGTACTCATCGAGCATCGTCCTGGCCATCTCGACCAAGGTACGGTTCTTCCTCTCCACAACGCCATTTTGTTGTGGGACGTGCGGAGAAGAGAACTGGTGCTCTACACCTGTCTCACCACAGAAACTCTCGAAGTAGGAATTCTTGAACTCCGTGCCATTGTCACTGCGGATCGCTCGTAAGGCACCAGGGAGCTCAACAGAAAGCCTACCGAAAAGACCTCGGAAATGAGAAAATGTCTCATCCTTCGATGCTAAGAAAAACACCCAAGAAAATCTCGAATAGTCATCGACCACAACAAGAACATACCACTTCCCTCCGGCTGACTGCACTCGAGCTGGTCCAACAGTGTCCATATGGAGCAGCTGTCCCGGTGCATCCGTCATGGTCACAGTGACCAGAGGATGTGAAGCGGCAACCATCTTGCCGTGCCGGCATGGAGCGCAAACAAGATCTTTGACCATTTTGAGCTTCGGCAGACCACGAATGAGGTCGTGGCCGCTAACTCGGGTCAAATGGTCAAATCCAATATGACCAAGTCTCCTGTGCCAGAAGGTCAAATCACGGGACTCTGAGGCAACCAAACACCGGAGAGGATCACCAGAAGAATCAGAAAAATCAGCACGAAAGATCCTCCCATAACGAGAAATCCCGCAAACCAGACTACCAGAAGAGTCAAGAATTTTGCAAGCGTTTTTCTTGAAGCTTACCTCGAAACCGTCATCGGTAAGCTGAGAAACGGAAAGCAAATTGTACTGCAGCTTACTAACCAAGGCAACATCCTTAAGAATAAAAGAAGCATTAACATGCATAGTACCTTTGGCGATGACGCGCCCAGATGAAGCGTCTCCGAAGGTGATCGTCTCATCACCTGGAGCGCGGGCTAGGGAGGAGAACCAACGGGAGTCTCCGGTCATATGACGAGAACAACCGGAGTCTACAAGCCAAACCTTCTCCTTCCCTATCCGGCGAATCTGAGTCAAACAGAGAGTAAAGTCTCAGTACTGGGATAAATCAAGAGTGATTTTGGCACCCAATACCGAGTAACACGTGGAGCAGATGAAGTAGTCAAACACGACTGACCTCTATCTACCCTACGCTCTCCGTGACTCAAAGAAGCAGAAGGTTTATGAGCAGACCTGAAGCTGTTGCGGGATCCGACTGCTACGGGAGAGCGAGTCGGAACACCGGCAACACGCTGATCACGCCGTGGGTAACTGTCTCGACGGGGGAAACGAGATGTACCCTCAGAACGGCGGAAGTCACGACCCGGAGCAGCATGAGGACAAAAACCAGAAGACTCAGAAAAACCAAGTCCTCGATGCTGCCCAAACACGTCAGAAGCAAACCTGGACCTCGTGCTAGTCTTAGGTGCACTCAGGATCTGGGGCTGACCCTGAATACGCCTAAGTGCCTCTGCACGGTCTCTTCGCGCAATCCTGGCGCGCCTGAAGTATCTCTCGATCGAGTGCCCATCCTTCTGACAGAAGGTGCAGTGGTACTTCACCTTCTGAGAGGTGGAAGTAGCACGAAGAGGCTTCGCCTTCTGAGATGCCGAAGCAACAGGTGGAATCACCTTGCTGTCAGAGATCCCTTAGACAAAGCCCGCTGATTTGAATTTAACCTCATCAGATCTGGGCTCAACCTCGATCACACCTCCTACGATGGGTCGGTGAATAGCAGGTGGATGTTTCCTCATATCCTCATAAAAATCATATCCTAGACCTTGATTGAACTTGCAAATCTTGGATTGGTCTAGTGTAGGATTAAGCTTCTTCTTGTCGCCTACAAATCTCTCGAGAGTGTTCATAAGGTACTGACACTCCCGAAAGAGAGAGGTGCAAGAAGAGCAGGGAGAAGAAGAGACAGCAGAAGGTAAGGGAGCAGAAGAAGAACCAACAGTAGAGGAAAGAATGGCTTGTGCATGCACAGCCGACTCTGAGGGAACAGTCCTACTACTAGCAGGTTGGTTCGCGTCTCTAGGCGTCTCACCCTTACCCTGGGCTTCTCCCCCACACCATCAATCACATCACAACCAGATTGTGGCTTCTCTAGTAAATCCTTAGTTAGCTTCACACATTTGTCATTCAATGCAACGAGTTCAAGTTTTAGTTTATCACAATTAATGCATGGTGAGCTAACAGGATCCTTAGTCGCATACTGAGTCATTTTCTTGTTGTTGTCAATCATTTCTTGAAACTGTTTTGAGACAGATTCAAGTTCAGCAGTTAACTTGGGACAGTTCAAACATGAATCAATAGGCTCAAGTAAAGAAGCACTCAACTCAGCAATCTTGTGATCTGCCCGTTTTAGGTTCATCTTTAGATTATTACAACTTTCACAAGTCTCGGGCAGATCAAGCAGCATGGTATAAAGACATCTAAAAGCATTGTTCTTATCCTCACATGAGGTGCAAACAATAGTCTCAACAGAAGTAGATGAAGTAGAAGCAATCCTACTCATTTCTAGTTCAGCCATCAGACTAAAATTCTCCACCTTAATACTATCAAGCTCGGAGGACAAACTATCATGCGAGGTCCTTAATTTCTCCATATCACCCAGCAAACCAGAGCATGTATCACAGTCGTCACTAGAGGGGCCAGATGTAAGAGCAATAATCTCTAGTGACAATCTGTCTACTTCCTTCTCTAACTCAGTACACCTAGCCCTAGCTCTAGCATGAAATCCACCTAGCTTAAGAAAAGCATGATTGAGCTGGTCGTAGGTGGGGCATACCTCGTCCGAGTCGGAGTACAGCTCGATGTCGCTGAGTTCACCCTCGAGGGCCATGAAGCACATGCCGGAGAAATCGTCGCCGCTCTTGGGGTCCTGGTCACCCGTCCCGTCGTCATCGCTCCATCCCTCCACCTCGCTGAGGTCGAGGTCGTCGAACGCGGTGAGGACACGGTGAAACAGCTTCTTGGCCTTCCCGAAGTCGCGGAACTTCTTCTTGCCTTGGGCAGGGACTGGAGGCTTCTTGTTGCGGTTCTTGTCGGTGTAGTCGTTCTTGCCCGAACCGCCGTAGTCAGCTTTGCCCTTCTCCAGTTTGGGGCAGTTTGCCCGAATGTGGTTGGGGCCACCACACTCGAAGCAAATAACTGGACCTCCTCTCTTTCTGTCCCTCCTCCTCTTGTAAGCATGGGAGAACTTCCGAGCTAGGAGGGCCAGCTGTTCATCCTCTAGCTGCTCTAACTGATCATCAGTTACGTCACAGAGAGCAGCTAGGGAGAACCCACAAAGCAAATCGGCGAAAAAACCAGAAGCCGAACTGGGATCGGTGACTAGAGTCATCGACTGCGACTTCGACTTACGAGAGACAATGTCGATCTCGTGCGTCTTGAGGCGCGAGTACAGCGCGTCAAGCGTCAAAGTCGAGAGGTCGGTGGTGTCCTTGATGGTAGTCACCTTCATTTCCCAAACGCGAAGGTCGAGTGCAGCAAGCATTTGACGAGCGTTGTCCGAGTCGGAGTGTGAGACCGACGGCTCGGAGATTGCTCAAAATCTTGTGAAATCGCGCAAAGCACTCATCAAGGGACTCGCCAGCGAACATTTCAAACTTGTTATAATCTCGCTTGAACAGGTCATGTCTCACCGTCTTAATCTGGGTGGTGCCCTCATGGTATGCATCGAGGGTCTCCCAGATATCGAAGGCGGACGGAAGATGAGAGATGCGGTCAAACTCGCTATGACTCAACTCCTGGATGATGTTCCTTGCTTTTGCATTTGCCTCAACATCAGCCATGTTCCCGGCATTGATGTTCTCATCGGCAGGAACAGCAAATCGTAATTTGACCTTCCGCCAGATGGCATACCCCTGGGCCTAGATGTATGTCTCCATTCGGCTCTTCCAGAAGGGGTAATCGATGCCATCGAAAACGGACGGCTTGGTCGAGTACTTGTCCGTCGCCATGGCTCTTGAGACCGGTTAAGATCTATTGATTAGAGCTAACCGGCTCTGATACCAATTGTAGGACCGAAATGGCGACAGAGGGGGGTGAATGTCGCTCGCTTCAAAATCGCCCCCGAGAATTCGCGAAAACCTCAGAAAAGTTCAGAGAAAAACAAAACCCAAAGAAGCATAAAATGAGGGATAAAGGCAGTAAACGGCATGCAATTTTCAGCAAGAAGGGCTGCTGATTTTCAGCAAAAAGAGCTGCAGTTTTTCAGCAAACTGAGCTGCTGTTTTCAGCAAGAAGAGCTGCAGTTTTTTAGCAAACTGAGCTGCTGTTTTCAGCAAGAAGTAGTTGCTGTTTTCAGCACAATGCACCGCAGATTACAGCAAGACACAGCTGCTATTTTTCAGCACAAAGGACTGCAGTTTTCAGCAAGAATTAGCTACTATTTTCAGCACAATGCACTGCAGATTTCAGCAAGACATAGCAGCTGTTTTCAGCACACAGTAAATATTCAGATTACCACCAAACTGAGAGAAGAGATGAAATTCAGCTGCAATGATTTGCTCAAGAGAACAAGGAAAGGAACTAAATAGCAGAGGGAGCCTAAAACTCAAGAGAAATCACAAATAGCTCAAGGAATTCAGATTTTAGCCTGAAAATGACAAATTACAGAGAGCTGTCCAAAAATTCCAATTGCCACTCCATCTCCAATCCTTTGGCCATGAAACTTCTGGGGTATATTAGCAATAGAAAGGGAATCTCCCATACCAGATATCAGCTCAAGCCAAGAAGGAGATCAAGATTTAATTCAAAACCCTAGAAATGCAAGAGAGCTTCAGAAGAGAGGCCAAAAATCAAATTACTCCCACACCGTTGATTCTTTGGCTATGAAACTTTGAGAATAGCTATTAGATAGTCTTTAGACTCTTCACATCAAATTTCAAGCCATCTTGCCAAAGGGAACAAGATTTCCACAAAACCCTAGTATTTGCAACTGACGAACAGAGAACCTCAAAATGCCAAAACTGAAATTAAAGTCAAGTTTGCTCTTGGGATTAACTAGCCAAATGGCCTTTGAGCATCTCCCATGTCATAGCAACCCATTTTGGCACTCTCAAGCAAGCAGGAACTCAAAACAACGAAAATCACAAAATCACCCAAAAGAAGTTAACGAAGAACAGAGAGCAAGAATGAAAGAAGAACTTCAGATTTTCATTCCATCACGAAAGGAATACAAGGAGTCACGATACGCATGGACATTAGATCAAGATGAATGATTACATGACCCTCAATCCCTCTCCAACCTCTCAATCCTCAACCATGAATGCTTGGAGGGGATGAACAACACTCTGTTCTACCAAGAAACCATCGAAGGGACAGAGGGAGCACACACTAACAAACTCTGTCTCTCCCAACCACTAAAGACCCCAAAGCAAACAACCTCTCCAAAGCCTCTTTTGACTAGAGTAAACCCTAATACTCTCTCAAGTGCTCAAGTGGGCATGCAGCCCCTCAATCCTTTATATAGCCCATGGCTAACGGGTCTCCGCCCCGTTACGCCCGCTACGTCCAACGGAGCCCGCTCCCGCTTGTGCAGCCACGCGAATTTCCCGATTCGCCCCTCGTGCACCTTCCGGGAAGCTTCCGCGCTCCTTGCCTCGCACGCCTCGCAACCACCTCGAGTCCACGTCGTCTTCGACACATCCCGACCGTTCTGACCTCAGCGCCACCTGCGCCTAGTCCGGTCCACCGTGTCTCGCCACGACTCCGCCTCGATGTCCTGCAGCCACACAGACAAGAAACACATCAAATAGCACCGCTCGATACGTGAAAGCGTAGATAACCTCATACTTACCACAGATGAAGTCCAAACCTGTCGAATCATTAGAATATGTAACCTAACCCGAATACGACCAAGTTTGACCAAAACGACCGAGTCCGTCGCACAACTCAATGACATGGTCTAAACCACTCAAACCAAACTCGACTTATCTAAACCACGGTCAATTACTCATTATACACATGTGGCCACCTCCACATGGTTCATCAAAACCATTTTTCTATTAAATAAAGTGAAAATGTGCAATATTAATAATGATGCAGTTTCTATCGACCATATGCTAGTTTTTTATTACTAAGGTTACATCCACCCAACTATCAACACTGGTTTACATCCACCCAGGGAAAACCAAATTCAAGGTTACATCCACCTAGGGGAAACTAAATTCAGGGTTACATCCATCCAATGAGCTGTTATCCTCCTACAAAGGTTTTTGAAATAGAAACTAACTCAGTAAGTTTCCATGCTCGCCTTTGACCATGGACACAACAGTTCGAACAGTTTATACTCTGCAAAGACTGTATACTTTACCCATAACACAGTCACAACACAAACACACAAATACCACACCACAGCAAGCCCAAGCCGGTCAAAGTAGGATAGCATGAAGAGATACGGAAAGACCCATACCTCGGCTGGCAAGGCCACGATGCTACAACGGTGAGCCCGCGGACGACCAACGTGCGTCCTTGGAGAATCACATACTCCCCAGCGTATGCCATCCACCAAGTTCCGTAATAGTGGCACGATCGTTGACTTTTCCCATATGTGCGTGTTTAGGGATTTCAAGCAAGCTAAAAATAGTGACTAAAATCAAAATATGTAATGTAGGAGAAGAGTAAACCATCGCAGGTAGGAAGTGGAAACGTGGCATTGGTGGAGCCAGCGCCCAGGGTCAGTCGGAGGGAGGCGTAGCAGAGCTGTGGAATGCATAGGAGCACCATAGAAGTGCTGAGAAGCCGTAAAGGTAGTAGTTGGACCGGAGTAATGGTGCTTGGCCATGGCTGAGCTGAGCTCATGTGTGCCAAGCCGGCGGTAAGCCAAACCAAATTGAAATAGATCCAGTGAAATAGAGAGGGGAATGAAGGGGAAAACCTAGGGGAGGCACACAGGGACTCACTGATGGTAAGCCCAGGCCAGTGCACCCATGACACTGCCTGATCTAGCAAACCCTAGCCGAGGTCAACGGGGGTGAAACCCAAGAGCCGAAGAGGGAATAGAGGGAGCAACGCGTGGGGATCCTGTGGGGGAGCCATCAGAGGCGAGCCAGAGGGTGGCGACACACCCGAGCACTTCCCATGGTAGTGGCATTTGGATCGGAGGAGAGAAGAGAGAGGAGTGAGGGGAGGTAAGTGATGGTGTGGTGTTGTGAGGGGAGGCAAAACGCGTGCATGGGTTGTGTTGTATAGGCATGTGTGTGTGAACGGGGGATGGTGATTGGTGTTTGGGTCTAGATCAGGTGCGGGAAATGGTGTTTGATGTTTTCCGGTGTTGGGCATTTTGCATGTGGTGTTTTGCGTATGTTAGATGACTGCTCTTGTAGAGCTAACCATGTGGAAGAGATAACATCTGGGTAAGTGAGGGTTTAATTAGTGACAAAAATTTTAATCGTCGGTCGATAAAACTCTAATTAATTAAAACCTGATAACATTTACGCAAAGGGGAGAAACTGACTGTATAAAAGTATGAATTGCCCAAATTATTAAGTATTTTGAAGCGTAAGTCTACTTTATATTGCAAAAGATGAACCGGCATAGACAGATTTAGCGAATCTGGTCTTGGTTGACGTCGGGATTATCTACGACTATGAAGGCAAGCTTATTTCTTGATCATATAGATAGTTATATTAAATTGTAAAAACTACATTCTTGTATCATATAATATTTATGTGCATCAAAAATATATTTCCAAATCAAATTGGATGAAAAGATGAAAGAAAGAGAAAGAGAAAAAGAGCAGCTCAGTTGAGAGGAGCAGCTGGGTTGTATGAGTTAATATTAGGATGGTAAAGGGTGCCTTGGTCAGAAAAGAGAGGGAAGTGAGACCTTCTACATATGACTAGAACATAAGGACCAACAAACTTTCTCTCGAAAAGGGGTCTATACTCAAAGTGCCGGCCATATTCCCATTTTTTACAGGCAGAAAATGCTACCATGTTACGTTAATAATTCTCTCCATAATGGGGTAAGAAGTATAATTAGTGGAGGAACTCAGGACCAGTAGAGAGTCCAAAAGTGGGGGATCTAAGGCGCATATATTAGCGCTGGTAGAGTGTTAGGTGAAGGGATAACCGGCCTAATTAACATCTATTTGAGGTCGGTGGGTGCCTAGTGAGGGTGAGAAACTGCCTCGGATCACCGACGGAGAATGCTTGGGTGGAGATTTAATAACATAACATGAGAAAACGTTCCATACACTGAACTTGGCACCGTATCAAAGAAAATATGGGATACCTAGTTTCAAGAGAGCTCAGAGAAGCTATGGATACAGTAGTATAAGCCTGCATAATACAAAATAAAATCATGAATTCATGTCTGTCTCCTAGATTGGAGGCTACAGAGACCATTAGGGGTCTTTTTTCTTTCCGAGTGACCAATAGCCTTTTCATTAACTAAAATTTGCAACTTAATTTGATAAACTAGTTTCTAGAAAAAAGATGAACTAGAACTTGTGATAAAAAAGAGAAGAGTTATACAGTTTATTCTTGGTATTAATGCTTACACTAGTAGTCATCCTTGCTATTACTTTCCTTTATTAGACCCCAGCCCAATCGGGAAATACCTTGAGTGAGACAAGGGATACATAGGCGCCGATGAGGCCACGTGGGATAGGGACAATCACGCCAAGGACCATGGTGAGGTGGACGTTGTATACAACAGTTGGAATGATTAGATGGCTGACGGGGCCGAGTCGTCGAGAGATAGAGTATAAATATCTGTATCTCCTTTGTATCTAAATAATTTGTAATTAAGACCATAGTCCTGCGTGGTTAACTACTGTATGAAAGCACAATATGTAATTATTCTTCTGCTATGTAATGCTAGTAAAGCTTATTATTCATTGGAGTAGTGTTTTATCGAGCAAAATGAATAATAAACTGTTACATAAGTGTTATTACCCATGGGTGGGTAACGACAAAGGCCCACATGGTGTCTCAAGAATGAAGAAGGAAGATGGATGGAGAGGGAAGAGGAGATGCACTAGATGATTACTAACCACTTTTATATTCTTTTTTGCTCCCATGAAGGTGCAAATGTAAATCCCTTATTACAACATGTGTCTCCGCATGTGAGTAATACTATGAATGAGGAGCTGTAGGCACCTTTTTCAGAAAAGGAGGTTAATGATGCCCTAGATACAATTGGGAACCTAAAAGCACCAGGTCCTGACGGGATGCTGGCTATCTTCTATAGGAATTTCTGGACTACAGTAGGGAACAAATGTAAAGAGGAGGTATTGCAAGAGCTGAACGGTGGAGATATGCCGGAGGGTTGGAATGAAACCATAGTACTTATCCCAAAGGTTAAAGCACCTATGCAGATCAAAGATATTCTCCCAATCAGCCTGTGCAATGTTATCTATAAGCTGGTTTCAAAAGTGCTTGTGAATAAACTTTAGATCCTTCCTGAGGTGATATCCTCAAACCAAAGTGCCTTTGCGCCGGGTAGGATGATTACAGATAATGTACTTCTTGCTTATGAGCTCACACATTTCGTGCATAACAAGAGAAGTGGGGATGCAACATATGCAGCAGTCAAGATGGACATGAGTAAAGCTTACGATCGAGTTGAATGGCCGTTTCTTGAAGCAATGATGAGAAAACTTGGTTTTCATAATAGGTAGATTAATCTTATCATGAAGTGTGTTTGTTCAGTATAGTGTCGGTTTAAGGTGAATGGAGTGCTCACTTATACCATTGTAGAGGCCTGAGACAAGGAGACCCTCTTTACCATACTTGTTCTCTTATGCGCGGAAGGGTTTTCTTCTCTACTGCATGCAGCTGAAGCGAGTGGCACCATCAAAGGAATTCAAATCTGCCCAGGAGCACCAAGTGTCTCACATTTGTTGTTCGTAGATGACTCTTTAATTTTATTCAGGGTTGAAAGGGTGATGCGCTAGCTATACAAGATATGCTTCAACCAGGGGTGGACCCACCAGGGGGTCAGCCAGGGCTGGTGCCCCCCTACGGCTGGCCGGCCGCCCCTGGTCGCAGGTAGCCGAACCCCATGTTGCTGTCCACGACGGCGTAGCGAAGGTGCCTCATGGATCATTGATGCAAGAGTGCACTAACCATTTGTGTAATTCTCTATTGTAATCCACTTTCTAGCAATCAGCAATTATACTGGACGTAGGGTTATTATTCTCTTAGGAGAAGGCCTGAACCAGGATAAAGTTCCGCTTGTCTTTACTCTGCATGTACATACACTGAGTCTTCTAAGAGTTTCTCTGAATCCAAACAAATCATACATAAGATCGATATTAAAACATCGACAAGTATAAATACATCTCCACTAGCTCAAAGACAGGAATAAGAGACTTCATTTAACATCCTTGAGCTACGAGCATACTCTCCACACCTCATATACAATTATTGCATTCATTTGAGATAGTTGATACATTCAAGTGCATTCGTTAATTTAGTTGATCCTTGGTACTTGAAATCCGTCAAGTGAAGGCTATGGTTTATTACTCTTGGTATTTGTTGACACCTAGATGGCTTGACAGGAGTTCATGTGGTGATCTTTTTAAGAAGATTATGAAGAGGCTCGGCGCCAATTGTGAGTGGCTTTGTTCTCCATCTCCGGAGTGGAGGAAGAACAACCACTAGTAGAATCGAGGAGTAAGGCTTAAATAGTGGAGCCGGTCCAATTCGTTTGGACTTTCCTCAACATGGAATAGTGAAGACTGGCAACTTTTGATCCACGTCAAAACATCATATGTCTTCATTTGGTTATTTCTTTGTCTCTACTATTCCACGTTTATATTTCTAGCAATTGAAATTGTCGTATCTTGGTGAGTTAGAAACATATTTTTAAGAGATTTGGCTTGTGGTGTCTTAGCTTTACTGAATTGTATAGGTCTTGAATTATAATAGAAATCTTGCTTAGCTCTTAATTTGTAGAAATTATTTTTAGAAAGCAAAAAATTTTAGAATCTCCTATTCACTCTCTCTAGTTGATTATTCTTTATCCTACACCAACCTGGCTCCTCCCCCAATCCAACATCCTCTCCAGTGCCTCTCTAAGCCTTCACTTATCCCCATTCCTCTCCTTTACTTCCTCTAATTAAGAGTTTGCTTGATTTTAATTCCATGATTTGAGTTGATTTTGTTTGAGGATGGTGAATGCGGTGTTGGGATGCTACACGGCTTGCTACGATGGGGCTCGAGGCCTTCCCATGCTCTGGGAGCATGGGGTGGCTGTCGGGTGCACGCTGCTTGCAGATGGTGGCACATCGTCACCACAGCGACCTCACCTCTGGTATACTCCTCCCTTCTCTACTCCCTTCGGCCTCTATTCCCCTCCTCTACTCTGTGATGGCTATGTGATGCGATTGTTGGATGCTTATTTGTGTATGTGGTGCGCATGATGTGGTTCAGATATACAGATAGCAAAAGTGTGGAACGGATTGGGGCTACCTTGTTTGTTGATTGTCAGCTTGGTTTGGGAAGGAATCAGATGTTGCCGTTGTCTGTCACTTTCTTGGATTGGTTGGGCCGATGGTGAGCTTGAGGGGGCTTGTTGCCTTCTCCTCCTAGTGCTTGAGACTGTGTTGCATTGCTCCTTTATCATGCTAGCTTGCCTTGCTCCTCTTGTTGTGGCCGAATGCATGGAAATGGGGTGGGATGGATTTGGGGGAAGAGAGGAGAGGGGAGATGGTTGTGGTTTGCTGGTTCTTAGCTGCTGGTTGTTCTGGTGAAAGGGGGAAATGCCTTTCTCTCTCTCTTGTGCCTGGCTGACTTGGCCTTATCCCCTCCCTTGTGCGCTTCGTGCTCTCTATGTGCCTCCAGTGTTATTACTATGCACAGTGCCACAGTGGGGGTGAATATGGATATTTTGTGTGGTTGGCTGGAAAATAGAATTTTGGAATAGATTCAGGTTTATTTTTAACATCGGATGATGAAATCCTACAGCTACGAGAGGTGCCAACTAGCCCCGGACGGTCTAGCATCTTAATGAGCGAAATGCCCATTTTGATATCTAAATTAGGGTTCTGATGGTAACTGCTTTTAATTTTTCTTCTTTTGTTTAGTCTTTCTATTATCGTTCAATTTATTTTTCTCGCAATTACTACTGCCTTTTATTTTTGTAAAACTGGTGCAATGTAATGAATGCGGTGTAATTTAAATCTAGTAGCTTCCAAATAAATTGTGATTATGTATGAAACACACTATGTTATAATTTTTTAATTGTTGTACTCCCTGTGTAATTGGCAATATATGAAAATGACTTTGATTTTTTATTGTATGTTGGAATTGTTATTAATTTCTTTTGTCGTCCTTTGTTCAATTTAAATTGTTGGCGAATTTTGATAATGGTCCGACAACGACAACGATGCTAATTACTTGGTTAAGTATGACTATCTACACACGATTTAGGTGGTGATCATTTGGGCTTTTTTTGTGGCTTATGGCTGAAAAGCACTGTAGCTGGCTGAAAAAACATTGTAGTTGATAGAGGCTTATTTACCATAATTAAATTTAAAAAAAATAAAAAATATAAAAATATGTTAGCCCATTACATATAATACAAACAAATACGGGAAGAAAAGAACCGGCAAAAAAACTCAACAAAAAGTCAAAAGTTCAGAAAAAGATGAAATTTATGAATAGTAAAAAATAAGCCGAAAGCTAAAAGATAAAGCCAAAACGATCACAGCCTAACGATTATGGTTAGTTTAAAAATACGGGGTGTTACATATGGGTAGCTTGTTGAGGTTGTTGTCCGTCACACTCCTCGCTTGCCGCTCCTCCGCCGCGCAGTGCCGTTCTCACGCCTCCTCCCACCCCATGTCAGGCAACCATGACTTCTTCCGCAATCGTGCTTCGTGTTCAACATTGGACACACCGTCCGCCTCCTCTTCTGCCCCCTCCCACTCCACCCTGGCGATGTGAGGCAGGGTTTGGTTGGGGACAGCGGCGGAGTGGAGTAGTGGGAGCAAGTGTTTATTGGCTGCGTCTGTTCCTCCCTCGTCTTCGCAGTAGCTGGAGACTGTAGCTATCTAGGGCTACCCTTTCGGTGTACGTACTGTGCGTTAGTACGTACCGTTTTTGAGGCGTAAAGGTGATTCCAGCGGCTGGTTTTTCTGGGACGGGGAAGGCAATGATTTCGTTGCGGTTGCGAGCAGCGGGGGCTGGACAGATCTGCGCGCGGGCTACCGGTTGGGCCGGGACCGGACTACGGTTCAAGTTGGCGCACTCAGGACTTGCGGACTACGGCTCCACCGTTTGGATGGTTACTCGTGCCTCGCCGGTGTTTACGCGGCGCCGACTAGTCGCGCATCCAAAGCTGGCGCGGGTACAGACTACAGAGAAACACAGCGCAAAAGCCACCGTTGTGAGTCCTACGCTCTGGCGCACATCTTGATTCTGGCCATATCACCGTTGATGGATCCCGCCGCCATAATGTGTCGTGCGTTTCATCCATATTTACAACCAGTGACAGATCCAGGAAAATTTTTTGGAGGGGTTGAAATATCTTCAGCTCGACCTCAGCCCCTTCTACATTATACATCCATGGCTAAAAATTTAGGGGAGGCTCCAGGGGGGCTCCAAGGGTCCGGTAGCGGTAGGGGGGGCTCGAGCCCCCCTCGCCCCACCGCTGGATCCGCCCCTGTTTACAACTGGTTCGTCATTGCTATTTCCTGATGTATTACTGAAGAGAATCTGGTGACATGATTCAGGTCCTCTTCTCTCCGACTTCTAAAAACCGTTTATTACAGTAATTAACTTTTAAATATAATATTTTTTTTGTAAAATAGAGTCTAAAAATTAATTATAGTACACATTACAATAACTTAATTTATATCGGTTAAAATCATGCATAAGTCTCTAACTCTCTGTACTCTCTCCCTAACAGCCAAATCCCAAAAATAACAGCTAAAAATCATAAATCACCCAAAAAGAACAAACCGGTTCCTTCCACGCTACTCGAGGTAGAGCTTCCGTCATGATACGTTTAGGCCTTAGAGCGTTGATGAACATTGAGTAGCGTCTCCTGTTAGTCGTTACGGCCAGGGGTGGCTACCCAGGCTCGCCGGGATTGGGTGTTTATAACTACAGTGGAGGTGTTCTTATCTCACCGATGAACAGTACAGTAGATTTGCCTAGACTCTAAAATTTTTTTTAGCTCCGTCATTAATTACCGCGGTGTTTTTTTTATTACAGATTGTTCTTCGCTCGCTTGAATCATCCGCAACAAACTGCGTAAAAGGACGAACCATCCGATCATGGTGTTCGTGTCCTCATGGATTATTCTGGACTGGATAAATGATAAATCTAGGCCTCCAATTTAATTTTGGTTGGGCGGGCCAGTTACCTCGGACTACAGTCTACAGCCCAATATCTTAAGAGAGAGACGAGAGGGGGTACGAAATCGTTTCTCTCTCTCCTCTCTCTCTCTAAAAAAAACAAATCACTCAAAAAAATCATATAAAATCTTGGATTAACATGTAGTGAGTCTACCTGAACTTTAATTTTTCTAGAAACTTTGTGCGAAATTTGAACAGTCGTGCACAGACAGAACAGATGCAACTGATCTGAATAATCGAACACAGGTGCAATTATGCAGAGAATTCGGCTGCTGTTCTTCCGTTCAAGTTCTAAGGGCATTCCTATCAGCTTTATTACTAAATCTTGTTATTAAAGGAGAAAAATGGATAAACGAGATTTTAAGGTGGTGATCATTTGGGCTTTTTTTGGTGGCTTATGGATGAAAAGCACTGTAGCTGGCTGAAAAAACACTGTAGCCGACAGAGGCTTATTTAGCATAATTAAATTTAAAAAAATTAAAAAATATGTTAGCCCATTATGTATAATACAAATAAATACGGGAAAAAAGAACCGGCAAAAAAACTTAACAAAAAGCCAAAAGTTTAAAAAAAACTAAATTTATAAATAGTGAAAAATAAATCGGAAGCTAAAAGCTGAAACCAAAACAACCTTGGATACAAATACTCTAATAACTTGTACTACTGTTTGTTTATAAGGACCGCATAATGAATTAATTATTGTATAGGGACTCACCTGTCATCTTCCATTCTTTATTCTTTTCATGTCTCCCGTTTTCCCACCTGCCATTCCATTTTCTTGGTCTAAGTGTCTATCTTATAAAAAATTATATAATGATGAGACGTTAGCGGTCTATAAGTCTCATTATATATGACACAAGATAATATAGAGGAGATAGAGAAAGCATATATAATTATGACTTCTTTCATGCAGTAGTTAACTATAATATAAGAAATAAGATATATTGTATATGTAGGAGTTATCTATACAGACAGATAAAAAATAATTTATTATACAAACTATCTTTAATACTGTCTATAGATAAAATAAAAGATATTATAGAATGGGTTTTTTTTGGACTGATAGCTTATGGCTTAAATATTTGAATTCTAACTGTTCGCGAGGGGCAGTACGCATAGAAAAATAATCACATGCGATTTTGGCCGATACAGCTGAACTCAATACATTTTTCACTATTATTTTTCTATTAGTCTTGTCTAAAAAATACACCGTTTAAAAGTTAGTTACTGTAAACTGTATAAGAATAAATCAACTAAAAAAAATCCGGCCGATAGTTCTTCCTCTTCCACCTAAATAATGATATGACATGGCTTTCAGGGCGTGTTTGGTTTAATACCAGAACACGCCACACCAAACTTCTGTCCATGCCGCAAGTGTGGCGGCTGAATTCAGTGCCAGACTTTTGGCGAGATATGGCGTAGAAAATGAACTGACCAGCACTAGGCAAAGTTGGGCACGCCACAGGTCCGATCATCAAGCAAACACAGGCTAAGCTTCGACATTGTGAGCTGTGGCAACCTTTGGCAGGTTCCGGTAACGAACCAAACACGCCCTCAATCAGCAAAGCCCTAAGAGCAACTACAGTAGGGCCCCTACTTGAGCCCTCATCCTATTTTTGAGGGTCGAGGGGCAAAAAACTCACTCCAGCAGGGCCCCTACTTGAGCCCTCAAAAGCAGGGCCCCTACTTTTGAGGGCTCAAGTAGGGGCCCTGCTGGAGTGAGTTTTTTGCCCCTCGGCCCTCAAAAGTAGAGGCTCCCTCCAGACCCCCCAGGAGTGGGTCCTATGTGTCATCCCCTCTAAGAATGAATTTGAAGGTCTTGTTTTGAGGGCTCCTGCTGGAGTGCAGCCCAAAAAACAAAACCCTCAAAAGTAGGGAGAACTCTCAAATAAAAAGTAAGGGCCCTGTTTTGAGGGCTACTGCTGGAGTTGCTCTAGCCACCGGATAGGCCCGGGCCTCCAGGCCCTCCACCCAGCGTGGCTTCCCGGGCCGTGCGGCGTGCCTGCTGGAATTGTAGGCCCCGTTTGGCAGAGCTCTAACTCTAGGAAATCTGTAGATTTCCTAGAGCTGGTCATCTGTAGCTCTAGGAAATCCTGGATCTAGAGTTGCAGGCATGTTAAGTGCATGTACATGACTCATTTCATTTATATTATATATTAAATAAAAATATTTAAATCACTTTAATTTAGTCAACAAACTACAGATCTAGCATAGATCTCGGAGCTAGAGCTGTGCCAAACGGGGCCGTACTGCCGCTTCGTTGCCTTGCCTTCCTCTTCCCGCAATTAGTACTCCTTCCTCCCCACGCGAACCAACTAGACAAGCCGGACTCCTCCCCCTTCCAGCCTGCTGCATCTCCTCTCCAATTCTGCTACTCCCGAGTGCGAAGTCTCGACCGCCGGCTCAGATGGACAGCAGCCTCAAGTCCGCGAAGCTCCTGGAGCAGATGCGCCTGCACCTGGCCACCGACGCCGGCAAGGAGCTCACCAAGAAGGTCGCCCTCGTCTACCAGCTCAACATCGCCCCCAAGGTTTGGTCCCCTTCCCTCCTCCTCGAATCGCCCCCCTCATCTCTGTTGTTCTTGCCTAGATTGGGTGAAATCCCCCACGGATCAGCATCGATACTTCTTGATCTCTGTTTGGTGTCTACGCTTCGCAGAAGCTCGGCGTTGACGAGGAGATCTTCGTGGTCGACCTCAAGAAGGGCGAGGTCACCAAAGGTCTCTCCTTTACCTCTTTTACTCTTGATTTCGGCTACCTGGTATTAGTGTCCTGAAAGATTTGGTTCTAATGTGTAGGGCCGTACGAGGGGAAGCCGGATGCGACCTTCTCCTTCACGGATGGGGACTTCCTTGCTATCGCAAGCGGGAAGATGAACCCGCAGATTGCGTTCATTCGGTGAGGAGAATAACAAACTTTTCTTGTGTTTTTCTTTCAAATTTAGGATTTTTTGGTAGAAGTTTTTTGGGCCGATGTGTTCTTTTCATGTGCAGAGGAGCGATGAAGATCAAGGGAAGCATAAGCGCAGCGCAGAAGTTTACCCCGGATATCTTCCCCAAGCCATCCAAGCTGTGAAGGTTAAACTGTATTATTTGGGTGCGGTTGGATAATAAGGGTCGTAAGTTGCAACCATTGTGTTTCTGATAGGATGAATGGAATACATGTCAGATGAATGGAATACATGAACAACACACGAGTGCCTGATGTTATCAATGGAATTTGGATAATGCCATGGTTAATGTTTCACTTAAATTGAGTTCAATGTTTTGTGTCTCGTGATATTGTTCTACTTTTCTTCTTCATTAGGCTATATGATCTGATGCTTGTTGATGTTTCTTGAGGAATATACTCACTACAGGTGATAATATGGCGTTGATGTCCCTTTTTCATAGTTAGATTAGGTAGCAGTTTGGCATTGTTGTGCTGAACTGCGATGCACTGCATAGGGCTGTGGAGTTTAGTTAGTTATATATGATGTCAGCCTGTTTTAGTAGAATGTTTCTGTTATGGCTCTAAAAGAGACATTGTTGAGTTAATATTTACAGAATAGTAAAATTAGATCGCTTTGGAAAATTTGGGTGCTTCAGATAAAAACTGCTTCCCCAGGTCATTGAAGTTGTGAAAGTTGGAATATATTGTACACTAATTTGGTTGTGGTTGCATAATAAAGGTTGGAACCATGTGTATCAGTTGGCGTGAGTGGAATAGATGAATAGGACACATGAATCTGATGTTATCAATGGAATTGGGATAATGATATGGTTAATGTTGTCATTTCAACTGAATTCTTTGATTCATTTTGATCAGGTTATATGATCTGATGATGATTGATATTTCTTGATGAATCAAGCTGTGATAGTATATGTGGATGAATAGTTTGGGTTTAAATTTTTGAATATATATTGAAATTAAGCTTGTCTTTTGTGAGAGTGAGATCAAACTTGTTTGAGAAGCCATTTCAAGTATATCTTGTTAACTTAATGGCAGCTTTATACTCAAGTCCTCTTAAGCTGACTCAAAACTCGTGTTGACCAGTCTTTCTCCTGTTTCGGCAGCCAACAATTTGGTCTTAACATGTAAGCATTTTCCTAACATGCTATTGTGTAAGATGGAGGAGATAGGCACTAGGATATACTATCCTACAATTTCATCTAGTGAGTAGTGACTATATTGGGACAGAAGAAACATAAAAGAAAAATGTGAAACTCTCAGTGACAAATTTGAACAATGCACGATGATAAATTTATTACAATTTGCCTTTCTTGGTTTGGATTGTATCAATAGATCTAAGAGCTGTTAGTCTTATGCCTTGTTCGAGATTCATGTAAGGGCGAAAACATTTCCTTCCTTTTACTCGACCATCTATGATCTCACCAATTAAGCAGCAGATGTGAGTTTATCTCCAGTTTTTATGACCACCATTATCTCACCATGAATACTGTATTCATGCATCTTCAGCGACTGAAGGAATTCTATTTCGCTAGATCTGTAGTGCAGGGTTTCGTCTGCTCTCTTTAGCTCTATCTGGATTGCAATTATTGCTATTGAACAGTAGAAATCGTGCCCATTCATTATCCATATCCGTCTGGAATGGGACTTTCAGATTTCGCGAACAGTGTGCTTGATGCCGCTTGTACATTACCGCTGAGATGTGATTTCACCTGGCAAGCTGCAGTCATTGGATACAGAAGCTGCCTCTTTGAAATTCCTCAGGAACTCCATTAATTTAGATCTAGGAGTCTTTCCTCGCAGTCAGAACCAAACATGCGACATGAGCCTTGCATGTGCCATGCGTTTAGCTTAAGTATGTACTGCGGGATGCTGCATTGAAGAATTTTCAGTGTCTGGAGTAGTATCAGTAAACAATGCATGGGAAATAACCTGTCCTTCAACTGTACTGCCTCGCTTCGTTGATTTAACAATTACTTAGGTCGTTCTCTCTTCTCTGCACTGACGACTTGTTAATGCCTGGTATCTTGTGCTGCTCCTTGAATTTACCTACTGATGCTTTACGACATGCTTATTGTGCTCTGCTTAGCAGGTTGCTCATTTGCTACTCGACCTCGACAAGCTATTACTCATCTGCTCCCTTTGGTTGCTTCAGAGTTAGGATGAGAAGTCCTGCTTCTCTCCCTATGGGTGAAAACCACATAATGTACGGCACAAATGGCTCTCCGTAAGGGTGAAATCCACATATTTTTAAGGCACAATTGGAGGTCTGATTTTTAACTGGTAATTCCAACCGTGTGTCACCCATGTCATCTGGTTAAACGCCACGCTTCTAGTCTGAGTTTATTTGAGGATTAAAGGGTTTCTTCTTTTCAGCTTGTAAAAGTTATTTTTTGGCTTTTCTATAGTAATCAGCTTTCAAATGAAGCGCCTTTTTAAGACCGATCGCCTTTGATACTCGGTCGTCTCCGATCGCCTGTTGTGCTAGGATGTCTATGACCGCTCGTTGTGTTCGATCGACCCCCACACTTTTGACCACTCACCACGTCCGGCCGTCACCGGCCGCCTCCCGTACTCGATCGCCTACGACCACCATTGGTACTTGGTCGCTTATGACGCTGTACTAGGATGTCTATGACCACTTGTTGTGTTCGGTCGACCCCGACACTTTTGACCGCTCACTATGTTTGGACATCACCAACCGCCTCCCATACTTGGTTGCCTACGACCGCCTTTGGTACTCAATCACTTATGACTGGTCGCTATGCTTGGACGTCGTTGATCGCCTATGATATTTGATCGCTTACGACCGCTCGCTATGCTCGGACGTCGTCTATCGCCTTTGATACTCTGTCGCTTACGACTGTCGGTTATTCTCGGTCACTTATGACTGCCTCTTGTGATCGTTGCTTATGACAGCTGGCTATGCTTGGTCATCTATGATCGCCCATTGTGCTTAGATGTCTCTGACTACCTACCATACTTGGTCGCTTATGAACATCCGCCGTGCTCAGACGTCGCCGATCATCTTGGATACTCAATAGTTTACGACCATCGGTTGTGCTCGGACATTGCCGACCACCTTTCATACCTAGTCGCTTATGGGCGCCTTCAGTGCTTGGTCACTTATGACCGTCCCCTGTACCCATGCGCTATCGATCACCCACTATACCCAGACGCCATCGACCGCTTGCCATAGTCGGTCACTTTTGTCCACTATACACCTGGACACCTACGATTGCTTGTCGTACACGAGTGCTTCTGACTGCTTGTCAAAGTCGGACACCTCTGACTAGGGGTGAAAACGGATCAGATACGGACGGATATTGCTCATCCCATATCCTTTTCCATATTTTTTGTCGGAGTCGAAATCGGATACGGATAGTGCCGGATACGAATACGAATGCGGATATTCTTGGTCACGAATACAGATCGAATACATGCCGCTCCGGATACGGTTAGTCTCGGTCACGAATATTTAGTCGGATAATGCAAAGTTACAGGCTCACATTATTGAGTTGCTCACCTAAGGTTTAATTGAGTAATCACAAATTCACAACTACGGTTCATTATCATTTTTTCTAGACGAATACAAGCACTAGAACATTGGAGAAAGGAGACAACCAGCACAAATTTTCTAAACTGAACTAGATCTGTAGTTCTCTGTTGGATATAACCTATAAGGCTATAAAATGTTTGACTAAATTTAAAGTGCTGTACCAGATCAAGATTCAAAATCCAGTTTAACTCCAACAGAAATAACCATACTCAGATCACAAACATCACAATTTTTGCCTCTTTGAGAGCAGCATGCCTGAGACTTTGCTATGTTACGAAGAAAAAACTGCATATCTTCCTAGGCTCCTAGCATTAGCATGTCCAACATCACAATTTATCAGTTCTTCAGATGATTTCACAAAAAGAAGTACAAGAGTACTGTACAATGTACATTTAACAGACAAACACACTCCAAAGTAAACATTTTTATTCAAGTAGAACTAAAATCTGCATAGTGTAAATTTGTTAAACATTTACATTAGCTCCAGGCATTCTGCACATACATAGTGTAAAATCTTCATTGCTCAAAAGAAGCACAGCTCCAGGCATTCTGCACATTAGCACATACCAGGCGGGAGGAGGACAGGCGGCGGCGGCGCTAGTCTGCGGGATCGGAGAGGCGGCCGACGCGGATCTGCGGGGGAGACAGGCGGACAGCGGTGGAGTGGAGATTCGAAGTCGGCGAAGGCGGGCGGCAGCGGCTTCGGTTTGTGGGGGAGGAGAGGCGGGCCGGCGGAGGCGTCAATCTTTGCCGATGTGGGGACTGGGGACAGAGAGGCAGGCGGCGGCGGCACCGGTCTGCGGGGGCGGAGAGGCGGCGCCGGTCGCGGAGATGGCGGAGAGGCGGCGCCGGTCTGCAGGGGACCGCTCCGCGCCCGATCTGAATTTTGGCCTTTTGGGCGCCGCTCCGCTCGCTATTCGCTCGGCTCGCCAAGCCAAGTCGCCAGGGAGGCAGGGATTAGGGTTCGCCGGTAAGTGGGCTGCGCATGCGCTGGGCCGGGCCGTTAGCGTTATTCGGATAGTTACCGGATAATAATCCGGTAACTATCCGGGAAATTATCCGGATAGCTCCGTATCCGTCGGATACTGTTTGTTCCGAATCCGTATCCGTATCCGACAAAAAATATCCGAATCCGTATCCGTATCCGACAAAAATTCCGGATATCCGAGAAAATGCTCCGAATTATATCCGAATTAAAACGGACGGACGGTCGGTCGGGAAATATCCGCTCTGTTTACACCCCTACCTCTGACTACGTATCTTACACGAGTGCCTCCGACCACTTGTCGAATGTGGATGCCTTGGACGGCTTTTCAAACTTAGATGCCTCCGACCGCTTGTCAGACATGGACGCCTCCGACCGCTTGTCATACTCGGACGTCCTCGACCGACTTTGATACTCAGTCGCTCACGACCACTCATCGTACTCGAGCATCATCGACTATCTTTGATACCCGTATGCTTCCAACTAGTTTTGATACTTGGTCTTTTATGGGTGTTGTTGACTGTCCTCAATACAAGGTTGCCTACAACTGCTCGCCGTACTCGAGCGTCATCGATCGCTTTTGATACATGGTCAACTTTGAGCGCCCATTGTACTCTTGCACCTTCGCTCCCCCCAATTACTCATACACCTGTCGACCACCTGTGGTACTTGGACAAGGTGTTGTACAGTAACCGATCCGACTACCGACTACGACCGATGGTCGATGGCTTCTGACTACCAGTACGACCGATGGTCAAGGGTTTCCAACTACCGGCTACGACTGATGGTCGATGGCTTTCGAGTACCGGTTATGAAGGATGGTCGATAGCTTCAGACTATGATGGCTTTCCACAACGATAGCTTTCGACCACGGATGACATTCGATAGCTTTTGATCATGATGGATTTCGATCACGGACAACCTTCGATGGCTTTCGATCATGATGGATTTTGACCACGAACGACTTTCGACCACAGACAACTTCCAATGGATTTCGACCATGATGGATTTCGACCATGGATGACTTCCGATGGATTTCGACCACGGATAACTTCTGATGGATTTCTACCATGATAGATTTCGACCACGGACGACTTCTGATGGCTTTCGACCATGATGGCTGTCGACCACGGACAACTTCTAATGGCTTTCGACTACCGATAACTCCCAAATGCCGATGGCTTCTATCTTCTGAGGAGTCTTTCCCAGTGATCACTTTCAACCACGTCGATACTATACCCTGGCGTTCTGCTCAATTAAAAGTAAGGATGTTTGCCCTTACAGCACCTAAGATTTGGCTATTGCGTCTGCACTGCAGTGGGGTCCTTCCTGTTGGTCACTTTTGACCACTTTGACATCTGACCCAGGCGTTCTGCTCTGCTAGCCTCACCACCTGAATTAAGTATGTCCACTACACTGATTCTGCTACTGTATCATCAGATCAATCATACTTGATGTGAATCTTGCACCTTTTAACCACCTTAATTTTTATGTGTCATTTGATACCGATAAGATCGAATGGCATAGGTCAGCGTTGCCAATGCAAAAACTACGCTATCAACGGCCCCATAGACCAATGAGGCCATTGATCATGCCAACGCCTACATCTACATCAATTATTCAACACATACATGGAGAACGTGAAGCAAAGACCAAAAACGACGACCAATACGCAGCTTAATCGGAGGTATTCTGTGGGTTTACTCTATGGATGTAATTAACCAGGAGCCTTCCGAGGCCCCGAGAACCAGGAGATCACATCACCTATGTCAGATCTGTTATGCAAAGAAGGCTATGGAGCGCATATATATAATGGAAACTTGTAATTTTATTATTATCAAATGAATGAATAAAATATATGTTTCCCTATCTTTTTTGTTTTTATTTATTTTCATGTACTTTAGTACACTGGACCCCCCTTATGATCCAATTTGGGTCATTCCCGCCGATTAAGGTTTTTGAGCATGGTTCAAAAAATGTGTCTCCATCAAGCATGGGAGTTGACACGACTCCAAGCTATCAAATATAATAAGGCCTGGAAGTATGCAATGGTCAAGTAAGAAACAATTTGCCTCATCTCACAAGGCCAAGAAGCGTATACCTTAAAGTAATATTTAGATGCCCAGGGGCACCACGCCGAGGCTGCTAAAATGAAGGTCTATTCAACAAGAGGCACCCACTCTAGCAATGCCTCCTCCTTGGAAGATCATGCCCGACGCTCTCAAAGACAGAGGGTACTTACTACACATGAAGATGAGCTTGGACAACAACCTCGTCAGCCACAAGCTCAAGAGGAATTGCCATCGTTACATATTGGAGCATGTTACATGCCTCAAGTTCATTCCTCGAAGATGAACTACAATTGGGAGCCACCTCCCATTAGTCACAAAGTTTTCATACTCTCTGAAGAAAAAGAAGTATTTAAAGATTAAAAGTTGTTGGCTTTTTTCCATGAAGTTGGTTGTACTTCAAAGGCATGATCGCTCCTCAGAACCATCCTGACCTTCCGCCATCTGTCCACCTTGATGATGAAGTTTGTGCTAATAAAATTAATCTGGCTCAGGAGCTTACAGTTACTAGCCAAGGTGAGGACATAATTGGGGGCAAGTCACACTGCCACTATGATGGAATTGGACGGCACGACGTAAAGTGCCCCCCAAAAGCTTCGAAAGGTGAATTGCACCATATCAACAAGGATACGTGTTCTCTTTCCATAGAGGCAAAGGTGGAAATATACTTAACCTCTCCTCTTAATCTCACATCTAGTAGTGAGGATGTCACCCTCCTACCCATGAAGTGGAGCAACAACCACATCCGCAGGCAAGAAGCATTGCCTGGCCGGCCTATCTTTTGACTTAATGTCTTATAGCTCATCATCTCACAGCTCGTGGCCGTGTCGCTAAGGTCATTATGGTAACCGTCATCGAGCATCACCTGCTTTTGGACCACACCTCAGCGAGACTAGTGATGTGCATCATCGCGAGAGCCACCATAGCTATCACCACCAAGCTCGTCATGATAGGTTGTGATGCAATCAACAACTATGCACCAAAATCGCAACGGCCATGATCTTGTCTAGCCGAATGCATCATTTAAGCCATCATGGAGTTTGCCAAATAGAGCCTACTGAATACAAGCAAGCACTCGAGAGGCAGTATATGCAAGCATGAATTGATCATGCACACACATCTCTCTATCAAGTTCACTAACAAATAGACTGGAGTTCATGGTGTCATGCTGCTATCGTACACCACCAGAGTTCATGAACATCGCTATGACCATGATGAACGCTTAATTAAGAGGCGTAGATATGAAGTCTACAAGCTAGAACTCATGCCACACTATAATGTGGATCGAAGGCTCATGGAGAAATTTGATCATATTGAAATCATGCATGTGCTGCACAGTAGGAGTGCTCCGGCGGATGCTTGGACAAGCTAGCAACAACACTCATCCTCTTGGAAGGTGAATCCGCACTGGTAACTGTTAAAAAGAGGTGGCTCCTTCCTGCTGTCCTTGAACTTATTCCGATTGAGTGCGAGGTCAACACCATCATGACCATTGTTGCTAATGGAGATGATTGGCGCAAGGCATTCCTTGACTACTTCAGGCATGACAGCAAAAAGGTGCCAACTTCAGCGTCGCCTCCCTTCTTACATCTACAAGGTTGGCATCCTCTACAAACGATCTTATGGACAAGAGGTCCTTCTCCGGCACATTGATTGTATTGAAGCTGATCAAGTACTGCGGGAAGTACATCATGGAGTCTATGGTGGGCACCAAAGTGGGACAAAGATGTATCATAGTGTCCAACTTGCAGGATACTATTGGCCTGACATCATGGTTGGTTACCTCAAGGTAGCCAAATCATGTCATGGTTGCTAGATCCATGATGATTTTAAGCATGTACCGCCTGCTCCTCTTCACCCAACTGTTCCCTCATGGCCATTCGATGCCTGGGGAATAGACGTTAATGTGCTCATCGACCCACCATCAACCCGGGGGCATCGTTTCATACTAGTTACAATAGATTACTTCTCCAAATGGGCAGAAGCTATACTATTACAAGAAGTAAAAAGTGATAGTGTGATCAACTCCCTAGAAGATGCAAAGATTCATAGACAAGTACAAAAACAGGTGGACGTACTCCCCTGGCTACTACCCTCAAGCCGATGGAATGGTTGAATCATTCAGTAAAAGTCTTGGCAAGATATTTAAGAAAACTGTCAATAGGAACCCAAGGGATTGGCAGAATCATCTCTTTGAAGCTCTATGGGCGTACCGTGTCACTGTCCATACCCCAACACAATGTACCCCATATTCTCTTGTTTATGGGAGAGAAGCTATTTTGCTACTCGAAATACAAGCCCCCTCATTATGGGTGGCTATCCATGACGAACTTACTCAAGATGAGCAGATCCAGCTGTGATTCCAGGAGCTCGATGCTTTAGAAGGGGAATGTCTTCATTCTATTCAGTAGAACAAGTGTGGTGATTTCTCTTATCTCCGGGGTGGTTTGCTCCGGCGAACTCACTGAGGTCTCGGTGATTTCATGCTGGCGAGGCTCTACTGGTTCTCGGAAGTGTGGTCAACCTACTGAGATCGTTCTGTCGCAATCGTTCAGCTGAGATTGTTTTGGCCACGCTCGACCTGTCATGGTCATCTGCAGCGGTCGTTCAGCTGAGATCGTTTTTTTGACTGCGCTCGACTTGTCATGGTCATTCTGCAGCGATCATTCAACCGAGATTGTTTTGGCCATGCTTGACCTGTCATGGTCGTTTTGTCGCGGTTGTTCAGCTGAGATTGTTTTTTGGCCGCGCTCGACCTGTTGTGGTCATTCTACCGCGCTCGTTCAGCCGAGATTTTTTTACTACGCTCGACTTGCATGGTCATTATGTAGCAGTCGCTGTTTTTCTACTCGAAATATAAGTGCCCTCATTATCGGCACATCGTTAGTACGCGCTTCACTATCACTCTCGCTATAAATTCCGAGCTACACGCACTCACACTCTTGTAGTCTCTTTGCTGACACTCCTTGCCTCATAGTCTCTTCGCTCACACTCCAGGCCTGCGCTCTTCGTCCGCTTTCTTCACAGCCGATTAAATACTGTTTAGTGCCATTATTAGCAGTCACATTAATAGGTAATTTTTTATCATATGAATTATCTTTGTTAAATGTGTACGTAATTAGTTACAGTTATTTAGGTGTAATTAATTTATTCCTAATTATTTAGGCATAATTAATTAATTTTTTATATTAATTAATTTTCTGTTAGCAAATATATGTTGTTTAATTATATATTTTTATATGCTTTTATGTTGACTGTATTAAACATTAAAATCGTAACTACTAAGTGTAGCAAATAATTAAACTATGATGCCAGAGGAAAGATTATATTAGAAAAATAAAAAAAATATTTTACTATCATTTTCTTGACCATATTATGAGCATGTGTTCATATGCACCATTTATTTGGACCGGTACGCATTTGTAGTGTTCATTTTAGTCCAAAATGTACATTATTTTGTACTATTTATTTCATCACAAATTCCAATTTGTAGTATTTTACTATCATTACCAATCTTTGTATTAATATTTGGTCTAATCCCATTTGTTCGAAGCTATGTCTTTACTAGAGCTTCTCGAATAGTTCTACAATGAGAACCACCGGTGCCACTCATACATGACAGGTGAAGCGGCTGACCCTCTGCCCTTCAAGCTACGGGAAAGGGAGGGATCATTGGGAGCTGGACAAGCGCTATGTCCCAATCCTGCGGGCCACGAGTTCGTCGACCTGGTAGATGGATCCACTATGAGCTTCTGGTGGGCTGGTGCCCTTCTACGCTGGGCCAAGGGTAGATTGTCAAGGTGCTACTTGTTGTGGCATAACGAGTTCGAGTCGTTGCACGATAGGAACATCATTTAGGGACCATGGACTGCAGAGTTCGTGGAGCATGTATCGCCTTATGGGCTGTCCCTATAATGCCTGTAGGACGAAGAGCTATGGGCGATGACATGCCATCTGGTGTTCTCATATATGGTGGAGGCTTACACGCCGCAGTGCATAATGTAACAGTTCAGTTTGCACCAGGTCGTGCCTCCTTCGGATTGCAGGTTCCTACCGTGGTCCGTGAGCCATACACCAGTGAGTTAAACTCCATCTGAGTAATATTTACACTTTGTATGTCATGCTCTGTAACATCGATGATTTCGAAAATGCAGGCAATCGAGGGTGGGTTAGCATGGTATGGACTAGCAACCACTACAGTAGGAGTGGACAATGGCATTGACGGACAAGGCGCTGCTGGATGTCGTCATGGAGTAGTGTCCATACGACATCCAGACGTACGATGAGTACCTGCAGTGGTACGTACCTGGTCGCGTGGCAGACTCACCATTCCTCCACCAGATCGCCCCGAGTAGGTCACGCACAACGACATTCTACAACACTCGATCGATCACTAAAGCACTTCGCGGTGCCATGACAGCGTAAGATATATTGAAATTTCTGATTGTTTAATTTACAAAATTTATATTGGTCATTACTGAAAACTTGTTTCGTATTTCACTTAAGTTGGAATGGGTGCAGCGCATCGCAAGCCCGTCTGAGACCACCATCAGCAGCCTAGACACACCACCAGCCCTGCAGAATACTTTGAAATACATCCTAGAGTAGGCTAAAAAATAGTGGACAACTTGAGCTGTGGCCGTTCAACGGAGCACGTCGTGCACATCGAGACCCAGTGGGGGCACTATGCTCACCCGCCAGGTCATCGCGACCTACCGAGTCTACTCGGTGTCGTTGTACTAGCTGTCGATCATGTGCGAGGTGTATCGACATGGAAGTAACTTACATACAAACCTATATTTTATTTTCTTGTTAGACCTTACGTTCCGCTAACATCATGGCGTTCTCCCACCATAGGTCCGCCGTCGAGATGCATCCCTTTTGACTTCCGCACCACCTACACAGACTACCACTCCTCGTCGTTCTTCGCTGCATATTTGGGAGGTACGATATTCGTATTCTACATCTGAAATATTTAATGTGACTAACATCGTTTCATCTTGCAGCCTTCAATTCAACGTGAGAGTGACGCCGAGTCCACCGATGATGATACAGGCCTCCTGGATGCTTCCAAGGAGCAGTAAATAGTGCCAGGCTTTGTAGCTTACACAGGGCAGAGCTCATCATTCACACCATATATAGGGTTTGGAGACTTCGGTGTGCAGAGCTCCTTCGGCTTCGCTGGCACGTCATACGATCAAGGTCAGAGCTCCTTTGCACCATGAGAGGGATTTCTAGAGTCCTTCATTTAGGACTTGATTGTTGGCGGTCCACAATTTGGCATGTCTCTGTAGGAGAACATCGATGCTTACCAGGCCCAGCCTGCTATACCTCAACCTACTAGACCACCACCAGTCACTCAACAAACGGAACAGTCTCGTACCTCCTCCGAATCGACACGCAAGCTTGGACCGGCTGACGCACCCTACGAGACATGGTCAACGCAAGACAAAGCCATGCACGCAGAGGCAGATGCGATGAGATAGCAGTAGCCTAGATGAGTAAGCCATATCGCATCTCATGTGATGCGTTTTTTGTACTATTATATGTACTCATACAAATATTTGTAATGCATAAAATTCTTAAAAACATAGGCAATTACTATGACTATGTCAGGAGGTTGTACGTAAAATTTCGTAATTTTTGGAGCTTGTTTGCTACATGTAACAACTCCTACAAATATTATAATCATACGAATTTTTGACCGAAATTCACAGTGGATAAAATTGTTAAAAATATTACACAATCAAGTATGTTGTGTCGGAAGGCTGCACATAAAATTTTGTAATTTTTTTAGCTCATTTGCTATATTTAAAATTTTGAATAAATAGTATACTAAAAAATTAAGGTAGGTAATTAAGCCGATGACTTAGCCTGCTTAATTACTTGCTGTCCGGTGGTGAGGTGGTAGGGCACCTAGTGCCCGGTGGCCAGACACCAAATCACACACGTCTGGGGCATCGCCGCCTGGCCACCGGGCGGCAAAAATGATATTTTTGGCAATACCGCAAGCATACTGTTATTTCTGTAAATACGGGTTGCAATAGTGTCAAATATGCCAAAAATTTTGACTCACCCATCATGGTTTAAATACTGGTGCCCACTTTTATGTATACATGAATATGTCTTTGTAGGATCTTTGTGAGGTCACGAATTTATCTCCTGCCTTTGTCATTCTACGTGTCTACTAAGTCTGATAAGGGAAGGCACTTGTTTGTGGTGTGTGTACGTGTCCGTCTTTCTTGTAATTGAAAAAAAAAACTCATCACTAGAGGGGAAAAGAGAAGGAGCGTTACTTAGTAAATTACCAGAAAAATCCTCGAATATACTACCATAGACGAATCATCTGCTTAGCTTAACTATGCACACGAGACAAGCAGCAGCCTCGCATGAGATGGTTGAGGTATGAGTTCCACGTTTTTCATCACCGTACGGTTGAGGGAAAAAGTGGTGCTACAGTGCACCACCCCACAGTTGCCATATGGTCTTGGCTAACCTATACGGCCACCGTGCGGCACCATTGACATGTCGGTTCTTTTATCAGTTCGGCACATTATGGAAGTTTCATTGCTCAACAACCATAACCCTTTGCTCAGTAGCATCACCGGGCATGGGTGTGCCATCAACCACCACGACCCTATGTGGTAATTAATGTTCTACCACTAAGCCACATGGGTGTCCGCAGAGCATATCTAAAATTTTATCATGTTCCGAGCTAAAAAAGCCATAGGTCATTATTACTTAAGTTGAAAAGAAAAGTTACGTACTTTACTTAAACTTATCTAAACTTTACACTGATAAATATCACACACTACGGATTAGAGCCTATACTGCTCGGGTGTGGATCCGCCCCTAGGCATCTGGATGTTTTTTATTATGTAATTCACGTTTAAATTGAAAACTCATGGTACCCATTTTAAATTACAAAACAGTCAAAAACCAACTCGTCACAAAGAAAAAAAATGCCTAATCAACAACCTATCCCTTGGCACCTGCTCCTCCTAGCTTGTTCACAGCCTTCTCCTGGGTCCTGGCATTTCATGCATGCCGGGCGGCTTGCGGAAGCACGGCTCCCTGCAACGCGACTTTCCTGTTTTCTTCTTCGTGTTTCCTTCATATTTTCGTCGACGTGGCAAATATCTAGAGTATCCTTCCTATTCCCTCATATTTTTCTGGTGTTCTGAATGTTTGCCACGTCGATGGAAATATGAGAGGAACACGCAGAAGGGAACAGAGAAACCGCGTTCGGCTCCATGGACACGGCGTCTCGGGCACCTCGTGGTCATTCGCCGTGAGCAGCATTGCGGCTCAGGGGCCAGGGCAAGGAAGGGGTCGACGTCCATTGCAGCCTCGTCTCGCGCGCGCACGGCCATCAGGGCATCTCCAATGGTCTGAGTCAGCTAGCTATATGCATGTACACATCAGCATATATCCTATATGGAGGAAAGAGAGTATGCAAAAAAAATCGAGCCAGCTCTTCCTTAAGCACTAGTCTATAACGCAAAACGAGGCAGCCTCTATAAATGATAGTCCTTTTTTGTGTGTGCATGTAAGCATCAAATAGCTATCCTTATAGATAGTTCTTTAGAGCATCTCCAACAGTGACTTATGAGCTAGCTCTAAGCATATTATTTCATATTTTAATAGAAGAGAGAGAAAAGATATCTCTTGATCAAGAGCTAGTCTCATACACACATTCCAAGATTATGTGAGAGTGTCATGTGAGGCTATTTATGTTATGAGCTATGTGCTAAAGTTAGTACTATTGGAGAAGTTGTCTTAGAGCTAGTAACTAGCTCATACTGTTGGAGATGCCCTTAGAATGCTAGCTTTAGTGTGTACTATATAAATGATGTGGAAATTTTATAGTTAGTTGCTAGCTATAACCATTGGAGATAGCCTCACAACACTAGAGAACGAGGTGCGAGTTTCGAGTGTGTAGGTATGCTTTTTCCACAAGAGCACGATGCATTCATTGGATCTGATGCCCTAATCTACTGCATCGGACGTCGGTGCCGACCCGTTGCAAACAACTGGTCACAGTGTTTCGATCGATCTGTTCATTTAACAATTGCTTCCCTTAACGAAATCAGCAAAGCACCCAGCCCAGTTACGAGCACGGATGCACCATTAACCGTTAAGCAAGCATGCAACTTGGTACTTGCGTTAACTGACACCGTTTGACTTCCAGGTATTGGTCCTAGAATTATGAAATTGGAATTCAATTCCAAGGATGCACCGTTAACCATTAAGCAAACATGCACCTTGGTACTTGAGTTTACTAACCCCATTTAGCTCCCAGGAGAACTGTGGAATTGGAATATAATTTTAAGGATATAGCTATTTAACTGTCACCTAGAATTGAATTGATAATTCCAAGATCAATTTCAAGAGGGGTGATAGAGCTAGAAGCAATTATTAACTTACACATATCATTTATCTGTAATACACTCTACAAAATTAAGTACAAGTTCGATATTTGGAATTTCAATCTCACGTTCACACCATAAAATTTTCACGAAATCAACTAAAATTTATTAGAGATGATTTCGTGTGTACATAAGCTAATTTGTGCACATTGGTAGGTTTATGTGAACAGATGGCCCACAGCATACATACAATGATTTCGTAAAAGTTTGGTATTTAAAATTTCAACCTCACGTTCACCCTATAGTCTTGTAGAATTTTGGATGACATCTAAACAGAAAAATTAGATTTTGCATTGCTTTGAATCAAATTCAAATTCAGCTAGAATAGGATTTGTAATCCAATTGAATAAATTAAATTCAATTCTAGGCGGCCAAACAGGACTTAGCAAAGAATAGAGACCTAGGATTATAGTTTACTTAAAAGGTCAGTGCAGCAGCATGGTGATCGGTTCGGCTTCGGCTTTTGGCTTCTGGCTTATTTTTCACTATTCATAAGTTTCGTCTTTTTCTGAACTTTTGGTTTTTTGTTGAGCTTTTTTGCCGGTTCTTTTTTTCCGTATTTGTTTGTATTATACGTAATGGGCTAACATATTTTTTTATATTTTTAAATTTTTTAAATTTAATTTTGCTAAATAAACCTCTATCAGCTACAGTGTTTTCAGCCATAAGCTATGAACTTTTCAGCCGAACCGATCACCACCTATAGATCTTAAGAGGAAATCCATGCACGTCGATCGACCGGATATAAGATGTTTGTTAGTTGCACGGTAAGTAACCAGTACCAACGAGAATATTTAACTTGCATTATTCAAAACAACTAACCATAGGTCCATTAGCTAGTAGTCACTACAACTACCAGTGAAGTAGCGGCTCACAGTCCGGGGCGTAGCGAGGGGTGTTGGCAGGCAAGGCCCTCTTCATAGTCGAATAAATTTGTACTATAATCTTTTATATTTTAAAAAATTTTTATTGCCGTTAGTGCTATTTACCTTTTTTATCAAATATAATTATATTGTATAACTTGTTTGGTCCTTTTATTTCTAAATCTTGATTTCGCCCCTGCTCACAAAGGGAGGAGTAGAACTGGCTAGGGGTCAAGGAGGCTAGCTTCGCCATTCACGGGGAAGAAGAGGAAGAAGGTGTCTGGCGGCATGAAGCGATAGAGATGGAGCTCGGTGGTGAGCACCACGCTGGTGACCTTGATCATGATGATGCTACCCCTCTTCAACTTCCTCATGACGACGGTGTGGATCAAGTCCCACCGTGGCCGGCTTAGGCGCACGAGGAGGTAACTTGCACGTGAGGTTGGCAGGTGCGTCCCATGTAGGGGTGGATATCGAGCCAACTGCTCGTCTTATCGAGCTTTTTCTAAAATTGGCATATTTTGATTTAATATCATTTTACGGATAATTTAAAAGTATTTTTAGAAACGAGCTAACGAGCCGAGCCGAGCTTGAGCAAAATTCAAATTCATTTGAAATCAACTCATTTTAATGTTTAACCAATTAACAAGTATAATTGAGGCATTTTTGAACCGAGCCAACGAGCCCACTAACGAGCTTTTTTTCCACCCCTAGTCCCATGGTCGTGTTACTACGGTGGTACTCTAATTAACTTTTAGCTTAAATTTCTAGCTGTGTCTTTTGGCTAAAATTGTATTGTAACGGTTGTTAGTTTTTTAAGAATAATAAGAAAAAATAAAATAAATAAAGAACCATTATATCGTCACGGACAATACAAAGGAAAAAATACAAAATAAATCAAAATTAACCAAAATTACAAGGCAACGCATTTTAAGCGTCTTCTAAATTAAATAAGTCAAGCATTTGGTTCTTCAGGTTATGCATATGGTTGTTCTAGTATGTAGGTTTTGGTTCGGCTGAGGTACTGACTACGGAGTGCGGACTGTCCTGATTCCTGAATGATCGTAGGATCGAGATTCGTTTTGGACGTGTTCTTTTGTGACAGATCAAGCATGCTTGCAACTCCATTCTTTGTCTATGTATCATTTTTGGCTTCTGATGATGGAAAACATATGAACAGTTTATATGTACGATAGTCACTCCTATATGCATTTCCTAGAGCGAAAAAATAGAGCACGGTAATTTCCCTAGACTACTTGGGCTTCTCGCCTTTTACAGAGCCTTTACATAAACATTTTTTTTAGAAAACTTCATATCTACCGTTAGGCCGTACTGTTTCATATGTAGGCAGTCCATGTTCATAGTGTGTCTCTGTTAGGCAGTGTTTATTTGGGCTTTTAAGTCTAAATTTTTGGTTTTTTATACTATAATTATTGTTAGTTTTTTTTAACATAATTAAATTTTTTTAAAAAATAAAAAAGGTCATATCATTACAGACAATGCAAAAGAATAAGAGAAAAAATACCAAACAAATCCCAAAAAGCCAGAAAAATGAAATTTAAAAGTTAGAAACCAGAAGCTAGAATGCAAAAGTTGAACCTCTAATGAGCGGGCTCGCAGCTTAAAAGTTCCGCTCGATTTCACTTGCTTAAAAGTTTATTTGTGTATTTTTGGGCCTCTTCTTTTTAGCTTGTAGAAGCTATTTTTCAGTTTTTCTACAATAACTAGCTTTGAAACACAGTGTTTTTTTTAAAGCGGAGTCTACAAATTGATTGTAATACACACATTATAGCGACTTGATATATATCGGCCAAAACTGCACACGAGTTTCTGTTATTCCGTATTCTCTAATGAACAACTCAAAAGTTATAAACTACAGCTAAAAAAATATAAGCTAAAGCCAAAAAAAATAGACCCTTTAGGGATTGGATCAGGGACCTCTCGGTTGATGAGTCTAACCTAGGAATAAATTAAGGGCCATGTTTGGTTTGAAGGTAAGAGTTTGATTCTAACCCAGGAATAAATTAAACCATGAAAAAGTGGAATAAACTAAGTCACCATAACTAAACCTTTTAAATTCTGTTTTTCTAATCCTAACCAGGCTAACCTTGCTAGTCTAACGAAACAACATTTTAGGCTAGCCGGGTTAGTGCCAAACACAAAAAAAAGGTTAAGCCAACCTATCTAGATTAAAATTAGCTAACCTAGTTATTTTAACCCTGAAAAAAGCACTGCCTAACCTTGCTAACCAACTCCACACCTTCAAGGGAACTATCTCTTAGTGAGATGGTGAAATTGTGCGTGTATAACTCACCCATCACTAAGGTAGTGTTTGGTTTAAGGTATATCCTGGGATGGGAGGGGGACAACCCATTTTTTGTAGTGTTTGGTTGTAGGATTTGGTGGGATGGGTTGGACCCAAAAAAGAATATTCTGCTGGAATCTGGGTTGAGATGGTACCCCAAAAACGAGTGAACCGAGCCAACCCATTTCCCTTCACGCGCGCGTACAGCCGTAATCTCACCGCGCCGGCGCGTCCTCCATCTATCTCCCCCATCGCCCGCGCCGCTCCCCCCATCGCCCGCGCCGCTCCCCCCATCGCCCGCGCCGCTCCCCCATCGTCCTCGTCGCCGTCCTCGTTCTCCCCGCGCCGCTCCCCCATCGCCCCCATCGCCCGCGCCACTCCCCCATCTCCCCGCGCCGCTCCCCCATCTCCCGGGTCTGTGTAAGGACCCAGATATTAACATCCGGATTCCTTTGTGATTACTGCACTATTCCCTGGATCAGTAGATAGTGCTCACAGTTACAGTAATGAATATCAAAATACATATCATGCGGAAGCGTAAAATTTAATAGTAGACTTACTCATGGGCCGACTAGGCCGAAATCATTAAATTGCAGCAGCGGAAGAACGAAGCACACAGGTGGGACCTTCAGGACATGCCCACAGGCAGCCAACTGGAGGTTCGCGACCTAGCCCTTGACATCTTCATCTTCTCGGCCAGCTTGCCAATCTTGTTGCTGAGGCGAGGTAATTTGATTCCTGAATCTGAATTTTGTCGCAAAAGCGAGCGTGAGCACTCCGACCCCGTGCTCCGCGAGCCAATACACGGAATGCAAAATAATAGTATGCATGGCTTAACAAAGGAGAGGCTCGAGTTATTTTTATTTGCCAAAATCGCCTTTAGTAGCATTATTACCATTGCTCAATTAAAGTGTTATAGTTGCTACCTAACTCCACACTACAATGGCCAAAATTGACCTAATCCACAGAAAATGCACTTTCTTTAATGACTGTTGTCTAAAACTCCAAACAGCAAGGGTCATCATTTATTTAATCCACCGATCATACTTTGTATTTTGAATTACTAATAATCCAATCCTGTCATTACTACTCATCAGCTCCTCACCTCTGAATTCTAATGATTCTCTAACATAATTACTTTCAAATCCACCGATATCATTCGTATTCAATCCTTTTCGTCATTGATTCAAAACCATAATCCAATAATCAATCTCATTTTCCATTATCTATCACTAGCTAATCCACAAATATACCTCCACCGAAAATTCAATTTACCAAGATTATAATCCACTAATTGTTATGAATCCTCCAATCTTCTCAGAAATTCAATTCATCCCTCTAGTAATTGATCATCTCCTATTAATTCCCATTATCACCAATATCTTCCAAGAATTTATATTAATCATTAGTGTAGTAACCCAGCAATTTACCTTTGCACTCCCTAATTCTCCAAAATCATTGAGTATACATCCACCTTTAATATCACTAATCAAGAATTATACTCCAATACTTGTATTATTTTTCCAAATTCCTGAAAATTCAATTAGATCATTTATCTAACCTATCTATTCAACTGGACCCCACTAATTTATTTCTCCCAGAACCCACACTATCATTTCTTATTCATGATCGACCTGAATCCACCAATACCTTTAAGTACATGCTACAAACATCCATCTCCTTTACCCACAACCCTGTTTATTCCACCCATATTTTAGGTTGTAAGATTAGTAATGCCACTATTCGAAATACAATACATAAAATTTCCTGAGACCTAGCAGCTTTGGAACAAAACATAATGTTCAAGGGATATTAACATGAATTTCCATACATATGGCATCACACCATATGCCTAATATCACCATAATTTTTCCATATATACAGCATCACACCGTATAACATCTTTCAGCGTTATAGCCGCTTAACTTACCACTGGGACGACACCCAGGACAACTCAAATCAGGGCTTTCCGCTGCCCTCCACTTTTCCATTCCTATTTTCCAAACATTTTTAAATAGAACTATCTCGAGTAAGTTCCCATGTCCGCCCTTGACCGTGGGCACGGCTATTCGAATAGTTTTGACTCTGCAGAGTTTGTACACTTTCACCACAAGAGACAATCAACTCGTTGCCCCACACGATTCCTTAGACGTGTGGTTGAGCAGATCATCACAGTGACTTTTCAAATTATCGAGTCCCTTTTCTCATTTCACTTTTATGGGAGACTGCCCACTTGCGGTGGGTCCCATCTGTGCGCGGGATGTTTCCCACAGCCACTACGCAGCCGGACCTTCTCTCTTTCCGCAACGTAGGACAGCTGGGAAACTTCACCCCCCACTGGTGTCCCTTCAGGCCCCCTTGCCATAGCATAACCCCTTCGAACCCCAACCCGTGAAATGAGTCCGAGGATTCCATAAATGTACTTAGCCAAGTTGTAATTTACAGACTTGTGGTTGTACTGTTTTACCCGGGAGGTCATGACAAGATTCAGTCCTTAGTGGTATCTGGGCGGTCTATCACTAACCCCATTTTGTGCATCCACTGCACCACACTCACACCATCCAACCAATCTGCCCAGATATTTAAGCAAGTTGGGGATTTTGAGGGTATAAAATAGCCATGTCAAATATACCAGTCATTCCCACCATGACTGCCCAACCAATTTTTCTCAGGATTAAAAAGTGATGCTTGGGCGCTCTCGCGCCCATGAGTATCTACGCAATACTAAGCATGGCATATAATTAGGGACTTAATTTCAAAAGGTCAATATTATAATTTTGCTAGGGCGACAAGGTTTACACATTCGAATATTCCAAAGAGGGTGTAATATTATTCAAGGTAAACCATAGGCATGTAACTAGAATCTTAAATTAACATGTATTTGCATATAACATAACAGCATGCAATTTGATAATTTAAACCAAAATAATTTGCAGAAAATGTAGGTTCAATATGATCAAAGTATTGACTCGCCTGGCGCGGTTTACCGCTGTCTTGAGCCCACACGATGCTTTCCCTTGAACTTCTATCCTTTATCTTCTCTTTGCCTTGACCACGCTTAGTCCGGGAAACCTTCAGGACTCGGTTTCTAATTACGCGACAAACGACTGAATCCAAATAAAAGCAAATAACTCAAAAGATCCAAATAAATCCGAATAAACTTAATTTAGATGTATTATAAGCTAATGGTTGATTCGGTGATTTGAGGCAAGGTTGGTAATAGCATACGATAATTTGATCTTTTTATTAATAATCTCTTTTTTATTATTTTGTTATTTATCAAGGAAGTTCCATGAGTTAGATTAACCCCATGAATTGGTGTATTTTGTAGAGTGCTAATCTTCAGGGCATATGATATATAGGATGTTTGCAGTTTTTAGCTAACCAAGTTAATCTTATAGCCTATGTTTATAGCATCCTATGGCATGTTATTTATTATACATGCTCGTATGTGTACACATGGATATGGGGGTGTTTATATAATTATACATATATCCATTTTTATGTGTATATATATATATAGTTGTACACAACATTTCATGGCACAAACTAGCTGTTTATGTTAAAGAATTTAGCATACACCCCTATTACTAACCCATTTCACTTGGCAACAAGTTAAAAGAATTACTCATTTCACATCTATAAGGGTTGTCCTTTAACACATGATAACCATCCATGATTGAGCATTGAATAAAATTACTTATAGTTTTAGCATTTTACAGAGGACATTATTCATTGATTAGTTGTCATTAGCAGCAATCGGTTTTTGGCCCGAGCAGTAAACTCATTTACCACTAATAAATCTTGCATTACTCATCAATTAATCCATTAAATTAACTTTTCCTTTACTGCTACTGCTCGACAAAAAGATTAACTAAAACCCAATCTAAATATTGCAGAGAGGGGGGTGGAACTCGGCCGCGTGGGATGGAATCAGGCAGCGCTAGCCATCAGGCCCTCGGGTCTTACTCGACAAGAAGGAAACGGAGATGCTACTTGTGCCGAGGTGGAAGCCGGGGCAGAGAAACTCGAAGGCAGCACGGCCGGAGACGTCGCCGGCGAGGGGATGGCCGAAGAGAGAAAGGGGGCGGTGAAATCCGTTGCTCGCAGACCGAGGAGGCGGGTGGAAGCGCCGGCGGTGTCCAAGGTGCGGCGGAGTAGGCTGGCGGCGAGCGGCGGCGGTGGACTGAGGAGAAGTTCGTCACCGGCGACGGAGAGGTGGCGGGAAGCTCGGCCAAGGGTGGCGTCGGCTTTGCCATGTCCTGAAGATGCTCTAGGGAAATGAAATTAGTCTAGAGTGACCTCAACCTACGGCGGGCTCGACGGCCGGTCTTGGAGAGGAAAGGGGTGGCCGAAGGGAAGGAAACTACGGGAGCTCGATTACTCGACCGGGAAGGGAGAGGGGAGGGTGGTGGTGTGATTGCAAGCCTCAACGGCTTGTATAAGTGGCGGGGATGGGCTGTCCTCGGGGAGCCGCCCATGCGGTCGCATCGGCAAGCGGCGGAGCAGGCGGCGGGTGCAGACAGCTACAGGGCAGAGGATCTCGCGGGCGGATTTGGTTCGATTGCTTGCGCCGCGCGTGCTGAGCGGAGGGGAATGGCCTGCGCGCGTGATGGGACGGGACGGAGCAGCGCGGGAAAAAGAGGGGCGGCAGCAGGGCCAGGGTGGCGCTGACAGGGGCGGCGGCGACCACCGGTCCGGACGCGGCCGACCGCTGGTCCGAACGCAGGAGGGAGAGCGGGCTGGGCTGCGGTCGGGACGGAAGAGCGCGGGGCCGGGGCGCGAGGGAGCTGCGGCCCAGAGAAAGAGAGAGCGGAGTGCGGGGGAGGGAGGAAGAAGAAGAACAGGGCGGGGGTGCTGCGGGCAGGGAGCAAGGGGAGGAGCCGGGGTCGGGCTGGGCCGAGGCGGCCTGGTCTGACTCCCCTCTTACTTTTTTTTTTATTTTACTTGTTGTGTGTATATGCATGTATATATATAAATATATATACACATGTATAATATATATATTTATTTATTTATTAATTTTTGTTTCTGTATATGCACATATACATTTATTTTATTTACATATATATTTATATATTTTATTTGCTATTCTTAATAGGCTTTTTCTTGCACAATTTATACATGCATATATATATGCATTTGTATTTTTATGCATGTACTTTTATTGCTAGTTATGCCATTATTTTCAAAATAAAACCTTACATTTTATTTCAGGTTTCTCTTTTCCTAGACTGGATCATCCTTTCAGATTCTTATTTAAAACTTTAGTTTTCTATTGTTTGCATATTCCCTTTTTGGTATCACTAATGTTTGTCTTCACCTTTTATGAATTATCCAATTTTTGAATTCTCATCCAAATCTGATAAAACACCACGAAATCCAAATTCCAATTGAATATATTGCAAAAGTAACTCAAGAAATTCATATTTTCAAATCTGAAATTTTCAGGATGTTACAGTCTGCTCGGGTCTCCGCTCCGGGTCTACTCGGGTCGCCGTCGTCGTCGCCGTGCTCCGGTCGTCCTCTCCGGCCTCCGCCCCGGCGCGTCCTCCCCGCCGTCCTCTCCACTGCCGGCTTCCTCTCCGGTGAGTATATGCAGCTATCCCACTCCATTCCTCCATCCAAACAAAAAATAGGGACTAACCCATCCTTACAACCAAACAAAAAGTGGGATTATCCCATCCCACATACCTGGGATGGAGCTATCCCATCCCACCAAGTCCCCAATCCAAACACCACCTAAGGGTGCAAACGGGTCGGGTTAATCCCGACCGATCCGACACCGAATCCGATTGGTACCGAATCCGGAGAAAAAATATGGGTTAGGATATGGTAACAGCAATATCCGTTCGAATCTGATATGTCTTCAAGTTTGATTTCAGGTTAGTGCTACTATTTGACGTTTCATTTTCTTTTGCAATGGTAAAATAAAATCTTCCACATCAGCTATTAAGTAGTAACATCAAGTTCTTGACAGTACGTCCTCCTACTCCATTTGTTGTACTGCATGCATTCCTTACAAACAAGTAGGGGTGCAAATAGGTCGGATTAATCCCGACCGATCTGGCAGGTTAGGATATGGTAACAACAATATCCGTCCAAATCCGATCCGTTTGCACCCTACCCATCACCTATCATGGTGTAGAAATCGGTGTCCACCTTCATATACACTTGAGTGTGCCTCGGTAGTATCTTTGTAAGGTCATTAATATATCTACGGCCTTCATCACTCTATGTGTCTGCTAAGTTTGCTAAGGGAAGGCACTTATTTGTGGTGTATGTGCACGTCTTTTTAGTAATTAAAAAAAATACATCACTTCAAGGGGAAGGAGAAGAAGCGCCTACCATAGATGAATCATCCGCTTAGCTTAAGAGCAAGTATAATAAGAGGCTGTTAGTAGGCTATATGTTAAGGTGGAGGAGAGAGAAGAGAGGTGGGCTGTAAGTTTACAGCCAGCTGAAGCACAAGAACCAAGAAACTTTGTGAGAGAAAAGGGTGGGTCATACAGCCTTCAGCTGGCTGTAAACTACTATATAAATAGGCTGATAAATTAACTGTAAGTGTCTATATAGACAGCTGAAAACTGTATTATTAGCCTTGCTCTAACTATGCACACGGGGCAAGCAGCAGCCCCGCATGAGATGGCTGAGGTGTGAGTGACGTTTTTCATAAAGAGACTACTAACTCGATGCAATCAGATCATTAATTAATGCATCGGACGGTGCACGGTAAACTTTAGCACGTGGCGCGCGCGCACCACACGTGTTCTTGTAGTAGACAACGCATAACCACCTACACACTCAAAGATGTTGCCTAGTTAGTGAGGCCCAAGAGCCATTTTATGGAAGGAAGATAATTATACGGTTTTCTAATAATAATTTATATAACTTTTTAAATATAATAAATAATTAATAGACATTACCTACCTTTTATATACTTTAAGATTAATATTACTTTTATTATAGAGAAAAACATTGAAGTAGTTCTCTAGGAAGTAATCTGCATCGGACGTCGGTGACGACCCGTTGTGAACATCTGGTCATAGTTGCTTCCAGCCTTCCACCGATCTGTTCATTTAACAATTGGTTCGCAGCAACGAGATCTGCAAAGCACCCAGCCCGATCACACGCACCAGTGAACAACCATGAACACTTCAGCGAACTTGCAACTGGGTACCTCCGTGGCTCCGTTCCCTTGATTTTTTACCATCCTTGAGGGGAAGAGGTATCAAATTTGAGCCGTTGATAACACTGATCGGACGGCTGAGATTTGGTAGTACCTAGTGGTACCGGACGCGAGATACCAAGAGGTACAAGGTACCAAGAAGTACCAAATTTTGAGCCGTTGATCACACTGATTGAATGGTTGGATCTAATTTGGTACCTCTTAGTACCTTGTACCTCTTGGTACCTGCTCAAGGATAGGAAAACTGCTCAAAAAAAAAATAAAACTGGTACCTGCGTTTACTTTAAGTCGTCAAGTCTAGCTAGGAAATGCCTTATAATAACTTATACTTCAAAAGGTCAAGCAAAGCAGCAATCTCAAGTATAGATCTTAAGAGCAAATCCATACATATCGATCGACTACAAGTTCGTTACCAAAGAGAAGAGTTGACTTGCATTTCAAGACAACAACCAACCAAAGGTCCATAGCTACTAAGCTAGTAGCTACCACAAGTGAAGATCACCTCGGACAGCCAAGATGGACACTGAGAGGGAGAGCAGCAGAGAGGAGCCAAGCTGGCTAGGGATCGAGGAGGCTTCGCCGCTCACGGGGAAGGAGATGAAGAAGACGGCTGCCAACGTCAAGCGATGGAGCTCGGTGGTGAACGCGACGCTGGTGGTCTTCATCATGACGATGCCGCCCCTCCTCATCCTCCTCAGCGACGGCCTCGGCGCGCCGGCGGTGTGGATTAAGTCCACTGTGGCCGGCTTAGGCGCCCAACGAGGTAATTAACTTGTGCTCTCACTGTTTGCAAGCAAGCTTGTCAGGTGCCGGTCCAAACGTGTTTTGCTTTAATCAATTTGGTTCCTCAGGGCATCTTGTACGTCTCTTATAGTTGTCTCTAAAGACTTTAATTCATCTAAAGACAACATCTCCAATAATTTATTTCTAAGGGCCTGTTTGGAATAGAGGAATTTCACAGGAATTTTGCAGGAAACAGTTCAATTCCCGCAGGAATCGGGAAAAATTCCCGCATTCCAAACAGGGCCTAAAACTATTCATCTAACTTTTTTTATCATGTTCATCACAACTTCCCTACTCACACTTCCTCGCTATTTATGATGGTTTGCATGCTGAAGTTGTCTCTTGTATAAGAAATATCATGTTCTCTCTTCATATCCTCTCTCCTCTAACTAAGATTTTGGATGATGTGGTAGATAAGAGACGAGTGAGGTGACCACTATTAGATATGCCCTCATACTATACCCATCATTGTACTTGTATGTAGCTTTTGGTTTAACCGTGGTACAGATTTACAGACAATGTCCATACTGATCTTGAATGTTCGTAGGATCTCTATCTCTTATGTTTATAGAATAGCTCAAAAAAATTTGAAATCACGAATAGGCAAGCAATCTTCGAAATCCAAATTCCATAATAGCTCAAACTGAAAGTTATTGTGTCAAAATCATGGAAAATGTCATTTAACTTTTACATGGGCCTTTTCAACTGCACTTGGACCGTATTGAACATGGGCCTAAAAGCCTACCTCCACTCAAAACATGAATTTTATCTTGTGTTTCTCTGCTTAAAAATCGCTCGATTTCACTTGCAGAATCCGAGAAAGACGTACTTCTCGGTGGCCTGCTCGTTCCAGGACTCGACGAAAAATCATGCGTCAGCCGGTACCAATCCGTGTACTACCGCAAGAACATGACACGGCCGCCGTCGCCGTACCTCATCCAGCGGCTGCGGGAGCAGGAGGCGTTGCAGCGGCGGTGCGGCCCAGGAACCACGGCATACAGAAGAGCATCAGAAAGGCTCAAATCTGGGAAACAAGACGTCGACAACATCGACGGTTGCGGCTACCTCGTGCTGATATCTTACAGGGGTCTCGGCAACCGGATGCTCGCCATGGCCTCGGCCTTCCTCTACGCCATGCTCACCAACCGCGTGCTTCTCGTCGACCGTGGCTGGGGCAATACCCTCACGGAGCTCTTCTGCGAGCCGTTCCCAGCGACCACCTGGGTGCTGCCTCTGGACTTCCCGGTCGAGAACTTCAGGGACTTGAACGAGGAGGCGCCGGAGAGCTACGGGAACGTGGTGCTGAACAGAACCGGGTCGGTGACGGGTCTGCGTTTCGTCTATCTGCACCTCGACCATGCCGCGTCTCCGGCGAACAAGCTCGCGTACTGCGACGACCACCGTCACTTCCTCCACCGGGCGCAGTGGGTGATCATGAGGACGGACAACTACAACGTGCCGGGGTTCTTCCTGAACCCTGTGTACCAAGAAGAGCTCGCCCGGCTTTTCCCCCGGAAGGACTCGGTGTTCTACATCCTGTCGCGGTATCTCTTACACCCGACGAACGACATCTGGGGCATGGTGACCAGGTTCTACAATTCCTACCTCAAGAACGCAGATGATAAGCTGGGCATTCAGATCAGGGTATTCGATGGCGACAAGCCGTACCAACACGTCCTGGATCAGATCCTGGCGTGCACGACGCAGGAACATCTGCTGCCGGCGGTGGTGAGCACGGAAGGAGAAGGACCGCCGCTCCCGACGTCCGGTACGCGGTCCAAGGCTGTTCTGATCACCGGCTTGAACGGGTGGTACCACGACAACATCAGGGAGATGTACTGGCAGTCGGCGTCCACCGACGGCGAGGTGGTGAGCGTGCACCAGCCGAGCCATGAGGAGCACCAGATTTGGTTCCGGAGCAAGCACGACATGAAGGCGTTGGCAGAGATCTACCTGCTGAGCTTGACCGACAAAATTATCACCAGTGGCTGGTCGACGTTCGGATATGCCGGCAGCGGGCTCGGCGGGCTCACGCCGTACATCATGTTCAAGCCCGTGAACCTGACGACGCCCAACCCGCCGTGCAAAACGGCCATGTCCATGGAGCCCTGCTCCCACGGACCACCCTACTTTGAGTGCACGAGGAAAGAAATCGATAAAACCATCAACACCGGAATGTTGGTTCCTCATGTCCGGGCTTGTGAAGACATGCCTTGGGGACTGAAACTTACTGAGCCCAGCACCGAAAAGGACACGTAGTCTGTTATATCAAAATTTACACCATGCTTGTTTTGCAATCTATGAGGAAAAGAAATTTATACGCAAATAAACCAAGTTATTTCATCTATGAGTCTTCTCTTACTAATTTGTTTGTGTTACAAATAATCTTGACCTATAGTTCAAGACGTAGTAGAGTCCGTCTCTGTGTGTAACTCAAGTTGAAGTTGAGTCCACCTTGAAGTCCGAGTACATATGCTAGTAGGAGAGTTTATCATTTATATTAAGAAGGTTTGTACCCAGTTTTGTAAGTAAGGGAAGAAAAGCAAGAAAGAGATGAAGCAAATAAGAGAATAAAAAATTCATAAATTCTTTCGTGTTCTCTCAAATTAGCGTGTTTTTTTCTAGGATCAAAATTGAAACAGTTTGGAGCCAAGGTTCATCACTATTTGTTTACCACACAATTGTGCACATGCTTACCGAATGTCTTACCATGTAATTCACGGGTGAGCTGAAAACTTACTTTACCAATTACCCAAAAACCAACTCTTGGTGAAACTCGAGCAAAAAATCATGCCTAATCAAACAACTTAATCCCTTGGGCTACATCCTCACAAACCTTGACGTGTCGGGACAGCTCCTCGTTCACAGCCTTCCCCTGGCATTTCACACCGGGAGGCTTGTGGAAGCACGGCTCCATGGACACGGCTCGCACGCACGGGGTCTCGGGCACCTTGTGGTCATTCGCGGTCAGCAGCATCGTCGGCCGCAGCCCCGCGAGGCTGCTGCTCATGTACCCGAACGTGGACATCCCGGTCGTGAGGAGCACGTCGGAGAAGCTGAGCAGGTAGATCTCCGCGAGCGCCTTCGAGTTGCGCGACCGCTGCCCCATCGTCTGACGCTCCTCGTGGCTCGGCTGGAACACTCCCACCCGGCCGCTGCCCTTCGCCGCGTGCTCGTAGTACGTCGACTTGATCCTCTCGTAGTAGTCAGCGTGCGGCGACGCGATCAAGATGGCCTTCGAGCCGGCGGCCACGCCAGTACCGCTCGTCGTGCCGACGCCATTGGTGTCCGCCTCGTCGCCGTCGATGTCCGGCAGTATGTGCTCCTGCCGGGAGCACGCGAGGATTTGCTTGTACATGTCGTCGACCGGGATGGAAGCCCAGGAGAACATCCTGATCTGTATGCCGATCCTCTCCTTCGCCTGAGCCAGGTAGGAGTGGTAGTACCTCGTGACCAAACTCCACACGGAGTTCGTAGGGTGAAACAAGTAGCGGCCAAGAAGATGGGACACGCTCTCCTTCGCCGGGAACAGCCATTGGAGCTCGTCCTGAAACTCTGAGATCGAGTACAGTGATGGTACGAAGTAGAAGTCGCTCTGCAGCAGCAGCCAGTTCACCTTCGCGAGCACGAGCTGGTCATCGTTGCAGTAGAACAGCCGGTCCGTGTACTGGAAGTCGTGCGCCAGGTGCAGGTACACGTACGGCGGCATCGACAGCACCGTCGCCTTGGCCGGGTCGTTGGCGATCTTCTTCTTGCCGAGGAGGTTCCCGTACGACTGATCCGAGTGCACCCCGAGCCGGGACAGGTTGGCGATGGGGAAGTCCGGCGGGAGCACCCACGTCGTGCCCGGGAAAGGCTCGCAGAACAGGTCCGTGAAGTCGTCGGTGGAGTGGATGAGGAGAACGCGATCGGTGAGGAGCGCGTAGAGGAACGTGCTGAGCAGCGACAACATGCGGTTTCCAAGGCCCTTGTAGGGGAGCCAGACGAGGTAGTTGCACTCCATGACCTCCATGCTGCGGCCGGACCGGAGCTGCTCGACGGACTTGGCGTGGAGCGGCGTGCCGGGGCCGCACTTCTTGTGCCGCGCCTCGTAGTTGCGCAGCTTGTGCAGGAGGTAGGACGACGGTGCGTACGGGGAGTGCTTGTAGTATTGCGGGGATTGATGCCGGCTCAGGCATGCGCGGCGGTCGAAGCCGGGCGCGAGCAGGCCGAAGAGCTCGGCTGCGTTGGTTGCACCGGTGGCGCCTGGACGAGAGACGTTTAATAATCCTGAGGATTACGAGACACATAGCAAAAACTTAAAACTTGTGAATTTACCAAAGAAGGTGAGACTGTGAGAGATGATTAATTTTAGTTCACGTGTTCAAATGTACGTACATCTATACAAGATTCTCGACCGTACATGGATGATATGGAAACTTCAGAGAACTTTCGAATCCATAACTGTGACATGAATGATCTAGCATGAACAGAGGTTGTGCCATTGTGGCCTTGTAGGTGCCTGTACGAGAGAGTTTTCCAGGGCCAAGGAAAAGCCCTTTTTACCGGGCCAGATAGGTAATTTTAGGCCTAGTTTTTTTCCCTTTTTTTCTTTGTTGAAACAGGCTCAGCCACGCCGGAGCACTGTGGTGTGGTGTCTTAGCCTCTTAGGTCCTTTAGATTGGTAGATGTGTAAAACTTCCAAGCTGTGTAAATATTTGTTGCACCACGCATATGCATAGTTTTGCAGCTAATCAGTACTTCAGTAGTATGCATTAAACATAAGGATGTGTCTAGGTATCACTTGGATATTTTCTTCCTAACAATTATCTAGATTTGAGATCGTTGGATTAGAGATCTAAAGGCCCCTTTTTTAGAGGGGGGGGGGGAGATTTTTTTGGAGGGGCTAGAGGGAGAATTCATGGCTGTTGGATCTCTAATCCAATGATCATAAATCTGGATGATAATTAGAAAAAAAATATCCGAATGATGCTTATCAATACCCTAAACATAATAGCATGGAAAATCACAGGGGAACTAAATCGAAGTACCTCCACTCATAGCGCTAACGCCGCTAAGCTTGGCAGCGCTCTGCCAAACGGTGGACGCGCTCGCCCGCCCGCCGACGAAGAACACGAGGAACGGCAGCGTCATTAGGCAGACGATGAGCACCGCGCCAGCCCTGCCCCACCTCTCCTCCTTCTTGCCCCTCCGCGGCATGCCGGCCCTCGCCGCCGCCTCCGGATCGTCCGACTTTTTCTTGCCTCCGGTGCCACCCATGTTCGTCGCGCTCTGTGCATGCATGATCGAGCTGCAAACCCGAGGTTTTAATAGATTTGCAGCGGTTAGCTTGCTATGCGAACTACTACATGTTAGAGCCGGACTTCCTGCGTATGTTAAGAGTGCACTGTATGTAGAAGATTGGTGTGATCGGCTCCATAAAGTTGCATTTGTTGTTCATTTGGATGCTACTTTGCGTGTCAAATTAGGCCCGGGTTTGATGTACACTGGCGGTTGACTTGGGCAATGGGGCCATCATGTGATTAGACCATTGGGAATGGAGCTGGTGGCGATTGGGAATGGGCCATCATGTGGCTCCGCGACCGTGAGGTTTGGGGGTCAACGCGTAGAGTAGAGGACACGGCGAGGGGTTTTCCTACGGAATTACTACCTAGTATTCTAGTGTTTTGTTTGAATTGAGCACTTGAATTTTTCACCGTTGGATTTTATCTTGAAATTTATGTTTCAACTCTCTCTCTCTCTCTCTCTCTCTCCAGCTTCGACGAGAGCTCCGGCGAGTTAGGGTTAGAGTTTGAACTCAGATTAAGTTCACTGGAGCCTCCCAAATTTAGAGAAAGGTAGAGGACGGTAGGCAATGAGGTGAAAGAGGGCGATGGACAATGGAAGTCGACGGATGGGGACATGACAAGGATGAGTGGTTAGGAAGCAGCAGCGGATCTGACAACAGTAGCCATCGGAGACGACGAAAAGGCTGCACAGGAGTGAGGGAGGTATGAGCGGCGGCAATGGAGGCTCACCGGTGGGCGACGCTAGTGCCAGGGATGGAGATGGTGTGGCTGTGGCAGCTAGATCAAAGGGAGAAGAGGAAGAGGGAGGATATATATTATTTGAGAGGAGAGATAAGATCATTTAGATCAATAGCTTAAAATTCAGGTAAACACTCTGTTTTCTGTCTTGAAATGTGGATCTCATTGTCAAACCCACTGAGAAGGCGGGAAGTGCCGCTCCTGATGCATGGGCTGATCACAAGAACGAGTAGTTGTTTGTACGGCCTGCACTGCCCATCAAGAAAAGGCGGCCTGGTTTGTTTAGGGCCATTAGAAGCCCAGATAGTTACCATGCATACATTAAATCCGCTTCCCTTTCTGCAGCCTGCACCCTGACTCGATCTCGGTAGCAAAGTGGTAGTTAACGGGTAGATAAAGCAGAGTACTGCTCTAGTCTATTGTTTAGGTCTATTCATATAGTTTTTTGGGTAGCTTTTAATTTTGATTTATAAATAATAACAGTTTATAGAGAAGATACTCGTATGTAATTTTAATTATTATAAATAAAGTTACTATAATGTGTACTATAATCGATTAGTAGATCCCGTCTAAAAAGACACTTTGTTTAAAAGTTAGATGATATAAAAAAATAACTTTTAAAAATCAATATGGATAGGACCTAAAGTTTAGATGACCTCACCATTTGTGTGATTTTTTGGAGACGCATATCACCGTTTATGTTGTTAAACCAACACTACGCATGCTGAAGGTAGACAACTTTGTGATCTCCTATGTGCACTAGTAATTTATCAAACACTTTAACTGTACATGTACAAAAGTGAAACATACATACATATCTTATAGCCGGAGATATTTTTTAAGAACATGTTTACTGTTTGCAAGTTGCCTATTTTTTTGTACACTAGTCAATTTTCTCGGCCTTTAGATTAGCTTTAAGAGATGTGTTTGATTTTAGATTGATCCAATTGTTAAAAAAGTGATTTATACTTAAGAAAACATAAAGCACCTTAGAAATAAACATCCCCTTTAGAAAACACAGTGGAAGAACCCGGTTCCAACTTTCATTAAGAAAAAAGAAACCACGGTATCAGTTCGTCGAGACTTTTTGAAAAAAAATATACAATGGCTGAAATCCTCATCAATATACGATACAACTGAGAATAAAATGTTTCATATATGTTTCCGTGTTATCTGTTAGAATTAATCTTGATGATTCGTAAGTGGTTGTAGAAGCTATGATCAAAACCACAGTTGAAAGTGGTCAAAGCCATGATCGAAGCCACAGTCGAAGTCATAATCGAAGCAATGCTCGAAGCCAAGATCGAAGCAGTAGTCGAAGCTGTGGTCGGAGTTCGAGTACTGTGTGGTCGGTCGTAGGTACTACAACAGTTGAAAACACTATAGCAGTCATAAGTACTATAGCAGACGGGAAACACTGTAGCAGTCATGAGTACTGTAGCAGTCAAAAACTGAGAGTAGTCAGAAGCTTGAGTAGCAGCCATGGTCGTAAATTGTGCTGGACATCTAAGCAACGGTTGAGTTAATAAGTTGGTCGAGTCTTTTGGATCATGGAGGGAATCCAGGAGGTTCGTGGTATGAGAATAGATCCTAGTGGAATTAGTGGGTGCGTGGAGTACATGTCATATAACCTTATGTGCATGAGGCTTATTTAAGCCGTGTAATTCCTTTTAAGTTGTAAGAGAGTTGCAGCAAGAGAAAAGATTTGAGTTAATTAATCCCAATATTGTATTAGTCTCCCTCTGTGTGTGTTTATCCAGAGTGACAAGTGAGAGGATTAAGCGGTTCAATCCCAACGTTTGGTATCAGAGCCTGAGTTTTCGGTTCTATATATGCCCAAGTACATTCGCTTCAACATGATGTCCACTACTGAGCAAGCAGCAGCAACACCGGCGCAGCCGATGAAGGAGGGAGGCGTCTCTCTCCAATACCCAATGCTCTCCTCCTCCAACTACTCCACCTGGGTGATCAAGATGGAGGAGGCACAGGACCTCTGGGAGGTGATCAAACCCGCGGTTGGAGTTGTCGTGGAAAGGAGGAAGGACAAGATGACACTTGCGTGAGCTTGAAGACGAGGTATCTCAACGCTGATCAAGTGAAAAAGGCATGGTTGCAGACCTTGAAAAGTGAATTCAAGGCCCTGCGCATGAAGGAAGGTGACTCCATCGATGAGTTTGCTGGCAAGATCAGTGGGCTAGCGAGCAAGTTCAGTGGTCTTGGCGCCACCCTGGAGGACACCATACTCGTCAAGAAGTTGCTCAATCCGGGTCATGACAAGTTTTTACAGGTTGTTGCTGCAATTGAGCAATTCTCCGATGTGGATACCATGCCATTCGAGGATGCGACTGGCCGCTTCAAAACGTATGAAGAGTAGATACACAAGCGCGAGAAGGGGGACAAAGAGCATTTGCTTCTTACCAAGGCTGAGTGGGATACTCGGTTGTTGAAGCGAAATGGCCAGGGCTCCTCCGGTAGCACTAGCAGTGGTTGTGGTTGAAGAAAGTTCAACAAAACTAAGGTGATATGCTATAACTACCAATAGTTTGGACACTTCGCATACGAGTGCCGAAGAAAGGAAAGGAGGTGAAAGAAAAAGGAAAGTAGGAGAAAGCGCTACTCTGTGACATTTAGAATGATGATGAGCCAACTCTTCTGTAAAGATTTGTGAAGTGTGGTCTATCAAGATTAGGGGAAAATAAATTGGTAGATACAAATTTGACAGAGTTTATATCTGCATGTTTAATTCAGTCTTTTGCATGTAGTAATCGTGTTGTATAGGTATTTGCATGTTAGTAGTATATGGCACCAAAAGAAGCTGGTAGTGGTGAAGGCCATCGCCACGAGGAAGATTCAGCGTGAAGCTGCTGGTGATCGTTGATGTGAAGCTGACAAGCATGCCTTGATGTGAATCCGAGTGGTAGAGGTGTAATGTTGCTGCAAGAAGAATCAAGGTTAGGACGGTGGTGTGAGACCACTGTAAAGATGAAGTCATGCACGAACAGTGGTGTGAAACCGCTGTAAGTCGTGCGAAGAGAAGATCGCTGCATGTGGCAAGAAGATGTGGGTTATCCGTATTGGTGAGTCAACACATCAAGATTAAGGAAAAGAATGTTAAAATTAACCTTAATGATTCGTAAGTGGTCGTAGAAGCTGTGGTCAAAGCCACAGTCGACGTCGTGGTCAAAGCAGTAGTCAAAACTGTGGTCGAAACCACAGTCGAAGCCGTGGTCGAAGCAGCAGTCGAAGCTATGGTCGGTGTTCGAGTACTATGTGGTCGGTCATAGGTACTGTAGCAGTCGAAAACGTTGTAGCAATCGTGAGTACTGTAGCAGTCAAAAACACTGCAACAGTCGTGAGTACTGTAGCAGTCAAAAACACTGCAGGTGTGTTGGGCCCCGTCGTGGTGCTTGGCGCCATGGGCATGGCCAATGCATCCTACGGTTCGCCATCTCCGCTCACGATAGTGTACTCCACCGTGAAGGATCTGTCGACATCATTGCCATTCCCATCCTTATTGCCCCACTGCCACTGCGTCGATTCGTCGAACACCACGTCTCGTGTCACATGGACACGCCTTGTGATGGGGTTGTACGCGCGGTATGCCTTGGAGCCTCGCTCGTACCCGATGAAGATCATGCGCCGACCTTTGTCGTCGAGCTTCTTCTGATGCGGCATCGTGTTCTTGACGTAGACGATGCAACCGAATGTGTGCAGATGCTGGATCCCTGGCTTCTTCCCGTACCAAGCCTCAAAAGGGGTCATTCCCTCCACGCTCTTCGTCGGTGATCGGTTGAGGACGTACACCGCGGTGAGCACAGCTTCCCCCCAGAACCAGCTCGGGAGACCCTTTTCCTTTAGCATGCTCTGAGCCATTCCCACCACTGTGGCATTTTAGCGTTCCACGATGCCATTCTGTTGCGGCGAATACGGCGCTGTCATCTGACGCCGCACGCCATGCTCCAAGAAGTGGTCCTGGAATTCCTTCAAGGTGAACTCCCCGCCGCGGTTAGTGCACAGCGCACCCATCCTCCGTCCAGTTTCTGCCTCGGCGGCCAACTAGAAGTGCTTGATGGCCTCGGCAGCTCGATCTTTGGATGGCAGCAAGGTCACCCACATGAACCTGCTCATGTCGTCCACTAGAAGTAAGAAAACTTGTTACTCAACGGTGTAGCAGGTGAAATCTGGCCACAATGTCCCCATGGACTAGCTCCAAAGCTTGTTCCGCCCGGTACTCAGCGTGGGTTGGGAATGGTGTCCGTTTCTGCTTCCTGGTGAGACAGACCACGCATAGTTGGTCCACCTGATTAATCTCAGGCAGCCCTCGCACCAAGCCTTCTTGCACCATCTTCTTCATTGTCGGAAAGTTAAGGTGACCCAGCCGTGCATGCCACCTCCAGGAAAGCTCGTCGTCGCGCACCGTTAGACTCACCGGCCGTGCCAGGGTGGTGTTAAGCACGTACATGCGGTTTGGCGCACATTTCACCTTTGCCAGAAGTCACCGTCCCAGCTCGCGGATTGTCATCACCTCGTCTTCGATCAACACCTGGTAGCCTACCTCATCAAGATGCCCCACACTCATTATGTTGCTTGTGAGATGGGGAATGAAGAAGACGCTGCCAAATGAACGGTGCTCTGCCATTCTTTCATGTGAACCACACGGTGCCACAGCCCTCGATCCGTGCAATGGAGTCGTCGCCAAAGTGCACAGTGCCACTGATTTGCGTATCTAGCTCAGCGAAAGCAGACCGAGAACCCGACATGTGGTTCGTTGCCCCGATGTTGAGGATCCACTGCTTGGCGTCTTGGTCCTCCTTCATCCCGAGCTGCACGAACACCTTCTCCTCCCGTAGTCGTATTGGGCCTCGAGGCTTCCTCACTTCTCTGCGCGGACACGGACGTCGATCGACCACAAGTGATGCTGGCGAGTCTGTCCATGATGAGGCCGGGGAAGACGGAAGCGGTGGAGTGCAGGGGCGAGACACGCTCGCCTACGCCATGAGCAATGATGCCTCTTCTTCTTGGGTCACATGTGCTTGCTCCACGCACTTCTTGCTGCGGCAGTCTCTGGCCCAATGGCCTTTCTTGCCACAGCTTTTGCAAGTGTCACTAGAAGTGGTCACGACTTGACCCCGAGCTTGGCCCACCTTGGCCTTCTCTGGCCCCCCACTCGGCTTCTTCCCTTTCCAATTTCCTTGGCGCTTGATGGAATTGCTGTTGTTGCCGTGACCTCCTTCTTGGCCATTGATCTTCAGCCGCGCCATCCACTCCTCCTCCGTGAGGAGCAAGCGCGTGTTCCTGTCCTCCGTGTTGCGTCCCTGGAGTCGCTGCTCGACAGCCCACACACGTCCAGTGACTTCCTCCACCGAGAGCACATTGACATCGAGGAGCGTCTCGATAGAAATTGCCACCGCCGCAAGGCGATCTGGCACCACCTGCAAAAATTTCCTCACCATTTCTGCATCGGCTATGTGGTCGCCGAGGACACATAGATTGTTGGCAAGGCCGGTGATCCTCATCAAGAAGTCGTCCATCGTCTCCTCTGGCTTGAACGCCATCTCCCCGAATTCTCGGCGGAGTTGTTGTGCATTCGCCTCGCGAACACGCTGTACACCAACGCACATTGTCTTCACCGCCTCCCACGCCTACTGAGCCGACTCCTTCGTCACGAGAGATGCCATCATCTCAGCCGGTACCACATGGAGTATCGCTGAGAGAACCATCCGATCCTCGCGGTACTCGCCGACGCCGTGCTCCACGACGTCCCAGAGCCCTTGAGCCTGGAGATTGACGCACATCACCAGCGCCCATTCCTGGTAGTTTGTCCGTGTCAACATCGGATAGGACACCGATCCAGATGTCTCCTTGACGACCCGCTCGATGACAACCTCGCGCTCCTGACCATTCTGATGTCGCAGACGGCGAGGACCCCGTGATGGCGACCGAAAACGATCCAGCCGTGGAGGCATGATCGATGTACGTCCCGCCGGAGCTGACATCGCCATCAGGATCCTGAACGGAGCTTTGATACCAATTGTCAGACAAAAACCGAGCTTGATCGATGCCAGCACGGCTGCAATCAGCGGCTGAATGTAGTTGTCGATTGAGCTACAGTAACTGAAGAATGTCAGTTCTGAACCGAGCTCCAGCTGCAAAACCTGCACGCGAAAGTGCAGAACAATGATGTTGAACCCAAGCTAGTTTTTTGTGCTGCAAGCGCTACTTTTTCAGACTCTATTGCATTACTTATAAACTGACAAGTTTCAACAAAAAAACTGAGAACCAACGGCCACCGATTTAGACGGCATGCCTCTCCACTAACTAACTCCTAACCTGCAGACTCGGTCAGGCTCTAAACGAACAACCCGAAACAAAAAAACAGACTCAACAAAATACTAAGCGGCATTCAAGAATTATTTTAACAGTAGCTGTCCGTCCTCATCAGCAACCACTGGATGTTCGACAGTAGCCTCTGGTCCTCGTAACCCATCAAACTAAAACGAAAAAATTTGACCGGAATGATTTTTTCATTGGATAGCGAAAGGAACAAAATTTTCGGAATTTCAACGAGATTTCGCCAAAATTGAGCCTCATACTACGTCAACCTAGTTGTTAGAACTAATCTTGACTCATACTAAGTGTGTTGAGTGTGGTCGAAGCTGTAGTTGAAGCTGTAATCAAAGGGGTGGTCGAAATAGCAGTCGTAACCACGGTCGAAGTATAAGTGGTCTTAGGAGTCATTTTGTTAGTGATCATAGACCTGAGTCATAGTCGAAGTCACAGTCGGAGTCATATGTTCGAGTCGTACTGGTAAGAGTACTGTAGCATGGAGTACTCGTAAGTCGTAGGGGGCCTTGTAGTCGTAGGCATAGTCGAGAAGCCGTGATCGAAGCTGGGCGTCCGATTAACGGCTAAGTCAATGAGTTGGCCGAGTCTTTCGGGCAGTGCGCGATGTGCGCAAGTCATGGAGTCGTGGTACGTAGTGTATGCAAGTCATGGAGTGATGGCTGGTGAAACTGGATCACGGAGCATTTATTTATATCCTTGTAATCAGTTTGTTGAAGTGAGCGGTGAATAATAGAGAAAATAGAAAAGATGTCAGGTGATTGCGACGCCAAAAATCCTTGCGACTTCATCGTCTCCACTGTGTGTGTGTGAAGAACACAAGAAAAGAAGCAAATCATGAGTGAGTTCTCTCTAGGGCCTGGATCAACACTAGTTGTTCCGACCAACGAGCTTCAAGCCCCAGCTCGCGTCGTCGCATTGCTGGACGTGCGGCACGATCTTTCCGGTGTCTGCTCCCCGCTTTAGCCTGCAATCATAGTACGGCGGCTTGTGGAAGCACGGCTCCATGGACACGTCCCGACCGCACGGCGGGTCCGTCACCGCAGAGCTGTTCCACGACTTGTACATCACCCACGGCCTCAGGCCGCCGAGTCCCTGTGCCACGTACCCAAACGTCGACCAGCCGCTGGTCACCAGCACGTCTGTCAGGCTGAGCAAGTATATCTCGGCCCACGCCTTGGCGTCGTGTGCCTTGGCGCCGAAGTGCTGGTACTCCTCGTGGCTGGGCTGGTGCACGCTCACCGCCTCGCCGGTGGCCGTCGCGTGCTCCCAGTACATGCTCTTGATTTCCTCGTAGTACCAGGACTTCAGAGAGGTGACAAGAACGGCTTTGGACTTGGCACGGGACGCCGGCAAGATCGGCTCTCCCGTGGTGAGCACTTCCGGTAGCAACTTCTCCTTCTGCGTGCACGTGGTGATCTGCTCCAGGAGCTCCGGCGAATTCGGCTGGGAGCCGAAGACGCGCACCTGGATGCCCACTCGCTGCTGCGCCGTTCCGAGGTAGGCGGTGTAGTACCGCGTGACGAGGCCCCAGACGTGGTTGTTTGGGTGGAACAGGTACCGGCCGAGGTGGTGGAACACAGCGTCGTGCTCCGGGAACAGCATGTCGAGCTCCTCCTGGAACGCCTGTACGAGAAACAGCCCCGGCACGATGTAGTTGTCCGTCCTCATCACCAGCCACTGGATGTGCCGGAGCAGCCTCTGGTCCTCATCGCAGAAGAAAAACTTGTCGTGATCGGTGGCATCGTGGTCGAGATGGGCATACGCGAACACGGGCAGGTGCGACGCCGAAACGTCGGTGACGTCATTCCTTACCACCTTGTTCTTCAGCATGTTTCCATAGCTCTCGGCGGTGTCGACGCTGAAGTTGGTGTAGCCTGTCAGTGGGAAGTCCGGCGGCAGCAGCCACGTGGCTCCGGGGAACGGCTCGCAGAACAGCTCGTCCATCTCGTTGCTGGGGTCGATAAGGAGGACGCGGTCGGTGAGCACGGCGTACAGGAACGCCGACGCGGCCGCGAGGATACGGTTCCCGAGTCCGCGGTACGATATGGAGACCATGTACCTGCACTCCGGCGACGCGACGCTCTTGCCGGACTTGAGTTGCTCCAGGGCGTTGTTGTAGGCGGCGGTGCCCGGGCCGCAACGTCTTTGCAGGGCTTCCTGCCGTCGCAGCTTGGAGATGAGGTACGGGGAGGGTTTCCTGCCGGCGTTTCGACGGTACATGGCTGACTGATACCTGCTGTGGCATGATTCTTGGTCGAAGCCCTCAATCAAGAGGCCGCCGAGAAGCCTGTCGTCGTGGTGTGCTGTTCTCGAGTGCAGGAAGGAAACGACGTCTGAACCTGCAAACAAGTGATCTCAGAACTCAGAAGCAAACAGGTCCTAGACTGCTTTGTTATTGGGGAAGCTTGCTATATGTTCATGCATGGCTACAGATGTAGCGGGATTATCACAGACGGTTTTTTATTAAAAATCGTCTGTGATAATTCCAAATTATCACAGACGGTTTTAAATAAAAACTGTCTGTGATATTCCAGTATCACAGACGGTTCATCGGTAAGAATCGTCTGTAATACTCGTTTTTTTCCGACGCCAACAACACAGACAGTCTCTAAATTAAAACCATCTGTGATAGTGTACATCACAGACAATTTTGTCAAACCGTCTATGATTTGTCATCTACTAATGGTATTTCTGTAGTAGTGATGGGACTAAATATTGGAGACTGCGGAAACTTCTCTCCTAGGCAAAGGCCCAATCGTCCACAAGTTTCAAGATTTGCAAACCTAGTTCTTCATTTGATGTGGTAATGTTTCTATTTTTAGTACCACTAACCATTTCTTACAAGTAGTAAACAATGACATTTTGACATGTCCAAAGACCAGCAATTCATAATATCCAAAGAGAAAAAAGCATGACAAAAAAACATTTCAATGATAATCATGCATGTAGATGCCACATAGGAAAATGCACCTCTAGCTACTCTTAAAACGGTTAAGGCAAGACTTGGCATAATTTCACTCGAGCATGGACAATCCAATCTCCTATACAGTTTTAGTTACAAAAATGCATATGACAAAAGGCCGAAAAGGCCAGACGTCCCGATCGTAGCACACTATCACCTCTATTACACTCGATCGCCAACGTTACGTGCAAACATTGAACAGAAGTTACCTTGGCGTAAACCGGCCACGGCCGTCTTAATCCAGACCGCCGGCAAGCCGGCGCTCCCGCCGACGAGGATGACAAGGGGCGACACGGCCATCACAAAGGTGACGGCGAGCATTGCGTTGACCGCCCATCTCCATCCCTTGACGCCGACCAGCTTGCTCTTCTTCTCCGCCGCCGCCGTGAACTGCGGGGCCCCTTCGATCTCCAGCCAGTGACGGCGCTCTCGTCGTACGGTGCTCTCGGTCCGCATCGCGCCTTACTGCTTCAGTGTAGCAAACTAGGAATCAGACTACGTTTTGTATTGAAATGCAGGTCAACTACAAACTCTACAACTATAATCGTTGGTGCTTCACGATGCAGCTGCCTGCATGGCTGCGTTGCAGTTGGGACTTGGGAGTAGCAATCTTGAACAAATAGTACTTAAGTAATTGGCATACTTGATTACTTTTAGTCGTCCGACATGTAAGGGTTTTTGGTAAGTGCTGCTAGATATAGCCATCACGTTTGGGTCTAGCGAATGCTCCATGTAAAATGTACGTCTTTGCTAACTCAGAGAAAAATTTGAAGTAAACGCTAGTAGTAACAAGTGACATTTTGCTTGACGTTGTGGTTCGTGCCCTTGGGCTTGGGGTTGCATCGTAGTACGAATCAATGGGCTAGGAGAGTTATAGGGAACTGCTATAAGTTTACGAACAACGTGACCAATTTGCTGTTTATTAAGGTTTAATTTCAATGTTTGTACTTCGATGCTATCAGACCTTTGATTGCTGGGTAGAGTGGATCTAGCACGATCAGATCTGTACTAGCGCCTCTGTAGTAGTTGATCTATGGACTTTTTGACTAGCTAGGGTTCAAACTTCAAAGGGTCATTCATAGTCAAAGAAATTACCCTTCTACCCTTCAGCGCAGCGGCAGAGCTTGAAACAACTAGGGGTGGAAACGGATCGGATACGGTCGAATAGTCTCAAATACGAATACGAATCCATATTTTTCAAACGAATACGGATACGAATTCGGATATTCTTAAATACGGATACGAATATTCTCGAATACGAATACGGATATTTTCGAATACGGATTTTCTCGGATACGAATATCGGATAAAACAGATTCCTAGCGGTTTTAACGATTTTTCACCAGTTTTTGACCGGTTACCGGTTTTAAACCGCCTAAATTCAAATTTTGAATCACAAAATTTGTACGATTTTTTCATAAGTTCTAGAAACGGATCGAATACGAATCGAATAGTCTCGAATACGAATACGGATACGAATATTCTCGAATACGAATGCGAATACGAATACTCTCAAATACGGATACGAATATTCTCGAATACGAATACGAATATTTTCGAATACGGATTTTTGCTTACCATATTTGTGTTTTCTCGGATACGAATATCGGATAAAACGAATTATCCGTTACCGTTTTCCACCCCTAGAAACAACGACGGGGTGCTGAAAAACTCTGAAACTTTGATAAAATGCCATGTATGAACTAAGAAATAGAAAACTATGGTAAATACTGAAGTAGAAGTATATGATTTGGGAACCAGCCTGAAGCCAGAAAAGTCCCCAAAATATTAACTTCTTATTAATTTTCTGAATAATATTGTAATTTTTAATTATTTACCTGAATAAAATACTTTTTATTATTTTATTAATTTTATTGTGCTTCGGAGCAGGCTAACGGCTAAATTTTGGCCCCAGGCCCAGAAAAATCGGGCCAGGCCGAACTGTACGTCCATGAACAAGTTCATTTAACAGTACGTGGAATCTGTATTGACCCTTACCATGACAAGAGTTCATTCTGTTACTCTACTACTGACGGCTTAATTTTCATGTTTGCGAAATGCGATTTTGGAATAAGCTTGGAGTTGTACCCTTTATATTATCTTTTTTCCCCAGTATTGCTACCCGTAAGTTAACTGACTTTTTTTTTTGTGAACTCTAAGACTAAGTAGATCTTCCTAGTCTTTAGATTAGCTTTGAGATGTGTATCTGATTCTGATCTGATCCATGCTTAAAAATGTAAGTTACACTAAAGAAAGAATAATCCACGTTATGAATGAACACGAGCCTTTTTTGCAAATTGGATCATTAGAATTTAGATGATCAACCGTACGTAGATAGGTCAAATACTAGTGGTCAAAGTAACAAAACGCGCACACTACTACAAAAAGAGTCATCACAGACGGTTTGGAACTGCCATCACAGACGGTTTTCTGAACCGTCTGTATTTATGTGTCAGTGATAATCGAAGGTTATCACAGATGGTTTGTAAGCCGTCTGTGATAAACACAACACAGACAGTTTGTAACTAGAACCGTCTGTGAAGAAAAGTATTACAGATGGCTCAAAACAAAAACCGTCTATAATACTCACACATCACAGACGGTTCTAGTTACCAACTGTCTGTGATTGGCGAAAATCACAGACGGTTAATATATAGAACCATCTCTTATAGTCCTTCATAGATGGTTTATAGCACAAATCATCTATGATAGTTTATCCTATACCTATGACCTTTGAAAACAAGCAAATATAGTGGCAAACAAAATAGCACATTCATTTCCATTATAATTAGAATCTACCATTACAGTATAACAAGATAATGAACTCAACTCTTTACCACGGCAAGAATATATAATAAGCAGATATCCTAACAGACACTAGAAGTTGGATGTATCGGATGGTGGTCGGATATCACTGGCAATGAAGAGGAGGCGGTAACGCCACTTTTGTGGCACGACGGTGAGACTAGACAAACATTCTTGTGAAACTTATAACAAGAGTGTGTTGTGCAGTCGACCGAGATGTCACAATGGAGGCGCTAGCTCACGGCGGTAGTCGGCGTCGTCGAGGAACAAGCTGGATGCATTGAATGGCGGCCGGATATCACTGACAATGGAGAGGCGGCGGTAGTGCCACCTTTGTGGCACGATGATGAGAATGCAAAAGACACTCTTACGACACTGAGTGTGTTCTACATTCGATCGAGGTGTCACAACAGAGGCGCTAGCTCAAGGCAGTATTCGGCGTCGTCGAGGAACAAGCTGGATGCATCGGATGGCGGCCAGATATCACCGACAATAGAGAGGCAGTGGTAGCGCCACTTTTGTGGCACAATGGTGAGACTGCGTAAGAAACTCTTACGACACTTACGACAAGAGTGTGCTATGCAGTCGACCGTGGTGTCATAATGGAGGCGCTAGCTCACGGTGGTAGTCAATCGGCGTCGTCGAAGGGAGGAAACTATATAATGGATGAACTCACGCGTGACTGCCGGTGGAAAGGTAGATGGGGAGTAATTAATAAGGGCCAAGCGGTGGGAAGGTAGATGGGGAGTAATTAATAAGGGCCGAGCGGTAGGAGGAACCGATGCCTGCCATCCGATGTGGAGAGAATGGACAGGTGAGATCGAAATCCTAGGGGATACGCCACTGATTGGTGACGTGTCATCATCAGAGACGGTTTGTTACACGAACTGTCCGTGATAATGCATATATCAGATACGGTTTGTTATCCGAACCATTTGTGATAATTTCATAAATAGTTCTATTTAAAAATTGTTTATGATAATGCGTATATCACAGACAGCTTTTAAACTCAACCGTCTATGATAGTTTCAGAAACAGTTTTAACCATGAACCGTCTGTAATAATCAAAGCACAGACAGCTCCACATGAACCATCTGTGATAAGACTGCAGAAACGAAAGAATGGAGAGAGAGAGAGAGTTTTGGGAAGAAGCCTCGCAGCAAAGGCTCTCAATGCATTTGCTAATAACGTGAATACAGAGATACAATACATGGTAAGCTCTATACATAGAAAGCCTATACAAGGAAATACTAAGAATGGAAACCATTATACAAGGTAAAGAATAATGCCATGCAGCGGAAGAGATATATGGTTTCCAACACCCCCCTCAGTCGCATGATCAGGAAGCTGGCGCACAGACATGCAGACTCGAGCGAAAATCTTCAAACAATGACGTGGGAAGACCTTTAGTCATAATGTCCGCAAATTGATGAGAAGATGGCACATGAAGTACCCGGACCTGACCAAGAGATACTTTCTCCCGGACGAAATGAATGTCGATCTCTATATGCTTCGTCCGCTTGTGTTGTACGGGATTAGAGGACATGTAGACAGCACTCACATTATCACAAAAGACAACAGTGGCTGTAGGAGGAGGAGGTGAATGAAGCTCCTGAAGAAGTTGACGAATCCAACAGCATTTGGCGACGGCGTGAGCAACTGCACGATATTCCGCCTCAGCACTGGAGCGCGAAACAGTGGCCTGGTGTTTGGAAGACCAAGACACCAGATTGTCACCAAGAAAGACACAGTAGCCGGAGGTAGAACGCCGGCTATCGGGACAACCAGCCCAATCAGCATCAGAGTAAGCTGTCAACGCCGTCGAAGAAGAAACGTGCAGAGAGAGACCATGTGACAAAGTACCTTGAATATACCGAAGAACTCATTTGAGGGATTGCAAATGAGGTTCTCGAGGGGCATGCATGTACAAGCAAATCTGCTGAACGGTGTAGGCAATGTCTGGACGAGTCAAAGTGAGATACTGCAAAGCACCTGCTAGACTCCTGAACTCCGACGGGTCCTGAACAGGAACTCCCTCATCAGCAGATAATTTTGCACGGGTGTCGATAGGGGTTGCACATGGCTTACAGTCACGCATCCCAGTGCGCTGAAGAAGCTCACGGGCATACTTCTGTTGAGAAAGAAACATCCCCTGACTCGTCCGAGAAACCGAGATGCCCAAAAAATAATGAAGTGCACCAAGATCGGTCATAGAGAATTCCCAGCCAAGCAAGGAGGTAATATCCCGGAGTAGAGAGGTGCTGGATGCTGTAAGAACAATATCATCCACGTAGAGCAAAAGGTATGCCATATCAGAACCACGGCGTAGAATAAATAAGGAGGTATCCGATCGAGAAGCAACAAAACCAATGGTCCGAACAAACGTAGCAAAACGCTGATGCCAGGCCCGAGGAGCTTGCTTGAGACCGTAAAGTGAGCGATGAAGACGGCAGACATGAGAAGGTCGGGATGGATCCACAAAACCAGAGGGCTGCTCACAATACACGGTCTCGTTGAGGGTGCCATGAAGAAAAGCATTCTTGACATCCAGCTGATGCACAGGCCAGGAACGAGAGACAGCAAGACTGAGAACTGTCCGAATGGTAGCAGGTTTCACCACAGGACTAAAGGTCGCATCAAAATAAATACCAGGCCATTGAGAATAACCACGCACCACCCAACGCGCCTTATAGCGGGCAAGACGACCGGCTTCATCAAACTTATGTTTGTACACCCACTTGCCGGAAACAATATTAGCGCCCGCTGGCCGTGGAACCAAAGACCAAGTTTGATTCTTCAACAGTGCTGCATACTCCTCAGTCATGGCCTGCCGCCAACAGGGATCCCGCAAAGCAGCATGAAAATCCTTGGGAAGAGGCGAGATGTCCGTGGTGGCAGATAAATTCATCCGGTTAATTGGCTTGACAATCCTAGACTTGGCACGTGTAATCATCTGGTGGGGTCCCGGAGCAGGCCGAGCATCAGAAGCTGCCAGGGGCGTGGATGACGAGAGCTGCTGGTGAGAAGGACTCGGCACGGGCGAGAAGGCACCCGAAGGAAACCCACGCTCGCTATTGTCCGAGATCACGCCTGGCGGCTCGGCACCAGAGCGCGCACAGGATGATGCAACGTCAGTCGGATGAGCGGCGCTAGGGGAGCCACGCGACCCAGCGCCAGACGCCGTGGACGCGCTGGTGATGTCCAGGGACACGCGGGATGTGCTGGACGGTCCGGGTGTCCCTGGCGTGATGGGCAGGCCAGCGGCTGCAATGATGCCGGGGCAGCTGGCCACCTGACGTGCGACCGGTGAGGGCGCGCTGATGACAATGTCAGTGAGGCCACTAGGAGAGCCGCTCGGTACAGGCGCATGCAACGGCACGTCAACAGGAGCATGCACAGATCCCTGCAAAAAATCCAGCGAAGCAGCAGTAGATGGTGGCAGAATTTTAGCAAAGGGAAAAATGCCCTCATTGAACACAACATGCCGTGACACAATGACCTTGCGAGTGACTGGGTTATAACACCGGTACCCCTTGTGAGAGCTAGGATAGCCAAGAAAAATGCAAGCAATGGATCGAGGGGCAAGTTTATGACCAGCGGTAGCGGAGATATTGGGGTAACAAAGACAACCAAAAACTCGGAGATGGTCATAGGACGGAGATCGTTTGTGGAGAAGCTGGAAGGGAATGCGGTTTTGAAGAGCTGTAGTAGGGCGCAAATTGAGAAGATATGTGGCTGTGGCAAGAGCTTCGGCCCAAAAACTAGGAGGCATGCTCGCTTGGATGAGGAGAGTACGAATGACATTGTTAACAGTACGAATGATGCGTTCAGCTTTGCCATTTTGAGGAGAAGTATGTGGGCAAGAAAGACGAAGATGTGTACCATGGGAAGAGAAAAGGGTAGTAGCGCGAGAATTAACGAACTCCCCACCGTTATCGGCTTGGATAGCTAAGATATTTTTGCGGAATTGTGTGTGGACGTATGGGTAGAAATTACGAAAAATGTCAAACACATCACTTTTGCAACGGAGGGGAAAAGTCCAAAGATAGTGAGTGTGATCGTCAAGAACAACAAGGTAATATTGAAAACCCGAAGAGCTAGAGACAGGGGAGGTCCATACATCGCAATGTAAAAGTTCAAAGGGAGCACGAGTAAAGGAGGTAGAATGGCTAAAAGGTAATCGAACATGTTTTCCAAGTTGACAAGCATGACAAAGCGAGTGTTTGGTTTTATTACAATTAGAAAATTGCGGAATAAAAGATAAATTTTCTGAGGTTGGGTGACCAAGTCGGCGATGCCATAGATCGGTGGAGCAAGTAGCAGTGAAGGTGGCTGGTGGCGAGCTCTTGGCATATTGGAAAGTGTATAGATCTCCACTACTATTACAGCGAAAAATCTCGGTCTTATTTTGAAGGTCCTTGACAGAAAAACCAAAAGGATCAAATTCAATGAAGCAAGAATTATCACGAGTAAATTTTGTAATGGAGAGAAGGTTCTTAACTATGTGTGGGACAACAAGAACATCATGTAGATGAAAATTGCGGTTGAGAGTAGACAAAGCAGTATGACCAATAAAGGAGATGGGCAGAATGGATCCATTACCAACTGTTACGAAAGGAGGTGAAGTGAAAGGTTTGGAAGAATGAAGAATACCGGCATTGGAGGTCATATGAGAGGTGGCACCAGTATCAAACACCCAGTCACCAGCGTGGCCACCTTGCATCGTCATGGCGTTCATGGCTGCGATCAATCCGGCAGAATCCCAGTTCGGCGGAGCAGACGGCGACACAGAGGTAGGCAGTGCTGGAAAACCTCCTCCGGTGTGATGCTCATCGCCGAAGGCCGAGAACGCCTGCTGTCCACCAGTGGGCCTAGGGCCGAGAATACCCGGTCCGCCCATCCGCCATGTGCTGCCCCAGTTGGACGCCCAGACCGGTGGTGGACCACTAAACGGGCTGAAGCAAAACCATGGACCACCACCGGGAATGGGGGCGCGTGAAGTGGAGTTGTTGCCGAAGCCGCCGGAAGCTCTGGCGCCGCCGTTCTCGTTTGAACGCTGCTTATTGTTCTTATTCCACTTCTTTCCACCTCCTTGTTTGCGTTGTCCTCCATTGTTGTAGTTACTACCACCGGAAGAATTCCCAGCTGCAGAGCTCAGCAGTGCCGTGGAGTTCCCAGCGACAGAAGTCAGCAGTGCCGTGCTGCCCTCTACAGCCAACTCATTTGCTAGCTTCTTTTCTGCCATGTCCAATATTGACCTGGTGCGCAAAAAACTAGGGAAAGGATCAAGCAAGGGTAGCAGTTGAGCAGTAGATGAGAACCGCTTGTTCAACCCCCGGATGGTGTTGAGGACGAGAGCTTTGTCGGTCACGGGCTGGCCGACAGCCCGACATCTCGCAGAGTATCGGCGATCTTCTTGAGCTTGCCACAGTTTTCAGCCACGGGCATGTCTCCCTGAACAATGCTCCGGAATTCAGCTTCAAGAAAGACGGTGCGGCTCTCCTTGTTATCGCGGAAAAGCTCCTCAATCGCGTTCCAAGTCTGACGAGCCGTCTGGTGAGGCTCGACGATGATCTCGAAGATCTCTTCGCAGATTGACCCGTAGAGCCACGAGCGAACTGCGAAGTCCTGACGCCGGTGAGTGTCGTCGAGGTTGGGGTTGGTGGTGCCGTCGATGAAGCCGAGTAAGCCGTACTTGCCGACGAACACGGTGAAGAGAGTGCTCCATTGGGTGTAGTTGGAGCCGGAGATGTCGAGTGTGACGGGGACATGAGTCTTGACAGAAGCGACGTTGACGACGGAACTCATGGGATCTGGAACAGTAACCGGCACGCCAACGTTGCCAGTGTCCGGCGTGAGCATGGAGGCTGTCGCTGGCGAGGGGGCTAAGTCGGCAGGAGGAGTAGCAGCCGGATCAACGGGAGCGCTCATGGTCGGAGGATCAGACTTGCTCTGATACCATGCAGAAATGAAAGAATGGAGAGAGAGAGTTTCGGGAAGAAGCCTCGCAGCAAAGGCTCTCAATGCATTTGCTAATAACGTGAATACAGAGATACAATACATGGTAAGTGTTGTAAATATTTCTGTATAAGCATATTTGCACATTTAATTCCAGCCAATACAAGCACATAAACAGTATATTTCCAGCATAAGAAGAATGACTTTAATTGCATATAAACATGAAATTCTAGCATGCCATTCAACTCCACATATATATTCAAAGAATATAACTTACATGCTGCTGACAATAACATGTTAAATGGTCCTAAGAACAGTAAAACAACTAATTCCAGCATATAACTAATTAATTGTTTTAGTGTTGCTCTCAGAACAGAGTTGCGCAAAATCATTGATTTTGGCCTTCTCATGCACATGTCATAACTCTTCATAATTAATCCAACAACTAGAATATAAGACTTGAGCTCTAAATATTTGATTCCCAACAGACAGAGATTAAACTTCTATGCAGTTCTGTACCTCTACCAGATTACAAGCAATGAAATAGATGGCAGTGATCTAAATATAATCAGACAACAAGTAACAGACCGAACTGGACAGATTGCAGAGATATAATGGGTACAAAACAGAATTAAACCACAATGAAAACTGCACTAATACTGTAATCTGAACAAGATAACAAATCACTGTACTACTCTCAAATTCAATTGCATGTAACCAAATCTATAGACAGAACTACAAAAGGTTACAGAACGGCCAGTAGAGATCAAAACCCTAGAGCTCAAGCCTAAATCAGTTATCTGGACTAACTTCAGTATATGACTAAAATCATCACAGAGCATTCAATGGTACCCACAATCATTCACAGTCAGCCTCTAATACTTGAACAAATTCTCAGATCAAGATATACTGCTGTAAATGATAAAGAACAGAATATACTCACAGAACTGACAGTACTCAAAACTGTCAAGAAGTCAATAAACCAAAGAAACCAATCAATCCGGCAAGGCACGAAGAATTCGCTGTCCCAGAAAATCTATCAACCCGCTGTCGCAAGCGAGTAGATGATCCGCGGAGATACAATGCCGCACTCCTCCTTTCAGCCGAAAGCCAAAGGAAAAGCCGAGGTACAGATATGCCGCTCAAGACCACGATCTGCGCACTGGCCAAGCGCGCACACACACAGCAGGGAACCGGCGTTGCCTTCTCCTCTCTCGGGTAGAGCTCCAAAGTCCCAAGTCCCCACACCCCAAATTAGGGTTTGCGCAGGAACCAAGGAACAAGCCTCAATCGGTGATGGCCGGAGCCCTCAACCTCAACACCACCCGAAAAAAGAAGGGGAGAATCAAGCAAGAGAGTCAATCGGAAAAATGGAAGAAGCTCAGTCCTCCTCACTGTCGGCCGAGCCCTCTTTTTAAAGAGGAGGAGATGAGGATGGCTTCGGGGTGGCGAGAGCGGCCGGCTCTGGAGAACCCGGGCCTGCCCCGCCTCCTCCGCTGCCTCCCCACTCTCCATCTCCCCACGAGAGCCCAAAAATCACGGATCTGGGGAGGAGAAACTCAACCGCCGCACGGGAGAGGAACGGGCGCCGCTAGGCAGGCCAGTCGGGAGAGGAGACCGAGTCTCCTCCCCTTTTTCTCTCTGCACGGCCACCGGCTAGTGGGCCCCGCACTAAAGCAACCGACGGCTTGAAGCAATTGGGAAATTCCCAAAATGCCCTCTCATATACAACAGTAAGCTCTATACATAGAAAGCCTATACAAGGAAAGACTAAGAATGGAAACCATTATACAAGGTAAAGAATAATGCCATGCAGCGGAAGAGATATATGGTTTCCAACAAAGACGTCCAGTATTGCTTGTTTTGTAGTAGTGGCGGTATACTTGAACCAGTGTTCCAACTGACAAATCTTCTATTAGCTTTCACTGAAGACGCCAAAAGTATACAAAATATGGTAAGATAATGATAACATCCATATGTCGGAGGAAACAAGAGCATCGGACTTCCTTTCTATTCTCAGTCCCTCATCCGCATGCTCACTACTGCTCTTATTCCCCAATATCCCCATCTCCTCTAGTCTGCATATTCCTCAGTCCTATTCCCCAATATCCCAATCTCTTCCAGCCTCCAGGTCCCATCTCTCTGTCTTCTATTCCACGTATACAACCCCAGTGCAACAAGCTCCAACCAAGCAGTCGTATGCTCGTCAACAATTGATGTTATGCCTTTGTCAGGCGTAGCAACTTCGAGTGCCACTGGCCAGCCGAGTTCCCTCGCTGTTGCCTAGTCTTCCATCCAGTGGCGGATCCAGGAAAAATATTTGGAGGGGCTGAAGTACCTTCAGCTCGACCTCAGCCCCTTCTACATTATACATCCATGGCTAAAAATTTAGGGGGGCTCCAAGGGTCCGGTAGCGGTAGGGGGGCTCGAGCCCCCCCCCCCCCCCCCCCGCGCCCCACCGCTGGATCCGCCGCTGCTTCCATCATAGCATACATGCTCCATTGTTAGCCGTCCGGTCCGAGGTTGCCCCCGCTCACGCTCAGGGATGGCCATCAGCTATAGGTGGAGCATGTAGAGGCCTCCCCTTCCGAGGAGCAGCCAGGGCTCGTTGTACCTGTCGCTGCTGCGAGCAGAGCTCACCGGATTTGGTGAGGTTGAGGCCGAGGAAGCAGTAACACTGACAGCGAGTGAAGGATAGGCAATCAAAGGATGACGAGGCGGTGGTGCTAGGGCGACCTTGCTCTGCCAAATCTAGACTCGACGGTTACAAGGTCTGATGGGAATGTTGCAAGTGTTTTTACAATTTGTTGTGCATATTTTTCACAATTTTTGCAAGAAGCATTTTGATTTGTTGCAATTGTGTCTTCTCAAAACTATTTATCATAGAAGTTTTGAATTATTGTTACATCATAATTATTTCTTATTGCAGTAAGGGTGTCAATTTGTTGCGCCACTTTGATGCGATTATTTTAGCTGCGGTGATGATCTTTTATATTTTTGTGTCAAGTGTTCCATTTGTTGCAAATATTGTTCTTAATTGTTGCATACGGAGACCCAGAATATTGTATTATATATAACATCACGTATTTGTCTGTTTGATACTTGTATGGTAGCAGAGAAGCACCACTGTGAATATCCAAACAAGATTAGTATTGTTATGTTTCGGTGAGGCCAAGATATCTTTTATCAAAATTCTCTGTTGAGGTTATTTCTATTTGTTGCACCTGTTGATAATATTTTGTTGTAGCTATTGATCACATTTGTTGTCCATGGTATTTTCAAATGTTACGCCATCTAGCCATCTAGGAGGGGAAGTTCTCATCATTCGTTTGAGCACTAGCAACGCCCAATATGGTACTATTCGTTACGATGAACAAGCTTCAACCCCCAGCTCATGTCTTTACATTGTTGGACATGCGGCACAATCTTTCCGGTGTCCGCCCCTCGCTTCAGCCTGCAGTCGTAGAACGGCGGCGCGTGGAAGCACGGCTCCATGGACACGTCCCGCCCGCACGGCGGGTCCGACACCAGAGAGTCGTTGGCCGGCTTGTACAGCACCCACGGCCTCAGGCCGCCGAGTCCCTGCGCCACGTACCCGAACGTCGACCAGCCGCTGGTCACCAGAACGTCGGTCAGGCTCAGCAGGTATATCTCGGCCCAGGCCTTGGTGTCGTGCGACTTGGCGCCGAAGCGCTGGTACTCCTCGTGGCTCGGTTGGTGCACGCCCACCGCCTCGCCGGTGGCCGTCGCGTGCTCCCAGTACATGCTCTTGATTTTCTCGTAGTACCAGGACTTCAGGGAGGTGACAAGAACGGCTTTGGACTTCCGGGTAGGTGCCGGCACGATGGGCTCTCGTGCCGTTAGCAATTCCGGGAGCAGATTCTCCTTCTGCGTGCACGTGGTGATCTGCTCCAGGAGCTCTGGCGACTCTGGCTGGGAGCCGAAGACGCGCACCTGGATGCCGATTCGCTTCTGCGCCGTCGCGAGGTAGGCGTCGTAGTATCGCGTCACGAGGCCCCATACGTGGTTATTCGGGTGGAACAGGTACCGGCCGAGGTGGTGGAACACGGTTTCCGGCTCCGGGAAGAGCATGTCGATCTCCTCCTGGAAGTCCATGACCAGGAACAACCCCGGCACGATGTAGTTGTCAGTCCGCATCACCAGCCACTGGATGTTCCGGAGCAGCCTCTGGTCCTCATCGCAAAAGAAGTACTTGTCTTGCTCGGTGGCGTCGTGGTCGAGATGGATGTACGCAAACGCCGGCAGTTGCGCCGTTGACACATCACCGGCGTCGGTCCTGACCACCTTGTTCTTCAGCAAGTTCCCGTAGCTCTCGGCGGTGTCGACGCTGAAGTTAGTGTAGCTTGTCAGGGGGAAGTCCGGTGGCAGCAGCCACGTCGTGTCGGGGAAGGGCTCACAGAACAGCTCGTCCATCTCGTTGCGGGGGTCGACGAGGAGTACACGGTCGGTGAGCAGCGCGTAGAGGAACGCCGACGCGGCCGCGAGGATCCGGTTCCCGAGGCCGCGGTACTATATGGAGACAAGGTACTTGCACTCCGGTGACCCCATGGCGCTGCTCTTGCCCGACCTGAGTTGCTCCACGGCGTTGCTGTAGGCGGCGGTGCCCGTGCCGCACCGTCTTTGCAGGGCCTCCTGCTGTCGCAGCTTGGAGACGAGGTACGGGGACGGGTGCCTGCTGGCGTTCCGGCGGTACATGGCTGATTGGTACCTGCTGTGGCAAGATCTCTCGTCGAAGCCGTCAGCCAGGAGGCCGCCGAGAAGCTTGTCATGTGTTGGTGCCGGCCAGCGCAGGAGGGAGCCATCGCCTGAACCTGCCAGAACAAATGGAACGCATTGATAAAAGTGGCAAACCGCATCTACCACATTTGCATTGCTCTCCTGATTGCACTGAATAGGACTACAAATGTCCAGTCATGAAACAGTTTACACATTATTGCTTAGAAACACCTGAAATCTTAGCTTGTATCTCGGACCGCACACGTACGACCGTGGTGCCATGAACAGAGCTAGCTAGCCTACCTTGTCGCAAGACATTGGCAGCGCTGATCCACACTGCTGGCGCGCTGGGGCGCGCCCCAAAGAGGATAACCATCGGCGGCACGGTCATGATGAAGGCGACGAGCACGAAGTTGCCAGCCCAGCTCCACTGCCTGTAGGCGAGCCTTATCATCCTCTGCGTGAACGCCGGCAGCGCCTCTTCGGCGTCCAGCCAGTGGCCTGCAGCCGAGCGCTGCTGCTCCTTTCCTGGCGCCGTAGCGCCATCGCTGCCCATCTTGGCTTCCCGTTGCGGCATTGCTAGGCTAGCGCCTACCTAGCGTTGTGTTAAGGTGCAACGGTGCAATGCAGCAGCTCCGGCGCCGGTAGGCCGGGATCAAAGCACCACTTGTACTGCCTAGTACTACTGGGCTGCTACTGCCTTTTCTTTCTTTCTTTTTTGTTGGGGGAAGCAATGAGTTACGCCTAGTGCTAATCTTGGGCACTGGTGCTAGATTGCCCATATGAGATCGGTCATTTAAGAGCAAGACTAATAATATAGCCTTCAGCTGGCTGTATGGACACTTACAGCCCACTTATCAGTCCATTCATATAGTAGTTTACAGCCAGCTGAAGTATGACCCACCCCTTTCTCTCACAAAGTTTCTTGATTCTTGTGCTTCAGCTGGCTGTAAACTTATAGCCCACCTCTCTTCTCTCTCCTCCTCTCTCTCCTCCACCTCAGCATACAGCCTACTAACAGCCTCTTATTATACTTGCTCTAAGAGAAGGGCTATCGTTAAGAGCAAGTACAATAATGCTGATTAGGTCGCCTCTAGCGAAATCCACGTTAACACAATCCTATGTGGAAGAGAGAGAAAAGAGGAGAGAGAGGCAAGATGCCCCTCATGCAAGAGGTGACCTCTAGCACATCATATGAGGAGAGAGAGGCAAGCTGCCCCTCATGCAAGAGGTGACCCCTGATATATTTATGCAAGTATTAAATGTTTGAGTGCTTTAGTAGAGGTAACCTCTACTCAACTTAGAGCAAGTCCAATAATAGAGCCAAGTGTTTAGCTATAAGTCAAGTTAGGGCATCTCCAATGGTCTGAGTCAGCTAACTATATGCATGTACACATCAGCATATATCCTATGTGGAGGAAAGAGAGTATGCAAAAAAAACGAGCCAGCTCTTCCTTAAGCACTAGTCTATAATGCCAAACGAGGCAGCCTCTATAAATTCTGTGTGTGCATGTAAGCATCAAATAGCTATCCTTACAGATAATTCTTTAGAATGCTAGCTTTAGTGTGTACTATATAAATGATGTGGAAGTCTTATAGTTAGTTGCTATCTATAACCATTGGAGATGCCCTAAGAGTCAAGTTATACAATAATTTATTTTCTATTTGTCTACAAAAGATTTTTTATTATTATGTGGTACCATGTCTCACATTCTATTTCATATTCCTCCTCACATACATTTATTATCTTGGCCCACTACTGCATAAGCTCCCGTGCCCAGTTTGTTGCTTGCATGAGAGCCAAGCTCTCATCTCTCTCCTCTCTTCTCTCCTCCACATCAGCAAAAATGCTGACTAGCTTGGCTATAAGACCATTAGAGCAAGTCAGCATTTTTGCTGATGTGGAGGAGAGAAGAGAGGAGAGAGATGAGAGCTTGGCTCTCATGCAAGCAACAAGCTGGGCACGGGAGTCTATGCAGTGGTGGGCTCAGATAATAAATGTATGTGAGGAGGAATAGGAAAGAGAATGTGAGACATGGTACCATATAATAATAAAAAAACCTTTTGTAGACAAATAGAAGATAAATTATTGTATAACTTGACTTATAGCCAAACACTTGGCTCTATTATTGGACTTGCTCTTATTGTATTAGCTACCTCCACCATGAGCCACATGTACTCTTTTTGTTTATTTGGCTAGTTTTAGAGGTAACAACCACCTCTTCTATTAAACTTGCTCTAACTGAACTGAAATCGAACCTGCAAGTTTCGAAACATTTTTAACTGACAAGTTGACTGCATTCATTTAACAGTACACACAACGCACATGCCAACGTTGGGCATTGACCAGATAGGCAGATACTAGTAGATTGTGTAAGTTCCAATGTCGGCGAGAGCATTTCACCTAGACTAATCACATGATAGAAGAAACATTTTCCCTCGACTTGTTTACATGGTAGAACTTCTAAAGAAGTAGTAGAAAACTAGGAATAAAAGAGACAAATCCAAATCTGGCACAATGATGAAATGTATAATAAACCCACTATTCGGTACATTTTCTGTTTTGTTTCTCTCTGATGGATCAGATTCCATTATACTAGATCTATGCTTGGTTATAGACGGAACCAGTTGCCCATTGAATAAATCAAGTTATTAAAACTAAAACTGTATAAAAACCAATTAATTTATTAAAAAATAGTTCATAACAAGCACTGACAGAGGAGTTCTTTTTAGACGCAGAGGAGTACATGTTTCGTTACCCTACCTGATTTTCAGGTTGATCTGTCAGGCGCAGTTACAGACTAGTTTAGAAAGCAGAATAATCAGGCCCCTGAACGGAAGATGAAAAAACCATGCTACATCGGAAATATATCATGACACATCGACTTACCTCTTCCTTTTATGAGCCGGAGCACTTGGGAATCTGACGCTATCAACATGCGGCTATCGGTACAGAGGAAGAACACCAGAAGCGAAGGTAAAGAGAGCAGCAAGATGACCCCAGGCCGTGCCCCTCGCTTCACCATATCGCTGCATTGTTGGTGTCCTCTCTCTTCCAGTCCCTCCCACCGGCGCCGGGTTTGAGATCAGCAGCAAATTCATAGGGAAACATTTTGGTACAGGTCAACTGCTTGGGAAGCTCTGTTCGTGGCTTCGTGCCAAGCACTAGTTGTCTCCTACTCCAGGAATCATAGATGCATGCCGCGATGTGTGCAAAACATGGATGGTCTTTTTACGATGTTTTGAAAAAGGGTTTTTGTTAAATATCATTCGGACGTTTTTTTTCTTAACTATCATCTAGATTTAGAACTGTTGGATTAGAGATCCAATAACCATGAATTCTCCCCACTCCCTCTTGAATTCTACCCCCTTCCTCTTGAAAAAAATCTCCCCTCTCAAAACTATTCTATTATTGCTGGAGTTTTCAGAATAGCAGGTCTTGTCAGCAGGCATCGATCATAGCAATCGACTACGACAGGTTGACCACATCAGATGACCAAGGCAGGTCGACCACAGAAGTTCGATCATGGTAGAATGACCACAGCTGAACAATCACGGTGGAACGATCTCGGTTCAGAGTTTTTAGAGAAGTCAAAGATCCTGGAGTTTAAGATTTTGGATAACCCAGTTGTAAGCTAAGATGAACCGGTCGTATGACATAGTGAACTAGTCGCAAGATACAATGGACTACGGTCGTTAGTCGACATGCTTCGACTAGAATAGTTGGGGTCGTGAGCTTTAGTGAATCAATCAGAAGTGACAGTAACCGGTCGGTGGCCGTTGCTACAGTACCCAGTCGGTACTCGGTGATCAGTGCTACAGTACTTGTTGATGGTATTCTGCGCTATAGTACCTAGTCGGTACTCGGTAATCGATGGTACAATGACTGGTTGATGGTCAGTAGTCATAGACTAGGATCACTATGATGCTTGTGGTTTGTGAGTGTTCTGAGTGGTAGTAATTCCCGAGTACTTGTGGTTTTCGAGTACTCATTGAGATAGTGATTTGACTAGCCTATGCTTGGTGGTCATACCGGTCGTATTAAGTGGTCGGAAGATGATTTTCTAGAGGGCATGGAAAGTGTGGTCGTGGATAACCTGGTTGGTGTTGATGGATGATTAAGAGTGTTGTTGTATGTGTGGACTAATGTCGGTCAAGTTCTGAAGAACGTGTGCTGGGAAAACGTTCTTTGGTCTTTGTATGTGTAGATTGATGTGGAGATGATCATGGTCAGTGACGAAGAGGACTGGGACTAGGATGGGAAAATCTGGGGTCCAGGCGGTCGAGAATGTCACGAGGTGGTCGGGCTCACACTGGAGCACGTGGAGATCAAAGGTAGTGATATGTGAAGAAGCTACTGGAGGTGTAGTCCTAGAGGCTTCGACACATGAGGTTGATGATGTGTGATGAATATATAGGAGGTGTGGTTTTAGAGGCTTCATCACGTGATGAGATTGGAGAAGTTATGAAAGGAGTCCGTAACTTGAAAGGTTTAGAGATATTGGAAAACTTGTGTTTGGAAGGGTTTCGGGTCCCTTGATTTTCGAAAGAGATAGAATTTCGTGTTCGTGTTTGATGAGGACATATTTGGGGCATTAGCCAATAAAAGCAGGGAGAGACTAAGTATTAACGCAAGGCTTTAGAAAGTTTTGGTAGAGAGATTGATCTTGCGTACCTCGTCCGAGGTTGGCCCCGGACCCCTCCAAGGATGGCCTTGTGTCCTTTGAACAAGGTTGGCCCTGGACCCCCTCCCCGGGGTTGGTCTCGTGTACCTCGCCCGAGATCGGCCTCGGACCCCTCCAAGGTTGATCTTGTGTGCCCCGTTCGAAATGGGCCCATACCCCCTCTAGGGTTGGTCTTGGACCTCACCGAGGTTCGCTCGCGGGCTTGGCTCCGGATAGACCTCATAACAAGTACCGTTGCTCCAAAGTGGACGTGGGCCCGAGGTAGCGCAGGGACCTTCTCCCAATAGGTTGAGAAAATTTTTAATGCCTTCTATGATTCAACTGCGCTATTCTAATTACTTATACATGATTGTACAGTAAAGAATGAACAAGTAGGCTTTATAAATCTTTTTAAACAATAAGTATTATTATTGAAACTCATCTCATTGGGTTGATAACATTGCATGAAAGATTGTTTACGCAAAACATGCAATTTCAATTCAGCAAGCTTATCACATATAATGCATATTCGATAAATATAAAACTTCTTATATACACCATAATCTCCAATTGAATTAAACTTTATAAGTGTAGGCGTAGAAACTAACTAGTGAGTTTAAACAAGAACACACACCATAATCTCCAATCAAAGATAATGATACCAAATATAGTGCCAGCGTCCTAACAATCTAATCTAATCTTTCTAATTATAAAAGATAACCTTTCTAATATATAAAATTATATCCCTAACAATAACTTAATAGATAAGGAGTCCTAAAATCTAGCTAACCAACTAATTTTTTATATTAGAGAACACGTTTGTTCGAGTAGTCTGGTTTGGTTTTGTTTCGGTAGTATCTTTGATTTTTGTTTCTGGTAGCATCTTATGTTGTTCCTTCAATATCTAAATGAAGATCAACCCTATGTCAATTTATATACTCTTTTATATATTGAAGATCAAACCTAAATATGTTCTGGTGGATTGATTCTAATACAACTTATATTTGCAATAGTAAATGGCTGTGACTTCCCCACGAACCAATGGAACGTGCTTAATAGAGGCTGGAGGCAGTGGCCAAGACAACAGAAGGCACTGATTCATAACAGCACATAATGCGTGACTAGTAAAGTACCCGTGCGTTGTAACGGAGTACCAAATAAAAATGATACATACTATCAAACATGATCTCAAACTGAATAATAAATATCAATTTTATCTTTCGTCATCATGTATCAAGCAAAGCATACATGTTCATACTCGTAAATAAATCAAGCATCATATTAGTGAACATTCAACTAATTTTGCACGGGCATTCTCGACCTGAACAGTTAGCAGAACAATGAACATGATAATTTTTCAATCTTACCAACTTCGCCACTTGCTTAGATGCCCCAAAAGCAGCGAGCTTAATGCACCCTTTGTTATCAACAAGAATGTTTGCACCCTGAAATTTCATAAAATGCCAGGAATCACCACGATAAGGGAAATAACCAAACAATCAAGGATCAAAAAATTATGCTATTAACTCTGCAGGCTTCAGAGTTTGTACCTTGATGTCTCTATGCATTATTGCATTGCTAATCAGAGACTTATACCCAGTTTTGTAAAGGGAAGAAAAGCAAGAAAGAGCACTACTACAAAAGAGGCTATACTAGACGGCTACATCACAGACGGTTTGACAAAACCGTATGTGATTGACACTAACACAAACGGTTTTAATTTGGACACCGTCTGTGTTAGTGGTCGAGTATCACAGACGGTCCTTACCAATGAACCGTCTGTGATACTTTAGTATCACAGGCGGTTTAAAATAAAAAACTGTCTGTGATAATCTGAAATTATCACAGACGGTTTTTTATGTTGTGTAGACTATCACAGCCGGTTGTTGTTAAGAACCGTCTGGGAATGTTCACAGACGGTTTTTTACAAGAACCGGCTGTGATGTCCCTTTGTCTGTCATATTCTAGATCAGAGGTTAATATTTGTATGCAAGTCATGAGCTTCCTTTAGCTCCTCATAGGATTTTTGAAGAGCTATGTGCTCCCTCTTCAAAACCTTGAATTTTGACTTTTCTTTTCCAAGAAATTCATTTAGTTCTACTAACATGTCCATCAAATCATCATAGGAGGGTTCATCGTCATCTAGAGTTTTTACCTTCTCCCCTTTTGCCATAAGACATGTGGGAGTGGAGAATAGCGATGGAGCTTCCTTGATGGCGATGCCGACAAGTCCCTTCTTCTTGGGAGACTCATCCTCACTAGAGTCGGAGTCGGAGTATTCCTCATCGGAATCCCACTCACAAATGTGGGCTTCATTTTTGCCGTCTTTGTGGAGCTTCTTGAAAAGCTTCTTCTTGCCAAGATAGCCTTTCTTCTTGGATGACTTCTCCTTGTCATCCTTCTTTGTGGGACATTGTGAAGCTATATGCCCCTTCTCATCGCACTCATAGCAACGGATGTTGCTATACTTGTTTTTGTTGGAGGATGATTGCCACTTCTTTCCTTTATCATAGCCTCCTCCTCGATTCGAGCGTCTTCTCATGAACTTGTTCATCCTTCTCACAAGGAGGGCAAGTTCTTCTTCGGAGTCTTCTTCTTCATCTTCAGACTCTTCACTTGCCACCGCCTTTGCCTTGAAGGCGGTGATCTTCTTCCCTTTGGAGGTGGATTGCTCCAAAAGTTCCTCCTTGTCCTTCTTGTACAACTCATTGGTAATTAGATTACCCAAGAGTTGTGTTGGCGTCATTCTTGCCAATTCTGGTGAGTTGAGGAAGAGAGTTACCAACATCTCGTACTTCTCCGGTAGAGCCCTAAGCATCTTTCTCACAACATCAAGATCCGAGAGGTTAGTACCAAGGCCTTTGAGCTCATTCACAATGTTGTTGAGCCGTGTGTACATCTCATTGATGTCCTCATGGGGCAACATTATGAATGTCTCATATTTAATCCTAAGCCGATGCAATTTTGCCTCCTTAACCGTGGATGTCCCTTCGTGTATTTTCGAAAGGGTATTCCAAATAGCGTGAGCCGTCTCAAGATTGCTCACTCTATTGAATTCATCCGCGTTTAAGGCCCCAAAAAGAGCATTCATGGCTTGGGCATCTAAATGAGTGTTACGCCCATCTTGTTCCGTTGAATTGTCGGGATCAAGTGGCATGACGTAACCATCATTTACGATTTTCCAAATATTAGGACTCATGGCCTTTAAATAAATTGACATTCTAATCTTCCAATAAGCATAATTTGAGCCATCAAATAGAGGTGCCTTTCCTACCGAAATCCCCTCACTAGCCATCCTTTTCTCTCTAGACGGTTAAGTCTAAAAGTGAGAGACCAAGCTCTGATACCACTTGTAGGATCAAGGATACCGACTAGAGGGGGGGTGAATAGGAGGTTTTTTAAATTTTTCTTGATTACTAGATTAATTCTTCACAATTTTAAGAGACAAAGATGTAAAGCAATTAATCCAATACAATTCTAGTTAACAACTTAGCTCTAAACAAATAAGTGATCACAATGAAGCAAATGAACAAGAGCTAAAGAGACAAGAGACACAACCGATGTTTTTACCGTGGTATTCGGAAACTTGCCGGTTTCCCCTAGTCCACGTTGAGGTAAGCCCGGACGTATCGGACCGGCTCCACGAATTGAGCCAAACACCTCGATCACTAGTGTAGCTCTTCCCCACTCCGGGTAGGCGAGCTCCAACCTTCACAATTTGCCGGGTCTTCTCACAATCTTCTTGAGAAGATCACCGAGCCAACTTCCACCGGATCGTCCAAGTGCCGGCAAGCACTAAGAGTAATAAATCCCGGTGTTCACTTGAATGCAACTCTAGTGCCAAATGGATTTGCAAATGAAATCTAGCACTAAATGCTCAACCACCTCACTTTGATGTGCAAAGAGAGAATTGAGGTGAAATGAATGCACTTGGGCTTGAGAAATATGCAATGAGTCTCTAACCACAACCCTTGAGCAGTGGTGGGGGTATTTATAGCCTCCACCAACCAAAACTAGCCGTTTGACACAATTTCCAGAAAATTTTCTGGTCGAGCGGTACTACCGCTCCACGGGGCCGGTACTACCGCTACCAAATCTTCGCGCCAGAACGGCTATGTCAGACGTCTGCAGTGACCGTTGGATTTGGCGGCGCGGTACTACCGCCGTTAATATTTGCGGTACTACCGCTCCCCGGTAGTTCCGCAAAGTCGGCGCGGTACTACCGCTCCAGCCAAGCTCCGAAGGGTCCCAGACTTGGCGCTCTCTGGAAAAATTGATCCGCTCTGAAGTCGGATCTTCCGGACTCCGGAAGTACCGCTCTGAGTAGCGGAACTACCGTACGCAGCGGTAGTTCCGGCGTTGAAATGGCCGGTACTTCCGCTCCAGATAGATCCAGGCTTCATCCGGAGGGCGCTCTCTGGAAAAGTTGATCCGCTCTCCCTCCGGATCTTCCGGGGTCCGGAAGTACCGCTTTAGGATGCGGTACTACCGCTCGCAGCGGTAGTACCGGCGTTCAAACAGCCGGTACTTCCGTACCCGCAAGACTTTGGAATGAGCCAAGGGTGCTCTCTGGAAATATTGATCCGTTCCTAAACCGGATCTTCCGCTGGCCGGTACTACCGCATTTTGGTTGCGGAACTTCCGCTTTCCGGTAGTTCCGACGTTCAAAACTGCGGTACTACCGCTCTTCCAGATAGAGCACAGATTTCTTTTGAAAGCTAGATTTCTTTAAAGGATGCAAGTTTTAAGACAAAATCATTTGGCACATGAGATAAGTATTCAAGCTACTTAGCCAAGATCCCCCTTGATGGTACGATCATCTATCCTATAATCCGGTCTTCCACCATTCACCTAAGACCGGTAAAACTCAAAAGGGGTCCTATTCTAAGTATACCTTTGTCTTGAGCCAATTTGATTTTCACGCATATCCTTTGGCTTGCATCTTGTCGCTCATGTGTGTGTGGACTAACCTTTCGCATACTCATTAAAACACGTTAGTCTCATATTCCATATTCTCTTAATTTCATTAATTACCAAAATCCTTTTTAGGGGCCTAGATGCTTTCAGAGGATCAGGTCAAGCTGACGGATGCAAGAAAGTCGGGGAAGGAGAGCAGGGCGGGTGCGGAGAAGCTGCTCCAGATGCAAATTGCTGGCCGCCTGTGTAAGGTTCCGGCCGAACAATTCGTGATGAACAGATGAGAGGAAGGAGATGATCACAAGAATAGTAGAAGGCGCCATATTGTACGTACGTAGAAGAGACCTGGATTAGGCGCGCATATTTAACCTTTAGCACAGACGGTTCGTATACCCAAACATTAATGATATAGATGCTTCGTATAACGATCGAGAGACGTTAATTAGACGATCGAAACCCGAAGCGTTCTGGCAATCGAAACACGAAGCATTCTGGCAATCGAAACACGCGCGAAGCGTTCTGGCAATAGAAACACGCGCGAAGCGTTATGACAGACGGTTTTACTGGCAACCGTCTGTGATATTTTCATAGACGGTTACTAACCGTCTGTGAACTTTCACAGACGGTTCTTAATACGAACCGTCTATACCAATCGAGATAACACAGACGGGTCCTGTTAAGAACCGTCTGTGAAAAGCCAGATAACACAGACGGTTCCTGTTAAGAACCGTCTGTAATAATCCCATGTCACTGATAATTGGTGTGTAATAATCACATGTCACCAATAATTGGCGTATACACAGGATTTCGATCTCACCCGTCTATTCTCTCCACATCGAATGGCTGGCACCAGTTCCTCCCACGGCCAGGCCCTTATTAATAACTCCCCATCAACCTTTCCACCGGTACTAGTCACGCGTGAGTTCATCCACTAGCTAGCTTCCTGCATGCATCTCCCCTCCGCTGTGAGCTAGCACCTCCATCGCGGCACGACCGGTTCATACTAAACAACACACTCTTGCCGTAAGTGTGTCTTGTTTAGTGTGAACCGTCGTGCCACGAAGGGTTTGTTAGCTTGTTATCCTGTAATAGATCGATCTGAATGTGTTGTTGAGTTTTTGTGCTTGCCTCTGTATTTGCATGTTCCTCGACCAGCTCAACCAAGAATCTTGAAATGTCTTTTCTTTGCACTATTGTAATAAAATTGCCTTGAATTTTGTCGGGAAAGATGAACTGTTTCGTCAGGGCATGACTGCCAACTCGAAGCATATATAGCATAGCATTCGAGGCACATCCGAGGCCTGCAGCTGTGTCTTGAGGAATGCCAAGAGCTGGTCTTCAGATGTGGTAGCCACACTGGTCTTCAGATGTGGCAGCACATCTGAAGACCAGCTCTTGGCATTCCTCAAGACACAGCAGCAGGCCTCGGATGTGCCTCGAATGCTATGCTATATATGCTTCGAGTTGGCAGTCATGCCCTGACGAAACAGTTCATCCCCGTGTAACTATCACAGACGGTTTGTAATGTAAACCGTCTGTGAAGGACTATCACAGACGGTTCTATACACGAACCGTCTGTGATACGCATAAATCACAGACGGTTGATATTTAGAACCGTCTGTGATATTATGTACATCACAGACGGTTCGTGTTACGAACCGTCTGTGATAATGAGACTATCACAGACGGTTATTGATGCGAACCGTCTATGATAGGCAGAAATCACAGACCGTTTGTAGTTGGAACCGTCTGTGATATTCTACGTAGTATTAATTACTTGGCATACTTGCTTGAAGGATGTCGACACCGATCTGTCTTTATTGCGCTGCATCGGTGGAGCAAGGCGGCCGGCTTTAGGGAGTTGGGGGTGAAAAAATATCACCGTCTTCTTAATGATCTGATCAGAGGTTAGCATACTCAATTACTTAACATTCTTAGTGATCTGATCAGAGATTAGTATTCAATTACTTAACATTCTTAGTGATCTGATCAGAGGTTAGTAGTAGAGGTAATAATCATTTTTGACACCCATTTTTCACTTGTGTAGCGTAGATGGACCGAAGCTGGATGTATATTGAGAACCGTGTGAGTGAAGAGTACATTACTGGCGTGTCTGCCTTTAGAAGGGCGGCCGAGCTGGATATGTTGAAGAAGGGGATGAAATATATGTATTGCCCATGTATTGATTGTGATAATCTCAAGATGTTTAGCAACTCAGCGCAGATTGAAGCTCACTTGATTCGAAGGGGTTTCAGAAAAGGGTACAAATGTTGGACCAGTCACGGTGAAGAGAAGAGCACACAAGAAGGTAGTTATGACATAGTCGAGGGAGGCAACGATATGCCAGTTGTGGACTGTTCTTTCGATCATGAGGAAAGGTCGCAGGATGACAATCTGGATCATGAGGATAGGTCGCAGGATGACAATCTGGATCATGAGGATAGGTCGCAGGATGATAATCTGGATCAGATGTTACGTGATGCAGAAGGGAACTATAGTGAGAGAGAGTTTGGTAAATTCGAGGGCTTGATGGAGGACTCGGAGAAACCTTTGTTCCCGGGCTGCAAGCCGCAATACACGAGGTTGTCATCAGTTCTAGAACTGCTAAAATTGAAGGCAAGCAATGGTTGGTCCGACAAGAGTTTCACGGCATTATTAGGTCTCCTAGTGGACATGCTTCCAACGGGAAATGTGTTGCCGAGAACCACCTACCAAGCCAAGAAGATTCTTTGTCCATTAGGAATGGAAGTAGAAAGAATACATGCATGTCGGAATGATTGTATCCTGTACCGTAAAGAGTATGCTAGCTTACATGTTTGTCCGGTGTGCAAAGCATCCCGATACAAACGTAAAAATGACTCTGATGATGGGAAGGGCATCGAGGTGAAGCAAGGACCTCCTGCTAAGGTGATGTGGTATCTTCCTGTAATCCCCCGTTTGAAGCGTTTATTTGCAAACCGCAAGGATGCAAGATTGATGCGTTGGCACTGCGAGCAGCGTAAGAAAGACGGAATGATAAGACATGTTGCTGATTCTGCCCAGTGGAGGAACATCGATAGGATGTTTGTAGATTTCGGTGTGGAACCGAGAAATATAAGGTTTGGGTTGAGTACAGTTGGAATGAATCCTTTTGGTAACATGAGCAGTCGACATAGCACCTGGCCCGTGACTCTGTGCATGTACAACCTTCCTCCTTGGCTGTGTATGAAGCGGAAATATATTTTGATGTCACTACTTATCCAAGGGCCGAAGCAACCTGGCAACGATATTGATGTGTTCCTAGCCCCATTGGTGGAAGATCTTGCAACACTGTGGAATGAAGGGGTACATGTATGGGATGTGGACAAACGAGAGAACTTCACTCTACGGGCCATGTTGTTCTGCACCATTAATGATTTTCCTGCCCTTGGTAACCTGTCAGGGTTTAGTATAAAAGGAGCCAAAGCGTGTCCGCACTGCTTAGATTATACGGAGAGTGTGTGGTTGAACAACTCCCGAAAAACTGTGTACATGCGTCACCGTAGATTCCTTCCAAAGTATCACCCATACCACAAGATGAAGAAACAATTTGACGGAAAAAAAGAGGATGACTCAGTACCAAGACCTTTTAGCGGGAAAGAGGTGTATGATATGGTCAAGGATATAAATGTTGTGTTTGGAAATGGACGTAAATTGAGGAAGAACATGTGGAAAAAGAGGTCAATATTTTGGGACTTGCCTTATTGGGAGCACTTAGAAGTTCGCAATTGCATCGATGTCATGCTCGTAGAGAAGAATGTATGTGACAGTTTGATTGGTCTCTTACTGAACATTCCTGACAAAACAAAGGATGGTGTTAACGCAAGGCGTGACTTGATCGCTATGAACATTAGGACCGAGTTAGCACCGATAGAGACCGGTAAAGGCCGGACGTACCTTCCCCCAGCATGTTACACTCTGTCTAAGTCCGAGAGAACTGAATTGTGCCAGTCCTTAAATGGTGTGAAAGTTCCATCCGGTCACTCGACAAGCATGAAGAAACTTGTTTCCATGGAACATTTGAAATTAATTGGCATGAAGTCTCACGACTGTCATGTGCTAATGACTCAAATGCTACCTATTGCAATTAGAAGTATTTTGCCGAACAAGGTTCGAGTGACAATCATAAGGCTATGTTATTTCTTCAACGCAATTGCTCAAAAGGTCATTGATCCGGATGGACTAGATGCTCTGCAAACCGAGGTGGTGACAACTCTATGTCATCTAGAGATGTATTTCCCTCCATCATTTTTTGATATCATGGTCCATCTCATTGTCCACCTTGTGAAAGAGATAAAAATATGTGGCCCCGTATTTCTACGTCATATGTACCCTTTCGAGAGGTACATGGGAATTCTGAAGTCCTATGTACGCAATCGATCTCGACCGGAGGGTAGCATCATCGAAGGTTATACAACAGAAGAGGTCATTGAATTCTGCATCGGCTACATGGCTCAAGTAGAGCCGATAGGTGTACCTCTATCTCGTCACGAGGGGAGGCTAGAGGGTATCGGGACTATCGGGAGGAAAGCAATAACTCCGGATCAAAATACGTATACTCAAGCCCATTTCATGGTTTTACAACACATGACTGAAGTGACCCCATATATTGAAGAGCACAAGGACATGCTACGTCAGGAGAATGCAGGCCAGTCAGAAGTTTGGACCACGAGACAACACAACCGTCAGTTCAACGAATGGTTCAAGGCGCAATTGACTAGGAGGTCGTCAAGTGAAACACTACAATGGTTGGCAAAAGGGCCAAAATTTACAATTGTGACATGGCAAGCATACGACATTAATGGCTACACATTTTATACAACAGATCAAGATAGAAAGAGCACAGTGCAGAACTCAGGTGTCCGCATAGATGCCTATGATGCGCACGGCAGTACCGCTGGCCCAAGCTCGTACTACGGGCTTGTAGAGGAGATTTGGGAGCTTGACTACGTAATTTTCAAAATTCCTCTATTTCGGTGCCGTTGGGTCCAACTTCCACGGGGTGTAAAGGTTGACAAGTACGGCGTCACTACCGTGGACCTCGAATGTGTAGGATACAAAGATGAACCATTCGTACTCGCGAGGCAAGTTGTTCAAGTATTTTATGTAACCGACCCGGCAAATAAGAAGCGCCATGTAGTTCTTCAGGGAAAAAGAAGGATTGTCGGGGTTGAAAATGTTGTGGATGAGGAAGAGTACAATCAATTTGATGATTTGCCTCCATTCGGACAAGGCATCAGGCTCGAGGAAGAACAAGGCGATGAACCAAGCTATATGCATGTCGATCATCGTGAAGGGCTTTATTTAAAATGATATAGCCAAAGTGTAATAAATGATATTGGTTATGCTTGTGTTTTTCATAAATGTATGTATGTTCCATTGTAATTGTAAAATGACTAAGGAACTAAGAAATAGTTATATCTATGGTTATGCTTGCGTTTTTCATAAATGTATCTATGTTCCATTGTAATTGTAAAATGACATAGGAACCTAGCTAGCTACCGGTATTTATAGTGAAATATCACATGCGGTTTATCAAAAGAAATCGTCTGTGATAAAACATCACAGACGGTTCTATAGATATAACCGTCTGTGATAATATAAATATCACAGACGGTTATATATATAGAACCGTCTGTGATAATATTGATGTCACAGACGGTTATATTGATAGAACCGTCTGTGATAAGTGCATATCACAGGCGGTTATATTGATAGAACCGTCTGTGATAGCTCATCTTTAAATACCCGCAGCTAGGTCTGCGGAGTCCGCTCTGGCGCAGTCTCTTGTCTCCACCCTGCAGCGCCCCTGCTAGCTAGGTTTTGCTCCCTCCCGACGCCGCCGCTCCCTCCCGACGCCGCCAGTCCCTCCCGACGCCGCCGTTCCCTCCCGACGCCGCTCCCTCCCGACGCCGGTCCCTCCCGACGTCGCCGGTCCCTCCCGACGCCGCCGCTCCTTCCCGACGCCGCTCCCTCCCGACGCCGCCGGTCACTCCCGACACCGCTTATTTTATGTTATATGCTTCACATGAATTTTATGTTATATGCTTCACATGTTATATGCTTCACATGAATTTTATGTTATATGCTCCACATGAATTTTATGTTATATGCTTCACATGTTATATGCTTCACATGAATTTTATGTTATATGCTTCACATGAATTTTATGTTATATGCTTCATATGAATTTTATGTTATATGCTTCACATGTTATATGCTCAACATGTTAGCTTTATGATATATGCTTCACATGTATTTTATGTAGCATATAATATATGCTGCAGGTGTTTAGCTCACTGTAGGCACTTCATAGAACCTTGTAACAATAATATATGCTGCACTTGTTAGCTGCAAGGTCTATTTAGAAGGCCCATAGCTCACTGCAATTAGTTAATCGTTAGAACTTTGTCAAAGAGCATAAAGCAAGTGACACACTCCAGTGTATCTTGTTCAATGAACTTGATGCACTGGTTTGTGTCACTTGATTCATAGAACTTTGACAAGCTGGGTCCATAGCTCACTGCAGTTAGTTTTTTCTTAGAAGAGAGATGGCGTCCACACAGTCTTCGTCGTCGTCATCTGGGTCTCACGCTCCCAAGATTGCGAAAAGTAAACGTGGCCGAGGAGTATCGAAAAGGCCAGAGGCCCGAATGACCATCACGGTGGTCTCTCCGAATGGGACTCCTCTGGAACCGTCGAAAGCAGCGTCATCATTTCGGACTACCTGCGGGATAATTGGAAGGCAACGGGTCCCCATCACCATAGCAAGCTGGAAAGATTTGACAAAGGATCACAAAAATCAGCTATGGGAGGAACTTACAAATTCCTTCGAGTTCCCAGCAGAAGCACAGGGACTCGTGCAACGGCAGGCGCTCCTCGCGATGGGAAAAGCATGGAAGAATTTTAAGAGCATTCTTGTGACGAAGTACGTGGCCGAGGATGTCACGCCCTTCACGAAGTATCCTTTCGTGTCGCCGGAAACATGGGAGGCCTTTGTGCAGATGAAGACGACGCCTGAATTTGTACAACAAAGTGCGGCGCACAAGGATCTCCAGTCACAAAACACGCACCCTCACAGACTCGGCACTGCTGGGTACGCGGGTAAAATCCCGCAATGGAGGATGCAGGATGAGGTCGCAATCCGATCGGAGGCCTCTCCGCCATTTGCCGGGATCGCAAACGAGCGCGCTCGAAACTGGTTAAGAGCGAGGTCATCAACCACATCTTCGGGTGTCTCTTTCAAAAACCCCGCAGATGAGGAAGTGTCCCAACGCATGGTAAAATATGTTAAACAACATAGTTGTTAACACCTCTTGAACTTCATGGGTTCAAAAATAACATGATTAATTGTCTCTTGCAGCAATCATTGACTACCGAATCTTCTCGTGGCTCCTTTGAAGAATATAGGGAGATAGATTTACTATCACAGGCCTTGGGAAACAAGGAGCACCCAGGTCGCACACGAGGCATGGGGGTTTATGTACCTTGGAGGCAAGGATTTCCAGATTACTCCGAGACATATAGGAGTAGGAAGAGATCCAAGGCGTACCGCAGCGAACAAATAAAATAGGAGCTTCGTGCTCAACTTGAGGAACAACTATCTGCCTCACTTCAAGAGCAGACTGCCTCACTTCGAGGAGAGATAGATTCGTTGCGGGAAGAACTGAGACAAGTCCGCAACCATTCTCAACCCACTTCTAGTACTGCGGTACCCAGTCCCCCTCAACGTCGCAGTAGCTGCGCGTCCACACCAATTTCTGAACATAGCGACGACCACTTACGTATTGATGACATTCAGGTAATGTACCTCTTTAGAATGGTACATAGATCTCTCTGGTGGACGCCTTAACTCAGCTCTTGTATCGTTATGTAGGAGCCCATCCCTTGCAGCCTCAGAGTCAGGCTTGTTGGCTCTATTCCCGTTGACGCTGGGCGCGGCATGGTGTATCCATTGCTGCCAGGGACGCTGGTGCACGGTGTACAAGTAGACACCGGTTTCATAAAGGTCGAGGTGGACATGATTAATGATATTTTTAAGTCCGTCCCTCTTGAGAAGCCCCCAAACGAAGAGATTAAGACATTAGGGGATGCCGTCCACACATTCATTCAGTGGCCCAAGAGGGACATCGTCCTTGACATGTCCGTGCCACAATCTTCACATCCAGTGGCCCAAGAGGGACGTCGCCCTGGACCTGGCACATCGGCTCCGGTGGCTCCACCTCCACCTCCAAATCCAGTAAAGTCTGTTGCATCGGCTCCCGCCGAGACACCACCGAGAACATATCATAAGCGAGGCTCCAAGGCCTCCAAGGCTCATGCGAAGAAAATTAAGCCGGGTCCCGTGCCATGGAAGTTTATTCTAGGAGTGTCGTTGGTGCCCGATTCATAATTACGCCAACTTGGTATGATTTGCAATACATTGCATGCCTGGTACATGGAGAAGTCCAACATGAAGCCAAACCGGCAGAGTGCATTCACTGTGAAATATAACGAGACGCATTTCCTCCATGACTTGGGCTACATCGTCGTGACATTCGAAGATTTATTCTTACTATTCAATCTCGACGAACTCGACGCCTCACTTCTACGATGCTGGACACTGTAAGTGTACTGTACAATGAAGTTCTACATTCACGTTATACAGATAAATGTCATTACTCTTTCTTTATGTATAGATATATGATCCAACAAGCCCGAAAATCGCGACGACCGGTGGGTTTCCTCGACCCTCACTTGGTCTCCGAGCAATCTATCAATGCAGATGCATCCTTCGTGGAAGGTTACATAACGAGGGGATTGATTGCTCACACCGACAAGGAGTACGTCATGGTACCCTTCAACCAAGGGTAAGTGCTTCACTAGTTGCCACACATATGTTTCATTTGTACTTTACATGCAGCATGAACTTAGGATTAATCACTGTGGCGACACATATGACTAGGAATCACTGGATTTTGATTGTGATTGTACCAAAGTGGAGCAAGGTAATATACCTTGATTCCCTCCTTAGGAGCAACCACGACTTCAGTCGTGTGCAAGAAGTACTTAACAGGTAAACTCATTTCCTCCATACATAACTCTATTGTAATATTTCTTTTGTTTGCCACGGCCGAGGCTAAGTTTTTTGAATCACGTAGGGCGTTTGCCGAATATGTTGCCCAAGGAGGAACACACGACAAATCCAGTGACACGCTACGACACAACACGCGATTTCCGGTACCCGCTACAACACAATAATCCTATATCATACTTTGTAATAATGCCTCTAGAATTGACAATACCGATGTATGTAATTCTATTTTTGCAGTGCCACCAGCAGCTACAGGGCAACGTATGTGGATTCTACGTTTGCCGCCATATGATGGAAATCATGGGTACTAAGATCAATGATCCAGAGGTTTGTCAGGTCCTTCCAATAATTATTATTTTCTGATTATATTACACACACATGCTAATTAATGACTTAACATTGCTCCTAGCGACAGCGGGTGAACTTCGACGGAAGTGCATATGATCTTGACAATCTCGTCGATATTCGTGCAATCATCTCCCAATTCTTGCTAACAGAGGTCATAAATAAGAGGGGAGAGTTCCACGCCGGCGATGATGATAATTAGATGTTGAAACATTGGATTCAACTGTACAAATCAAACAATTCCTTCAATTGAATACATTTGTCAGATTTTGTGTAACAATTTTCATTCTATATATGTGATATTGTTACATTCATCTGTGTATCGAATTTTGTTGTAATTTACTTTGAGTTGCAATTAACTTATATCTGTCATTTATCTGTAATCTGCTTGCTTTCAGAGGGCATGGCTAGCATATCCTGAGGCTAGCCAAGAAACAGCATATAAAATGGATGATGCACTTGGTATCACAGACGGTTCATTGTTAAAAACCGTCTGTGATACCATATCACAGACGGTTTCAAAGAGTGCCGTATGTGGTGTGACTGCTATCACAGACGGTCTTGATTACTAACCGTCTGTGATAGGCGAGTATCACAGACGGTTTTTTATAAACAACCGTCGGTGATACTCGCCTATCACAGATGGTTAGTAATCAAGACCGTCTGTGATATACACAATATCACAGACGGTTTGTAATACAAACCGTCTGTGATATACACAATATCACAGATTACAAACCGTCTGTGATATTCTGTATATCACAGACGGTCTTGATTACTAACCGTCTGTGATAGGCGAGTATCACCGACGGTTGTTTATAAAAAACCGTCTGTGATACTCGCCTATCACAGACGGTTAGTAATCAAGACCGTCTGTAATGTTTTTATCATAGACGGCTCGGAAACCGTCTGTGATAACCACCAACTATCACTGACACCTAAACACTGACGGTTCAGGAACCGTCTGTGATGACGGTTCCGAACCGTCTGTGATAGGGCTGTCTGTAGCAGTGGAGGGGGATCAAATAAGAGAATAAAGAAATTCAGAAATTTCTTCCGTGTTCTCTCAGATTATTTGCGATGTGCGCATTTTCTCCTGGGATCAAAATTGTAACAGTTTTGTTCATCTGACTTCATATTCAGTTGATTACAGAGATTAAAGCTTCTTTGGTGTGCAAAATCAGAACACCTTTATTAAGAATATCACAATAAATCAATTTTAAAAGTGGAGTAGAACAAAATGAAGATTTTAATATGTTTGCTTCCAGCCCTACATAACTTGTATAAATGGTAAATGTTAATGCATAACAGACCATTGAACAAACTAATAGAGTAAACAACTCTAGAATGCCCAGTCCTGAAAAACAAATAACATACTATTCAGACCAAGTACTCATATTTGCTGCACATCACAGAAAGTTTGCATTGCTTGTAAATATGTTTCTGGTTAGATATAGGGAGTAAGATTAAGTTCTTACGTTTGATAAACATATTCCCACTCGTTGAAGACAACAATCAAGATGAGTGCGAAAGGAATTGAGAGCGCATTGTTAAGCAACACCATAGAAACTTCATTGAGGGGACCAGATTTTGTTGATTGTTTGGCTGTATCCATCAGGCGCCTCAGTGTAAGCTGTTATAAGAAAATCACATGTTAACTACACGTGAAGAAGGGGGAGCGGCAGAATTAATATAGTTGAAAGTAAAAAAAAATAGTTTTGGTATTGCCAATGGCTTTAAGGGGCATTATAATCTAAATGAATTGAAACGGCAACTTAATGTCAGGGATCCAAATGCCTCACAACAATCTTTTGCTCAGCAGTTCATCAAATAGACTGTAAAGATGCTTAGAATAATCTATACATGTGTAAAACTGCGAGCACGAAAGAACTAACCGAATAGGATGCAGTCAGAAGCAATTCAAAATTTGCCACGTGTAACCAGTTAGATGGAAAGAAAGATTTGTGATCCCCCCACAAACAGCTGATACAATCTGCAAAGAGCAACAGAGAGAAGTACAGTGATCAGGTCAATAATCATGCAACTGAGTCATTAGGTAATGATTGGAAGTAAAACAGGGGACATGCGAAGCAGAAAAGGGCATACCATCAGAAATAATGCAGCCCAAACCTTTTTGTTCTGACCCTTCCTAAAAATATATATTTCTCCTATAGCTGTTAAAATATTTGTCATGTTCTTTAATATCGTCACCATTGCAACATTTATGAACTTCAAACTGGAAATTGATAGAAAGAAAAAAAAAGATGGTTAGGTCGATAGTATTCCAAGCACATCACACAAATAAAGTTCAATTTGTATTAGTCATGTAAAGCTTGGATAAGAGCAGATGAAGTAATGTACTACTTTTTTCCTATGTCAATTTATATACTCTTTTATATATTGATGATCAAACCTAAATATGTTCTGGTGGATTGATTCTAATACAACGTATATTTGCAATAGTAAATGGCTGTGACTTCCCCAAAAACCAATGGAACGTGCTTAATAGAGGCTGGAGGCAGTGGCCAAGACAACAGAAGGCACTGATTCATAACAGCGTATAATGCGTGATACAGTTCCTCTGCTATTTTGTTTTTCCTTTTCTTATCACATTAGTTTGCTTCTACCTTATTAATTTTGTTTTTTGTTTTTGCCTTTTGGCATTTTTGGGCGTTTTTCCTTTTCTTTTTCTTTTATTCATTTACATTGTTTATGATGCTATGACTGTTTTATTTTTAAAATTTATTTACGCTAAAAAGGTTATCAATAATTACAATATCTTTTCAACCGTTATAATAGAAAATAAGTTATAAATCATGATTTATAAGGCTAAATAAACACCGCCTTAGTTCCCTTCCAAATAATAGAAGCCTTCCCTAATCCCTAGGTACCTTGTTTTAGAATGAGATTCCTGACCCTGAGAAGAACGCATCATCCGCCAGATAACAATGGGCTTGGAGAGAGGTGTTGGCATTGGCATAAGCAAGCGGCCGTCGCAGCAATGCTCGGGCGCCGTGGAGAAGGCTGCTCACCGGGCCGAGGCGCCCGGAGAGGGGGACGAGAAGCCATGGGTCGCGAGGAAGAAGATTACATCGCTTGCGATTTGCCTCGTCGCGCTACCGCTCGTGGTGATCATGGTCAGCCGGCGTGATGGGCCGTTGCCGTCGGCGTTCGGCTGGGCATCGTCGGCGAGGACGTACGCGGGGCAAGGTACGTACTAATAAACGCCCTTTTAATTTATCTTCCTCTGCCGTCGCGTGATGTCGTGTTAAATCTTGCATGTGTTAGAACAATTTCTATGGCGAGAAGAATTGGGGCATTGAACTGAAAGGAAAATTTGTTTACCATGGCAGATCGATATTGCGGTTCTCGTGATGGTGCATGTTGTTAATTATGCATTGGTTTTGTACATGTTGTCAAGACCACAGGGCCATTTTTCTTCATGTTATTGGAGAGGAAAAATTGTGGAGGAGAGGCGCTAATCTCTCTTTGTTGGAAAAACAAAGGCGCTAATTTCTCTTACGTGCATGTATGCTTGCAGAATCCAAGAAAGACAGGCTTCTCGGCGGCCTACTTGTCCCGGGGTTCGACGAACGGTTGTGCCTCAGCCGGTACCACCACGCGTTCTACCGCAAGAACATGGCGCAATCACCGTCCGCGCATCTCGTCAAGCGGCTGCGGGAGCAGGAGGCGCTGCAACGGCGGTGCGGCCCAGGCACCGAAGCGTACCGAAGGGCAGCGGTGCGGCTGAAGTCCCGGCAAAATGGCACGGACACCACGGACGCCTGCAAATACCTCGTGCTAGTGCCGTACAGAGGCCTAGGGAACAGGGTACTGGCCATGGCCTCGGCGTTCCTCTACGCCATGCTCACCGATCGGGTGCTGCTTGTCGACAGGGGGACATCGTTGACTGACCTCTTCTGCGAGCCGTTCCCGGAGACGTCGTGGCTGCTTCCGCCGGACTTCCCCTTTAGGAACCTCGAAAGCTTGACCGGCGAGGTGCCGGAGGGCTACAGAAACTTGGTGCAGAACAGCCGGGCTGCGTCGGTGTCCGAGCTCCCTTACGTCTTCGTGGACCTCGACCATGCTTGCACCTACCATGACAAGCTCTTCTACTGCGATGACGACCGGCAGTTCCTCCACCGGGCGCCGTGGCTGGTGATGAGGACGGATGGGTACTTCGTGCCGGCGCTTTTCCTGAACCCGGCGTACCAAGAAGAGCTCGACAGGCTGTTCCCTCGGAAAGACTCGGTGTTCTACCTCTTGGCGAACTACCTTTTCCACCCGACAAACAAAGTATGGGGATTGGTCACGAGGTTCTACAATTCGTACATGAAAAATTCAGATGAACGATTGGGCATCCAGGTCAGAGTGTTCGACGGGGACAGTCCGTTCAAGCACATCTTGGATCAGATCCTTGCTTGCACGTCACAGGAGCATTTGTTACCTGAGGTAGCGACGCAAGAACCGGTTCTCCCCGTTCTGACGGCCGGTACGCGATCGAAAGCTGTCCTAATGACCGGCTTGAGCTCATGGTACTACGAGAACATCCGGTGGAGGTACTGGCAATCGGCGACGTCCACCGGCGAGGTGGTAAGCGTGCACCAGCCGAGCCACGAGGAGCACCAGCTCTCTGGCAAGACGACGCACGACATGAAGGCGCTGGCCGAGATGTACCTTCTGAGCATGACCGACGCCATTGTCACCAGCGGCTGGTCCACGTTCGGGTACGTCGGCCACGGGCTCGGCGGGCTCACCCCGTGGATCATGTTCAAGCCCGAGAACCTCACCATGCCCAACCCGCCGTGTCGGCGGGCCATGTCGATGGAGCCGTGCTTGCACGGGCCGCCGTTCTACGACTGTAGGGCCAAGCGCGGTGCGGATACCGGAAAGCTGGTGCCCCATGTCCGTCATTGTGAAGACATGAGCTGGGGACTGAAACTTGTTCACCCAGAGTGAGCGGGTGATGGAAAAAATAAATAAATTTTTCGTGGACTATGCAGATCAATCTTTACGTAATAGGCGAATCACATTTAGTTCTAGCGTCGTTTGTGAACTCCCCCAGGTAGTCAATGGTGGTGGTCGTAAAACTGTTTCGCCGGTGGCCTTAATGGCCCTCCTAGACTCACGCTCTGCCATAACCATTGCATAACGCCCTACTAAACACTGTGATCATGGGCAGGGCACGTTGCATACTTAACTTGTGCACAACCAAAACGGCTGGCCGGCCATGCTCATGACTCTTAAATGAAAATAACACGCAGCAAACTAAACAATGAAGACAATGCGCAACGGAAGAGTCAGCGCATGCAGAAACTGAAGTAGTAAACCCTAACTAAATGCATGCATACAAGGTTTAACAACCAACAAATTGAAGCAAAAATCTCAGCACAAACTAACTCAATCGAACAGCTTGAGACCGGCACCCGCATCTTCGCAGTGGCGCAGGAATGGCACATGCGCCACCGGGTCAAGATCCTGCTCCGCCTGGCAGACGAGCGACGGCGGCGAGTGTAGGCACGGCTCCACCGACGCCGACCTAACGCACGCAATGTCGGTCCTCATCTTGCTCCAGTCCAATGGCGTCAGCAGCCACGGCCGCAGCCCGGCCAGCGCGTGCGCGACGTACCCGAACGTCGACCACCCCGTGGCTACCACCCTGTCGCAGTAGCTCAGCAGGTAGATCTCGGCCAGGGCGCGCTCGTTGTGGGCCCGCGCCTCTGTGTGCTGGTCCTGGTCGTGGCTCGGCTGGAACACCGTCACGACTTCGCCGGTCACCGTCGAGTTCGTGTAGTACATGCCGTGCAGTTTGTCGTAGTACTCCGGCTTCAACGAGACCACCAGGACGGCCTTCACCTTCGCCGTGCTGTTCGACGGTGCAACACCCGGTTCGCTGGTGGTGGTCACTTGTGGCAGAAGATCGTACTCCCGCGTGCACCGGAGGATCTGCTCGTACATTATCTCAAACGGGACCGGGCTGTGCGACACGATGCGCACCTGTAAACCGAGACGGTCGTCGGCGCCGGCGAGGTACCCGTCGAAGAACCTTTCGACGATCCCCCACACCCCGTTCCCCGGATGGAAGAGATACCTGCCGAGGTGATGGAACACCGACCCCTTCGCCGGGAACATCCGGTTCAGCTCCGCCCGGTACACTGGCATGAGGAACAGCGCCACGGCGAAGTAGCTGTCGGACCTGAGCACCATCCAGTTGAATCTGTCGAGCACCCGGTGGTCCTCCTCGCAGAACGTGTGGTTCTGGAGCCGGAGATTCATGTTCTCCAGGTGGACGTAGACGTACGGCGGCAGCGCGCTCGCATTGCCGCCGTTGATATCGTCGTCGTAGCGGACGACGTTGTTCTCCAGCATGCTCACATAGTTCTCCTTCGACCCGAACCAGAAGCCGTCCTTGTAGGGGAAGTCCGGGGGCAGCAGCCACGAGGTCCCCGGGAACGGCTCGCAGAAGAGGCCCTCCATCTCGGGGAGCTCGCGGACGAGGACGACGCGGCCGGTGAGGAGCGCGTAGAGGAAGGTGGAGACGAGGCTGAGCATCCGGTTGCCGAGGCCCTGGATGGGGAACCACACCACGTACTTGCACTCGGCGTGGTCGGCATTGCGGCCGGACTCGAGCTGCGCCGCGGCCTCGCGGTAGCGCGCGGTGCGCGGCCCGCACCGCCGGTGGTTGGCTTCGTACTGCCTCAGCTTCTGCACGAGGTAGGGGGAGACCGGAAAGGGTGACGGCTTCCAGCGTTTCGAGGCTTCGTACCGGCTGAGGCACGCCGGCTCGTCGAAGTCCGGGGAGAGGAGCCCGCCGAGGAGCCGGTCGTCGTGCGTAGTGCCCGCCGCGTCCGGGGACGACGCATTGCGGGGACCTAAGATTCAGCAAGCAAATGAACACACGAAACACGGCGACCCTTGACGAGCAACTCATGTGTAGGTTTCAAGGAAAGCGCGTACCTCGCTCCTTCAAGTGCTGCCAAACCAGGGAGTCGGCGGCGATGGAGACAGCTCGGTCGCCGAAGAGGAAGAACACGAGCAGCGGCGGCAACGTGACCAAGAACACGACCGTGACAGCCCGGGGTCCGGCCACCCGGCGTTTTTCTGCCTCCGGCGGATCTCGCACTCCTTCCCTCACCTTGGTATCCATGAGAGGCCACCTTCGTCACAATCTAGTACTGATCTATTTTTGTAGTGGGCAGGGAGAAGTCAACCGCAGCTGTCATTCTTGCATATAAAATTGTGAAGTTTCAAACTACGGCCGTGTAGCGGCGCTTCATTAATCAGGATGGCAGTCTGAAATGGTTATCATTGATTCATTCATGAACGCATACTGGTTATCGGTGATTCATTCACAACGCATACTATACAATGTTGCTGGGACAAGTTAATAGCTTCCTTCGTATGAAAAATAAAGGCTAACGTGTGAACAATTACTTACCATGTCAGACACAAACATCACTACAATAGTACAATCCTACCAGCTACCAAACTAGAGAAAATTGATTGGATGAATTGAAAATGGGAAAAATGGAGCTTATAACCCTATAAAAAAACTAGGAAGGGGCCTGCTTGGCGTTATAAATTTGATTAAACAGGATATTTATACACATCAGTAGTGGATCGAGAAATCTCCTGTCGGTTGATTAAACAAGATATTTACACACATCAGTAGTTCAGTAGTGGATCGAGAAATCTCCCGTCCGTTGACTTCCTTAGATTTCTCAGATCGAAAAGGAGGTGCGAATAGAGATACAATCAAGGACGATGAAATCCGTGCCATTTTATTAGTACTTTGTGTTCCACTGCAATCATCCTCTTTTCCTTGCCGTAAATACCTCTCTTTTACCTCCTCCATAACAACCATAAACATAAATTGCACTCAACACAGGGACATTTGGTTAATCCAGATAGCATAACTAGTGGATGGATAACTTTCATGGCACGAATGGTAGCAAGAGCTCAAGGGAATCCAGATTTTTAACACTAAAGCCAGTGTCAAGTCATAACGACCAAAAAACTTCCTATGGTAAAGTTTTAGGCATTATTTTGTTTTATGATTGTAATCCTGTACAGAAAGATCATTCTTCTGAAACCAAGGGTCTGTTCCTTTCAGTTTATGGTTTATAACTTCTCTTAAATAAATAAACGGAACAATTTCTTCATCACCGTTTCAAAACAGCTTATTAGAATAATCTTTTAGAAATGTCTTATCAGCTTATTGCCTTTTGGTTCGTTCGTACGAGCACTTATATTAAGGTCGAAAACCATAAGTTGCAGCCAGTCTTCTTGTGGAACTAGTATTGATGTTTGCAATTCGAAACAATGGCAAAATTATTTCACAACCATATTTTATCACTTGACCTTGAAAATTTTCCTTACAAGCCGAACCATGAAAATAATTATTAAAAAAAAAGGCTCAGGCAGCGACTTAGACATTGTTGATTGGTTGGCCATCACAGCATTTCGAGTGAACAATTGTGTGTGCTCAAACCCTGTCATCATGCACAACAAAATTACACTGATACCTCATTGATTGGTTGAGGTTCTTCCCAGGGAGTATGAAGATCAAGTCATCCCAACCAGAATTCCTCTCATTCATCTGTACAACCAATTTCTCTTCTACCCCTAAACCTATTTCTGTTTATTAGCTAGCCTCAGAAAATGCTAGCTATGCCCTCTGAAACAAGCAGATTAACATGTACATATATACTGTCAGGGGTGTGGGCCTTGGGCTCAAGGCCCAGTCGGGTTATTATTAGAAATTAGAGATTGGTTTCTATTTGAGTTAGAGATTGGTTTTCTTATATTAGAGATATAGTTAGAGATATGATATTAGTTACTATATCCGTTAGAGTTATAATTGGGATTAGATTCTATCTGTTAGGGGGAGCCATCTATATAACAGGGGCTACCGTACTCTATTGTAATCAAGCAGAGTAATATCAAGTCTTCCCGTCTAAATCTCTAGTCTCTCTCCCTCTTGTTCTATGCCGACACCGTCCGGCTATCCTCTTGGTGGTGTTTACTCCGGTTCTTGACAACTTGGTATCAGAGCAGTCGATCCCTTCCCACGACTTCTGCTACCATGGTTCCTGCGACTCGTCCTCTCGCTGAGTCAATGGCCATGATAAAAGCTAGCGCTGATAAGATGGCCGGCTACAACAAAGGGTGGGCGGACGACTACCTCAACATGTATGTCTTCTTTGAGAAGATTTTGAAGAAGCGGGAGAAGGCGCAGCAAGAGGCCGCTTGCAGAGCAGAGGAGGCGCAACAAGAAACAAAGAGCAAGACACATCATCCAACACCAGATTTCCATCCACAAAACCAAAAACCATCTATTCATCTACTGCCAACTCCCATCGCCGCAGTGTCTTCTCCATCGTCTCCATCCATCATCGCAGCATCTTCTCCGGCGCCGTTCGGACCGCTGCCGCTCCGCAGGCCGCCACCGCTCGGGTCACCGTTACCTGAGCCGTCGCCGTCGCTTTTTGTCGTCGCTGCCGCGAGGTCCTCGGGCGCCCGAAGATGCACCGCTGTCTCCGCCCGTGGCCGTCTCCTCCCTCGGCTGCCGCTCCGCCGGCGGCCGCTCCCTCGCGGCTGCTCCACCGATAGCGGGTTCCATGCTCGGAGACGCCCGACCGCCGCCGCTCCAGATCCGCCTTCGCCGGGCCACCACCGCCGCGTCGCCGCCACTCCACAAGGCCGGCCGCTCTGCCTGCTGCTCCGCTTGGTGGCTCCGTCGGCCGCCGCTCCGCAGACAGCCGCTCCGCCAGATCCATGTGAGCCGCCGTCGCCGGCCGGGCTTCCTCCACCGTGTCGGAGCCACCGCCGAAGCCGCTCCTCCCGCGGGCTGCCTCCATCTGCAGCCTCCGCCGCCACCGCTCGGGCCACCCAGCCCGCTCCGCCCGAGCCGCCGCCACCTGGGTTGCAGTCGCCCGGGCCGTGCCGACACCGCCGACCGGGCCGCATCCGCCAGAGACGCCGCCGCTCCCTCGGCTGCCGGCCCGCAGGCCGTCGCTTTTCGCCGTCGCCGACCAGGCCGCTGCGACGCCGGTCGCCGCTGCTCGCCATCGCCACCGCCGGCCGCCGTGGATCTTCCGGATCCGCCGCCGCCACCGCTCCTTCAACTGCCGCTCTCTGCTTCCGTCCGGGCTGCTTCCGTGTGGAGTTATTAAGTAGGACAGGAGTCGGTGCAAAAAAAAATCAAAAAAATTTAAAAAAATTCAGGAAAAAAATTTATAAAAAAACAAAAAAAGATTCAAAAAAAATTTATTTATTTTGCAGGCATTATATACCGAAGGCGATACACTTCGTCTAGCCTTGTTTCATTTGGATTTGGCCGGTCGTCTCCATCCGCTGCAGCGCCCCGCCACCGTTCGTCTTCTACATTGGCGTCGAAGGTCTTCCATTGGCCGCCGTCTAGCAGCTCGAAGACGAGCTGCATGTCCGAGAGGGGTGTAGTGTCAGGGGTGTGGGCCTTGGGCTCAAGGCCCAGTCGGGTTATTATTAGAAATTAGAGATTGTTTTCTATTTGAGTTAGAGATTGATTTCCTTGTATTAGAGATATAGTTAGAGATGATATTAGTTACTATATCTGTTAGAGTTATAATTGGGATTAGATTATATCTGTTAGGGGGAGCCATCTATATAACAGGGGCTACCGCACTCTATTGTAATCAAGCAGAGTAATATCAAGTCTTCCGTCTAAATCTCTCGTCTCTCTCCCTCTTGTTCTACGCCGACGCCGTCCGACTATCCTCTTGGTGGTGTTTACCCCGGTTCATGACATATACATCCAATTCACATCTCAATTCATTTCACAAACATAAAACATCCATTTCGCAAATCAATTAATTGAAATAAAAACAAGCAAATATAGTATAAAACACAGTACACATTTTATTTTTATTAAGATTAGAACCTACCATTACAAGAACAGACAGACAAACAACAAACAACAAGGAGGAGAACAACAAACAGGTTGTCCATCTAGCTAACACAACAAGAGCAGAGAAAAACAAAGATCTTCTATGCCTAGGCCTTCTCGCCCCTGATGCAGCGTACGAGCTGGATGTCTTTGACGCCCACTATCGTCGGTGTTGATTGAGCGCTGCGTTGTGCATCGTCTGCTTCGTGGGGCTATTATGGTATGGGTCAAGGAGGAGGAGAACAGCAAGGAAGAGAACAGTAAAGAGGAGGAGAACAGCAAGGAGGAGAACAGTAAAGAGGAGAACAGTAAGGTGGAGAACAGAAAGGAGGCTGGCTTCTAGTGATTATTTACAGGGAAGGGAGTGCGAAATTTTTTGGCGCGAAGACGGAGAGGCGGAGCTACGATCCGTGGAGTGAGGATTGGTGGATTTCTATTGGCTAGAATTGGGTTGAGGAGGATCGATGGAACCAGCGATCAGATTATCACAGACGGTTGGTAGCTAGAACCGCCTGTGATGAATGAATATCACAGACGATTCTATATGCCAACCGTCTGTGAATTAGAGCACAAAATTTTATATACCGATGCAATATAAACAACTAGTCTGAAAAGATGAAATAGCGAAGTTTTATATGGCTTATATATACTCATTTGAAAGGTTTCGAAGAGATCTACAACTTTTCAGTTGAAGCAAAATCCAAATTCCGAAACGAAGACCAAGAAAAAGGGCAAAAACAGAAACCAAAAACTTGCGACGCGGGTTTAGGTTCAAAGATGGCTGATTTTCGGGGTCTTGTAGGGTGACTGGCGCAAGCTGGACGTTTTTTTGGATTGGACTCATCGTTAGCTTTCCACGAGTACAAGAACGTCGAAAACGGACACCGTATGCAAAAATTATGACCGTTTTACTGAAGGTGTCTCAAAACTGAATCCTACTCGGACTCAGGTAGGAAATTATGAAATTTTAGGGAATTGCAAGGCGGGAAACATATCACAGGCGGTTTTTAATACGAACCATCTGTGATAACTTCATTATCACAGACGGTTTTTAATAAAAACCGTCTGTGAAGTATCACAGACGGTTCTAAGAACCGTATGTGGTACTTCACAGACGGTTTTTATTAAAAACCGTCTGTGATAATGAAGTTATCACAGACGGTTCGTATTAAAAACCGTCTATGAAAATACTGTTATGAATATTGTGTATATTGATATCGTATTAAAAACCGTCTGTGAAAATACTGTTATGAATATTGTGTATATTGATATGAGACCCAAAGGGCCATATATATAGGAGAGTACAAGAGGATATGCCACATAGAGATAAGGCATATATGGAATAGAATACAAACTCTATATCCTAATACAACTCTATCTCCGTAACACCCCCCTCAAATGCAAGGCATATGCAATAGCATTGCATTTGAAAAAGGAGTTAACACTAAAACAAGAAAAAAACCGAAGTCTGAGTCTTGATGATGTCGTCGTTGCGTCCAACCTTTGAATAAACTGTCAAATCAAGCCGAAGAGGAACAGATAGAAGCATGACAGCGCAGATCGAAGCTCAAGAGGCGGCGGCGCAGTGCACAAGGTGCAGAAGACGTGCGGCGGCCTTAAAGCTCGGAGCGGCGGCTAGAGAAGCGGCGGCATCATGACTCAAAAGAACATATACTAGCAACGGAAAAAAATCCTTTTTCGCTCAAAACACCCATCACCCCCATCTCTTCCCACCCGTCCCACTCCCCTTCTCACTCTTCATCTCCTCCCTCACTCGCGCACGCTCTCTCCCTCTTTCTTGACGCCTCCTCACTCCCGCACAGGCAAGAAGAGGACAACGGCGGGCTCCAGCGGAAGGCGGCGGCCGGGAGAAGGGAGAGGCCGACGACGGAAGGAGGCGGCGGTGCGGACGCGGAAACACGGGTACGACGGCTGGGAGGCGGCGGCGCTTGCACGGCGGCCGAAGGAGGCGGCGTCCAAAGGCGGCAGCACGGGCGCGGCTGCGCGGACACGGCGTCGAGGAGCCCGGATCCGGGCGGGGCGGCGGTCGGCGCGGCTGGTGCAGAGGCTGGCGCGGCCACTGGACGGGCGAGGGTGAGCCGGATCTGGCGACGGCAGTCGAGGCGAGACCGGATCTAGACAGAGGCGCGGTGGAGAGGGTCGGATCCGGCGTGGAGGCGGCGGGCTCAGGCGACCGAGGCGGGCCTCGATCGTGGAGGCGGCGGGTGGCCTCAAGCGTCGGCGGCTTCGAGCGGCCGAGGCCAGGCAGCGACCGTGCGGCGGCCGGATCCAGCGTGGAGGCGGCCGGATCTGACGGATCCGGCGAGGAGTGGGCGGATCCAGGCGGGAGACGGCTGGATCTGGCGTGGAGGAGGCCGGATTGGGCGGTGCGGCTTCAAATCCGGGAAGACGGCGACCCAAGGACGAGCGGCGGCAGCGGTCCAAGAGATGGTCAGCCGCGGTGGCTCACCGGGATCTAGACACGGCGGGATCCGACGACGATCCAGCGACGGCCAGGCGAGATCCGGTGGCGGCGGCCAGCAAACGCGATCGTCAAGGCGGCGGGGGATCGGCGACCCGAGGACGACGGCGGCCAGAGACGAGGAGGCGGCGTGTCGATGCAGCCCAACAAGGTGGCTACCCCCGGGAGAGGAGATCGTTGCTCCCGGGGGCAACAGCAGCGGAAGTAGATCTGAGGTTAGGGTTTTAACCTAAGCTCTGATACCATGTTATGAATATTGTGTATATTGATATGAGACCCAAAGGGCCATATATATAGGAGAGTACAAGAGGATATGCCACATAAAGATAAGGTATATATGGAATAGAATACAAACTCTATATCCTAATACAACTCTATCTCCTTAACAAATACCATAGACGGTTATTCGTATGAACAGTCTGTGATACTTGCAGCACAGACAGTTCCTAGGAACTGACTGTAATATAAGCGTCTAGTTTAGCCTCTTTTGTAGTAGTGCGTGTGAACAATTACTTACCATGTCAGACACAAACATCACTACAATAGTACAATCCTACCAGCTACCAAACTAGAGAAAATTGATTGGATGAATTGAAAATGGGAAAAATGGAGTTTATAACCCTAAAACAAACTAGGAAGGGGCCTGCTTGGCGTTATAAATTTGATTAAACAAGATATTTATACACATCAGTTGACTTCCTGAGATTTCTGGCCGTTGACTTCCTGAGATTTCTCAGATTTCAAAGAGAAATCTGGATCAACCAAACAAGATACCAAAGAGAAATCTCCTGGCCGTTGACTTCCTGAGATTTCTCAGATCGAAAAGGAGGTGCGAATAGAGAAACAATCAAGGAACGATGAAATCCGTGCCATTTTATTAGTACTTTGTGTTCCACTGCAATCATCCTCTTTTCCTTGCCGTAAATTCCTCTTTTACCTCCTCCATAACAACCATAAACATAAATTGCACTCAACACAGGGACATTTGGTTGATCCAGACAGCAAAACTAGTGGATGGATAACTTTCATGGCACGAATGGTAGCAAGAGTTCAAGGGAATCCAGATTTTTAACACTAAAGCCAGTGTCAAGTCATAACCACCAAGAACCTTCCTATAGTAAAGTTTTAGGCATTATTTTCTTTTATGATTGTAATCCTGTACAGAAAGATCATTCTCCTGAAACCAAGGGCATGCTCTTTTCAGTTTATGGCTTATGACTTTCCTTAAATAAATAAATAGAACGGTTTTTCAACCACCGTTTCAAAACAGCTTATCAGGATAATCTTTTAAAAGTAGCTTATTAGCTTATTGCCTTTTGGTTCGTTCACATGAGCGATCGCATTAGGACCGAAAACTATAAGTCGCAGCCATAAACCACAGTCCAAAAGAACAGGCTTAAAATCTTGCAACAAAGATTTAGCAACGCGTACTTTTTTGTCAGTCTTCTTGTGGAACTAGTATTGATGTTTGCAATTCGAAACAATGGCAAAATTATTTCACAACCATATTTTATCACTTGACCTTGAAAATTTTCCTTACAAGGCTAACCATGAAAATAATTATTAAAAAAAGGCTCAGGCAGCGACTTAGACATTGTTGATTGGTTGGCCATCACAGCATTTCGAGTGAACAAATGTGTGTGCTCAAACTCTGCTATCATGCACAACAAAATTACACTGATACCTCATTGATATGTTGGTTGAGGTTCTTCCCAGGGGGTATGAAGATCAAGTCATCCCAACCAGAATTCCTCTCATTCATCTGTACAACCAAGAGCGTTACGTTAGAATGTTAAGTACTCTGTAAAGTACAGCAGTCCAGAGTGTATTCTATGATTCTATCATCCTACCTCCATTTTCTTCAAGACATCCTCCAAACTCCCAACCTGAAGAAAACCAGAAGGCTAATTTTTCATGAGAGCTCAGAGAAGTAAAATGAGAATACAACTATAAAAACACATACCATAATTTGCTTAGACAAGGCTGATCCTCTTGAAGCTTTAGATGCCCTTGTAAGTTCTCTCTCTATGTCCTCCTGAACCAAGAAGGAAGCAGTGAAGAACTAAACCAAATTGGGTACACTACATGAAAGAAAATGCAGCCTGACAAACCTTTTGAAAATATAGAGGACAGTAGCGCTTCTTCTGTTTCTTAACCACCAATAGATCTGACTGCACATGCAAATGGAGCATTTTCATCATAGCAATGAAGAGTTCATCAAATGTTGAACATGCCACTTAAAAGGAAGTTTGTACTTAAGAAACAAAGCAACAAGGATCAAGATCAACAATCACAACAAAAGTCTAGTGCTGCAAATAGCTGTACACAACATCTCAAAAGAAAAAGTGTGAAACATCACCAGGAGAAAATTAAGAAGTGCACAACATCTCAATATTTGACCACATTGGAGTGATTTTCTCTAGAATTACTGCAATAAGTGTAGTTTGGTTGCTGTGTCATAAGGACTTTCGCTTCTCTCTTGGTATCAATTGTGTGGCATGTTGTGGCCACTCTTCTGTGCAACCTTGTAACTGACTACGTTCAATCAATTGGATGAACCAAAAACTGTTTACTTTGTTTTGTTTCCCTTAATAAAGGAAACAGGGATGCCCTTGTTCGAGGAAAAACTCAAAAGTACAGGAAATCTGATATATTCCAGAAAAAAAGTTTAAATTGCACGCAACACCTTCCAGTTAGAGTTGTTTGTTGATTTTGTCAGTCCTATTTTAGCACCAACTAGTCGAGTTGACTAGATTGTACAATAGCTTCACAAGATGAGGCTTCCTGGTGGTGACTGGGAAATTTATGCCATTTTCCATGCATTTCATTTCTTAATAAATGGGGATGGGCAAGTGACTAATAGGAATTGTTAATATGAAGGATGCTTGGTATATTGCAATAGTCCATAGGGTATATATATAGTACAAGAGAGACAAGGACCTAAACACTAGACAATAGGAGATGACCTAAATAATCTTAACAACCCCCCTCAAATGTAAGGCCTATGCAATAGCATTACATTTGAAAAGGATTAACACTCAAATAGGGAAAATCCAAAGTCTGAGTCTTGAAGATGTCGTCAAAGCGTGCAGCTCTTAGAAAATTGTGTCAAAACGATTGCCTCTCATCTGAAATCGTGCGGCAACCTATAAAGCACAACTGCAAAGGCCGGAAAGGTAAAGGTAAGTTGGAGCAAATTCAACCGCAGTAACACGACGAAAAGGGTGTGGAAGGTGACACAAGTAGAGAGAGATGTCAAATCAAGCCGAAGAGAGAGATAGAAGCATAACGGCACAGATCGATGTCCGAGACGATGGCGGCGAAATGCACAATAAGTGCAACGGAGGCGCGGTGCAGAAGAAGCACGGTGGCCTTAGAAACTCGGGGTGGTGGCTCAAAGAAAAGCGATGGCATCATAAAGATTTTTACGATCTGCAACAGCTCAAAGAGAAGAACGGTGGTTGAGGTTATGCGAAAGGAAGGAGAGGACCACACTCATCTAAAAGGATGGACCGTGGCTAGCAAAGCAGTTGGCTGACTAACAGGATTTGTGGACTCGCATGACTTTGACAAACTGATAAAGAGATGGCAACGGACTTGGATCGACGCAACGAAAGACGCAAAGTAAAAAAACTAGCAGCTAAACTAAGAGCAATAGCACGCATCCTTCAACAGCCGAACAACTCCCCATATCTCCCCTTCCTCATCTCCTCCTTCCCTCTTTATTAAGCAGCAAGTGGCCGGAACGCGTCCTCGCTGGCCGGGAGGAGGCGACAAGTTGGCCGGGAGAAGGCGGGGCACAACAGTGGAGGAGGTGGCTCCCCAAGGCTGTGCACGGTGGGGGAGGGGCTCCGAGGGGTCGGCGGCCAAAGGTGGCGGCGTCGGGCCGGATTTGGTCGAATCCAAGGTGGCGGCGGCAGATCCAGCCAGATCCAAGAGCAACGACGGCGGATCCGGTCCAGGGACGGTTGAATCCGGGCTTGACGAAGGCCAGGAGGGAGCCCGGCGGCTGCACGGCGCAAAGGCGTGCGTGGGCGCGGGCGGGCGCCGGCGCGGGACGACGAATTCGGCTCGGGCGGCCGAGGCAGCGGCGGTGGTGCGGCGGCCAAATGGGAGGCGGAGAGGGCCGGATCCGACGCGAGCGCGGATGGCCCTGATGTGAGCGCGGGCAACGGCGGGCGCGGTAGCCGGGAGGCAACAGATCCGGCGCGGAGGGAGCCGAATCCGGAGCGAAGACAGCCCGGCAGCGGCGTGATGGAGTCAAGCGGTGGTTGGAAGAGGTGGCCGCCCCCAAGAGTGGAGCACACTCCTCACGGGGGCGGATAGGGCATATATATAGTACAAGAGAGACACAAGGACCTAAACGCTAGACAATAGGAAATGACCTAAATACCCTTAACAGGAACAAGTAGAGAGCTTCTGTTTTCATCAATGTGTTCTTTTTTGAGGACCTACCTAAGCATTATCAGATTATGGCCCATGGACGTTGCCAGTAGCACAATGCACCAGTAATTTCTGTTACACTTAGAAGTCGAGATATTAATCAACAAGTCAATTAGTGCATATGCTGACACACCAATTACTGTTATTTATCACTTGATTTAAAAAACTTCTGTTATTTACTAAATGCAGGGGTATGTTTCACTGTTGCAAGGTGTTGATCAATTGATGTAGCGTTCCAAACTAGACAGATAAATTTCTCCAATTTAGATCTTGGGGAAGGATATACTTGGAGTTTTTGATGGGTAGGCATGCTAGTAGTTATTAATGCATGTAACTGAACTTAACATATATAATAAAAAAAATCCATAGTGTCCAATTGTCAATGAGTATCTTAGATTTAAATACTGCTTTCCAAAAAAATAGAATTTCGTAGTGGATTAATACAACCGCGGATATTACCTGAAAAACAGGAACACCATCAAAAGCAGTTAAGCCAGATTTCAACTGAAAAACCAAAGAGTAACAACCGTCAATAGGGTGAAGTAAATTTGTTTGCATTCTTTGTATTACAGTACCAGTCCAGGAGATCATAGTAATCCACATGTTCTATGTTCAAGAGTTCAACTTTGATATGGTCATCAGTGAGAAAGTAAGCGTAAATTATACAGACCAACAGTGCACAAAGAACAGCTCTAGGCCTCTAGCAACATGGAAAATCACTGCATGTGAACTAGTCCAGCCCAGGAAAATAGGAATATTTGATATAGGTTATCTCTATTTTGAAAGTACACCTTCCACTATAGTAATAGCACTTTCGTGTTCTATGTGCATCTATCTAGTATGAAGGCATGCCATTTGTGCAATCTGATAAAAACATGAACCACAGATGACAGATGTTGCCAGCCTGACATTCATTACCAGGTTAAATGATTTCCTGGAGCCAAGCCACTGTGATAGCCTGATAGGTGTATCATTTTTGCATTGCTCAAATTTACAGTTTGTCAGAACAGAGGTTTTCTTTGAAGTGAAAAGTGAAAATACATTATTTCGAAAACCTGGAGAATGGAGATGCATTTTGGGGATTCAAAGTTTCAAACACCCAGATTGCTAATATACCGTGGTGATTGGTGACTGTCCAACCTTTCCAGGCCTAATCTATATAAGGGTAAGTCAATATTGAGTAGTGTCACTTTATGCAAAAAAAAAAAAAAAGGGTCACGAGCACTTGCCCTTAGACCATGGATTCTTGGTAAATAGTCAAAAAAACGATATAGGAGTAAAGTAATACAAAAGGTAGTCCATCAAAAGTTTGGAACATATACTGGTTGCGTTGCTGCTTTCAAGAGTAATTTAGTCTACCTGATGAACTGAGTTCTACTTTTCAAGTGAGATAGAGAGAGGGGTGGGGAACTGGGGATGCTAAAACTAGTCCATGTATAGATATGATAATAGAGCAACGGGCCACAAGTACAGCAAAGAGCAAACCTCCAGTGCATTCTTTATTTGAAGAGGGTCAGGTAAGAACCGAAATGCAATACCTTCGGCCTTCAACATATAAACCTGTGTTTGGAAGGATGGCGTAAGGTATATTTACACTGTGAAACATCAGTATCAGTGTGGTTCAAGATATAGAATATAACGATGCATGGAGTAGAATGAGTGAAGTTGTAATGAGGCTATCCTAAGGTCATGAATCTTCAAAGCATGAATAGGCTGGCTTGTAACAAAAAACTAAGCTAGGTAAACAGGCAGCGGATACACACTCCACGACAATAGACTTATGAGAAAAAAAGGTTCGTTTACTCATATACGTAATATGTTCTTCTAAGAAACCTAGTTCTCACTTTGCCAATCGTTGAGATGCCATTAAATTAATGGAGGTGTCTAAGGAATATATGAGTTTTTTTTGTTAAAGGTTACTCGAATTTTGAGCCGTTGGATCTAGATCTAAAGTATCCCATCCCTCCCCCAAATCATATATATTCCACCCCACCCCCCTCTCCTCCCCTCCCCAAACCCTAGCCATCAGCCCTCCCCACCGCCGCCCCGCCATCGCCATCCCCAGCGCTGCTCGCCGGCGAGCCTCCGCTCCTGCCTCCCTCCCGCACCACCCTTCTTTCTCCTCTCCAGTGAGCCACCCCACACCCCCACCTCCTTCTTCCTCTCCAGTGAAATACCCCGCACCGCCCTCCTTCCTCGTCTCCACCACCGCTGGATCAGCCGCCGCCTCCTAACCACTCGTCCTTGTCCTTCCCGCCCACTTTCAGCTTGTGGCCGAGGAGGCACCGCCACCAGCACCGCCCCCTGCTGGTCTGCCACCACCTCGGCCTCCCTCTAAATCTGAGGGGCTCCGATGAACTTAACCCGAACCCTAACCCTAACTCGCCGGAACCAACCCCGGAGCTCTTGCCGGAGCCAGAGAGAGAGGTGGAGAACGAATCTCAACGCAAAATCCTACAGTAAGAAATTCGAGTGCTCAATACAAAAAAACACTCAAGTACTAGTTAGCAATTCCCTAAATTAGTTTGTGTTATATGTCTTTCATAATTCTGCCACAATCCAACACCGCAAAAACACAACCTCCCCACTAAACTCTTACATAAACCCCAATACCCCATAACACTTATATGCAGAATTGTTCCTGAAATCATGACATGAACGATCACAAGACATCGAGTTAAGCTCACCTGATCAAGAGTAATTGGCACTACTTTTGCTCCCTTCCCTAGCACCGGCTGCCGCGTTCTCACCTAAACCACACAACCTCCAGAACCATTAGTGAAAAAATCTAAAAGCAAACAGCAAAATCCAGCAGATGGCGAGAGAGGAGCAGAGAGGAAATACATGAGAGAGGAGGGAGTCGGCGTCCTCGGAGCGGAAGCAGAGGAGGCCGAGGGAGCGGAGGCCGGTGGCGGGGTCGGAGACGAGCACGAACTCGTTGCTGGAGTTGCAGACGGTGAAGACGGGTGTGCCGGTAAGCGCGCGCGCGACCTCGTCGGGTGCGAGCGCGAGGGAGCGGGAGGCGCCCTGGGGCCCCGGTGGGTGGACCGCGGCGAGCGCGGGGCGCGGGGCAGCGAAGCGGGAGGCGAGGCGGGAGAGGTGATGGTGGAGGAAGGAGGAGGCGGCGGCAAGGGGGTTGGGAGGCGGCGAGGGGGAGGGGGCGGGGTTGGACATGGGGGCCGCGGCGAGCGGGACGGAGGACGAGCGCGTGGAGCTGGGCGGCGGCATCGGGTTGGTTGCTTCTCGCGTCGGCGTTACGGCCTTACGGGGGCTTGGCGTGCGTGGTGTCTTGTGGTTTTTTTTTTAAGGGGTGTGCGAATGCCTGCGTGGTGTCGTGTTGGTCGGCGTCGCCGAGGAGTTGCCGGGCGCAGGGTGGATTCGGTCGTGCCGAGGCCTTGTGGTGCGGACCCGGTGGGATGGGTTGGGTGGTTTCTAGGCTGTAAAAAAAGCTCGAAGCTTGCGAGTTACTCGAGTTCGACTTGTTTTAGGCTCGATTCGAGCTCGGTTTGAGCTTTAAACGAGCCGAATTCGAGCTTGATTTCGAACTCGCGAGCTTCACCGAGCCGAACTCGAATAGTTCGCAAGCCCCGATTCGAGCTTAAATAGTAATATATATTAATTCTTACCGAGCTTACTCGAGCCGAACTCGAGCTCGAGCTTGTCTTATTATTGAAAATTAATGTGTATTTGAATTATTTTGACTGTTATCGAGCTTATTAGAGCCGAATTCGAACTTAAATTTTTCTTATTATTGAAAAATAGTGCATAATAAATTATTTTAATTGTTATCGAGCTTCAACGAGCCGAACTCGAGCCTACTCGAGCTTAGGTCGAGCCGAACTCGAGCCTAGGTCCAGGCTCAGACCCCAACTCGAGCTCGGCTCGAGCTTCTACCGAGCTCGAGCCTGGAAGGCCAAGCTCGCTCGAGCTCGGCTCGTTTACAGCCCTAGTGGTTTCTGGTTCGGTCCAGGACCTGGAGCCCCTCGGTTAAGTCATTTTTCTCTCATTTTTCTTTTTGGCTGTTTGGCACGTTTTAAGGCTGTTTTAGGTGCCTTTCTGGTGTTTCGATTCTTTAAATATTAAACCATATGGTGGTCGTGCATTTAGTAGTGATGAACAGTTGATATTTAGATTTCATTGAAATTTACGTTTATGAAAGTTCTAATCGATGCGCTATTATTGCTGGAGTTTTCTGGATATCAGGTCTGGTCGACAAGCGTCGACCACGGCAGGTTGACCACGGCAGATGACCATGGCAGGTTGACCACAGCAGATCGACCATTGAAGATCGACAACGGCAGAATGATCACAGGTGAACGACCGCGTCGAAACGACCTCGGCCCGGAGTTTTTAGAGGAGTTGAAGATCTTAGAGTTGGAGAGCACTCAGAGAGGTCGAATACTTCGGAGTCGGAGAGGTCAAAGACCCCAGAGTCAGGACTCCAGAGAAACCGGTCGTAGATACAGTGAATTGGTCAATGGTTCTAAGCGAAGAGAAACCAGTCGTAGCTATAGTAAATCGGTCGTAAGCTACGGGGAACCGGTCATACAGAACAGTGAACCGGTCGTATGACATGTTGAACTGGTCGATCCGCAAACTAGACCACGGTCGATAGTCGAAGGCATTGTCCGTGATCGGTGATCGATAGAGTAAGCTACAATAACCGATCGATGGTCGTAGCTATAGTTCGTTGTCGTAGTCGTAGACTTCGCAGACCATTGTAGACTTTGCAGCCTGTTATTGTTGTCGTAGGCTTCGTAATTTTTTATGAATATTCTATTTTTTATTTAAAATAACAGAAATATACCCGCTTGAACATTTTTTTACAAAAATATACTCCAGTCGCCTAACGGTCGCGTGATAAGAAAGCTGTCCGTAAGCGGTTGGCGACAGGCTCCAGTCGCCCAACGCTTGGGTGATTAGAGCCTGTCGCCCAGTGGCTGGGCAACTGGAGCCTATCGCCTAACGGTCGCGTGACAAGAAAGCTGTCCGTAAGCGGTTGGGCGACAGGCTCCAATCGCCCAACGCTTGGGTGATTAGAGCCTGTCGCCCAGTGGCTGGGCGACTGCAAACAAGATGCAGTGTGGGTTAATCCATTTGTGATTTTCATAGATTATGACTAGCAGATAATCTGTTGGATTCGTAATAAGAGTTTATAATCGTTGTATGTTGTTGTAGTGCAACAAAACTCGTGAAACTTTTTTTAAGAACGATTGCAATAAGAATGATCGGTAAGTATGAGGATAAGTGATATTGTGATATTACCGGGAATTCATACACGAAGGAGAACTGGTTTGTTAATATTATTTAATGACTTGCTATGAGAATAATTGAATGTGAAAAGACGAGAAAATAAGCTTGTTTAAATTAAAATAGACTTCATAGTACAGTTAGGAGTAACACGCCGCTTATGGTTTGATTACATGCATAACATAGAGCATCATGTGCGACTAACCAACCCAATTGCTCGTACGACCTACTGTGTAGACCGGGGCCATTTTTCTTTCCTTGCGAGCTCAGCGTTGAACTCCTCGGTGGCCTCTTTTACCTTAGTCGCCATTTCTCTCTTTTTTTTCACGCTCCATGTGCATGCACTCCTCGAAATGAGCTTTCATCTCCCGATATATACGCTCGGTTTGCTCGCCCTTTGCAGTGCTCCTCCTCCCGAATCTCATAGGATCTTGTGACGTTCCACTCCTCGAAGTCGAGGACCCATTGGTCCTCTGGGTGGATTTTAAGATCGATCCATTTGCGGTAGCCACATAGGGGTTCCGGGGACAATGGATACATGGGAGAGGTTGTTAATGCGTGCTTTGAAGGAGAAAAAGGTAGGGGGGAAACAGTGCACCTAGTTTTTACGGCTGCCGATAGGTGGCGGTGTCTAGACGACGGTCGAGATAGTCACTGGTGTAGTTTGTGCAACCCTAGTAACTCATACCTAGTCTGAGACGGTGCTTAGACTTAAAGAACTTGCATGGGTCCCGGCACCAACAAAGAGGGGCGTCTCCCCCTCTGGTGGGTGTTGCTGTGAACGCTCGGTAGGAACGTTTGGGATGGGGTTGTTGCTACGGGTAGCGTCATTGCGGGGAGTTGATCTCATAGCACCCTGAGCTTGTTCTACTCGGGCCGCAGCAGCCCTTGCTTTGTCATCGCTGACGGCAGTTGATCTTGCTAGGTTGTGGTCTCCTCCAATTGCTTCATCATCTTGTCTCATTGCTTCTTCTGCCTCTTGTTCATCTCGGTGTAGTGAAGCAAGCGCCGGTGTAGAGTTGGGTTTGTTTGTGTAGTGTTCTCTCAGAAATATCTTTGACCTCCTTTTATAGGGCCCCTTGTGGCCTTCTTTCTACATGAAGATGCCCGTGTGGTCTTGTCACTGCGCAAAGCTACTCAGTGTGGTATTGTCAGTATGCAAAACTGCCCAGTCAGGTCTTTGCACTGTACAAAGCTGCACCCTTTGGTCTTGTCGCTGCGCAAATCTGGCCCTTGTGGTCTTGTCGCTGCGCAAAACTGTCCCGTCTGGTGTACTCGCTGTGCAAAGGTCGACCGTCTGGTCTTCTCACTGCATAAAGCTGGCCCGTGCGGTCATGTCGTTGCGTAAAGTTGGCCTGTATTGTCCTGTTGCTGCAAAAGGTATATCATCTGGTCTTCTCACTACGCAAAGTTGGCCCATGTGGTCATATCGCTGTGCAAAGCTAGCGCATGTGGTCTTGTCACTGCGTGAAGGTATCTCCTCTGGTCTTATCACTGCGCAAAGCTGGCCCGTGCGGTCATATTGCTGTGCAAAGCTGGCCTGTGTGGTTATGTCGCTGCATAAAGCTGACACGCGTGGTCTTGTCGCTGTGCAAAGGTGTCTTGTCTAGTCTTGTCACTGCGCAAAGTTGGCTCATACGATCATGTCGCTACGCAAAGCTAGCACGTGTGGTCCTGTTGCTATGTAAAGGTGTCTGGTCTAGTCTTTTCACTGCGCAAATCTAGCCCATCTTGTCATGTCGCTGTGCAAAGTTGGCTCGTGTGGTCTTGTCGCTGCCAAAGCTGCCCTATGTCATAAAGCATGCCGCAACACCGCAATTACGCTATAAAATGAATGCCCGAGGCATTGATGGTAGGAACAACTATCTTCTTCATCATAGAGTAAGCCACCATGACAGACGCCAAGGGGCCAATCGAACATGGGTGCCGCTTGGCCGTCTGTCTCAGGGCTAGGTGACAGCGCCCCAACAAGGTAAAATGATTAGGAGACCGTCGCACATGTTCCTGAGCGGGTGGAGTGGACTGCACACGTCCCTGAGCGGGTGGAGTGGACTGCACCGCCGCCTGTGTGGCCGCCGGTGCACCGGTGAGGACACTCTCCGAGAGAACCTCCAAGGGTGTGGCCCAAGGTACGGAGCCCGTCGCCTGGCCGGGCCAGTCCAAAAAGTACTGGTCCATGTCATCCTAGCCCGGTGAGACCCCACACCCTCGTCGAGGAGGACAAGACTTGCAATGCAAATATCGTTAGTTCGTTAGATAAAGCGATGGGATAAAACCGAAAAGAGGCAAAGTGTACCCTCAGCTAGCACCATGGTGTGCGTGCGTCTGGAGGGACATACAGCACGGAGTACGCGCCCTGTGTGGGGATGCAGGAGATGTACGGAGGACGGGAAAACTGCTGCCCTAGCGGTGTAGGAGCATGTGCCAAGGCTGACCCACCCAGCCTCATCAGGCTGAGGTGGTGTAGGACATGCCCAAGCAGACCTCCGGTAGCCTCGTACAAGACAACAGGGCGACTACACGTGCACCCAAGGCTTGCACATGATGACAAGTGTGTACCGCCTCCTCCTGTGTCACCTCCACACTACTGGCGATCCTATCCGCCATGGTGCGAGACTCCCTCCAAATCATAGCATCGACGTCAGCCTACATGAAAAACACGAAATGGTCAATCATCTCAGCGACATTGCTATTAGGGAATATTTACAAATTTGATGTAACGTACCGTGACGTGAGAGTCCCGCATGAGGTGCGCAAGGTAGGTGTCTATTGGTGCGGTGACGTGCTATGGGCTGGTCAACGATATGTACCAGCCTGGTACATATCCAAGGTTGGTACCAGTGTAGGTACTCCACATACGCGCTGCTGTCCTAGGGGGTGGCCTCCTCCACGCAGTCATCAAGCGTGCCCTCCCATTGCGCTATCCACCCCTCCATCTTTGCCATCCAGTCCATGCTACGTTTTACTCCCTTCCTAGAGTGCCTGCTTATCACACCATTTCGTTAGTAGTCGTCAAACGAATAAGCAGTACAAGGAGATTCCTGAGAGGTGGTCACTCATGCGTGTATGCCTTGTGGCACTAGCCGCCTGACTGGTACTAGAACGACCTAACGTAGGCCAAACTGGCGCATCACACGATGCACTGTGTAGTCCTCAACGAAGACGTCATACATGAGCTTCCGACGCATTAGCTAGAAAGCCTGGTTGTGCTAGCAGAGCGAGGACAGCCCGTCAGGAGCGTGGCTCTGCAGTGCCGCAGGTGAGCATGGCTCCTAGCACACATCATTAGCTGTGAGGCGGTCGAACTGCTCCACAAAGGGCAGATATGCCTACGTGACTAGCTTGGACGTGCATGAACTATACCTGCAAGAAACAATAACTGTTACATACGACCATCATTAATACAAAGGAAATGATTAATTGTCAGACTACTTACCCATCGACGACACTAGAGAGAACCCATCGTAGGCTAATCGATGTCACCCCTGGGGTACATCTTCGCCCCGTACGGAGTCATGTCCTCGAGCATGGGATGTTCGAGGCTAAAGCACTCGAATGACCACAGCTGCAGTAGCAACGGACACCCCGCGAGGAATGAGTTTGCCTTGGTTCTGGTGCACACATTGCATAAGCCGTGATAGGTCGCGGCAAGTGCAGTCGAACCCTAGCTGATCTGGGGGGCCTCGCCGTCAGCGATGGCTCTACCATGAGCGATGAGGCGCGCGTCGATGGTGTTGCTGTGGCTGGTGGTGAAGAGCACCCAACCAAATAGCCACAGCAAGTACGCCTCCAAGTGCCGCAAGACCTGCTGCTCGTTTGCCTGCAGATCCATCCGCTCCACCTGAATGCAACAAAAAAAGTTATTAGTACAAAACAATGGAAATGGGAGCATACAGAATCAAATAGAAAGGGCGCCAGGCACGTACCTGGAACTGAGAGAGCCACCTCAACAACGGCCCATGTGTCTGAGCCAACGAGAAGATGTAGTACTCCTCCGTGGCACTAGGCGGAAGGACCCCTGGAATCTAGCAAGCAGGTTCGTGCGCTAGCCGATCGGGGCCTCTGGTAGAAAGGCAGGAGCTCCTGCGGTGGGAAGGCCGATCAGCAGGACATGTCCTGTAGAGTAGGTGCCATCTCCCCAAATGAGAGGTGGAAAGTGTGCGTCTTCGACCGCCAGTGGTCCACCAAAGCTATCAACATAGAGCGGTCGAATGGGAAGCGTCACGATCACTCTGCGCTATCGTCCCCACCCGTGGGCAAGGCCGGTCTGTTCTTGTCGGTGGCCTACACCATCCGGGCGAGAGGGAGTAGCCCGGCATCCCGCAGCCTGAGAAGTAAGTAAATGTCAGCATGCAACCTACCTATGGCAACAGTACAATGCTACCAGAGTGCACACTGGCTGTCTAGCGAGGGTCTAGTCTCCAAGCGACTCGAGGTGTGCGTGTCCGAACCACTCCTAAGTCAGCTGGCTCCTCTGTGCTCCCTGGAGGAGGGACACAACGGGAAGCGCGATGCAGCTGTTTGACGTGCTCATCCAACAGGCCGTAAGGCTAGTCCAATCCGTGAAGATCACAAGCCATACCTGCAAATGAATTCAAGTTAGCATTTATGTGGAACAAAAAACATCGCATGTAAAGCAACAGTAAATATAACTTGTAAATAAATAAAGAAAATAATACTAGGCTACCAGCACAATACCAACTATATTACTGAAAGGGGGAGTAACATAACAATTGTACAAATGGTACATGAAATGTACGATACAATTAGTACGATAGTACGCACATCAAAAGTACCAACTAACAAAGTACAGTTTACAATGGATATTTATTTGTAGTCTCCAAAAACTAATTGTAAAACCTATGTTGCTCTGCCTAGTGATCAGCACATACCTTGCATCGTCTAGCTATGTGCCCCTCTTAACCGCATTGCCTGCAGCGTGCACCAGGTACTCCGACTTGCGCTTCATCCATATCATTTGTAATATGTTGGCTCTATCGCCGACCCTTTCCAATCTTTAGCATATCAACATCCATAATCTAGGTCCCCTTGAGCTCACCACACCACGCATGCATCACCCTCTCTATGAAGAAGTACTCCGACAGGGAGTTCAAAAGAGCCATACCCACAGTCCTGCATGTAGCGACGATATGAGAGCATCGCTTGTGTAACAGCTTTGGCTTATTGTACGAGCAGGTAGGTTCATTTACATGATTTCCAAGGCATACCACATGGGTAACAAGGGCACAAGCCATCCCAATCTGGCTCTATCCCAGAGTACCACGTCGAAATGATGCTCCATGTTACCCATGACATGCACCGTGTGCAATTGGCCCTTTCTGTGCCTTCATCTCCATGTATATCATAATTTTCGATGAGTATGATATTCATGGGTTGGCCGCATGAAAGTGCGACATTCGCATGCCTCTCCCTAAAGTAGTTGATTGTGCTATATAGAATACCTTCCACGATGGCGACGAGGGGCTGAGAACGAAGGCCCCTGAGAACCTAATTGTACACCTCCGCAAGCTTAGTTGTCATTATGTCGTACCTTGCACCGTCCGTATCGTGCAGCAGCGAACACTTCTCCAATGGTTCTCTCTTGATCCACTATGAGAAACACTTGATGTTCCATGAGCTCCTCCCCCTCGGACCAACTACGTTAGACTCATCGAGTGCTGTTAGGCATTCTGGTTGTGCCACCCCAGGCATGATTGGCCCTTTGTTCCTCTCGTCGACGTGCTTCCTGCTGTGCTCGTCCACTAACGCACATAAAGCATCAAATTTTCTCTGCTGATTCTGCATAGCCAGCCTCTTGAACAGCTTTATCAATGATTGTTTTGGGAACTGCTTAAAGAAGTTCACCCCTAGTTGATGAATGCACTATATGTTCCTCATATCCGACCAAGGGAAGGGCTCCTCGGGGTCTTCCTGAAGTTTTCTTATGGTTTTCACAATCCCGACATGGCGATCATGGATTACGCATACACCAGGATGAGCACCGACAACTCTAACCCTGACATGTCTAAGGAACCACAACCAGCTGTCGTAATTCTCACTTTCCACAATGCAATGGCCGATAGCATAATTTGATTGTTACCATCAATACCAATGGTTGTTAGGATTTGGCCTTTGTATTTGCCGGTCAAAAAGGTCCCGTCAACTAAGATCACGGGTAACATGTGCCTGAATGCCTCGATGCATGCATCGAATGCTAAGAAGACCCTCTAGAACACTGCAAAACCTAGCGGCTTTGTAGAAGGCTTGTCCTTCATAGCGATATATGTACCCAGGTTCCTATCCCGCAACACCTGAAATATACGAGGAATATTGTCGTATGCCGCCTCAAAAGACCTGAACCGTTTTTCCAACGCCTTCTCCTTTGCACGCCACACCTTCATGTAACTAATTTTGTACTTGAATTTCTTCTCGATATCTACCACGATGTGCATGGCCTCCATGTCTTTCTTCTCCACTATCTTTCCATACATCAGATTGGCTATAAAGGCAGACGTTAGGTTACGATGCATCGCCAAAACACTACTGAGAATACAAGAGTGCGGCTCCACCTTCAACACAATCTAGTGAGTCTCATACTTGGATCTACGTGCGTGTACCCTCCAATGACAACCGGCCTGATCGCACTTCATGGTGTACTGCACCTAGCTAGATTTCATGACCCAAAAAGTCCACTGCATAAACAGGGCCCACAGCTTGATGGCATCCTGTAGCGATGCCTTGTCAACAAATATTGATGCAACCAAACCTTTGTCCCATGATACTCCCACGGTTATTCGTGCTCGTCATGTGCGGCAACACTCTCAGCATCAAACTAGTTCCATTCCTGCAGAACGGGAGCTTCGTCCTTATCCAAACTATCCTTGTCATCTTCCTGTACAACTTCCTCTTTAGCCCAAGCCGTCCAGTCATCGTACTCCATCTGATGCACTATGTACTCCATATGCTCCACTTCATCGGCTTGTCTTGTACCCTTACTATGGCGTGACCATTCTCCCTCTCCTCCATGTATTGCATCGGCCTCCTCACGAGCAACTTCCTTCTCTTCGCCAACATACGGGCCGTCCGAGCTGCTTACATCTCCCGAATGATGGCCGTCTGCACGACCTTTCACAGCTTCTATTGGGCATGGATGCACAAGCATCAGCACTTATATCCACGGCACCAGCACCTTTGTACAAACCCCTTCCACGCAACAATGCGCATCAATGTTCTCAACTCCCATCTGATGTCCGTGGGAGATCGGCTCCAAAGCCCTTGTATAACAACACTGCACATCTTGGGGTCCAATGAAAAACTATGGGTAAGCCAGTGCATCACATTTGTGATTCGAGCATTCTCACCGTCCGGGTGTGCTAGAGTGGCTTGCGCAAAACTGCTCAAATCCACACCATTTGGACCTTCAGGAATAGTTACAACACCGTAATACACTTTCAATGTAATGGGTATCAGCATTTCTGATGTCTGCCTGCATATATTTTCAATTTTGCAACTAGTCAAATCGCATCGCACATACGGAAGTACTGATGTATTGTAATTTACATTTGAACAATCGTTCACCTGTTGTAACCAACTACACTAACCTCGTAGCATTAACTTCTATCGGCAGACCACGCACCAACACCGCTCTTTTCTCGCTACTCGAGCTATCCCCTACTGTAAATAATTTCAAATGGTTTTGACAATTTACATGGCATATCGATTTAAATGCCTACATACCAGTTACAACGGTACATGTGTTTTTCCAATGTACTAACGACATTACAATCATTCGTAATTAATCATAAATATTACGAATTATTGTTTTATACAAAGCAAATTGTTAAATTCTTACAAAAAATATTGACTAAATTTTGAATAACTACAAATTTCTACTGACAATTAATTTCTATGTAATGTTGACTGAATTTTCTACAACTACAATTTTGTACACATGCCAATTTGCTAACGATGTTAATTTTCTACAACTATGTTCGCTAAATTTTACATAACTACAAGCTACTACGGCTGCTAATTTTCTATAACTACATTGACAAAATTTTCTATACCAAAGTTATACTATTCTTTTCTACATCTATAATTTTCTACTCATACTAACACTAACTAAACTATCTACTTCATATACAAAATTTAAAATACAAAAAATTACCTCACAAGAGTTGCAAAATCTCTCCTTCTCCCTCTCTCTCTCCTTCCTTTCCCTCTCCTCTTCTCTCCTCTCTTTTCGTTCCTCTCCCTCTCCACTCCTCTCCTCCTCCCTAATGAAGAATCATGTGAGTCTTGTCAAGTTTTGTATTCTGAGTTGGAGTTTGTTAGATCAATTAATGCATCAAACATGATTCAAATTAGGGATGTCACTGCTAGATTTGATGAATTAAGATGGGCACATGACTCTTGTGATGAAAAGTTAAAAGTCGCTAATGATGACATTGAAAAGCTTAAATTTAATTCTAATAAAGCTTGTTCTAATTGTAATTTGATACAAGCTAGACTTTATTCATCTCAGGAATCAATTCAACAAATGCTTTATCGTGATATTATTTCTTTCTCTAATTGTCCTAAGCTTAATACTGAAATAGAAGCGTTGACTAGATAACTTAATGATATTGCTAAAAAAAGAGATATTGACTTAGTCTAGTGCTTCTAAGGATCTTGTAAATGAATTTGTTAAGTGCTCATCTTGTTCCTCCTATTCCTCGCTGGCTAAAGAGAATGAGTATTTTAAGGACACTTTAGAAAGATTTCATTCGACAAGAAGAATTTGAATATGATCCTGGACAAGTCGAAAATAAGTGTAAAAAAAGCATAGTATAGGATTTAATTTTGTTGAGCATGCTAATAATAATCGTCCTAAAGTTGTCAAGTTACTCGAACCAAAAAAGTTTGAAGTAAAATCAAAATCAAAATAAATTATCTTTAAATTGCTAGTATTGCAAAAGACCTCTCTGCCAGAGTGAGTACTGTGAAGTAGAAATATCTACTCATCAAGTCAAGTATCAGTGCACCTATTGTGCTAGATGTAACACCCTGCCCATCCTCTGGGCCTGGAATACTACCACCATTGCATACTACTACCATTCCATCAACTACTAAAAATTTTAAGCCAACACCAATTTATTTATGTTACAGCGACCAGATACATCATAACATTTTTAGCGATTACTCTAGCATACCAGCAAAGTCTAAATTATACTGACAAAAGGTGGTACAAGGAGTGTTGCTGGTTCATGAAATTATTCATGTGCTACTCCCTTAACAGTCACATAAAAAACAATAAAATAAGGGTGAGTTCAAAGACTCAGCAAGTATAAAGCAAAACAGTAAATATAGGTTCACGAATCAGTCCATAACCATCACAGTTTCAGTAACCACTTATTTCCATTTAATCATTTTAAGTTCTCATCAACCAATCATTATGCATATGAATATGCACATGCACTTCTCTCTTATCTCTTTTAGCCTATACCGGCATAGCAGAGCGAGCACCCGTCGATGCTCACCGAGGCCCGCCCTGTTTCCATGCGGGGATCACAAGCCCGTCCTTTTTCATACGGAGGCCACAGTTGAGAGACCATGTGGAGGTATCCCCATGTTGGTGATGAGTAATTGACGGTTGGTTTAGTGAGTTTGAGTTTGTTTTGGGTATTCTAGGGTTGAGTACCTTTACTTATGCTTATGTTGATTATACTGTTTCATGCGGTGCTATGTGACGGTTTGCTTGTCTGTGTGACTGCAGGACTTCGGAGCTAGGTCATGGTGAGGCGAGGAGGACCGGGACTAGGTGTTGAGGTCTAGACGGTCAGTGATGCCGAAGATGATCGAGGCTGGTGAGGTGGTTGCGAGTCGGGAGACGAGGAACCGGAGCTGGAGCTACCGGTGACGGACACGACGAGCGACGATGAGAGAACCGGGACTAGGCTCAGGGAGGAGTCGGAGGTCCAGACGGTTTGGAGGTCGGTTGCAGTTGTGTGCGACGGAACAGACCAAGACTAGACTCAGGTGGAGTCGGAGGTCTCGGTCGGTGTCGGGTGGACACGACGGGCAGCGGCGAGAGGATCAGGACTAGACTCAGGGAGGAGTTAAGGTCCAGACGGTCGGAATACCGGGTGCGGTCGTGTGCAGCGGAGCGGACCAGACTAAACTCAGGGAGGAGTCGAGGTCCAGATGGTCAAGGCACTGGAGGCGGAAGCTTCCGGGAAGGTGCTTGAGGGGCAATTTGGTAATTTGACTCAAGCAAATGAGTGGAGGAGGTGATTTCCCTCCAAAATCTGGTTGTGTGTGTTGACTTATTGCCTCATATGGTGTGTGAGGTGTGTTAGTGGGCATTGTATGCCACTTCTTGTATTTCTTCTCTAGGGTGAGTTTTTGCCTTCAAAAGGTGGAGTGGGAGGTAGCAGGTTTCAGCTCATCAAAAGCAAGAAATAGGTAGAGTGTGTGCTCTAGAGAGTGTTCTCACGAGTGGTAGTGAGCTCACTGCATGAATGGCTCAATAGGAAGGGTGTGTGTGTGTGAATCCCACTTGAGAATCATGTAGTGAGATGTGAGCAAAACCATTTGTAATCATTCATCTCTCTTCCTCTTAATCAATATGAGAATGTTTGTGTTGTGCTATTTTCATTTTCTTGCTTTATCTATGATGGATTTCAATTTGAGCCATTTCTCCGGTTCTTGTTGATTTGAGTTGTGACTAAATGATGATTCCTTGCTCAGTGAGCTGAATCTTTCTTGTTCTAAGGTGGAAATCCTTAAGGCCATCCGGGCACTCTATTTCCAAGGGCAAAAGGATGAATCAAGGACTCATTTCACCTTTTTGTTCTACGCTTCATTTCCTCTGCTATTTACTGTAGCTAGGGTTTGAACCCAAAGCATGGGAGATTCTCTTTATTTCTCTTTAAGAGATGCTTTCAGATTTGTGCTGTACTGCCTTGAGATCATGTGTAGCTGAAATGCAAAAGCTCATGGGCAAATAATTAGAGAATGGAAAGAATTTTGGGAATCTGCTCTAATTTTCAGATTTCAGTCAAGAATCTTGAATCCTTGCCTTATTGATGAAATCTTTAGGTTCTTGAAGTCTTCCTATTGTTTGAAGTGTGGTCAAGTTCTTTTGATTCAACAAGAACAACATTTCTTTTATCAATTTCCCAAATTTCAGCTGGTCTAGTAAAATCTGTATTAAAACTTCAGTTTCAGAATTTCGGGCGGGTGCTCTCTGCCTTTTCTAGGGCTTGCCCGATCAGACCGACCTGGTACCGGCGGTCTAACCGGCCCTATCACAGGAGTCTGACCGCCCTATTCTTTTGTGGCTCCCGACAGTTGTGTGTTCTGTGTTTTCTCTGTTGTTTCTTTTCCCGCTGTCACTTCTGTGTCATGCATTTCCAGAGAGCATGTCATCCTTCTTTTCATAGCTTTCCATAGCTATCGGAGAGGAATTCTTTGTGGATACTTTTGAGGGAGAATTTTTAAAAGAGGCACCATTCCCCCCCCCCTCTGTTGCCATTTCTGATCCTACAACAGTAGCCCATCATTTTCATACGGGAACCTCAATCTCCACTCCCGTGGAGCGTCCACACAAAGTTGACAATTGATACCACAAAACTATCTCTTTTCATGACATGCATGTAATGCAAGTTCTCTATTTATGTATATCAATATGTCATGTCTCAACAATCATCATTCCTCATCATGTAACCAAAAAAAGTTAACTTACCATATCATGGTAAGTAGGGGTGGGCAAAATACCCGCTACCCATTACCCGTACCCGAATTACCCGAACCCGAACCCGAAATACCCGAACCCGAGGTACCCGATCCCAAATTCGGATAGCGATTCTGATTACCCGAAATTAGTTTGGGTAGTTCGGGTAATATCCCCCGGTACCCGAACTACCCGAACTACCCGAACTACCCGGTAATCATGTCACTTTATTAGTAATTTAGTATATGATTCTCTCTATTTGAACAACTGCCTGTGATATATTATTCTATGCAAATTGCTGCTGAAATTCTATGCAAATTGCTGCTGAAATTATGTACAAATTCTGTGCAGTTTGCTGAAATTCGATGCAGTTTGCTGAAATTCGGGTATATCGGGTATACCCGAACCCGAACCCGAATTATCGGGTACCCGAAATTGCGGGTAGTATTTTTTTGGGGCTAATATCGGGTAGCAGTTTTCATTACCCGAATTTCGAATTACCCGACCCGAAAAAATCGGGTAACCCGAACGCCCACCCCTAATGGTAAGCAATGCACCATCATTTATCTAACAGCAAACACTACCCAAACTTACCATTTTACCATGCACTTGCCTGGATAGTCTCAAGGATGATGCATGGATGGCTTCGACCCGGGACCTCCACCTGTACAAATATCAACCCAACCCAACACATCATATCAAAACTAGTGCTTAAGCGAGCAGCGACGACTCTACGCGCATAACCCGACTCTGGCATAAAACACACGGGGTTAAGGACCCGTCGCACAGGTAAGAAACCCCCATTTTTTTCTTTCTTGTCTTTTTATCCTCTTTTCTTTCTCTTCTCTTTTTTTCCTTCCCTTTTCTTCTTTTTTCTCTCTCTCCTTCAACAGGTTCGGCTGAATCGGCCTGTCTATCTCTCCTCTTCCTCCTCATTTTTCTCGGCCGAACGGCCTAGCGTCTCCCAGGTGATGCGGCGACGCACGGCCGAGCTTAGGCATCGCCGGCCCGGAGCAAGCTGCCGACAGCTCCTCCGCCGCCCCCAACCTTCCCCCTCTCCCCCTCACTCTCTATTACTCTTCCTCTCTCTCCTCTCTACCGATTGGATCTGGGGTGTAGCCATCCCCCAGGCCGCCAGCCATCAGCCACCGGCTGTTGGTCCCCTGCCGCACCCCTCAGTCTTGGCCTCCCAGTTGCTATGCTGGCCGCCCAGACTGGCATCGCCACCTCCCTTGGGCTCTCTGGCCATGCCACGCAGCTGGCCAGGAACTCGCTAACCTCCGACCATTACGCCTCCAACCGCCGCCACCACAAGCTCTGGGCATTACTGATTCACACTCCCCCCCGGTTACTTTTGTGCTTTTGATTTAGCTACTCCCTTTGTGTTGATCTAGTCTTGAGAATGCACGGCTGGGAAGTCTCAAGGTGGCCGCTGTGTCAGGACTTGGTGGAGTGCATGCGCCGGGGAGCATGCACTGCCATCCAAGAGCGCATGACGATGCTACGGGCTCGCCGCCAATGTGTTGGGGGAAGAATGGAGGCTTACTTAGTGTCAGCTTGCTACCGAGTTGAGGAAGGCAAGGTTCATGGATGATGACGAGGATGGCCGCGTTGTGGTTCGATTGGGCCTCCTCTCCTCCTTGCTCCCTCTTCCTCTTCTCTTCCTCTCAGCTGGCTTGCTCTCGGTTGAGGAAGGAATAGGAAAATGTTTCTTGGCTTGGTTCTATTTGTAGCCGAGCAAGGCTCTGGCTTTGCTCTCTTGGACTTGCTCTACTGTTGGCTGAAAGGAAGTAAGAAGGGAGTAGAATGGCTTGGCTTCTTGCCTTTGCCTTGGTTTGATTGTGGCTAGCTCTCTATAGAGAGGTGAAGTGGGACTAAGGTTGTTCTGCGTTTGCTTAAGGGCATGGTTGGCTAGTTCTCTCTCCCCTGGCTTAGTGCATTACCCAGACTGCCCTTGCCTCATCCCTTCTCTTGTGGTTGATTGCCTTAAGGGAATTTTGGTCTAAGGATGCGTTCTGCTCTGAATAAAGGCTTTTCTACTACGGCAGGTAAGTCAGTAAAAGGTAAGAATGGAATTTCCTACTGGATGATGATAACCCAAATGCGAGACGGTGCCGACCGTCCCTGGATGGTCTAGGAACCTCAGTGAGCACTACTTTTATTAGGCATTCTAAAAGCTGATGGGTCTGACGGCAAAACTCTACTTAATTTCCCTTGTTTTCCCTTTTACATTTTTAGTGGTATTATAGTAGAGACGGTCATTTGGTTATATTCTATTTTCGAAAAGCAAAAAAAAGAAGAAAAACAGGTTAAGGAATGGTACTTGAGTGAAGTCTATGCAAGCCTCTTATTGCCGCTTTGCTCCTTCTAATCAATTGTCTACAGGCTGTCACTCTGCTCTCTCTAATCAATCATCTGCAGGCTGTCGCTTTGCTCCTCTAATCAATCGTTTGCAGGTTCAATAGTTTTTGCAATAGGTCTAGTCTGACCAGCTTTCTCCCGTGGTCGAAATAGTGTGGTCAGACCAGAGTTTCAACTAGCATTTCAACAATCAGTGTGTCAACTAGTGCTTTCTACTCGGTCAAACCGGTCAACCGTTAGACCAGTCAGACCAGTTTTTTTCCCATGGTTAGAACAGCGTGGATGGATCAATGTTTTGACCAACGTTATAGAGGCGCTCAGATTGGTTTCAACCAGTGTTTTCTACTCGCTCAGACTAGTTGGCAGTCAGATCGGCTTTCCAATGGCAGTCTGACCGAAATCTTACAAAGGCTAATACTTCATTTAAATTACTATCGTTGCTTGCTGTTGCTCCTATTCGTCGAGTATTACGGTACTGGATTCCTTAATCTTATTTCACTAACCCTAGTACTAAGAGACCGATGTTTCTAGTGTTGTAAGACCAGCTAACGTGTGATGGAGAACACTGCTTGATTGGGTTCCAGTCTTTTATATCATCGCTTGGCTGGAACACTTGATAGTTCTTCATTTTGTTTGATGGCTTCTAAGAGATTTCATCTTCTGAGAAGACCATGCGGAAAAGGTGATGTTATCCTACACCCGTTTAAGTTTCATGTTCAAATTGCTCATATTCTCTCAAAACTGTTTGATTCTTCTTGTTTTGCTCTTTTGCAAAGTGATTGAGTGTGTTGTATCTTTTGGGATTATTCTGAGGGCGTGCTTGTTGTTTAACAGTTACAAAAGCTTTGTTTATTATACATGCTAAATAATACATTAAGTCCAAGCCATTGAAATCGAATGAGTAGTAGAGCTGTCTTTATCATATTTACTCATCTACTATGTAGCCGTGATCATGACAGGTTGTAATCAATATGTTATACTTGAACTAAAATATGACATGTCAAAAAACTTTGACTAGATTTATTATAGATAGCACTTTGTGATGTTCATCTAAAAGAATTAGCTTGATTGTAAGTCCTCTTTTAAATCTTGACTATGAGGCTCGTATGTTTCATATAGCAACCTATTGCTCCACAACAAACTTCTTTTCAATCTTGACAAGTTAGCGATTGTAGTTGGATTGACGCATCCGACTACATGCAAAGGTGTCAAATCGCTGCCTGAAAATAGAGGAAATATAAGTACTTGAAGACGCTGGTTTCTCGAAGGCCTAAGTGATTGAGAAGTTCTGCTTCTGTTGTCAAAGTTTTCGAGTACGTGCAGACCGGTCAAAGATCCTACAAATTGAAGCGATCAAACGATTGAGCAGAGAGGTCAAATGCTGAACAGTTGAAACCATCATCGAGCACGTACAAAGGGGTCAAGTGAGCGGTTGAATGTTTTGCGGTTGAAATCTACATTCGGTGAGTTAGGTTGCTTTTCGACTGGTTTGATATTTGTTTTCAGATATCCAAAAGCGAAGGCAATCATTCACCCCCTCTGATTGCGGTAATCGATCCTACATTAAAAATGCACAATTATCTAACTAAAATGCATTTAAATTATTTTCAAGTTAACAACACAAAAAATACTTATTATTGTATTATGCTATCTCTAATATTAATAAAAAGGCCTCTAACAAGGATAGGGCAAAAGGCACTAGGGCTGTAAATGCGTTGAACTCAAGCAAGCCTGAGCTAGGGTATAAGCCTGAACTGAGACTCGAGCTCAGCTCGAATAAGCTTGATAATAGTTAAAACAATTAATATGCACTAATTTTCAAAAATAAAAAAAATGAGCTCGACTAGAATAAGCTCGATAACTATCAAAAATAATTCAACATACACTAGTTTTCAACAATAGAAAAACTTAAGTTTCGGCTCGAGTAAGCTCGGTAAAAGTTAGTATACATCAATATTCAAACTCAAATCGAGCCCTAATGAGCTATTCGAGCTTGGCTCGTTTAGAGTTTGAGCCAAGCTTGATTCGAACCTAGAGCAAGCAAACCTTGAGCAGCTCGTGAGTCTCGAGCTTTTTTACAGTCCTAGAAGGCACCTTTGAAGCAGACTCTAATAATTGGAGTTAGCAACATCTAAGCATTAGAGATTCTCTCTTTTTAGGTTCTAAAAGCTGTTTTTGGCTTTTTTACAGTAATTAGCTTTCAAATAGAGTGTCTTTTTTGCAGGGGTTTTCTGCAAAAGTGTTTAAGTGGGATGGAGTTCCCACCCACTTCCATCTGAGCCACGCAATCTAGATCGAACGGTCCACGTCGTCATTAGCACCTTAGCACTGAAATAGCCATTAACACTAGATATACTACTTATATATATATATGATGTTGAAATAGGGCACCAAGCCTCCCTGCCTTTGGATTGCTTTTAGATGCGTGCAAGTGTAATGATACGTAATATATCAGGATGGAAAGTCTTAATCATGGAGTCTGGGCACCATGATGCCCCTATTTTATATATATATATATATATATATATATATATATATATATATATATATATATATATATATATATATATATATATATATATATATATATATATATATATATATATATATATATATCTATATATATATCTATATATATATATAATGTCCCCAAAGTTATCCATATATATAGCTTATTTAGGTAAATCTGTGATCGTACAGTATTATGATACGGATTAAAATAAAGAGACAACAAAAACACAAAAAACCATGACACACATTTTCAACATTTCTCCACAAAGTTCACAGTGCTGAACTTTCGAACACTCCGCAGATTTGCCGTAAGATTTGCAAAAGCACAAACGTCCAGCACACTCCACAGTCGCAAACTAATGCATCCACCCTTCCAAGCACAGACTCACTTTCAGATTTCACCAGGAGCCGAGCTCGGTGATCTTGACGTGGAGGTGCCTCTGCGCGAAGGCGAACAGCCGGCCGACCTCCTCCCCGTCGACGGCGCCGTTGCGGTTGGCGTCGGCCGCGCGCACCCCGTCGCGCGCCTTCCACCCCGCGAACCACAGGTGCAGGCTCCGCAGCGCGTGCTGCAGCTCCTCCCGGCTGATCCGCCCGTCGCGGTCCGCGTCGAACTGCCCCAGCCACGCCCAGAACTCCTCCACCGTCACCTCGCCCTGCGGCAGCCCGCGGTACCGCATGAACGCCATCCTCCAGTCGATCGACCGCTGCTTTAGGCGGGCAGCTAGCTAAGCTTGGCTGTGAGCTGATGATGAGTCTAATCCTGAATAGCAAAGCAACTATCTGCACGGTCCTATATATACACGATGCATCGAGGCGGCTCTGGCCTTGGGGTTTTACGGCTCAGTTAACCGCACGTTTTGCTTGCACAATTCGACGCGCGTTTGGCTGGCCTGGCCGCATACATTCCCCGTGTTGAACTTTGGTGATTGTTCGGTGGAAAAAGAATGTGATCAGTCAATCACTAGTGGGCTAGCTAGCCTGCTGGTAGATGCTGCTAGCTTGCATGCCTTTAATTTGGGCTTTAGCAAGGGAATAATCGGTGGTGGTGCAGCTTGAAAGTGCATTCTTTAGAGTAGGATGAGGTGATTTGACACTTGATCTAAAGATGCAGGTGTATGATCAAATTTTGAGAATCCTGCAAACTTAATACTCGGCCGAAAATGTAGCAAGTATGACTTATGGGTTGTTTGGTTCGTGTCTAATTGCGCCACATAACATTTTTTTTCCCGAAGTGTCTGGCAACACTTTTGTGCTGCCCAATCAATTAGGTTTGGTAGTACTTATTTAAGTTTATAAGTTCAGACTTCTGTTCTTTTTTTTTTTTGCTGTAGTAGCTAAAAGTATATTGTAACTGTTGTTAGTTTTTATGTAATTAAATTTAAAAATTAAAAAATATCATCACAGGCAACACAAAATATAAGAAGAAATATATTTAAAAAATAAAATTAAAAAGCTAGAAGCAAAGCTCGTTACAGCAGAACCAACTGGCCACGATGCAAGAAAATTAACTGTGCGTTGTGACAGCAAAGCAAACTCTAGCCTTAAATTTCAGCACCCAACTGGCCACGAGGCAAGAAAATTTGCTGCGTGCGCATTCCCCACACATTATCACCGGAACACGAATCAGTCGTGCGCTTGGTGTGCCTTGTTGTTTGGCACAAATTTCTGTAACCCAATATTATGTGTACCAACAGTGGTAGAACTAGAATTTAGCTATATTTCGTGCTGAACTCTAATAATCTAAAACTAACGTCAATTTATACACATACCACAATATAACAAAAGTACATTATAATTGCATTATTGGTATAAAACTTAAGTTCAATGCTAAACATAAAACATAATAAGGAAAACATAGCTTAATGTCAAAATATAAACAATGTAACATAATAAAGATATAATTTGAGTACCTAAATTATGAAGATTTGCTCTCTATTCTACTCTGTTATTTCTTCATTGATAGTTGGACATAAACCAGAACCTTTAAAGACAACATATGAGAGTAAATCAAACAGGTGTATGAATAAATACGAACAACATGAAGTTTACATTTATAAGACATTTATAAGAAGCTAACTTAACACTAGCACGAGATAGTTGTTTCTTACGTGACCTCATCTCTTGAAAACGCTACAAAACCTTATCATCATAAATGTTTTCAAATGTCTCGTTCAATATAGCATACCATGGTATGATTCATCCACTCATCATTCATCTTATTTCATAAATCAGTCTTAATAATCTTCATAGCCGCAAAGGCTCTTTCTATGGTTGTTGTTGCCACCGGCAAAATCAAGACCAATTCAATGAGACGGTATACCAATAAATAATTATGTGTCTATCAGTCTGAACCATTTTCACAGCAAAATTTTCAAGGTCAATACAATTTACAAAATCTAGATCACCTCTCACATCAACAATAAATGTACCAAGCTGGTCCTTAAAAACTACACAATCATATTCGAAGAAGTCATCACCATACATCCTAGCAAGTTCAATTAATTTGTATTTATCAAAGTTGGCAAAAGAATTATTTGGATCAAGATAAGCAATGCACATCAATAACCGGAGATCCACAATTCCACATGACCACATACACCATAAACCATTTTCATATAAGGTGCTACATCCTACATGCAGTTGCAGAGTAACAACTAACAAAAGAGAATCAGTGAATCATCATATTTCACATCCTTTGCCAGTTTAAGGTTTCAAAAACTTTACCTGAAGAGTGAAGCCTAGGAGTTGGGAGGCAGGCGCCGTAGGCCGTGAGCGGGAGGGGGGCGCTGGCTGGGAGGCGGGAGGCGCAGGCTGGGAGCCAGGTGACCCTGGCCAGGAGGTGGGGCAGCGCTGGGAGGGGGCGGGCTAGGAGCTGGGCTGCATTGGCCGGGATGCGGGGCGGCGCCAGGAGGGGGGTGGACCATCGGCCGGCACGCTGGCCAAAATCCGAGAGGGGGACGAGGAGTCGGGACGGCACAGGAGATGTAGCAGCATCGTCTGTGGACCTAGGGTTTGGAGAGGACTAATTTTGGCAGTGGCGGTTGTGGCATGTGGGACTGGGTGGTGGTCTAGTGGATGAAGTGGGCCGAGAGGGAGTGGGCGAGCTGGGACGAAGTGATGAAGTAGGCCAAGAGGGAGTGGTTTGTACCAGCATGGCGTCATGGGCTACTGGGCCACCTGCGCTGAATCCTAGCAATACTACCCTAGGTTGGGCTAAAAATATCTGGGCTATACACTACGTATTTTTTCACGTCCTGGGCTAAAGCCTACCTTGCTAGGGGCCCAATTCTGCCCCCGTGTACCAATCTTAGGTTATCAATTGATCAGCCTAAGGGCCTGTTCGGCAGGCAACAAGCCGGCCGGCTTTTCGCAGCTGCTACAGTACCTAGTTTTTAAACGAAGTATTTTTTTAAGACAGGGTCTACAAGTTAAACGTAGTACACGTTAAAAGCCCAACATCTGTACCAGCCAAAATCGCAAGTGAGTATCGATCTCTCCGTAATCTGTACCGTAAATAGCCAAAATTCAAAAATTTCAACTAAAAGGCATAAGCCGCAGCTAAAAAGAACATGCCCTAAACTTTGGCGTTAGCTGGAGATACTGCATACCACCAAACACATGACCTACATTTCCATTTTGCTTGAGTGTGGTTGAAATTTGGCATTTGAACTGTTCTTGTAGGCCGTCTGATTCAACTTTTCATGATACTACCCTTGCTCTCGTCCGAGTGTAATCTTCTGCGTCCATTTTGCCAACAGATTGCCCCTGACAACAGTAATGCATGTTCATCATGATCTACACTTTGTTAATTCTTTGATGAATCTATCTCTGCTTTTTCTTTATGCGCTTTTATAAAATATTCACTGGTGTATGTGGTGGTAGGACAAAAACTTAAGGTATTAGGGAAAAGGATAAGAGTTGTTTAAGAAAAGTTCTGGTACTAGTCCTACAGAAGCCTCTAAACTCCAAAGATTCTTTGTTTAAAGATGCAGAAAATTCATTGATTAATGAAGAATCAGATTCATTCAGTAGGCTTTCAGAGGCATTCGAGGACCAGCAAATTGCTGCGCAAAGTGTCAGTTATTTATGATAGTAGGGTTAGGGTATAATGGGTTATCTAGATAGAATTATATCACCGGAATGATAAACACATGCAGTAATGCAGCAGTTATTTAAACTTATTTGTCACTGTAAAGGTAGGGATTTATCCTTGTCCCCACATCGTCGGAACAAAATTGTGGTGGTAAATATAAGGACCTGTATTGTAAAATTGATGTGAAAAAACTTGCCGTGTTGAGATTTCAGAAAATGAGGTGAAGATTGTACTCTGATATTTACCCACATTGTTTAGCATGGGTATTTCTCTGAGAAATTCGTCAAAATACGGCAAGGAGCAAGAAAAGACTCAACGACATGCTGAGGCAACACATATAAAATATGTCATATGATAAAACACATCAGGCAGCTTAGTCCATAGATCCTCTCATTACGAAGATTGCAGGAGCAATTCCCGTAAGTAAATACCATGATTTGAATGACATGAAGTTTTCTAGAAAACTCTGTAGAATTACTTGAGTTTCTGCCTTTCCAAGTACGTGCTCAAATAGGATACATCGTTTAGGACACGCGTCGTCTCTCGAATTGACGAATTCAGAATGAGCACACATGTGCTGCCAACGCTAGTTATACACACAGTTTATATTCGATCTGAACAACTGTCTTTGCACACGGAGAAAAACAAAATACATTTTTCCATTTTTCCTTGAAGGAACATGCAACAAAAATGCTCGAACCCGCTAAGTCAAAAAGTTCAGCATTCAGCAAAACCTAATGTTCAAGCTGGATGTTCCTGAAGAATTCACATTTTTCTAAAGTAGATATGATTCTTGATTTCATCCATTGGAAAACACTGTTATAAAAAAGATACAGAAATAAAACAAGAGCGTAACAAAACAACGCATTAATATTGATGTAGCTGGAAACCATTTCAAGAAAATTTCTTGTGAGCTTCCTTAGCACCGCAAATTAGACCTAAAAATGACTGTTGTTCATGTGCTCGCATGGATGCTTCATGCTTTAGAGTTTAGACTACTTGTGCTAATGCTATCATTAACTACAGCAGTCAGAAGCTACTTCGTAGTTTTACAGGAAGCCTGCCGGTCAGAGAAGTACCCATAACACGATCCAAGGGGGAAAAAGTCGTGAAGCAATGCTCAATGCAGATTTAATAATTTAGTCCTCCAAAAGAAAGGACCAAATGAGCTTTACAAACTCTTAAGTAATTCTCTTCAAGATCGTTTCGTGAATCGAGAAGGCAGACATTCAAAACTCATCTCTGGACAAATGATCCCCGTATTTGAACCAGTAAGCTAAACCTAGGATAATACAAGTTGAAGTACAACATTAAACAGAAACCAACGAGTCAAAGAAACAATAAGAACGTACCAACAGCACATTAATAATAATAGACTACAATGCTCTTAGAAAACAGCAATAACAAGAGCAATAGTAAGATGCTAACAGCAACAAAGATTGGTAAAGAAAGAAAGAAAAGAAATGGTTCTTCCAATAATTAGATTAGACACAAAATAGAAATTACAGGGCAATAATAAAGCACTACCCTCCCTATATACTGTTAGTATGCACCTTAACGGCCTGCCTAGAACCTATGTCCAGGATACCCCTTCTAATATACACTCATATAATATACACAGCATATGTACATTCTCTCACCAAACGGTGCAAAAAAAAACAGCAAATAAGTAAAATCTCAAGGGAACTTACATAGGTGAAAGCTTGCTCAGAGTTGCTATTGGACATCTTGCCTCCGTTATGTACACAAAATTCTCAATTGCTGCTACAAACAATAGTCTTGAACGTCGGAAGTACCTGATGGGATTGAACGGACCAAGTTGCCGTGCAGAAGTCAATGCTGATTGCTGACCGTCCGTTTGGGGATACTGTAGGCTTGATGTCCCATCCTTCAACATTTTTTGAAACACAAACATCGAGCAGAATTTGAACAAGGACTCCTTGAGGCTCCATGCTGGGTGGATGGGATAGTTGCCGCCTCTGCTCCTCAATCAGAGAATCTGGTTCCCTGGATTCATTATGGTCCTTCGAACTTGGCAAGAAGTGGTCACTGGGACTGTTGGCTACTCTTCTTAGGCTCTCATTTGAATTGGCAGCCGCTTTGTGTAGATTGCACACAGAGTGCACTATCTTGTAATTCTGATCACCTGTGGCACTTGCACCATTCAGCTGGCTTCTGTGGCACAAGGTGACAAGAGCTTTCTTCAGTATATCATTTACAGCACTTCTGTATTCAGCTTCATGTGACTTGTCATGACCTGCAGGTTATCAAGAAAAGATATCTGGTTGTCAACTATATTTGAGATGATGTCTGACAGCAGAGAAGAAAATATTAGCACTTTATGCTGATGGTACCCACATAAATATCTGCATATCTGTAACAGCTACAGACTATATGTATGTTGTAATGTTGCATCCTGATATTATGGTGTAACCATCCTCTTGTATAAGTGTGCAAACAGTACATATCAAATACTTCGATAAATTGAAAATTCTAAATACATGGAAAAGGCCATCAAACGAGATAATGCAAATAATTAATTCATTATCTTCAACTATAGGTTTCTCTAGGACATGGGACTTGCAGGGCATGTATTTGTCTTCACATCATTCAGTCATTGTATTGACGATTCAATATATGAGTTTTGAAATGCAAGCAGCTACAATTGTTATCATGCAAATTCCAAGTTTCTAATAATATATTTTACATTCTGAGTTAGTAATCAGTAATCCTATGAAATATAACCTGATTGTGTCATAGTGAGGATAAAATAAGAACATACCAACATGATGGGAATTGTTATGAATATTGTACATATATTCATAAGGCCCAAAAGGCAATATATATAGAGATACAAGGGAGATGTACAGAAGGAATACAAGGCATATTAGGAAACAAATAACAGATCTAATCTATCTCCTATTCTATCCTTAACACCCCCCCTCAAACTCATGGTGGATCACACACACTGAGTTTGAAGAGAAAATACAAATGTTGTGCCCTAGTCTATGGCTTCGTGAAGAAGTCAGCAATCTGTAACTCTGAGGACACAAACTGAAGAGCAAGTACACCCTCCTGCACCTGGGAGCGAGTGTATGAAGCATCCACACCAATGTGCTTGGTGAGCTCATGCTTCACTGGATCACGAGCAATGCTGATAGCTCCTGTACTGTCAGTCATAAGAGTAGTAGGTCCCCTCACAGGTACGCCAAAGTCTGCAAGTAACCATCTCAACCAAGTAATCTCTGTTGTCACAACTGCCATAGCTCTCAACTCAGCCTCTGCACTCGAACGGGAAACTGCAGTCTGCTTCTTTGTCTTCCAGGCAATCAGGGAGGAGCCAAGAAAAACACAGTAAGCAGAAAGAGATCGACGATCAGAAGGATCACTAGCCCAGGTCGCATCAGAGTACGCCTGAAGCTGGAGTGAGGTGGAGCTAGGGAAAAACAAGCGACGAGATATGGTCCCACGCAAGTAGCGAAGAACACGAAGAAGATGACTGTAGTGAAGATGAGTAGGACAAGCCATGAACTGACTCAAGATATGGACAGCATGAGCAATATCAGGACGAGTGCTCACAAGATATACCAAACTGCCAACCAGATGGCGATACCGAGTAGGATCCTCAAGAGGATCACCATCAGTAGCACGGAGCTGAAGAGAGAGCTTCATAGGAGTCTCAGCAGTGCGAGTATCAGTCAGACCAGACCGATCAAGAAGATCCTAGACATACTTCTGTTGGGAGAGGTAGTAACCCTCAGGCGTGACAGAAACCTCAATCCCAAGAAAGTATGTAAGCAAACCAAGATCAGTCATCAGAAACTGCTCACTGAGATGCTTCTTCACATATGCAATGAATGAGGGATCGTCACTAGTAATGAGCATATCATCCACATATAGAAGAAGCAGTGTCCTACCTCGAGGTGAGACATGGATAAATAGAGCAGGATCATGGGCACTGACAGTGAAACCGACAGCGGTGATCACTGAGGTAAAACGCGCAAACCAGGCACGAGGGGCCTGTTTGAGACCATAAAGAGCACGACGAAGACGACAGACATGACCAGCTGGAACAGAATACCCAGGTGGTGGCTGCATGTAAACCTCCTCATGCAAGACGCCATTAAGAAAGGCATTCTTGACATCCAGCTGAGAGATAGACCACCGGCGAACAGAAGCAACCGCAACAAGAGTGCGAATAGTGGTCATATGAGCAACAGGAGCAAATGTCTCATCATAATCTCGACCATACTCCTGCTGAAAACCACGAGCTACAAGACGAGCCTTGTAGCGCTCAATGGTACCATCAGACCTGGTCTTAATCTTGTACACCCACTTGCACGTGATAGGACGAGCGTGCACAGGTGTCGGGACAATCTCCCAAGTCTCCGTACGACGAAGCGCATCAAGCTCCTCTGCCATGGCGAGCTGCCACTCAGAATGAGAAGCAGCCTCACGATAAGAACTAGGCTCAGTGACAGAGAGAGCATGAGCTGGCGAAGCAAAACCAAGACGAGCAGGAGGCCGAATGGTTGCCCGGTCACGAAGGGCGTAACGATGGGCATCATCAGACGAATCAGACGTCGGTGTCGGCAAGAGACCAGGAGAGGGATCTGGTGAAGGACGAGGACGTCTGGAGTAGTGCACCCCAGAGAAACGGGACGGTGGTGCCATAGGGGCAGGAGGCGGTGCTGCAGGAGGCAACACAGGAGGTGAAGGTACCGAAGGCGGGGAAAGGGGGGAAATGGGTGAGGAGTCAGGGAGAGACAACTAGGAGATCGTCTCGATGGTGGAAGCAGTGTGAGGAGCCGAATCCTGATAGAAGAAAGGTCGAGATTCGTCAAAGACAACATCTCGTGAGATCCTAATCCGTCGAGTAGAAGGATCATAGCAACGATAACCCTTATGCTCAGAACTGTACCCAAGAAACACACACTCGACTGACTGGGCTATCAATTTAGTGCGCTCACGAGGCGGCAGCAGGACAAAACAGGTGCAGCCAAAAACACGAAGGTGATCGTACTGGGGGGCTCTAGAGTAGAGACGCTCTATAGTACTGACATCCTTAAGAGCAATGGAAGGCTGCATATTAATGAGATATGCAGCCGTAGAAACAGCCTCAGCCCAGAACTGTGGGGGAACGTGAGAAGCAAGAAGAAGGGTGCGAGTAGTCTCAATCAGATGACGATGCTTGCGTTCAGCAACCCCATTCTGAGCATGAGCACCAGGACAAGAAGACTGATAAAGAGTGCCCTGCTCAGAAAGAAATTGTCTGAACGCACTAGAACAATACTCGCCAGCAGAATCACAGCGAAAAGTACAAATAGAAAACTCAAACTGAGTACGAACCATCATGGCAAAGCTACGATAGATCGCAAGAAACTGACCACGATTAGACATAGGGAAAAGCCAAGTAAAACGGGAATAGTCATCAATGAAAATAAAATAGAATTTATGCCCGCCTTTTGAGATAATACGCGCAGGTCCCCATACATCTGAATGAACTAAATCAAAAGGATGAGAAGACAATGACTCACTAGAATGATAAGGAAGTTGTAGCTGCTTGCCCAGTTTACAACCTCGACAAAACATGGACGTGTCAACAGTAACACGTCCAAGGACACCCTGACGAACTAATGACGAAAGACGAGACCCACACAGGTGACCTAAACGGTGATGCCACTGCGCAAAAACTCCAGAGATGGTGGCAGCAGTGGCAGTGGAGGTAGACGTGGCAGGAGACGTGGTAGAAGCAGCTGAAGCGGACGGAAGATGAAGACGGTCGAGAATGTAGAGACCCTGACGATCCCTACGGCGCCGGCCAGTCCCAAGTATCGTCCCTGTCTGTCGATCCTGAACAAAACAGATGTGAGAGCCAAAACCAACCCTACAACCAAGGTCAGTGAGCTGTCCCACTGAAAGAAGCTGCATGGTTAGTTGGGGAACATGAGAAACAGCTGGAACAGAAAAATCAGTGGACAAAAGAGTGCCCTGACAACTAACAGACAAGGAAGTACCATCAGCAGTCTGGACAGAGATAGGGAGGACAGGAGGTCCTACTGAAGTGAGAGATGTAGAATCTGGTGTCATATGGAAAGAGGCACCAGAATCTAGAACCCAAGAGGTACCTTGGGGAGACATCTGAGCTAGACTAGCAAAACCCGCTGAGCTGTGAGAGAGCTGCTGAAGAAGAGCCTGGCAAAGCTGCTGAACAGAGTCACCTCGCTGAGATCCTGATGAGCTGGTCTGTCCTCCTATGAAGGAAGGGCCTCCCTGCCCCCCCTGGATCGTCCATCCCCATGCGCCTTATTCCGCTTTTTTCGCACCGCACAACGCTGGTAGTCATGCCCGAAGTTCTTGCAGTAGTTGCATTGAACTCCAGTTGGTGCAAAGGCAGGAGCGGCAACAGGCACTTGGGAAGGAAACGTAGTCGTAGCAGGAACCGTCGATGTAGTCGAAGAAGGAGCAACAAGCATAGTCGGAACGGACTGTGCTGCTAGCCCGAGACGAAGCTCCTCAGCCCGAAGTGTCGAAAGAGCCTCGGTGACAGTCGGTCGTGGCGAGCGGCTCAGCAGCTGAGCTCTGACAGGCTCAAACTCTGGGCGAAGACGGCAGACGAAATCATAAAGACGAAGGCGATCATGATCCGCCTTCTGAACTTTGTGGCACTCCTGGCACAGTGGAGAAGCCAGCTCATCTATCTAGCGCCAGAGACTAGCCAGAGCTCGGAAGAAGTCGTCGACGGAAGAATCTCCCTGGCGAAGCGTCTCCAACTCACGCTGAAGCGAAAAGAACTGAGCATCACTGCTCTGCTGATATCGCTCACGTAAGTACTCCCAGATCTGTCGAGTAGACCGCAGACCAACAATATCTGGCTGAATGGAGTCGTCAACACTGACCACCAGGATGGCACGAACACGGGCCTCATCAGCACACCAGCGCTCGAAAGCGTCAATGGCATACTGAAAAGCCTCATCAACAGCGTCAGCAGCAGCAGCATCAGCCTCTGCCTTCTTCTTAGCAGCCTCATCTGCTCCAGGAGGTGCAGAAGTAGGCTGCCTAGGAGGAGGCTGAACCGGCGGTGGCGGAGAAGGACGAGCACCGGTAACATGTCCCCAAAGGCGGAGACCATCAAGCGTGATCTCCATGAGGGAAGACCATAACCTGTAGTTCGTTCCATGGAGCTTTGTTCCCGAGAATGGGATCGCAGCGGAGGGAACGGAAGCCATTGGTAGGCGGCGCTGGACGGCGCGGCGACCAAGGCAACGGAGTCTAACAGGCGGCGCTGGACGGCGCGGCGGCTAGAACAACGGTTTTTCTCTCTTTTTTTTGCTTTTTTTTATTTTTATTTTACAAAGACTATATACGACGGCTGTTAGCCAGCAGAGAGCTGCAGCCCAGAGATGGAGCTGCGGCCGGCGACCGGGCACGGCCGGAGGAGAGGCGACGGCGGCCGGCGACCCTGTGCGGCCGGAGGAGAGGCGACGGCGGTCAGCGACCCGAGGAGAGGCGACGGCGACTGGCGACCCGGCGCGGCCGGCGGAGCGGACAACGGCGGCGGCGGCCCGACACGGCCGGCGGAGCGGGCAACGTCGGTGGCGGCCCGGCTCGGCTGGCGAAGCGCACAAGGGCAGCGGCGGCCCGGCTCGGCTGGCGGAGCGCACGAGGGCGGCGGCGGCCCGGCTCTGCTGGCAGAGCGAGCAACGGCGACGGCCTGGCGGCAGCAGCAACAGATCCAGGCAGCGGCGGCTCGAGCGGAGGGGCCCGAGCGGCGGCGGCTTGGGACGACGATGACCAACCCGAGTGGCACAGACCAGGCGGCGGCGGCAACAGAGGCAGCGGAAGAAAATTAGGTCAGAGCCCTAACCCTAACCTAGGCTCTGATACCATGTTATGAATATTGTACATATATTCATAAGGCCCAAAAGGCAATATATATAGAGATACAAGGGAGATGTATAGAAGGAATACAAGGCATATTAGGAAACAAATAACAGATCTAATCTATCTCCTATTCTATCCTTAACAGGAATCACTCCACTTATTAACTTGAACATCAGTGCCTTGTTCGACCAGACGCCTGGCAAAACCACAGACAACATGGCATGGAGCAAGATCATCATCTTCTGAGCAAAATATAAGAACCGGACCCAACCACTTCATGAATAGTAAATGAAAATATTTTATGTGACTAGTGAGAATGATATGCAAAAAATCCTGTAGGCAAAACTGGACTTACTGCTGATGAGTAGTGTGTGTGCCAGTACTCTGCACGCTGAGCTTCAATTCTGCTTGGGAAGAGAGTATCCATTCCAGATGCCAGGGCCTTGGCCATCCATGAAAGTAACATGGATGCTTGAGATGAATTACCAATCACAGGATTTTGGAGAAATTGGGTGCCCACATCAGTAACAAAATCTACTGGACCAGAGTCATAGACTTGCCCACAGATACAGTTTCTCACTAACCGATAGTCCTTCTGCATAATGGAAAATTTGTGCAAGGTTCTAAAACTCAGTAACCGGTACTCGCTCGGTCACCTCACCTTGTAGTTATTGTACAGTAATCGGCCTTGTACTTAGCCTTGTAACCGGTTTTTCTATTTTTAATAACAGATTTATATATGTATATTCATATAAAATCAAAGCCTACAAAAGAATGTTTAAATTACAACTTGGACAGCTCCAAACAAAAATATATATGATATATCAAATAAAGATGTAAGCCTAAATGACTACAAAGCTTCTCAATTGCAATTTTACGCTTTGTTTCCTCCCCAAGTTTTGTATCATCCAATGGAACCAATGGAAATGCAAGTCACGAGCTGTGGTATAAGCAATAATATAATGGTAAAGGCATACCTAACATGACCATTGCTTTCTGTTCCAGAAAGCTCTACATTCACTCTCGGGATCAGAAGATTCAACTCCACTCAGGGCCTTGTCCATTCAGAAATTAAGTACAGAAAGGCAGCTTACAAGAACTACAACTTCGAAGTTGTTCACCTTGTACACACCAGGTGCAACAACCACAAGATACAGGATCCTTGTTGTTCATCTGCTGCCGTGGTGCTGGTGCGTGTAGGACTCTCTGCTAGGCTGTGGGTTTAATTGAACGTGGGCTTCATTAGACTTGACTAGCCACTCAACGAGTACACAGCCTGTTAGCCGATTATCCCGAGTACTCGCTCGGTTATACCGGTTAAACCGGTTAGCTACTCATTTTTGACTACTTGTACTCGGTAAGAGGACCTAGTCTGAGTACTCGGGCGAGTAGACCTAGTTTTAGAACCATGAATTTGTGTCAACAAGGTCTAATATGTTTGCCAAGAAACTCACAGATGCATGGTGAATCGTACATATGTTGACAAGATATGTCGAAGGGAAATAGCCTGAATGTTTGCAACGGAAAATATACCAAGTCACTACATGATGAGAATGACGAAGACATTGAGGTCTGACACATACAATGATGACAAGGGACTCTACAAAAATCATTATACATTTATACCACTATGTACTACAAATCATGAACAAAACTACTACATACAAATTGAAGATACAAGCCAGGTAGTATATAGATCTGACGAAGGAGTTGAAACAACCCAAACTTTCAAAATTTTGGTTTTTGTTTAAATTTCTCTTGAATTTGCTTGCTTTCCCAAAAACCCTCCCAATTGGCATTCCACCTTGAATTCTTGCCTTCCTCTTTTGCCTTTCACATCTCCCTCTCTCGTTGGTGCCTTTGGCAAAGCCGCCTCCCGCCACCGCCTCCCTATTCTCCAATCCATGTGACTGGCTGTCCGCGCCCCAAATTATGGCTAAGCTCACCCCGGGCATTCACACTTCCACTTTCGAGTGGTTAGCAAGGTCCCAGACTCCAGTCGCCCATCTCTCAGCCGACCTCACTCCCCTCCCTCGCTTGGCGCGCCGGTTTGACCCAAGCTCACCCCGTTGCAGTTCTCCGCCTCCCTCGCTCGATGCGTGCGCCCTCCCGTACCAGCTGCCGTCATCTCTCGCCAACCCTTGCAAGAACTGTAAGCCACCTCGCCTGCGCTCCCAATTCCCTTGCAGAGCTCACGCAGTCTCTCCCCTCCACGTGTAGGCGACACCCGAGATCGCCCTACTGCTCTCACCACCTCTCCGTGGCCTTAAATTCCAATCGCCTTCACAGAGGAGCTCACATCACTCCCAATCTCACAACAAAGCAACCCAATTGAACTGACTCACACCCTAGCTCCTCCGTCGATCTCCCCTGAGCCCGGTGAGCCCTAGACACAAACTTCTTCCTCCGTTGACTAAAACTCAATTGCATTCGCCCATAGCACCACCTATGCATCCCAAACACACTGGTGAACTCACTTGAACGAGAGCATTTCCGTAGAGCCTTGGCACTGTGAGCTTCCTTTGGCCATGGCGCCTCGCCGTGGACAGCCCATCTAAGAATCCCTCAGCCCAAACCGCCACCACTTCGATGTTTCTTATCCCCTGTGGATAATCAAAACACCCTTATTCTCACCAGAAACCCACCGGAGTAGCTTTGAACCGTAGTGGAAGCCGAAAGCTTCTCTCCTGCCGCTGGCCACCGTCATTTTTTCCCTCGTGTCTTAAACCCCAAAAATGGAATTCCCAAAGCCTCAAGAGCCGTTTGTACTGGAGTAATTCACTGGAAGTCTCCGCCGGCACCGATTTGCAATGGAGGCTATGCCTCTGTTTTCACCGGAGAGAGGGAGCTGGAGGTAGAAGGGGCCAACACTGTTCATTCTTGTAGCAAATCATTGTTCACCGAAACCCAAATTTTATAAATAGCTCCATTTGGATCGTTTCGACGCCATGAATCCATTTACGACCTCCATTCCACCAAACCAAACCCCGAGTCCCCGACCAAACCCAAACCCATTGTTCCAAAATCAATCCGCTTGTTTCTATTTGTCCCAAAATCCGTCCAACATACATATAGCCTTTTCGACCTTCTCAAGCCCACCTAGCCCAATTCTAACTCCAATCAGTCAAACCACGCACCACCTAAACCTCGACCACCAAAACCTTTTTTCTTTGTGTTGTTCGGTTATTTTATTTGTGTTTTGTTCCCAGCTTGCAGGCTGTAAAGCAGGAACCTTTTTGCATTCGTTTTCCATGCTAGTATTCGGACCCAGTGAGTTGGTCAACAGATGAGCTACAAGAGCAATTACAGAAGTTGTCCTGCAGACGAGGAGGCAAGTCATATGTTTTTAAATCATGTTGAACATATATTCTGTTAATTATATACTTATCAGTACTTTCATTATCTATCAGTACTTTCATTATCTTTTATTTATGCATCGATATTTTAAGTACAATAAATGTTTAGAATGACATGATACCTAGTTACATCCTACCTCCGAAAAAGCCCTGTTTAATTTGATGGCCATATTCACCTTAGCATGACCCAGTAATATTAAAACTATTATCTAAGTAGTCATGGTAGATTAGGAACTCAACTATTATATACTACTAAATGACAGAACACTTTACTAGTAGTTTTGCAAAAGTAATTCTAGGAAAGAAAACATCATAGGAAACCACGAGATGTTTCGGTAGCACTATTGCTAGGTATTGGGATATGGGTTTAGAGATGGAAAATGCCTCAAAAAAAATAACGATAAAGCTTCGGAGAAAGTAAGGACAACCTTATGCTGAGCAAAGAACATAGTAATCGCTCAACCATAAGTTGGAGATCCACCGGATAGAGGCTATATAAAGATGAGCTTTGAAACAACCTTATTTTCTTAATTCAGTCATGAGGGTTAAGAAATCTTGTATGTAAAACTGAGCAACTCTGCAGAGTCATCACAATGGTATTTTAAGTACACCGTGCTTCTGGTAAAAAAAAGCTATGTTCAATAGGTGATTACAATAACGAAGCATAAGTAGTTTTGAAAATGATCTAGAAATGTTTAAGTCAAAAATCAAGTTATTGAAACCCTAAATTCCTTAAAAAGTTATTACCCTTTTGTGTTTAAAAATGTTTGCAAATAAAACTGCATCCACGTAAAATGATAAAATCCATATATCCCATCTCTTGAAAATCCTGGTAAGTAATTGCATAGCATTTCCCCATGTGACTTATTGAGTACGGTTGATTATACTCAATCTTGCTATATTTTCCATCACAACAGGTATCAAACGAAGAAAGGATGTTACAAGTTTTCTTGTTAGGGTTACAACCACATTCAAGCGTTCCCGTGGAGTTTTCTTCGGTTCTGCTGATTGTAAGTTATGTTTTGGGCTTGGATGCCCGTTAAAAATTTCTAAAGTTGACCATTACATCTTATTTTAATCAAGTTAACTCTTTTTAAATGTTCATGAGCAGACATGATACTCATGTCCGCAACTGAACTCATGGGCTATTGCGGGACATGCAACGGCCCTGTTCCCAAAAATGGAGCTGTTACAGGAGTCACCTAACACATCAAATAAATGGTAGATTAAATAAAATAAATAATGGATTGCTACGACATAGAACTGAAAATAAAATATAGCCTAGCAGTACCTAATTTGACGATACGCAGTTGCTAAAAGTTTCCACATATCAATTGCCAAAACAATTAAATTAAGTTTTTTCATAGGTCTCCATTATCATTGAAATGAATAGAAATGTATGTGCAACTTTCAGGAAAAGAAAAAAGAAAGAAGTAGCATACCATGGTTTCATCTCCACATTTTCTATCTAGCAACTGGAAAGCCAAGCAAATCAGTCACTTCGATCGTGAAAAATGGATAAAACAAAAGTAAAATGGTGCTTAATACTAATAAAATGATAGTAATAACAAATAAAGTAGTGATCAATCATGCACCTGAATAACCTTGTACATGCATCCATTTGAGCCACTGGAAAATGATGCAAGCACAGTTGGCGATGGCTTTACTTTCAATTCTTGAAACACCAGCATTTCACATAATTTCCGAGTAAATCACACACACGCACACGCACACACATAAGGCATCTGGGTGCCTAGGCACCCATATCAAGAACTGTCCAATACACGTGTATGATTGATAGAATTTTTAGAGTTTGAGTATGAAAATGCTTTAGTCTCTCGATATATTTATGGTAATTGAGTTTAAAACTCATTTCAAACTAGTTTGAACTACTTTTGAATTTAACGTGACTATAGTGAGCATATACCATGAAACTAGTTAAACTGGAGTTGAATTTAATTTTTTTCAGAATTTGATATCTCAAATACACTTTTTATGGGTTTGTGAAGATACCCATGTCAAATGTCGTAAATCTCAAAGCACATCAATGGGTATTGATTTAGGATCCTAGGCACCATGGTGCATGAAACACTTGCCCAATAGCTTTTACATAATCCTCCAACAATACCAAAAGTATATCAAATGAAAACGTAACCCATTCCTGATCAGCAATAAGATTATGCTGAGATGGCCACTTTGATGGAACGTATAAAGTGATGGAAAGGAATAGGATCTGATTTGTAAATTGTGATGTGTTAATTTTCTGAGGATTATTAAAACTATGGATTTTATGTGCATATAACAGATGAATAACTAACAAGAGAGTCAAAGAGAAGCATTCCTGGTGCAGGAACAGGCTAAATACAGTACTGTCACTGGCCAAAACATCAAGGAACATACAATTTGTGCTTTCCCCCCTTGAACAACAAAGTTATCAATACTTACTACACAACATTGTATTTGTGGAGTACAATGACCAAGACAAAAATACACTAACCTTCACCAGCTCACTAATAACACCAGATGCCAATGATGCTGCTTTCTCAGAGAGATACCTGGAAGAAGGAAAGAAATAGTATATTAACAGCATGAACAAAGGGACCTAAGGGTGCAGAGGGCCCCATCTGAATTCTGAAATTTGACACTTTAGCCCTTCAAGTATAAGATATTTGAAATATGGTGCAAAAAAATCCATTACTAGCACAAGAAAGGAGACCCCACTCAAATGTCATTCTAGGTAAAGGACCCAGTTGAACAAAGGCTCTGGCTCCACCAGTGGATAAAATGGTGCTGATGATTGATGAAGACTCTACCTTCAGCACCATCTGACTTGACATACTATTTACTAATGTTATTATTCCACAAAAAAATACTCCATTGTGTCTAGATTAACTATATCAATGAGACAATGTGACTATAAAGCTTCCAGCTGCACAAACTTTGTGCAAGAAACAAAATTTTGCATGGACCTCACCTCATAGAAGTACCTAACATTCTAAAAAGATTGAAGCAATTCATATATTGTTTTAGCTTCTATTATTATGTCACCACACACCAAGGTAAAACAAAATTGAATAAGAGGCAGTTGGATCAAATATCGATGTGAAGAACTTACAACTGAAGCTAGACACCTTAAAACCTAATGGAAGAAGGGATTAAGTTTCAAAACGTTCTCCGATGATACAATTCATTCTACTTCCCAAAAATAATCCCCAAAATTGTGCCAACCATGATCGTGCGCAAGCATCCAGTTACCACAATGCAAACCTTTCACCATCCTCCAAAATAGCTACACCAAAACAACCAAGCCTAATTAAACTTCAAACAAGCAAGCTATCTACCCATATCTTTGCTGACATTACCTAGTTGTTTCTACCCAACAGCCAGCAGGGAAACAATATAAACCGTAAAAGAGTATAAGTTGCACAATTACATCAATTCTCGAACTAAGATAATTAATGTGCCATGATGAAATCCTCCAATAATCCAAGATAGAGTGACCGATTCAACACTACTGACCTAACCAATCAACTCCACACGATTTTAGCAGACACAAAACTAGCACGCGATCTCTAAAATTAAACCTAACCGCGGCTACAATTACACTCCATAAGCAACAACATAGGTTACAGAGCTACAAGCGGCCACTCCCACAAGCCCAGACGAGCGATAGCTCGGCCCAGTCAAACCACTGACACAAGCAAAGGCGTAGCGAGAGGGCGGGAGGGAACGGCACTCACAGCAAGACGAGGTCAGCGCGGCAGACGAGGCAGAGCCACCCGAGCGAGGAGTAGAGCTCCACGAACGGCCGCAGCTGGGCGTCGTCGCTCCACACCCACGCGAACACCACCACGACGCCCCTCGCCTCCGCCGGCGACGGACGCGCGGGCGCCCAGTAGACGCGGCCGCCGCAGCTAGGCCACATGGCCAACGCTGCTCCTCCGGCGAGCAAGCCGAGGCGGGAATCGAGGCAGGAGAGGCGAACAAGCGTTCGTGCTGTCTCGCTTGTTTGGTTTGGAAGAGGGGGGAGGGGAGGAGTTTTTTGCTATTATGGTACCCGCTAAGTTGGGTTTCGCTGAAACGGTACTTATACCGTAGGCTTCTCCCAAATAGTAACATTGTTGTTAACACCTCTCCAAAATAGTATTCTCAGAGATTTTAACTCAAATAATTTGATTTTCTATTTTGTACTCCCCCAATTGACTGAACTGTTGTCCACATAATCTGTAGAAAATCAATCCATGTTCCTTTGCAGACAACATGACTACACGATTGGAAGATTAACGTACACTACAAAAGGTAGCATTTCAAGTTCCAGCATGCAGCATGAAGCAAAGAAAATGATCAAGTTCCACCTGCCGCGTACGTGGTCCGGTTGCCCCTGCCGACGTGCGACCGTCCCTGGCTGGCGTGCGATCGTCCGTGGCCTGGGGTGCGCGCACTCCCGTACGATCCTTGCCGCGCTCTCGCCTGGCGTTGACGGCGCCGCGCCGAGTATTCCGATCGGCCAGTCGGCGTGCCGCCGTCGCCAATGAAACCCAAACGATGTGAAAAGAAGAAAATAAAAGTGATTAGGGTTAAACAAAATGAGCAGGGGCAGTTCAGTCAATTGGGGGAGTACAAATTCGAAAATCAAATTATTTGAGTTAAAATCCCTGAGAATACTATTTTGGAGAGGTGTTAACAACAAGGGTACTATTTGGGAGAAGTCCACGGTATAAGTACCGTTTCAGCGAAACCCAACTTAGCGGGTACCATAATAGCAAAAAACTCGGAGGGGAGGGGAGGTGGGTCGCTTTTCGGGGTGGATATTCGGTCGGGTTAGATATTCAAATTGAAGTAGAAATCTATAGTAACAAAAAAATTAAAATAAAATTTTTTATAGCAAAAATAACATCTTAAATAATTTAGAAAATTTTATTGAATTAGGAATATAGAATACACTTGTAATGTTGTCAATATGTGTGGTCTATCTTGTTGGTCTCAGTGGTCTAGCCACCACCACACGCTCCCTTTGGGACCTTGGCTGTAAGCGATCTGGCTTAGCCACGCCTGGCGCTCGCCGCTGCCCATTTGCTACATTGAATTTAAATTATACATAAAATTCAGTTTTGGCCAAAAGAATTTTACACTATGTATTCACCCCGCCCTCCTCTAGTCAGGCTTTTTGAACCTTCAGCTGGGTTGTAGTTTTTAGATGAATTGAAGAGTGAGAGGTGTGTGAATAGGCTGAAATCTATTAGGGGTATAAATATGAAATATTTGAATCAATTATTTATATGTATATATACATATATATATATATATATGTGTGTGTGTGTGTCAATTATACCTACTAAATACAGGGTATGTCACTAAACATTTTGTGTATTCAGCTAAACACCCATGAACTATATGGGATCTGCCCTAGACTTCGGCGTTTGGTCCGTCGCAAATTTTTTTTAAAAAAAGTTTCTACTAGATTTTTCTCCATTGTCTTTTTTCGATTTGTGTACAAGTACGATAGTGATTTTCTTTCAGCAATTAATAATGGGAACAAATAGCGTCCCAAAGTATAATGGGCGTGTAACATATTAGACAACATATGCAACAAAATTATTCAACATATGCAATAAAAAGTACTTAGATCTCAAAAATTAGGGATGGAGATTTAGTTTATTGTTGAAACTCACTTAAAAATTATAGATCACGTTCGTACACATTGATATATTTGCTAAATTAGCACAGAAGTTTGAAGAAAAAAATCTATGAATTGTTATAACCTCTGCAACATTTTGAAAATACATATGCAACAATTTTGAAGGACACCTGCAACAAAATAAATTGGAGAAGACACATCATATATAACAAGAGAGCAACAAAAATCATTGATTTACAACAAAAAAAAAACTCTATGTTGCAACGGTTGCTGCTGCTTGTTACACGTATTGCAATAAAAATGCAACAGTCGAGAAACAAATCCATAACAAATTTGAGAAGGCCGTAGCAAACTGAAACTACAACATTATAAAGATGGAAATGCAACATAAAAAAACTCATACAACAACTCGACTTAACTATTGTAACAATCCAAATGAGTTCAAACGAGGAGGACAAGGAGCCCACAACATTGCCTCATCACTGCCAGCCCTAAATTTGGTTGCAGGCGAGTCCAGCCTCCACCACCACCCCTTCGGGGGGGGGAGCTAGATGACTACAGAGCCACTCGTACATGCCACAATCGATAGCAACAGAGCTTGGGCATGGGAGCTCATGTGGCTCTGGTGGCGGAGCGATACGGAAGAAGTAGGTGGATCAGCACGGGGATGGGAGCTAGGATTTGCTGGGGATGTAAGGTGATGGTAGTTGTTAGCATAGATGAAGCCATCTTGCTCCATCTTGTATGGTTGTGTGGGTGTAGCTGTACGTAGATGGATAAGGTTGGGGGTCGATGTGTGTTCTACGGTCAGTATGAGCCATGCATGTGAGTGGAGTGGGTTGGCGTCCAAACACATTGGACGGCAAAGCTGTAGTAATTCCTATTAATAGAACTTAAGTGGTGAGTGGTCAATTTTAATATGTACAGGCTCACGAGGTTCATAAGATGAAGATGAGGAAGATGCATAGTCTAATATAGAAAAAATAATACTTCTACGTTTAGTCAAACATCCAAGTTTGAGTCTTTGGATGATTGATCATTTGTGTATTTTGGTTATTTCTTGTTCTGATTTAAAAAAAAAACATAGCAAAGATGGCTAGAAACCTCCATGCATAGTACTGTAACTCTATCTGCCAACTATCTAGAAATTAAAAAATATCTATGAAGTATAAACAAGATCACATTAAGAACATAAATTCAAAGTAGGGTCTAATAGGAAAATGAGAAAAGCGAATATGTTCGCCAAATTTGCTTGTTGATTCAATACATGGTATGCAAGTTTTCTTGTCGCTATCACCGAACTTTCTTAACCTCTACAACCACGGTTGTTAGGCTTCTTTTGTCATTACAGTGGCTTTTCAAAAACACTCTTTTCTACTTTTGGATGTAAAAGTATGTTGAAAGCATCCTTTTGAGCTAAAGATTCATGTAACTAATTTTTTCAAGTAATACCTAATTAATTAAATTCCACGTCAAGCACAAGCTAGCCCTTAGTAATGTATAAAAACAGGCCTTTACCTTATCCTTAAAAAAAGCATTCGCCAATTGGTGTAAAGTGCCACTATTAAGTTCCACTATGTTTGCTTGCAACCTCCCGTTAATCCGTAAGAACTAAGGATCTATTTTGCAAAAAAAAAGTCCTCCAGTTTCCCTAAATTACATAAAGGTCCCACCATGCAGCACTTTCGTGAATAAACCCTCTCTTTTCCAAATTACATATCGACCCTCAATGTTTTTCAAGAAAACCCTCTTTTTATGTGATAAAGCCCCGCGCTTTCTTAGAATTACGTACTGTCCTTGATTTTATGAAAAACCCTTCCTTTTTTTCTAGAAATACATATGGGCCCTTGTTTTTTCCTAGAAAAACTCTCTACGAATTGTGGACCCTTTTACTTCGGTTCAGGTGGTAGTTAGTGTGATGTGATGCCGTGCTTCCGTTGTTAGTAAATATCATAACTTATTCGAAAGAAAAGCAAACGAAATACGCTGTAGAGCAAAGATATCAATGGAAGTAATGGCTCAGTTATTTTTAACTTATGGTTTCTTCCGAATAAACAAATGGGACGGTTTCTTCGCCATCATTTTAAAATAGCTTATCGGGACAACATTTTTTAAATGATTTATCTGTATATTGTTTGTTCGTACAAGCACTCATACTAGAGCCAAAAGGCATTAGCCACCACCGAAAACAACACACCCAATATTTATAAGAAAATTCTCAGGTGATCCCTCAGAAAAAAAACTCGTAACACATGATATTTAAAAATGATCAGAAAATAAGAAAATTTGAGCAAACAAGGTATAATTGCATCAAGATGCTTTACGGCCTCGAGAGCAAAGATGTCAAGCGAAGCAATATTTGTCATCCTCATTAGGCCAGAAGCAATTCGTACCAGACTTGGTTCTGGAAGGTGTTAATTTCTCGCTGACATAATATTGGCACAATTTTGCCTAAACTCTCGCTCCCTAGTGCATTTCTTGCATGTCCGTTATCTGGAAGCATTCCAAAAATTTCTTTCGTATTTTAACTCTATAACTAGTATTAAAACAGAAGGATCACGGATGTTGAGAACAGTCTAGACCCAAGAGAACTATGAGAAACTGACACCGACCCTCTCCGATCTTTTTTCAAAACTGAAAATGCATATTTGTCTTTTTTGACATCAGCATGCATGCATAGGGAATGTCAAAATGTCTCGGATTACAACTGAAGTTCGGCACGCTCGTTCAGGCTACTTAACTCTGCTATTTTGCCCTGTATTTTCCTTCGTTTTCTCATTTTTTTTTCTGCTGCTTTTCTAAATTCTGGGGCTGTATTTAGAAAAATTCAAGACTAATATGGCCTTTTGGTGAACATTCATCTCAATCTATGTTAGTATATCATCTGATATAAATGTTAGTATATCATCTGATATAAAAGAACGGATCGGAGTGTTTTTCTTCATGTTGGTAGTGATCGGGCACGAATTCCTCAATGCTGGCCCATTAGTTCACGCTCGCCTAGCCCACTTTTACCTAGGCACCCAGCTGTCTGTTGGGCCAAACCCATATAATCACAGAACATGAAAAATCTCAACATGCAGAGTAGAACGGCCTTTTTGCAGTCGTGTTGCTTAAAATCTGAGTGGTGAAGTTTTTTTGAGGAATTTTAAGTCATATCGAAAACATAAGAAGAAACAGAGACCGACCAAAACTGATATAGAAGAAATCAGTTAAAACATACTTGAGAGATTAGAATGTATTCGAAAGTTTGGCTTTGAATAGGAGAGCATAGAAGTTAGTGATCTATGTACCGAAACCATGATATAAGAAGAAGATTTAGAAACGGTGTTTTAGGCTCTTGGTTTATATTGCAGGATGTAGGTTTTAGTGTTTTAGCTTTGTAGGTTTTATTATAAGACTCTTATTTCTTTGATCTTGAGAAAGTTTCATTTCTAACATACTTATTTCTGTTGGCTTCCGCGAGGGCAAGTTGGTAATTTTTCAATTGAAAAAGGAAAAAAGAGAAAGGGAGAGGTGGGGCCCACCTGTCAGTGGGCCGGCCGAGTTGATTAGTGGAGGAGACTCTCCTCCCGAGACGGTTCGTCTCTCGCGTGCAAGGCGGCTGTGCCCGCATCGTCCGGGCGCTCGAGTCTTGTGGCAGCGGCGGCGGCGAAGGAGGCGCCATCGGCACGGACGCTTCAACGTTAGCCGTGGCTGCAGCCCGCCAGCCTCCGCCCCGCTCCCCTTTATATGGCGTCTCTCCTCTCTATGTTGGCCAAAGAAGAAGAAGAAGTAAGTCCTCCCTTCTCCGATCTCAAATCTCTCACCTTGGTTCTTTGATCTTGAGTCTTGAGAGCCACCGGCCGGGATTTCTCCTGTCGCCGTCGGCTGAGGAGCACAAATCGCCTTGCTAGGGTGTCCCCATACGGTTTCCTTGAGCCTCTTCTTTGATTTGGCCGAGAGGAAAGGTTTGGGATAACCCCTAGAGGTTAATTTGGCTCGGACTTGTGCTATGCCTGTGGGAGATTCATGACCTATTCTTGTTGTTCGCGAGCGTTCTCGGCCGGAGCTCTTGGTTGTTTTGTGTGTCATCAACCCTAACCTTCGACTCCGGCATCAGAAAACCTGAGGTTGGAGTGGGCATTATATATCTCCGTCTACGTCACTCCTCTACTGCAAGCAGCACAAGGGGGTGCTAGGTTTTCTGGGACAGCGCCGTGTGCATGCCTTGCCGTGTTCAGATTCTTCTCGATGATTTCGAATATCACCACTACTGTGAGTATATTAGTTATTAATTCTTTGCAATTTTGTGAAATATTTCACTTTTCTGTGAGTATCACTAGCTAGAAGATTGCAAAGAATTTTCTGTGAATTGATTGCTCTGTGATGAAATGACATATTGCTGAGATTATATATGGATGTGATGGTAAATTGATCTTGAGCATTCAATTAAATCTGCTATATTTTCTTTCATTGGTCATTAAATCTTGCTATCCATTTCTTGCTGATCTCTGTTAGATCTGTGCAGTGGTTGATTTTTGGTCTTGTCTGGTCTGAGCCGAACCTTGTTAACCTGTTGAATCAGTAGCATTCTCTATGAATGTTTGGAAGATTGACTTTTTGGAGTAGTTCTGCTCTATCCAGCAAGCTGTTTACTTGATCTGTGGATCTTTGGTAGTAGCAAGATTTAATTGTAGCTCAAGATCTAATCTATAACTGTCATATATAATCAAGATTAGATTTTGTCATGGCGGAGATGGCCAAGATTAAATCTTGTGCAACTTGCCTTCTGAGAGCACCTTATAAAATTCAATTTGTAGATCATATGCTAAATCTGGTCATATATGTTAAATTTTGGTTGAGATTAGCATTTATATGCACTTGTGTATATGAGGTTATGCTAGTCTTGCACTCTTATATGATATTTATATTGAACATATGTTTATTTTGCAATGACTTAAATAATTCATATGTTAATATGATGATTAAGTCATCTTTATGGCATGTTTGTTGTGCTTGTAAGTGTTTCTATTATGCTGGAATTAAATTTAAAAATATGCTAATTCCGCAAAATTTACAGCAATTTCTAACTTACTAAATTGTTAGGGACAAAATATTTTGTTGTTGTAAGTTGAAGTTTTTTGAGACGGAATCTGAGTCTGAAGTTACAATGCAATATTAATTCCTCTACTTCCCGAAGAAGTTGACATCACCGAGCGACGTGAGTCTAGTAGTACTTATACATTTTCACCACGTGAATAAATTGCTCGATCCATGTAATTATGCAACTTAACATAGCTGCATAAATATATGTAGAGTGGCATAGTGCTAATCACACATGCACGACACTGTTGCTGCATCAAGTTCGTCAAGAATCAACAAGATCATGCAGAAAACATTAATATGGGACTGGGAACCCGGTTAGTTTGATCCTTGTAGGCTCATGGGAGGAGTACATATAATTCATGTGTTCATTGATCACTCCGCATATATGACACACATTAATGACTGGCAAGCAGCAAGCTCTTTTGTTCCCTTGTTGTTTGCATCAGTGACTCGGTTCAGTTTTGTTGTTTCTTCTGGCGTAATTCATGCGGATGATGCCACCCAACTGCATTGTTCGTCACTGCTGGCAGACTTGAAGCAGACGACAGCTACAGTAAGTGCAGAAAGGTGTCCCGCCAACAGGTGGCCAAATTAGCCCACCAGCCTGCAACAGTCTCCAGTTTTTCATTCCTTGGTTCGTCTTCTTGATCCATGCATGCATTCATGTGCTCAGTCATCAAAGAGTCGATGAAAAACTTCCTACAAGATCCTTACGCCCCAAACAAACTCATATTTACTGGTACAGGTTCTGAAGAGATTGATCCAACCTAGAGGCTAGAGTACGTCCTTTCCGGAAGTTCATGAACACGCATAGGATGTTTTCGCCTTTTCTTCCTGAATTTGTTATTGAGAGCAGCTAGAATCGGTCGCTAACCGGAGTAGCACTTCGTCACCCGCCACCGCCGCCGGATATCGCGGGGAGAGCTCGTGCGTGCGCTGGATAGAAGAAATAAACGCTTCCCACCCATTCCAAGGAGAGTAGGAGACACGTACGTAGGCCGCCCCAGCAAGAATCACGATTTCAGCTCCACCACTCTGCTCGTTTTCCGAGTGGGTGAACCAACCGGGTGCGTTTGGTTGGTAGGTGAAATTCTCTAAGGATTTCAAAAAATACTCCAATAATTCTATGAAATTATCTTATTTAGTAAAACAATTAGTAAACTAATCACGAATCTAAGATTATCTTGGAAATCATATTACCATAATTTTCATGAATCACTTTCCCATATAGAAAAGGGTGTCTATCTTGGATTCATAGGGAAAGGAATGTGCGTTGTTACACTTTTATTATTTGCTTTAATTTCTCATAGTCAAAAGTTAATTTTTTTGAGTTCAAAATCCAAATTAAAAATATCTTTTTCAAAACATGATTTTTGAAACCAAAATATTGAAATTTGAATACTGGATTTCAGAATCTTAAATTCAGGCAATTTAAATTTCAAAATTCAAAATTTCAAGATTGGATTTTGACATTCCATTTTTAAATGTAAATATTAAAATATGAAATTTCGAATTCTATATTTCAAAAAAATCAAGTCCCAAAATTTTATTTTTTTTATAAATTCAAATATTTTAAAGTTCCAAACCCAAATTTAAAATTTAAAATTTCGAAAATCCAGATTTTGAACTTTTGAATATTAAGAATTGAATTTTTACTGTTGCAATTTTAAATTGAGAGGATTTAAATTTTAGTTTTCAATATAAAATTTATAAGTGTTAACTTTCAAGGTTTGAAATTTCAAATCATGTAATTTAAATTTGTGGACCCGTTGGTTCGAGTTATGGAATATCTAAACTATTATAGAGATAATTTTATAGTTTCTTTGAAACCAACCAATTATTAGAATCTTAGATTACAGATAATATATTACCCGTATTCGGATTGAAGGAAAAATTAGATTACAGAAGAGTGTGATGTTAGGCGTACCAAATACACCCTCGGCGCCTTGTAACTCGCGCCACCGCAGCGGAATGTTATCGTCTTGGGGATCCTCGCCTCGCCTAGCAATCTAGCATCCTCCCCCCACCCATACGCCACATTTCCCCAGGCAAATTACCCACTACCAACTGCTGCTGCTGCTAGTAGCGGAGCTTCTCTGCTCCATGCGCTTTTCTTAAGCATGTGCTCAAACCGCGTCCCTCCACGCTCCCACCTGCTTCCATGGATCTCGGTTTGGGATCACGCCGTGATCGTAAATTAAGAAGCCATAAGACGCTCGTGCTCCCCGTCTCTCGCACACTGTCGCACGCCATCGATTAGGAATTCGGGAATCTTGGCGTGGGATGTTGCAGATCGGCTTGCATATATCTAGCCTGTTCGAGTCTTCTTCTTGGACTGCAGCACAATACTCCACATTTGAGTACTCCCTCCACTTCACAAAAAAAAAAAGTCATGTTGGGCATTAACATAGTCTCTTAGGGGGTGTTTGGGACTGCTTCACTCCACGTTTTTCCAGCTCCGTTCCACGTTTTTTAGCCAAACAGGTTCAGCTCCACACACTCTGTTCGAGGAAAAAAAGGTGGAGTTGTGAGAGCACCTAAAGGGGTGCTCCACAAACTCCAGGTTTTTTGTGGAGCTGCTCCACGGTAGAGTTTGTGGAGCAGAGTTTGTGGAGCAGTCCCAAACACCCCCTTAGTCTCTAAAATATAATTTTAACAACTAATTATTATTATTATATTTATAAAAATTTAACAAAATTATAATATTACAAAAGTACTTTCGAGATGAATCTATGCATATAATTTTTAATATCTAATTTAAATATTTAAGAAGATGTCGATGACCAAAATTTTCTAACTTTGACAGCATGTATTCAAAAACATATTGTTTTTTTTTCTAGAGAGAGTATTTGACAATCCCATGAACCACGTAGGCTCCATGCAATCAAACCAAACTGCCCAAACTGGACTAGATCCAAAATAACTCAAGAAGTCCGAACCAAACATGCAACTACACGTTGAAAAAAAAGGCTCGATCTTACGCTGCAAGACCCCAGCATGAAGGCTTGCAGGCAGCAGTAGCATGAGCATCTATCTGCCCAATCATTAGAACTAGTACATTTAGTTCTTACCAACTAACCACAAACCCAGATCCCAATGGAATGCAACATTCCGTCCGTCCTTCCTCCCTCCTTCCCCGCACATCTCCACCAGATCTCGCTTGCCTTATCCCAGACCCATGTGCATGCACCAGATCCCAAACCATCTCCTCGTGCGTACTACCCGCAGTAATCAAAGTTTACCCCCTTAATTTAATCCCTTCTTCTTCTTCTTCTTCTTCTTCTTCTTCTTCTTCTTCTTGAGCATGCAGGCAAGGCAGCTTCCATTGGTGGCCGCACGACAGGCCGGCCTCGGCCCGGCCAAGAGAACCCACCCCCTCACCTAACCTCCTCCTCACGGCACGCCATGGATAACATCATGGAACCATATGTACGTACTGCTGCTGTCTCTCTTCCCCCCTGTGGATGGTCGCCTGAGTGTTTACTACTCACCGGCAAATTAAAGAGACGGAGCATTCGAAAGAAATCTGCAGCTTGATGCGCTATCTAGACGGTGGAAATCTGTACTGGGGTGCTACCAGGTAGCGTACGAGAAGACAAGTGTAAAAGGACTTCACCGACATTCTGTGCCTGCGTGTGTGTGTGTGAGAGAGAGAAGAGGTACGAAGAATAAAAAGACTGGGAGAAGCAGGAGCTGCAAAAGAAGTTAACTGTTGCAGTGCCACTGCCGCTGTACATTGAATGCCATCCCAAGATACCAACGAAAAACAGAAACAGGAGTTACACAACACGAGGGGAACAACCTATTTTTCTGTTGCAATGGCCTAAAGAAAATAGATTTTAGAGGCAGGCACTACGAAATTTTTTTAACAAGTACGAGAGATACAGCCTAGGCTAAAATGCTTCTTTTTTTTTTATTTCTCTTCCTTTTTTTCCCCTTCTGTTTACTGTTTTCCTTTGGGAGCATCTCTTTCCCATGCCTGGCCTTCCCTTTCTGCGCCGCCGCTTTTGGGCTTCCGCTTTGCATGCTCCCCGGCCGCCCTCAGCCGCTGGCCACCGGGGTCCACTCGAACCGGCCGGCGTTGATCGGCACACCACGGACGACGTCGAAGTTGTACCTGGAGAGGATGAGCACGACGTGTTGGCGTGGCGGTCGTGACGATGACGAGCGGCGAAACGTGTGTGTGCAGCGGTGGAATGTGTATTTGCACCAACGGTGAGTTTAATTCCGCTTACTTGGCGGCGAAGCGTTCGGCCTCGGCCTTCTCCGCGGCGGCGAAGAACTCCTCGATCTCTGCCGCCGGTGGCATCCTTGGTCTCACCGCTGCCTGAAATGCCGCTGAGGTCGCCGTCGTCGTGGCCGGACACCTCCGGCGGTGGTGCTTTTGCTCCTCCGCCGCCAGACTAGACTCCAGGTCGCTCAAATCTCCCGGCGGCTGGCTCGACGGCGTCGTCTCCCTCCTGAATTACCAGGATTCAGTTGAAACCCGTAAGCGAAATAAGGTCAAGAGTAGGAAAGAATGCATAACTCAACAGAATTCCGACGAATTTCGAGGGGAACTCACCACTCCCGCGGGTGCCCGGAGTCGCTGACGGAGCTCTCCACGTAGCGATCGTCGCACGCCTGTAGACCAAGAAACCAGAACAAAATCTCATAATTCAGCAGCACAAGTGGGCGAACAGCTCGAATCACGTACGCGCGGGAGAATTCTAGGGTTCCCACTCACCTCCGAGTCGCCACCGCTCCTCTCCCTAACCGCCACGTCCACCGACGACGCCGTGCTGGAGAAGCGCGAGATCCCGGCCACGACAGCCACCCCGGAAGCCCCAGAATCCGCCGGCGGATCCTCCTCCGCCCCCGCACCCCGCGGCGCCACCACAGCGGCCGTCGCCATGAACAGCCTCCTGCTCCGGAGATGGAGGTAGCACCCTGCCGCGCCGTCGTCACGGCCCAACCCCTCCTCCTGCACGCGTGCCGTCGTCGCCTTCCTCCTCTTTGGCGCGGTGGCCCTCGCGACGGCGGCCAGCGTGGCGGCGGAGCGGGACCGCGTGCGGACGCCGACCACCACCTGCGCGCGGAGCTCCCCGGCCGGCGCCTTATTCCCCGCTGCACCCCTGCACTTCCTCATGTACTTCCCCATCCGAGAAGATAAAAAACCGTCGCTTTGGCCGTTTGCCTGCCTCCCCTCGCTCACACGCTTAAAAAAGAGCTCCCGCACCGCACCCACCGTTTCCATCCACCCTCTCCAGTCCAGCCACGACGAGCCTCCGGGGCTCGCGTGCGCGTACAAAATACCGGAGGCAAGCGGGGCTGACCAGATCCGGATCCAACGGCCGAGGCGCTCGCTCGCCGGCCCTGACGGCGCCGTGACCTGGATCCGGCCGGCCGTTTGGGAAACGGACGGCGCGGCGCGCGGCCGGCTCTCTCCGCAAGGCGGCACGTGAGCGCGCGGCCACCTACGAACGTAGCCTGCCGTGACGCGCGCGACGGCGGCGCTTTAATCAGTGGAGACGGATGTAATAATTGCGGCGCGGAAGGGGGGTGTTACCGGCCGACTACGGGCGCTCGCCCGTGCCGTACGATACCGGAGCCCTTTACGATCGAGTGGGCGCCACGTGTACGACGGGATCGGACGGTTGGGGCTGGCCCGGGGTTTGAATTTTGAATTTAAAACTTGGGTCGCAAGGATGGGCGTGAGGCGTGACGGGACGGGGACGGGGGTTAATTGGCCGAGTAAATGCAGCACCGTTGTAACGTGACGCGCGAGAGGGGAGGATACAGGATACGGCCCCCCAAGACTGAGTGGTCTCCCGTTGAAAGCGTTCGTGCAGCCCAACGGAGTAGACTCTAGCCTCCAGTCCAACTTTTTAGCTTGTTTCATTGGCCGATATTATTTATCCGATCTATGTCATAGCTGAAAATTATTAGTTATAGCTAAGAATGCAAACAGAGCAGATACTTTTTATCCTATTGACCGGCTGAATGTTTGCACGAAAGTGACAAATAGATATCTGACACTATCCGTACTCGAGTCTTAAGGAAAAAATACGGAATAGGATATAAGATGAGTGATATCTATTTGTATGCGTCCGAATATCATGTGGTATGAGAAATATTGTTGTGACTTCACTTAGGAACATAATAAAAGATAGACGGATTGCTACATCTGAATAGGTAGAGAATACGGAGTGCTTTTTTTACATCTCAACGATTAATATCTTCGTGTTTGTTTTGACTGCACTACTAGTGTTCAATGATCCATGTAAGGGTGCAAAAGAAGTGGATAGTTTCTGTCTATCCGACCGACCAAAGACTTACAGAGCGAATACGGAATAGATAAATGAGTATACGTTATTATCCGTGTTCGATTCTAACTCTGAGAAAAAAAATACAAAATAAAATACATGATAAGTTATGTATGTATGTATGTATGTATGTATGTATGTATGTATGTATGTATTCTTTCTAATTACACCCTTAGTTATAGCCTAAAAAACATATCCTCTATTAGTGTAATCCAGCTAACCGTTTGCTTCGAGGAGTAAGTGTATGTTTGCCCTCATCTTTAAATCCTGATTCCGCCCCTGTCGGTGTAATCTAGCTAGACTTTTGCTTTGAGGAGTGTGTTAGATAGTGTTTGGTTTAGGGGATATCCTGGGATGGGAGGGGGCCAACCCATTTTTTGTAGTGTTTGGTTGTAGGATTTAGTGGGGTGGGTTGGACCCAAAAGAGAATATTCCCCTGAAAAGTGGGTTGGAACGATCCGCTGGAAACGAGCGAACCGCGCCAACCCACCTTCGTTCGCGCGCGCGTACGCTGTTTTCCCCGCGCAGTTTTCCCCGCCGCCCCCGTCGTTCCCCATCTCCCCCCGCCGCCCACGCCCTTCCCCATCTCTCCCCGTCGTTCCCCATCTCCCCCCGCCGCCCACGCCCTTCCTCATCTCCCCCCGCCGCCCTGCCCTCCCCCCATCTCCCCCCGCCGCCCGCGCCTCCCTGCCCTCCCCCCATCCCCCCCCCCCCCCCCCCCCGCCGCCCGCGCCGCCCTGCCCTTCTCCCTCCACGCGCGGGCGCCGCCCCGGCTGGGTGTGTGCGCGCCTCCCTGCCGCTCCTCACGCCGTCGGTGCTCCGGTTGCCGTGCTCCGGTCGTCCTCGTCGCCGTGCTCCGGTCGTCCTCGTCGCCGTGCTCGGGTTGTCCTCTCCGGCCTCCTCTCTGCCCCGGCGCGTCCTCCCCGCCGCACGTCCAGCGCGTCCTCCTCTCTGCTGCCGTCGGCCTCCTCTCCACTGCCGGCCTCCTCTCCACCGCCGGCCTCCTCTCCACCGCCGGCGCGTCCTCCCCGCCGTCGGCCTCCTCTCCACCGTCCCTAGGTATTTACTCTGGTGATCTCTCTGCCGCCAGATGCTTCACTCATATCAGTAGAGCAAAGCGCAGTCTGATTGGGCATCCGACAGTTCAAAATCTACAATACTTGTGATGTGTGATTTAGCATGTATTGATATATTGTGATGTGTTGATATATTGTTGATATATGAAAATTGAGTATATGCAGCTATCCCACTCCATTCCACCATCCAAACAAGAGGTGGGATCACTAGATCTCATTCTATCCCTCCATCCAAACAAAAAACAGGGACTAACCCATCCTTGCAACCAAATAAAAAGTGGGATTATCCCATCCCACATACCTGGGATGGAGCTATCCCATCCCACCAAGTCCCCAAACCAAACACATGCTTAGTTAAATGTTGACAGCAACTCAATGAATCAATCAGCCGGGCCAACTGGTGACTGCAAGGCTGACAAAGTTCTGCATGCTGTCCTGCCGGCCACTGTTCAGCTGAGGCATTTCTGCATACTTCGCTCATCACGCGACTTGTTCGAGAAATTAGCTAGCCAAGCTGATCACCCGGTCCCGGACGGCATCTGATAAAATATCACCTCAGGAGACGCCTGCCAGCAGCTTGTCAGTTAGAGTATAAGCCACGTACATGTCTTGTTTCGCAAAGCCGGGACAAATTTACGCTTGGCAGTGTGTACGTACGCGCGTACGGCTACGGCGACGACTCCTGTACGGAAGTGTCACATGATCTTACCTCCGCACTGTGAGCCCAGAAAGATACGAAAGATCCATTAAACCCATGGATGCAGCGGCGGACCCGCCCTTCGGGCTCCGTTGGTGGCCGGAACCCTCTCCTCCAGAGCCGGCATCGGCAGGGTGGCACGCCGGCACCTCCGCACGTCTGTAGTTTCGGACCAGCACCATGGCTGATTGGCTGCTCACGAGTTGGCCAATGGCCATCAGGTCACTGGTCTAGGATGGCAATCGGACGTAGCAGGTATGAATAGTAATCATTCATATCTATGCCTACGATCCCGATATACCCCTACAGGTATATCCACGAAGGATGACAGACGAAAAACCTCGTCCATGCCCATCACATGCGGTCATGCCCGTGTACCCACGAACAATGCATCACATATTCACATTTACGAGAATGCAACAGCAAGCTACCAAAAACAAGATTTTAACAATTCAGGTAGTTTTTCAAGAACTATTATTTAAAATGTATAAGCAGAAGTTAGCTTAAATTAACGAAAATATACATACTCAAAACAAGGTTTTTTTAGAAGGATACTCAAAACAATTTAGATCACATACCAGGAAAATAGTTCATGTGTATAACATAAAGCTGATCTCTTGTCCCATGCTCTCTGATCACATCAATGTTGAACAATCTAAGACCCTGTAAATAAGGTAAAATGGTGATATTAATCACTATGGCACTAATTCATGGATAACAAACGACTGCAAGAATCACTGGTACCGGTCGTTTGTGCAGCTCTCTTGCCAATATCTCGAGCAATGGTCTTGGAGGATGTTCTGACTTCTGACGGAGTATGTAAGAGCATCAGATGACAATATTGTTCTCTAAAACAAATAGTGGATAACATCAATTTATTGCAAGGCTAGAGAAATCGAGACATGGAAGTTTACCAGCAACATGATGGTCAAGATCTGCATTAGCTACAGTACAAGTGACCCTTGAAAACCAAAATACTCTGGCATTATTTGATAGATCACCTTCATCAACATTAGGCAATGAAAACCTCCGCACAACCCTTATTGCATCCCCAAAATCTAGATCAATTGGGATATATTGAAATGAAATACTAGGCAAAACTCAAACAAAGTTCCATGGTTAACAAGTTCCTGAAGAATCAAACGGGGCTCAAGCTTTGTTAAGGAAGTTGGGTCATAAGCAAGAAACAACTCATGGGACGGTGTTGAGGAAGAGGCCGAGCCGGTGGAGGTGACCAAGCGTGACCGCGTGAGGAGGGCGATAGCCAAGAGGAGAGAATCGGGCCAATGTTAAGGAGGAGACCAGGCGAGAGGATGGGGTTGGGTAGGTGTTGATTAGGAGGCCGAGTGGGAGGAGGGGGTCAAGCTCGGGCTGGCGTTGAGGAGGAGGCCAGGCGGGAGGAGGCTACTGGGGTGGGAGGCCGTGAGGACGATGGCGGCCAGGAGTAGGACCGGTGTGACAGTCGGCCGTGAGGAGGATGGGGTCACGGGGACGGATCTGGATCTAGAGGTGAGGAGGGAGTGAGGGACAACAGTGGGCGTGAGGAGGAGCGGTGGCAGGGCAGGGGGCCCTAGTCGGGGGGAGGGGGTGGCAGCCGGTTGGGAGGAGGAAGTAGGAGGCAGCCATGTGGGGAGAGGACCGGAGGATTGAGGAGAGAAGGATGAGGTGGATGGATGTACAAATTTGGGGGATGGGGCTTCGGCGCTTCTTCGAGTGTTGGACCTGTTAGTAACAGCTGGGAATCTTACATGACTAGGGTGTTGACTGGGCCACTTGTTAGTCTATATCATGGGTAAACGGGCGAGACGGGCACGGGTGAAGCTTGTTTACCCGACAAGCAGAGAGTCCCCTCATTTCCATGCCTGTGGGCAAAGAAAATATCCCATGCCCAACTTCATTAGGACATTTACCCACGGTGCACAATTGCCATCCCTACTCTGGCCTCATTTGTCAGGATGGTGAATGGTTCGGCCCAGGAGCTAGGAGGTGAGCATCGATTTGGCCCAACCCTGGCAAGTGGAAGTGTATAACGTACAAAAGCAACCGATCCAGAGAGCAACCGAGTGGTCGAGACGGACCCAAGCGAAGGCATAGAGGACCAAAGCAAGTAAGCAACCCTAACCCTAGCCTAGAGCGGTAAGGTAGTGTGCAAGCCTGGTGGCGCGGCGTGGCAGCCACTGGCCAGGGGAGCGGTGAGCGTGGCCAGTGGGCCAAGGGCGCGACAGCGACCAATTGGCCAAGGGGTTGCAGCCTGCAGCAGCAGAGCGGCCTCTTTGTCAAGCTACCACCGACAAAGTATACTTAATACTTATGTAGTTCTTTTTTCCACGTCCTCCCATGAAGATTGAAGAGGATCGTGAAAATTGAGAAATGCAATGATAGATCGACTAGGAAGAAAATGGTTCCTTGATTTATGCAGACAATGGTTCCTTCCTTGATTTCTAGTACAATGAGGGTTCACTTCTAAGTTCTAATTACATCAACACACTACAAGAAATTTGAGCATCGGTGATGATACGTATTTGTCACAAAATCATGGATTTTTGTCATAAAAGCATAATAGTGACGATTTTCTTGCGTCACTCGGATCGTCACAGATTCTGCGTCATAGAATGTTCTTAGTGACGATCATTGGGAAATCGTCATAAAATAGTGCACATTTATGACGAATAACAGATCGTCATACAATAATATTTATGACGATTTACTTAGTGTCATAAAATATTTTCTATGATGATACCGTTATGTGGTCCAGGACGTGTAATTTATGACGAAATTATTCATCATGAATATATTTGCAACGTCACAAAATTTAATCCAGACATACATGAATGACAAAAAAAGTCATGAACAGTAGCATAATTCTCCAGATAATCACCATAGAATTGTTCCATCAAAGCATATAGAATTAATTGACATTTATCCAATACATGCCATTACAATCATTGGTTCAACACAATTGCTTCCTGTGCAATATCACTACAACAATCAAACAATAAAATTGCATTCCTCAACTACATAGCATCAACAATCTACATACACACACATTAATACTAATCTCATCAACAATCTGCATTGCTGCTTTATATAACATCCCTCCTCTCATCCATTTCATACTAATCTCATCTGATTGTCTTCTCTCACATTTCCTTTGTAAGTATGTCTGCATATGGTTTTTGGGGCAAAGCAAGGGGACTGAAAGGTGCAATACCTATTATCAGACTTCAGAGTTATCCAAGGGAAATATCCATAGAGTGAATCATTACCTCTTGGCATCATTTGATGATATAGAGAAGTTCCGACTGAGCCATTTGTATGAAATCTGTTAGCAAAGCACACATAGAATGTGGGAACATTAGCCACCAAGTAAGCAATCCTAACTAACTGAACAATGGTCAATGCAGAAACCACTAAACAATCAACAAAAACCTCAAGTGACAAGATAATTCATTGATTCATTGTATGGAGATTGAGTTACACATTTGCAAGTAATACCCAGAACTTGATGCTAACAAATTACAAAGTTGGACTTTCTGAACTTGCTGAGCTACCATAAACCACAACTTCTGTAAGAATGCAAAGCCACCCAACCCACACAACAGCCGAGCGTTCCATCTCATTTCAACAAAAAAACACTCTTCGTTGGCATAGCCGAAATCAGCTCACCCTAACTTAGACAAACCCGTGCACACTACACTGTCAATAACCTAAATACTACTAGTAGTGCATTTTAAGCTGAAAAAACTAATAGCTATATAACTACTTACTGCAATTAGGCAGCTTATCATTAGCATTCTCACAAATCATAGCTTGTCCATGCTCTGAGGCATCTGATCAATCCCCTTTCTTGCTGCAAGTACCAACAATATAATTAAATCAGTTACAAAGAACAGGTAAAGCTCATCAAAGTTACAATATGAGAAAATAATAAACATGCTTCATCCCAGGCCAGACGGGGGAGGAGGAGGTTGGCAGCGTCGGCGTCGGAGTCGGGGATCAAACCCTAGATCGCCGCAGCGCAGACGGGGGAGGAGGAGGCAAGCCAGAGAGAGACGAGGGCGTCGGGAGGAGGACGGGGGGGCGGTGGGCGGCCGCGAGGAGGACGGGGGGCGGTGGGGCGGCCGGGCGGCAGCCGGCGGGGAGGAGGATGTGGGAGGCGGCTGACCGAGAGGAGGACGGGGGGTGGTGGACGGCCGCGAGGAGGAGGAGGCGGATCTGGGGGTGGAGGAGGAGACCGGCGGCCGGGTGGGGGCGGAGGAGGCCCGCGGCCGGGTGGGGGCGGAGGAGGCGAATGGAAGAGGAGGAGGCGGATCTGGGGGCGGACTGGTGGAGGAGGAGGCCAGCGGCCGGGTGGGGGCGGAGGAGGAGGCTGGCGGCCGGGTGGGGGCGGAGGAGGAGGCCGGCGCCGGGTGGAGGCGGAGGCGGAGGCCGGCGGCCGGGTGAGGCGGATGGAGGAGGAGGCGGGCCGTGCGAGCGGGAGTGCCAGAGGGGGGCGGAAGTCGCGGAGAGTTATCGCGGGGGGGGGGGGGGGGGGGGGGGGGGGGGGGGGGGGGGGGGGGGGGGGCGGAGGAGGAGGCCGGCGCCGGGTGGAGGCGGAGGCCGGCGGCCGGGGGGAGACGGAGGCGGAGGCCGGCGGCGGGGTGAGGCGGATGGAGGAGGAGGTGGAGGCGGGCTGTGCGAGCGGGAGTGCCAGAGGGGGGCGGAGTCGCGGAGGGGGACCGGAGGTGATATACTCAGTTTATTATTTCTAGATGGCCCACATGTCAGTTTGTTTCACAATGGCCCCATTCGCCCTAACTTTTTTTTGACAATACTTTTTTCGTCATCCAATAAATCGTCACGAATAATAATTTTTTTGATGACGAATATAAACAATCATCATGGTTTTCGGTATATTCTGTGACAAATATTTGTTTTCGTCACAAAACTAGGCGTCAAAGGTACCGTCCCTCATATTAATGACGAAATCACTTGAATCGTCACGGAATGATAGCTAATCTATGACATTTTCGTTTCTCATCATAACTATATTCGTCACTGATACTCAAATTTCTTGTAGTGACACAAAAACAAGTTTTTTTTTCAGGTTTTGGACTATCAATTTCCCTATTTTTTGTGTCTCTGATCGATATTCCAGAGAGAGATTCCAGCTCACCAATCTTTGTGAACTTGGAAATTACAGATAATTCTTGATGCAATCGATAAGAAACATGGTAACAAGTTAAGAAAGACCACTCTGACAATAGTATAGATGCATTTATCTCATCAAAAACATAAAAACAAAGTAACAAATCAAGAGACCAAAATCTCCAAGAATCCCAACTAAATATCATAATAATAATCGAATAACAGTAAGTAGCTGTGACACAAAAGGAATTAAGTAGGACAAATCTATTCATTTAAAAGCTTATCTCTGACTCTAAACTGAAGCTTAACTGAAGAACTCATCAAGCTTCACTGTAGGCAATTGATATCTGCAGACAGAGTATTTGGCATGCTATTATGCTAATATTTAACCGTAGGTAATTGATTTCTGCATCTATTGATTCCTGGTTCTATTATTAAATTGTCCACTGGCAGGAGCTAGGCAACTGTGGACTAAGCATTATTAGTGAAATATTTTTTAATATCCTACTATTGTCTACACATATTTACATACGAATTATAGTTATTGCTTAGTTACACCGCATGGGTGCCCATTACACCAACCGGAACAGTGAGCCGGACGCGCGCAGTAATCACCTCGCCACGCCGCGCGCCGGGCGCCGACGTCCGTCCGCCGTTTGTACCCGTGCCCGCGCGGCGACAGCGAGCGGCCCCGTGGCGTGTCACGTGCATCGGAGCGCACCTACGCGCGTACGGCTAGTCGTTGGAGCAGTTAAGCCGTCTAATCTCCGCAGATCCCAGGCGTATCCGAGCGGTGTTGCTCGCTCGCTCGCACGGAGCGCCGGGATGCACGAGGCGACGCACACGCGCGTGTGTGCGTGGGTGCCCACTGCCCAACCGCGTGGAGTCTAATTAGTTTTGCTCGTGTGCGATGGATGGGCGAGCCATTGGGCAATGCATGTCCTTGGTGTGAGCTGGATTGTCCTCTTGTCTTTTGGATCGATCGATTGCAGCTCCTGCGGATGGATCGATCCCGGTACAGTAGTTCTCAGACTTCTTTTCACTGACCTCATTAATTCGTATTGAGCTTTATTCTAGGGCAAAATTCCAAGGGACTTTAGTAGTGAAGAAACTTCTATCGATCGGCGACCCTCGACTAGCAGTGTACCATTATTGTAAGGGAAAAGGTTGCCCAAAAGCTCCTTTGCTTGTCACTTTCCATGATTTTTGAACTTTACCGCTGTCGGGGATTCTACCAAATTACATGTCAGAAAGCATCTGCCAGTCATTCTCATCATGGTGCACTCCTTGGGATGGCAGGGCAACAGTGAACTTACTTTCATGTCATGGATGGCTTTTCATTTGCCATGCACGAGCTAGCTAGCTCCTTAAGTTGTCCAAGAATTCGCAACCCTTATTTAATGACTATTTGTTCGTAACCTACGACCATATTTTCGTACATGGGAAAATATGGAGGAATGCATCTACATACACATCACGAAAAGATTGTTCGTTCTTTTCTCAAGTATTGCACTATGCTAGTAAAATTAAGAAAGAACTGTGGATTGACATTTGGTCAGTCCAAGAACAAGTTAATATCTACCTATTATTGAATGACATTTTCAAAGGAAAAGGCCGAAAAGGGGTTGATGAGTTGATCTTGATTGGATGCTAGCATGCATATACTGTTATCCTCTAGGCTCTATGATAAGAGAGGATGCTATCCACCACAGTACACCCTTGGATTCTCGTTTGTGCTTTTAACAAAACCATCTCTTGTCCTTTCTGCTCCTAGTCCAAAGGATCAAATGTCCTAATAACCATGTTACATGGGGTAGATAAATCCAAGAATAATTATTATCTTGGCTGACAGGTGCAGATCGGCGATGTTCAGAATAGATTGATAATTCCGTCCAATCAAAATAACAGTAGGTAAAATCGGGTATAGCAAGTTAGAGAGATGAATAACTCTTTCAAAATTTTTCCTCAAGTATTAAAAACAACATGCAGTAAAAACACAATTACACAAACTCTCAAGTACTCAAAAGGTCAACAGCCAAAATCTACTGGGACACTCTGTCTCCACTGCTCTGACTGCTCAACGGTTGGACCTCATGTGGTATTGGTCTGACCACCCGAGGCGCTAGTCTGACAACATATTGATCGAATCATTCGGTTTCTTGCAGTCTGACCGCTTGCCAAGGAATAGTACAGACAACACTACACATAATCCAAAAAAGATCCAACTCTCAAACCACTGATACAAATATAGTGAAACTTGGCACAAACACTCCCAATAATGTCAAGAACATATTCTAATTATGAATCATGAAGATCAATGCCAAAGTTATGACATTTATCCAAAACAAGGAGAATTGAGCCAAAACCGAGCAAAAGAGGAAAACATTGATTTGCTCTTGCTTGTGAGTTCTAGATAATTTTGGATGGGTTCTCACATATTATAGTAAGCTAGATCATAGCACGAATTCAATTCAAATCACTCACAAAAGTAAAACCATAAAATCAACGCTCTGTTGAGGAAAATCGGGCAAACTCAAGCACTCTCCTAAGAAAGTAAAACCATAGGTCGTTTCCTCCGTTTGCTAATAGAATTTACTAATGTCGCGCACATGGCTGCTAACAGACTAAGCTCATATGATCACGGCTTAAGACCACACGCCTACGACTCTGGCATACGACCACAGTTTACAACCATGTGCCTACGACCACGGCATACCAAAGCAACAAAACAACAGCACCTACAACTTAAACAATGAGCAACCAAATATATGATGCCAATCATAAATAGTCTGTTTTGGTTTATCTGCATTCTCTGATTGCGCTATTTTATAGCGCAATTAGAGAATGTTGATGAACTAAAAGATGCTTATTTATGAGGACACGAGAACACAATCACAGATGATTCTTAATTAGAATCATCTGTGATATTAGACTATCACAAACGGTTCTTAAGTAAAATCGTCTATATTGTAACTTATCATAGATGGTTCGAGAGCCGTCTGTGATAACCACCTGTTATCATAGACACATAAAATCAGACGGATCAGAAACCGTCTGTGATAACGGTTTTGAACCGTCTGTGATGACCCTTTTTGTAGTAGTGAAAATCTAAGAATTTTCCTCTAGGCCGGTACTACCGCACTCACACACCTTGCAACTGGACCTCTCCGAAAATTAGCTACCATCAAGTAAACCATGGTACTACCACTCTCCGGTATGACCGCTCTTATATCCACGATATAGCCGGTTTTCTTGAAAAATTTAGAAAATGATCTAGATAAAATGTAATCTTTGCAAAATCAAAAATATATTTCACAAAACTTGCAATGGTTTATCACATCATTATTTTAGACTTTCTCACATGGTTCTTCAAATGTGTAAAAAAAAGTTTAACATCAAGTTTTCATTCCTTACCTCTACAATTATTTTCATCTCCTCTGCAACTCATTTTGGTTCGTTATCCTCGTAGAAGTCTCCCTGAAGAAGCAAACAAAGAATGAAAAAAGCTGCGAGCATCATGTACTGTAGACCGCGATAGTAACGGGAGGAAGCAAAGAAGATCCCAGAGACAAAAGGACAAGAGAGATGAAACGCAAAGAACAAATACTCCTACAGGGGGAAATTACAGTTCCTGGCAGGAGGAATCTTCCAATTTGGCACATTTTGATTCCCTGCCAGATCAGGGACGCCATGATGAGGGGTGACTCTCCATGTGGCCCACCTAGGCTACAGCCTAGGCCCACTGTCCTGTGACTGTAGGCTGCCACAGTATCCTACGTGTCGAGACCCTGGGAGGGGGCCTGTGCTAATCTCGCGAACATTGATCGCTGCCGTACGATGTGTCCAGGAATGACTGGAGGAGCACAGTTCTTCGACACAGCAGATCTGTCTGCATAGCTCACGTATTTCTTCTATGTTTTTTGTGTGTTCAAATTGTAAGTCCTGCGTAGTGCACAGAACAAGTGCAATGCACCACCAATTTATTTTTGGTAGGTTAAATTAACAACTGAGCTATTCCAAGGTTCTGAAAAGAATGGATTATCCCTAAAGATCACACTACATAGGTAGGAATTAGCAATGAACAGTCGATGGAAAAAAAAAACCACCACGAGGCAGACAGCAAGCACCGTTGAAGTTTCGTACGCTTTGCGGACCGGAGCTAGCTTAGCGTGTAGCTAGACTGGCCGGGATCCGGATCGCACTGTGCAGCACTCGGATTGGAGCAATTTTTCACGTCCCCAGGTGATCACCAGCTCACTGCCACCTCAATAACCGCTCCTTGTCCCGTTCTCCCGGATGAGCGCGCTGCGCGCGCGAATGCATACTTGGTGCATGCATTGGCTGCCGCTAGCCCGCTACAGCTACGAGGAGGCGAATCTTTTAGCGGATTAGATGTTGTTTACCACCATATTTATAACTAGCTATATGTATATTATATTTATAGAAATATCGTTTTTATCGTTCGGATAGCAGGTAGCAGCATGAGGAGACTATGCGTGGGTACCTGATGCTCCGTGAGCAGACGACAGGCGCCTGTCGCTCGTCCACCAAACGGCAGGAGCCGGCTTAATCACTGTCTAAATTCATAATTTTATATCATATTTGTTCTAATTTTTAAATATGGTAAATGAGGTCGAAAAATTACAAAATTTTATGTATAGACTTCTGACACAACGTACTTCATTGTGTAATTTTTTTTACAATTTTGCTCGAAAATTCATACGATATCAATATTTGTAGGAAAATCCATACATATAACAAATGATCTCAAAAAATCATAAAATTTTATGTGGAGCCTCCCAACACAGTCGACTTAACTGTGTATTTTTTGGAAATTTTATGTGCTTCAAATTTGCCATACTTTACCCCCTTGCCCGCTCCCTCCTTCGGACATGTGTTGGTTTGACATATCGACCCCCTCGCCCGCTCTTTATCCTGCACAAATGTTAGTCTGGCCATGTCACCCCGCCTCGCCCGCTCCCTCGTGCACACATATGTCACTTTTACCATGTTGTCCCCTGTCACCCATGGTGGTGTATGTCGACAACACTTCCGTAATTTCCAGTGGCAATGCACTAGATTCTCTTTTCTCTCGCTTCAAATACAGAGCTCTCGCAATCACTCATCTAAACTGCATTTCACTTCTTGTAGGAAGAAGAGTCTTCTGCGTTATACAGTAACATAACATGGCAAACACCGAGGGGCTAGTCGGAGCGGGCTCACCAAAGGAAGACCTTCCATTAGAAAAGAGGGAGGACTTCAGCCCTAACTACCGCTTGATGCCAAATAGGCAGGCTCAATCGGTATGGCCGAAATGCAGACACAGGGAGGACGCGGTCATGCAGGTTATTGAAAGTCATTTCGATAGTGGGCGATGTTTCTTCTGATGCCCACACTCCGGGGTACAATTAGTAAATAATTTATTTTCTCTTACTACTAATAAAATTTTCATGTTAACCCTCCTTTTCCAGCAGATGGTGAAATATGACTTTGTCCGTCGGATCAATTCTCTTCATGAACACTATGTTGTGAGATACATGGATACACTATAGGAGCGAACCTTAAAGATACAGGCATAGATTGACAGACTCTATAAGGAGAACGGTGACCTCTGGCAACAGATGCAGCGCGAGAGGGGCAACGAGGATGTCGTCAATATAGGAAGTTCGTATGACCCCACATGCTATTACGCGAACTCTAGCTGCATATGTGCGTGTTACTACAACGACAGCCAGCCACGTTCAAGGCGCCTCCCACTACAATACTCCATGTGGTACCACGAGGCACCTTCTACCAGTAGGCACGCACAGAGAAGCTTGTAGCATGTAGTTTGTAGTTATGTTCAATCTCATAAAGCATGTAATTGAATGATGTACGCATCATTGCAGTTGCTATTTTTTGAGTAGACTGTTCAAATGCTGCGTCGCATGCATTAAGCTAGAGGGGTCGATATGCATTGAACAAACATACATCATACAAAGGAATACAAATAAAAATGCAACAGTATTGTAGACATCACGTGCGATAATAGATTATGGAGTAAATCATTCAAGTAATCAATTGATTAATTGCCAATTATATCTCAAATGGGTACAAATATGAATTAATACGATACATTAAAAGATACATGAGATTATGACACTGAGTGGCGACCAGACGAGCTTGGTCTATTGGGGCAATATTTCAATGAGTGTCCGAAGGTCTTACATATTCTGCATTTCACTGTGCGGGTAATACTGATACGCTGTCTCACATCTATGTTGTTCTGGAAGCGTCGTGTCTGCCGACGTCCCTTCGTAGTTATCTGCAACTCCTTGTTGGGGGCCCATTGCAGCATGTCCGGCAAAAAATCCCTGTAGTTCATGTCCAAGACGTAGGAGTAAAACTCTGCACTTCATGTACTAAAAAGGTGTTGCATGTCATAGTACTCTAAAATGTAAGCCTAGGACATCTGTCTCATTTGCGCATATGCCTTGTACACATACGGGCATAGTTTGTGCAGGAGCTTCAGCTTGTTGCAGGTGTATGTTGCCACATCACCCAGGATGCATGCCTATTTCATTTCACCCATGGCATGACTGTTCACATATTTTTGCCGAAGCATGATCTTGTACTTCCTCTGGAGGCCATCGATTACCCGGATGTCGTGTATTCGGGCTTTCTCCATCTTCAGTTCCATATGCCTCTGGATGTTCTCGGACCATTTCTTGCTTTTGTCTATTTGACGCCTGGCTGTGGTGGCTTTATTGGCGAAATAACCGACAGTGCGAGTCTATATCTCCTCCATGATCGTGGTGATAGAGCGGCACCGCACGCCTTTCAGTACGCTGTTGTACACCTCGGACATGTTGGTCATCATAATCCCATACCTCGCACCATCCGTGTCACAGAGAAGGGACCAATTTTCTAATTTAGGAGTGTGCCAACGAATCCACTCTGAGAAACTTATGGCACTGCGGGGTTGCTCTTGCTCCGTAGTTTACCTTTCTAGTTCTGTCTAGATGGATTTGAACTTCCGCCTTTGGTTTTGCAGACACAATGCCTTGAACATCTTCAGAACTTTCTAGGTATGGAACTGTGTGAACAAGTTAGATGCACAATGAAGTACGTTGTGTCAGAAGTCCGTGCATAAAATTTCATAATTTTTTGACTTCATTTGCTATATTTAAAAAATTAAAAAATATAATATAAAATTATGAATTTAGGTAGCTAATTAGCCGGTTTAATCACTTGCCGTCTGATGGGCAAGCGGCAGCCACTTGTCGTCTGCTCACGGAGTGGTAGGTGCCCATGCGTCATCTCTGCGGTGCTACCATCCATCCACTGACGATAAAAATACCATTGCTACAAATACTCTATATATATAACTAATTTTATAAATACCGCCATAAACACCGTATGTGCTAAAAATTCCGAGGAGGCCGTGTGCATGTGTCCGGCCAGTCACTGCAGTGGAGTACGAAGGTAAGTGGTACACACACGTAATACGCTTCCCGAGGAGAGTACACACTGGTTTCATCCTACATTACTCGATAGACACTTCGCTTCGCTTCCGGCTGTGAGCCTGTGACACTGGTGCCCATTGTCTATTGTTTTACTGCTTTCACGAGTTTGTCTCGGTAATTTCGTCGTCGTGTGGAGTCTCAGAGCAAGTTTAATAAGGCTGACTGTGCTAGCTATAAGGGAATCCATGTCAGCATAGTCCTATGTGGAGGGGAGAGAAAAGGAGAGAGAGAGCCAAGCCGACTCCCATGCAAGAGTCAGGCTATAGCACAGGAAAAGAGGCATTATCCATGCATGTATCTATAGAACTAATTGCTATACCCATGCATGTATTAAATTATCAATACCCATGTATGTATTAAATGATTGAGAGCTCTTGGGGAGACAACTTATAGTCAGCTTATTGTATGAGTTGACTGCATCATTATCTTTTGATGACATGGAAATGTATTAGAGGTAGCAGCTATCTGTACTATTAAACTTGCTCTCAGACGCACCACGTTTGTCGGCTATTTCCTGAATCTATTGGTGCATGGCCAGTAGCCTAGTAGTAGGACTATGGCGTATGCTTTGCCTCCTTGGAAGAAGCACTGCACTGTGCTTGCGATTCATACGCGGGTAACTAACCGGGGGTGAAATGAACATTTCTTCTTGATGATTTAGTCATCTTACAAAATAAATGAGAAAAGACTACAATCTAGACTACACAAGGGGAAAACAGAATGTCTTTATTATTTAGAATCTGTTATAAGGGGTTGCTTAATGATCACAAGAACAATGAGCATAAATAAACTATGAAGTAAATGAGACATGTCCCATATTGCCACTCAACTTGGCCTTAAATAGTATTGAAGGGGCATGTCCCATTCTGCCACTCAACTTGGCCTTAAATAGTATTGAAGGGGTAGTAGTTGTATCCAATAAAAAGACGCATTATCATTTTCAGGAATTGGCGCACATGGAGACAGTTGCTATCAACGATTCACCCTTCGGATATAGCCATAAGGCGGTTTCTTGGACGGTTCTTGTCATTGGGACATGTGATGAGCCGGACTGTTATGTTAGAGACACAATAGTGCACGTTTCCTCCATCTTCCGCACATGGTAGGTCCTACCAATCGAGTGAGTGGGTCCACATGTTAGTTCTTGAATCTTTGAGTGATTAGTGACTAACACATAGTGCAAAGCAGGAATATACTTGAATTAAAATTTTATTTACTATGTGCTACCTTGTTTTATTTACTCATGTATGGATTTGATGCAACAATACACTATGTGTCAGTTAGCTATTGATCATGGGACTAGAACAGTAAACATGTAAAGTTCAGAATTTAATTTTCAGGTCCAACACAGAGGGGAAAACAAAATGCATTATTGCTCAGAATGTATTACAAAAGGGCTGCTCAATAACCATGAAGAACACATAAGCGTAAATGAACTACGGATTAGATGGGACGTGTCCCGTATTTCTACTTGACTTGGCCTTAAATGGTGTCAAAGGAGGAATTTTGGGAGAATATGGTCTCCTTGCGCCATCTATTGCCAAAAGTAGCCCTCGGCCCGCGAAAATGCCGTTTCTGGTCCTGTAGCGTGTTTAGTGCCCGCGCGAGCCATGTGGCGCTCTCGACGATCGCGTTAGCAGGGCTGGTGCGCCCGACGGCTGTGCGACCTCGCTAGCGCGCTCGGCGATAGCGCTAGGAAAGTGCCCCCATTTTTCCATATGTTTTTTAAGAATTAGAAAAAGGCTAAAAAATTCATAAATTTAATGTGATTGTATTGTTTTGCAGGAATTTTTTAATATAGGAAATGAGGCTCAAACATTATGAAATTTATTTTGAAGGCTCCTTACACAGTATATTTGGTTATATATTTTTTGCTGAATTTTGTATGTTGTGAAATTGTCCAATAAATTTCATGCAAAATTATATTTTATCATGGCTATGTCGGTGAAGATGTTATTTACGTCATTTTATGTAGCTTGTAGTAATGTTTGGATGTGACGAAAAACATAGTGGCGTACAAATTATTTTTGGGAGACATCCGAGATTCGATTGTTTTGCAAGGTATACTTGAATTAAAATTGTATTATGCGGACATACAGTGTTATTAATTAGTAAAGCGGTGGCTTATTAGTACAAAAACTTGTTGTTAATCGCATTGTAGACAAGGCTAACTACCAAGTTTTTGTACCAACAAGCCACCGCTTTACTAATTAATCACATTGTATGTCCGCATTCAAGTATACCTTGAACAACAATTGGATCTCGGATGTCTCTCAAAAATAATTTGTACGTCACTATCTTTTTTATTACATCCGAATATTACTACAAGCTACACAAAATGATATCATTTGCCTAAATAACATCTTCACTAAAAGAGCCATGATAAAATGCAATTTTGCATGAAATTTATGAGACAATGTCACAACATACAAAATCCGGCAAAAATTACACAACCATATACACTCTGTAAGGAGCCTTCAAAATAAATTTCATAATATTTGAGCCTCATTTTCTATATTAAAAAATTCTTGCAAACAATACGATCATATAAATTTTCTAGACTTATTCATAAATGTTAAATTTGCAAAAAAAATTATGAATTTTTAGCCCATTTACTAATTCTTAAAAAACATACGGAAGGGGGGGGGGGGCTTCCTAGCACTGTCGCTGAGCGCGCGTGGCCGCTGGGCGCGCCAGCTAGCTCGTGCAACCATTGGGTGCGCCAGCCCTGCTAACGTGGTCGCCGAGCGCACCACCTAGCTCGTGCTGGCACCGAGTGCGCTATGGGGCTAGAAACGACATTTCCAAGGACCGGGGGGCTGCTTTTGGCAATAGATGGCGAAAGGAGGCCACATTCGCCCAAAATTATCGAAGGAGTAGTAGTTGTATTCCATGAAGAGGTGCTTTGTCGCTTTTAGGAATTGGTGCACATACAGTCGGTTGCTTGCAATGATTCACCCTTCGGATATAGCCGTAAGGTGGTTCCCTTGACGGTCCTTGTCAGTGAGACATGAGATGAGCCAGGCGGTTATGTCAGAGATGCAAACACACATTTTTCCTATCTTCCGCATATGGTGGAGCTATCTACCAATCAGGTCAGTGTGTCCACATGTTAGTTCTTAAACCCTTTGACTGGTTGGTGACTTACACATAGTGTAAAGCAGGCATATACTCCAATAGGGTACACTCAGAGGCTACCGACATGACTTTGTTCCGACAGCTACCGTAGATAGAAAGTTATTTATTAAGAATTATTTAATTCTCATCGGTTATTATGTTTTCATGCTCCTTTCAACTCATTAAACCACCTGAAAAATTTTCTTCGAGCAGATAAAACCATTAGAAAACAAACTGTATTTTCTTCCCTCGCATGAACACAAAGCAAGCTTCCTGCGACGGGATTCCAATGTTCCCATGGATGGTCGGCAAGTAAGCTCCCTGCTTGCAAGACACCAGTCAGCAGAAGTTATTAGTGCGCGGAGGGCAGACAAAGGGAGAAGAAAACCATCCGCACGCTGCAACCCTTTTTTTTTTAACCCTCTAGAACTACATGCTGTAGCTTTTATGCGCGCGTGTACCGCAGAAACCCACGCATGGATCGAATCGTGGCGAGACCAGCGAAGGAAGCCATAAATGAAGCGCGACTCCGAGGCGTACACGCACGTACGCGCGCCGGGCCCCTCGTGAAATCCACCGGTACGCGGTGCCCGCGCCGGTACGCGCGCGACGTAGTTAATCGCGAGCGGCGCTCACACGCGGGCCGTGCCCGGCCTCGTGCACGGGGCATGCCCCGTGGATACCTAATGCGTCTGCCACCCCGTCCCCGCGTACGTGACCCACCTTGAATCTCTAATTCTCACCGTGCGCTCGAGTATGGTACTGCTTCTCCGGCGAGGGAATTTACCGCGCGCACGAGCAGCAAGCTCGCATTCGCATGACGCGATCCGATTGTCCCGAGCTCTTTTCCTGCGGTGTCTTTCTACTCCAGTGCGCATATTTGCGGTTGCGTGGAAGACCGTGCGCCGGTGGGGGTACGTACGGGACGCGTCTCGTCCCCATCAAGCGAGAGAAGAAAAGAACGGGAGAGGGAGCACCCGGCGCGGAGCCGCGGCCCCCACCCACCACCCGCGGCCGAGCGAGCCCCACCACCTCGGCCTGCCTCGCGAACGGTGGGCCTGGGCCTCCGCATCTGAGGCCCGATTGGAGGGCTCGGCCTGCCGGTTGGGCCCACTACCCGCCCTTGTGGGCCCTCGCCGCGGGCGTGCCGGTGATGTGAGAGTACGCGCCGCGAGCGGCGAGCGATGGGGGAAGATAAGACAGCGGCACTGCGTGCGCGCGTGGGGGCCCAGACAGGGAGTGGATTGGATCGGTTACGCGATTCGTACGGCACGGCAATCAGGTGTGTTGGTGTGTCGAAGTGTGTGTGTGTACTGCGGGGGAGTGGAGTGCACTGGATATTCTTTCCAATTACTGCTACTGCTTTTCGTTAGCCGACGTGCACCGTCAAGGTAAACATTTCGTTCTCTTTCTGGCTTCGTGGTATAAACATCGAACACCAGGGACTCACTCAAAACGTAAAATTCTACTCACCTAGGACCTAGCAATTGCTGAGATGAGGCGATTATACCCGTCATACGTATTAACGATAAAACGCTCGTCGTATGTATTAACGATAACACGCTATGTGCTATGAAGCTAGCAGTAAGACTGTATAGTGTATACTAGTAGTCTAGTACCGCCGCGGTTGTTAGGATAAGGGATAAGGTGATTCGATTTCAAGGAAAGGGAGGAGCTAGGGTAAGGCTAGATTCCATATGCCACCGCGCCGCGGGAATAAATGGCAAAAGCACGTCACATGGGCCAAGTCCCCAGATCCTTTGTGCGTCTTGCGCCTGTGGAACCATGGTGATGTACGTGAGCTCAGCGAATCATGCTTATCACACAAATGGTGTTATAGCTATTTTTTTCTTCAAATTAGCTTAGAATGTTTTTTTTTGCAAATCTAGCCTCTTTTTTGAATTTACTGAGTTCAACAGATCACCAACCGATTAGTGTGTGCTTTAATTAGTGCTAATCATATTTAATTAGTGCAAATTATGAGCTTTAATTAGCGTTAAACACGGCATTAAATGTTGTCGCAGAGGGAGTGCTCGGCAGCACATGCTACCGAGCTAGGGGAGCTCGGTAGTTGCTACCTCCCAAGCTCAGTAGATTCAAGGAGAAAGCTAGATTTGCAAAAACGGGTGTTCGGATGCCAAATTTGAAAAGAAAAGTAAGGGCCATTTATGTGAACAATTCCTTATGGTTTATGTCCACGTCTTATGGTTTTTAGCCCTAATACGAGCGCATGCGTGAACAAACCGAATACCGATAAGCCGCTTAAAAAGATTGCCCTGATAAGTCACTTTAAAACTGTGATAAAAAATTATTCTATTTATTTATTCAAAAGAAGTCTTAAGTCATATACCAAAAAGAACTCAGCCAAATATGTTAGAACCCTAGCAACTACGTGCGCCTATCGTGTAGCTTCACCTAGCCGAGGTAACATAATTTGAGAGCTGGCCATTGTCTACGAGAAAACGATCGAGAGAGTAGTATGGGCCTGTTTGGGAGAGTTCCACTAGCTCCAGATCCACGAAAAACAGCTCCACTCCACGAAATTTTACCCAAACGCTCTAGCTCCGCGAAATCTGGATCCACCAAAATCCCGGATTTGAGGGCCAGATCCATGGATTTCATGGAGCTCCTCAAGGGGTGCTCCACCGTGGAGTTGGGTGGTAATTACCCACCAATGCCACTGGTTACACACCCCATCCCACCAAAAGTGGTCATTCCCACTAAAACCTCAATTTCGTGGATCTGGAGCTGCTGTACAAGCCAAACACTCCATGGTGGGATCCCAGATCCACAGTGGAGCTGCTGCTCTAGATCCACATTTTCAGTGGTGGAGCTCTCCCAAAAAGGCCCTAAAGGCATGACACAACCCGAATCTACAATGAAAAAACAATCCAAATCTTGCTTCCCTTTTCTTTCTTTCTTTTTGGATTCGCGTTTGAAACAAGATGAAAGTGGCACCCAAATATCAAGTGAATATATTTCTCCAAAGAGATATGCTAAAATAACCTATCTGGTCAACGAATGGAAACCGACGAATCATAGGCTGTGCTTGGATTTGCTAAATCGAACCAAGGCAAATGAATACGAACAAAACGAGAGAATGGCATCTCATCATTGGCACACTGATTAGGAGTGACTATTGCAAAATCGACTACTTTTTTCTTCTTCATCTTCAGTCACTTTTTATACTGCAATTTTAGATGACTAAGAGTGTAACTAGGAGGGGGAACTAGTACAGTGCAACTTTAGGTGACTGAAAGTACAATTTCGAATGACTAAGAGATAAAAAACAATATCAAAACCATAAAAAAGGCCATATGTGCAAGCAAGCATGCATGCATGGTGACGAATAAACTTTGCGTAGATAGGTGGTGACCTGATGAGATCATGACCTCGCATAGAAGTACCGATTGAGAGAATGTACAATGCATGGGTGTGGTAGTTTCATCTTTCACCTAATCAAAATCTATCGAAGACACCATCAAAGCTCACACCCTTCTAGTGCACGGTAGTTTGAAGTGGGACCTAAAAAAACTAAGACACCATTAGACAAAAATTAAATAATCTACAATAAATAACTTGCTATCTACACTATCATGTGCACTAGACAGAGGAAACTTTGAGTTGTTGTATCTCTGACATAACCACTTGACTCCTCTCATGTCTCACGAACAAGAGCCGCCCAATGAAACACTTTACGACTATGTCTGAAGGGTGAATTGTTTGCAGCAACCCTCTCATGTGTGCTAGTTCCTAGAAGCAACAAGGCATCTTTTCGTCGGATATAACTGCCACCCCTTTGGTGCTATTTTAGGCCAAGTTGAGTGGCAGCACAATACATCTTTCATATGATCTGTAATTCATTCATGCTCATTATTCCTCTCCCTAATCCTGTGCCTGTGGAACTCGTCATTACTAGTCCTCTTGGTCTAGAGCTCCTTTCGCAACTCTTGTAGGCGAATTTGGAGAGTGTGGATATAAACATGGGCAAATATTGGATACAGTGGATCCACTCACTCGGTGAACTTGTAATCCATGGTCTACAAACAAGGCGAGGTGACTACAAGTGATCCATGTGTGCAAGTATAGGTACGTAACGAACTACTTACCATGAACAGAGGGCAATGAAAAAAATCAATGTCTTGGGTGCGTGTTGTCATCACAAACATGCGTCACCGCATCATGTTAGTGCTTGCATTGCGGCCAAGACTTAAGGATATGTGGGTAGTTACGGAGGGGATTTCTAGGGGTGTACAACTCCCTCGTTTCGAGAGGTAGATCAGGGCTAGGGGGCTGGGATCTAGGGGACCATAGATGCTTGTGTCTTCGAGGTAAGGGTCACAACCTCAAAACCCAACACGTGCTCATCATCCCCTCCCATTGCTTGAGCTTCCAACACTGTCTGCCATGCTTTGTTTGACAGAGTACGATTCCTAGCAATAAAGAAAAGGATGTGTCAGTGTCCATATGAAATTAACATTAAAAGAATGTGTCAATACCCATACAAAATTTACATTAAAAGTTACATAAGAGAACATGGCAATATTATGACTGAACTTAATTTAAAACAAGAAAAATTTGTATTGCAAAACATTACTTTATTAATAGTTACATTGCACGACACACCGGCCTTACAAATGTAGGTTCACCGACAACTACTATGAACGTTGTTGTGGCTACAGACCAAACAGAGAGAGATGGTAGTGGAGAGTGATGAAGATGAATGTAATGGCCTGCCCCCTCCCCATGTTCTGTGTTCTATATATATATGGGGAGTGCTTTTACAATTATGCCCTTACAGCTGATTATCCCCTTCAGGGTATTTGTGTCATTACATGTGGCCTATTCTGGGCCTTATACTTCCTACCAGGCCTGCTGGGTTTAGGTGGGGGCCACCCCTACGACAGGAGCCTCTCATGGTGAAGGCTCGCCGAGTCCTTTGGCCCCCTTCGTCCCCGTGGCCTGTGAACTTCTCCAGACTTGACCCGGGGCTGCGCTATGGCCGAAGCAGATGCGTGCTCTACCGGCCATCCACGTGGTGAAGCGTGCTTGGCGCGGTGCGGGCCTTGAGGCGTCGTGACCATCAATGTGACGGCGGACTCCCGGCATGTGGACTTCTGAGGCGCGCGCGCTCCACAGTCGTTGCGACCGTGCCGCCCGGTGGTGTGCTTTTTAATGACAGTTCGCTTGCCGGGGGGCAGGCTGTCGCATCGTGTAGTGCGCCTTCTCGTGAGTGGAGCGTGCGACGGTTCCCGGTGTGCACGCGGTGGGGTGCGGACGGTTGCACTCACGCACCCCTGGTAGCTGAACTGCCCGACGCCCCCCGCTTGTGCATCCACCGGTTGGCGTGCCGCCGATTGGCATCCCTCCATGCTGGCGGCTCTTCGCCTGGTGAGGGCGAGTATAAATATGTTGGCGCCGGGGGCCGCTCCCTAGACATCCCTTGCGGCACATCCCGTACCTGTTCATGGTTAGCTTCTCATATGTAGGGAAAATTTTGTTCACCTGCGTTTGATGACTGCGTCGACCGGCCTATTTGTGGAAATGCTTCACAGCCTGACGCGGAAATGGCAAGACCTGACTTGCTCTCGTAGACAGATATGAAGTCATCCATACGCTCTGATCGTGCGAACGAGCATATGCTGGTGTGGCGACGCATATCTGTTTACGAGATCATGTCTGCTCTTGCCACAAATTGACCTTTGCATGTTCGAGTTATGGTGGTCGTATGTGCTGTTCTTCGTTCTTCAAGCTCGCTTCAACCCCTCGCCTAGTAGACGCGCGCGCTCCGTCCCCTATCCTTCGAACGGGTGGCATCGAAGCTGGCGCCTAGTCGAAGTAGACGCGCACGCTCCGTCCCCTACCCTTCGAACGGGTAGCAGCGAAGCTGGCGCCTAGTCGAAGTAGACGCGCGCGCTCCGTCCCCTACCCATCGAACGGGTGGCAGCGAAGCTGGCGCCTAGTCGAAGTAGACGCGCGCGCTCCGTCCTCTACCCATCGCATGGGTGGCAGCGAAGCTGGTGCCTAGTCGAAGTAGATGCGCGCGCTCCGTCATCTACCCATCGCATGGGTGGCAGCGAAGCTGGCGCCTAGTCGAAGTAGACGCGCGCGCTCCGTCATCTACCCATCGCCTGGGTGGCAGCGAAGCTGGCGCCTAGTCGAAGTAGACGCGCGCGCTCCGTCCTCTACCCATCGCATGGGTGGTAGCGAAGCTGGCGCCTAGTCGAAGTAGACGCGCGCGCTCCGTCCCCTACCCATCGAACGGGTGGCAGCGAAGCTGGCGCCTAGTCGAAGTAGACGCGCGCGCTCCGTCATCTACCCATTGCATGGGTGGCAGCGAAGCTGGCACCTAGTCTAAGTAGACGCGCACGCTCCGTCCCCTACCCATCGAACGAGTGGCAGCGAAGCTGGCGCCTAGTCGAAGTAGACGCGCGCGCTCCGTCCCCTACCCATCGAACGGGTGGCAGCGAAGCTGGCGCCTAGTCGAAGTAGACGCGCGCGCTCCGTCCCCTACCCATCGAACGGGTGGCAGCGAAGCTGGCGCCTAGTCGAAGTAGACGCGCGCGCTCCGTCCTCTACCCATCGCATGGGTGGCAGCGAAGCTGACGCCTGGTCGAAGTAGACGCGCGCGCTCCGTCCTCTACACATCGCATGGGTGGCAGCGAAGCTGGCGCCTAGTCGAAGTAGACGCGCGCGCTCCGTCATCTACCCATCGCATGGGTGGCAGCGAAGCTGGCGCATGGTCGAAGTAGACGCGCGCGCTCCGTCTGCTACCCATCGAACGGGTGGCAGCGAAGCTGGCGCCTGGTCGAAGTAGACGCGCGCGCTCCGTCCCCTACCCATCGAACGGGTGGTAGCGAAGCTGGCGCCTAGTCGAAGTAGACGCGCGCGCTCCGTCCCCTACCCATCGAACGGGTGGCAGCGAAGCTGGCGCCTAGTCGCAGTAGACGCGCGCGCTCCGTCATCTACCCATCGCCTGGGTGGCAGCGAAGCTGGCGCCTAGTCGAAGTAGACGCGCGCGCTCCGTCCTCTACCCATCGCATGGGTGGGAGCGAAGCTGGCGCCTAGTCGAAGTAGACGCGCGCGCTCCCTTCCCTACCCATCGAACGGGTGGCAGCGAAGCTGGCGCCTAGTCGAAGTAGACGCGCGCGCTCCGTCCCCTACCCATCGAACGGGTGGCAGCGAAGCTGGCGCCTAGTCGAAGTAGACGCGCGCGCTCCGTCCCCTACCCATCGAACGGGTGGCAGCGAAGCTGGCGCCTAGTCGCAGTAGACGCGCGCGCTCCGTCATCTACCCATCGCCTGGGTGGCAGCGAAGCTGGCGCCTAGTCGAAGTAGACGCGCGCGCTTCATCCTCTACCCATCGCATGGGTGGGAGCGAAGCTGGCGCCTGGTCGAAGTAGACGCGCGCGCTCCGTCCCCTACCCATCGAACGGGTGGGAGCGAAGCTGGCGCCTAGTCGAAGTAGACGCGCGCGCTCCGTCCCCTACCCATCGAACGGGTGGCAGCGAAGCTGGCGCCTAGTCGAAGTAGACGCGCGCGCTCCGTCATCTACCCATCGCCTGGGTGGCAGCGAAGCTGGCGCCTGGTCGAAGTAGACGCGTGCGCTCCGTCCTCTACCCATCGCATGGGTGGCAGCGAAGCTGGCGCCTGGTCGAAGTAGACGCGCGCGCTCCGTCCCCTACCCATCGAACGGGTGGGAGCGAAGCTGGCGCCTAGTCGAAGTAGACGCGCGCGCTCCGTCCCCTACCCATCGAACGGGTGGCAGCGAAGCTGGCGCCTAGTCGAAGTAGACGCGCGCGCTCCGTCATCTACCCATCGCCTGGGTGGCAGCGAAGCTGGCGCCTAGTCGAAGTAGACGCGCGCGCTCCGTCCTCTACCCATCGCTCGGGTGGTAGCGAAGCTGGCGCCTAGTCGAAGTAGACGCGCGCGTTCCGTCCCAACCCATCGAACGGGTGGTAGCGAAGCTGGCGCCTAGTCGAAGTAGACGCGCGCGCTCCGTCATCTACCCATCGCATGGGTGGCAGCGAAGCTGGCGCCTAGTTGAAATAGACGCGCGCGCTCCGTCCCCTACCCATCGAACGGGTGGCAGCGAAGCTGGCGCCTAGTCGAAGTAGACGCGCGCGCTCCGTCCCCTACCCATCGAACGGGTGGCAGCGAAGCTGGCGCCTAGTCGAAGTAGACGCGCGCGCTCCGTCCTCTACCCATCGAACGGGTGGCAGCGAAGCTGGTGCCTAGTCGAAGTAGACGCGCGCGCTCCGTCATCTACCCATCGCCTGGGTGGCAGCGAAGCTGGCGCCTAGTCGAAATAGACGCGCGCGCTCCGTCCGCTACCCATCGCAGGGGTGGTAGCGAAGCTGGCGCCTAGTCGAAGTAGACGCGCGCGCTCCGTCCCCTACCCATCGAACGGGTGGCAGCGAAGCTGGCGCCTAGTCGAAGTAGACGCACGCGCTCCGTCCCCTACCCATCGAACGGGTGGCAGCGAAGCTGGCGCCTAGTCGAAGTAGACGGCGCGCTCCGTCATCTACCCATCGCATGGGTGGCAGCGAAGCTGGCGCCTAGTCGAAGTAGACGCGCGCGCTCCGTCCCCTACCCATCGAACGGGTGGAACACCGCCACGTGGGCGGTGACTTGGGATCTTGCGAGGCGATCTTGCGCTGTAAAGGTTCCTGGAATCCCGCCGGCCCCTGGTCTGCCAGGGTTAGGTTCCCGTACCGTGCGACCCGACGCGCCCGGGGCACGCGGCGGCCTACGACTGGTGGGCGGCGGGATGTGGACGATTGCGTGCTTGCGGCCACTCGCCTTTCCCTAGGTAAGGGGGACACGGGGCGGGCAGTGAATGGCGCGGCGCCGGGGCTGTTGTGATCCCCTGGCCCATTGGTGCGCCCATAACCGCGGCTAGGTAACGCCGTGCTGTGGCGGTCCTTGGCGCCTGTGGTCGTGACCTTCCAGCGTTGGGTGTGAGGCGTCGCGCTGGACGGGCGCGTGTACGACTGCGGTCGCGCCTTGTACACGGACCCTCGCGACTCTTCGCTTTCAGTTACGGGGAATCGTGCGGGGCGGGCCTTTACACCGCTGCGGTTGCATCCGGCACGCGAATCGTTGCGACGCTTCGGCAGCGGCGGTATGGGCGAGGTGGCTTGAAATAGCCCTCCCGTAACAGGGTCCCCGCACCTTTACGCCCTGTTTCCTGTCTGCTCCGCCTTCTACACCTTCGCGCTATCTTCCCCGCTTCAGTCTCTCCGTGGGAAGTGATGGCCTCCAGTAGCGAGCGCGGCCAGGCGGTTGGTGGCCCTGACATTCGCCGGCGGTCCTCGCTGTTGAAGGTGAAATACGCGCTCCAAGAGCGCGACCCAGCGACGGCGGACCAGGAGCGGCTGGTGGCGGAGGAGGAAGGCATGTTCTCCGGCGAGCTAGGCCCCTCGCTCATGACCGAGAAGACGATCCAAGGGCTCCTGTGCGCGGGGAAGTTGTCCGGGCGCCAGGAGGTACGATTGCCCGCCGCCGACGAGACGGAACCTCATCCCGAGAGGTCGGGGGCGGTCGTGTTCGTTGCCTTTTTCGACGCGGGGCTCCGGATCCCAGCGGCGGCTATGGTCGTCGACGTGCTGCGGACCTTCAGGCTAGAGCTGGCGCAACTGACTCCGAACGCCGTGGCCCGGCTTGCGGTGTACAGCTGGGCCTTGCGTTCGGGGGCGTGTTGGCCCAGTGCGTCGTTGTTCGCCTATCTCCACGAGGCACGATGCCAGCCCAAGGGTCGGAAGGACGGGACGCTGTCGAGCTTCGGTAGCGTCACTTTTATTCTTCGTCCGTCGTGCCAGAAGCTCTTCCCTGCGAACTCAACTCGCGGGAAGTGGGAGTCTTACTGGATGAAGCGGTGGTTCTACCACCGTGTGGAGAGCGGGAGCGGCCTTGAATGCACAGGCCGACCGATCGCGTTCAAGCCCTCGCCCGGCCGAACGCTCGATGCTGAGGACAGGCGGAGGGTCAAGCGGCTCGTAGGCATGGCCGCCGCTTCAACATGCGCGACCTCGCCGAAGAGTACGTGATGTACGGCGTGGCACCGCTTGCCTACGACTGGCGTCTTGCCGCCGAGAGGCGTCGAGACGACAATGTTTCGCCATGGGTCTGCTCGCTGCCGGCGTTGCCCGGTCTTCGTAAGCCTCGATCGCGTCCCGCCTTTGTTCACGCAAAATGTGTTAGATGCTGATGCCATTCTCCTTTGCTTCAGGGATTTCCTTGGAGGAGGCGGAGCAGGCCGCGCGCGTATTCCTGGGGCCGTACACCGCCAGGGAGCATGAGCAGCGCGCGTCTGCTATCGCCGAGGCGGGGCTGGGGCGAATAAACCACGTGTGCGAGGCCCTGGGCCTTGCCGTGCCGGACCGTGTCGCTCCAGATGACGGTGCAGCGAAGAAGAAGAAGAAGGCCCCGTCTCAGAAGAGGGGCCGCAGCGGGGCGCCTGCCGCGCTTAGCGCGGCAGCTGCGACTACTGCTGCTAGTGTTTCGGAGGGCGCGGCGGACGCGGAGTCGGACTCGGTGAGGTATGCCGATTCGGGCTTGGGTGGGGCAGACGTCGAAGGCGAGGTATCTTCGGCGAGCGCCCCGGACGGTGGGTTTGCCACAAGCAGCCGGAGGGGGGAAGCCTTGCCGCCCACCGAAGTCGTCGAGGCGGAACCCGTGCGGACCGGCGATGCTGAGGTGGACCCTTTGGCCATGGCTGTTGTGGTGCCGGAGGCGCCCTCCACGGGGGCGCACGAAGCCATGCTGCCTTTAACGACAACGGCAGGAACCGAGGTGCCTCCTTCGACAATCGTCACCGCGGAACCTTCGCCCCCGGGCGGTGCGACCGCGGGGGCTTCCCTAGCCGCGACTGCGGGGGTGGTTTCGCTGCAGGCCGCCCCGGCTAAACGGCCGTGTGTGCGGCCGGAGCTCCACCGGACGCCGCGGGGATTCGTCGTGGCCACGTGCATCAGAAGCTTGTGGGACTCCAGCGCAAGCGCTGGGGGCCATGCGGCATACGTGCCTTCTGCCCCTCTGGCCACGCCTCCCGCCGCGCAGGGACAGCCGTCACCCTCCCCGAACGCAGAGGCTTCGGCCCGCGACGGGACCATTCCTTCTGCTACCGAAGGTAGGGTGGCGTAGCTTACTCTGGTGTACGCTTTTATGCCTTGCGGTGCTCACCTGTATTCCTGTTTACAGCGTTGCTCATTCCGGAGGGGGAGCGCTTGGCAGAACACGGGACCTCCGCGTGCGTAAGCCCTGCGGACTTCGTGCCGCCCCCGGAGACGTTGAGGGCGTGGCGCGGAATTGTGAATGACGCGGCCACCAGTGTCGACCCGCAAGTGCTGCAGGCCTACGGGGCGGGGCACCTCCAGGATGCCTTCGAGGTGTCTGGGGTGAGGGTGAGTACTTCATATGACGACGCCTGAGCTGGCTGAGCTTGCTAAGCCTTTCCCTTCTGCAGACACTGGTGCTGGGGCAGGCCTTGCAAACGGCTTATGCTCGCGGCCGCACGACGCTCGAGGATAGGCTGCGGGCCGTCGAGGAGGAGCTACGCGAAGCCTCTGGAGCCCGCTCTGCCCAGGACGCCCGCATCCGCCAGTTGGAAGCGGAATGCGCCGAGGCGAGGGCACACACCGAGGTACTTGTCGCGTCAGCGTGGGAGTCGGCCGCGGCAGCTGCTGAACAGGAGTTTGCGGCGGAGCGGGCCGGGTTCCTGGAACAGGTCGCCTCGCTAGAGAAGGAAAAAGGCGAGCTTGCCTTGACTCTAGCGGGGCGTAACCAGACGCTTGGCGACGCCTCGGTGGTTGCGTGGGACGCCATGCAAGCACTGGAGAGCCATCTTCAAGGGCTGGTGACTAAGGTGCCGGAGCGCGCCTTCGGCCCGGAGGAGTTGTCCCGGACGCTCCGCTGGATCGGGGATGCCGCCAACGTCGCGCGCGACGCGGTGACATCCTTTGGCACCCACTGCGTGTACACGTCGGCATGCTTGGTGTGCGCGCTCCTGCAGCACCGCGGTTGCACGCACGTCGCCGGGCTGGATGACCCCCAGCTGGAGATGCCCGGCGGGGCCGGAGTAATGTCCGGTGCCGTCCGCTCCGCTCGCCGTGCCCTCGGGCCCTTCTTCGACCGGATCTGGGCTTACGCCGGGCCGGATGCTGCACAGATCGAGCTCCGGAAGTCGCTCTACGGGACGGGGAGCCTCGGCCAATTTCTTGACGGGATCCCTCGACGCTACGAGGGCGGCGCTGGGCCCTCCGAGGGCGCCGGGAACCCGCAGGTCTGACGCCGTGGTGCCTAGGTGTAGGCGTGTGTTGTACTGCTCCCTCTTTTTGCGAATGTACACACTTGCTGTATGCATTCTGACTTTCGCCTATATCCCGGGCAGCTTTCTTGCTGGGACCGGCTTCGTGCGGCCGACCTTTCAACCCGGCGACGCCTTCGACGCTGGCGAAGGCCCGAAGAGTCGCTGGACTTTTGGGCGGGCCGGCCTTCCTCGAGCGAGGCCCCAGTTTTGGCGCGTGTTAAGGACGAACCCGCGGGATAGCAGCTTAGAGCGGCAAGGATGCTGCCGGACCTTTGTACTTGTGATTTCTCCGGTATGCAGAGTTTGCTGGCCTTTTAGGATGTGTTGATGCCACTGTTGGTGAAGTAGCTGCGCAAGGGTTCCTTAGAACGGCGCTTGCGGGGGCAGTCCTTGGCACCTCAACTTTTTACGGCCCGTAGGCTGGCGTGGGCGGAGGCGGACCTCGACGCTTAGCCTTTGTAGTCCGTAGACTGGCTGTGCAGAGGCGGACCTCGACGCTACGTCTTATTTAAAGTCCGCAGACTGGTGCATGCGGAGGCGGACCTCGACGCTACGACTTCCTTTATAGTCCGGAGACTCGCGCGTGCGGAGGCGGACCTCGACGCTACGTCTTATTTAAAGTCCGTAGACTGGTGCGTGCGGAGGCGGGCCTCGACGCTACGTCTTATTTAAAGTCCGTAGACTGGTGCGTGCGGAGGCGGACCTCGACGCTACGTCTTATTTAAAGTCCGTAGACTGGTGCGTGCGGAGGCGGACCTCGACGCTACGACTTCCTTTATAGTCCGGAGACTCGCGCGTGCGGAGGCGGACCTCGACGCTACGACTTCCTTTATAGTCCGGAGACTCGCGCGTGCGGAGGCGGACCTCGACGCCGCGTCTTATTTAAAGTCCGTGGACTGGTGCGCGCGGAGGCGGACCTCGACGCTACGACTTCCTTTATAGTCCGGAGACTCGCGCGTGCGGAGGCGGACCTCGACGCTACGTCTTATTTAAAGTCCGTAGACTGGTGCGTGCGGAGGCGGGCCTCGACGCTACGTCTTATTTAAAGTCCGTAGACTGGTGCGTGCGGAGGCGGACCTCGACGCTACGTCTTATTTAAAGTCCGTAGACTGGTGCGTGCGGAGGCGGACCTCGACGCTACGACTTCCTTTATAGTCCGGAGACTCGCGCGTGCGGAGGCGGACCTCGACGCTACGACTTCCTTTATAGTCCGGAGACTCGCGCGTGCGGAGGCGGACCTCGACGCCGCGTCTTATTTAAAGTCCGTGGACTGGTGCGCGCGGAGGCGGACCTCGACGCTACGACTTCCTTTATAGTCCGTAGACTAGTGCGTGCGGAGCTAGGCTCGACGCTACGTCTTATTTATAGTCCGTAGACTGTTGCGTGCGGAGCTAGGCTCGACGCTACGTCTTATTTAAAGTCCGTGGACTGGTGCGTGCGGAAGCTAAGCTCAACGCTACGTCTTATTTATACTCCGTAGAGTGCGCGCGGAGGCGTCCCCCCGCTGCGTCTTTTGTTTATACTCAGGCCCGTCACCTTTGGCTACGGCGAGTGCACACGCGAACGTGCGACTTCGATTTATACTCAGTCCCGTACCCCTGGCTACGGCGAGTGCACACGCGAACGTGCGTCTTTGTTTATACTCAGGCCCGTCACCTTTGGCTACGGCGAGTGCACACGCGAACGTGCGACTTCGATTTATACTCAGTCCCGTACCCCTGGCTACGGCGAGTGCACACGCGAACGTGCGTCTTTGTTTATACTCAGGCCCATCACCTTTGGCTACGGCGAGTGCACACGCGAACGTGCGACTTCGATTTATACTCAGTCCCGTACCCCTGGCTACGGCGAGTGCACACGCGAACGTGCGTCTTTGTTTATACTCAGGCCCGTCACCTTTGGCTACGGCGAGTGCACACGCGAACGTGCGACTTCGATTTATACTGCGGGAGCGCGCGCGCTGGCGAAGCCTACGCGCGCCTCCACCACGTGCTTGCACACGATGAAGAAATATTAGCGACAAACAGCGATCTTCATTACATCCCCGTTTGTGCGGGCAAGCAATTACAAGGGGCGGATGTACTAACCGTTTTTCCTTGGTGCAGCCGAAGCCTCTAGTCGCTAGACCTCTGCAGGGCCCGCCAAGGCGCCTCCGACTGGCCCCGCGGACCACCGCGTTGTGACGCCGGCGCCGGCTCTAGGAGCGCCGTTGGGCTTCGCGACGCGGGCACCTGGTACCTGGCTCGATGCGCCGGTCCATATCCTGGTCGCCTCGGACGGTGATGATGGCCCGGGGACCCGGGATCTTCCTGCATAGATAGCCGTGATGTGGTACCGCGCCGAAGGAGTTGAGGATTGAGCGCCCTAATATGGCATTGTAGGGGTACGGAAGGTCGACCACGTCGAAGGTGGCATCTTCGGCCCGCACATTGTCATCTCGGCCGAAGGAGACTTGAAGACCTACTTGTCCCAGCGCCCGCAGGGGTTGTCCCCCAATGCCCTGCAGTGGGACTCCCGAGGGCCCTAGGCGGCTTCGAGGGATCCCCATCTGGTCGAAGGCCGCCGCAAACAATACGTTTGCGGAGCTACCGCCGTCCACCAGGGCACGCCCCACGTCACATCCCGCGATAGTGACCCGGATGACCAGGGGGTCCTGATGAGGGAAGTCCACGCCTTGGGCGTCGCCAGGTGTGAATGTGACTTCGTGCCGCGCCCAGTCCGGGGGTGCTTGCGCTGGGTATGCCGCCACATGATGTAGTCTTCGCGCATAGGCCTTCTGCTGCCGTGCTGAGGCGAATTCCAGCGCAGTGCCTCCGGATATGACGTTAATGATCCTGCGGTGGGTTGCCTCCGGAGCCTGCAGCGACAGGAGGCCCTCCCGAGGTTGCTGTACGTGAGCCTGGATCCGTAAGGTGCCTTCCTGGGGTTGCATCCCTTGCGCCTGTACCTGCACGGGGGCCTCGTACGGGAATTGGACGTGGGCCACCGCAGGCGGACGCGTCTCTAGGTTCCTGTCCCTAGCGACGCTATCGCGGAGCGCCGCGATGGAGGTGCAGGTGCGGGTATCATGGTTGCCGCGGCCGTGGACTACACACCACAGTCCCTGGTGCTGGTCGTCGTAATCTCCGCGACCTTTATTGTCGCGGCCCCGGCCACTCCTGCGGCCACGGCGCCCCCGACCGCCTCGGCCCGCAGGAGCGCCCTCGTCGGAACCGCCCTCAACGTCGAGGACGTACCGGTTTCGCCTCGACCTCTGCTGGCCGCGCTTGGGCTGATCAGACGACTCCTTATGCGAGGCGTCCCTGCGGTCGGGCGTGTCCCTGGACGACTCCTGCTTACGTTTTCCCTTCGAAGAGCCGCTCTTCGGCGGATCTTCGGCTTTTGCCGAGGCTCCGGCCTGGTTGGTGTCGGAGTCGTCCCCTTGCCTTCGCCGCGCGTTTTCTTCCGCCCTGGCATATTCCTCCATTTTGTCGAAGAGCTTCGCCACCGTCTTGATTGGCTTTCGCGCATTGTACTCGGCCATCGGGCCCGGACGAAGGCCCTGTATGGCTGCATTAACGATGGTGGTTTCGTTAACGTCTTTTACTTGGCATCGAATCTTGGCGAAGCGTTTGAAGTAGTCCCGGAGCTTCTCCGAGGGTTTTTGCTTCACAGCAAAGAGCTGGTTTGCGTTGACTCGGTCGACGTAGTTTCCTTGGAAGTTGTTGTGAAGGCGGACGCGGAGCTGCTCCCACGCGTAGATGGAGCCCGGCTCTATGGTAAAGAACCAAGAGAGCGTCACTCCTTGCAGCGCGAGGGGGAGTCCCTTCGCCTTCGTGGTGTCGTCTCCGCCCGCGGCTTCGATCGCGGTTTCGTACACGCGCACGAACTCGCGGGGGTCCGTGTCGCCTTTGTACGAGTCGATGGCGCTAGGAAACTTGAAGTCTTCGGGCCATGCCGCTTGCTGTAGCCCCGCCGAAAGCGGGGACTCCGGATCTACGCGCCGCAGCGGCACGCGGCTAGACGTGGGGGCTTCGCGACTGTCCGCCCTCTCCGGCGTGGGCTCGGGCGCGATTACTGGCGCGGCCTGCTGGCTCCGAGCCTCTTGCATATCTCGGACGGCTGCGCGAAGGTCCCCTAGCTCCCGCTGGAACGCGTTGAGGGCCGCCAGCAAGGCGCTTTCTGCCGCCTGTGCAGGCGGGGTCGCCGGTACTCCCAACGGGCGGATCGGCGCGGGCACGACCACGTCGCGAGGTCCCGAGCTGCCGGTCGCTCCGTCGTGGCTAGCTCGAACCGCCCGATCCGCGCTGCCGGCAAGGGTTGCGGCGGGGGCGGCGAGGTCGGCTGTCGTTGCGTCGGCGGGGTCGGTTGTCGCCGCACCAGCGTCGACGTCTTCGACCGCGGGGTCCGTCCCCGCGACGCCGGTGCCGGGGTGGGTCGACGTGGTGCCGGTGACGGGGTTGGTCATCGCGGTGCCGGTGACAAGGTTGGTCGTCGCGGTGCCGGCGACGGGGTTGGTCGTCGCGGTGCCGGTGACGAGGTTGGTCGTCACCGCGCGGACGTCGACGTCTTCGGCCACCGCGCCTGCGTCGCTACCCGCGCCCGCCACTGCCGATGCCGAAGCCCTGGTACTCATATGACGCGCCGGCCCGGCCGCCTTCTTTCCCTTCGCCGCCGCTGACGAAGCTTTTTTCGGTGCCATCCTTCTTCTTCGGTCTTCAGGCTTGTCCTTGTCCTCCCCACGGACGGCGCCAACTGTTGTGGCTACAGACCAAACAGAGAGAGAGATGGTAGTGGAGAGTGATGAAGATGAATGTAATGGCCTGCCCCCTCCCCATGGTCGGTGTTCTATATATATATATATGGGGAGTGCTTTTACAATTATGCCCTTACAGCTGATTATCCCCTTCAGGGGTATTTGTGTCATTACATGTGGCCTATTCTGGGCCTTATACTTCCTACTAGGCCTGCTGGGTTTAGGTGGGGGCCACCCCTACGACAAACGTCTTGAGGCACAACACTATATTTTGGATCATAGTAGCCCAACGAGAATAAATCACGAACAAGCACACACATTGAGGTGCTACAAATCGTCATGTCTATAAGGCGGCCTACAAAGTGGGCATATTCAATCTGTTCCTCATGGAGTACCCCGTTGTATTGCATAGCCTGCACTTCCGTAGTCTCGCCTGTTGTCCATTGTAGGATCAAGGATACCGACTAGAGGGGGGTGAATAGGAGGTTTTTAAATTTTACTTGTCTACTTAATTAATTCTCTACAATTTCAATAGCAAGAATATAAAGCAATTAAGCCTACACAATTCTAGTCAATAGACAAATATGCTAGCTCTAAATCAAGCAAATGATCACAATAATATCAACAAATATGAGCTAGAAAGAAACAAGCAAGATATGTACATAATCGATATTTTACCGTGGTGATCGGAAACTTGCCAGTTTCCACTAGTCCACGTTGAGGTTAGCCCGAACCAATCGGACCAGCTCCACAAATTAAGCCGAAACACCTCGATCACTAGAGGTGGCTCTTCCCTGATCCGGGCAGGTGAGCTCCGACCTTCACAAGAATACCGGGTCTTCTCACAATCTCCTTTGAGAAGATCACCGACCAATCCTCCTCTCAATCGTCTAGGTGCTGACAACCACCAAGAGTAATAGAACTGGGCTTCACTTGATTGCAATTGAGTGCCAATGGATCAACTAATGAATGCAATGCACTAATTGCTAAACCACCTCAAATTTAATGCACAAAGTGAGAACAAGGGGTGGAGTGAATGCTCTATGCTCAAGAAATGTTCAATGAGTCTCTTCTCACTGTCCTTGAGCAGTGGTATGGGTATTTATACCTTTCACCAATCAAAACTAGCCATTTGGAACAAATTCCAGAAAAATCATGGTGAGCGGAACTATTGCCGGTCTGAGGCCGGTAGTACCGCTCCCCTATCTGACGCAGCAGAACGGCTATGTCAGAGGCTCTGCAGTGACTGTTGGAAAGTCGACGCGGTACTACCGCCATTGTAACTTCCGGTACTACCGCTCTGCGGTAGTTCCGCAAAGTCGACGCGGTACTACCGCTTGAGCCGAACTCCCAAAAGTCTCAAACTTGGCGCTCTCTGGAAAAAGGCTCCGCTCATTCTTTGGAGCTTCCGGGCTTCGGAAGTACCGCTCTGGACAGTGGAACTACTGCACCCTGCGGTAGTTCCGGCGTTGAAATCGCCGGTACTTCCGATCCGCGAAATCTCAAATTGCATCCGGAGGGTGCTCTTTGGAAAAAAAGGCTCCGCTCAGGTTCCGGAGCTTCCGGTCGCCAGTAGTACCGATTTTATCTACGGAACTAACGCAGACTACCGCTCTGCGGTAGTTCCAACATTGAAATCAGCGGTACTACCGCTCTTCCAGACAGAGCACAGTTTTGGTTTTAAAACTGATTTTTAATGAATGCATGCTCCTAGATTGATCCAAATGGCACATAAAATTTGCTATCAATCTACTTGCCATGATCCCTTTTTATGGTACGATTATTTATCCTATAATCCGGTCTTGCACCTTTTCTCCTAAGACTGGTAAAAATAAAAAAAGGATTCTATTCTAAGTATACCTTTGTCTTGAGCCATTTTTGATCTTCACATTTATCCTTTTACTTGCATCTTGTCAACCTCATATGGACTTAACCTTTACATACTCATTAAACACATTAGTCCCATATTCTCATAAATTCATTATTTACCAAAACCATTTTTAGGAGTCTAGATGCTTTCAGCCATGCTGACTGTTATCTATGTCATTGCAGATGTGGCGAGACTAACATATTTCACATCCGAGTTGCTTCAGTGCGTCGTTCGGCACCTACTTCACTTCCCCCAGCTAAAGGTCCCTATATTGCAGTCTACCCCATAGAAGTTGAACTTAGTGCTCTAAGTCCTGCACAAATAAAAAATGTCATAGTACTTTGAAATATATTGCACGGATGACTGTGTAAGGGCCCAGATTATACAATCCGGCATCCTCTGTGATTCCACCGCACTATTCCCTGGATCAGTAGATAGTGCTCACAGATTACAGTTCTGAATATCAAAGTACATATCAAGCGGAAGCGTAAATATAATAGTAACTTACTCATGGGCCGATTAGGCCGAAATCAATAAGATGCAGCAGCGGAAACGAAGCACACAGGTGGGACCCTCAGGACATGCCCACAGGCAGCCAACTGGAGGTTCACGACCTAGCTCTTGTTGACTTCATCTTCTTATCCATCATAACCAAAAGTATTGCTGAAGCGTAGTGATCTGATTCCTGCTTCTGGATTTGTTATGAGAGCGAGTGTGAGCACACTAACCACCGTGCTCCGCAAGCCAATACACAGGATACAAATAAATAGTATGCATGGCTTATCAAAGGAGAGGCTCGGGTTATTTTATTTGCCAAAAATCCTTTTAGAAGCATTATTATTATTATTAAATCATAGTGTTATTAATTCTACCTAAACTCCACACGGCGATTACCATAGTTGACTTAATCCACCAAAGACACCCTTTTCCTTACTGATTGCTGTCTAAGACTCCAAACAGCGGGTGTCATCATTACTTAATCCACCGAATATACTCTTTCCAAATTGATTGCTGTCTAAGACTCCAAACAGCGAGTGACATCATTTATACAATCCACCAATCATACACTTTCTATATTGATTGCTGTCTAAAACTCCAAATAGCGAGTGACATCATTTAATTAATCTACCGATCATATACTTTATTTATTGACTGCTGTCTAAAACTCCAAACAGCGGATAACATCAACTATACAATCCACCAATCAATTGTTTCCTAAATCCCCAAACAACGAGTATCATAATTTATATAATCCACCGATCAATTGTTGCCTAAAACTCCAAACAGCTAGTGACATCATCTATCTAATATCATTTGATTAATCCACCAAACACACACTTTCTATATTGAGTGCTGTCTAAAACTCCAAACAGCGAATATCATCAATTATACAATCCACCAATATCTTTTGTATTCCAAAATTCCTATCAACACATTCCTTTTGCTATTGATCCACAACCACAATTTGCTCTTACAATAATCAACCTTATTTTCCATTATCTATTTCTAACTAATCCACTAGTATACCTTCATCAAGAATATCATTGATCAAGTTTATACTCCAATTATCATATCTCCAAACTCCCAACAATTCAATTGACTCTTCTAGTAATCGATCAAATTCTATTAATCCCATTATCACCAATATCTCCCAAAAATTGATCCAGCAATTACCTTTGCACTCCTTAATTCTTCAAAAATCATTCAAATCATCTATCTAGCCTATCTATTCATTTAGACTCCACCAATTTATTTTTCTCAGAATCCACACTATCGTTTCCTTTTTATGATCGACCTGAATCCACCAACAACTTTATGCATTTACCACAAACATCCATCTTCTTTTCTTACGACTCTATTTATTCTTCCTGACATTTTATTTTGTGAGAAGTATTGTCATTATTTAAAAATATAATACATAGAAATTTCCTGAGACCTAACAGTTTTGACCAAAAACATAATGTGTAAAAGAATGCAATAATAATAGCGATCCAGATTCCATCCATCGTTACATGGCATCCGCACCATATAGCATCTTTCAGCGTTATAGCCGCTTAACTTACCACTGGGACAACACCTAGGACAATTCAAATCAGGGCTTTCCACTGCCTTCCACTTTTCTATTCCCACCCACAAAGTTTTTTGAAATAGAACTATATCTGGTTAAGTTCCCATGTCCGCCCTTGACCGTGGGCACGGCTATTCGAATAGTTTTGACTCTGCAGAGTTTGTACACTTTCACCACAAGAGACAATCAACTCGTTACCCCACACGATTCCTTAGTCATGTGGTTGAGCAGACCATCATAGTGACTTTTCAAAGTATCTAGTCCCCTTTGTCATCCCACCTTATGGGAAACTGCCCACTTGCGGTGGGTCCCATCTATGCACGGGATGTTCGCCACGGATACTAGCGCAGCCCAGGCTCCACTCCCCGCAGCGCTAGCACGACTGGAAAACTTCACCCTCCGCTCGGTGTCCCTTTAGGCCTCCCCTTGCCCTTGCGTATCCAATTCCATCCACTACAAGTGAGATGAGTCCGAGGGTTTCGATAAATTTACTTAGCCAAGTTGTACTTTACAGACTTGTGGTTGCACTGTTTTACATAGGAGGTCATGACAAGATTCGATCCTTAGGGTTATCTGGGCGGTTCTACCACAAACCACACTCTCGTGCACCCCTGCACCACACCTCCGAACCATCCGCCCAAATAAATAAGTAATCTGAGGTTTTTGGGAATAAAATAATCATATCCAACATATACCAGTCATTAGTACCATGACTGCCCAACCAAATTTTCTCATGATTAAAAGTGATGCTTGAGAGTTCTCGCGCCCATGAGTGTCTAAGCAACACTAAGCATGACATATAATTACGGACTTATTTTCAAAAGGTTATTACTATAATTTTTGCTAAGGCGACAAGGTTCACAAATTCAAATATTCCAAAGAAGGGGTAATATTAATCAAGGTACACAATGGGATATAACTAGAATCGTAAATTAAACATGTATTTGCATATAAAATAACAGCATGCAATTTGATAATTTAAACCAAAGTAATTTGTAGAAAATATAGGTTCAACATGATCAAAGTATTGACTCGGCTTGTGCGGTTTGCCGCGGTCTTGAGCTCACTCATTGCTTTTCTCTGGAGCTTCTATTCTTTATCTTCACTTTGCTCTGATCACGCTTGATCCCTTGGCTCTTCAGAACTCCGCTTTCTAAATTACATGCTAGATGACTGAATACAAATAAAGGCAAATAACTCAAAAGATCCAAATAAAATCCAAATAAACTCAGTTTAGCTTAATATAAGTTAATGGGCGATTTGAGGCAAGGTTGATTGGGTGCAGAGGACTGACGAGGTCACACAGGGTTGGGACGAAGTGATGATTGGCAGAAGGAAATTCGACGAAGCGGAGGCTAAGGAGGGTTCGTGATACAGGAATATTGACGACGTTATTCTCACTTCGGATTTGAGGATGGCTAGGTTTAGCCGGCCATTGAATACCATGGGCTCACCCATTTTATTTAACAACTTATTATTATTATTATTATTATTATTATTATTATTATTATTATTATTATTATTATTATTATTATTATTATTATTATCAAGGAATTTCCATGAGCCACGCTAGATCTATGGGTAGATGTAAGGCTGTAGTGGGGTGTAGGGTATTGCCTTGTCTAATGCTAGTTTTTAAGAGTTAGTGCATGAGTTACATACATGATGTATATGATTTCTGGTTTGTCGGATTAATCTTATGGCTTACATCTTTAGAAATCTGAGATGCATTACTTTAGGTTGTGCTACTGTTACCTTGTTCACAAAAAGGCAAGGTGGTAAGATTATTTTAGCTACCGATGACGTAGGGATTTTGGTGGATACACCAACATGACTTTTATTAAGAGAGGCTCTTCGGATTAGGTATCGTAGATATTCTGCGTATCTTTTAGTTATTGTGTAGTGCAATTTAAGCCTTAAAGAAAAGACTGTATAATCTTTAATTCAAACCCTTATTTTTATAGCTAAACATGATATCTAATATCTTTTACGAAATTTTGGATAATTAACCAAAGTCATCTTTTATTAATACCTTTAATTAAAACTTAGATTTTTTTATGTTCCAAACTACATTAGTTACTTATATTTAACATTTAATCCATTATTAAATCCCAAATAATCTTATTTTATATCCTAATAAAATTTATTACATTCCCTAGATTATTCCCAAATTTTCCTTAACTTTTACTAGCTAGTTAAAATGGATCACAAAAATTGGATTAAAAATGGGGAAGAAACAGTGCGGCTGGCCGTACTCGAACTCGAGACCTGTGGGTTTGCCAATTCTTAGCACGTGTTCAGTTAACCAAGTGGGCGGGGGCTCTGGACTGGCAGAAGAGAGGCGTTATGCTAAAAGAGGTGAGCGGCGGAAGCGGCTCAAAACAGAGCACTCGGCGGCGCTCAGCAATTACCGAGGTCGCCGGCGAGGTGAGCAGTCAGGGGGGCGAGGACCGGTGAAATGGGCTTCGGGGTAGGTAGGGAGGAGGAGGGTGGCGGCGTTTTGACCGGAGCGGCGGCGAGACGGGAGGGCGACGGCGTGGGCGGCAGGCGGGGAGATGGACTCGGGGCGGTGGCATCGGCGGGAAGGGGGAGGGAAACCGGAGCCCGCACGAGCATTGGGGGGTTCAGGGGATGCTTACCCATGAGCTATCCGAGCGGGGGGGGGGGTGTGCCGAGGGGAGCTGGCGGCGGTGGCCGGTGATGGCGCGGGAAGGGCTCACACCGAGGGGTCACTCCGGCGAGGGAGGGCGTCGGCCGACCGTCGGGGAGGCGTCGGGCCGTCGAGATGTAGCTCTCCGCATGCGGAATCGAAGAATGGCCGCCTGAGGGGGAGGTGGCGCTGGCGGCGGCGGCCGGCAATGGGGAAAGCGGAATTCCGGGGAGCTCGGTCCGGGCTTTTCCAATTGGGCCGGCGAAGAAGCGGAGGGAGAGTGGGGGCACACCATGACGCACTCAATTGGGAGAAAGAACTGTTGCGGTGGCCGGAGGGTGGAGGAGGCGCCGGCGGCCATGAACGGAGCTCGACCGAACACAAAAGAAGAGAAGGAGGGGAAAGGGAGAGGAGTGGCATGGGGGGGCAATGCACTCCTGGGGGCACGCCATTTATAGCCGGCAGAGGTACTGTGGCCGGCGACTTGGGAGCATGGCGCGGCATGGGTGTCGGGATGGTCCGCTCGGCGTGCACGACGTGGGGCAGGTGAGGACGCGACGGGAGGCGCGGGGCGGCGTGCGCGCGCAGGCAGGGCCGGGGCATGCACGGCTGACGCGGGGGCAGTTGGCTAACGCCGAGCCAACGCGGGTGAGCAGGAGAGGACAGGCGGTGACGCGGGGCAGGCGCGCGCACAGGGGGGGGGGATGAGTGACGCAACCAGTAGCAGGAGGAGGAAGAAGAGCCAGCGCGGAGGAGGAAAAGGGGGGTGTTCGGGCCCAGGCGCAGAGAAGAAAAATGCGGGGGTGCCGGCCCACTAGGCAGTGGAGGGAGAGAGGAGTATGGGGTGAAAAGAAAAAGGGGAGGGGGAAGAGAGTAAAAGAAAAGGGGAGAAAAAGACTTAAGAGAAATTTTTGCAATTTGAATGCTTTTGATTTACATTTCTTGTTTTTTTTGTAAAATTATTGATTTCAATTTTTGGATTTTAACTCGAGTTTTGGTCCAATTATCCGGATACCAAATCTAATAGCCGTTCACTTTCTATCTTATTTAATTTGCCCGTGGATTTTGATTTTGACCTTACTTCGGCCTAGATTGTATATAAGTCTTAAGCTTTCATTTAAGTTTTCGGTTTTGTTTTATTGGCTTGAATTTAAATTAAAAAAATTTGGTATTTTGAATTCGTGGTCTATTTTGTCATTTAAATTTTTAATGTTGTCATGATTATTATTTGCAATTGGACTAGCCTCGAGTTATTAACTTGCGTAGCACGACACTCAGAATATTTCAAATAAAATAAAATAAATCCAAATGGAATTTGAACACTAGAAAAATTGCAAGAAAATTTCTAAAAATTCATATTTTCTGAGCACCCGAGTTTTGGGATGTTATAGACTGCCGCCACGTAGCGCACATGGTGTAGACATGCGAACAAGGCTTGTGTAGGAGCTTCGATTTGTTGCATGTGCAAGTTGCTACTTTGCCTATGGTGCATGCATGCTTGCGACCACCTTTGGCGTGGCCCATGATATACTTCTCCCTCAAATGACTTGTGAGTGGTAGTAAAAAATACTTGTGACGCAGCGACTGGCAATAAAATTACTTGTGACTGGTAGTAAAATTACTTACGATTGGTAGTAAAATCAATAACCATAGGTGACCTATTTGGCTAAGCGTGCCCAGGCTAGCCCAGTATAGCCCGACCTTTCTCCGTGTCGTGCTTAGATCAGAGGGCCGACACATGGACCAGTATAGCACAACATGCATGGTAATTTATTCGTTCTAGCCATGCCAAGTCTAATCAGGTCGTGGCCTATCTGGGCCCGTGCCGTGCCGTGCTAGGTGGCCTATTTGGCCAGGTCTGTCATATCGGCTCTAACATGGACGCTTGGGGCTACCAGCCAGCATGTAGGGTTTGTATGTGTCCCTGTGATTCTATGCATGATAAGGGGCCATGGGGAGATTTGTTTCCTGCCAGAATTTATGTGAATAAGCCAACAATTTGAACTAAAAATCCTTGTCTATTTATGTGAATGAAGTGATATTTAGACCAAACCAAGCGAGGCTAGGAGGGCCAAAGAAATGAGATAAATATCCCTCCTTTCGCACATGCACCCCCCGGCGCGGGGTCATTCTGATGGGCATCTGCGGCCACCGTACAAACGCCAAACGGTGTAGGCGCGTAGCCGGCGACCTTCACGCCCGTCAGAAAAGTGGATTGTCTCGTGGATTGTCTCGTTGCGAAGTTTTGAGTTGGTACACTGTTGCCTCATTACTACTCCACGATGCTTGGGTTGTTGCCAGTCAGTGACCAATGATTTCGTGCTCGGCTTGATCCTGGTCAGTTGTCACATGAGGCGACGATTGAGCTGCTACGATTGTATTTGGATGCATGCATGCTCTGCACGTACGGCATCGTGCGTGTTGCGGGCCTGTTCATGAACGTGAGAACAGAATGCCTTTTGCTTTTGCTCGCCTCGCCGTACGGAAACGGGCGATCTGTGGTTGCACGTCCTCTTCCGTGCGTGTAGAGGAGAGATATTTGGCTCTGCTCATTTCAATTTCAGTTTTAGTTTCTGATTTCTGACTTATTTTTACTATTCATGAATTTCATCTTTTTCTGAACTTTTAGCTTTTTGAGCTTTTTTTCCAGTTTTTTCCATATTCATTTGCGTTGTCCGTGATAAGCTAAGTATATTTTTTCTATTTTTAAAATTTTAAAATTTAATTACGCCAAATAAGTCATTTTCAGTTACAGTGAAATTTTAACCGATATAATATATTTTCAATTATAAATCATTGCTTTTTAGCCCAACCGAGCGGGGCTGAATGGGTCCTTACCCAAACGGCAATTCCCAAGCCCAGATAATGCACGGCCCAAATCTAGGACAAAAACCCACGGAAACAAGCAGCAAATATGCAACATGCACCCCTCAAATGTACAAAACCCCTTCCGAGTCCTTCTTTCTCGTCCGCCGTCCGTCGCGCGCTCGACGAATCCACCTAAAACCCACGAAAGAACAAACACCCGCAAGGATGGCGGACACCAACGGCGGCGGCGGTGGCGCAGGTGGCGCGGGGGGTCGCTGGCCGCTGGGGCTACTGGCGAACGCGGCGAAGCGGAAGGACGGGTTCGTGCAGCTGCTCCTGATGTCGGGCATCCTCATGATGAGCCTGCGGTCCCTGGGCCAGAAGCACCGCCTCCGCGACCTCGCCGACGACGTGGCCGACCTCCGCCGCGAGGGTGACCACCTCTCCCTCCGCATGCGCGACCTGCAGGATGCGCTCCACCGCGAGGCCGACGCCTCCGGCGCCCTCGCCTCCCACCTCCGCCGCATCTTCGCCGCCCACCCCGCCACCCCCGCCGCCACCGCCACCGACACCACCGCCACCAACGACCACTAGCTCGCTCCCCGCCAAATCTTCTCCGCTGTTCTTGTTCCTTGGTGTTCCGTCGCCTGTTCAGTCTTTTTGAGATCTTCGCGCGTGGCCGTGTTGCTGCCTCGCGAGCCTTGGCCGTGCACGCGATGTGTTTGTGGAAATGCAGCAGATGCTGCAGGATCGCATCGTACTGACGAACAATTCGTTACCTACATGCCTCGCACCGCATCGTTGTGGCTTAAACTTATTTGTGTTTTTTTGTCGATCAATTTTCCATTTTCCATCTCCCCCTGATTCGATAATTTCTGAGCTACTGCTGTTGCGTTTGAATTATCTGATCCTGTCTGAGTCGATATCATTAAAAGATATACTGTTCTTGTGCGTTTAAACTGAAGCTTCAGACCTGATAGACATAGTGCACTCATCGCTCGTCACAATTCAATGCGAATGCTTTTCAGATGAAGCATCATACACCCATAAAGAGCTTCTGATAACACAGCAAAACCCTTGGTAATATCCAAAAGTCAAGAAGTACTTTAACTTGGAGCAGCATCAAGTAAGTTCAAAATGCTACGGCAGGCTTATTGTAGCTACAAATCAATCCGGACAATACCATGGAGTTAAGTACAGTATCTTTAATAGCAGGAGAGATACTTCTTCAGTTAAAAACTTAAAATACCTTCGGCCTGTGATGTTGTCAATTCCACACAGAATCATAGTCTGGTCTGGTTCATGACATGATTTGCATCCTGTAGAGCTCATATTTATCACGTTCCATATGTGAATCAGTTGCAACAAAGATTTCACTAGCATGCCCACAGCAAATTGCAGGAATAATCCCAGCTATACCAATTCCAACTGCAACAATGCAGCACACGACAGCTAAGAAAAAAGGGGGTAAGAAAGAAAAAATCAATCAGAACAGTAAAAAACTATGGAAGATATCACATCAACTCTGTCATAGATGAAGGATATAGTTTCAGTTGACCTTGACCAGCAACTATAGGAGCCAGAATGGGAAGAAGCCAGATGTTCCTGATTATGAAAACAGTTCCAGCAAAATTTGTAGAAGTACAAATTTGTTCCTGCATCCCAAGGCTAACACCAACTGGATCCTTGACTTGGTTCAAAGGAATAATGGAGCCACAGTGCAATAGTTCTACGTGCTGATTGATGTTTCGGAAGCTAATTTGAGGCTAGGGGTAGTTTGGTGGTGCATCAGCTGATCGTGGGCGTCTACGTTGACGACTTAATCATCATCGGTGGTTACACCAGCGGCATCCATGAGATCAAAAGAGAGATGAAGAGTCTATTCCGAATGAGTGATTTGGGGGTGCTCAGGTACTATCTCGGCATCGAGGTGCACCAGAGCCCAGACGGCATCACTCTCGGGCAATCCGCTTATGCACTAAAGATTCTGGAGAAGGCTGGGCTGATGGACTGCAACCCCTACCAAACTCCAATGGAGGAACACCTCAAGCTCAGCAAATAAAGCTCATCCCCGCTGATCGATGCTATTCTGTCGAGACCCGAATATACAAATCCGGACTCTACTGTGTGTTCTGCACTAGTCCAGGATCACGCTAGTGCACACAGCGTAAACAAAGACAAATATCATCCACATCACGATACTCTAAAGGAAATCCAAATTATATTAATAACCATCAGAGTACGACCTTATGGCCAAGCTTACAATTATGAGCCTGAAGGGCTTTTAAAGAAACTAGCAGCGGAAATCCAAAATTAAGCGTAGTAGCCACTCGACATGCCCACAGGCAATCGACTGGGGAGCGAAGTCCTAATCCGTGAAGTCCTCGTAGTAGCCTCTTTCTAGCAACTCCTGCTGATCTGGTCCCTCCTCTTCAACTGAGCAACATGGGCATAAAGCCGTGAGTACATTGGTACTCAGCAAGTCGTTTGTAACAAATGAATGCAATATAATATGCAAAGCTTAACAATGGATGGTTGAAGGGTTACTTTTGCATAAAGCAACAATTTAAAGTAAATACAATAAATAGATTGTAAAGCTAATTTAACAACAGACACGAAGTAGATAATCAAAGGAATTGAATAAATCCACAAGTGAACTAACCATTCACTTCCCATCTCAAACCAAACCCCAATTTCATAAAGACTCTACCCCTCGTGTGAAATCACCGAGCATTGTCCATGACCGAGGACACGGCTATTCGAATAGTTTACACTCTGCAGAGGTTGCACAACTGTACCCACACGATGTGATTAGCCTCAGCTTAAGGAAATCACAACAAGGCTTTTACAATGATCCATCTCCACCCGATCCCACTCGCTAAGGATTCACCGTCGAGTAGGGTAACCCCCTAGTCGATAATTGCCCCCTCTTGCGCCACACAACATCAGTAGTAAAACCAAAGTGGAGACTTCACAAATTATTATGCCAGGTCTATCCCATACTAGACATGTGGTTTGCACGATTAAGCTCAGATCAATGGCGCACAAAGTTAAGTCCTTAAGAATTACCCAGACGAAACATCCACATCCCAATGTGCATCCAGCACCCCCTTTACTGCACGATCGTTCGCCCAAGTGAAAACCAAGTTTGTATAACCAATGCCCATGACACTACCCATGTCATGACATACAAATTTTATAACTGTGGCTAACCACCACGTTCAAGTAAATCATTAAATCAGGATTAATTAACCACATGTGATGACAGATCCCAGCGAACTAATAATAAGCAGGCTAAGCAGTTGAACGTAACCCCATGTGACAATTATTATTTTATCACTAAATAATTCCCAATCCTAAGGTGTCAATGGAATCATGGTTGTCAAATTATCATGGAGGGAATTTATCAATTAGGAGTATAACTACCAATACAGGGTTTTAATAATAAATAGCAATGCATGATAATTTGAAACAAAATAATACATAATAGATTTGAAAACTGGGTTCAACATGATCAAAAAATACGACTTGCCTTGGCCTTGCTCAGATGAGGGCTCTTGGTCTTCAAATCCAACTTCCGCTCCCTCGAACACGCGATCTAACGAGAGAGAAAACGAGACGAAAAGAGAAAATAAATTCAAATAAAATTCAAATGAACTCCAAAAACTTTCAAACCTGAACCAAAAGGTAGAGCTCAATTTTAGATGAATTTAGGAAAAAGAATCGGGTCAATCGGAGCTAGGACGAGGGAGAACGGGGCTCTGGAAAATTAAATCTACAGAAAATCGGGGAAATTGGAAAAGGGCACTGTGCTGTGGACCGGGTGCACGGGGAGCTGGGTCTACGGTGGACTCGGCTCACGGAACAGTGCGGGGGCGGTCGGCTGCTGACGCGGGCGGCGGTTGCTGACGTGGCGCTGACGGGGCTGACACGTGGGCGGTTTTGGCTGACGTGGCATGCTGACTGGGCAGGTTGACTCGGCTTGGTCCACAGGGATACGGCTGACATGCGGGGCCCACTTGGCAGCGACAGGGTGCCCGGTGGACGGCGTCCACGGAAAGGCGAAGGGACGCGGCTGCTGGCGTCAGCGCTGACGCGGCGGGCGCGGGGACCGAGGCGGCGCGGACGGAGCGGCCGAGGCGGCCGGGTGGGCACGGCGGCGCAGGGCGGCGGGTCTGCGGCGACGGCGGGGTAGCGGCGGCGGCTGGCCGGCGGGGATCCGGAACGGCGGCGGGGTTTACCGGCGGCGAGGTTCGGCGGTGGGGACGGCTCACCGGCGGCGGCAGAGACGGCGGCGAACGGCTGCAGCGGCGAGCTCCGGCGGAGAGAGACGACGAGAGCGGCGGCGGAGGCGGCAGCTCGGGATGCGGAAGCCGAGGGGTCGGCCCCCTTAAATACACGGACGCCGAGGCCGTCTTGGAGGCGGAGACGGAGTCCCGCTCGAGCACGGACTTCGAGTCCGGGGCGGAAACGTGCGGCGGCGGCGGAGTCGTGCCGGACACGGAGACGGGAGTCCCGGCCGGGGACGAGGACCCTGACAGGTGGGCCCCACCTGTCAGTGGCACGGGCGGGCGAGCGGCTGCGATGGCGCGCGGGCGAAGCGGCAGCGGGGATGGGCGACGCGTGGCGCGCATCGAGCGGAGGAAGGCGGGCGCGGGCGCGGCGCCGATGCGCGACGCGCGGCGAGGGGCGGGGCAGGCCGGCGGAGGCGGTTGGGCCGAGTGGGTTGGGCCGGCTGGTGGATTTCGGCCCACTGGCCGGTTTGGGGATTTTTGGAGATTTTTCTTTTTCAGAAATTCAAATAAATTAATTTGAGCTCTAGAAAATAGCAAATAAATCCAGAAAAATCCAGAAAAAATCCAATAAATTCCTTGAGACACAAAGAACTCAAATAAAATAATTTTGGCAAATGTTCATGTTCAGATTAATCATATTAAATCCTTTTAACTCATAAAAATTCATTTAAGCTTTTAATTAATTCCAGAAAAATTCAAATGGTGAATTTTATTTTAAAAGCTTCAAAAATACTCTGAAAATCAGGATGTTACATATTCTCTACCAGAATCTAGTTGGGAGCCTCTGGTACCTCGTCCACACCTAGCCGGACTTGGCCTCCTCAGTAGGCTATATTAGCAATTTCATGGAGACACCACGCGAAGAGCACCTCATCACTGTCAAGCGCATACTGCGCTATGTTGCAGGGACAAAAACATGGCATGTTTTCTACGCGGTTGGGAAGAAGAAGAGCGCGTGGTCGTGTCTGCTAGGCTATAGCGACAGTGACATGGTCAGGGGCGTCGATGGCAGAAAAAACACCTCGAGTGTAATCTTCTTTCTCGAGGATGGACCCATCTCTTGGTAATCTCAGAAGCAAAAAGTGGTGGCTCTATCCTCCTACGAGGCAGAGTATATCGCCATGGCATATGCAGCTTGCCAAGGTGTCTGGCTGGTGCGGCTTCTACCAGACATGCTCTATTCAGAGTCCAGCGCACTGGTTTTGAAAGTGGACAACAAGTTCACAATCTCGTTGATCAAGAACCCAGTGCATTACGACCAAAGCAAGCACATCGGCATGAAGTTTCATTACATGACATCTTCACTAAGTCACTCGACCGCATTAAGTTTCAAGAACTTCGTTCCAAAATTGGTCTCCTTGACAATGAGTAAGCGCAGCAGACTTAAGGGGTGTTTGTTGGATATGTCTTAGGCGTAGTCGTGTGCATGGTCGTAGGCGTAGTCGTGTGTATGGTCGAGGGAGTAGTCGTGTGTGTGGTCGTGGGCGTGCTCGTGGGTGTCAGCTTGATGCACGTGTCGTTCGCACGGGAGCGAGTTGTAGTGGTGTCATACACGGGTAGTACGTTCGTGACGCAAGTCTAGAAGGCCATAAAAGCCACGTTCTGTACGTAGAATCCTTCAAATTTAGTAATACAAATTAGAAAATGCTGCCGTCTTGTAGCACAAAAGCTAGTTCATCATTTTCGGGTGTGTTCATAACTCGGTTTTTTTCTAACAGGGCCGAGGCAGCGCAGAGGCGAGGCGATGCCGGGGCCGAGGCAGCGCGGAGACAGAGCAGTAGGCGCTGCGCGGTGTGGCCATGCCGAGGCGAGCCAGCCGAGCCAACCGATGGAGGAACTGGTAGCAGTGGCTGTTGGCGTGGAGCCGTGGAATGAAAGAAGGAAGAGCAGCAACCATCAGATAGAGAAAAGAAAGAGAAGAAATGGAAAAAAGAAATGGGGGAGAAGGGGAGGAAGAGAGGTAGCAGGAGAGCAGTTGGCGCCGAAGGGAAGTGTTGAGAGAAAGAGCAGTCGGCAGTGGGTGGAGGTGAAGAAAAATGGAGAAGAAATAGGGGAAGAAAGAAGGAAGAGCAGTCGGCAGTCAAAGAAAGATAAGAGGAAGAAACACAGGAGAAGCAATGTTGGTGCCTTGGTGGAGAGAAGAAAGAAGTACAGAAAAGCGAGAAGCAGAAGTATCGCTGGAAGAAAAGAAAAAGGACACGAGAGAGAAGAACGTGTGGCTGTCGGGTGGAGTGAAAAAAGGAAAAAAAAGAAAGGTGAGAAAAGAACAAAGGGAGAAAAAGAAAGAAATGGAAGAAAAGAAGAAGAGAAGACGGAAGCATGTATCCGGTAACAACATCGGCAACTGTGCACAAGTGACCGAGAGGGATGCAGATCTAGTGGTGACGCTGGCAACTGCACATGAATGGCCGAATAGATCGCGTATGATGGTAGTTAGCACTCCTACTGTTTCGGTAAAAATCTTAATATTAATTGTATTATTGTATTTACGGTATTTAGATGTGCATGTTTAGGGTGTCGATTTACCTAACATTGGATAGGAGTATTGTTGGTTTCAGTATAATTAATGTATCAATTTCTATTATGTTGTTAGCCAGGGAATCAGATGATGATACATTAGATGTCATTCTTCATTTAACTAATTAAATGAATTTTCTTATGATGTAGAGTGCTTCTGGTATTTCTTTCCTGCCAGCAGGTTTACTTGCTAATGATGTAGAGTGTCATCCTGTTTTAGTGGTAGGAACATGTGAGGATTACTTCTCTATTATTCATTTTAACTATCATATCGTTGTCCTACTCATAGACTATTTTTGTCTTGTGTCTCAGACTTTTATTTGGACATACCTAATCATTTAAAGCTACATGTATCTGAAGATGACTAAAATCACATAATTTGATTTGCTCACATACATATAAATGAAAAATATCATTTATTATTTTTAAAAACTTTCCTTCAACACAGTGATGCAACTCATACAAAGGAAACTCTTTAGATCCTGCAAGAGCATGTTCAAGAATTGTCTGAAGCAGTGGTGTACTTTATTCCAAATTTCTATTCAATAGCAGCAATGGATGGCCATTGCCGAGCATATGCAAAAGCCAATTTGTGAATATTTGACTGATGAGATCATAACTGTGATGTGAGCATGGTAGGGAGAACAATCGAAGAAAGGAGATCATCTCTCACACCCAAGATGATGAAGGCAATCACATACGCCAAGACTGGGAATTAGCTAAAGAGCGGCAACAGTACCAACTGAAGGATCTTGAAATTATGCAGGCATACGCTGACTTTGAACGCATGAACGATCTAGACATTGATGAGTAGATACTATGTATACATGTTGTTATAGTTAGTATGTACACATATTGTTACTGTACTCTTTTTTTACTCGAGAAACCCCACTCTAGGGCGTAAGGTTTTAAATGAGGCAGTAACATTGTATCTTTAAAATATAAAAAATGTACTTTCCACTGAAATATTTACGTCATTACGTGCCTATGTTTTTACGCAACTAATTCAATTTTAACTAGTTTTTAACAAAGCAGGTACGAAAGAAAAGAAGATGGCAGCCGCTGCCGCCATCGTCGCCACCGCCTTCGTCGTGTATAGTTACTTCAGGCTGAGCTTGGGCTGGCACGGCATGAACATCAGTACAGCGGGTTTTGGGCCATGCCTGGGCCTGGCCAGAGGTGAGACATGTCGACATGGCACGACACGGGGAGGTAACCAGGCTAAGCCAGCACGACACGACGTGGCCCGAAGTACGATGGGCCAGGCAATATCAAGACGGCACAGCCTAATGCCCACATCTACTCCTAAGCTCCTGAAGTGTTGTTGCATCAGCCGAACTACTATTTTCCTTTTTTTTTTTTTGCAATTCTTCCCAAGTAATACATAGCTGAAAATGTGTGGACGTGTGTATGATAAAAAAAATGGTGGTAACATCTCTGACAGCTGGGAAATGAAAAAAGGCAGTGCAAAATGCATATGTATAAATGTGCTTAATACCAAAATCCCTGTGTTATAACTCTTGAACAGCATGTATAAACATCTAGATGTTCATGCATTACACACACGTTCAGTAGTGCACTTTAGCTATCACTTTTCTAGCTATTTATTTTTGGCAGTGGCGCACGTAACTGTAAGAACAAAAGGGCGTTCTTACCACAGCCAGATGGGCCGTTCTTAAATAATGGGCTCAAACAAAATACAACCAGCCCACAAACCATTGCCACACTAAAAACCTGACCCGCTAACTGGGACGACGAAAAAGTCCCAACATCTGTGCGCGGGGGACATAGATTGGACTCGGACGCCACAAAATTCGAGTACCGCATGCATTAAAGGTACTCGAATGGTGACTAGACACTCCTTTTCCATATTTCTTCAGAAAAAAAAACAAGCCTTTTCCACAGCGCCTTTAGTGCTACTTTTCAAGTAGGCATCCGAACTGTACTTGTTGTACAGTAATCACAGTTGATTTGTTGCCCTGTACTTCGCAAGAAATGTTGCGCTGTACACATCACCGACGAGACGGATCGTTACTCGTGAGCTGTGCCATTTTGGTGTCCTTTTCTTTTAAGTGGTTTTTTCATTTTTGACTTTAGACTAATAAATCGTAAATAAAGTTATAAATAAAGGTAGTGTTTATTTGGGCTTATAAGCTCAAGTTTCTGGCTGTTTTGTATTGTAGCGATTAAAAATGCATTGTAGCTACTATTAACTTTTTCAACGTAATTAAATTTTAAAAACTTACAAAAATAAAAAATATTATCATAGATAATACAAAAAAATAAGGGAAAAACAAGGCAAAAAACAAAATTAAAATGCTAGAAATCAGAAGTAGAAAGTCGTAGAGCAGGGCTAAATCCTTCCACTCTCCCAGCCTTCTGCCAGCCCTCACATGCACACACCTTCCAACATAGTTTCAAGAATACGAGCACCTTATTCATCTCAAGCACCTCAAATCCTTGTACCAACTTTCAAACTTGCAATGAACAATTGCCTCGTCGTCATCGCCATGCCACTCATAGCTGCCATCTTACTTAAAGTCACATCGCTAAGCTCCCTCGCCCAGCCCCATGTCCTCTGCACATTCCACCTCTTCTAAGATCATCCATAGTGCTCCACCCTGGACGGTGGCCTCGCCGATCCACGTCAGAGCCGAGCCACAGTGAAGGGAAGAAGGAGGAAAGGTGGTGGCTTGCAGTGTATCAGAGAGGCTTGCAGAAGCTGCGGTGGTTTGGGGAGAGAGAAGGTAGTCCATGGAGAGAGGGAGTACTCTTGAGGCATATGCCAACGTCCGGGATTGGCAAGGCGAGCCAGTGATGCCGGCGTCCTCCAGCTTCTTGAGCAGGCGCTCCTCCAGCTCGTCCTCTGTGGCGCAGCCCCACGGTGCCACATCATCGGAGGCCGTCGTACTCGCTGTGGACAAATCGGGATCAGAGGAGGCCGCGGCCGCCAGCCCCGTCCTGGCGACGCGGCTCTTGCAGGCGGCGAGGAGGATGTCGGCAGTGGCGAGGAGGTCTTCGGCGCTCGAGGCGCGGGGGTTGGTGACGAGGTCCTGGGAAGCAAAGTCCTTGCAGCCCTCGAGGTCACGCGCCATCAGGAGCTTCTTTACCACCCTCATCCACTGCTCCGCCTGCCTCCACGCATCAGCGGCAGCCGGGTCCATCGTGGGTGGGAGGAGGATTTGATGGGGATTTGGGGGAGAGGAGTGCGGTGGGAGTGGAGTGGGACCAACCGAATAAAAAAGGTGAAGCTACCACTTCAAGCCATCATTCACCGTGGGAGGAAATTTTTTTATGTGATGGTTTGAGCTAATGTGGTGGTATTCTCTCTCACAAAACAACCACCTTGTGTAGCCTCCACTAGGATGCCCTAATAGCCCTCCTCCCGGTCGCCGTGGCCTCACAGGGTATACCTCATCGACTACGCATACTTCAGTCCCAACATCAGTTTTCGCATCCCTGTTGCCACCATCCTCAAGCAAGCCTACTGCAAGTTCAAATTCCATTAGGTTGGCTTTGGTGATAATGACAAATTTAATTATGAGACTAACTTGTTTATTGATTATGATATTGTTTAGTCTTATTTAGATGAAAATGTGAAATTATGGAGGTATGCATTCGACTTTACATTGTTATATCTTATTGCATTACTCGGATCCAAAATATAGATTGAACTCCACTAAAAGTCCAAAATGATTATGTGCATATGTTTGCCAATATACATTCTTGTATGCACACATTTAGGGGGAATTCACTATATGTTTTGAGGTTTTATTAGTATTGATCCATATTCCTCTTTCCACATATTAAGGATCTTTATTTTTAAACATATCCCTCGAGTATATAGCTTATGTAGTTCATATACACTCATAATCAGGTTGTCATTTAGTTCCTCTATTATATGTTAGTAGTTGGATGATTAATGACAACCAGATGTATAAGCTTTGCTAGGAATTAATTTCAAAGATAAACACACACTCAAAATGAGTTAATTGCTTGAGAAACTTATCTTAGAGTATACAAGTGTTGTGTACATGTTGTATACTCGTAAATCAATTTCTATCTTATTATTTGTTGAGATTGTCATGAATTACCAATAAGGAAAGATTGTGGAATCTAGTACCTCCATTATGAGTTAATGGTGAAATTTTGATAATTGATGACAATTGATTTTTGGACTAACAGTTTCATGAGTTTGATGAAAATGTTAAGTTCCACAAGTGAAGATGACTTGGGATGACTTTATATGTTGAAGATCATCAAGTCAAAATGCGAGATAAAGGATGACTTCATGTGTTGAAGATCGTCAAATAAAGATGTGGATGGAAAATAGCTTCATGAGTTGAAGGCCATCAAGTGAAGGATGCATCATGAGTTGATGCATGTCCAAGAGAAGATAATTATGTGTTGATCATTACGTCAAGAGAAGATCCATCATATGTTGATGGAGTTCAAGCGACAATGACTTGAATTTGAAATGAAGATGTGCGTCATCAAGCTTCAAGAGGATACTCAAGGTAAAGGTATAACTAGCTAAAACTAAGAATATATTCCTAGTCGTTTACCTGCCTTGGTGTTTGGTTAGAAGACTAGATTGCTAGTATAGGTTGCCGTACTATTAAGATGGGTCATGTCTAGTAGCTTAAGTCTCATCATGTGTTGATAGCTCAACCTTACCTGCTGTAGGTCTCTTTGGTATGATGCTTATATTTGTGAATGTGTTTTGCAAATAGTGGAAGCTCATATGTTTGAATCCTTGTAACATAGGACTATATATTGCAAATGTATTTTGCAAGTATTTGAATTCCATGTTTCCTATTCTTTGTGATATGCGGCTTATGTTTGTAAATGTGTTTTACAAATGGTCGAAACTCATACATAATCCTTGTAGCATGTGACTTAGGTTTAAGAATATGTTTTACAAATATGTTATGTCCATGAAACTGTACCTTGTGTCATGATTTCAAAAGTATGCAAATATGTTTTGCAACTTGTTAGAAATCATGGTTAATCCTTATGTGCATGATACTAGAATTTGCAAATATGTTTTGCAAGTTTTGTTGAAGTGTATGTACTTGTTAGGATAATCAGAACTACCGACGTGTATTGCGCGGTACTACCGAAGATTGGAAGTACCGGAATGTTTTGCGTGGTACTACCGGAAGTTGGTACTACCGGCTCTGTGTGAGAGGTACTACCGGATTTCGGAAGTTCCAAAAAATCTAGCGGTACATTTTTCTAGGGAGCACCCCTGAAGACACTTTGTCTCTTGGAAATCGGAAGTACCGAGATTTGAACTGCAGTAATTCCGATGATTGGTAGTACCAGACTTTGTGTGGCAGTACTTTTGATTTTGCTGATAATAACTAGTTTTCTGACCGTTGCGAGGAGAGCGGTAGTTCCATGTTTATAATTGTAGTACTACCGCATTTCCTGGAAAAAGTCCCTAATGGCTAGTTTCGCTGTGTGAGGTATAAATACCCCCTTGTGGCCGGTTGAGGCAAGCAAGACTTGTGGCACTCTACTTTATTCCCTTTAGTTAGTGTGAGGTCCTCTTCTCAATTATGCATGTGTTGCACATTGTGAGCAAGAAGGAAAGCTTTAGATTGCATGTATTGCATCTAGAGGTGGATTAAGTATCCACCCGAGTTTGTGCATTAGTTGCAAATGGTGAGAGTCAAGCGAGGGGCTCAATGTACGCTTGCATCCGACACTTCCAAAAGGCAAAATCAAAACCATCCAGCATAGGGGACGATTCACATACCTTTCTGATGCCATCGCAACCTTGCTCTGATACCACTTGTAGGATCGTATGACACAATTAGAGGGAGGTGAATGATTGTATTGGAACTTGAAACTAAAACTAAAAGTAGAAGAAAAACAATATGTAGATTATGACCGCAAGACGTTGGTTCGCTCGCCCGTACTCGATGAACGCTTCGATCGTCCGATCGCACCCTTCAATCGCTCACTACGACCGCCGACGCATGTAGTCGTGATCTCCCTCCGCTCAAAGACTTTAGCCGCTCAAACGAGCACACGCTGGAGATAGAAAACAAATGATGCTTAGAAAATACGTCACCGATGCCAAAAAAAACTTTTCTTGAAATATATCTGATCTATTATTTATGTATCATAGATATGGTTATAAAGTGCCATCATGGTACCCCTAAAAGCTCTCTTGATAAAAGCCCTCTAAAAACCCACACAAATTTTCTCCCCGAAAGCCTTACAAAATACCACACATTAGCCTTTAGCCTCTCCCTACTTTTATAGGCTAACAACCAAGCCGTGTTTGTCTCAAATACAAAAACACAACTCTATCTCTTCCTCAAATCAAGAGACCCAAAACCCTTCCTGACATGGGTTTTACAATATCTCTAAACCTCTCCGTTATAGACTCCTTCCATAACGTCTCCAATCTCATCACGTGACAAAGCCTCCAGGAGCACCTCTTGTATCTCCATCACGCATCACCAACTCCCGTGTTGAATCCTCCAGGACCGTACCTCCTGTGACTTCTCCACACATCATCATGTGCTCTAGCCTGAGCCCAATCACCTTGTGTGACATCTCGACCGCCTGGACCTCAGATACTCCTTGTCACTGACCGTAACCGTCTCCACGCCTGTACGTATCATCCACCTTCGATCTCCACATGCTCCAGCATGAGTTCAACCACCTCGCTTGACATCTCGACCTCAGATTAACCCCTCCTAGTTCCGGTCCTCCTCATCACCAACCTTGATCGTCTTCACGCTCACCTGCACATGCAAAGACTAAAGAAACTTTCTTCCGGTACAAGTTCTCCATAACTTGACCATCATCAACACATACACTCACACCACCCTTGTCCATCAATAGACAAGAACAAAACAATTCACGACCATCAACTAGGTCATCTACGACCACAAACTCAATCGCTTACCACAAAGCAGCTCCAGACAACTTCTTACGACTGCTAGCTCAACGAATACTCGAAAAACAATAAGTACTCAGAAAATACTATCGCTCTTCTGCAAACACTAAGGGATACCACGCATCGCTATTGACCAAAACCACCGAGTATCGACTACCGAGTACCGATCACATACTACAAGTCTCCGATAATTGATCGTAACACCTCTCCTAACCATGATCGTGAAAACCACAACTATTGAGTATTGAGTCCTTCCGACTACCAAGTACTCCCATCTTCCAAGTACCAAAATATGCGAGTATTGTTCCTCCGAACACTGTTCACCGATCACCGAGTACCTACCTGGTATTGTCGCAACGACCACCAATCACTGACCACCACGCACCGACTAGCTAACCACTGGCCCAACACAAGCACTCGAGGTACTTAAAGATCACAAGAAGTGAAGCACTCAAACTGACAATGAAGTCTACAAGTACCGACCGCGAAGCCTACGACAACCGATTGCAAAGCCTTTAACTACCGAAGACAACGACAACAGTCTTCAAAGTCTACGACTATAAAAACAAGAATACGAAGTCTACGACTATAACAGCTATCCGTAAAGTCTACAACCATCGACTGCAAAGCCTTCGACTATTGACTAGTAAAATTTACGGCCATGAAAAAGTATTGTAGTTACGACCATGAAAAAGTACTATAGCTACAATTATCTTTAGTGGTCATTCTATCATGGTCGAAGTCGAGTGTGGTCGAAGCCTGTCATGGTTGGAATGTTGTAGTCGAGTTGCCGTGGTTGAAGCCAGATGTAGTCAAAATGCCGTGGTCATTCAAACACGGTTGAAGTCAGTCGTAGTCAAAGTTGGACGTAGTCGTAAAGCTGAGCTCCGCTATAATACTTTTCTAAGTACCAGCTGAATCACTGTTCACATCCGAGTACTATTTTTTCGACCGTACAATTTTGTCTAGTTCAATGTAGCTTTGCCTGTACAAAAAACATGTAGCTTTGACCGGTCTATCATCTGAATCTTTGATTGTGCCGCTCGAAGGCCGCCCAATCATCCGGTGGTACTCAAATGCCGTTCGATCCTCCTAGGACACTCGAACACCATCCGATCTTCTGGTGGTACTCGAACACTGTCCGATCCTCCATTGCTTACTCAAAAACCGACCGATGCTACTCGGACCAGATCGGACTGGTTTGAAACTACTCGAAATAGACAAAATCGCCCAGAGCAAATGAAAACCATTCGTACATGATCGAAACCACTCATATCAGACCAAAATCACTTAAAGCAGGCCAAAACCACTCGGAGCAACAGGAACCCCTGGAAGCCAACGAAAACCACTCGGAGCAACTCAAATCTTAACAAGATCACTCGGATTTAAAATCTTTAACTGCGATCGATCGAAACTTTCACAAACATAAATTCCAAAATAATCCAAATATTAATTATTTATTATCACTTTTAATCACAACTATATTCGTATAGTCTAACAAGCCCCTTGTCTACCAATCGTTGAACAACTTTTGTTCACCCTATACTTCATTGCACGGAAGGTGTTCAACGGAAGATCAAGATATACACCCCTAGGGGCGGAGCCAGGAATTGGATATAGGGGGCAACATGGACAACAAGTAGAGTAGAACCAATGAACCATGCCGGATTTACCGATCCAATAGTCACATATCAAAGTAATATGTTTCACAAATTACAATGCAAAGAAAATTACATCTCTATTAACATAAACTTAGCTCTACGATTACCAGCAATATCATAGGTGTCGTAGGGATGGCCCCCACCTAAGCCCAGCAGGCCTGGTAGGAGATTATAAAGGCCCAGAATAGGCCATGTATAATGACATAACTGCCCCTAGAAGGGATAACCAGATGTAAGGGTATAACTGTAAAAGCACTCCTCAATGTGTATGTATATATACGGGTAAGCCATGGGGAGAACCCAGGCCATCACACTTATCTTCATCACTCTCCACTACCATCTCTCTCTCTGTTTGGTTCGTAGCCACAACAGTTGGCGCCGTCCGTGGGGAGGACGAGGACAAGCCTGAAGACCGAAGAAGAAGGATGGCACCGAAAAAAGCTTCTTCAGCGGCGGCGAAGGGAAAGAAGGCGACCGGGCCGGAGCGTCGTATGAGTACCAGGGCTTCGGCATCAGTAGCGGCGGACGCGGGCGCCGATGCAGGCGCGGTAGCCGGAGACGTCGACGTTCACCGGCAGTTCGGGACCTCGCGACGCGGTCGTCCCCGTGCCAGTGGTCGCGTCCGAGCCCACGCCGGAAAGGGCGGACAGTCACGAAGCCCCCGCATCCAGCCGCGTGCCGCTGCGGCGCATGGATCCGGAGTCCCCGCTTTCGGCGGGGCTGCAGCAGGCGGCATGGCCCGAAGACTTCAAGTTTCCGAGCGCCATCGACTCGTACAAAGGCGATACGGGCCCCCGTGAGTTCGTGCGCGTATACGAAACTGCGATCGAAGCCGCGGGCGGCGACGACACCACGAAGGCGAAGGGACCCCCCTCGCGCTACAAGGAGTGGCACTCTCTTGGTTCTTTACCATAGAGCCGGGCTCCATCTACGCGTGGGAACAGCTTCGTGTCCGCCTTCACAACAACTTCCAAGGAAACTACGTTGACCGAGTCGACGCGGACCAGCTCTTCGCCGTGAAGCAAAAACCTTCGGAGAAGCTCCGGGACTACTTCAAACGCTTCGCCAAGATTCGATGTCAAGTGAAAGACGTCAACGAGACCACCATCGTCAATGCAGCCATACAGGGCCTTCGTCCGGGCCCGATGGCCGAGTACAACGCGCGAAAGCCAATCAAGACGGTGGCAAAGCTCTTCGACAAGATGGAAGAATATGCCAGGGCGAAGGAAGACGCGCGGCGCAGGCAAGGTGACGACTCCGACACCAACCAGGCCGAAGCCTCGGCGAAAGCCGAAGATCCGCCGAAGGGCGGTTCTTCGAAGGGAAAACGTAAGCAGGAGTCGTCCCGGAACGCGCCCGACCGTAGGGACAACCCGCATAAGGAGTCGTCCGATCAGCCCAAGCGCGGCCAGCAGAGGTCGAGGCGAAACCGGTACGTCCTCGACATCGAAGGCGGGCCCGACGAGGGTGCTCCAGCGGGCCGAGGCGGTCGGGGGCGCCGTGGCCGGGGGTGCGGCCGTGGCAGGGGCCGCGACGATAGGGGTCGTGGGGATTACGACGACCAGCATCAGGGACTGTGGTGCATAATCCACGGCCGCGGCAACCATGATACCCGCGCCTGCACCTCTATCGCGGCGCTCCGCGACAGCGTCGCTAGGGACAGGAACCCGGAGGCGCGCCCGCCTGCGGTGGCCCACGTCCAATTCCCATACGAGGCCCCCATGTAGGTACAGGCACAAGGGATGCAGGTACAGGCGCAAGGGATGCAACCCCAGGAAGGCGCCTTACGGATCCAAGCTCACGTACAGCAGCCTCGGGAGGGCCTCCTGTCGTTGCAGGCCCCGAACGCAACCTACCGCAGGGTCATTAACGTCATATCCGGAGGCTCTGCACTGGAATTCACCTCGGCACGGCAACAGAAGGCCTACGCGCGAAGACTACATCACGTGGCGGCATACCCAGCGCAAGCACCGCCGGAGTGGGCGCAGCACGAAGTTACATTCACACCCGATGATGCCCAAGGTGTGGACTTCCCTCATCAGGACCCCCTAGTCATCCGGGTCACCATCGCGGGATGCGACGTGGGGCGCGCCTTGGTGGACAGTGGTAGCTCCGCGAACGTATTATTTGCGGCGGCCTTCGACCAGATGGGAATCCCTCGAAGCCGCCTGGGGCCCTAGGGAATCCCACTGCAGGGCTTCGGGGGACAGCCCCTGCGGGCGCTGGGCCAAATCGGCCTTCAAGTCTCCTTCGGCCGAGATGACAATGTGCGGACCGAAGATGCCACCTTCGACGTGGTCGACCTTCCGTACCCCTACAATGCCATTCTAGGGCGCCCAATCCTCAACTCCTTCGGCGCGGTACCACATCACGGCTATCTGTGCATGAAGATCCCGGGTCCCCGGACCATCATCACCGTCCGAGGCGACCAGGATATGGCCCGGCGCATCGAGCCAGGCACCAGGTGCCCGCGTCGCGAAGCCCAACGACGCTCCTAGAGCCGGCGTCACAGCGCGGAGGTCCGCGGGGTCATCCATAGACGCCTGCGCGGGCCCTGCAGATGTCCAGCGACTAGAGGCTGCGGCCGCACCAAGGGCAAACGGTCAGTATATCCACACTTTGTAGTTGCCCACCCGCGCAAACGGGGATGTAATGAAGATCGCCGTTTGCCGCTAATCTTTCTTCGTCACACGCAAGCACGCGGTGAGGGCGCGCGCAGGCTTGGCCAACGCGCCCGTCCCCGCAGCGTAAACCAAAGACGCACGTTCGCGTGTGCACTCGCCGTCGCCAGGGGGGCGGGACTGAGTGTAAACCAAAGACGCACGTTCGCGTGTGCACTCGCCGTCGCCAGGGGGGCGGGACTGAGTGTAAACCAAAGACGCACGTTCGCGTGTGCACTCGCCGTCGCCAGGGGGGCGGGACTGAGTATAAACCAAAGACGCACGTTCGCGTGTGCACTCGCCGTCGCCAGGGGGGCGGGACTGAGTATAAACCAAAGACGCACCGGGGGGACGCCCTCGCGCGCACAAGTCTCCGGACTATAAAGAAGACGTAGCGTCGAGCCTAGCTCCGCACGCACCAGTCCACGGACTTTAAATAAGACGTAGCGTCGAGCCTAGCTCCGCACGCACCAATCCACGGACTTTAAATAAGACGTAGCGTCGAGCCTAGCTCCGCACGCACCAGTCTACGGACTTTAAATAAGACGTAGTGTCGAGCCTAGCTCCGCACGCACCAGTCTACGGACTTTAAATAAGACGTAGCGTCGAGCCTAGCTCCGCACACACCAGTCTACGGACTTTAAACAAGACGTAGCGTCGAGGTCCGCCTCTGCACGCGCGAGTCTCCGGACTATAAATAAGACGTAGCGTCGAGGTCCGCCTCCGCACGCGCGACTCTCCGGACTATAAATAAGACGTGGCGTCGAGGTCCGCCTCCGCACGCGCGAGTCTCCGGACTATAAATAAGACGTGGCGTCGAGGTCCGCCTCCGCATGCGCGAGTCTCCGGACTATAAATAAGACGTCGCGTCGAGGTCCGCCTCCGCACGCGCGAGTCTCCGGACTATAAATAAGGCGTAGCGTCGAGGTCCGCCTCCGCACGCGCGAGTCTCCGGACTATAAATAAGTCGTAGCGTCGAGGTCCGCCTCCGCACGCACTAGTCTACGGACTCTAAATAAGGCGTAGCATCGAGGCCTGCCTCCGCACGCACTAGTCTACGGACTCTAAATAAGACGTAGCGTCGAGGCCTGCCTCCGCACGCGCGAGTCTCCGGACTATAAAGCAAGGCAAACCGCGGCGGCATCAACACACAGCGCATATCTTAAAATGCCAGGACGTCTGCATCCCGGAAGAATCACATGTACAAAGGTCCGGCAACATCCCGGCCGCTCTAAGCCGCTACCCCGCGGGTTCGTCCTTAACACGCGCTAAAGTTGGGGCCTTGCTCGAAGAAGGCCGGCTCGCCCAAAAGTCCAGCGACTCTTCGGCCCTTCGCCAGCGTCGCAGGCGTCGCCGGGTTGAAAGGTCGGCCGCGCGAAGCCGGTCCCAGCAAGGAAGCTGCCCGGGATGTAAGTGAAGGTCAGAACACAAGTAGCAAGTGTGTACTTTATTCGCAAAGACAAGGAACAGTACAACACACGCCTACACCTAAGCACCACGGCGTCAGACCTGCGGGTTCCTGGCGCCTTCGGAGGGCCCAGCGCCACCATCGTCGCGTCGCGGGACCCCGTCCAGAAATTGGTCGAGGCTCCCCGTCCCGTAGAGCGACTTCTGCAGCTCGATCCGCGCAGCATCCGGCCCGACGTGACCCCAGATCCGGTCGAAGAAGGGCCCGAGGGCGAGGCGAGCGGAGCGGACGGCGCCAGACATCACTCCGGCCCCGCCAGGCATCTCCAGCTGGGGATCATCCAGCGCGGCGACGTGCGTACAACCGCGGTGCTGCAGGAGCACGCACACCAAGCATGCCGACGTATACGCGCAGTGGGTGCCGAAGGACGTCGCCGCGTCGCGTGCGACGTTGGCGGCATCCCCGACCCAGCGGAGCGTCCGAGACAGCTCCTCCGGACCGAAGGCGCGTCCCGGCACCTCCGCTACCAGCCCTTGAAGATGGCTCTCCAGCGCTTGCATGGCATCCCAGGCAACCACCGAGGCGTCACCCAGCGTCTGGTTGCGCTCCGCTAGAGTCAAGGCAAGCTCGCCTTTTTCCTTCTCTAGCGCGGCGACCTGCTCCAGGAGCCCGTCCCGCTCCGCCGCGAACTTTTGTTCAGCAGCTGCCGCGGCTGACTCCTGCGCCGACGCAACAAGCCCCTCGGCGTGCGCCCTCGCTTTGGCGCGTTCCGCTTCCAGCTGGCGGATGCGGGCGTCTTGGGCAGAGCGGGCGCCAGAGGCTTCGCGCAGCTCCTCCTCGGCGGCCCGCAGCCTATCCTCGAGCGCTTTTTGGCTACGAGCATAGGCCGTTTGCAGGGCCTGCCCCAGCACAAGTGTCTGTAGAAGGGAAAAGACTTAGCAAACCCAGCTAAACTCAGGCGCAGTCGCAGGAGTACTTACCCTCACCACAGACACCTCGAAAGCGTCCTCGAGGCGCCCCGCACCGTAGGCCTGCAGCACTTGCAGGTCGACGCTCGTGGCCGCGTCATTCACAATCCTGCGCCACGCCCTCAACATCTCCGGAGGCGGCGCGAAGTCCGCAGGGCTCACGTGCTCGGAGGCCCCGTGTTCCGTAGGATGCTCCCCCTCCGGAATGAGCAACGCTGTAAATAAGGATACGGGTGACCACCCCAAGGCATAAAAGCATACACCAGAGTAAGCTAAGCCGCCCTACCTTCGGTAGCAGAAGGAATGGTCCCGCCGCGAGCGGAGGCCTCCGCGTTCGGGGAGGACGACGGCTGTCCCTGCGCGGCGGGCGGTGTGGCCAGAGGGACAGAAGGCGCATAGGCCACGGGACCCCCGGTGCTTGCGCTGGAGTCCCACAAGCTTCTGATGCCCGTAGCCACGACGAACCCCCGCGGTGTCCGGTGGAGCTCCGGCCGCACACATGGCCGTTTGGCCGGGGCAGCCAGCAGCGCCACCGCCCTCGCAGCCATGGTTGGGGAAGACCCCGCGGCTGCTGCGCCCGGGGGCGAAGGTTCCACGGTGGCAGTCGTCGAAGGGGGCACCTCGGTCCCCGCAACTGTTGCTAAAGACAACACGGCTACGTGCGCCCCCGCAGAGGGCACCTCTGGCACCACAGCGGCCGCGGTCGAGGGCTGCACCTCGGCATCGCCGGTCCGCACGGGGTCCGCCTCGACGACTTTGGCGGGCGGTGAGGCTTCCCCCCTCCGGCTGCCCGCGGCAAACCCGCCGTCCGGGACGCTTGCCGAAGACACCTCGCCTTCGGCGCCCGCGCCACCCAAGCCCGAGTCGGTGTACCTCGCCGAGTCTGACTCCGCGTCCGCCGCGCCCTCGGAAACACTAGCAGCAGGCGCGACAGGCGCCCCGCTGCGACCCCTCTTCCGGGACGAGGTCTTCTTCTTCTTCGCTCCACCATCGTCTGGAGCGACACGGTCCGGCATGGCAAGGCCCAGGACCTCGCACACGCGATTTATTCGCCCCAGCCCCGCCTTGGCGATAGCAGACGCGCGCTGCTCATGCTCCCTGGCGGTGTATGGCCCCAGGAACACGTGCGCGGCTTGCTCCGCCTCCTCCAGGGAAATCCCTGAAGCAAAGGAGAATAGCATCAGCATACAACACATTTCGCGTCAACAAAGGAGGGACGCAATCGAGGCTTACGGGGGCCGGGCGGCGCCGGTAGCGAGCAAACCCACGGCGAAACATTGTCGTCTCGATGCCTCTCGGCGGCAAGACGCCAGTCGTAGGCAAGCGGTGCCACGCCATACATCATGTACTCTTCGGCAAGGTCGCGCATGTTGAGGCGGGCGGCCACGCCCACGAGCCGCTTGACCCTCCGCTTGTCCTCATCATCGAGCGTTCGGCCGGGCGAGGGCTTGAACGCGATTGGTCGGCCTGTGCACTCAAGGCCGCTCCCGCTCTCCACACGGTGGTAGAACCACCGCTTCATCCAGTAAGACTCCCACTTCCCGCGAGTTGAGTTCGCAGGGAAGAGCTTCTTGCACGACGGGCGAAGAATAAAAGAGACGCTACCGAAGCTCGACAGCGTCCCGTCCTTCCGGCCCTTCGGTTGGCATCGCGCCTCGTGGAGATAGGCGAACAGCGACGCGCTGGGCCAGCACGCCCCCGAGCGCAAGGCCCAGCTGTACACCGCGAGCCGGGCCACGGCGTTTGGAGTCAGCTGCGCCAGCTCCAGCCTGAAGGTCCGCAGCACGTCGCCCACCACGGTCGCCGCGGGGATCCGGAGCCCCGCGTCGAAAAAAGCAACGAATACGACCGCCTCCGACCTCTCGGGATGCGGTTTCGTCTCGTCGCCGGCGGGCTATCGTACGTCCTGCCGCCCGGACAACTTCCCCGCGTGCAAGAGCCCTTGGATCGTCTTCTCGGTCATGAGCGAGGGGCCTAGATCGCCGGAGAACGTGCCTTCCTCCTCCGCCACCAGCCGCTCCTGAAGAGCCGCCGACGGGTCGCGCTCTTGGAGCGCGTATTTCACCTCCAACGGCGAGGATCGCCGGCGAATGGCAGGGTCACCGACCGCCTGGCCGCGCTCGCTACTGGAGGCCATCGCCTCCCACAACGAGACTGAAGTGGCGAAGATAGCGCGAACGTATGGAAGGCGGAGCAGACAGAAAAGAGGGCGTAAAGGTGCGGGGACGCTGTTAATGGGGGCTATTTCAAGCCACCTCGCACGTTCCGCCGCTACCGAAGCGTCGCAACGATACACGTGCCGGATGCAACCGCAGCGGTGTAAAGGCCCGCCCCACACGATTCCCCATAATTGAAAGCGAAGGGTCACGGCGGTCCGTGCACGAGGCGCGACCACGGTCGTACAAACGCCCCACCCAGCGCTGGAAGGTCACGACCACAGGCGCCATTTACTGCCTGCCCCGTGTACCCCTTCCCTAGGGAAGAGGCGAGCGGCTGCAAACACGCAACCGTCCACATCCCGCCGCCCACCAGTCGTAGGCCGCCGCGTGCCCCGGGCGCGTTGGGTCGCACGGTACGAGAACCTAACCCTGGCAGACCAGGGGCCGGCGTGATTCCAGGAACCCATACAGCGCAAGGCCGCATCAAAGACCCCAAGTCACCGCAGGGCAAAGGCGCCAGCTTCGCTGCCACCCGTTCGAAGGGTAGGGGACGGAGCGCGCGCGCCTACTTCGACTAGGCGCCAGCTTCGCTGCCGCCCGTTCGAAGGGTAGGGGACGGAGCGCGCGCGCCTACTTCGACTAGGCGCCGGCTTCGCTGCCACCTGTTCGAAGGGCAGGGGGCAGAGCGCGCGCGCCTACTTCGACTTAGGCGCCAGCTTCGATGCCACCTGTTCGAAGGGTAGGGGACGGAGCGTGCGCGCCTACTTCGACTAGGCGCCAGCTTCGCTGCCGCCCGTTCGAAGGGTAGGGGACGGAGCGCGCGCGCCTACTTCGACTAGGCGCCGGCTTCGCTGCCACCTGTTCGAAGGGCAGGGGGCGGAGCGCGCGCGCCTACTTCGACTTAGGCGCCAGCTTCGATGCCACCTGTTCGAAGGGTAGGGGACGGAGAGCGCGCGCCTACTTCGACTAGGCGCCAGCTTCGCTGCCACCCGTTCGAAGGGTAGGGGACGGAGCGCGCGCCTACTTGGACTAGGCGCCAGCTTCGCTGCCACCCGTTCGAAGGGTAGGGGACAGAGCGCGCGCGTCTACTTCGACTAGACGCCAGCTTCGCTGCCACCCGTTTGAAGGGTAGGGGACGGAGCGCGTGCGCCTACTTCGACTAGGCCCCAGCTTCGCTGCCGCCCGTCCGAAGGGCAGGGGCGGAGCGCGCGCGCCTACTTCGACTAGGCGCCAGCTTCGCTGCCACCCGTTCGAAGGGTAGGGGACGGAGCGCGCACGTCTACTTCGACTAGGCACCAGCTTCGCTGCCCGTTCGAAGGGCAGGGGACGGAGCGCGCGCGCCTACTTCGACTAGGCGCCAGCTTCGCTGCCACCGGTTCGAAGGGCAGGGGGTGGAGCGCGCGCACCTACTTCGCCTAGGCGCCAGCTTCGCTGCCACCCGTTCGAAGGGCAGGGGACGGAGCGCGCGAGCGTCTACTTCGACTAAGCGCCAGCTTCGATACCACCTGTTCGAAGGGTAGGGGACGGAGCGCGCGCGCCTACTTCGACTAGGCGCCAGCTTCGCTGCCACCCGTTCGAAGGGTAGGGGACGGAGCGCGCACGCCTACTTCGACTAGGCGCCAGCTTCGCTGCCACTCGTTCGAAGGGTAGGGGACGGAGCGCACGCGTCTACTTCGACTAGACACCAACTTCGCTGCCACCCGTTCGAAGGGTAGGGGACGGAGCGCGCGCGTCTACTTCGACTAGGCACCAGCTTCGCTGCCGCCCGTTCCAAGGGTAGGGGACGGAGCGTGCGCGCCTATTTCGACTAGGCGCCGGCTTCGCTGCCACCTGTTCGAAGGGCAGGGGGCGGAGCGCGCGCGCCTACTTCGACTTAGGCGCCAGCTTCGCTGCCACCCGTTCGAACGGTAGGGGACGGAGCGCGCGAGTCCACTTCGCCGGGGCGCAGCAAAGACGAGAGTCTTGTCCTGCGAAATCTACCTCGTTTTCCTTAACAGGCCACCTACAGTGCATCAACATATAAGGTGGTGCCGGCGGGCTCCCTCAGTAACACCGACTGTACGTAGGCCTGTTAAGAAAAACAGGGCAGACCTCGCTGTCGCCTACGGAAGCGCGGTGCGGGGTCAGGAAGCGCGGCTGGCTGTCGATAACCGGCGCTGATCAAGCTCCCAGGAAAAATAGACCTCCTTCTGTGCATCAACATTCCCCCAAGCCGCTCAGCGTCACCCAGGAATGTTGATGCACGGCAGGGGCCCATTTTAGGGGAACAGCTTCTATCACAATATACGCAGGAGCAACGCCCCACCAGCGCCATATATATATACCCCCATCAGCAGGGGAACCAACCGGCGGAAGTCCAACCGCCGGAAGTCCGGCGCCATAGTAATGGTCACGACGCCTCAATGCCCGCACCACGCCAAGCACGCTGCACCACGTGGACGCCCGGAAGTCCGAGTGTCGCAGCAGCGCGCACGTCTGCTTCGGCTACAGCGCAGCTCCGGAAGTTTGGAAACGTTCACAGGCCGCGGGGACGGAGGGGGCCAAAAGACTCGGCAACATGGCTTCGGCCTTGTGAAGCCCTTTACCATGAGAGGCTCCTGTCGTAGGGATGGCCCCCACCTAAGCCCAGCAGGCCTGGTAGGAGATTATAAAGGCCCAGAATAGGCCATGTATAATGACATAACTGCCCCTAGAAGGGATAACTAGATGTAAGGGTATAACTGTAAAAGCACTCCTCAATGTGTATGTATATATACGGGTAAGCCATGGGGAGAACCCAGGCCATCACACTTATCTTCATCACTCTCCACTACCATCTCTCTCTCTGTTTGGTTCGTAGCCACAACAATAGGCCTTAATAATATCATCATGACTAATCTTTGCGGCCAATTCCTTTTCAATATAAATTACCAAACAATCTCGTAGAAATCCATCTCCCATTGTACTTCGAAGTCGCGTCTTCGCAAGTTTCATAGTTGAAAAACATCTCTCAGTGGTTGCAGTTGAAACCGGAAGAGTTAAGACTAATCTTAACAACATGTCCACCACAGGATAAGATGAATCTTTACCAGTCTTAACTAGTCCACTTGTTAGATCAGCAAGTGATGGTAATGCACTTAGGTCTGGATGGTTGCATACATCAAGTTGAAAAACACTATGAATTGTCTTTCTCTTTTTCATATCATCTAAAATTGTAAAGGGAAACTATGAACCAGCTCTGAGACCCGCTCCCAGACCCTCTCTGCAGATGGCGCGCTCCCATCCAAGCACATTGGAAATCACATTCATAGTAGAAACACACTCAAATCCTGAGAATTCCAATTTCGAACGAATTGTACTCCTGTACTAATTGATTCAGATAGTAGCAAGTAGTGACTGAATTCCGCAGTATTGGGAACGGAAGGGGATCGAAGTGAGGACTCACACGCGCATTTCTGGCCTTCTCGGTGCGCCGGAAGAGAGTTAGGCCGACCTTCACGGAGACGAACAGACAGAGCATGCGGCAAGAAGACGAACATACAGAGCGTGCAGCAAGCTGGCAAATAGCCAAAGGCTCAAATACGAAGCGTCAGTCCTCAACTACTAAGCCTAATTGGGTTGCATATGACTGGGCTTTAAACATACTTTACATTTGGGCTAAATTGGGAGGGGCCAAACTACTAATTAAACACATGTAATTAACTACATAATAGAGGATTAGTAGAAGGTTAGGGTGCCAGGCCCCCAGCCCCCTCTCTCCGTCACTGTACGTCCCTGACATCCGCACGGCATTCGAGCACCTCTGCGTCCATGCTGGAGGTCACGCGGTCATTGACAATGCTCAGCGTAGTCCTAACCTGTCCGACAAGCACGTCGAGCGAATTTTTTGTACGGATAATCCATTTTTATTTGAAAATACATAAATATACCCGTGGGAAATTTTTTTACAAAAATAGGCTCCAGTCGCCCCCCCATTGGGCGACTGCTGCCTTTCGCCCAACCGCGAGGCGACATTTAGGGAATGTGTGACCCGTTGGGCGACTTATTTAGTCGCTGTACGGTTGAGCGACTGCAATTGCAGTCGCCCAACGGTAGGGCGACAGGAGAGCAATTATTCCCCCCTGTCAGCTGCCCACTCCCACCAACCACTTTCTTCCTCATTCTGCCCACAGAGAAGAAACGAGAGAACACAGAGAAGAAACGAGAGAAGAAGAAGAGGAGAGGAGGAAGGGGAAGAAAAGAAGAGGAGAAGAGAGGGAGGAGGAAAAGAAAAGGAGAAGAGGGGAGAAGGGAAGGAGAGGAGGACAGGGTTGGAGGAGGAGGTGAGGGAGGAAGGAGGAGTAGAAGCTATTCCATCCATTTGGATCCAAGTATTTTTTTGATTATGTTGTATTTGCACTATTATTTAGATGAAATATTGGTGTTAGTAAAAATTGTAGATGTAGTATACATTTTGTAGTATGGAATATTTTGTATTATAGAAATTTTAGCACCCTTTTTAGTATAGAAAGTTTAGTTTAGTGTTGTACGATGTTATTTGACATGTCGTAAATTTCAATCATATATGTAGGCCTACATCATTAATGACCACTACTACATTGAGAGTGTATTATGGTGCTGGAATTATTCGTGAAGGTCCGAATGGTGTGGATTTGAGCGATTTTCCGCAAGTCACTCTCATACTTCCGGATGACGAGAATGCTCGAATGACAGATGTGCAGCATTGGCTGACCCAGAGTTTTTCATTGGACCCAGAGGTGTGCAGCGTCGTTGTGCAAGGGCTTTGGAGCCGGTCTCCCACTGATATCAGATGGGAGTTGAAGACATTGGTGCGCTCTGCTTCGTGGAAGGGCTTTGTGCAAGGGTGCCGGCGCCGTGGATACGAGTGTGTCCTGCTTGTGCAACCGTGCTCACTACAAGCAGCTGCGGAAGCTCGTGCGTCCGCCTATGCTTCGGGAGGTGCTAGCAGCTCGGGCGGGCCGCACCTTGGTGGAGCCGATGAAGTTGCTCGTGATGAAGGCAATGCGGTACATGGAGGAGACTTACAACCATCAAGCTATAGAGAGGGAACTAGGCAAGCCGATGCGGTACATGGAGGAGAGTTACAGCTGTCAAGCTATAGAGAGGGAACTGGGCAAGCTGATGAAGGAGAGCATAATGAGTATATCGTGCAGCAGATGGAATCTGATGACCAGAGGGCATGGGATGAAGAGCAAGCTGTAGAGGACGAGGAGGAGGACAATTCCGATGATGAAGTTCCTATCCCCCAGGAATGGAACCGGTTTAATGCGGAGGGTGTTTCCGCACATGATGAGCATGAATCACCATGGGAATATCATGAGACAGAGGTTCGGGTGCATGCTATGTTTGCTGACAAGGAAGCGCTGCAGGATGCCGTCCATAAGTCCACCGGGATTTACAGTGTTGCAGGGAGCACTGTTTGCATTTGGTGCTAGCATTGAAGCATTCAAGCACATGCTTCTAGTGATCTCAATAGATGGGACCTTCTTGACAGGCAAATACAAAGGGTAGCTCCTGACAGCCATAGGCGTTGACGGTAACAATCAAATATTGCCGCTGGCTATTGCATTTGTGGAGAGTGAGAATTATGAGAGCTGGCTGTGGTTTTTCAGACATGTGAAGGCTGGAGTTGTAGGCACCCGTCCTGGTGTGTGCGTAATTCATGATCGCCACGCCGGTATTATAAAGGCGATACGAAAACTCCAAGAAGACCCTGAGGAGACCTTTCCTTGGCCGGACATGAGGAACCGGTGGTGCAGTCGTCACTTGGGGGGCAAACTTTTTCAAGCAATTCCCGAAACAATCTTTGATGAAGCTATTCAAGAGGCTGGCTAGGCAGAACCAGCAGAGAAAATTTGATGCTTTATGGGGGTTGTTGGATGAGCACACCAGGAAGAACGTCGACGAGAGGAGCAAGGGGCCGGTCACTCCTGGGGTGGCACAACCGCAATGCTTGCCAGCAATCGATGAGCCTAACCCAAGTGGCCCTAGAAGGAGAAGCGCACGAAACATCAAGTGCTTCTCGCAGTGGATCGAGGGGGAACCATTGGAGAAGTAGTCGCTGTTGCACGACACGGATGGCACACGGTACGGAATAATGATAACTAACCTTGCCGAGGTGTACAATTGGGTTCTCAGGGGTCTCCGTTCTCAGCCCCTTGTCGCCATCGTGGAAGGTGTTCTTCACAGCACAATCCGCTACTTCAGGGAGAGGCACGCGAGTGCCGCACTTCATGCAGCCAATCCCGGAGCCCTGTATTCGTAAAACATTACTGCGTACATGGAGACGAAGGCACAGAAGGGTCAATTGCACACAGTGCATGCCATGGGCAACAAGGAGCATCGTTTCGAGGTGATACTTCATGACAGAGCCGGATTTGGGACATCTCGTTCACTTATTACTCATGAGGTATGCCTTGGAGATCATGCAAATGAACCTAGCTACACATGCAACAAATTTAAGTTGTTACACAGGCCATGCTCTCATGTCCTCGCTGCATGCGGGGCCGTGGGCATGGATCCTTCCAACTTCATGTCTGAGTACTTTTTCAAGGAGAGAATACTGCAAGCTTGGTATGGGGAGCTCCGGGGGTTCAGGGTGGTAGGAAACTTCGCCATTTTGGACATTTCAGCGAGGACCTGGGTTCCAGATATTAACATGCTGAAGGGTAGGAAGGGTCGACGACAGAGCCGACGTATTAGAAATGACATGGACGAATCACAAGCTAGAACATCTAGTGCACGTTGTGGGCGATGCGGTCAGGAGGGGCACACAGCTAGACGATGCAATGCATGTCCTGATCAGTAGTTGGTGTTGCAATGCATGCTAAATTTTATGTACCATTTGTAAACCTTGTATGTTACATCCCTTTTCTGTAATGTAGTTGGTGTTGTGCTGGTAACTCTGCCGAAATTTTCTGACGTCCATGATAAAAGTAGTTCATATGCCGACATGTTTGCACTGTTGTAGCACTTATTTCGTGGAACATACTGTTTCCTGTAAACGACTGAAAATGCTACGTTATTACGAGACTACAGGCTCTGAAAAGCCTTCATAGGGATATTTATTGCTACACCGGAATCCTGAAAAAGTGAAAAGATTCCCATGTCGTCCTCTCCATAGACTATGCCCACTGACCAGATAACCCGCCTACATAAAGGCCTCCTATGTCTTCCATACCACATCTCCTCCTCAAGCCATCACAATACTACTACACAACAATGTCTTCCTGGAGGTCCGACCCATTGGAGTGCCGGAGTGGCATGAGCGGCCGAAGTGCCATTGCGGCTTTAGGACGATGTTGGGCGTCTGCACGGATCCAGTACAACGAGCCAACTACGGCCGTAGGTTCTTCAAGTGTCCAGACCTGGATGACGACTTCGTGGTAACGACGACAACTAAATTCTTTGTTTCTCGTTATCGTTTTTCAACTTGATCCATGACATCTACCACGCTACACATAGCCTTGCAAGTTCATCGAATGGGCGGATCGGGTGCCGCCGACATGGCCACGGAACCGGCCAATAAAGGTAGAAAACAAAGGACAATACTTTGTTAAGATGACTCAGGCTCGCGAGGTGGAACGACAGATGCGGCTTGAGCAAGAGCGCCGCGTGAGGGTGGACCAAATCCGTCTGAAGGGCAAGGAGGATGAGCTGCAAAGGAGGCGGGAGCAGTTAAGTCTGTGTGAAGCAGTCATCAAGCGTCAGGAGGAAGAGCTTCAAGCTCGTGAGGCAGCTCTCAAGATCAAGAGTGACAGGAAGAAGGATGCAGCGGAGCCATCTTCAGGGCGCGACAAAAAGGGGAAACAACCACGCTACACCCAGTAGACAAAATGTTATATGTTATAATAGTTGGGTGGGTTAGTCGCATATCATGCTATATGTTATGCATGTAATAAAAATGTACCCGCGATGTTACTCCCAACTGTATTATGAAGTTTAGTTCTATTCACATAAGGTTATTATCTCGTGCGTTCGCATTCAATGATTTAGATAGCAAGTCATTTAACAATATTAACATACCAGTTCTTTTCGTACACTAATTCTTAGTAACATGAAAATATCACTTACCAATGTATATATCAAACGTTCTACAGTCAATTGTTCTTAAAAAAATTTCTCAAAATTTTTAATGCACCTACAACATACAATAAACATAAACTTTTGTTACAACTATACCACATTTTTTTCCAGTTTAAAACTACAAAATTTACAAAACTCTAAAAAATCACGGGGACTGAGTAAAGTCGCCCCTCCATTGGGCGACTGCACTTTTAGTCGCCCATCCATTGGGCGACTGTATGGCAGTCGCCCAATTGGAAAGCGACTACATGAAGTCGCTCGGACGTGCAGCGACAGATATTTTGTCGCCTCGCGGTTGGGCGAAAGGCAGCAGTCGCCCAATGGAGGGGCGACTGGAGCCTATTTTTGTAAAAAAGTTTCCCGCAGGTATATTTATGTATTTTCAAATAAAAAATGGATTAATCGTACAAAAAATTCCACGTCGAGCCATCACGGGGATGATGACGCTACGCCGTACGTTTTGAGAACACGTCGAGCAGCTCAGTGTGGTACGAGTTGGCGTAATGGCGTATATACAAGCCAAGGGCCGGATGCGCAAGGGCGACAGGGTGTGGATGATTGGGTCCGGGTCCGGGTTGAACTGTTGAAGTGCAACAGCGCTGCTTGGGCCCACACCGCTGCAGACGGGTTATGGGCCGAGTGCATCCATCGTTACCCGGTGGATATGTATGCCATTAACAAGGGACAGGCACGTATGCATAAGAACATCTTTCAAATGAAACCTTGTGCAAGCTATGGGTGTCTATTTCAGTTGATCTTTACTACTTTCTGTAATCTACCGCTATTAAAGCAGGGGGAATGCCCCGCCAGGCGCGAGGCCACGTCGCCCCGCCCGCGCCCTCCGGCCGGCGCGTGGCGGGGAAATTTTGGTACGGTCAGGGGAGGCGATTCCCTCCTATTTTTTTAAAATTACGTAAAGGTCCTTTTTCCTCGCGAAAAGGTCCCTGGATTTTTCAAAAAACCCCTGCGCATATTTATTTTCCATTGATAGCGCTCCGTAGTTTCCAAAATTATGTACAGGCCCTCAATTCTTTCGAAACAGCCCCTGATTTTTACGAAAAAAACCCTCTTGTCTCCTTTTATTGCGAAAATCCCCTCACTTTTTTTGAAAAAGCCCTACTGAATTTTTCAAAAAAGACCCTGCGCGTATTTATTTTTCGTTCATAACGATCCGCAGTTTCCAAAATTACGTACATGCCCTCGGTTCTTTCAAACAGCCCCTGATTTTTACGAAAAAACCTCTGGTCTCCTTTTATTGCGAAAAGCCCCTCGCTTTTTTTTGAAAAAACCCTGCGCTTTCCTTTAGCTACGAATTTTCGCCTCTTTTACTTCGGTACACACGGTGGCTGGCGCGGCGTGCCGCCGCGCCTATGAGGCTAGTGTTACCAATATCTTGAAATGTTGTAGTGAATGTACCATATTAGGTGTAAGGGAGCTGTAACAAATTATTATTTTTGTTCTTTTTTGATGGTGCTCGGTTAGGCTGATTTTTCTATGGTTTATGATTGAATTTTCACTATAGATAACTGAAATTACATTATAGCTGATGGTGGCTTATTTGATATAATTAAATTATAAAAAATTAAAAATAAAAAACAGATTAACTCAGCACGTATAATGCAAACGAATACAGGAAAAAAAACCGACAAAAAAGCTCAAAAAATCTAAATAGTTAGAAAAATAAAATTTAAAAATAATAAAAAATAAGTTAGAATTCAGAAAGCCTTTCAAACGAACGGGACCAAATTTATCGGTCTTTTCAGACATTAGGAAAGGGGGAAAGAAGGAGCAAACGAGGCGAACGACTCGCCTCTCTGCTGCTCGCCTCCCCCGCGAGAAGACAGGGAGCGGGCCCCACCGAGCTATAGAAAGAAACTCCGGCGCGAGCGCGTGAATTAGGAAGCTCCACCCTTTTCACAATCTGGCAGGACGTCGGCGACCGCACAATGCTTAATTAGTTATTAATTATTGTTAATTATGCTTATTTTAGTGCTAACCATGCAATATTGGTGCTAATTGTGATTATTCGGCCACTTGCCAATCTGTGGGGCTCGGCAGGTCGTCGTGGAGCCACAGCTGCTTGGTAGGGTTCGGTAGTATCTGTTGAGCTGTTGTAGCGTAGTAGACGATATATGTTATCTATTGCGACTATCGAGCTTAGAGAAAAAACAACTAGATTTGCAATAGTAGATATCTAAAGATTTGCTACCACACGTGTCGTTTGCTATGACGGTCGAGCTCAGAAAAAAAACTAGATTTACAATACTAGACGTCTACAGATCAAAATAAAAAAAAGCGGCTAGTGCCATTTGTGTGATCAGCTTCCTTTTCGCCAGGATCGCTGCCGCATCAATCTAGCTACGTTTCGCTGGCACGCAAGCTCGATTGTTACATAATAATTAACAGTAATAATTGACGCCTAACCCTTTTTTCTGCCTTGCTTAACCAATACTTTTCCACGACCGATTGTCCCCACGAAGAGCCTACTTCTTCAATATAAAACTAGCAAAATGCGCTAGTGAGTACTGAGTACATAGTATATTCTGCGGCAGGAACGACGGGCCTGATAGAATAATGGTTTCTGCCGCGGTAACAATCCGCCAGAGCATCCCAGATCCATCTCTCCTCTGCGAGCCAATTAGCCGAACATTCGTGCCCTAAACAAGGACTAATCCCATGAGCTCGCCGTATTAATCATCGTGCTCGTGTTCCGCCCGACTATTCTAACCACGGCAACCGTATCATTCGTCGTCGCTGGGTTAATCCTCCGTAGTGTCCCCGTCACGCCGATCAAAACAACCGTGGCGCGGCCCCACACATCGTCGTCTCGGAGGGTGCCTGGGACCCACGCGCCTGGGCTTCGATCAGGCCCACCTGTCAGAGGACAGGCGTAGCTCGTGTCGCGTCACCGGCCACCGCCCGGGTGAAGTTACCGTTCGCCGCGCTGCTTTGCTGCTCCCCAAATCCGCCCGGCTCCACTGCGCCAAAAGGCGCCGCTCCTGCTGCAGCAGCGACACGCGCACGCAGACATCGAGCACATTTAGCGGCGCGAGGTACTGTAGTGCGAGCCCTTCTTGGTCGCTTGAGGCGGGGGCGCGAAACCCTAGCGGAGCCCACCGGTCTCGGCGGCGGCGGCGGCGGTAGGATGGCTCTGGCTCCGGCGGTAGCGGCGCCATGGTGAGGGGCTTAGCGCCGGCGTCGGCGGCGCTCGGGGGCCGCGCGGCGGCGAGGTGGTGCACGTACCGGCGCGTCACCGTCGCCATCTGCGTCGGCAACCTCGTCGCCGCGCTGCTCGTGCTCCGCTCGCTCTACACCACCGCCGGCTCCTTCGCCTCCACGCCCAGACGTGCGCTTAGCTCCACCACGGCTCGTTGTTGGTTTTGTACGATTGTTTTGATCTAATCCGGCGTTTGACTCGGCATGCGTGCGTGCTTCAGGCGTGGATGTGAAGTATTCGGAGGAGCAGATTAGGCGGATCGAGGAGTCGATCCGGATTCGCCGCGCCGCCGAGCCCGTCGAGCTCGTGGAAGCAGTATAACTATTACACATATTCTTATGTTTGCAACTCATGTTTTTTAGCTGCTTTGTAAGATTGGTGATCTGAAGTTTCTGGTTTGGGATTTGCCGTTGCGTGTGATAAGGTGAAGAAGCTGCGGAAAGTATTTGCGAGGGAGGAGAAGAGGCGGAAGGAGTTGCCGCTCGAGTTGAAGCAGAAGGTTTCCTATGAGATTTTTCAGAGGCTGCGTGATGCGGGGGAGAACAGCAACACCACTGAACAACGGGGTAGTATGGCCTTATTTTGTTGACATTACTGATACTGACTAAGTTGGAGTTGTTGTCCGGTGCATTTGGAATGCTGTACCTTCATTTTCAGTACTAAAGATTGGAATTTTGTGCTCCTCTATGATTTGGTGTCATATGTTTATGTTGTTTTGGTCGACTGTATGTACGTGTGTCTGCCCTAGTGTGCTATTTGACTAATCGGGTGCTTTGTTGGCTGCCATCTATGGCCCATCTCTTGGTTCTATAAGACACATTAAAATGAGTTTTGAATTGTTTATTTTGCATATTTGAAAAGAAACAGAGTATTTGCTTGTTCCTAGAGTTTTGTTCAATTCCTTTCTTTTATTTCACATGGAAGTATCAAATTCTAACAATAATGGGTTCTATCTTTTCTATGGTACCTTTTAAAACGTGAGGCCAAAAGCTACCTTATGGACATTGTTTACATCTCCTATGCGCTTTTTCATGGATTTCCTGTTCAAGTGCGCTTTTTGTGTGGATGTTTTCTGATCCTCACTTTGTAGATTATTATTTTTTTGCTTGTGTGCAACTGTGCATGTGAACAAAGAATTGGACTAGCTATAATGCAGCTTCCTTTTCATAGAGCGACTTAAGATATGGGATGTGATTTAATCTTTTTTTGAGAAAAATATTGACATGAGGGACTATGAAGTGCTGACAGTTTAGGAAAGTAAGGTGGCATTTGACTTTAATTCATGGTGTCAGATGCTTGAGAACATCTTGTAGGTTCTTGCAGTTTATAGGTTACACAATAATTGAATTTTAAAAATGTTTGTTCGTTGCATGTTTAAGTTGTAAAAGTGTGTCTTTCATAGTTATGAATTGCAAGATTCAATATATGTAGTGGTATGCAATTGAGCAGCAGGGTGCAAGAGATGATTTATCATGTCAATTTCACCAAAACTGAACTATTTGCTTTCTTTTTTTGTAATGTATGCCAGAAGCTATAGATTCCTGGCGTGTTGAGAAGCTGAAAGATATCAGAAGTGCATCTGCTCAGAATTTATCAAATTTAGGCCTCTCTGGTGAAGAATCAAGTATGTGAGCTTATTTGAAATTATTCTTTCTGACTAATGATTCATTATATTTATACTCATTTTTAGGTTTTCATTCATTTGCAATAATGCTCTATGATTCAATATTTAGGGGTGTTAAAAAGAGCCTTGGAGTTCAATTGGCGTATGCTACTGGAGGACATTGGTCTTTGGGTACCTGTTAATGTATGGCATACTGAACACAATGACAAACCTGAAAATGAACCAGAAGGTTATTTCCTTTACATTGTTCATGTGTCTAGCATCCTACTGATTTATTTATTTTGGGACATGACTGGTGACATTGGATTTCTTCTGGAATGGTTTTTAAAATGCTCTAAGAAACATTTCAGTCATTGCTTTTGATATGTACTATTGTTGCAGAGGAAGAAATAATACCAGGGCCACCTTTGCCTCCTGAATGCAATGCTGAACTACATACTGATTATGGTGGTGCTGCTGTTAGATGGGGCTTAACGCACCATAAAGAAAGTGCTGCTGATTGCTGTCAAGCTTGTATAGATCAGGCCAAGAGGGCCAAACCAGGAGCATTAAAGTGCAATATATGGGTTTACTGTCCATCAGAGTATGGATGCTACTCGCCAGACAAATATGAACATAAACATCAAGAGTGCTGGTTGAAACAGGTATAACTTGGCTGTCATCTCTGTTTATAACTATAAGCACTAGGTCTTATGATAGTTCTTGTGCATCTTTGGTGATATTAGTTCAGAAAATGGTATCTGAATCATCCTGTTTCCTGGGATAGTACTTCAAATTGTTATGCCCTTTGCATACCATAAATGATTCAAAAGCACTTGGTTTTTTTTTCAATATATGGAAATGGGAAGAGACATGAAGTTCTAGTTGGTGGGCATCTATAGAAGTTCTCATGTCTGTCTTAAAAGCATAGTCCCTGCTTATAACTTGGTTGTCAATTTGTCATGGCTTTGAATGATAAAACTGTCTTATTCTATAAAATGGTCAATATGATCACCTAATTGTGAGTCATTGGAGCTAAAATTCTAGAAGATTTAATCCTCTGCAAAGGATTGCAACATGTGGAAACTTGTATGCTTCATACACAGACAGCATATTAGTTTACTGCCTATAATTTAGTAGTGCATTTGTTGGGTCTTTTGAGCTATCCTCAATAAGCTACAAAGGTTGTACCAACACTTCTAAACTTAATTCTTGATGTAGCTCAAAATTTATTACATGCCAGGGAAAACCATGTTATGTAGCATAGAAGTTGGTGGGTTTCCTTCACTTATCGTTGAATACTGTGAGCTGTCTTTGATTATGTCTTTGCCAATGAGGGTCTCAGATTGTAAATCTTGCAATTTAATTATCTTAAATCGCTTCCCTCTTATGGCTTTGACATGCACAATTCTGGTTGCTGAGTTATGATGATGTAAGGAATTTTGGGTGAATTTTGAACTCATTACATTATTGGGTAGCCTCAAGATTTTGTCGAGATATTTGCTCGAGTTATTCTGTAAACAATTCCTTTCACATGAACCTGTAGTTTATGTTCGATCTGATTTAATCATCAAAACATTGGTTGGTGTTTTGTTCATGTATGTGACAAAACAACGAATTCTGCCTGACACTGACAAAGTAACTTCGAATATATTGTTTTGTATGTTTGCAGGCCGATCACCCTAAACTGAACTTCAAAGACCGGTATTCTGAGTTGTACAGGGATTCTCATCCAACTTCTCCCGTTGTTGTGCCATGGATGTCGGGCGTCATCAGTGCGTGAGCTGCCTACGGCCTACCTACTGCCCAGGAGCTCCACTTCGAGTGTGCCGACGTCCCAGCTGAATCCCCTACATTTTCACAAACTCACAATACCGTTTTGTTTTCCTTCCTTTATAGTCTTCAGATTAGTCTAGAATGTAGTTCATCTGAGTTAGCCGGTGGGTTTTTGGAAGGACTGCTGGTGGCTAACTCATTTTCCAAAAAGGAAAAGGAAGAACACATGATTCAAGTTAAATCCGTGTGTTTCCCCGACCTGTCTTTTTCTATAGTCGATAGCCCGGTTGCATTGATTGACCATTTCGATCATTTTACCCCCTTAGCAGATATAAACCACCCGTTATCTGTTGCATAGTATTATATCTCTGAGGGATTGATAAGAATAGATGGCTGGGAGACAATTGATTAAGAAAGTCATCTTTATGTCATGAAAAAAGGAAAGTCGTCTTTGCAACACGTACGCCGTATTCTCTCCATGCAAAAGTTAAGGTGACCACATTTATCTGTAGTGATTTGTAGCGCATGATATTTATCTCATCTCTGGAATCGACCTAACACATGAGAGCTAACCAATCCAACTTTTGCCCCTGGTCCAGTACTAGACCTGGAAGTTGGGCCAGGCTTTTTTGGGTTAGAGGCCTAACCAACACGATACGGACACGCTGGTCCAGTACTAGACCTGGAAGTTGGGCCAGGCTTTTTTGGGTTAGAGGCCTAACCAACACGATACGGACACGACACGTGACGGACTGAGCTAGCATGACGCAAACGATGGGCTAGGCTGGGCCTAGAAAACTGGTCCATCGGGCGGCCCGGCCTGGTCTATCATGCTGTGCTTGGGCCAACTTAGCACGAGAAAGGCACGATGGGTCCTGATGAGATTATGCTGTCCCGATCTTTCGATGAGAAGAATAATTTTAATTGAAAAATGATCAATTCTCATGATCCAGGCTACGAATGCAACACGTATGAACCAAACAATTGCTGAACTAATCACCAAGTCGTTATCAATCGTGTCAAAGATTCGATTGGCCTGATCACGATGATCAATTCTTGCAAGCAATCGAAGAATGAGCAAAAACAAAGTAACAAGCAATCTGAATTGCAAATATATGAATTGAGTTCAAAAGGTGGGATTTTGAAGAGGTTCTTTATGATTGGTCTAGTCGACACAAGAGAAGAACAAGAGTTCATAATGGAGAAATTAAGCAAACAAAATCCAAAGAAACTAGAAGGGCGAGGTCTCTTTAAATAGGGAAGGGAAAGCCGTGCAAAACTATGAAATAAGGGGTGGTACTATTCATGGTACTCTTCACATAAATAGTTAGGCCGTAAATAGTACAGACTAGGACAGGAGGCGCCTTCCCCTTAGGCCCAAGCGTTACAAGGCCTAATTTGGCCTAAACAGGTGACGTAGTATCTTCTTTTGATGATTGCGATGCACATAGCAGGAATTTAAAGGTGAGACTAGATCCATTGGAATGAGGATAAGAAAAACTTTCCAACAAGTACTCGTGGACCTCAAACAGACTCCATATGTGAAAGTTATGTACATTTGAAGTTGGGTCTGTCAGACTAAATCCGAATTGATCTGGAGGCCGAATTGAATTCCAAAACATGTCCAACTTGAACTCTTACTTGAATTGATCTAAAAGTGATGTGGTGCTACGAAAATATATTTTTTATCATTAGGCAGCATCATATAGTTCATATAATATAAAAACACTCCTAAAAACAAGCTCACCTGATAATTTAAGTGAAGTGTACGAGCTCTTGTAATTGGAATAACAAGTATAGCAAATATGGTTGTATCTATAGAGGTCAGGTTCTCATCACCTTACGATGCATTAGTGCAATTGGAAGCAAGGCAATGCATCACAAATCAAGCCTAGCAGGACAGATGGCATCCATATGCTTGATTCAACAATAGTTTGAAATAAACAAATTTCCATGTTTTTAGTTTAAACAAGATGGCTAATTATTTTATACGAAGTTGAGCATAGAAATGTCTTGTGATTATCATTACCTTGAGGCAAATATTGTTTGTAAATATTGCAAGTTGAAGCTCACACATACCAATAAAACTGGTACAAATAGTCTTAGAACCCACATTGCTAAGTCTTGCCCAAATATTGAGATTGATGACAGAAATAGGTTTGTTGAAATTATGAAAAAAGCAATCATTTGAAGCTTTATATATCTTTGATCCCCAAAGGACCCGTGAGCTGTTCACCAAGTTTACCATTCGTGCTGAGATTCTTCAAAAGTTCAAGGATCCCTATTTTGAGGAATGGATGTAATCAATACAGCCAACCTTTAGAGTCTTTGAACATCAAACTTTTTGTAATGATTGTATCAGTTTGTATGAGCGAATGAAGGAAAAGTTGTGTAATGAATTTTGGAACCTCAATTCTCGTATTTGCCTGACCTTAGACATGTGGACATCTGTTCAGAATTTAGGGTATATATGTGTAATGACCCATTATGTTGATGCCAACTTAAATCTCAAGAAAACATAATAGCATTAAAGGATGTGAGGTATCCCCACATAGGAGGCTATCACCAAATGCCTAACAGATTGGGTCATAGAGAGTAAATTATTGGCTATAACATTAGACAATACGAGCAACAATAACTTGTCCTATAAGTTTTTGACATAAAGTGGCAAAGATGATATGTTGTTTGATGGGTAGCATTTTCATGTTAGATGTTGTGAGCATATACTGAATATATTGGTTCAAGATGCATTAAACCAATTCTTGTGGCATTAGAATTGATTTTAATGTTTTCATGTGCACGTCAAGATGGAGCATGATCTAAATGATTTAGCAAGAGGAGATGACAATGCATTTTCTTCCTTGTCTTGTGTGAAGCTATTGATTCAGGTATTGTGTTCTTTGCTTTGAATTGGAAAAGGCTGTCTCTAATTAAAACAATGACTTCTAACGTTTGCTCTGTCAAGAACATGTTATTCTGACCGACCTTTTATACTTCAGTTGAACTCTTGTGCCTTTAAAGGTCTGTTTGGGCTGGCAGGATATGGGAACAGTGTGCTTGGAAATTCTCACTAGAATAGCTTGACATTCATTACCATGAGATTCTGTATCTGTACCATCTGATTACACATATACTGTAGGTGATATATATGCTGGAGACATAATTATGTGCCAATTGACTGATATAGGGGAGATGTGATTTGATCTCATTTGATATGACATTATGGATGTAACTAAAATTGTGGTAATTTTCTGAATTTTCCCAGTAACCCCATGGATGTGTCTTAGCTACAATCTTTCCTGTATAATTGAACTCTATATATACTGTCAACATTGCAGAGATTCTATGAAATGGGTGACTCTGTAATTTTGATGTTGGAGGATTGCCCAAAGTATATCTTAAATGTTGTAAATAACTGAGTGCCTAATTTTCACAGTGAAAATTGGGTCTTGTAGTTTCTCATGGACTGAACCTTTGCTGATCCACATATTTATGCACATAAGGTTTCATCCTTTGTTATGTAATCTACAAAGTCTTGTGGCTTTGTCTTCCACAGGGATTCTTCCTGTAAGCTTAGGGCCTGTTCCACAGTTGTCTGTCCAGATGCTTCCACTATAGCAGTCTTATCTCCAGTGGTAATGTCAGTTGGTGCCAGAAGCGAAAATGTTGCCAATCAAAGTCATTCTCGAATTAAGAACAAGAAGCACGCTCTTTCTACTAAGCACGCTCTTTCTACTAAGAGAAGAGCCGCTGCCCTATCGGCGGCATCTCCTGGTGCTGTGGTATCTAGTGTGCGTCGCTCCCCACATTTTGTGGTAGCCGTCTCATCTTCTCTAGATTACATTTCCAGTTCATGATTACCTAGAGGAAAACCAAAGTGCCATTGACACCAAAAAATCAATTTAGATTGTTATTCGCCTCCTGCAGATGTACTAGCAAGATAGGGAGACCGTTTGAGTTGTACATACATTTTGTGTAGTATGGCATTTTTGCACCAACTCCTGACATTTTTCAGTTTGCGGGACATGCAGGTAATTTTTTGTTGGACAGGGGATTGTTTCTTTGCTCTAAGTAAGGAGATGTCCAGATTACTGCAAGTTTATATTGGACAACTATCAATGTTTATTGTTTAAAGAAGCTTGAAAGCTGAATGTTGCTTTAGAAGATAACCAGACTACTGCAAGCTTGTACTGGAATTAATCAGTGTTCATTGTCAAAAAAGCTTGACAACTAAATGTTGCTTTACATTATTCAAATTACTTGTGCAGCCGTGTTATAAGCATTGCTCTAAAAATGTATAGTTATTTGATACTAGTAGTGTGCCCGTGCTAACGCTACGGTAAAATACAAAACAAGATAAAATTTGTAAAAAATAAAACGAACAATCAGATTCATTAAGATTCACGTCTCATATATTGTATCTCTACTACTTAAAAATTGGAGTTGGTGGCAGTCCGTCCATTCTCCCTTGACTCTCAATAGCCGTCCATTCTTTCTCGACTCTCCATAGCCGTTGGATCTCACGATCTCCCTTTCTATGTGCAGTTACTTGTAAGGCAGTTCCAATAACGACCCCTTTCTTCTAGAGCTGGCCAAATGGGCCGGGCCTAACCGGGCCGCACCACGGCCCGGTACTGTAGACCCGGCCCGTTTAGGCACGGCACGAAAATTAGGCGGGCCGGGCCAGCACGGCACGACGGACCGGGCCGTGCCTGGGCCGAGGGTGCGGCACGGTGGGCCGGCACGGCACGGCCCGTTTAGAAGTCGGGCCGTGCCGGCCCGGCACGGCCCGGCGGCACGGCAGGCACGGCACGGCACGCCCGGCCCGGCACGGCCCGCCCCGGCCCGGCTAATTCAAAAACTAGCCGTTTTTGTGACCGTTGGGGGTAAAAAATCCGAAAAAAATAGCAAAAAAATCGGAAAAAATCTGAAATTTTTTCTATAAATAGGGGGCATCCGGCCTCCATTCTCCACACCTCAAACCTCACTCTTCTCTCTCGGTTTAGCTCTGAAAAATTCGAAAGTGTTTGCGCAAATTTGGTGAAAATTCGGGCAAAATTCCGAAAATTCAAAAATCTTCAAAGATTTTTGTGAGAGCTGCAAAGGAGGTAATAATGCTGTATTATACTCTTATTTGGTATTATTTGGTATTATTTATTGGTTTAATGTTTTGCTAATCGTTCTTTATTATTTCAATTTGCAGTCAATTTAATGGAGAACTACGATTTTCAACTCTCCGAATTCGGCCTCTCGGCGGAGGATATGCAATCGTTTCAACAAGCATATCCATCCGCGGAAGGTCCACATGTACAAACTGGAGATGCCGAAGAACCGACGGCCCCGGTGGCGCAGGGTCCAATCGATCCATCTTCTGCTGGCTCAACAAGTGCATCCACGACCCAAATCACGGGTGCAAAAAGAACAAGAGCTAGTACATCAACAGTTTGGAATGATTTCGACAAGAAGATCAAGACCGACAATGATGGAACTGAAGTGAGGTATGCTGTTTGTAAAATTTGTGGTAATGAATTGAGTGCAAAATCTTCAGGTGGGACGGGTCATCTACAACGACATGCTGCAAGCTGCAAGAAAAGGCAAGGAATACAAATGCGCCAGACACAGCTGCAATATAACCCCGACGGCTCAGTACGTACGTGGGAGTATAACCCAGAGGTAGCTCGGGAATCTCTTTGTAGATTAATTGCTTCTCAAGATTTACCTTTAAATTTTGGTGAATCTGATGCTTTCCAAAAATATATTATGACTGCTCATAACCCTCGATTTAGTACTGTATCTAGGCAAACAACAACTAGAGATTTAATTAAGTATTATAACAATTGTCGTGAGAAATTGAAAGAAATGTTTCATACATGTACAAGTATTATAACAATTGTCGTGAGAAATTGAAAGAAATGTTTCATACATGTACATTCTCTATTGCTTTGACATCCGACATATGGAGTGGTAGGGCTAGAGAGGATTATATTAGTGTTGTTGCTCATTATGTTAATGATGACTGGATAATGGAAAAAAGAATTATAGGATTTAAATTAATTAATGTTTCACATAATGCTGAAAATATTGCAGAAAACATTATTAAAGTTGTAGAAGATTTTGGTCTCACGGATAAGATTTTTTTCCATAACTTTAGATAATGCAGCTGCAAACACTAAAGCTATGGAAATTCTTACTCCTTTGTTTGATACTTATGCACAGTCTTTCTTATTGCATCAACGTTGCGCTTGTCATATTATTAATCTTATTGTTAAATCCGGTTTAAAAAGATTAGATGCTTGTATTAATTCTTTTAGAGATGCAATTTCATTTATTAATTGTTCTAACCAACGAATAGCCGCATATAAGAGTTTTTGCGTAGCAATGAATGTTCGTCCTAGAAAATTTGGTTTAGACATGCCTGTTAGATGGAACTCTACTTATCTTATGCTTAAACATATATTGCCACATAAGAGCACTTTATCTGTTTTCCTTCACACCCAAAGTCATCAATCTCGTAGCTCCTCAAGTAGAACCCAAGTTAGAGACCCTGAACTTACTGAGGACGATTGGGATGTTGGTGAAAAAATATTTTCCTTTCTAGAAATTTTTCATAAAGCTACAGTTTGTCTTTCTGGAGTATACTACCCTACATCTCCCATGATTGTTCATAATATTGTTGAAATTGCCACTCACCTAAAGGCTTTTGAAAATGATCCTATACTACGGGATGCTGTAGGTGCCATGAAATCTAAGTTTTTAAAATATTGGAGCGAAATTCCTATTTTATATGCATTTGCTTTTATTTTGGATCCTAGGGCCAAACTCCAAGGATTTATAAATGTTTTACAAGTTTTAAGTGAGGCTACCGGTTTAGACTATTGTTCATACTATACACAAGTTAAGGATAAATTATATGAGGTATATAATAAATATGACAATAAATTTGGATCTGTGCGTTTACAAAGACCCCCGGTAGTCCCTAGCACCTCTAGGGGGGCTATGCAATGGGGCAAGATTTTTGGTTCTTCGTCTAGTTCTCGTGCAGGTGCAGGTACACAGCAGTTAGGAGGAGGAAGGCGACAAAGCACTGGAGACCTATCAAGCTATCTCAACAGTGATAGCGTCAGCTTCGAGCAGGAGTTGAACATCTTCTCATGGTGGCAAACCCAGAAGGTATCATATCCAGTGCTATCCATATTAGCGCGGGATGTGTTGACTGTTCCTGTCTCTACAGTCTCCTCGGAGTCAGCATTCAGTCTTTCCGGAAGAATAATCGAGGAGCGACGAACAAGTCTCTCCAACGAGATGGTCGAAGTACTTATGACCGTCAAAGACTGGGAACAGGCTGAATCAAGACTCCAACATACTGCAGATAATAAATATTTAGAAGAATCTTTTGAGAATTTGTATTTAGATAGCAATGAATAGGATTTTCAATATTTTTCTTTCACATGTGGTCAATAATGAGCTTTATAGGCTGTACTCTTTTTTCTTTACCAAGGTTTTCTCAAATTGAGTTTTTACTTGGTAAAGTTTTTAATGAGGTAGCCATCCCATGTAATTTAATAAATTAATAAAGCTCATTATATCATTGCAAATATTTATTTTTATGATTGACAATGTCTACAATTTTCTATATTTTTTCTGAATTTTCTACAATTTTTTTACAATTTTTCTTAATTTTCTACAATTTTTCTTATTTTTTCGGCTAAACGGGCTAGCCGGGCCGGCACAGCCCGTTTAGCCTTAACCGTGCCCGGGCCGGCACAGCACGGCCCGTTTAATACACGGGCCTTAACGGGCCGTGCCGAGCCCGGGCCCGTGCCGTGCCGGCCCGGCACGGCCCATTGGCCAGCACTACTTTCTTCCATTACTAAGCGCATGTCCTTCTCTCCCGAAAAACCGTGCCGCGTCCCCTCTAGTCTTCCCCACTTCCCTCCCCTCCGCTTACATCGAGCTGGCCTCCACCATGAGCCGGTGTACATCTGCGCCCTCCGTCAATCCAGCTTGCCGTCAGACCTGACCAGTGCCGGCTCACTTCCTCCAGTGCCCATCGACGACCATGGAGCATCCGGCATCCATCAGCAGGCGGCGTCGCATTCAAGTCGCGGTGGCTCAACCTTCTCCAACGCCGACAACGACCACTGGCTCTTCATCCGCAGGAATCGTGTGTGTCAACTGCTACCTATACGGCATACCCGCTTGTCAGATTCACCCCCTCTCGATTCCAATCCTCCCTTACAAATTCTTCGGCCCAACCCAACGCCGCCTCAATTTTGCACCAAATTCAGTTGGTTTACTCCCGCAACTTTCTTCTTTTCTGCGTGGATTTTCGTCGGCCCTGTTGGTCGATTGGATTCTTTGTTTTGTTTGCGGCGTAAAGTTTGGATTCTGCCTTAATTTTGTATCGCTTTCTTCTTGTTTTCTTCCTATCAGTTGGGCATTTGGAAATCCTCGATCAGTTTCAACCCCAAGATCCGATTCAGATTTTTGTTGTGCAACATTCGCGTTCGAGGTGCCTTGTGTGTCTTCTCAAAAAGAAAAAAGAAAAAACATTCGAGTCCGAGGTGCCAATTCCCATTAGAATAACTTGCAATACTAAAAGCCTCGACCCAGAGCCGCACAAATCGAATCAAAGGGATCGAGCTCGCATGATGCAGAGTTGATGCCACCCGACAATGGATCGTGCGGCCTCAAGAGTGGTTCTTGCAACGACGGAGGTAAAAATCTGGTCCCTCCCTCGCCGGCGGCGGGGTCCGGGCGTCCATGGCCGCAGTGGCGGGCTCGAAGGAGGATGCTGGCGGCGGCGGCAAGCGCAAGGCACTGCTGCCTGGGCATCTAGCAGGCGGCTTGGCGCAAAAGGCCAGAGGGGGTCATAGCGGTGCATGCAGTGGAAGGATAGACACGGCAAGAAGCTCGTCGAGGTCTTAGAATTCCAACTAGGTAAATGTGCAACATCTGCTTAAATTCCATGCATCCTTTCATTATTTGTGCTGGTGCAATTGTATTAGGCTGCTGTATTGGATAGCATAGTTCCTTTGATCCTGTTGTACACAATAGACGTTGATGCGTTCTGTGTAATGTTTGCTTTTTTGGCTAGACAAAATAGATACATAGGGGTTGTCCAAATAGGTAGAATACCTACGGGCGCATTTGTTAGGACTCTTTGTCAATCGGGAAAGTGGAAATTGATGGTTGGGTTGTTTGTCTGTACGTACAACTTTTGCGAGACAATATTCAGTTATCAAATGATATGTATTCCGGCAGGATTTGACATTACAACATGTGATCTGTTAAGAGTGTCACAATCTGCCATTCTCAGTAAGGTGAACTAAATTATTGGGCTCGGGGGCTTTCAATCATCTAATTCATGTATGTGGGGGTCAGTGCTTCTGGTGATCTTTCCTGAAGGATTGTGGAGCTACAAATTCAGCTTAAGTTTGTTGTAAACTTGTGATTAGCGTACAAGCATGTTCTAATTGTGGATTTGTGGTGTCATAAAGTTCAATTAAGAAGTATTGATTGCATCAAGTCTTAGGCAACATACACATAATTGGCCACATGTGCATCTAGGCATCCTTATTTGGATGTTAAGAATAGTCTTTCTTGGTGTATCTAGCATTGAAAATGAAATAATCCTTGAAGTGGCAAAAGGGAGAGATAATTGCCGATGAGTTGAAACGGGAACCTGCTGCATTTTCTAATGCCTCGGTGGCAATATTAAGTCTCATTTAAGCTCTAATTAATTATTACTATCAGTCCTTAGTTGGCCTAATTTAATCATTACTATCAGTTCTTAGTTGGCCTAATGATCCATAGCTTATATTATCAGCTGACATTTCTACAGGCAATACTTGTATATGCCTTATTAATAGCTCTACTAATTCGAAATTCTAATATGATTTGATTAGCTGCTTTATAATTTTGATGTGCTAGCTAGGAACCAGGGCTATGATGAAGTATAATTTCTTTTTTTTTTGTTCTTCAGGGCTAGCTTAAAATGATTTGTTTTCTCTAGCTCAGGCTATGGCATTGCCAAACTACGAAAATAATTTATTGTTCTACAAACATTCTTTCTGTCCCCCTGTTCTGTTTGTATACTCAACCTCTTAGACATGGCTTCCTTGGACTAGCATAGTTTCCCATCAAAATTGCACGAGAATTTCAAAAGCATAGACCTTGAAAGAATTAATTGCATAGCTTACTTTAGAAAATTTAGGTTGCTGACACTGTGTGTTATATTGCTGGCTAGGTTTTGGATTTGACCCATTTTTGCTGCCATCAGTTGCAAGTAGGTTGAGAATTACTTGGTGGCCTGACCTACTGCCCAGTTGTCGATTTAGCACACAAGCTAAATTTGTTTTAGATGTATTTTATTCAAGGGTGGCAAAGTTCTGTTGTCATATTATATTTAAAATTTTTTGTTTGTTGTCATGTAGATTACGGTTTTTTCCCAATCACTATCCATTGTTTTAAGGGAATTACAGCCCTTCCCATATATTGGTGCCAGATGATTATTCCTTCATTTTTCCATCTTGCTCACTTCTTAGCTTCATACCAAGCATCAAACTGAAACATTTGGCTACTTCTAAAATGAAACAAATCAAAAGAGAAGCCACATCGAAGGTAATATTTGCGTATGTTAATGCCGTTACACTATTTCACTGTATATGCCCATCTGATGTGCGTCGATCCGCTTTTGCGTTACGTTCGTAATGAATAGGGAATGGAATTGGCCTTAATTAAGGTTTGAGCTGCCCTCTTAGACACATAAAAAATGCTGGAAACTATTTCCTTTTGATTATCAATTACTGAAGTTGCTCTGTTACTTTGTAGTTCGTATAACCGTTTTCCTATGTTGTGGTCGTCGAAGGGCCATGGTCGAAGAGAATAGTGGTCGAAGTCGAAGATCCATGGTCGTCGTCGAAGCTGATCTATGATCACGCATGATGGTCGACGGCTTCCGATTTACGACGATGAGGTGTGCTCGAGGGCTCCCGACCTACGACCACGAGGTGTGGTCGATGTCTTCCGACTTATGACCACGGGGTGTGATCAACGGCTTCCGACTTACTTGACGGATTTAAAAACTTTTAGAACATGTTTATATGCATATTCTAAAAATTGTTACCACTCGTGAGTTTTAAAACATGTAGTATGATAAATTTTAAAAATCCGTAGCAACGTACGGGCATTCAACTAGTAACCAAATATTTTTGTCACATAATGAATGTCACATAATGACTGATCCTTTGAGGAGGCGACAACATCATTGGACTCACCCACCGACGACTTTCTCCATCCCCACATTGTTTAAACTTGAGGCTACAAAGAAAACAAACATTTTTGTCACATAAAGAAATATGAAACACAGTAAGGAAATAGGTGTTTGTGGACTATTTACTTACTACATCACCATGCTAGGACGTCTTTATACATAATATTTTTGGTGCTCCCGGCCTTCGAGATTGTTCCGTGATGCCCGAGATGGAAAGAAAAACAAAACGGAAGAGCTAGTAATTTTTGCCTGCGAGATATTAGACGGGATTAATTGAAGAGTAATTTGTGCGAGATATTAGACGGGTACAAATAGAATGCTGCAAACATCACGCTCAAACTTGAGTTATCCTGGTACTATTTTTTTCCTGGTACTTGAGTTATCACGCTCAACATGGTCGCACAACGTGGTCGTTACCAACCACTGTCAACGTGATCGAAACCGAACATGCACAACGTGGCCGTAACGTGGTTGTTACCAACCACCATGTTGAAGGAAGTTTCAACATCATCGAAGAGGCGTTCGACTACGTTGAAGAAGAGGCTCAACATCATCGAAGGGGCGTTCGACCACGGAAAACCTGAAGAAGACGTGGTCGGGAGGTGATATGACAACGGCGGAGGAAGTTTGAGAGTGATCGACAGACATACGACCGCATCAAAGCAAGTTGATCATGGTTGTGGAGGTATTCGACCACGTTGAAGGAATTTTGAACGTGCTGGAAAAGATGTTTGACCACATTGAAGCAGCAGACAAGAGGGAGCAATACAAAGCCTGAGCAGGCTTTCCTCCTCTGGACAGTGTGCTCAGCTCATCGCATAGACATCAGGGTGCGCCTCTGGACGGCTGTCTTGGAAGGCTGAGCAGCCTTCGGAGCTCTCTTCAGGTTTCGACTTACGATCTTCTCTATCTGCTCTATTCAACTGGAAAGTTTCTTCTCCACAGATTGTACTGGAGTACCCTGCTCTATCGAGAGGAATACCCTGCTCTGTTTTACTGGAGTTGTTGGATCCACATATTGTGAAGAATCTTCCGTCCATTGGATCTGCTGCTGAGCCGCAGCATCTCTTAGGCGACTTTTCCTCTCGACAGCCTGCAAGTTGTAGTTAGTGTATAGCTATAGCAGGTTGCGACGGAAACATAACTAAATGTATGAGATTACAATCTATTGGATTATTTGAAGGATGTATCTGCGTTGTTGCCCTACTACATTTAACAGCGGACAAAAACATTTTCTGCACTTTCACACCACCAAAAAAACTATGAGGAATAAAAGGCATGAACAGCCAGTAGTTGGCAAATAACTACTTGCAGAGAAATGAACAAATAAACAACATTTCCTTTGTACCCTAATAAAAATAAGGGAATAGCATACCAGGGGAAGTACTGAAGTAAAATTTTGTTAGATAAACTGTTAATATATTGCGAAATAAAACTCTGTATGGATATTAATTATGTAATACTACATAAGTACACTCATTTTGGCTACAATAGTTTTTCATTAGGGTGCTTCGAATATTACGTCAACTTGCAATAATTTCATTATCAACATTTTTCTTACATTGCATACTCCGGCAAAAGAAATTTTATTTTCTATGTAAGCAACAGTGTACAGAACAAACTGGAGTATAATTCCAGAACATCAGCCATGAAGATGACCGAACAGGACTATAGACAAAAAAGAAGAAGCTAAGGTGAAAGCAGATGACATAATGCTAAACCGTCATGATTCATGAAAGAACAGACCCAAGTGTGTAGCCTTTTGGTTTCAATCTAAAGTGTGTACTGCTAAATGAGGAAAGCAAGTCAGATATTTGATGAGCGCTTCTCACATGATTAGTCAAACATTTAAACTCCATAATATTGGTGCTTAAAAAGATAATAAAGGAGCTTATTATTTCCATAAAATGACCTTATTATTTAACCAAGCTTTTCTGTGAAATGAATCGCAGTATTTCTTGCAATGGGTATCTAAAATGCCAGATAGCTAGATCGAAGCAGACAGAACAAACATGAAAGAAGCACTGGTCATAGGAAAGTTCCACATTGCTAATTCGTTCAAATTATAAGAAACTTTTATATGACTGCACGAAGCATAAAAGATAACATTTAAACGTAATTCCATGCTACTGTCTTTCTCATTCTAATCATCAAGACAATGGCTAAAAAATTTAATGGATGCTATCGTAATAACACTAAAATGCCTATACCACCAGTAGGAGTGAAAGACACCTGTAACTCCTGCATTCCAAGTTTGACTAATCATATTCAAACTATGCCGATTAGATTCCAAGAAATTGACAAAAACCTACTTTGGTAAACATAACATTTTAAATGCAAGGCCAACCGCAATTTGAGAATCACACACACAAATAAATCAACATTGTAATATTAGCAACAAATACGACTTAACTCTGATATTAGCACAACATGAACATAGCATTTACATCATTTAGAGAACATCCCACAAACAGTATACGGAAATGGTTCATCACCTTGACGACTCATGTGATGTTGCGGAGTGGGGTCCTTGGGTACCACTCCGGTAGGGGGCTCCTCCTCTTCGGTGCTGCCCTCACAGCCCACACCGGTGGCACGTTCTCCTTGTTGCTCGACGGTGACAAGACCCGTCGAGCCAGCGGCTTGACGGCACCCTTCACCACCACAGCTCCTGGCGACGTCATTTTCCTAATAAAGAACCCACCACCAGAGAGGTCCGCGAGCGTGGCCCTACTGACATTCCTCACTTCAGGCATCTTGGAGTTCTGTGAGAAGTTTATGGTGCACATCGGTGACGCGAGAACCCAAAAAATGCATCACAAGAGGAATAAATGGTCCTAGAAATCACAAATTCCCTTACAGGTGTTAGCACGGGCACACTACCGGTAGCGTTAGCTCAGTGTCCTCTAGCTTCCCACCAACCTTACCTTCCACCTTAATTAAGTCCAAGTTTACATCCTTCCTTTCCAAATCGGCAACTGCAAGGACTGCTTTGACAGCAATCTCAGCCAGCGTTCGCTTACAACGGTTAACACTGTAGAATAAGAGTAATGGGTCCAATCAGACAAGCCATAAAATAACGTACAGAGAATCTACCCATAAAGAAATACTTCTAAGGCTATGACATATATTTCCTGGTAGATCAAAACAATTTCCGCAAACAAGTTCCATGTTAGAACTTAGAAGTAGACCTACAGAGTTGATATTATTGCAAAAAGAAGAGAAAGGATCTGTCTTTTGTCAACATATGGACCAGCAAAATAAGAGAGTAATGCCCCAGGTACATTGAGCTTGAGGTTGAATAATTATTATATACATGCATCAATGAATCACAACATGTGAGAGTCAATGGAATCTTGTACTCTTATTCTGCTAGGTCAGCTAAGCTAACAGGGGAGAAAAAACTGAAAATTTTCATGGCAAATCACACACTTACTTGACAAAAGAGTTAACCTAAAGCACATAATTTTGCCAAATGCCAAGGATTATAATTTATAAACAACAAAATGGCACCAGAAGTTATTTACAACATCACACAAGTGAAAACTGTCCATATGTTGTGTTCTTGAAAAGAAAAAAAAGAAATATGTTCCTCTGATAGCCTCTTGACATATGTGGAACCCAGTTCTAAGTTCTAACAAACATAATATATACCCAATTCTTATAACTCAGTTGTAATACAGGATTCAAATAAAGAAGATAGATTAAACATAATATATTCTGACTTACATCTTTGAGGACAGAGTAGTCATACAGGGCTGCACCAAAGGCTCTATATTTGTAGCACTGAACTCAAACTTTTGGGTGATGCGTTCAAGGTGATCAAAAGCTATCCTTGACGCCATCTCATAACCTTCAGCAATCCTTATCGGGTGAATACCATGTTCCAGCAGTTTCTCAGCTTGCTCTAGGAGCGACCCGGCCATGACCACCACCCCGGTAGTACCGTCCCCAATTTCATAGTCTTGACTGCGGGACAGCTCCACCATCAGCTTCGCAATCTGGTTGTCAACATCCATTTGCTCCAGGATCGTCGCCCCATCATTGGCTGACAATTCGTAAGGTAAGATTATCAGTAAACAAAACAACAGAGAAATAAAAAAACACTCCTAGACAAATTTACATATATAACCACGGTAAATCAACTCTTAAAAGCACCAACCCGAATCTCCAGATCCACAGAAGATATACACACTAATCAATTTCACAAATCTTACACTATTCACCATTGCAATTGCAGCAGTAAAACGCTCACTTCACCCGAAATCGCCAGATAGCTGCAGAAATGGCAACCTAGCATTGCCACAGTAAACACAACATTCCAAACCCGGGAGGAAACTAAATGAAATGAGGAACCACTACAGGAAATAATGAAATATTGACAAACTACATATAGAACGCCCCATCCTTCCCCTGGAAATCAAATCAAGGCACCAAAGCAAGCAGCATCCCACAAACAGCTAGATCTCATGACCCTATATGCACTATACCACCCACAAAAACCCTAATCCCCGCAGCACTACCGCCAACGATCCAATGGCGGGCGAACCCTTCTAGATTTGACGAAACTAACCGAGGAAACACAACTAAATCAGCCCTAGGACAAAGCTAGTATAATCTAAGGAAGGAGAAAGGGAATAGAGTGGGGCGGCGAGTGTCGGTTAGTTATTACTGATGGTAACGTCGCCGTCGGGGGACTGGAGCATCTTGTCCATGCCCTTGGGGCCGAGGGAGGTGCGGAGGATGCGGGCGACAGCCTTGCTGGCGGCGATGTTGGCCTTCTGCGCGTCGAGGCCCCGCAGCCGCGTCTTGTTCTCCTACTCCCTGAGGATGATGAAGGGCTGCCCGAACTCGTCGAAAGCGAGCGCCATGGCCACCGCCCAAGCTGCCCTAACCGGAAGCTCCCGGGATGCCAGATCGGATGGTGAAGCGGCGACGCGGGTTGGGGTGGGAAGCGCCGGAGCGCAGGGGTTGCCTGATGGACGGATGACGGCGGCACAGAGAACCGGGAGAGACGAGGGAGAGGATTCGGTGGGAGGAGAAAAGCTAGCGCACGGGATTCGGTGGGGGAGGAGCGGCGGAGGACTCTGTGGGGAGGAGGCGACGACGGAGGTCTCGGCGGAGGATCTGTGGGGAGGAGGAGAGCGGCGGAGGATTTGTGGGGAGGAGGAGAGCGGCGGAGGATCTGTGGGGAGGAGGCGAGGACGGAGGTCGTCTCGGCGGGGGATCTGTGGGGAGGAGGCGAGGACGGAGTGAAGTCTGCGGAGGAATCGAGGCGGAGCGGTTTGCGGGAGAAAGAGATGTGGAGAACGTACGCACGGAGCGGTTTACGGGAGAAAGAGATGTGGAGAACATACGCACGGGTTTCGGGGTGGAGACAGGTATCGCGGGGTGGAGGCAGCGTCGGGGGCGTGTGCGTGGGCGCGAGGTGGGGTTTTGGGTTCGATGATGTGCATGATCCGGATGATTTTAGCATTAGCATCTTCAATGAGTAAGAGAAGAAGGCTTGAGGAGAGATCCAGGCCATTCATTTGTATGAAGTTGGATTACTTTGGTACATAAATCTGGGTAGACTTAGATTAGGCATGACTGTGGGGGTGGTTGAGGTGGGTGGATTTAGTAAAGAAACTTTTGGTGTATTATAGAGGGGTAGAGATGAATTTGGGAGGTTTGATTTGATCTCATTTGATATGACATTATGGATGTAACTAAAATTGTGGTAATTTTCTGAATTTTATTTATTTTCCAAATTTTTCTTGATTTTCCTTATTTTTCCTGATTTTTTAAAGTGTGTTGTGGCCTAAATGCCTAATGTAGGTCATTCAGTTAAATGGGTTGGGAAATGCCTTGGAAACGGTTGAATCCATATTGAGGAAATCGCGTTGGGGTTGGTTTGGGTTGAAGTTGCATGTGGGTTGGGTTGCAGAGGTGGAGCAGTGGGCTGGTTTGGGTTAGGTTGATGTGCTACATTGAAGTGGATTAGGGTGGGTTTAGGTTGGATTTTAACCCATTAGTCGCAAGTCATGGACAGAACGGGCCATATCGGTGGGGGTGGCGGTTGTGGATTGGGTGGATGAGGATTAGAGTTTGGTAAGTTTATATGTGGACGGAAGGGGAGGACGAGATCCACGTGATTTAGATCCAAGGGTGATGAAATTTGATTGATCCCCCCCACCATAATTCACCTACCTTTTGAATTTGCCCACCATACCTAATTATTGTTTACTTTGCCCCCTATAATTTAAGTTGGCCTGTAAATAACCCCTTAGACCGCATGCTAGCACTATTTCTTGTAGTTTTTATTATCTTTGGCATTTGTTTCATTGGTGTCAATACATTCAATGATGTTCATACTTATTTCAATTATTTGGGTGAGGTCGGTACTTGTAATACACAATTTCATTACTAGTGTTTTAATGTTGAAATTATGTATTACAAATACTAAAATCATTAAAATCATTAAAACAAGTATTGAATATACGAACATGCAACCAGGGAGCATTAGCGAGCCAACTTAACTTTGGGGGGGTCAAAGCAAATGAAAATGAGATATGTAGAGCAAATTGAAAAAGCAGCTGACTTACAACTTACAAGGGTGTTAATGAATATTTCCTTTTCTATAGAAAAAGTGTTTGGTAGACAGCTCCACCTTATTTTTTGATGGTTGCAGACGAAGACTTTACCTGCATCTAGCAATTTTTTTGAGAGTCTGCACCTTCTTTTCACAAAATTTACAACATCTAGCACATTTTCACAGGAGAATTCAGTCACTTGTCACTTGAATGTCCAATAGAGATTGGTGGGACTGGGCACATGTTTGTTGGGTTCTTTTTTATTGTGATTGATGACTTTTAGTCTTATCATAAGTGCTTGTGCGAACTAAACGAATGCTGATAAGCCGATAGATCGCTTTGAAAAGATTATCCCGATAAACCATTTTGAAAAGATAATAAAAATCTATCCTATTTATTTATTTGGAAAAATTTATAAGCTATAATTTAAAAAGAAGAAGACTGAACTTCCAGGTTAGGGGATTAGGGGATTCTGGTCACGTGAGATGGCCTTTTCGTAAGCCATTAGTAATAATTTTTTTTAGTACGTATACCATTTTCCTTCACAGAAATGCCCCCCTTCCTTTTATCCCCTAGGAAACAGTTGTTTTGTTTCAAGCTGTGAGTTGTGACACCTGCACAAGTCACTACCGAGTGTATCCTCGAATAGACAAAGAAGTCCTCTTCGGTGCGATGTACTCATGTATAGCTCTACACTCGACCGACGCTGTATCACCTTTCAATGACTTATCCAAGGTATTGTTGTATTCTTGCCGAGTCGTTCGGTGAGTACATGATGTATGACTGTGGTGTGAGCCGCAGACTCGCAATCTCCCGCTCGTGGCTGCCAGTGTCTTGCTCTAGTTGCCTCCTCCCCTACCCATCGCCAACGACCAAACCCTGCCAAGTTTCCTCGTGCCACTCCGGTGTTTTTTTTTTCAACTACGAATTATGACTTTTAGCTTTAGCATCTTAACGTGAGCGTTTATATGAACGAACTGTATACCAACGAGCCATTTCAAATAGGCTATCTCAATAACCCATTTCGAAACGACGAGGAAAAGACCGTTCTATTTATTTATTCGAAAAAAATCATAAATTATTTGTTTGTCTGCATTGCGCTGGCCCATGCCAGGCGCACTGAACAACCTTATTTTGTTCATTTGGTGTTTGAATAACCTTATTTTGTTCATTTGGTGTTGTCTTCTCCTATTGCACACATGTAGCCTCCGCCTGTACCCAAGCCGTTTCTTGCCATCAGTACTACTAGTAGCAAAAGCCCGGCACCATGTCACGCTAGCTACCGCGTGAGCAGAAGTAAAAGAGCCGATAATTAGTAAGAGGGGTTTCTCTGAAAAATCAAGGACCATACGTATTTATGGAGAAATCAAAGGGTTTTCCGCATAAAACCAAGGACCCATGCGTTATTTTGAGAAAACCATGGGACTTTATCCAGCAAAAGCAGGATCTCCATTAAAATCCGAGGGCTCATATGTAATTTTAGAAAAATAGAGTGATTTTTTGCAAAAAAAAAATTACGTGGCAGAAAACCGCAGGACTTTATCTAGCAAAAAGGAAGGTCTTCATGGAAAAACCGAGGATCTATACGTAATTTCAAAAAATGGAGGGGTTTTTCACAAAAAACTAACGTGGCAGGGAACTTTATGCAAAACCAAGGACACACATGTGATTTCACAAAATCAGAAGGTTTTTTCACAAAATATTCGACATGAAGGGCCTCTCGGGGGCGAATCCCCTCGGGCTTAATATAGGAGAGTTTCTTGACCTCATTACAGTACGAATGCAATTGTGTTGCTAGGATTGGAGAAGAGAGTTGCACAGGCATCAATGATGCGCTGTTGCATCCGGGAATTGGCCAATCTCACGCTCCCTTTCCTCCTCTTCTCCTCAATCCTCTACCTCTCCACCAGGCAGCTGCTTCTTGACGTGGCCATCCGCGGGGAGGTCACCGCCGGCACGCTGCAGGTGTTCAATGACCCTGCCATTACCACCGCGGAGGTCACAATGGCCGATACGGTGCGGGTGTCGATGACACCGCCATTGCCATGGCGGACACTAAGACCAAGGTCACCATCGACGAGCCGCGGGTGCCCAATGATGCGGGCATCACCGCTGATTCCAAGGTCACGGTTGACGAGCTGCGGGTGTCCAGTGACGCCGACATCGCCATTGAAGATGCTACTGCCAAGGGCAGGACAGATGTGATGCGGGTGTCGAACAACGCCACTGTTGCCGACGTTTATACGAATGGCGATGCTGATGCCGTCGCGTTCGACTTTCAGCCGTATGTGTGCCTATACAAGAGCGGGCACATCATGCGCGTCTATGGCACGGACACTATCCTGCCTGGCGTTGATGCGCTTACGAGCGTCGCCGTCCATGGACGTCGCCATCGACGGTGCCATCGGTGTCAGTGTGTGACTCTACTTGCTGAAGAACCATATGCGCAAAGGTAGGCGCAGCAAGAAGAAGCTGTCCATGCTGCTCTACTTCCATGATGGCGCGTTCGTCATAGAGTCGGCCTTCTCTCCACTCTACCACGCTTTCTTGAACATCTTTGTCTCCAAGGCAGGCGTTGTGGCCGTGTCCGTGAACTACCGCTTCACACTGGAGCACCCACTCCCAACTGCATATGACGACGCGTGGACAACGCTTGAATAGACGGTATCCAACTACCGGTCGGGGCCAAAGGTTTGGCTCGCCAACCATGCTGATGCCGCCTGCATCTTCTTGGCTAGCGACAGTGCCGGTGGCAACATCGCCCACAACCTGGCAGTAAGAGCTAGAGCAGAGCGCCCGCTGCAGGGCGCAGCCATCGCAGGCATGGTTCTCCTAAACCCATACTTCTGGGGCAAGGAGCTGGAAGGCTTGGAGCCCGGTGTCCCGTGGATACGCAATGGCCTTGAGAATGTTGCAGCAAGTCGGAGCACACAACATGGTCAGAAAACTTGTGAAAATCTCGACTGTGAGTACTTGGAAGCTTCAACCATGAGTACTCAAGAGACTTCAACTGTGAGTACTTGGAGGCTTCAACTGTGAGTACTCGAAAGAACTGCTTGGATGAACAGTACTCTCATATAGTACTTGTAGAACAGTACTCATAGAATAGTGCTCTGCTACAATACTCATAGAACAGTGCACTGCTATAGTACTCTTAAAATAGTGCTCTGCTATAGTACTCGTAGAACAGTGATCTGCTACAGTACTTGATGAATAGTACTCTTACGACCACGAAGGCACTCGTATATGACCACGAAGGCACTTGTATACGACCACGAAGGCACTTGTGTATGACCACGAAGGTACTCATATACGACTACGAAGGCACTCGTATACAATCACAAAGGCACTCATGTATGACCACAAAGCACATGGGGATGTCTGAAACACATGAGGATATCTGGACTCTCTGGAGAACAGTGAACTCAAGAGACAAACAATTTGTGTGTCACCCCTCTGAATTGGTTTGCGGCGTTTTCTCCATTGATCTTTTTATACTGTGAAAAATAAATAACTGATGTGACATACCCGCCACGTCCAGCTCTTCATGACACGCCATCCCACGTCCGAGCTATTCATGAAATTCATGAAGTTACAAAATGCACGCACTAATACTCTTAACACACGCACTAACTCACTTAACGTACGCACTAATGCAGTACGACTAAGACTACTATAACATTTGTAGGTGTGACGTGGTTAAGTCCAACAAATCACCCCCTAACCATGGCGCACCGGCTTTGCCTCGACTACCCCGATCTTTTGCCTTAGTTCGATGAACTTGACGCGATTGAGGGCATTCATAAGAATATCAGCCAGCTGCTCATTTATGCTGGCATGCTCCACATCTACTTTGCCATTTTCAATGCAGTCACAAATGACATGATACCTCATTGATGAAATTTAACTATTTGCCACCCTTAAGAATGCCACATATCCAAATGCCATCTTCTTCATTGCATTCAACAATTTGCCACTCTTAACATGTGGTTGACTAATTTTTTGCCACTTTAGAGCCCACGAAGCGCCAAATCATGCCATGTCACTGCCATGTCACGCGGGCGTGTGCAGGCGCGCGCGGGCGCAGGCAGCGGCGCAGGCGGGCGGGCGCCGGCGCAGGCGGCGGCGCGGGCGTGCGGCGGGGAGGCGCGCGCGCGGGGCGGGCGCAGGCGGGGAGGCGCACGCGCGGGCGCAGGTGCGGGGCGGGCGCAGGCGGCGGCGCGGGGCGGGCGCAGGCGGGGAGGCCGTCAATGGCGGCGGCGGCCGGAGGGGAAAGGAGAGGAGTAGGGGGAACATGAGCTTTAGTGGGCCAAGGGGAGCTCACCGGAGGCGTTGGCAGGTCCGGAGAGTAACCGTGGTGGGCTGGCATCGGGAGCCGGCGGTGGCGCGGGCAGGGGCACGGTGCCGGCTTGCCGGAGAGGGATACAGAGCCCGGTGAGGTGGGGAATGTCTTCGTGGTGGCCGGGCGGTGCTCCAGGCGCGAGCAATTGGCTCGGGGTGCGGCGGGTCACCGTGAAGCCTTGGCGCCGGAGTTGGTGAAGAGATGGCTCGCCGGCGGCCTGCAGGGAGAGAGAAGCCAATTAGGCGGGGGAGGAGAGGAGAGGTAGCCCGCGCGCCTCCCCGCCGTCACACGCCCGCGCCGCCGCCTGCGCCCGCCCCGCGCCTCCCCGCCTGCGCCCGCCCCGCGCCGCCGCCTGCGCCCGCGCGTGCGCCTCCCCGCCTGCGCCCGCCCCGCGCGCGCGCCTCCCCGTCGCACGCCCGCGCCGCCGCCTGCGCCGGCGCCCGCCCGCCTGCGCCGCTGCCTGCGCCCGCGCGCGCCTGCACACGCCCGCGTGACATGGCAGTGACATGGCATGATTTGGCGCTTCGTGGGCTCTAAAGTGGCAAAAAATTAGTCAACCACATGTTAAGAGTGGCAAATTGTTGAATGCAATGAAGAAGATGGCATTTGGATATGTGGCATTCTTAAGGGTGGCAAATAGTTAAATTTCCCCATATCAATGTGTTTGCTGCAATCATGGAGCACAGGATTCTTACACAAAGCAATTGCCGATTTGTTATCCATGAGTAGCTTTGCCTTTCTTTGGCTTCACACCCATCAGGTCTCTGATGAGCCGAGTTAGCCAGATTGCCTAGCATGCTACTGTTGCTACCGCGATATACTCTGATTCACACGAGGACAGCGCCCCAATCTTCTGCTTCTGCAACACCCAAGTGATCAAACTTGCACGAAGGAAAATTGTCATACCTATGATGCTCTTGTGGCCATCTGTGTCACTCGCCAAATCACTGTCGCTATATCTGACAAGTTCAGGATTCAGCGTGCTTGCCCTCATGTAACAGTACCCGAATCCAATCGTGCTGCTCACATAGCAAAGAATATGCTTCACCACGGCCAAATGTTGTGAAATTGGTGCCTCCATGCATCTGCTCACAATCCCCACGACATAAACAATGTCTGGCCTCATGTTCACAAGGTAGAGAAGACTTCTGACAATGCTACAATACTCAGTGGTTTTGATGGCGGCATTGCCATCTTTCTTGCTCAACTTCAGCCTGTTCTCCATTGGCGTTAAGCACAGATTAGACCGCATCATTCCTACTGCTTCCAAAATCTTGCATGCATAGCTACTCTGTGATAGCGTTATCTTTCGGTCTTCTTGCTTGACCTCGATGCCCAAATAAGGAGACCTATGTAGTTGATCCAGACAACGTGGTTGGAGACCAGCGCAGTCAGAGACCTGTGTGGTCGATCTGAACAATGTGGTCAGAGACTAACGTGGTCGGAGATCAGTGTAGTCAGAGACCTGTGAACTCGAACTGGACAATGTGGATAGAGACCTGAGTGGTTAAACCATCCAACGTGGTTAGGAACTAGTGCAATCAATGATCGGTACTTTCGATCAACTCTGTGTGAGTGGTCCGGTCAGCTCTATATGAGCGTTCCGATCAGCGAGCGATACTACTAACTCTGTGTGAGCGGTAATTCCAATTTGCGGAGTGTCTGGCTTGTGTAGCGGTACATTTTTCCTAGAGAGACACCTGTGTGGAGTCTTCTCATTCCCGAGGAAATCGGTAATTCCGCACGAGTGTTGCGGTACTTTCAACGATCGGTAGTATTGGACTTTGCACGATGGAACTATCGGATTTGCCTAGAATGGCTAGTTTTCTGACCATTGCTGAGGGGAGAGGAAGTGACGGTCGTTTGCCTATGGTACTTTCAAAAATCCTGATTTTCTATCCCAACGGCTAGTTTCGAGGTGTGGGGTATATACCCCCTTGTGTCCAGTTGGAAAAGGTAATACTTCACTCTATTTCACTCTCTTGAGCTAGTGTGAGGTTCTTCTCTCAATTGTGCATGTGTTGCACCTTGCGAGCGAGGAGGTTTATATATAGAGGTCGATTGTGTATTCACTCGAGCTTGTGCATTCGTTGCACGTGGTGAGAGTCAAGTGAGGGGCTTGACTTATTACTCTTAGGGTTTGCCGACTCTTAAATGGTGTTGGAGGCGTCGTGCGCGATGATCTTCTCAAAAAAGGTTATGAGAAGACCCGACAAAGTTGTGAAGGTTGGAGCTCACCTACCCGCAGCGGGAAATAGCTACCACTAGTGGATTGAGGTGTTTCAGCTTAATTTGTGGACCCGGTCCAATTCATTTGGGGTAACGTCAACATGTATTAGGGGAGACCGGCAAGTATCTGAACACCACGGTAAAAAGCAACAATGTCAATTGTGGTTTATTTTCTTGTGCTCAATTTACATTCAAGCAATTTACATAATTAAATTGATTGCTTATCATCCTAGGATTGCAAATCTTAACATAGGCTTAACTTGTTGGTGCACTTAGGTGAACCCAGTTGTTTTAGGCGTTATTTGTGCTAAACCTTTTTAAGTTAAGTTTCCTCATTATTTGCTTGGTTTAGCCAAATAAAAATTGATAATTAATTAGAAGAAGAATTTTTAGACCGCCTATTCACCCCCTCTAGTCGGCTTCCTTGATCTAATAGAGGAGAACCTCACACTAACTCAAGAGAGTGAAATGGAGTGCAACAATAATTTCTCCAAGCAGCCACAAGGGAGTATTTATACCCCACACATCGAAACTGGCCCTTGGGGACAAAAACTGGGGAAATTGGTAGTACCGCAGGCAAAACGCTTGTACTACCGCTCCACTCAGCAATGGTCAGAAAACTAGCTGTTACTCAGTAATTCCGGTAGTACCACTACACAAGGTCCGGTATTACCACGCAGTGGTTGTACTGCTCTACACATGTGGAACTACTGATTTACAAGGGAGTAGAAAACCTTCCAACAGGTGTCTCTATGGAAAAAACGTACCACGAATAGATCGGTACTTCCACTGGCCAATTCAACCATGCAACACATGCCAGTCCAACCGCTAGCTGGTAGTACTGTATTTACATGCTGGTACTACCTATGTACAGACATACTGTGCAACACATGTCGGTACTACCGACTTCTGGTCATACTGTGCAACACATGCCGGTACTACCAACTTCTAGTCGTACCGCGCAACACATGCTGGTACTATCGTTTTTTCAGAAGAGTGCATATACTTCAACTAATTTGCAACACACATTCGCAAATTATAGTACCATGCACACAAAGATCAAGCCATGATTTCCAACAAGTTGCAAAATATATTTACACACTTTTAGAATCATGATACAAGATATAGATACATAGGCCCTCATGTTTGCAAAACAAATTCGCAAACTTAAGTTACATGCTACAAGGATTATGTATAAGCTTTGACCATTTGAAAAACATATTTGTAAACATAAGTCTCATACCACAAGGAGTAGGAACACATGGACTTCAAACAGTTGCAAAACGCATTCGCAATGTATAGTCTCATGTTACAAGGATTCAACACATGAGATTCAACCATTTATAAAATATATTCGCAAATATAAATATCATGTTATGGAGAGTTAGAATAAGTGAGGTTGAGCTATCAACACATGGTAAAACTCAAACTACCAAATAAGACCCCTCTTAATAGTATGACAACCTATACTAACACTCCGGTCTTTCAACCAAACACTAAGACTAGTAAAAGACTAAGAATATATTCTTAGCCCTAACTAGTCATAATTTTTCCTTGAACACCCACTTGAAGCTTGATGATGTACATCTTTACTTCAAGCCCGGGTCATTGTCTTAATATTCATCAACCCATGATGCATCCTTCACTTGAACTCCATCAACACATGATAGGTCTTCACTTAACTTGATGATCAACTTATGATCATCTCCTCTTAGACATGCATCAACTTATGATGCATTCTCTTCTTGATGGCCTTCAACTCATGGAACCATCTTTCATCCTGCACCTTGACTTGATGATTTCCAACACGTGAAGTCATCCCAAATCATCCTCATTTGTGGAACCAAATCTATTCATCCAACTCATGAAAAATGTTAGTCCACAAATCAATTACCATCAATTACCAAAACTTCATCATTAACTCGTAATGGAGGGGCTAGATTCTACAATCTTCGCTTTTTTGATAATTCATGACAATCTCAACAAATAATGAGATAAACGATTGATTTATGAGTATACAATATGAACACAACAATTGTATACTCTAGGATGAGCTTCTTAAGCAATTAACTCATTTGAATGTGAGTGTTTATCTTTGAGATAAATTGCTAGCAAAGCTGATACATCCGGTTGTCATTAATCATCTAACCATCAAAACATAATAGAGGAACTAGATGATAACCCAATTGCAATTGATTTAATTTAAATCAATCATGAGTATATATGAACTACACAAGCTATATATATACTCAAGTGATATGTTTCAAAGTAAACATCCTTAATATTTAGAAAAAGAAACATAGATCAACACTAATGAAACCACAAAACATAGAGTGAACTCTCCTAAATGTGTGCATATACGAATGTATAATTGAGAACATATGCACATATTCATCTTAGGCTTTTGGTTGAGTTCAATTTATATTTTGGATCCGAAGAATGCACTAAGATATAAGAATATGATGTCGAATGCATACCTCTTATGATTTTCACCTTTTCGTCGAAATGAGACTTAAGCAATATCATAATCAATAAATGAGTTAGTCTCACATTTGCATTTGTTATTAATCACATCCAAATGAGACTTGGGAAATATCATAATTAATAAATAAGTTAGTCTCACAAATGCATTTGTTATTATCATCAAAACCAACTTAATAGAGTTTGAACTTACAAGGGGTCATGACTTGTAACTTGAAAGTTAACATGTGCCACTTTGATCAATTAAGTGTTCATGCATGCATTTGAATTTCATGGAACTCTCTCCGATTTTCATTGAAAAATTGGTATGAGCGCAAGTCTTGAACGGTAATACCGCACCTGTACTACTGACTATTACATGTTGGTAGCTTATTTCTAGAGATGTATTCTTTTGGCATTTCTTGAATCAATACTGTCACATGTGTTGCACGGTAGTACCACAGAATGGTATGATTGCATGATTGGTGGTACTACCGGAAATCGGTAGTATCGATATCTACTTGGCGGTAGTTAATTTCCAGAGAGGTATATTTCAAAGCATTTTCTCTCCTCTATAAATCGGTACTACCACAGCTTGGGTGTGATACTACCGCACGATCGATACAACCGGACTCTATAAGGGCGGTACTACCGATATTTGAAGTAATAATTAGTTTCTATTCATTTAATGAACGTTAGTTTATGTTCATTTAATGAACCTCAAATAGCTGTTGAACAATGGGTGCGGTAGTACCGGCTACTACTTGGCGGTAGTAAGGCATTTGCTGATTTTTGGGGAATTCAACCTGAACGGTCATCCTAGTAGGTGAAAGCTATAAATACCCCCCACCAGTAGCAAGTGGGCTCTCTTAGCTCTCTTGGACATTCATTCAAATACTCTTGAGCTCTTGCTAGACTCTCTCCAACACATTTACTCCATTTGCACATTTTGTGGTTGTTGAGAGCATTCAAGTGTATTGTATCATTTGTTAATCATTATGGCACTTGAGAAACATTCAAACAAGTCTTGTGCTTATTGCTTTTGGTGTTTGCCTGTACCTAGATGGTTTAGAGAAAGTTTGTGTGGTGATATCTTCAAAGAAGATTGTGAAGAGACCTAGCGCCGTTTGTGACTGGTGTGATGATCGCCATCTTCGAAGTGAAGGAAGAGCAGCCTTAGTGGACTTGAGTCTTTAGACTTAATTCGTGGAGCCAGTTCAATCCGTTTGGGCTAACCTCAACGTGGATTAGTGAAGACCGGCAAGTTTTCAATACCATGGGAAAAAGATCGTGTGTTTCGATTGTGGTTTACTCTCTTATTTTTCTTTCTGCATTTATATTTCTAGCACATATATTGAATTAAATTGTGTACCTAGAAGTGTATCTAGTAGGCCATTACTTATGGTGCCTTAGTAAAACTTAAAAGATTTAGGCTTTAATTATGCAAAAGATTTTTTATTAAGCTCATATTTGCTAAAAATTGTAATTTAGTTAAACTATTTTAAAAAATCGCCTATTCACCCCTCTCTATTTGGTTATCCTTGATCCTACACCGTTGCCTGATTCCCTCCCTGCCCATTGCTTCTCTGGTTCCTAACCATTGCCTCGTTCCTTCCCCGCCTGTTGCTTCTTTGGTGCTAACATGGCACGAAGCCATAGCTCTCGGCCGTTGTCTTACCACATCGTCCTCACTATCTCTTTCAGTCTCTCATCACTTCAGTCTTCATCAGTCACAAATTGTCCACTCATCTCTGTCTCTCACTCTCTCCTCTAGTTCGCTCTCTCCAAGTCTCCATACTCCAGAGTCCAGCAGCTCTCCTCACTCTTTCTCTCTCAATCCCATTTGCCTGGACTACCTCTCCATGCGGCTGAAGGTGGCGTGGCGATGGTGGTGATGGAGGGAGGCAAGCCAGAGGAGAAGGCGGGTGGCGAGGTGAAGGAAGCGGGCCGCCAGCAGGCGAGCTCCATCGCTGTTAGATCCAACCGATCAGACCGTAGTGCGCTATGCCTGCACCGCCATCGAGCCAGTCGTGCTCACCATGTCAGACCGGCCTAAGCACGACACGCTATGCTAAGTCTGACCGTGCCGCCTAATGGACCGGTTGCCTAGGCCCAACCCCCATCCATGCTATGCTTAGCCCAGAAAAGCTCGGCTCCACTCCCATCACTACTCGAAGGTCTACCTAAATTTAGCAGCTCAAGTCTTCTAGAAGCGGGCCCAGTTCACCAGTTACCGCTAGCGCACAACACAGGACGGCCATTAGTCATGCCTGTCGTCACCAACACGATGCTCTCTCTCTTCGCACCAAAGCATGGAACACTACAGTAGCGCCACTACACCAACCGTTTGGTCCACCCATCTCTCCTCCATTACATAGCGCCCAGCGAGCCTCAAGACCTCAAACCAAACGCCAAGAACAAACAAGCAATCGGAGGCATTGTCCCAATGGCGGCAACGGGCGCGGACGCGGAGGTGCACTTCGAGTTCTTCCCCATCATCCGCCAGTACAAGAGCGGCCGCGTGGAGCGGTTCATGAACCTCGGCGCGATCCCGGCCGGCACCGACCCGGCCACGGGCGTCACGTCCAGGGACGTCGTCGTCGACCCGGCCACCGGCCTCTGGGCGCGTGTCTTCCTCCCTCCCGGCAGCAGCCACGAAGGCAAGCTCCCCGTCGTCGTCTACTACCACGGCGGCGCCTACGTCGTCGGCTCGGCCGCGGACCCGTTCACGCACAGCTACCTCAACGGCCTCGTCGCCGAGGCCAACGTCCTTGCGGTGGCGCTGGAGTACCGCCTCGCCCCGGAGCACCTGCTCCCGGCCGCGTACGACGACTCGTGGGAGGGGCTCAAGTGGGTGGCGTCCCACGCCACGGGCGGCGGCTCGGAGCCGTGGCTGGTCGAGCATGGGGACTTCTCCCGCGTGTTCTTGGCTGGGGCCAGCGCCGGGGGCAATATCGCCCACGTGGTGGCCGTGCGCGCCGGCGAGCACGGCGGCCTCGGGTTGGACATCAGGGGCCTCCTCGTGGTGCACCCCTACTTCAGCGGCGTGGCGGACATCGGCAAGGAGGGAACGACGGGGAAGGCGGAGAAGGCGAAGGCCGACGCGTTCTGGCGGTTGCTGTACCCGGGCACGCCTGGGCTCGACGACCCGCTGTCCAATCCGTTCTCGGAGGCCGCGGGGGGCAGCGCGGCGCGCATCGCCGGCGGGCGCGTGCTCGTATGCGTCGCCGAGAAGGACGAGCTCCGGGACAGGGGCGTCTGGTACTACGAGAGCCTGAAGGCGAGCGGCTACGGCGGCGAGGTGGAGCTGCTCGAGTCCATGGGCGAGGGGCACGTCTTCTACTCCATCAACCCGCGGTCCGAGAAAGCACGGGAGATGAAGGAGCGCGTCCTCAGCTTCCTCCGCAAGTGAGCGCCTGTTCTGTTTCCCATGATGTAATAATTTTCACTGCCAGTGATGTGGCCATGCCTGAGCTTGAGAGCTCCACTGATTTCTTGTTCGTGAGTTCTGGTCTTGTCGGTGCCAATCAAACGATGTTTTCATTCCTCAACATCACTATGGCTTGCTATTTTTTTTCCAACTTATGCATGTTCGTACTGTCTTCTGCTTTCTATTTAAAAAAACTAGTACAATCATACAGCTTTTTAAAATAATTTTTTCACTTCTCTTACTACCATCGCACTTTAGAAATAAAATAAAAAGTCATAAGTATATCACTCATCTCATTCATTTCGCTTCTATCATACACAGATATTTCTCTCATATTTTACATCGCTCATCTATTTCTTATAAAATCTACTTTCAATCGTTACTATTTGTTGAATCCAAGTGACAGAAAAAAAAAATCATAAGCAAAAGCTCGTACCGACACCCTCCTTAGGCTAAGGACTCTGACATTCAGAGTTGGAAGGTGAGCACTAGCGCCAAGCCGAGGCTCTATCGCCGGCAGGCGAGGACGCAACCAGCGCATCTGTATGGCCTTTTGTTTCGGAATAACATCAGTATGAAACAACCGAACAGACTGAAATTTCCACTAGAATAATCAATCAATCAATTCATCATACAACTTTGCGTGTATTACAATTCAAGCATTGAAACGGTTATTGAGAGCATAAAATATTCGAGTTACTTCGAGGAAAGCCATCTCCATGACGGCTCCACCGGCCGTCGTCATCTCTTGATGAAGGCCACCGTGCACTCCTGTAGCTCGACGCCCTGCTCGGACTCGAGCATCTCGAAGTGGAATGCGTGGCCAACGCCCTTGGACTCGAACAGCTCCAGCTCGCCGCCGTAGCCGCTCGCCTTGAGCTCCCGGTAGTACCACAGCGCCCGCTCCTTGAGCAAGAAGTCCTGGTCGGCAACGCACACCAGCACGCGCTCGCACCGGATCCCCGCGGCGGCCGCGCGCGCCGCGTCGTCCACGAACGGGTTAACGAGCGGGTCGTCCAGCCCCGACGTCTCCGGGAACACGAACCGCCACGTGCGGTCCATGAACTCCCGCACCTCGGAGCCGAACGCCGCCTCCGCGCCCACCGCCTCCTTCCCGGTGAAGTAGGGGTGCACCACCACCAGCCCGCGGACCGTGACGCCATCCGGCAGCGCGCCGGTCGCCGAGGCTCGGACGGCCATGTGGTGCGCGATGTTGGCGCCGGCGCTGCAGCCGGCCAGGAACACGCGGGACAGGTCGGCGTGGTCTAGCAGCCACGGGTCCGCGCCGTCCCCGCGCGAGGCCGTCCAACGCACGGCCGCCCACGCGTCCTCGTACACTGCGGGGAGCGGGTGCTCCGGCGCGAGGCGGTAGTACACGGACACGCCGACGGCGCGGGCGCGGGCGACCAGGTCGTTGAGGTAGGCGTGGGTTCCCGGCCAGGCGGGCGAGCCGGTGACGAAACCGCCGCCGTGGAAGTAGACGACGACAGGGAGCTTGGCAGGCGACGTGCCAGCGTTGGGCGGGAGGTAGACGCGCGCCTTGGTGGCGCCGGCGTGGATGTCCCTGGAGACGACGCCAGTGCGGGGGTCGGCGCCAGCGGGGGCGGTGGGGTTGCCGCCGGGGCGGACGACGCGTCCGCTCTTGTACTGGCAGAGGTAGGGCGGGAAGTCGAAGCTGACCTCGGAGTCGGGACCCATGGGAGGAGGCGGGAAGCCGTTGGTGATGGGGTCGGTGGGAGTGGGTGGAAGAGGAGGCAAAGAGCTGGCCACCTACAACACAAAGGAGCATTGGAGCTGCTGGTAATTCACTCGCTGTGCAGGAAGACAATGGTGGCATGGCTGGTGAGACTTGCACAACTGCACTGTCTGATTTTCATTCCCCATGTGATGAGCACTTTTGAATTTATTTTCCCCAAGTGCTGAATACAATTGATTTTCTCTTGCTGTTCGAAATATGCCTTCGAAATTCACTAGAGAAATCGAAAGTTATATAGGTAACATTTTGTTAGGAAAAACTTGCGCTCCTACACGGTACACGTAGGTGGACGTACACCATGAGGTACTACTGACCTATGAACACAGCATCGCCACACCACGCGGTCGCGAACTCGCGCCTATCAGTTATATAGGGGAGATTCTCGCAGCAAATTCTGGAGAAATGACTAGCCAGTCTCAGAAAATTCTGGCAGCATGTTCACAGCAAGTCCGCCTGAGTTCTGACCCACCCAGCCACCATGGTAAACAAAGACAACAGTATTGGCTCTAGGAGATTGGTTAGTTCGTACGAACAGCGTTTGGGGTTTGGGCGTCATCAGTTTAGATCAACTTACGAAATCGATGTAGCAACACAAACATCAACTTACGAGTTACGAGCATACCAACTTAACGCAGTAGGTGCGAAGTATGGTACAACTATTTGGCAAGATCTTCCAATGCGCACATACTATCGATCTCAAAATGTTCACCGGTTCATTCAATTCAGGAATTGGCAGGTCATATACATCGACAGCCGTACGGTCATGAGGTTGTGAGCATGTTACTTACTGCGTTTTGCAGGGAGGCAAGCGAATCGACAGCAGTCTTTGTGAACCAACTGATCCCAACCTTCACCCGGTGTTCACCCGTGGGCATCCTAAGGCAGTATACAAGCTTCCTAGCTGCACAACCAAGTTGAATTTTATTCTCACGGGAAGTATTAAGCAAACGTGAAAGAACATGCCTACAAGGGTTCATACCAGCATGCCCTAGAGGTCCTTCCAAAGTCAGGCCCTCGATGAAACTTGCTGTTATCGCAGCATCATTTCTACCAAGTGTCATCATCTCACCAAGATTTTGGAACCTGGAAAATACACCAGGTATTTCAGCTTTTTGTGCACTTCAACTCTTCCTACTAACATGATGGAATGTTAACAAGAAAAAAAACAGAATGACAATGCTTAGTATATTGAATAAATGAACATAGGCAAAGCTGCTGCTAGATTCGGACCTGAACGGCAAAAGAGGTCGGTCGTTGATTGCTGCCCAGAGATTCCATCCAGCAAAATCTGCTTGTTGAAAAGCAACCTGGGAGATAAGAATCATCATTAGTAACAAAACTACCAAGGCAGCATCAGGCTAAAGCAAGTCCAGTAAATGCCCTACCTGTGCAGTGGCCGGGAGAAGTTTGCCTGATGGGTCTCTTAGAGCTGCTGAATCACCAATTGCAAAAGTTTGGGGATGGCCTTTTACTTGAAGTGTTTCCTCTGTCTCTACCTGCCCCCGACCATTCAAAGGAATAACATAGGGAGCATCAGGAGGTTGTAATCGAGGAATCTGAGATGTTGAACCCACTGTCCATAATACCAGATCAGCCTCCAGAATCTGGCTCTGGAGGCCTCTTTGAGCAGGTTGAAGTTCCAAAAGTAGTTTCTTATGGTCAGCATTAACGTCTGTCGCACTTGAATCCTCAGATACAGAATACTCTGTGATGCAGCTCACAAAATATCCCAAGAAAAGTTGAATATTTCGAGACTCAAGAACCTGGTGCGCAGCGCAATCAAACCAGAATTTTGTCATTAACTAGCTGCTACCTCAGAACACTGGATTAACTCAACTGATGGAGGCCAGAGATGAAAACAATATGCATCAAGGCCCAACAGAACAATGTGAAATAAGAAAACAACAGCCTAGCTTCTCCGTGTTGTATTACATAAATCCATAAATAGCCCAATCAAAAATTGGAAATGAGCAGTTTGTTGACTGGGTTGAAAGAGCAAGTAATTGGTATTCATCAGATTAGCTGTGTTGCATTAAAGCTGCAGCAGTCCTTCTTAACAAACAAAGAGGTGAGGAAACAAGCCAACAGCATAGTTCGATTGATGTCAAGTCTTACATTGCATAAGCGGCATACTATGCTTTTACCATCTTTAGATTATAGTCTTAAGATGTCCTAGTAGCACCAAAGACCAAACTGAGAACGTAATCTTTTCTCCCTCCATTACATTTTCTTTAGATGAAGTTAATCAAAACAGTTTGTAACGTGTAGATTCTTAGTTTCTCACCTTCAGAGCAGCGTCACGATTTCCTGGTGGTGCACTGGGGCAGATGGTTGTTTGAACATTGATTGCTTTAACAGTCCCAGTTTTCTTTAATCTCTCAGAGATAGTAGCAGCTAATTCAACACCAGAGTAACCCAATCCCACAATGGCCACCTGAATGGTAGAAGAACTCTTACCAAACCTCCTCCTTTCTAACATTTTCAACTTGCTTTCAACTTTCTGCAAATAACATTACACAATAGGATAACATTAAGATTCTGGATGATCATGGTCAAGTTACTTACATATGCAGAAGAAGACAAAACAAAATCTGAGAACAGCTAGTCAGCTATACCAGCCATAATCACCAAGTCATGATATTTTATCAATTAATGGCTTTTAAAGAAAAATAGATAATATTCAATTAATTTTAAAAACATGATGCACTTGTTATAAAGAATTGCCAGAACATGTCAACAGAACATATAAGTAAAATTAATGAAAATCATATAATAACATAGATGCAACGTCATGCTTTCACTGGTGAATTTTAGTATACCCAAAAATTAGCAATTCCAACTAGTAGATGATCACAAGAGAAATTTTAAACAGTTTCACAAGGTGACCGATTATTACCAAAGCATCCTCCAAATTCGTGAATGGAAGTGCATATTCGGCAGATCCTGGAACAACGTCAATTTTAGCTTCAGCCCCTAAAGCTAGAACGAGCCTGGCTGCCCATTCCAAAAGATATATTATCAGCTACCTTATTCTAAGTACATCATAAAACTTGAACTGCAAGATATCTTGAACCAGTCCTGTACATATTTCAATTCTATGAGCCAATCAAAGTAAGTTATATTACATGTTATTATTCAGTCCTAAAGTTTCCTGATAAAGAAAATTGACAGAAGACTACTCATGGGCTACACCGCTACATGAGAAATATTAATTGATATCAGGATTCAGGGATAACCTGATGGAAGGAAGCAATGCTACTTACGGGCACAGAGGCAATTACATGGAAAATCTTGTATATGCCATTGTGTTGTCATTTGTGAGGCTCACAAGGTGGGTCCAGATCCACATGTCACTAACACCCAATGGCATTTACAAAATTTCAAAACTTTGTACCAGCAAGGAACAACCTGCCCCCATCTTTCGAATTTTTCATAAGAAGAAATTCTATGAACGAAAAAATCAATTATAGCAGTATTCTTAAATTTGTTTTTTTAAAGGCCTTAAACATGACAGCCATTGCAATTCTGTAGCATTTATCATTCATACCAATCATATTCAATAGCAGTGCCACTTTCTAGATGAACAACTCCACCAGGGCGTGATCCTCCAGGATCTCTTCTTAAGTGATCAGAAGGGCGCAGAAGCGTTACACTGTCCTTGACAAATTGAACACTAGTGTTTTTCAGTAACTCAGTAAAAGACGGAGCTATTTCCCAAACATCCACTTCTGGCAGTCAAATCAAAGTCCAACAGTTAAAAACATGGTATCATGTGAAAAGAACCAATAAATTGTAAACTATAAAAAAAACATTTTTACACTTAAACTGCAGTACCTCCTGACAAGAGCTCATACAACATGGGCTTAAATACAAATCTGTCAGATTGATCAACCAACACGACCTGAAACACGTTTCCATTTCTTAGTAAAATGTTACATCATTTCTTTAGCAAATGACTAAATGAGCATGAGTACATTGCAGAATATTGCATCAAGTCAATTTGTTAAACTCCAAACATCACCGTGAATTTTATAATAGAGTACCGTATCCACACCACTTCAATGTAATAAAGGATAGCACTCAGCAAATCTAAAAGAACATTCTAGCATAAGAGTATCATCATTTTACCTGAGGCTTCTTATCACTGGGCCATACAAGAGATTCTAATCTTAGAGCAGTGTACAGGCCACCAAATCCACCACCCAAAATGCATACTCGTGGTCGCTGGAAACAAGAAAGGAGTGTATTCAGTAACGGGAACAGAGGGTTTATAGCAGCAGCATACTATAAATCTAACTTTTCCACCAAACATTTATCCTCAGCAGCTGCCACACACACACAAACAAAAATACAAAAGACCCCAACTCTTAAAGCAAAACATAAACACATAAACTTCCCTGCAGATGCAGAATCTCTGCATATCATCAGAACAGGCAGTTAATTTATAGAGCTTATTGTATACCAAAACAATATTCTGTGAGTTGTCTATGCATGTGTATTAAAAAAACTCGAGAGCTATTGAAATGTAGACTGAATCAAGTGTACCAAAGTTTGTTCCCATGGGATTAAAACATTTCCCTAAAGTTTGCAAACCTCGTAGATGAGTCAAATACTTAACTACATCTCATCAAGGAGTACAGGACACTATTGGTGAACATACAGATAAAAACGAAATTGCAAAACAAATGGAAACAAATATAATCAAATAAAAAGGGATTTAAGGATGTCTATAGTCAAATTCAGTTGACCTGCTTATCCGGCCAAGAGTACAATTGCATTGGTGCTTCATCAGTTGATGTAAGCCGAGAAAAACCACCATCCCCAGAGCTACTTGAAGCCATGCACCTGAGCAGTCTAGACGGCAGTCCAAACATTATCGGCATACCACCAAGCCTCCATGAATTCTTCAGGATTGGATTCTTCCACACATTCATACCCCCTGTCAGGAAACCAAGGGTTGATCAATTCCCATTTCGCCTGACAATTAAAGTTTTACCTAATAATTCTATTTTTTCAAATTGGAAAAGCAAAACCGCTGCAGAATGTATAGGGCCTTTGGTCCAAAAAAAACCGCTGAAGAATGCAAGTGTATTTTACCAGAAGATGTGATGTGCTATGAATGTGCAGCATATATACCATGAGAGAAAAACTACAGCGCAGCTCCAGAATTATCAAGCTGGCCATTTTGTTCAAATGTTTTCAATCTCATCCTTACAGTTGGTTTGATACTGGAGATATTTCTTGTAAATAGTACTTCAGAAGTAGTGTTGAACATGATAATGTGGCATCAAACCCAAAATTTCGGACTATTGTGGTAGCTAAGCTACTGTAGTGGTACGTTGTGCGCACCCAAAAAACCGCACCTTCTACTGTTAGACTTGAATCACAGGACGTAAACCCTAACCGAGCGCCACACTACTCCGCAGCTGCTTAAATTAGCGAATCATGGAAGCTAGAAGTGAGTGCGAGTTTGTTGAACTCACCGAATGGAGCGTGCGGCCGCGCCGAGGTGGGGAAGCGCCGGCCGCCGGGGAGCGACGGGAGGCTCCACGGCGCCGCGCGGCAGCTCATCGGCCGCGAGGGGGAGGGGATCATAGCGGAGCGGGCGGGCGAGCAAGACGTGGCGCTTCTCCAGTCGCAGCTCCCGACGATAGGGTAAGAGGCGAGCGAGGAGCCGTCTCCGGAAGCGGGGACACGAGAGACGAGACTTGAGGGTCGTAATGGCGGCGTGGCGCCATGGGCCTTAATGGGCTGCGAAGTCGAACTCAGAGTAGAGGCCCAAGTTCAAATTACAGCCCAACTCATATTGTCCCGACTCAAATCCGTATTCCATAGCATCCCGGCCGGTGAACTCTCAAATTTGAAAAGGGAAATTTTGAACAGACAACTAGTAAGCTTCAAATTGTTGTGCTTCTAGCAAAGTTTCAAAGTTATCCATTGTGTGGTTGTTGGAATGGGTCCAAACCAAGACGTTGAACCATTCTTTTCGGCTTATGACTTTCCTCCAAAAAAAAATAAATGGATTGGTTTTTTTCTCCTTTTTCTGAAATAGACCATGATAACTTTTTCGAAACGGGTTATATGTATTCGATTTATCTGCATAAACTCTTACACTAGGGCCAAAAGATATCAGCAGCAACCATAAGCCACAGGTGAAAAGAACGCACCCGTTAGTGAAACCAAGAACAGTTACAAAAGATTTCAAAAGAAAAAAGAGTAACTAGAAAACAACAAAACAAATCACAACGGGGCGTGTACATAAACAGAATTGCCGCAATTTGAAAAGGCTACTACCCAGCGGACGGTTTTGGCGGCCACCGTACTTTTTTTTATATATAGTGAAGGAGTAAACAGCCCCTTCAGCTTCATACGTTGAAATTGGCAAGTTATCAGATTGCAGGTAGTTCTGCAAAAGCAATATCTGTAGAGCTTATAAATGCATCGCTAGATCTCATCGTGCACCAAATCCGTATAACGCCCAAACCAGAAACGTACTACTAAACATGCATATCTCTTTGTGAGCCAAATAAACACGATATATCGTCTCGCTCGAACGTTTACCATTCTTCGTTAATTCTTTAATCCAAATCTTGAATCAGTTGCTGGTCTTGGCGTTTGCCAAAAGAAAAGGACCTGTAAACCTGTAATATATGAAAAACCTGTAGAAGTATAATCGTATTTAGGACCATGATTTGGTTCAGTGCTTATCTCGACATGTCCTCGAAAAATCCTTCTTTCTGGTCAAAATAGACTTGTCAATGCAGCATGCAGGAGCAGAGCAAGAACAAAAGAGAGAGAAGAAGACAGGGACGCGTCAAAGCTAAGCGCAAATCGGAACGGATGTTGAAGTGTTTTGTTTGTTTCTTAGCTACTAATAAAGAAGTTGTTTCACACGCTCACGCTGTCACGCAGGACAGGACACATACTACCTGATGCGATGGTTTAGTTTTAATTAGGCTAAACTTTTCTTGCCGACTCGACTGAATTATCATTTGATCGCAATCTACGTGCAGGCAAGCAAAGGCAGAAGCAGGCATGCCGGCGAATTAGTTCTGCGGCACTTGGATTTTTTTAATGATTATTTGATCAACGGGAAATTAAACAGGAAGTGTTCTCACAATCTTTTGTAGTTTTCATTTTCCAGAGCAAAAAAGAACTATTGTGAATAGTCAGCAATAGCTATATATGTATTTATGCATCTAGTGAAGCAAATTTCTTTTGAATTAGTCTTCAGTTGCAGCTGCATGATATTTTAGGCTATAAAGCATTGGGCAATGAGCATAGTTAAGAACATTTCCATTTTGTCAAATTCAGTTGTAGTTTATTATCTGTCAACTGCTCAAATGCATAATTCTTTGATGCAAAGCTTCTAATAAGTCTATGGTTAACTGTTGATCAGTATACCATTGGCATTAGTATTTGGCTGTGTATCTTCAGTCTGAACAAACTAAAGCTTTCAAGAAGTTCCCTGAAACAAATGCCTTCTAAAAGCCCAAACTTGACTACAACTAGATTGCCAGATGCCTTCTATCCAGGAGAGAGTTTTGCACTCCCATAGTCTGAACAAAAGGGGATGGATGAGGAGATGACAGCAAAGCATGAGAAATTCTTTGCTGTCATGAGAAATTCTTGTGAACTTCGAAAGGATTTACAACAAGTTGGGTCTGTTTTGTATAGCTCCTACTCCTAGCTTCTAATTTATATCTCGTGGAGCTACGCCAAACACTCAGATTCCCAAAATGACTGGATTCGGATTCTCACGAGGAGTAGAGTTGAAAATAAACTAGCGAGGAGAAACAACCTTAGGAAGGATTCCTGTGGAAAACAAGCATACCTGAAACAAAAACACCCTTGAAGTCAAAGGAAATTACCCGCAATTTACCATCCACCTACCCCTAGGGGTGTCAACGAATCGAATATAAATCGAATCGTTCGTATACAGATGTCAGATAAAATAGATAATAAAGATATGATTGATACTTTTTAAGACCCCGCTCATTTCAGTTTGGGCTTCTGGCTTATTTTTCACTATTCAACAATTTCGTCTTTTTCTGCTTTTTTGGCTTTTTTTTTGAGCTTTTTTGTCGGTTCTATTTTTTTCCTGTATTCGTTTGTACTATCCGTGATGGGCTAACTTGTTTTTTCTATTTTTAATTTTTTTTAAATTTAATTACGTCAAATAAGCCACCGTCAGCTACAATGTTTTTTCAGCCAGCTACAGTGATTTCCAGCCAAAAGCCACTCAAAATCAGCCCTTTTGAGCAAAGCCAAGTCTTATTGTATAGAATACAAATTAAATAGTCAGAATAAATGAACAATTTGAATATGATTACTCCCCCTCCCCACCTGAGCTCCCCCACCACCCCCATCCCCTCCGCGCCTCTCCACCACACCTGCCATCGTTGTCCTCATCCATCTCACCCCCGCTGACGAGCCCCTTCACCCACCCGTCGCCACCCCCATTCCCCCCATCCGCTCCCCACTTTGAGCCCCTAAGCGTCATCCACGCTGCCCCCGACCTCATCGCCACTGCCGACCCCATCCTTCTTGCTTCGGTTCTTGGATCCAGAGGTGAGGAAAGTTCCAAACATGTGATTTGTGCGAAAAACTTGTGCATTCAAGAATTTTCTTTGCAATGCACATGTTGGTTAGCTGATCTGTGGATGAGAGGCTGCAATTCACTGTTTTTACTTCAGAATTTGACCAAATTGTGGGGAGGATGCTTGGTGTTTCTAGTTTCTTGTCTTGGGCTGTCCTAGGCTTCTACTAACTACAAGCAATAAGTTGCACACCTAAAATAGTCAAGTATTAAGAATGTGTGAAATTGTTCATGTTTGAACCTTATGTTGTGAACTTTGAAGTGTTAAAACTTTGATCTAGGAAAAAACGCACACATCGCAAATAAACGGAGACAACACAGGAGAATTTCTAAATTTCTCTATTCTCTTACTTGCTCCCCCTCTTTCTTGATTTTCTCTTTTTTTTCTTCTTACAAAACTGGCTACAAGCCTCCTCAATATATAAGCTAATAATCTCCTACTAGTATATATATTCGGACTTCAAGTTGGACGCAACTTCAACTTGAGTTACACACGGAGACGGACTCTACTACGTCTTGAACTCTAAATCAAGATTATTTCTAACAATCTCTCCCTTAATCTTGACTTGACATACTCTAATTTTAGCCTCAATGCATTATGAACTACCAGTCACGAATCCACATGAAGCGTTCTACATGCAATCTACATGTAGGAACTCAACTTAACTGGTACGGGGTCCATCCAGATGCAAAGATTCTAAAACATTGAGGCAGTCGGTCTCAACTATGACTTACTAAACTCATACTTGATACAGAACGGTGACTCGTCTCCTCTTCTCTGCCTTGCTGCGTTGCTTCGGGACAGCTTTTTTGCTTTGCTTCTCTCGGCACTGACTTTTGCTGCTCCAGCTGTACGACGTGCACGCGGAGGCCTTGGGAGCACCGCTCGAGACGAACGTGAAACGGAATCGTCGAGATGATTTTTTTTCAGCGACTCGCTTCTCGTTTATGCTCTGATACCACTTGTTAAAACTTTGATCCAGGAGAAAATGCACACATCGCAAATAAACGGAGAGAACATAGGAGAATTTCTGAATTTATCTATTCTCTTACTTGCTCCCCCTCTTTCTTGCTTTTCTCTTTTTTTTCTTCTTACAAAACTGGCTACAAGGCTCCTCAATATATAGGCTAATAATCTTCTACTAGTATACGATTCGGACTTTAAGTTGGACACAACTTCAACTTGAGTTACACACAGAGACGAACTCTGGTACGTCTTGAGCAGCGGCCAAATGATGTTTCTAACATGAAGAATACAGCGACCAAATGATATTCTAAAGAGCTATGGAACAGAATGTCTGCATCGTGTATGGCAAGTGTTGTCTCGCAGTTCTGAACTGAAAATTGTTTCTCTCACACTTCTGAACTGGCTAACAATGTCAAACTGGCCATGTTTGATTAGCAAAGGATCTTATATCAAACTGGCCATTTTTTCCCTCACACTTCTCGTTGGTAAAGGATCTATGTAAATATTTGTCTTCCTGAATGTTAGAGTGTAATCTTGTTTTTAGACGTATTTGAGTCGTATACGTGTACACATACTTGCCGTATACGTAGGATTCTAGTCGTATCTGAGTTCGTCGGTTTGCCGTATACGTATACGAGTCGTATACAAATTGGTTTCCGAGTAGAGTTTGTATTGCCGTATGCATGTCCGTGTGGGAGTTTGTATTGCCGTCTGCATGTCCGTGTGGGATAGTTAGTCGGGTTGGTATGGGCTTTTTAAAGCCATGTAGGTTTGTAACGATTGAAGAGCAAGGAGTTGAGAAGGAGTTGAGAAGGGAGTTGAGAAGAGAGCTGAGAAGAAATAAAGAGAGAGAGAGAGAGAGAGACATTCCCAAGTGTTGTGTTTTGCTATTTCAGTTTGCATCACGTGGAGAGCAATTGCGCGTGGGGAAAAAAGCCAACAGAGGAGCTACTCTGTTTTGTGGTGACGCACGAGCGTGATTCGAGAGCCAAAGAAGTAAGAAAATCGTAACAAGTGGTATCAGAGCATGGGTGACAAGGCGCAGGCTCAAGGTGGGCTAATCTCCCTCCAGTACCCTCTCCTGACGGTCGACAACTACCCGGTGTGGGCAATGAAGATGAAGGCGAACATGCGCACCCAAGGAGTTTGGGACGCAGTCGATCCGAAGGAGAAGGATAAGGAGGTGGACGACAAGGTAGATCAAGCAGCTTTGGCCCTCATCTACCAGGCGGTGTCAGACGCGATGATGCATCAGCTCATCGGCAAGGAGACGGCACGGGAAGCGTGGGAGGCGCTTTAGACGATGCACGAAGGAGTTGATCGTGTCAAGGAGGTGCGACTCCAGAATTTGCGGAGCGAGTTTGAGAATCTGAAGATGGAAGAAAACCAGTCGGTGGACGAGTTCGCCGGCAAGCTGAGTTCATTTTTTAATCATATTAACTCTCTTGGCGACAAGATGGAGGAATATGTGGCGGTGAAGAAGTACTTGCGCGTGCTTCCAGAGAAGTACATACCTGTTGTTACAACACTTATGTACTTCCCCGATCTAGACAAGAAGAAGATAGAGGAGATCACCGGATCTCTCAAGGCGCATGAGGAGCTACTGAAGGGGTTTCAATCACGCAAGGAGCAAGGATCTCACAATGAGCAGACGTTGCTAGTAAGGGGAGATCAGAGAGACGGTCGTAGCTTTTCATACAACCGCGGGAGGTGGCGCGGTCGTGGTGGCCAGAGTGATCGAGGCGGCAGGGGTGGCCGTGGAGACAATGTTGGGCAAGGAGGTGGTGAGAGATCCTATGATTTGTCACATGTCAAGTGCTTTGAATGTGGCGAATACGGGCACTATGCGATAAGATGCCGCAGCAATAAAAAGTGCTTCAACTGTAACGAGTTTGGGCACTTTGCTTTGGATTGCAAGAGCAATAAGAAGGATGGGGAAGTGAACCTTACCAAAGACGAAGAAGAAGATGACGAAGATCTAGTACTTCTCTCCTCATATGTTGAAAAGGAGTCGGTCATGGTGGAACTAAATGAGGAGAACGTAGTTCCAAAACTACGCACGAAGGAAGGAAGCCATGATCACACGGATCAATGATACTTGGATAATGGAGCAAGCAACCACATGACGGGAGATTGCTCCATGTTCCATAAGCTCGACGAAAAGGTTTGGGGCAAGGTCAAGTTTGGCGACAGCTCCACGGTGGAGATAAAGGGCAAAGGGACAATGATGCTGCAATGCAGGAACAGGGATAAGAAGTTGTTGGCAGGAATCTATTATATACCAAGTCTATGCAACAACATACTAAGTCTCGGGCAGATGACGGAGAGAGGATGAAAGGTGGTGCTGGAGGATGAGTTCTTGCGAGTGTATGACAAGAACAGAAATTTATTGATGAAGGCGAAGAGATCTCCAAATCGGTTGTACAAGATTCCTTTGAACACTTGTAAACAAGTTTGGGTGGAGAGAGGCACAGATGGACGAGGTGCAGAGGCAGCAGGAGGCAAGCCTAGCGCACAAGAATACATAACAAGGAAGGAGACCGAGTCGGCAAAGAAGCAAGAAGAGGCAGAAGGCGCAGTGGTCGAAGCGAGCGGCTCAGGAGGTGCGCACAAGCATGCATCCAACTCCGAACGAGCGCATGCAAGCGGAAAGGAGCGAAGCGATGGCTTGGGTGGTCGGCACTGACCACATGCAGCTAGCATGGTCGTGGCGAGTAGAGGCTCAGGAGGAGCTCTCACGCGGTCAGCATAAGGAAGTCGGAGATAGGTCCTAAGGTGGCGAGAGGAAGCACAGCGTGGAGGACAATGGTCGAAAGCAATGGCACACGACAGTGAGAAGAGGTGCTCGTGGAGGAAGCAAGAGCAGGAGCTCAAGCCCAGGCATGCATGCAAGGAAGAAGCGGAAGTAAGTGAGAAGGTTGACGCGATCAAAGATGAAAAAATCAAGATTAAGGAGGTGATTGTTAGAGTGTAATCTTGTTTTTAGACGTATTTGAGTCGTATACGTGTACGCATGCTTGCCGTATACGTAGGATTCTAGTCGTATATAAGTTCGTCGGTTTGCCGTATACGTATACGAGTCGTATACAAATCGGTTTCCGAGTAGAGTTTGTATTGCCGTATGCATGTCCGTGTGGGAGTTTGTATTGCCGTCTGCATGTCCGTGTGGGATAGTGAGTCGGGTTGGTATGGGCTTTTTAAAGCCATGCAGGTTTGTAACGATTGAAGAGCAAGGAGTTGAGAAGAGAGCTGAGAAGAAATAGAGAGAGAGAGAGAGACATTCCCAGGTGTTGTGTTTTGCTATTTCAGTTTGCATCACGTGGAGAGCAATTGCGCGTGGGGAAAAAAGCCAATAGAGGCGCTACTCTGTTTTGTGGTGATGCACGAGCGTGATTTGAGAGCCAAAGAAGTAAGAAAATCGTAACACTGAATATAGCACAACAGTGTCATTAATTTCGCGACAATGCAATTCCAAGTTGTTTCTCATTTTCACTGTTTTCGACATTAATTTGTTACCACCCATTTATCCTTTAGTGTATGAAAGATGAAATAGAGAATTCTTCTCAAGATATCGAGCTTTAAAATGTCCAAGCAAAAGATCATGCTTCGATGGACAAGCATTTTTGTAGGTTTGAGAGGGATCCTAATTATATGCTTACAATACAAATGAAATATGCAAAATATTTCATTTCTTAGGATGCATCGTATGTGTCACACATCATAATCGAGTGATAGAGCTATGAATAGATTCCGTGATGACCTTGCAAAGGCAATTGTCCAAAGTGGATAATGGACATAGTACTTATGATTTTTTGCGGTTTTTTGTTATCACTCATTTATCCTCTGAACATTTTTTAGTGTGCTGTGGTAAAATTGGCTTCTTGTTTGGTTAAAATCTCAACGATGTCGTTAAAATTGTGGACAAAAGTTGAATGTAGATTTTCTGAATGGTTGTGGTCTTGTAACCTAATATTGTGCATTAGCATGTCATATAAATATTTTGGTTCTTTCAAATTGCTTGAGTTACATCAGCAGCTAGTGCTTAACATCCTAGCAGCAATGCAATTACCTGCTGAAATTAGGAATTGAAATTTCATAATTTGTGTGTATTTGGTCTTCAAATTGTTTGGAAAAATTCAGAATTTATGTATATATGGTCTTCAAAAATTTGGAAAAAAACCATAAATTATGTACAAATACAAAGGAGTAAGACACGATACAAATAAAGTGCTACAAATAGGAATATCATGGTCTATTTACCTCCAATCCTTCCTCTTATGGTTTCTCGAGCCAATCTAGTAGCCAAGCGCTTTTTAAGAGTAGTTCCAGATTCTCAAAAAAGTTGATTCTCATAGAATTAAGAACCGAAACTGAAAAATAAGAAAATAGTGTTCTACCAAACAGGAACTAAATATTAGCACAGCAAGCTCGGAACATTTCAATCTTTATAAGTGTCAATGGCCCAATGTCTGCCTCTGAATTTTGTGATGTTTGCATTGGAGATTTTGTTCAGAAAGTGTTCAGTTGACCAGAGAGCATTGCCGCATAGTTGACTTCTATTCTTACCGTTTCAACGGAACCGTGGCTTGTACTGTTTCACACTTTCACCCCAAAGAATAGATGCAACATGTCACTGAGGTTAACAGATAACAATCGAAATTACTTGATACTAATGCTAATAAAGTGTGAAATCAAATAGGCATGGCATCAGCATCGCTAGGCGCATCAAAATCAGAAGCTATCTGTGTACAGAGCACGAGGTTCCTTTGACGGGAAAGTGCCTATGTGTTTCGTTGCAGATCTTAGTTTGTTTCCAACCTGTGTCATCACCAACGAGCTTTAGAAAAGGCACGGATTAGTCCATGGAAATCACGTTAGCTGAAGCGTTGTTTATAACTTGTAATAACACATCACAACCATCCAATTCTTACCTTCTCCATGTTAGTCCTTGTTGAATGTTGAGTTATGGTGACTTGGTTTTTTAGAACTTAGAAAGATGAGCTATAAAAAATCTAGATGAATTCTATTAGAATTAGGACTGTTACTTCTATTTGGATTATAATTTCTAATCTAAATTGGAGAAGGGGTGGAAGAGACTATACAAACCATCAGGAAGACCATACACAAGCACCAAGCCAAAAAGAAGCAATCAAGTCTACTTATCTAAAGGTAGAGGGCACGAAAGGATTATATGTTAGGATATTCTTTAGCATTAGATTTTTATATAGAGTAAGGGTTCGAGGATCCTAAGAGATTCGAGAGAGTTTTAAGTGAGCGACAATCTATTGTACTCTTTTGAAATTGTGCTTAACGAATTTACGATCAGCTTCGTCAAATGTTTTCTTTCTCAGCGTGGTTTGTTCAACATTGTTGTTTTGGTTATTTATACGAGATTCATCTTCTTTATTCTTAATACTATGTATGGTTGTGCCCTATCTCATAAGCTCTAGTATGATCCGGGGGCTATGCGCATAAGAAAGGGTATCAGAGTGTAACAAGTGGTATAAGAGCCAAAGCTGGATTAATCTGATTTGTGAGAAGGTCAGTAAATTATTAGGTGGCAAAAAATCAAGATCGATGTCGAAGATATGAAATCAAGTAGAGAAATTTTATGACGGAGGAAATTTTAGTGTGTGGTAATACGCGGTGAAGGATATCCTTGTCCAACAAAGATTAATCAATACTCTTGAAGGGTACAAACTAGAAAAGACGCCCGATAAAAACTGAAAGGTGAAAGAACAGAAGGTTGTCAATATAATCCGTCTAAGTCTCTCTGATGAGGTAAAGTATTCGGTGATCAAAGAGAATTTGTTGAAGAAATTATGGAAGGACTTAGAGGAATTGTATATGGTAAAGTCATTGATAAATCAAAGTGATAACTATACATGTTAAGCATGGAGGAAGGTACACGGTTTGTTGACTATCTCAATATCTTTAATAAGCTTATCACATGGTTGACTAGTGTGTATGACAAAATTGAGGAGAACAATAAGATTGTTATATTGGCATCATCGCTACCACCATCATAGGAGCAATTAGTGATGAATATTCTCATTGAAAAAATCACTCTCAACTTCAATGAAGCAGTAGCATATATATTGGTGGCGGAGTCCTTGAAAAACCCATGGAAATCTTTGTACTCAAGTGATCAAGAATTGGCTGCAGTAGATATTGCAGGCAAAAGCAAAAATGACAAGAAAAAAGGGCAAGATGAAGGGCACACGTGTATGCTATCTATGCGATGAGGAAAGTCACATGATAAAAGATTGTTCGAATTTGAAGCAAATGAAGGGTGCATGCTCATTGGTGGTAGCAAATAATGATTTGGGCATATTTGTTGTCAGCCAATCAGGTACTTCTCATCGATTGATATTAGATTAAGGTTGTTACTTCCATATATGTTTGGTGAGGGGAATGTTTAATGAAGGATCTCTATGCGTCTCCATATATGTTTGGCGAGGGGAATGTTTAATGAAGGATCTCTATGCCCGACGCATAGAACTGTTCACTTAGCGGATTGCAAGGAGTATGCAATTACTGATATAGGAATTGGTTACATTGAAGATGTATAATGGAGCACATCACATATTGATGGGAGTTTGGTATATCCCTAGCTTAAAAAAGAATATAATATTTGTGAGGTTACTTGAATTCGATGGTTGTGAGGTATCACTTTAAAGTGGAGTCATGCGAATTACTTTCAAAAGGCAATTATCATGAAAAGTATCTGGAAAAATGAATGATACCAATTAAAGGATAATCTTAAAAGTGGAGCAACCAATGGGAGAAAAGATATAAAAAAATCTGATAAGAGAAGAAAATCGTATTGTCAACAGTAGGTACTCAGATCTTATCTATAGTTTTGTGCGGAACTGTAAAGACGATTACAAAATCTAACAGACGCAAAGGCGAAGGTGCGAGCTATTGGAAGAAAGAAAACGTGGTGGGACTAACCATGCGATACCGACAAGCAGGTAGAGCTCGAAGGCAGTACAAACATATGGCTTGGAAGGCTGTAGGAATAGGAGGAGTGGTTAAGCAAACTACACAACAAAGAAGCTCTCAAGTGGAGCGTCTAGGAAAGCTAGTCCAGATACTTACATGCACATTGCGGTGATGTGCATGAGGCCCTGTGGTAGGGGCACTCCCAAATGTGGGAGAAATAAATGAAAAAGACAAAAAAAAAGGTGGAGCGAGTTCTTGGAGAAGCACAATGACTTCAACGAATAAGAGTCAATGTAAAGATTATTGAGTTAAGGTGACTTATATATAGCCTTTTAGGATTTAGAAAAGTGTACTATAAAGAGTCATAGAAGAATCCTACTAGGATTAGCACTCCCACTTCTATTTAGATTAGGATTCCTACTCGAAATTAGAGAAGGGATATGAGGGATTATATAAACCATGTGTGTGACCATAGAGAGACACTAAGCTAAAAAGAAGCAATCAACATAGGTCATCAAAAGGACCTCGGATGACTTACCAAACCATGAAAGTCAGTTAGAAAACAGAATCCTATTTGAAGAGTACCTAACCGCATGGATAAGCTCACATCAACCTGTCAATTTTGGATTCAATTCGGTATTTTTCTTGGGAAGTTTCGGAAAGAAATTGGAATGGAATAATATCGATTAATACAGAGGAAAAAGTTTTTCTATTGATGCAAATGCAATACCTAGAGGATAGGGACAGAGGAAAAGAGAAAAATCGAAATGAAATAAATAAAGAATAGAGCCAATGCTTACTTATCCAAAGGTAGATGTCGCACGAGAGGATTAGAGGATATGATATTCTTTAGCACTAGATTTTTGTGTAAGATAAGGATCCAAAGGTGTTAAAAGATTCGAAAGAGTTGTGAGTGAGTGACAATCCATTATAGGGCCTGTTCTTTTTAGTTGCAGCTTTTGGCTATGGCTTGTGGTTTTTTGGCTGTTCGTGCGAAAGATTACAAAGTAACAGAAACTCACGTGTGGTTTTTGCATACATAAATGAAGTCGGTACAGTATGTACTATAATTAACTAGTAGACCCTATTTTGAAAAGATACTCCACTTAAAAACTAATTACTGTAGAAAAGCCGAAAAGTAGATTTTAGAAGCTGAAAAGAACAAAGCTATACTCTTTTGAGGTTGTGCTTGAAGAATTTATGGTTAGCTTCGTTAAATCTTTTCTCTTTCGTTGTGTGGTTACTTTAACATTGTTATTTTGATTCTTTTTACGAGATTCATCTTCTTCGTTAATGATACCATGCATGCTCCTGCCGTATCTCATAAACTCTAATATGATGTAGAGGTTGCTACATATAAGAAGAAGTATCAGAGTGTAAGTCTTGACAAGCACAAAAAAAACATGCACGAAATTGGCATAAAATTGCATCCCTTACAATCGACAAATAGAAAAGATGGAACCGACATATTTCGACCAAGGAAAAAAATCCTACCATGGGAGGACAGAGAAAAGGTCCCGTATCTCACGAGGTTATCGGGAGCTTTAATACATGTTAAGAGTATGTTTGGAATACATGATTTTTTCCTTTTTCGCGAGGAAGGAGCATGTGAAAGAATATATTCCGCGTGTGTTTTGTCGAGACAGGACACTTCCTATAAAAATGATAGTTTTGAACTTTTTAAGTCCACCTCCCCATTCCTGTTTAGTATTCACCTCCTCTCCCTGCCTTCCTCACGGTTTCCTCCGTTCCCTCCATCTCCACAACTCTTAAAACTCCTCGCCACCACAATCTCACCGAGAAGCCAAGCCAAACGGAGGTCATGATGCGTACCGCCTCGCCGGCGCCGCAGCGGCAGGACTTCCGGTTTGACAGCGCGGCCACAAGCCCGTACGCCACTGCTCCGTCCAGCCCGCGCGGCCGCGGCGTCGTCGCGGCGGCGAGCCCGTTCGGTCAGGCCGAGGAGGCGGCAGGCGGCCTTTTCCTGACGGCGCCGCCGTCGCCGAACCCGTTCGACCTCCTGCCGCCGGCCACGCCGAGCCGCACCGGCGTCAACCCCTTCGACCTCTTCCAGCACTTCACCAGCGCGCCCGCCAGCCCCAGGCGCGCCGCCGCCATATACGCGCACTTCGCCGAGGGGAGCGAAGCCGGCCGCGACGGCGAGGAGGAGTTCCAGCCGCGCGCGTCGTACTCCACCTCCTCCTCGGCCGTGCCGTTCGACTGGGAGGAGAGGCCCGGGACGCCGAAGGCCGGGCTCGGCGGCGCCACCGCGGACGGGGCGGCGTGGGACACGGACTTCGACTTCGGCACGGTCCTCGACAAGACTGCGCCGGCGCAGGAGCTGACCACGGCCGACGAGCTCTTTGAGAAGGGTAAAATCCGGCCGCTGAAGCCGCCGCAGAAAACGGCCGACGAGCTCTCTGACAAGGGCAAGATCCGGCCACTGAAGCCGCCGCCTGGCCTGCTCGACGGCGGGAGCGTCGGGTCATCGCCACGGTCGCCGATGACGATAGGTGGCATGTTTTCTCCCCGGCGACGGAGCAGGGTCGGCTCCGGCGTGGACTTCGACCCGTTCGCCGCCGCGCTGCTGGAGGCGACCAAGGCGCCCTCACCGCTCAGCGGCAAAGACACCAACGGCGTGGCATCAGGCTCCCCGGCCAAGAAACTCGACTCATTACCCACCCGTCCAGCCTCCAGGAGCGCCGGGTGGAGGAAGTGGCGGCTCAGCGACCTCCTCCTGTTCCGGAGTTCGTCGGAAGGCGGTCGCATCAACAAGGACCCGATCTTCGGGTGCTCGCCGGTGCAACAGCCCGACGCGCCCTTCAAGAAGGCGAGCGCGCAGCCCACGACGGCGAAGGCCAACGGCAAAGCCGACAGCATGGGCAAGCCCAAGAAGCAGGCTGGCAACAAGAGCTCCGCGGCGGCGGGCATCGTCGGGTGCGTCCGGCTGAGCCCGCTGCAGCGGTTGGCCAAAGGGCTCGGCGGGTACTCGTGGCACTACGGCCGCGGCATGGCGACGCCGGGGACCAAAGGGTAAAAAGAAGAATCCATGGCATTAGTCGCCATTACTCGCGTTGTTCATAGAAGAGGTGATGGATTTTTTTTTCCTTTCTACGAAATTTCATTTGAAACCATGTACAATGTGCCGCCTATTTTTGTTCTTGATGTTGGTTTCCTTCTCTTTATCGAGCTTGACTGTACTGTCATACATGTGGTTATACATACCAGAAGAGATTATAAAACGACAAATTGTTAATTCCTTTGACTAATGTGCCCTTGATCATTGTCGTGGTCAAGTTTTTCTTGCATTTATGCTAAAGCTACATCCTCCATCCACACAAATGCTTAAATTATCTTACTGTAACATGCGGATTGCATGGAAACTAATTAACTAAACTAGCTATGCTGCTATTGCTATAGATGTTTCTGTAACTGGGGGAAAACTTGGGTTTCTTATCATGTTACCTCTGACAATGATAGTGCATGTGTCTTATTGATATGGATCTTTGGGTATGTCCTTTTCGACTATAGTTGATGGCTTTTAGCCCTAGCATGAGCGTTTGCACGGATGAACCGAATACCGATAAGCCGTTTTGAAAAGATTGTTTTGATAAATCACTTCGAAAAGGCAACAGAGAATTTATCCCGTTTGTTTGTTCGAGATTGTTCGAGAGAAATCGTAAGCTGAAAATGACAGGACGTTTATGTATGTGACATAGACTAAGGAAAGAAAGGCAATGGCCAATAGGTTCTAAGAATGTCAATGAGTATAGTTATTGTTTATCCATTTTGCTTTTGGGTTCAATTTTTTTCCTTTTGTTTTCTTGAATGGCTGTTGGCTCCGACCAGCTCTCACTCGGAATAGATCACACATAACAACTCATTTGTATTTTTATTTTAACTTATGCAAAATGGTCCACCAAGAGTTGTTATCTTGGACATCTAGTATTTATATGTAGATGAATCCCAAGCTAGACTAGTAAGTTAGTACTAAACACCACACTCAATAGGCCACAATGGGTCTAATCTCAAGTGGGGCGGAATGTCACACTACCTACTTGTTGGATGGTGTTTTTTTCTTTGCATTGCATTCAAGTTTTTAACACATGATACCTAAAAAAAGAACACTGTTTGCTCGGAAAAAAAACTATTTTTTTCCTAACGAAAGGGAGCAATTTGCTCTGTGTTCAAGAACAACTTGGTAGTCGAACTGAGGTTTTCCTTCCAATCGTGGACAACTGTGTATCTATTCACATTTTCAATATTCATTTTGGGTTTTGCACTCCTAAATCCGAACTGGTTCCATCATTGATACTGAAGTGTGTATACGAATCAGAATCTTGTCCTCTTTTCTTCACTTCCATTCTTTTTAAAGGTGCTTCCACCGAAATGCCTTTTCTTTAACCAAAGAAAGGATTTAATTTCCAGTGCTACTTAGTGGCAGAGTTCAGTGTAGAGAAAAGTGGGTCGTGGTCTCCCCTCTCGTTTTGACAACCCGATAATTAGGATGCTAATGGTTTATAGTGCATATTGTACTGAAAATCCATTAGTTTAATCGCCTCTGAACCATCAAATTTAAAACGTAGCAAAGTTAATGTTTTGCCACAATTAGCGAGGATTTTTTTCCCGTTTTAATGTTTTGCCACAATTGGCCACCTTCCCTTGATTTTTTTGACAAGCTTATTTGCAATAAAAATGCTTCTTAACCTAAACTTCATTCAAGCAAACTACCGCTTTGGAATATCGAAAGCACCAAAAAAAAGGAGTCCCTCTCTCTCTGAAAAAAGGGAAAGCCAATTAGATTGTGTACTCGTCTGAACACCTTTGTTTGGTACGAAGATTTGCAGCAAGAGCGGACCCAGCGGTGGGTCAGGTGGGGGCGCTAGCCTCCTACTGTTGGCTGGTCGTGTGTACCTCTCTCATCTCTTACAGCTCCACGCTAGCCATATGAATGACCTTATCGGGTTTAAAAAGTCTTTGCATGATGAAGGAAATTGTATTTGTAGTGCTGATTACAAGCCACAATGACATCTTGGCTCTTGACGTGGAGCCTCTCTCCTTCTAGTGTCTACAAGTCTCGTAGACCGGCAATTCGGTATTTAACAAACTGGTCAGTAAATCCTATTAACTCTTCTTAAATTTTGATCCTAGATCCGCCACTGATTTGCAGCTGAACCGGGGAAGTGACAGCGTATCGTTTTCTATGGTACGTGAAGATCCCAAGAGAAGACAGGCCCGATCGATAGCTAGTGACAAATCATTTGCCTCTCGCAATATCCATTTGTCATGTACTGCCATAGGCATCTCGAATTCTAAATCCTGCTAGTTTAATGTTAATAGGAACTAGGACGATATTGTCATGACTCAGCCTCTGTTCTTAGGATGCATTTTTGTATTTTTGTAGTGTTAGCCATGTTGTGCTCGGCGGCTTACTATAAGCACATTTGGGCAGGTCCAAATTAGCTAGGAGACTAACCTCTATAGTATCCAACTTTCTTGTTATTATTTTAGGGGAATAAAAGACAGTGTTATCAGTAGGTGCCAGTCATGTTATCGTTAGTGGTATCCAAATTAGCTTTAAGCACGCGATTTCCCTTGTTGAAAATGTATTGACGCGACACGAATGCAAGAGGAAAGAAGAGAGTGAGAAGGGTCGGCGGTGGGCGATATGGATCAAAATATACTAAGTGGCGGATCCCACGATATAGGAGATAGAATGATGAACTTGAAATAGTGACGAATACCTACGGCAGCTGGCGTAAGCTTCTTTTCTGGCCTAATTTCCATCGTCCGTGAGATGGCTGGCAGCCTAGCCAGCACCAATGGTGGCTCCCCTATATCAATTTGTGAGTTGTGACAATTCTAAAATAAGTCCCACTTCTTTTCAATTTATGTTTTACAACTTATAATTTATAACTTTCTTTGAACAAATAAATAGGAAAGATTCTCTGCCATCATTTCAAAGTGGTTACCGGGACAACAACAGAAAAGAAGAGGGCAGAAATGACAGTGTTATCAGTAGGTGCTAGGCCGTTTGGTCGTGCGCTATTAGGTTGAATCGGCCGGCCTATTTGGCCGAGCCGGTTTAAACTGTGTGAGCCGTGCACTGTTCATCCCCAGGCTAGCCCAGCACTGTAGCTACACTATTCATCAAAAACCTAATCTCCAAAAATACCCTACTTTGATAATTTTGATGCCACGAATCCATTTTTAACCTCCATTCCACCAATCCAAGATCCAATAAAATCCAAAACAACTTCATTTAATTTTTTATTGCATTTTACTCCTTATTATTTTATTTATTTTCCTAGTTTGATTAGTTTTAAGCATGGACCTCATGTTATTTTATGTGTTTGCATTAGCTCCTGGATACTCCAAGGTGGCGTGCAAGGATCGGACCATGCGTCAAAGTTTACGAGATAGCTGATTTTGTCAAATAACAAGACAAGTTACAAGTTTTTGATCATATTGAATCAATAGAATTTAAATTATTTAATTACGGTATTTGCATTAATATTATTTGTGCAATGTTATTTGATTGCAATAAATTTTTAGATTGACTTATAAATTTAGTTACGTCCTACCACTAAAAAATGTCCTGTCTAATTTGAGGCCATATTCACCTTGATAATCTTAGTAATATTTAATTACTGTATAAATAGTTGTAGTTTGGCTCATTCAAAATTTTGTACTACTAAGTGACTTGGCATTTTGGCTAGTAGATTTATTTAAACTGCTCTAGAGTAAGGATGTATCCTGGAATGCCACTAGATAGTTAGAGTCCACGACCTTACCCTAGGAAGGAGACTTGAGTAGATGGGTGGCAATGCTGTCAAGCACTGAGGATTTGGATTGTGGATAGCTACCTTGTGGTGAAAAGTAAGGACTGGAACCTTATGCTGAGTAAAGGATACAGTGATCGCTCAATCACAAGTGTTTGACTTGTCAACCCTAGTCTAGTAACTTGTAACACCCCGGTCCCGTCCTCTAAGCCCAAAGTGCTAGCACCTACTCTATGATGCTACCAACTTTAAGTTTTGCCGCTGGTCTTACGAAGCAATTTCTCTATTTAAATATCAACCAAATGACAAAAGTCGATACACTTGGCACTAAGCACAGCAGAGGTATAAATTTGCTAATTACCAAAAAGGTACTCAGACTATTCAAGGCTAAATATGTCACCTGTAGATGACATGTGAATTACTATTACATGTGAAACAACTGTGCTACTACCGCCCGTATATGTCACCTTCAACAGATACTTAAAAACAATAATAAAGCAAAAGTGAGTCCGAAGACTCAGCAAGCACACGATAAAATAGTGGGGTTGGTATAGTAATCATTAAATCATATATTTATGAACTGTAACCCATAATCCCTGGATTTCCTCCCTATCTCCTGTTCGTTTTCGGCAGATGTAATGCGATGCAATGCACCTATATATGCAGCTTATATCAGTATAGCGAAGCATTCACCCATCGATGAACAACTCAATCCCCATCCTCTTTTATACGGGAATCCAAACTCCACTCCTATAAAGTACCTACCGAAGTAGGTCCTGTTGTCTGTGAATGAGTGCACTGCGTGATGCAATATGCTCTCAATGTTGGCATTTAATCATAAGCAGCACTCATCACATTATGATTAGCACGAAATCATAAATACTGTAAAACATGACATGGAAGACAAAATACCAATCATTCACCACAATCCACTATTCTACCGTGCACTTGCCTGGTTACTCCTGCGGACGATGGGTGGAGGAGTGACAAATCAAAACTTCCACCTGAAAGCATCACTCGAACTCTCAACTCCACATTGCAATTCACACAAGCATGCAGACAACATCGGTTCTATGCATATAGACAACCGACAATGTCCCTACGCGCAAACCTGATACCAACAATCTCTCTCATTAGACACCTTTCTGATGCCCCAGTGCCCAAATATCCATAATCTAATGGTCATGTCGTCTATAATCGCAGATAAACCTTATTTACACACCTACCATTTTCCTCTTCTTTTTCTCTTCTTTTCTTTTCTTTTCTTTCTCTCCTCCTCTTTTTTCCTTTCCTCCCTTTTATTTTTCCCTTTTCTTCTCTCTTTTCTGTCCCGCCAGCTCCCCTCATTCTTTATCTCTTCTCCCTCCCTCTCTTTCCCTCCTGACTCCTCTTCTCACATCGATCTGGATCCACCCTTGGCACCGCACATTCGGCCACCAGCGGCGACACCCGAGCTCCCCTTGGCTTTGGCCATGGCCGCCACCCTCCACTGGCTCCGTTGACTCGGCCTCCCTAAGCCACCTCAGCTCTGGCCGCCCTACCTGAGCCCGTGGCCCTATCCCTGGCTGTCGCCCCTAGGTCTCGTTGTCGGTCATCATTGCGGCGCTAGCAAGGTGCTCGGCTGTGTCCTCGAGCCCCCAGCTCCTGTTCCCTTCGGTACCCCCTCTCCTCTCTCTGTCTTACTACTCTACATGGTGATTGTGCTGCTCTTGGCCACCATTGCCGGTTACTCGTTGGCCGACTTCCACCCTCCAGTGCCCTCGACTCTGACTCCCCCTTCTAATAATTTATTATCATGATTTGCTCTTATTCATTTTCCTATATTTGCTACCTATGTGGTCTTAAGCAAGAAATCATGGTGGGATTAAGGTATGGCCTACCTCTATCGGCTGACTATCGGATAGATTTTTGGGGGATGGTTGAGGAAGTGGCCGTGCGGTCCTTGTTTGTGGTCGCCTCCTTCGGCTTGGCCTCTTGCTCTTGGTCGGCTTGCCTGAGCTTCTTGCCTTGTGGTGGTCGACGAGAAGTGGCTGTGTGGTTTTGGGATGGGAAGGAAAGAAAGATATGAGTTGGGGTGGTTGGTGCCTTGGGCTTTCTTCTTCCTTCTCCTCTACTTGGCTGGTTTCATCGCCCTGATGTGCTGTGGTCTCTTGAAGACCTTGTGGCTGTGTTGTCCAGGGATGAGGTGTTGTGTCTTCTGGAGGGTTTTGTGTTGTCCTCGGCTATGGCGATGGATTGACTTTGTTGTTATGTTGGTGACCAGATAGAACTTTGCCTCTCTTTTGCTTGGCTGGCTTCGGTCTGAGCTTCACACATTGCTATGCTGTCCCTTTACTGTGGCGTCCAAAATGCCTTGCTGGTAGTGTTAGTGGTCAAATGGGATTTTGCCTCTTCCTTTCCCACAGGTATTACATAACTACTCAATTTAATCTCTACAGGAGGCAAGAGTATAGATGACAGGGAGTTGGTATGGGAATGGTAAAACCATACTTAACAACACTAGATGCCACTCAGGGACAGGCAGAAGTGTTTAGGTTTAGCTAGTTGATAACCGGGTCTGAGTGGATATATCGAGTAGAGGCTATACAAAGAATTGAGTAGTGAAAAATCTTGTTTTCTCAACTTAGTCGCACGCTAGCTAAAGCATGCCTATCACAGGACATTGAGAGTCTGAGAAATCTTGTAGGTAAAGCTGAGCAATTCTGCATAGTGAAACAATAGTATGCGAATACTCTGTGCTCTCAGTTAATGGAGCTATGTTTAATGGGTGATTCCAACAACAAGGTATAAGTAGATTTCTTAATGTTTTAAATTGGTGTAATCTAAGAAAGCTACTGTTGAAAACCCCATTTAATCTTAAGAAGTTTTTTTTGTGATTTTCTTGTTTAAAGATGTTTACAAATAAAATTGTATCCACTCTCATTAATAGAACCAATATATTCCCCCTATTGAATATTCTTACAAGTACTTAAGTTAGGATTTACCTTTGTGACTTATTAGTACGGTTGTACTCATTACTTACTAAATAATAAATAGAAAAATAGTGGAACAATGATGAACAAGTTGTAGATGAGGAGCGAGAAGAGCCCTACTTTGTTGATGATCCGTGGTTCTAGGTTGTAGCCTCGCTCGAGCTTGCCTATGGAATTTCTTTTATGATATAAGATAACTTTGGGTTTGTACGACCACTGCGTCTAAAACTAGATTGTTAAGCCTTACTTTTGTAGTAAAGTCTGGTTCTTGTTTGTAAGTATGTGTTGAACGGGCATTACAAGTGCTTAGATTTGATCTGACACCTCAAGGCCCTATGCTTCTTCTCCAACCATTGCCTTCTCCCTTTTCTTTATTCTCCTTGTGATTTGTGAGGCCCAAGCTAAAGTAGGGCATTTCTGCTCCCCCCGGTAGGGAAATGTTAAAACTGGCCAGCCTTCGCGCGGAATCCCAGTTTTAGCCCTCTTGCGCACCCGGCAACCACGCCAGCAGCCTCGCGCACCCAGAGACCACGCCAGCCACCTTGCGCACCTAGGGACTGCGCTAGGTACTGTAGCTACAATATTTACGCGCTGTAGCAAGTCTTTAGGGAGAACCATTAAATAGATACTTTGTAGAAAATTTTAAATATAGAAAATGAGGTCCAAAAATAATAATTTTTTGTGGAGTCTCTTGACACATTGTAATTGCGTATGTAGTTTTTCCATAATTTTTACAGCTTTGAATTTTCTCAAACATTTATTTAATTATATTGTTTTAGGAATTTTTTAATATAGAAAATGAGGTCCAAAAAGTATGATTTTTTTTGAAATCCCATTATTTTGTACCTACATTATTTGCGTGATCCTTGAGCTCGCAAGGTGGCTGGCGCGATTTCAGTATTTCGCTGCGCAGGAGGCCAGGCAGAAATGGCCTGGATCCGCCAAAGTGTAGTAGTTGGCTCTACGGTCCCGGAACGCGCACGCTTATTCTGACCAGACCACTCCGTTCGGTGCCTCCTTTACCGGTCAAAGACGACGTGACAGCCCCATACAACGCACGGGGGCAAACATGCCTTCGCTTGCCTAACAAAAAAATCTTCCAAAATAAAAAAATGGGCCGGCTTGCGATTTGCGAACGTGCGAAGCATCTTCTCAAATTGATTAAAAAAACAGAGAGGGAGAGAGAGAGCATACTCTCAAATCATACATAAAATAAAGGCCCCACTCGGTTGGACTGGAAAATAGTGATTTATGGTTGAAATTGCAATGTAGATGTCTGAAATTACACTGTAACTGAAAGTGCCTTATTTGGCGTAATTAAATTTAAAAAATTTAAAAATAGAAAAAATATTAGCTCATCACGGACAACACAAACGAATACCGAAAAAAAGAACTAGCAAAAAAGCTCAAAAAAGTCAAAAGTTTAGAAAAAGATAAAATTTATGAATAGTAAAAAATAAGTCAGAAGTCAGAAGTTCAAGTCGAAATGAGTGGGACGGAAAAACTATTTCACAATAACCGCTAAACACTCTCGGTGAGGTACGAAACAGAAAACCTCTACCAACAGAGATTGAAATATCGAGTGCGCCACCGGTTGGACTACCGATCGGTCGATTTAGGATGTTACCATCCAACGTGCAATTGCGACGTACACCACTGTAGCATTTCATGTTTGGGGAGACACCGGAGTGGCTGGCCAGCAGGTCCGGCGGCTGGGACGGGATCAACTGCCCGATCGGTTTTGTTCAACGCCGCCCGACCGTTCAACTGCCTCTTTCTTGCCGGATGCCGACAGGCTGGGGGGCCGCCCACGAAGCGACGAAACGTGCGTGAGCCGTGCTCGCGCGGCACGGCGGTGCGGCACCCGCAGCCCGCCGCCGCTTGACTTGCGTGGCACAGTCGTCGCGGCCGTGTCCGTCACCGCATTTTGGCGCGTTCTCGCTGCTGAAAGGCGAAGGCAGCATGCGGTTGTCGCTTGAAAACAGAGAGCATGGACGACGGGGCGCATTTGTTTGGTTCTTTCCACCCGGTCGGTGACCGGGCTCTTTTCAGCTTTGGTTGGTTATAGTTTTTAACTCTAGTATAAGTATTTGCGCGAACAAACTGAATATTAATAAACTAATAAGGTATTTCAAAAAAGCTATAACTGTTTGTTTGTTGAAGAAAAATTTTAGGTCATAAGCGATAAGAAGAAAAGAACCCACCCCAATGTAGCTGATGGCAACTCTGCTGCAGAATTCTCTACAGTATATTACGTGAGGTCAGTCATAGTATAACAGAAACGGAATGCTCAACAAAAATAACAAATAATCAGAACTCCAACGTTTTGCAGTACTTTCGAGTTGTCGGCTCTTATCTACCCTGAGGGGAGTTCTGGTTCGACCACGGATGTTTTGGTCGGGACAACTTCTTTTGAGCACAGGAAAGATGGTACAATTTATCTCAAACGTTCACAATGACTACGTTTCTCAGCATATATGATAAGATCCACTGGGGGTACCCCTTTACATGTTTCAGAAAAGGGAACTTGGCCAATTATGAAACTGCTGTGGCTGAAGTATTGTACGCTACAGACATACATAAATGATGCTAAAGAGGCCTCTGAAACCCAACGGCACTAATCTCGCCATTCTTCAGAACAATTCATCCATTAGCATTTCTACTATATCAGGCAGCGCAGTTGGGTATGCTCATATAGTCTGGGAACACTCAGTACGATCTATATAATCCCATCAGAGGCTTCTCCCTATCCTCCATTCTTTTCCTAGCTGCTTCCCTCGCTTTGAGGGCAGCTTCCTCCTCCTTGGAAATCACCTTGGGCTTGCTGTCCTCTCTTTTCCTCTTGTTAACAACAATAGCAGATCGAGCACCCTTCACAGGTCTCATTGGATTCAGTGGTTTTGTGACGACCACACCTGGAGCTTGCCCTCCTTTGATAGTGGGAACGGCCCCGCCTCCAAAAGGTGGTTTTGTTTGCGAAGTTGAGGATTGGCCAACATCAGTTTTGGAAATTTTCACAGACTTGTATGCCTCTTCCTGGGTAACCCATTTGCCTGCTCAAGGAAAAAAAAACCATAAATATGAATGAAAAAGAAAAGACACACTGGAAGGCATGACAGAACCAATTAATCCAGATATGTGTCTGCTTAATGAAAGTACCTAGACCATCAGAATAATAGAAGCCAGAGTTTGAATCATAGTAAAGTCCAGTAGATTTGTCATAATAATATCCTGAAGTAGAGTCGAATTCCCATCCTGCACAAACAAAATTTCAAACATGTTATCCAACAGATATAAGAAATTCAGACTGACAACAATGAATTGCTTTAGTGCTTGTGGATAGTATGATCAGTAGGTATACGCAAATAATGCTTCATGGTTCATGCTACTCAGGATTCCAGTTCAAGATAGTAATTGGTCTGTACTCATAGATAGTCATTGGTTTCCAATACTTTACCCAAAATGTGATGAAGCTTAGTTCATCACGAGGTAAACACCGCCGGGAAGAAGGCCGGACGGCGTCGGCTTGGTAGGATGAGAGGTTGACTATAAATGAGGGAGAAGAATCTTGGGAGGAGAAACTAGATATATGCTGTCTTTTTTATAGAGATAGCTCGATTTGACCTCCAAGAAACAATCTCCATCTCTAAGGAAACTTATCTTTAATAAATAGAAAACTTTTATAAGATAGTAAACCTATCTAATAAGAAAACTAACTATTCTTATCTCTATCTTAGCTAATCTGACCTAGCCACGCGCGTCTGCTACAATATCCACATGTTTGCTACAGTACACGGTACTGTTCACACATGAGAACAGTGCACGTGAACAGTAATTTGCGCATGACAACTTCTTCCCCCTTCAGTGATAGCTCATCCTTGAGCTATGGTGGTGGCTATGACTGCTGCCCTAGGTGACACTAAGTTGACAAGATACTGTGATGTTTACTGGAAACTTTAAAGACCGTGGCCTCTATGTACAAGTGCAACCATATTGATGATATCTGCGATATGCCACGACAGATGCGGTGGCAACCACAACAGTGTTGTAGTAGACTTCCACGGTGCGGTTGCCGCGACAGGCTTCGGCAGGGTCGCGGCGGCCTTTGGCAACACCGTGATAGGGCATGGCACGATCGCAACGAGCGTCGGTAGTACCACAGCAGGTCGCGGCAATGACATGGTTGCCGTGGCAGGCTTTGGTAGCAACGCGGCTGCCACGGCAGGGCGTGGCACGATTGCGGTAGGCGTCGGTAGAACCGCGACGGCTGCTAGGAATAGCGCTGCTATCAGCTCTTGTTGCGCCTTCTTCTGATTCGCAATCATCTTCTCTAAGATAGCATGCATATTAAGGAAGATGTTCGCCATCTTTTTGTTGATGTTGGCCGTCTTGTTGGTGTTAGCCTTTATCGTGGCCAACGACTTGGCAACAGGAACCATGATAGCAGAAGTCATGGGAATGGGTCAACTGCTCTGATACCAAATGTGATGAAACTTAGTTCATCATGAGGTAAACACCGCCAGAAGAAAGGCCAGGCGGCGTCGGCTTGGTAGGATGAGGGGTTGACTATAGATGAGGGAGAAGAACCTTGGGAGGAAAGATTAGACTAATTCATCTTCTTTGCTTTAATGCTTGATTGATAATAGATACATGTTGTCCTTTTTATAGTGATGACTCGACTTGACCTCCAAAAAACAATCTCCATCTCTAAGGAAACTTATCTTTAATAAATAGAATATATCCATAAAGTAGTAAACACATTGTAATAGTCTACCATCGCTGGCAAAAGACTTAGCTTTACCGGTGTCCAAGGCTAGAGATTAATAGTCGTGTCTAATTAGGACTCTATGTCCATTTAAAAGTCAGGTTAGGAGTATGAGTCCAGTTCGGACTCTAGGTAAGAGTCCAGTCTGGACTCCATTGTAAAGGCCTCTTATATATTGCCTGAGGTTCTCAACGAAAGGGGCAAGAAGTAATAAAGATTAATTACCTTACCTCTGTCTCTTTTGCCCTCTCCTGGTGGCGACCCGGGAAGCAGACCGCTCAGGCCATCGCCGGGGTCAGGAGCGCCAGCAAGCTCCCCATCGCTACCCCTTGAGATCCCAGAGGCCTGACAACTTGGTATCAGAGATGCCCGGCTCTGATTCTGGGGACGACACCTCCTCCGTGAGCGCCATGTTCAAGGCGCTGCAGGCGCAGATGGCGGAGATGCAAGACAAGATCTCCGATCTGACCCGCCAGAGCATCTCCACCAACTCCAAGCTTGTTGCACTCGAATCGGAGAAGGTCCCCTCTTTCGCTGCATCCGGGATCCTTCCGAATCCATCCGCCGCCGCCGCCTCCGCGCCATCCATCTCCACTTCTGCAGACCCGTCGCTGTTTCTCGCCTCCACCAGCTACGCACCACCAGCGACGTCCACTCAGGGCTATCCGGCTTTGACAGGCGACGCCATGTTTCGCCTTCCGCCGCCTAGACCCCAATTCTTTCAGCAACCGCCGGTACCACAGTTCCTTCAGCAACCGCCTGCGCCATCACTGGTCTCCATGGGCTCGCGCCAACACCTGACATCCAACTCATATCACAATGCTCCGAGATACCACCGGCTGGAATTCCCCACTTATGACGGCACAGACGACCCTCTGTCCTGGCTAAACCGCTGTGACCAATTTTTTCGCGGCCAGCGCACAGAGAGTGACAAAGTCTGGCTCACCGCATACCACCTCACGGGGATCGCTCAACAATGGTACTTTCAGTTAGAGCGTGACGAGGGACAGCCAACATGGAGCCAGTTCACGGATCTCTGTCACATGAGGTTTGGACCGCCAACCCGCAGTAATCCCTTGGGAGAATTAACTCGTCTGCGTCAGACTGGATCCATAAGCGAGTACCAGACCAACTTCCTGGCCTTGCTTTGCAGGGCTGATCGCCTGCTACCCCTGCAGCAGGTCCAAATCTTCACCGCCGGTCTTGTCGAGCCTATTCGCACCGATGTTGAATTGCAACAACCAGCCAATCTCCAGGTGGCCATGAGCCTCGCCCGTGCTTATGAGCGCCGTGCACACATCACGGCCAACACATCATCAGCTCCCCGTCCTTGGCGTCCACAGCAGTGCCTTCCTTCTTCACCAGCGCCAGCTCTAGGACACTCACATGAGACACCACCACTGACAGCAGCCTCGGGAGGTCGTCCGGCAAAACCGTTTCGTCGACTTACACCAACGGAATTAGCCGATCGTCGCTCCAAGGGACTCTGCTACAACTGTGATGACAAATTCTTGCTAGGGCACCGCTGCAAGCAGCCGTTTTTGACTTACATTGATATGAATGAAGACGACGAAGCTGGCAAGGATCAGCTGGGATTACATGCTATAGAAGCCGAAGATTTCTCTCCTGAAATATCCCTCCACACAGTCACAGGAGCAGCCAACGGAGGCACCATGCAGCTGGCAGTAACCATTGGCAATCACTCTTTCGTCGCCCTCGTCGACTCGGGCTCGACGCACAAATTCTTAAGTTCTCGGGCGGTTCAGTCGGCCGCACTTCAGCTACTTCCTCGTCAGGGCTTGCAAGTCAAAATAGCAAATGGGGACCAACTCGCCTGCTCGGGATTTCGCAATGATCTTCAGCTTATGGTCAATCAGACACCGTTCACCATCGAAGCCTATGCTATCCCTTTAGATGGGTTTGACATCGTCCTAGGGGTCCACTGGTTGAAGACGCTTGGGCCCATCCTTTGGGATTTCGACGAACTAACCATGATGTTTTGGCTGAACGGTCACCGGGTGCAATGGCAAGGACTTTCATCTACTCCATCCATACATGCCCTAGTTCCGTCGAGCCATGAAGCGCTGCAGCCCCTGCTGGAAGAATTTGAGGAACTCTTTGCTGAGCCATCTGGCATACCCCCGGAACGACCGCAAGATCATCGCATCACACTTCGTCCAGGCACAGCCCCAGTTTCCGTGCGACCATACCGGTATCCACATCATCAAAAAGACGAATTGGAACGGCAATGCAAAGATATGCTCCACCGAGGTGTGATCCGACCTAGCCAATCCTGTTTTTCCTCTCCAGTCCTCTTGGTCAAAAAACAGGATGGCACTTGGCGATTCTGCGTGGATTACCGTGCCCTCAATGAGTTGACAATTAAAGACAAATTTCTGATTCCTGTGGTGGATGAGTTATTGGATGAACTACGGGGAGCTCGGTTTTTTACTAAGCTCGATCTCCGATCGGGATATCACCAAGTCCGCATGCACCCCGACGATATCTTCAAAACTGCATTCCGAACTCACGAAGGACTTTTTGAGTTCTTGGTCATGCCCTTTGGATTGACGAACGCACCGGCCACATTCCAAGCCTTGATGCAGGCAGTTCTTCGCCCTTATTTGCGCCTCTTCGTCTTGGTCTTTTTCGATGACATATTGATTTACAGTTCATCTTGGGACGAACACTTGCAGCACCTCCGCATGGTTTTCTTGCTACTCCGTCAAAATGCCTTGTTTCTTAAGAAGTCTAAATGTTCCTTCGGGCTGTCTTCGGTTTCATATTTGGGCCACATCATTTCTGACGGCCACGTAGCCATGGATCCCGCCAAGGTACAAGCAATTTCTGACTGGCTGCAACCCAAAACAATTAAAGCACTACGTGGATTTTTAGGCCTTGCGGGCTATTATCGCAAGTTTATTCAAGACTTTGGCAAGATTGCAGCTCCTTTAACAAACTTGCTTAAGGAGGCATTTGGCTGGTCACCAATCGCACAGAAAGCTTTTGAAGCTCTCAAGATAGCTTTGTCCGCGGCACCAGTTCTACACATGCCCGATTTCACACAGAAGTTCATCGTGGAATGTGATGCATCCGGGTCCGGCATTGGGGCTGTTCTGCATCAGGGTCAGGGACCCATCGCATTCTTTAGTCGTCCGGTGGTGCCGCGCCATGCCAAACTTCCCGCCTATGAGCGCGAATTAATTGGATTGGTCCAAGCCGTTCGTCATTGGAGACCATACCTTTGGGGCCGCGCTTTTCTTATCCGCACAGACCACTACAGTTTGAAGTTTTTACTTGATCAACGGCTCTCCACTATTCCGCAACACCATTGGGTGAGCGAACTCTTCGGCTACGATTTCGCCGTCGAATTCCGTCCGGACCGCCTCAACACAGTCGCTGATGCATTATCTCGATGTGAGTTCCCTCCGGACACCCTGATGGCCATATCGTCACCTGCTCTCACTTTTTCCTGAGTTGCGCAACAAGGTGCTACACACTCCGGCTCTACAGCAACTCCAGACCGATATCATCTCGGGAAAATTGTCAGCTCCATGGTCACTGCGGGATGGCCTTATTTTACATTCCGGCCGGGTTTATGTGCCAACCTCTTCGTCATCTTTGCAGCACATCCTCACGTCAGCTCACGCCGCACATGAGGGCATTCAAAAGACTTTGTGCCGTCTGCGGCGGGATTTCTTCATTCCGGGCGCTAAACAGGTTGTCCAGGACTTTGTGAGAGCTTGTACGGTTTGCCAACGCAATAAAGTTGAACAATTGCACCCCGCGGGCCTCTTGCAACCGCTCGACGTTCCCACTCAGCCATGGTCCGACATTGCAATGGACTTCATTGAAGGGCTCCCCCGCGTACACGGGAAATCGGTCATCCTCTCCGTCATTGATCGCTTCTCCAAGTACGCCCATTTTCTCCCTTTGGCACATCCATATTCTGCTACAACAGTCGCCCGCATCTTCTTTGATGAGGTTGTCCGCCTCCATGGGATTCCTACCTCAATCGTAAGTGACCGCGATCGAGTCTTTACAAGCAACTTTTGGCAAGATTTGTTCCGAATGGCGGGTGTTCGACTTCATCTCAGTTCCGCATACCATCCACAGTCCGATGGACAGACTGAAGCCGTAAACAAAGTGATTGCCATGTATTTGCGTTGCTTAACCGGCGACCGACCTCGGCAGTGGGTGGACTGCTTATCTTGGGCCGAATATTGCTATAACACATCCTTCCACTCAGCCCTGCGCACAACACCCTTCAAGGTGGTCTATGGCCGGGATCCACCCTCATTGCGCGCTTATGAAAAGGGCGAGGCCGTCGTTCAAGCTGTGGAGGTTTCATTATTAGCCCGGGATCAACTCCTCCTTGATATTCGTGACCGTCTTCTCCAAGCCCAGGCATATGCTAAGAAATACTATGATCAACATCACCGTGATGTCTCCTTTGATGTGGGTGAATTAGTTTGGCTGCGCCTTCTTCATCGGCCGGCTGCTTCTCTTGGTATCACCTCAACTAGCAAGCTGGGACCGAAGTATTTTGGTCCTTACAAGATCGTCGAGCGGATTGGTTCCGTAGCATACCGACTGGAGCTTCCCCCCGGCGCCAAACTTCATGATGTCTTCCATGTTGGGGTGCTTAAAAGGTTTCACGGTGCTCCTCCGCCGACACCACCACCATTGCCATTGCTTCACCATGGCCGGGTGCTCCCTACACTGCGCGTATTGAAATCGGCAAGGCGTCAAGGGCAGCAACATCTCCTAGTTCAATGGGCCGGCACTGCCTTAGCCGATGCCTCCTGGGTGCCGCTCGCTCATTTCCGTGAGTCTTATCCTGAATTTCAGCTCGAGGACGAGCTGCTTCGCGAGGAGGGGAGAGATGTAATAGTCTACCATCGCCGGCAAAAGACTTAGCTTTACCGGTGTCCAAGGCTAGAGATTAATAGCCATGTCTAATTAGGACTCTATGTCCATTTAAAAGTCAGGTTAGGAGTATGAGTCCAGTTCGGACTCTAGGTAAGAGTCCAGTCCGGACTCCATTGTAAAGGCCTCTTATATATTGCCTGAGGTTCTCAACGAAAGGGGCAAGAAGTAATAAAGATTATTTACCTTACCTCTGTCTCTTTTGCCCTCTCCTGCTGGCGACCCGGGAAGCAGACCGCTCAGGCCATCGCCGGGGTTAGGAGCGCCAGCAAGCTCCCCATCGCTACCCCTTGAGATTCCGGAGGCCTGACACACATGCTATAGTACCTACGCGTTGCTACAGTATTGCGAGTCTGCTACAGTACACGGGTACTGTTTTACGCATGTGAACAGTGCGTGTGACCAATAATTTAGCACATAAGACAGAATATCTGCTAAGGTTGGTATAGTTCCTGGTAGAATCAAATATACCAGCAAAGGCCAGATACTGGGTACGGAAAAATATAAAAACTAAACCGTTGGAGAAATGAGGAACTTTTTTTGAGGTACAGTTCATGAAAAATTAACATCTTTAACTTAACTGAGATGCTATTGTAGCACATTTTCTAGCCTAATAGCATATTTCGGCCTAATACAAGAATTTGACATCACTTTTTACTCCAGTGAGGACATTTAGTTATCATGAAGAACAAAAAGTAGCAAAGCAAGGAAATAGTTCTCAGCCAGCAGAAAGAAATGTTTGAATGGGTGACTTAAGCATAAGCGCTGTATCAAACTAGTGGGGCTTGGAAAACTGACAGTAACTAGGCCATTGCTATTAGTTCTGATCAGGCTACTTCTTGGTTCACCAACTATGGTCTCCTGCTGTGAGCTAGGTGACAACTAAGTTCAAGTATGTGAACAAGAATCAGCAGGAGAAAAAATTAGGAAGACAAGACTAACATAGCAAGTTAATGAAAGCTCAAGTTAGGTGAACAAGGGATGCGTTCATCATAGATGGATGTCTAATTTGTGTTATACAAATCAAAGATGACTATGCACACAGCGGAAAACAAGCTAGACAGTGCACAAAAAGATTGATATTTAGAAAACAGTAAGCCAATACACAACCATCTCCAGGTGCTGCAGAAGTGTCACCATCCACATTTCTCTGGTTATTCTCTAAATCCTTTTGATAACTCTTTTTAGCTTTCTGCAGTAAAAAAAAGTTGAAATATAATCAGGCATGCTGCATCTGTAGTTTATCAATCAATTTTAAGATAAATTGAAACAGCACAGCAATATGGGACAAGATAAAGTAAAAAAAGAAAAGCCTACATGATTTAGCAATGTTGCAGCATTTGCCCTTTACAAGCTCTAGTTTACGTGCACAGTATGTACGTCACAGATGGAATTAACTGATGGATATCAAGACATAGACAGTAAACTAAGGACTTACAGCTTCTATCTGTTGGAGCGCTCGAGCTGCTTGCAGCTGTTCCTTTTCCTTAGCAGCACCTTCCTTTTGCATCGTCGCCAATCTTTTAGTGACATTGTCCTTGTGGCGCTTACCGATTTCATGTGTTCTGATGCTTAACGGATTGTTAGCTATGTAAATCTTACAGAAGTCGCACCATTTGTTTCCTTGGCTCACCCAATACTGAAACAAGATAGGGAAAAAAGTTACTAATACCAAAAGTTAAACTTGCAGAATTGGATGTTTGCCACAACAGAGTTTGACAACATAATCAGCATATATTTCTACCGAAAGACAAACATTGTATCTCCTCGTATTCTCACTTATTCAGAAAGTGACTAGACAATATTGACATGATGAATCGGCACTCTCAGGTTCTAGCCTCCACTTAACATCGTTACAAATCCAATCACAGTTCAAAAAAAAAAGTAAACCACAACTAGTATTCACGAAAGGAATTGAACCCTAATTGGCCAATTCTATCTCAATCTAAGATGAGTGAAGCGCCCAAATGGAAGATGGAACCGCATCAGAGGCTTGGTCTTCCTCAGTTCAACCTCATCAAGCTACACCTTCTAGTCTTCCGTCGCGTTGGACGGTGCAAGACATGCACAAGCAAGCGAAGCTAACCCTAATCCTTCGAGACCCACGAGACTAGAAGCTAGACCACGCGAGGTCCCAATTCCCAAGCCATCAGCTAACCAGCCCTGTAGCGACCTGAATTCCCATGACGGCGGTCATCGCTATCAATCGCAACAAACACCGTGGTTCGCTCAAATCTGTGCGCGTAAATCTCGTAGTCGCAGGAGATGGCTAACACGCAGTCTCGATGTCGCGGGGGGGGGGGGGGGGGGGGCGCGGGGATGGAGTACCTCCGTCATGGCGGGCAGGGGTTCCGCGGCGCGATTGCGTCGGGGGCGAGCTTCGCCTCCTTAGGGCGGGAGATCACCGGAGTGGCGGAGCAGCCCAGCGGGGTTGATTTTGGTGCAGAGTGCAGCGGATGGTCGGGGAAGAGGTGCCCGAGAGAGAGGTTATTTCTGCGCGAGGGGCAGCAGGGGACGCCGACACGGTTTTTCCTCAAAAGAACAGACGAGTTCAGCAAATTTGTTCAGTAGCACTGAAAGTTAAGTGCTTTCGGAAAATACCACTAAAAAAATTGGAATCCAAAAATTACCACCAAAAAATACAAATCACTTCAGGATTTACCACTCCGGACCAAAATACCCTTACCCCCCGCTCCTCCTCCGCCGCCACCTCCCTGCCCTTCTCCCTCCCCTTCCTCTCCTCCTGCGCCGCCCCGGCCGCCTCCCTCTTCGCCGCCGGCCTCCCCGCCTCCTCCTCGCCCCCGCCTCCCCGCTCCCCTTCCTCCTCCCCGCTCCCCTTCCTCTCCCTCCTCCTCGCCCTCCGCGGATGAGACGAGGCGGGCGCTCCCTGCCCCTCTCCCTCCCCTTCCTCTCCTCCTGCGCCGCCCCGGCCGCCTCCCTCTTCGCCGCCGGCCTCCCCGCCTCCTCCCTCTTCACGCCGCTCGCCTCCTCCCTCTCCACGCACCCCATCCCCGCCGCCGTTGCCTACCTCCGCCTCCTCCTTGCCCCCGCCTCCCCGCTGCTCTCCCTCTTCTCCCCGCTCCCCTTCCTCTCCCTCCTCCTCGCCCTCCGCGGGCCCCGTCCCTGCTGTTCTCCGTCGCAGCCGTCCGCCGCTCGTCGCGGCTCTTCTTCGCCTTCGCAGCTCCTCCGGTCGCCGTCCTCCGCCCGTCACGGATCTTCATCTTTAGGCGCCTGCGGCCGCCCAGATCTCCAATCCTCCGCTCGGATCTCCACCGTCCGCCCGGGGTCGGCGCCGGATCCGCCTCGCCTCGTCCGTCCGAGGTCGCCGGATCCGCCTCGCCCGCCTCGTCTCGTCCGCCTGGGGTCGCCGGATCCGCCTCGCCCGCCTCGTCTCATCCGCGGAGGGCGAGGAGGAGGGAGAGGAAGGGGAGCGGGGAGGAGGGAGAGGAGCGGGGAGGAGGCGGGGAGGCCGGCGGCGAAGAGGGAGGCGGCCGGGGCGGCGAAGGAGGAGAGGGAGGGGAGGGAGAGGGGCAGGGAGGTGGCGGCGGCGGAGGAGGAGCGGAGGGGTAAGGGTATTTTGGTCCGGAGTGGTAAATCTCGAAGTGATTTGCATTTTTTGGTGGTAATTTTCAGACCCCAGTTTTTTTGGTGGTATTTTCCGAAAGCACTCAACTTTCAGTGCTACTGAACAAATTTTCCCAATTTTTAATCTGCATTAACCTCGCCATCTGTCAATTTGGGGTGGAAGTATAGGCCCCGTTTGGCATAGCTCTAGCTCCGAGATTTATACTGGATCTGTAGTTTGTTGACTAAATTAAAGTGATTTAAATATTTTTATTTAATATATAATATAAATGAAATGAGTCATGCAAATGTACTTAACATGTCTGCAACTCTAGATCCAGGATTTCCTAGAGCTACAGATGACCAGCTCTAGGAAATCTACAGATTTTCTAGAGCTAGAGTTATGCCAAACGGGGCCATAGTACATGGGGGAATTCTTTTGGCTTATAATTTAACTTTCTAAAATAACTAAGTTTTAAAAGAAGTATCTTTTTAAAAGAACATATAAATTGATTTTAGTAGATACTATTTTAACTTTATTTATATCGGTAAAAATCGTATGTGAGTATATCTCTGTACACTCTCTCGTGAACAACTAGTTCAAAAATTTAAAACCAAATACTATAAACTACAATTAAAAAAACCCACAAGTTCTAGCGTTAGTCACAATATTTTCCCTACTATTTTTTATAAGAAGAATAGTTTTGCATTAATCCCTATTGGTTTTGTACCCTTAGAATTATGGTTTTGTTTAGTTCAAATTCCTTACTTTCATTCACAAGATGCACTGATCATTCTGGTCTTTTTCTCTTAGAATAATTGGTTTCACTGATCTTGATCATCAATATCACTACACACTTTCTTTGGTCAGAAAGAAAGGCTCAGTTATATGATAACAAAATGTTCTTTTGGTCCTAATTGTTTTGTCCTTTTAGTATTTTGTTGGAGTGAATATCCCCAAGTTGTTTTGTCTGTAAACCATCCCTACTGGTTTTGTTTTCTTAGAAGGAAAATCAAGTTTTGTAGGATTAACTATCCCTACTACATGCTTTACGAAAGTAATCCCTGTTCTTGTGGAAGCATGATTTACTATTTGCTTCTAAGGTGCTCTTAGAAGGTAGTCGAGTTTTGTAGGATTAACTATCTCTACTATTTTTTATAAGAAGAATAGTTTTGCATGCTTCTCAAAATTTTCTTTAGAGGATAGTTTAATGCAGAGAATATAGTCAATTTGGCAGAATGCACTATTATGTATACTTCTCTGAAATGTTCTGTCTATAGTTTCTCTGAAATTTTGTGGAGTATTAGTTATTGGGGACAAGATTGTTGTTCTTTTCTCCAGTATAAAGAGAATGGAAAGAAACTAGGCATATAAAGAAATTTTGTGTGGTTGTCATTGTGTTTTGTTTCTCTTGTTAAGTGATATGCTAAAGAACTTCCTGGTTAGAAAGATATTCTGGTTTTGCAGGGTTCCGTATCCCCTGTCAGCCTGTCTAGTTTTGAATGAAAATGAGTTCATTTTGTATTTGAATCCTTATTTGGTTAGAACCTGGAGTTTTGTTTTCCCTCAAGAAATGATGACTTTCTGCATACTCCATGAACCTACCAGAGTTTCCTTGCTATGAGTTTTGTAAGCTATCAGCTTACAGCTGGGTGCAAATCTTTTCTGTAAGGTAGAAGCTTCAGAGCGATGACCTTGCATGCTCCATTATTCCTTAATTAGTTTTTCCTCTTTAGTCTAAGTTGTGTTGTATGGTATGCTATGTAAAGCCAAATAGTCATAATTAATAAACTCTCTTTAGAAGGTAAAGTTAAAGAAGTGACTGATCCCTCGAAGAAAAGAATAGCTTAATGGCATGGTTCGAGACTAATAGACTGTATATTATTTATTTTGAAAATCGGATAGACTACATATTATGGAGCAACTAGTATAGATGAAGAAGATATTGTTGATGCTATTGTCAATACAGAAATTTACTTAGATATTTTGGTTTGTCTAATGAAGTGATATATTATTTTTCAGTTGAATCCAAGCTAGCTCCTGATCTTGTCTTTGTTCCCCTATAGCTCATTTTATTTAAGCATATTAAGCATTGCTTACATGAATATGCCATTGTGTATAGTATATATTATTTCTTCAGTTTAATCCAAGCTAGCTCCTTATTTTCCTTATCTTTTGTTTCCCTATAGTTACTGATTGTAAGTATATTCAGTTAGAATTTGTCTGCTCGCAAGATTAATCGAATAATTTACTGCTCTTTTTTGTGTTCGAGACTAATAGACTGTAAATTCTGTTTGTATTGGCAGGTTTCTAGTATTCTTGTCTAGTGTAACCTGGGCAGCCACCCCAATTCCCAAAGGCCTAAATTTAATCCCTTCGATTTTCAGGGACAGCTACGGGAAATAATTTGTAGAGAATTTAAGCACCATAAGCATAAACAAACAGAATTTATCATTCCAACAACTATCCATCAATTTAGTCTTGTGAAACAACCAGTGTTTCTTAAGGTCCATGGTGATGTTTTTGTAGACCTTCTTACAACGCAAAATGCATGCGTTTTGCTTCAACCCTGAAGACAAAACCGATAATGGGTTTCGGGTCCAAGTCCGCTTCATTTGGTCAGGCCCAATGATAGCTTATTATAGCCCAAGTGGAGGTGGGTTGTTGTGTTTTGATCGGACGGATGGGTGTTTTGATCGTAGGGCTTAACAGAAGGCGATGAATGTGTAGGGAATAGTCATTTTCCCTCCTGCTTAGTACAGCATTTCTATTATTAAGCTGTAACTGCTGTTTAGATTTCTACCAAATTGAACAATGGAAACAACTATTTATGTGGCCTTGGTCTGAAGATGCTTGTTACCGGACTAGAAATGTTAATTGGAACTGACAAAAACAGAATCCTGACACAGAATGTGATGATACTAAACTGAAAGGCAGCGACACCATGGATGTTAAAGTTAGCATAATTTATAATTTGTTCAGGAAAATAATTAATAAGTAATCCTGCATATATGCTGATTTAGAAAAACAAAGCTCCTCTAGAATGCAAAATCTATACATGCCCAATAACAACCATGGGTTTAAATACTGTTACCAGAAAAAAAAAATCCGGAGCTAACCGGTATGCCAGTTATCCGTTTGTTACTTCCAGCAACCTTACCGAGGAAGCGAATTAACCGTCGCAAAATTCAGAGCAAGAAAGGCAAGAATCAGAGCAAGAACGGGACTAACTAGCCCCTGGAGGAAGGCGAGAGAACCAATGCAAGAATCGGAGCAAGAACGGGGCCAACTAAGCGAGATGGCACCAAGAACCGCACCTTAGCCGCTGCCCCAGGAGAGCAATCCCGGCGAAGTTGATCATATGCAGCATTGCAGGTCATCGGATGCTCCCGAGGTGGAATTCAAGTAGTCGAAGAGGAAATAGTACAAATTCTCTCTTAAGTTCATTTGCGAATCTCTAAGACAAACACGCCATTAACCACGCTCATAACATTGCATCTCTCTCGCAATGCGAAATTTGGGGAAATTCTAAGCAAGCAAAGCTTTGCTTCCATTATTGCTCATAGGCGTAGCATGGAGTTTATTTGAGAGTACATAACGACTGATAGGACAGCCTGCTCCAGAGGTGTACCAAGTTGCACCCAAAGTTGAGTAGTTGATGGTTAAACACGTATGCAGATTGCTGCCTTTCTAAACGTTTACAAGGACTAATCAAAGTTGTCGATCTTGATTGGAGTGATATCATCTGCCACCTTGAAATGCCCCACCAATCTAGCGAAGAACATCATCTGCTGCTCCAAGGTAAACTTTATGTTCTCGGCCTATTCCAAGAAATGCAAGTCAGCTATGAGTTATCCGCTGTGAAAATTTGAGTTCATTCCTACTATTTTAAACGTTTAAGTTGATAGAGAACAGCAGCAAATAGTCAGCTTTCATATTCAACTAAAAACTTCAAGTTGGTAGAGAACTCAGTATTTTACTGTCCATACTCAGTGTGAACCATAGAAGGTGTGGTGTGCAAGGAGAGATGAAGGAGAGAGTAATCACAAACCTTGCGGAAACCATGCTGTTCCCCTTCATACTCAACCAAAGCGACGGGAAGGCCTTTACCCTTTATTGCCTTGTATATCGTTGTTGCCTGATCTGGTGATACAACCTGAAGATCATCGAACAGATGGAAGCTGTTAAGAGAGTAGAAGCAAAAAAGAATAGCTTAACAGTTTAAAGGATGAGACTGTGGAAAAGTGATACACAGCTAAGTCATTCCTAGAACATTTTTATTCCTCCTCAAATGTCTGGATTGACAATTTGCGTTTGATTCATCAACAGATAGTTGATCCAGTGTATTAAGCGCATATGTTTTTTCTTATTGAAGTACCAATATTGATGTACCCCTGATGATTAATGAGACATCACTAATAAACTGCATTAACGATATTAAATACTTCAGATTTTGTAGCTTTACCGTGTCTTCCAATCCTTGAAACAAAATCACTGGACATGCAAATCTGTCAACAAAGTTAATTGGTGATCTCTCAAAGTAAGCCTGTTTGTTCCCTGGAATAGTGGAGGTACAGTGATGCTGTTAATGAAACACGTACAAATTTGGATATCCATTTTCCAGTATAGATGAGTGCAAAGTTCCTTACCAACAAGGTTGTCAATGTAGTATGCCTCAAACTTGTGCATGCCTGCCCTCAATGAAGCCAAGTCAGCAATCTGCTTATAATCATAGCATAACCACAGGTTTATAAGTTCTTAGCTGGTACTAAGCTAAAGCCAAAAGAGAATATTTATGGCATTTGGAAACTTGCCCCATATAAAGAAGAACCAGCCTTGAATGTCTGTCTGAAAGCAAGGCAAGCTAAAGTTGTGAATCCACCAGCAGATTCTCCTGTTACACAAAGCCGTTGCCCATCTACTCTTCCAGTTTCCACCTTAATAATCAGCATGGTATATAAGCGTATTCGTTCATATTTTCTTATTATGCACTGAAGATGCTGATTACAGCCTCTACATGAAATTATGAAAAGGACCAGTAGCTCTGAAAAAGCCATACCAGGAATGTGGCACAACTGCAGCAATCATTTACATCAACTACACCCCATTGCCCTAAAAGCCTCTCTCGATATTCTCTCCCATAGCCTTCAAGAAACATTAAAGAAAGTACTTATTATCACTTCCAAGTTCTTTGAAAGTAACAGATTAAGGTGCTTGTAAATAAGAGGACGGAGATCATTAAACAATTCATGCATCAGATCTGCAAGTAAAAAGAAAGCAGGACTTTCTTCATCAGATGGATTAACTGAGACAAGAAAGAGCCAAATACCTGCGCTTCCCCCATAGTTAACATCAACAAGTGCCCATCCTCGGCTTGTCCAGTACTGCACACTAAGATCCAGAACCCCTCGTGCTTCATCTGTAGGTCCACCTAGAAAATTGCAGTAATGTCAAGAGAAGCTCCTAGTTCTCTCTTGTGATGAATTGCCAAACAATTGGAGAGAGATTCATTTCACTACCCTTAGCGATTCGATATGTTGGTAAATTAAGCCAGTAGAACCATTGTATGCTCTTTTATCTATTGGAGGATAGAATGGCTAGAATAGTTGATGGATCTATTGCTTGAACCTCGAAGGGCATATATATATAGAGTACAATGTGGTTTGGAGATCAAGTCAATCTAATATAGATATGTAAGATTATTAGAGATATGAAAAGAACTGTTCGACCATGTGCTTAGGTTTAGAATATTTTGGTGATAAATAATTGACAATGGTTAATTTGTTATGATGAATAATTGGTGATTTTGTTTAGCGATGTTATGCGAGGTGTGTGGTGCGTGCGTGAACTGATGTTAGTCAAATTGGGACGAATTTGTACCGAAAAAATATTTTTTGGTCTTTGCATGTGCAGGTTGAGCATGGAGACGATCATAGTCGGTGACGAGGTGTACCGGGACTAGGATGGGGAATCCGAGGTTCGGACGGTCAAGGAGGTCACGAGATAGTCGGGCTCATACTTGGGGCGCATGGAGATCAAAGGTGAATGATACGTGGAGAAGCTACGGGAGGTGCGGTCCTGGAGGCTTCGACACGTGACACGTTAGAAAAGTCGAGAGTATGAAAAACCCGTGTTAGAAAGGGTTTCGGGTCCCTTGAAAATTAGTGGGCCAAAAGCCTAGTTGAGGTAAAAAGACACAGGTCTATTTGGATGAGTTGGATTATAATTCTAAGTAGAGATTAAATAGGATTCTGAGTTGGATTAGGATTTTAAGTAGAGATTGAATAGGATTCGTAGAAGGCTGCATAAAAGAGGGACGTGCGTGAAAAATTGCAAGAGCGGACGTCGGCCGAATCGGTGATCGGGAAAAAAGGGGTGTTTTTGGCGGCGCCGTGGCGAATCAGGAAAAATATGTTTTTTTGTTTTTGTTATTTATGGTTTTTTAAACAATTAAAAGGCAAAAATATAAAATTTTAAAAAAAAGAGTTTCCACTGTGTGTTGCAATCATTCACCCCCTCTGATTGCTATCAACGATCCTATAAGAACTATATCGGATACAAGTCATTCTGATTGATTCAATTCTATCTCTTATAATCTTGTCAAACATGTACTCTAACATCCCTCCATAGTCAGAGCGGGAGCATCACGAACGCTCAGACCGGAGAAGAAACCGACGAGAATGCTCAAGCTCGAGAAGATGAGTGCCATGCAAGGAGCCAGTGGTGAAGTTGTCTGCCTTAGAGGTAGTCGTCGAAGGAGGATCGCCGAAGATGAAGAAGATATCGATGTAGCGAGAAGTCGATGTTGAGGTTGTCGCAGTCGAGGAAAGTCGAGGCAGGACAGGTCGGCTACTAGTGTCGAGGGAGATGTAGGAACAACAGTAGTGGGAGGACTCGACAGGTTGTGGTGGTGCGTAAATCGGAGCAAGAGAGAGGGTCAGCAGCACTGCGGTTGCTGGAGTAGACAGGTGGTGCACGCATGCAACCAAAAAAAGAGGAGGGACACTGTAAGCAAATATGTGTTGGCCATTGAGAATAGAAGGGGTGGCGGCAACGAGGATTGACCAAAAAGTGGGGGAGAAGCTGACTGGACCAGAGAAAAGAAAACATAATAGAAGAAAATAGCAACAGCAGAGATGCATGCAAGGGGAAAGGGAACCCTATTCCTTCGGTACATGCGTGCTATGAGTGCGTGGAAAGAAAAAGGAGTTTGTAATATATACCTTCAGGTGAGAAAAGGAAGGAAGCCAGGCGGGTCATGCAATAGCATGCAACCATGCAAAAAAGAAGAAAAAGGACGTGGCAGGGCAGCCATACATGGACCACTTATGGGTGTACAGCCAGAGAGGACAAGAGTAGAATGGAGGCAAGATGAGGATGCTAGAGTAGAAAGCACGTCGGTCGCACGACGGCCGAAAGCGGTGGAGAAAAAGAGCAAGCCGGTAGGTGTGGGACACTGACGTGGTCGGAAAGGCAGCACCTTGTAAGCAACATGCATGCATGCATTGGGCAAGGCGGTAGCAGAGATGCGCCGAGGAACGGCATGACAAGAGCAAGGAGACGATGACAAAGGGGCAGTCAACATGATCAGTAGGTGAGAAGAGGCTAAAAAATGATCCGATCTACTGATCGAAGGAAATAACTGATCTATTGATAAACGAGAAGAAAAGAGGTCATCTATCTATAATGTTTTGCACAACTCCAGGAGATTAGATCATAGAAATTGAATCATCTCTCCCAGGGGCGATGCGCTGCGGAATTTGGTGGTGGCTAGGAATAGACCCATATGCGAACCCACTCTGATATCATATTACAGGATAGAATGGCCAGAATAGTTGATGGATCTATTGCTTGAATCTCGGAAGACATATATATAGAGTACAATGTAGTTTGGAGATCAAGTCAATTTAATATAGATATGAAAAGTTATTAGAGATATGAAAGGAACCATATCAGATACAAATTATTCTAATTGATTCTATTCTATTTCCAAATCATTATAGTGGATTCTATTCTATCTCTTATAATCTTGCTAAACATGTACTCTTTAGCATTATCATCATAAGAGCACAGTGTTTGTAAATGGAAAGTTGACAGAGAAACAATTGCCACTCTTTAGTACTACAAATCAAGTACAAGAAGAGCCAACATCATGTTTGCTGATAATTTCTGCTATAATATGATCATTAAAGACATTAACAAGAGCAAATATATATATAGTTGATGAAAGCAGCAAAACAAAAACGGCAGAAACCAGCACACAATATGCTTTTGGTACATTCAAGAAAAGGACAAGAAAAGATCTGATTGATTACCGTGGGTTCTGACCAATAACGGAGGCTTTTCCTCTGATGAACCTTGGAAAATATGATTATATGGTGCATAGAAATAGGCATAAGCACGCTGGCCAGGGATTACAGTTGGAAACTCCATAAATTCAGGCAAGCTAAAGTAGGACATATATTTTGTAACATCCTCTGAGGAGGACCAAACTATAGAGAAATCAGTTGCTGTTGTTCCCTTTTCATCCAGTGTCACCTGGTGCAAAAACAAAGCTTGAAGCTAGATTGTGCACTGCAGGATTTTTGAGTAAATATTTGGCATGAGACAACGAATTCATTAAGGCAGTCAAATGAACCTTTGCTATTGATACTGGACAACTCCCAGATGCACCCTCAATATAGAAGGATCCATCTCCAGAGACCTAGCAAATCAGTAGGATTTTAGTTATAGCCTCATCATTTAACAAATTTAAGAGTAAGATACTAACATTACAATACAATATGTCATCACACTGCTATTAGTTCTCAAATCTCAAGTTAAATCAGATTTTGCACTTACTATGTTAGTTACAGCAGAGAAGGGAATGTCAAGTTTTGAAAAAGACCCCGAACCATAGTCCAGCACTCCAACATATGATCTTCCATTCTTCCTGGATAAGAAAGAAAAAGTAGGTTTATTTTTATGAATTACATACAACCATAAAAAATATAAGAAGTAACAGAAAATGTGAAAACCTGTAGCAGCAAATGATTTTGTGACTTGTGTCATTGTTTCCAAGGAAAGCATAGGAGCTGACACCAAAAATCCACATTGGCTTTGAGAATTCAGCATCAAGTGAATATACTTGCACTACCAAATTGCTCTGCTCATCCTGTCGTAAACGTATCCGCACATAAAATGCTAATAACAAGACAAAACACACCACATAACTCGCAAAAAATGTCAATATGAGTTAAGAACCTTATTTTTAGTTACCACCCTCCTAGCTAGAGAGATTCTAATGGTAGGCTATCAACATAAATATTACTACCAGTCTACATAATGGAGTGGCCAAAATAATGTCATGAACCGGGGTAAACACCACCAAGAAGATAGCCGGATGGCGTCGGCGTAGAACGAGAGAGAGAGACTAGAGATTTAGACGGGAAAGACTTGATATTACTCTGCTTGATTACAATAGCATGCGGTAGCCCTCTTATATAGACGGCTCCCCCTAACAGATGGAATCTAATCCCAATTATATCTCTAACTCATATCATATCTCTAACTCTATCTCTAATACAAGGAAAGTAATCTCTAACTCAAATGGAAACCAATCTCTAATTCCTAATAATACATTGACTGGGCCTTGAGCCCAAGGCCCACATCCCTGACAAATAATAACTCAGTAATAAGGTGGTTTATTGTTAGACAGTTGTTTGTGGGCCTTTCTTATGGCTTTGGGCCCATGTGCCCTTAGACTGAGTTTGTTAGGGTTTCCAGGGATTCAGGGATTCTGTTAGGGTTTCAGGGTTCTGTTACACCTAACCCTTGACACTCCCTTCCCTTTATATACTCCTTGTAATGGTGGATCCCTATTCAATCAATGAGATAAACATCTCTTACATGGTATCAGAAGTTTAGGTTTCCTTCCCCTCCCTCTCTCGGTTACGCCGCCCTCTGTGCGCGTGTCCCTCTCCCCACCCCTCTCTCGGCTCCGCTGCCCTCGCACCGGTCGCCTCCCGACCGTCGCTGCGCCCCTCGCGGACGTCTCCCTCGCTCCGCGCTCCTCTCCATGGCTGGCCTCTCCCCAGCTGCTCCCCCTTCCCCCACGCCGCTACTGCTGGCACTGATGCCGCGCGCGACGACTACCTCCCCGACGACACCGCCTCCGCCGCCGCCGCCGCGCAGCAGCTCGACCGCGTTCGCGCTGCTCAAGCCGCTCGCGAGAAAGCCCTAGCGCTTGCAGCGGAGGCTGACTGCGAAGCAGCTGCGGCGACCCAGGCGCGCGACGCGGCCGCGACTCGTCTCCGGGACGCACTCGAGCGCGCTGCTCGCGCTCGTGCTGACGCTGCCGTCGATCTCCCGCGGGCGGACGTCGCCGACACCGTCTCCCCTGTCTCCGACGACCGCCCTCTCCAGGACGCCCTGCTTCTCCACGAGGCCACTGCCATCCTCAACCTTCATGCTCAGGCCGTTGCGGTCCAGAACATCCGCCTTCTGGTCCCCATCGTCCTCGACGCGACATCCGGCAACTACTCCTAGTGGCGAGAACTCTTCCTCCTCGCCGTGGGCAAATATTCGCTGGAGGACCACGTTCTACGCGACGCCGCTGCACCAACCTCCCCTGCTTGGCTGCGGATGGACTGCGTCGTCCGTTCTTGGATCTTCGGCACCACTTCTGCTGATCTCACACGGATCGTCATGGAGCGCGGATCCACAGCTCGTGCTACCTGGCTTGCCATAGAGACCCAGTTTCTCGGCAACCGGGAGGCACGAGCTCTTCTACTGGAAGCCAGTTTCCGCAACTTCACACAAGGTGATCTCTCCATCACTGCCTACTGCCAGAAGCTGAAGCGTATGGCGGATGATCTCGGCGATCTCGGCGAGCCCATCTCCGACCGCACCTTGGTACTCCATGTCATCCGCGGACTCAATGAAAACTTCTCCGCAATTGGTCTGCACCTCCAACGCAGTCGCCCCTTCCCCACCTTCCTGGAGGCACGGGCTGATCTCCTCTTGGAGGAACTCACTCTGGCGCATCACCCGTCGACACCCGCCATCGCCCTCGTCGCTTCTACAGGAGGTCCTGCATCCTCGCCTGCTCCTCCCGCGAGTGGCGCCGGCTTCAGTGGTTCCTCCAAGACTGCTTCCCGCGGCAAACGTGGCAAACGCCGTGGGCGTTTTGGCCATGGCTCAACCACCGGCACAAGCTTCGACGGTGGGGCGTCCCAGCAGCAACTGAGGACGGGCGGCCCCAACACCACCGGCGGATCCTGGCCATCCTTCACCCACCCCTGGTCCGGCTCCATCTCCATGTGGCCGGGTCAGCGTCCACCCCTCGCGCCTCTTCCACCACCACGAGCTGGCGGCGGTTCGCCCCATCAGGCCCTTCTGGCTCAGCACCATCCGGCACCTCTGATGCAGCAGCCGCAGCCTCATGCTCTGCTCACCGGGGGTCTCGGCCAGTGGGCTCCTTCTCCAACGCTTTCCTACAACAACACCACCGGCGGGCAACCTTCCTGGGATCAACACTCATTGGCCTCCTCCTTCAACACAATGACCCTGCAGCCTCCTCCACATCATGACTGGTATTTCGACTACGGCGCCACCTCCCATATGACCTCTGATGCTGGTACTCTTTCCCACACTTTCTCCCCGCAGGTTTCCTTTCCCTCTTCCATTGTCGTTGGAAATGGATCTTTACTTCCCGTCACCGCTACTGGCTCTACTCACTTTTCGGATTCCCTTCGGCTGAACAATGTTCTTGTTTCTCCAAGACTTCTTAAGAATCTGATTTCTGTTCGCCAATTTACCACTCACAACAACTGCTCTGTTGAATTTGATCCTGCTGGCTGCTCTGTGAAGGATCTACAGTCCCAGAGGGTGATCGTCAGATGCAATAGCACCGGTCCTCTCTACCCACTTCGGCTGCCTCCCGACGCTCTTCTGCCCAGCGCATTCCTCGCCGCCTCTTCTTCCCTCTGGCACCGTCGACTCGGCCACCCCGGTCAGGAGGCGCTCCGCACTCTTCAGCATTCTGCATCTATCCCAGCATGTCCTCCAGGAGCTGCTACTTCATTGTGTCATGCGTGTCAATTAGGCCGCCACTGTCGCCTTCCATTCCCTATGTCCTCCTCTCGTGCAACACAAAAGTTTGATCTCATACATTGTGATCTTTGGACATCACCCATTGTCAGTGTGTCGGGTAATAAATATTACTTGGTCATTTTGGATGATTGCTCGCATTTCGTTTGGACTTTTCCTTTGCGCCTCAAATCTGACACATTTGCCACACTCTCTAACTTCTTTTCTTATGTCGCCACTCAATTTGGCACCTCCATCAAGTCTGTCCAGTGCGATAATGGGCGCGAATTCGACAATTCCAGCGCACGCACGTTCTTTCTTACTCGTGGTGTCCATCTTCGCATGTCGTGTCCCTATACCTCTCCTCAGAATGGTAAAGCCGAGCGCATGATTCGTTCCATTAATAACATCGTGCGCTCCTTACTATTCCAGGCCTCTTGCCCTCCATCCTTTTGGGTCGAAGCCCTCAACACTGCCACCTACCTTATCAACATCCTACCAACCAAAACTCTTGGGTCCTCCACACCTCATCTTGCCTTATTCGGCACTCCACCCTCATATCAACATCTCCGTGTCTTCGGCTGCGCGTGCTATCCAAATTTGTCCGCCACTGCAATCCACAAACTTGCTCCCCGCTCAGCCTTATGTGTCTTCCTTGGTTACTCTCCTCACCACAAAGGATATCGCTGCCTTGACATCACTTCCAATCGGCTCATCCTATCTCGTCACGTCGTCTTTGATGAAGACTCCTTCCCTCTTGCCAAAGAACATCAGCAATCCCCTGCTGACTTTGCGTTCCTGGACTCTTTCACTGACGACGCGCCTATACCTATAGGCCAGATTTCTCCCTTGCCTGCAGGTATCTCCACATCAGTGCCCACTGCTGCCTCGCCCGGACGCTTTGCCTCTGATGCTGTGATTCCTCCTCCTGCACCACCACCAGGAGCCTCAGTCCCACGGCAAGCGACCACGGTGCACTCCCAGCCAGCTCAGTCCCAAGCGACTGCCCTGGCTCAGCCGTGTGCACCTTCCCCTGCGACAGTCCCAGCTCCGGTTTCTGCATCGCCTCCGTCGCCTCTGTTAGTCGCTGGACTCTTGCTCTTGGTGATAGCAAGATCCTAACTCTCATGGAGAGGATGACACTAGGAGATGGGGCAATTTTCTTCTTGTTTATTGCTCACACAATGCCATGCCAACCTGAGGGGTTGGAGATACATATTTATAGGCTGAGAACCAGCCGAGCATATGCTAAGATGCTATCCTAGATGCTGTCCTAAAGCGGTCAATATGCTGTCCTAAAGCAGATGCTGTCCTAAAAGCAGATGCTGTCCTAAAAGCAGATGCTGTCCTAAAGCAAAAGCAGATGCTGTCCTAAAAGCAGATGCTGTCCTAAAGCAGTCAAAAAACAAAAACTACCACAGCCCCACAAAGACCACAGTACAGAGACTTATTCAGCATTCTCCCCCTAAGTCTTGTGCGTCGTCTTGTGGGAGGGTTGAACCATCCTGATCTTGGAGCAGAGCTCAAGGAACTTGATCCTTCCAAGAGGCTTGGTGAGCAAATCCGCAAGCTGATCCGTGGTGTTGATGTAGCTTGCCTTGATGCTTCCTTCATCCAAGCAGCCTCGGATGAAATGGTACTTCACCCGGATGTGCTTGCTCCGTTCATGAAAAACGGGGTTCTTTGCCAGGGCTAGGGCGGACTTGCTGTCCACCCTGAGCTCCACTGCTTCAGTGTCCCCGCCGAGGAGATCACCAAGCAGTCGAGCGAGCCAAAGGGCCTGAGTCGAAGCGGTGGAAGCCGCTATGTACTCGGCCTCACAGCTGGACAGGGCCACCACCTGCTGCTTGACTGACTGCCAGCTAACGAGGCACTTGCCGAGGAAGAAGAGAATCCCGCTTGTGCTCTTGCTGGTGTCGATGTCGCCTGCATGGTCGCTGTCGCTGTACCCGATGAAGTGCGCCGCGCCGGGACACCTCGGGTAGTGCAAGCCGTAGTCGGAGGTGCCCGCAACGTAGCGGAGGATCCTCTTCACGGCCTGCTGATGCTCCGTCGTCGGTCGCTGCATGAACCGACTGACGTAGCCGACGGCGAACGCCAAATCTGGACGCGTGTGGACGAGGTAGCGAAGGCTGCCCACGATGCGCCGGTACTGCGTCGCGTCCACCTCCTCCGCCGTGCTGTCGCGGCTTAGCTTCAGCCTTTCCTCCATTGGAGTGTGGGCTGGGTTGCAGTCGGTGAGCCCGCCCAGCTCGACGGTGCGCTTGGCGTAGGCGGTCTGACGAAGGGAGATACCGGAGCTGTCCTGGTGGACCTCTATCCCCAGGTAGAAGGAGAGGAGCCCCAGGTCGCTCATCTGGAAGACGGTCTTCATCTCCGCCTTGAACGCCTCGACCTCGGCCTCCTTGGAGCCGGTGATCACCAGGTCGTCGACGTAGACGCCCACCAGCAGGGCGTTGCCGCCTTTGCCCCGCCGGTAGACCGCAGCCTCGTGTGCGCTCTGCTGGAACCCCATTTGCTTGAGGGTGGAGTCCAGCTTAGCATTCCAGGCTCGTGGTGCCTGCCGCAAGCCGTAGAGGGCCTTGCGCAGGCGGAGAACCTTGCCCTCCTTGCCGGGGATGACGAATCCCGGCGGTTGGCGGACGTAGACCTCCTCCTTCAAATCGCCGTTGAGGAAGGCGGACTTGACGTCCATGTGATGGACGCGCCAATCCTCCTGGGCTGCAAGTGCGAGGAGAAGACGAACGGACTCCATGCGCGCGACGGGTGCGAAGGCGTCATCGAAGTCGACCCCCTCCTGCTGCACGAAGCCTCGTGCCACCAAGCGAGCCTTGTGCTTGACGATGGTGCCGGCTTCATCCCGCTTCAGCTTGAACACCCACTTAAGGGTGATCGCGCGGTGACCGGCAGGAAGATCCGCCAGCTCCCACGTCCGGTTCCGCTCGACGGCGTCCATCTCCTGCTGCATCGCGGCACGCCATGCCTCGTCTCTCTCCGCCTCGGCGAAGGAACGGGGCTCGCCGTCGTCCTGTGCGAGGTGCAACTCCGCCTCGAAGTCGCGCTGCGCCAGTCCAGGGACCGGCTGCTCGCCGAGGAGGTCGTCCACGGTACGGTAGCGCAGAGTCTCGCCGTCGTGGTAGGCGTCGACGCGATCCTCGTCGTGAGACAGTGGAGTAGCGAACTCCACCGTGCGCTGCTCGTCGTGGACCGAAGCTGTTGGGGCCGATCCCGATGGTGTGGCCGCCGGTGCAGGAGAGTGGTGAGCCGGTGGTGAAGAGTGGGGCGTAGCCGGTGCCGAAAGTGGTGGAGCACTCGCCGGAGCTGGTGGCGAGCAAGGTGTCGAGGTGGACGAGCTCGGTGAAGACGAGCTGCTAGCTCCCCCGGCTCTCTCGAAGTGGACGTAGTCGACAACAAAGTCCCTGAGAGTCGAAGTCGAACCGTCGTCCACCGCCTTGTCCCACGTCCAGCCTCGCCCTTCGTCGAACACAGCGTCACGCGAGATGCGGACGCGCTGTGTGACAGGGTCGAGGATGCGGTAGGCCTTCGAGCCCTCCGCGTAGCCGATGAACACTCCCGGAGTGCTCCTGTCGTCAAGCTTGCCGATGTGGCCAAGCTCCTTGGCGAACGCGAGGGAGCCGAAGACCCGCAAGTGGGAGACCGCCGGCTTGCGCCCATGCCAAGCCTCGTACGGCGTCCTGCCGTCGAGCGCCTTGGTAGGCGAGCGGTTGAGGATGTAGACGGCCGTCACCACCGCTTCTCCCCAGAAGACAGCCGGCATCCCCCTCTGCTTGAGGAGGGCCCGAGCCATCCCCACAACCGTCTGGTTGCGCCGCTCGACGACGCCGTTCTGCTGCGGGCTGTACGGCGCGGAGTAGTGGCGCTGAATGCCCTCATCAGCGCAGTACGACGCGAATTCAGCCGCCGTGAATTCGCCGCCGTTGTCTGTGCGCAGCACGCGCAGCTTGCGGCCGCACTCTGCCTCCGCAACAGCCTGCGTGCGCCTGATGGCGTCCGCAGCCTCTCCCTTGCTGCCGAGGACCATCACCCACATGTAGCGGGAGAGGTCGTCGACGAGCAGCAGGAAGTAGCGTCGTCCTCCTGGTGTGGCCGGTGTCACCGGGCCACACAAGTCCCCGTGCACGAGCTCGAGCCTCTCCTTGGCTCGGAAACTCGCCTGCTGGGGAAAGGGGAGTCGCCTCTGCTTTGTCAACACGCAGACGTCGCAGAGCTGCTCCACATGGTCAAGGCACGGCAGGCCTCGCACCATTTCCGTGGCACTGAGCCGCTTCAGGGCCTCGAAGTGGAGGTGCCCAAAGCGCTCGTGCCACTGCCACGCCTCGTCGTCCCGACGAGCAGCGAGACAGATGGGTTGTGCCACCTGCACGTGAAGAGTGTAGAGTCGATTTGCGCCTCTGGTTACCTTGGCAAGAAGGCGGCGTCGAAGATCCCAAATCCGCAGCACCCCGTGCTCGATCTCGACACGCGAGCCGTTCTCATCCAGCTGTCCCAAGCTGATGATGGAGTTCCGCAGATCGGGGATGTAGTAGACGCCGGTGAGCAACCGGTGCTCGCCAGTCTTGGCGACGAAGACGACAGAGCCGACGCCCTTGATCTCCACGGCGGAGGCATCGCCGAACTTGACGGTGCCTCGAACGCCTGAGTCGAGCTCGGAGAAGAACTCCCGCCGCCCGGTCATGTGGTGGGTGGCGCCGGTGTCGAGGCACCACCCGTCGGTCTTGTCATTGACGGGACTGTCGCCGAGGAGGGCGTGTGCTTTTGGCTCGTCAAGATGGAGGAGAGCCACTGCGGCCGGTGCCGCTGGAGGTAGTTCGATGCTCGCATGAGCAATGAACAGGACCGGCTGCTCCTCCTCCGCTTGTGCGACGTGGGCCTGGCCGCGTCGTGGTTGTCGACACTCCCTGGCCCAATGACCAAGCTTGCCACAGTTGTGGCAAGAGTCGTCTCGTGCCGGCTTTTGCTTGCCAGCATCGCCGCCCTGGGCGCCTCCTCGCGCCCCTGCCTGGGCGTCTTTGCGTGGCTTGCCGCGCTTGCCATGCTTGCGGCCGCCTGTCGTGGAAGAAGGCTCCCCCTTCTTCCTGTCACCTTGGCCGGCAGCCCACTGCTCCCGAGTGAGGAGGAGCTTCCCGCCAATGGTGACGGGTCCCGAGAGGCTCTGTGGCTCATCGATGTCGACGACCTTGAGGCGACCCAACGCCTCCTCGATGGTCATCGTGGAAAGGTCCAGCAGAGACCCGATCGAGCGAGCCATCTGCTTGTACTTCTCGGGGACACAGCGGAAGAGCTTCTCCACAGCTCTCTCCTCGTTGTAGGTGTCGTCACCGAACTGCACCAACTTCTGCAGCAGAGTGTTGAGACGGAGAGCAAAGTCATCAATGTCTTCACCTGGCTTGAAGGCCAGGCTCTCCCACTCCGTGCGTAGTGCCTGCAATGTAGACTTGCGGGCGCGGTCGCTGCCGATGCGTGCTGCAGCGATGGCGTCCCAAGCCTCTTTGGCAGTCCGCTTGTTGGTAAGCGAGAACTGCATCTCGGGCGGGACTGCAGCGATGAGAGCATCCAGCGCCCGTCGATCCTGGTCGTAGTCGACGTCGCCGTACCAGACTGCATCCCACATATGCCGCACCTGGAGCTTTACCCTCATCACCGCAGCCCACTCGACGTAGTTGGTCTTGGTGAGGGTAGGCCACCCGCCGCCGGAGCCGACGTCCCTGACGACAGCCTGGTACTCGTGGTGACCACGGTACCGAACCGGGGAGAGAGAGCCGCGTTGCCTGTGAGGGCCGCGCTCTCCGTCGACCCGTACGCCGCCGCCGTGCATGCCTCCTCCAGGAGCGCCACCGCCGTGTGCGCCTCCTTCAGGAGCGCCGCCGGCGCGTCCGCGCCTGTCTGGGCTGCCGCCGCGCTCGTGGGCGTGCGCGGCTGCCCATTGCGCCGTTCGCCCTTGCGCTGCCTCCCTCTCCAGCAGCTGAGGGTCCGCGTCGGCGCTGTCATCAACAGAGCCGGAGCTGCTGTTGCTGCCGCGCAGAGCCTTGACCTCTGCTGCTGCCGCACGCGCTGCATCTGCCGCCGCCGCTGCTTCCACCTCCGCCCTGGCTGCTGCCAGCTCCGCCGCTGCCAGCCTTGACGCCCTTTCCGCCGCCGCAGCGGTCTCTGCCGCCGCTCGCTCGCGCTGCTCTGCCGCGACGAGCTCGGCCGTCTGCTGACGCCGCATGCTCGAGGCGACCGAGCGCTGAGACTGCCCTGCGGACATGGTGCGCTACTGGGGGGCTGTTGCGTGGAGAGAGGGCTGCTTCTGACGAGCTGCTGCCCGTCTCCGGAGAGGAGTGAGCGGGGACAGCCGGAGCTGCTGCTGCTACCGGCTGGGGCTGCTGCGAGGCCGGAGAAGGAGATGAGCAGGAGATGCTCAAGCTACAGGATACTAAGGCTCTGATACCACTTGTTAGTCGCTGGACTCTTGCTCTTGGTGATAGCAAGATCCTAACTCTCATGGAGAGGATGACACTAGGAGATGGGGCAATTTTATTCTTGTTTATTGCTCACACAATGCCATGCCAACCTGAGGGGTTGGAGATACATATTTATAGGCTGAGAACCAGCCGAGCATATGCTAAGATGCTATCCTAGATGCTGTCCTAAAGCGGTCAATATGCTGTCCTAAAGCAGATGCTGTCCTAAAAGCAGATGCTGTCCTAAAAGCAGATGCTGTCCTAAAGCAAAAGCAGATGCTGTCCTAAAAGCAGATGCTGTCCTAAAGCAGTCAAAAAACAAAAACTACCACAGCCCCACAAAGACCACAGTACAGAGACTTATTCAGCAGCCTCCTGCTCCTCCTGCCACGGACCGGGACTTCCGCTATGTCTACTCCCGGCGGCCTATGGATCCGCTTGCACCTGATGCTGCGCCGGTTGCACCCCCATCATTACCGCTGGGCGCAGTTCCCGTTCCGCCGGTGGTCAACAGCCATGGGATGACCACTCGAGCCAAACATGGTTTTCGAGTACCGGCCCTCTTCGTCGCCACCCCGCTATCTCCACTCCCGAAGAGTTACCGAAGTGCCCTTGCCGATCCCAATTGGCGAGCAGCTATGGAGGAGGAGTACCGCGCCCTTCAGCAAAATGATACTTGGGAGTTGGTTCCTCGCCCGCACAAGGCAAATGTCGTCACCGGTAAATGGATTTTCAAGCACAAACTTCAGGCCGATGGTTCTCTGGAACGCTATAAAGCGCGTTGGGTGCTACGCGGCTTTACACAACGACCTGGAGTGGATTTTGCCGAGACATTCAGTCCTGTTGTGAAGCCGGCAACAGTTCGGACCGTGCTGGCTCTCGCTCTTTCCAGGCAGTGGCCGATTCATCAATTGGATGTGAAGAATGCTTTTCTTCATGGGACCTTGGCCGAGACAGTTTATTGCTCACAACCTTCCGGATTCGAGGACTCCACTCATCCGGAGTTTGTTTGCCGTCTGAACAAGTCTCTTTATGGTCTCAAACAGGCTCCCTGTGCATGGTACAGCAGGTTTGCCTCATATTTGCTATCCCTTGGGTTTCTTGAGGCCAAGTCTGACACATCGCTATTTGTGTACCACCGCGGCACTGAGGTTGTGTACCTGCTCCTCTATGTTGATGACATCGTCCTCACCGCTTCATCTGTCGAGCTCCTACATCGCATCATCCATGCCTTACAGCAGGAGTTCTCTATGAAGGACCTCGGTGAACTTCATCACTTTTTGGGGATGCATGTGCAGAAGTATCAAGGTGGTCTTCTCCTCTCACAACGTCAGTACATGATGGACATTCTGGATCGTGCGGGCATGTCTGCCTGCAAACCTTGCACTACCCCGGTCGACACCAATCCCAAGGTGTCCGCCTCAGAAGGTGTCAGTGACCCTAGCAACTTTCCCAGCTTAGCCGGGGCCCTCCAGTACCTCACCTTCACCCGACCGGACATCTCCTATGCAGTCCAACAGGTGTGCCTTCATATGCACGATCCTCGTGAGCCTCACCTTGCTGCACTCAAGAGGATTCTTCGGTATATTCGTGGCACCCTTCACTTGGGCCTCTTTCTCCAGCCGTCCTCACAGTCTGACCTCGTGGTTTACTCCGATGCTGACTGGGCTGGTTGCCCGGACACACGCAAGTCTACCTCAGGCTATGCCGTGTTCCTTGGTGACAACCTGGTCTCCTGGTCCTCCAAGCGTCAGAACACGGTGTCACGTTCCAGCACAGAGGCTGAGTATCGCGGTGTTGCTAATGCTGTCGCCGAAGCTTCCTGGTTGCGTCATCTCCTATTGGAACTACATACTCCTCTCAGGCAGACTACTTTGGTGTATTGTGACAACATCAGCTCAGTCTACATGTCTTCCAACCCCGTCCAGCATCAGCGCACCAAGCACATTGAGATTGACCTTCACTTCGTCCGCGAGAAAGTAGCCCTTGGCGATGTTCGCGTGCTGCATGTCCCTACTACCTCACAGTATGCCGACATCTTCACCAAGGGCCTTCCGTCATCGATCTTCAGTGTTTTTCGGTCCAGTCTGAACGTCCGTGGTGCGGACGCTCCGACTGCGGGGGGGTGTTAGACAGTTGTTTGTGGGCCTTTCTTATGGCTTTGGGCCCATGTGCCTTAGACTGAGTTTGTTAGGGTTTCCAGGGATTCAGGGATTCTGTTAGGGTTTCAGGGTTCTGTTACACCTAACCCTTGACACTCCCTTCCCTTTATATACTCCTTGTAATGGTGGATCCCTATTCAATCAATGAGATAAACATCTCTTACACACAACTGTTCCTCAGGAAAGATAGATATGAAATGTAAAAGGCTATAACTTGTTAAAAATAAGTATTTAGACTGTAATAATAACTCAATAATCAAGTGGTGTATCACAATTGTTCCTGAGGAAAGATAGATATGAAATGTAAAAGGCTATAACTTGTTAAAAATAATAAATTACACTGTGAAAAGGTAGCTGCAAGTAACAAAGTATAGAACACACAAGCGATAAGAGGTTGCAGTGGCAATAGGAACAGATATGTGCTACTCAATGCTTTAACTAAACAGTTTAACAATCTGGGAACGAAATCAGATCAATAGACAACTGACTAGAAATAAATAAGTCAGAGAAACCTGGGAACGAAATCAGATCAATAGACAACTGACTAGAAATAAATAAGTCAGAGAAACTCTTACCCATTTATAAATATTCCAAAACCCACTCTGTCGATCAGTTATGAAAAAAAGCTCACCTAAAGCAAAATTGATTGAATTAAATGAGATTTTGAAAATATAGTTTCTCTTTTTTGGTGAAGTCAAAAACCTAATGAATAATTGGACATGCAGAAAGTCAATTATTCATGTAGAGACAAGTAGTGGATAAGTTTGAAAATGAAATTAGAGTCAGAATGCAAACACCTTTTGAAGACCACTTGGGTTCAGTAGGAGATTCTACTAACACTGGGTCTCCACCAGCAATGCAGATCTGTTTCTGTACTGATCTGCACATAATAAATACTGCAATAAATCTGTAAACCTTGCAAGAAGAACACGAAGCATTCATGCATACTTGAAGCAACAAGCAACTCAAACATTATCTTTTTTTCAGAAAAAAGGATCGTAACAAGCAAATATCCTATCAAATTGATCATCTGGTCCAATGCCAAATACATCTGAATATTTGATGCTACAATAACCCAGAAAATGTTAGGTACAATCTCAAACAGACAAGCATTTGCTGTGAACTGTCTACAAGTTTAGAGTGATCTAAAATGTGGACTAGTGCTGAAGATTGGTAGGTACGAATGACTACATGTTCATTAAAAAAAAAACAGCGCTAATGGATCTAACCACATCCTTCAGTATTTTACAAAAAAAAAGGATTCCAGCAGCTGGTAGAGTAGAATATCCCTTTCTTTCACCAAAAGAAGTGCAATGCACAAAGCATGCACATAAGAGATTACCCTTTTTCGGAGAAATATCCAACCCATAGTTGTGCTTTATCCCATGACATGTTTGGGTTACTCCATTCAATCCATGCCATACGTTTTTCAGTTGGATCAATGCGTGGAAAAGCATAAAAGTCATTGCCACTGACCAGCACAGTTGGTTCTGAGGCAAAAAAAATAAGAACATTTTTCAAATAATCCTCAAAGATCTTAAGAACAACTTAGTGCATTGGTATGTAGTCCAAGGGCTCCTTACCATTAACATCTCCGACACTTGTGCTCACAGCAGCAATTGTTGTGATGGGATTTGAGCTACTCTTGCGGTGATCTGTGGTCAAATTGTTTTTTTTTTAAAAAAAAGCATGACTGTAGACAGCACTATGGATATGCTATATGGAATACTAATCACCTTCCATTACAGTAACATAACGATTGAAATGAGGATCAAAGACACCATCCGCATAACGGACTACTGATCCAGCATAATCTGGTGTCAGAGGTAGTGGCGAGTTATCTGAAACCAACAAAAAGGAAAAAGAATTGAAAGATCCATTACAGGATACCCTTCCTCACCTAAGAAACTGAAGAAGTGCCGTAAAGGGACACCTCATTTAGCAATCACAACATAGGACCAAAAAGATTCGCAAAATTAGTCTTTTGCAAGTCAAATTAAGGTTACAGTTCATAAAAAGAAACTCACAGATAGGTTAGTTTATGCTTTGTATCCCTGAAGTATGGAGACCCAAAATGATGTAAACCATATGCTCATATAATAGAATCCCAATATGGTGCACAAGTAGTAAACAACAGAACAAGACTTGAGTTTGATATGAAGGGGCACTGTTTCTTAAGGAAAATGAAGAAGCACCTTTTGTCTCTCCTAAATTCATAATTCTGGACTAAAGAAATGCAGAAGTTAGAAATTGCCCAAGTCTTACACCGATCATGCTCTGCTTTACCCCCCCAAAACCCCCATTCCAGCATCCATGCAACACACTAAGTCACATGCTTAAGCATCCATTACTGCGTACAAATCTCATACATGTCCTTCTTTTGTGTTCCATTTCCCTCACAGTGCGCGCCGTATACATGAGGCATGCATGCGGGCAACGTGCCTATCCACCACACCTACCCATGATTTAAGTCATGCTACAGCGACAATGTGCAAGGTACCAAATGTGGACCACATTATGCGGTATGCAGCAATGTGCCTATCCATGATTATAAGTCGTAGCACTACAAAAGCAAGTACTCCATGGTTAGATGTAGCTTCCTTCGTACCCCCTATGGTTTGCTTGTACAGACGCTGGTCGCTGTAGTTGGAGAAGACAATAACATCCCCTTGCACAGCGAATGCCCCACCGCCGTACTCCTGGGCCAGAGACCGCACCGCGAACTCTCGCGGCGTCACATCCAAATTTTTACCGCTCGGTTTTGCTGCTTCCTTCACTACAACCGCGCGTCTGAAGAGAGAAAGAAATTTACAGCTTCAGATAAATCATCAGACACGATGGTTGGTTCCAATATTTGGGCGCAGGGAGCAGATTGTTTCGCGTACGTACCCTCCCTCCTCGGGGCGAGTCTCGACCCAGAGGAGCCGGCCGTCGCCGGCGACGGCGAGCCCCTCGACGGCCTTCCCGGCGGCGGAGACGGCGGCGGCGCTGATAGGCGACTCCCAGGACCCGTACGGCGCGGCCGCCTTCTCGGCCCCCGAGGGGTGCGGGTGCATTGCGGCCGTCCGGTCGCGATCGCGGGCGTGCGTGCGGCGGCTTGGGGGAGTGGATGAGAGGCGAGTGGCGGAGCTGGGGAAGTTGGTATGCTCGCTACTCGGTTATCACTGGTCAACTCAAGTTTGTTACTCAACTCTGCCTCGTTAGAGCAAGTACAATAGTATAGCCAACTAGTGGCTATAACACTTGTCCATTTCATCTATAGCCTTCAAAAAAATAGTTCATACAATAAGGTAGCTATTACAATAACTATTTGGCCTCACGTGTAAGAGAGTGAAATGCATATTTTTACGTGCTATAGCTAGCTGTAATTTAGTAGCCAGCTTCCTTCTCTCTCTTCCTTTCTCTCTCTGCCACGTAAGATTTGGTTGATATTATATTTGCTATAGCCTGCTGACTAAGCCTTATTGTACCTGCTCTTAGGAAGAGGCATCTTCCAGAAAGCGACAGATGGGTAGAAGCTCTCAAATCTTTACTGTTTTGCCCCGTGCTTTTGTTTTTTTGCAGTTCTAGGAATTTTTTTTTTGCAAGTCTAACCCCTCCAGAGCGCAGAATTACACGAAGTGGACACGTGTCAAATTTCGTGCTAGGGGAGCGTGGAAAATCGCATTCTGTGCTACATCAGACTGTAGCTACAGTAAATTCCGTGGTACTGTAGCGCAGAAGTGGCATTTCTATGCTTCCCTGGCACGGAATTTGCCACGTGTTGACTTCGCGTAATTTTGTGTTCGGTAGGAGGCTAAATTTGCACCAAAAAAATCCTCATGGAGCTAGAACAGCAAAAAAAGGCAGAGAGAACTAGATTTATCATCTTTCAGAAGCTTGGACAAAGGGGAAGCCTCTAGAAGATTCGGATCTGCGAGAGTCGCTACCTAGGACGAACCCTTTTTTTTCTACTTCGGTTTTTACATAAGTCGAAATAAGTGAGACGACTTCTTCAAGCAGCTTCACAAGCAAGGGCGAAACTGGGCCTCGAGCTGGGTAGGCTATAGCCCGAGGCCCAGCAATCTTACTAGTACTACTTTCTTAGTACTACTTTGATAATATATGGTATACCGGCCCAGCCTGAGGCCTAAAAATATATTAGCCCGGCAGTCCACGGGAGCAAATGACAGCCCAAAAGCGCACCCACCAAGCCGGCAAACCAATCCTACCAGCCCAATCCCAGGCAAACCCTAAGTAAAATCCCCAAGACCCCAACCCCAATCACAATCAGTGAATCAGACCTTGAGTCCCCGATCGCCGCTTGCCCCCGATCCGTGTGACCGCTCCCCTGCCGCCGGCCGTTGCCCTAACCTGCAAGCACCCTCGCTGCCGCCCTCACCTGCAAGAGCCCCCGCCTCCAATACCGCCCTCGCCTGCAAGAGCCCCCACCTCCAGTGCCGCCCTCGCCTGCAAGCGCCCCTGCCGCTAGTCACTAGCTCGCCGCCCTCGCATGCGAGCGTCCGCCGGTCGCCACCCTCTCTTGCACGCGCCGCCGGCCGCCGCCCTCCCCTACAAGAGCCCCCGCCTCCAGTACCGCCCTCACCTGCAAGCGCCCCCGCCACTGGTCACTGGCTCATCGTCCTCGCCTACGCGCATCTACCTATCACCGCCCTCTCCTACATGCGCTGTGCGTCTGCCAGCTGCCGCCCTCGTGGACTTGCGCCTCCGGCCTCTGGGTGACTGGGTGCCCTCGTCGCGGCGTCGCATGTCGTGCAGCAGCTTCTGGCTGCCGCATGGCCTGCACCTACACGACGCCGCCGCCCTCGCGCTCCACGGTTCTAGCAGTCCAGCTCAACACCAATGGGTTATACTCCATGCAGGCTGCACCAACGCCTCCATCGGTGATGTACACGATAACTGAGGGGATGAGATGAAAGTAGGGGAAAAGGTTTGGAGAAGGACAACTAGCACAAGTAAAGGCAAATAATTTGATATGTGCATCTTTACTATATTGCTAACCTAATCTTCTTTTCTGTTTGTATGTTGGTTATGCAGAGGAGCATAATTATCCCTCCAAAGCGCGGTTATGGAAAAAATTGGGGATGTACAAGATATCAGTGAAAGCTCAGTTTATTGAATTTTTTGGTCATGTAGTTTGATTCAGTATTTTAGTGAATTCAAATTTTGAAGTAGTGTTGTTTGATTCCATGTTCTTTGCAATCTAACGCTAGTTTTGAACTGGATATAGAGCTTTTGGAAGTAGTCCCTCCTACAGAAAAATGATCATTTTTGTTTGCACTGGATGGTAAACATTGATGAGGTAATGTGCTACATTGCTTATGTTTTGCTAAGTTTTCTTATTATGTTTTATGTTTTATCATCGAACTCAAGTTTTATATCAATGATGCATTTGTAATGTATTTTTGTTATACCGTAGTATGGATATAAATTAGCATTAGTTATAGGTTGCTAAATTTTAGCCCGAGACAGAGACAAATCTTGGTTTCGCCACTGTTCCCATGTAAGCAAAAATCATGTGCATCGTCCGCATTAACGTCTTTGTTGTCTGTTGCTGTCTCAAAAAACACATACAAAAACTATCAGCCGTAGCTTAAAAGATCATGACCATCCTTGGGCCACTCCCAAGAGTACCAGAAGGCTTTGAATATCCTTTATGTTCTTTTTATTTCTCAACCAAGAATGAATTTATTTCTTGACTATCTCAAACACTTTGTGTATTTTACACTACTAGTAGGAAGTTGACATCATATGAGATCATGTGGAGGTCATCTTATGATTTGTGATAAGTAATTGACTGGTTTGCATATATTGTTGAAGTTCGAGTTTGGTTTTGGGAGTTTGCAGTTTTGGAATTATTGTTAATACATTGTCTGTCCGACCAATTTGCAGCACCAATTACACCGCCATACAGTATGGGTGATATTCCTAATAGTTGTGTGGCGGTTAGATCAGTGGTTGAGAGTTTGTGTGCTTTAAAACAATAGATACCAAACACTTGTGATGCTATGCAAGGTGTGTGTTTGCTCGGTGTTTCGTCGAAATTGGAAGTTTGAGTTAAGAGGAGGTAGAGTTTTGAAATTTTTAGAAGGTTTGCGGGCTAAGAGGAGTGAGCAACAGTTTGATCGGCATAGGGCTGGCGGTCAGACTGCTTCCCTAAGTAAAGGGCAGTATGACCAGTCATGCCATGGCGGTTAGACCGGTGAGTGTTGTCTGGAGCGTAGTGAGTGGTGCAATGAGGTGTTATGAGTTTGAGTCATGGCTTGGGAGCTATGGGTTGGTTGTGTTGAGTTGTATGATGCATGATTTGACTGGCATACGTCAAGTGCATTGGAATTTGTGATTGGAGATAGTTGCTTGGTCTTTAGATGTGCATGTTGCTTAGAGAGCGGTGGTGGTTAATGAAAAGATCAGGATTAGGCGGGAGAGCTGAGGTCCATACGATCATGTAGGTCCGGGTGTTGGTTTAGTGTTAAGAGTGTGAGGTGAGAATCCTCCACTATAAAAGAAGAGGAGAAGATGGCTTATGTATTGAGCCATGTAGAGAAGAAAATAGAGAGAGAGAGAGCTTGAGATCTAGAGAGAGATGAGAGCACTTAAGTGTTGCCCTGGTAGCTTTGTCCTCCTAATGGAGAAGTTGTAAATATTTATCTCCAAGTAGAAATCAAATTTCTAAATTCGTCTAAGTCTCCCTCTCATGTGCTCAATGTTGATATCTTGATTTGGCTTGGTTTTTGATGTTTCTCTCTCCTCTGTTGATCTTGCTTGGTGTCAAGGACGTGTAAGTAATGGAGATATCTCTTGGAAATCAGATCCCATCCATCTATACACCTTCTATTGCAAGTTCTTAAATTTGTCTGGTTTTTGTAGAAGAAAGGGTGGTTTTTGAGGGTTTTGCCCTTGTGGCTTTTGGCTTGGTTCCTCCAACAAGCTCCTCTCAATCACAAGTATTTTTATTTGGGTCGATTTTGGTGCAACTTATTTTCGGATCGAAAAAGGTCAAAACTTTGAAAATATTCACTTCGATTTCTTGTTGGATTAGGTTCAAAACATCTTAGGCAAGGTATGAAAATTTTCAAGTGGTACGGAGTTATGGATTGAAAGTTACATTGATTTGTGCTTTTGAAATTGTGTTGATTTTTAGCTCTGTCTTGAAGGAGAGTTCAGACCACCCGAAGTAGAGGTTAGACCAACCAGAGATCAGACTTCCAACTAAAGAGTTCTCGTGGAGGTCAGACCACCCTTAGTTGGAGGTCATACTGCCCTATGGTATATAGGCTTTGCTTAGCTTGGTTTTTCTGGGAGTTTTCAGCCGTGCTTTGCACCAACCTTCAATAGTTTCTCAGCAGCTTTGTGTGGATCAAATGCTCTTGGTTTATAGAAAAAGTTTGAAAAAACCTAGGTTTGTGTGGTTCCTATTCAACCCTTTTCTTGTCGCATTTTCATCAGTGGCGGAGAGAGGGGGCTGGGGGGCCTGGCACCCCCCAACCTTCTACTAATCCTCCATTATGTAGTTAATTACATATGTTTAATTAGTGGTTTGACCCCTCCCAATTTAGCCCAAATGTAAAGTATGTTTAAAGCCCAGTCATATGCAGCCCAATTAGGCCTAGTAGTTAAGGACTGACGCTTCATATTTGAGCCTTTGGCTCTTTGCCGACTTGCCACACGCTCTGTCTGTTCGTCTCCGTGAAGGTCGGCCTGACCCTCTTCCGGTGCACCGAGAAGGCCAAAAGGGCGCGTGTGAGTCCTCACTTCGATCCCCTTCCGTTCCCAATACTGTGGGATTCGGTCACTACTTACTACTATCTGAATCAATTAGTACAGGAGTACAATTCATGTGAAATTGGAATTATCAGGATTCGAGTGTGTTTCTGCTGTGAATGTGACTAAATCCCGAAACAAGAATGATAACACCATAGCCTGTCACCATTACAAAGTAGATATGTTTAATGTTGCAATTGATCAACAATTGATTGAGCTAGAAGATTGATTCAATTCTCAAGCGACAGAGATTTTGTCCCTTTGTGCCTCTTTGTATCCAAGGTTGGACACCTTCGACATAGCAAATATATGCACTCTAGTGGAAAAATATTATCCTGCTGATTTCTCAAGTCAAGAAAGAGCTCAATTGGAGTGCCAATTGCCACATTTTCAACTTGATGTATGCAACCATCCAGACCTAAGTGCATTACCATCACTTGCTGATCTAACAAGTGGATTAGTTAAGACTGGTAAAGATTCATCTTATCCTATAGTGGACAAGTTGTTAAGATTAGTCTTAACTTTTCCGGTTTCAACTCACCGAGAGATGTTTTTCAACTATGAAACTTGCGAAGATGTGACTTCGAAGTACAATGGGAGATGGATTTCTACGAGATTGTTTGGTAATTTATATTGAAAAGGAATTGGCTACAAAGATTAGTAATGATGATATTATTAAGGCCTATGATCTTGCTGGTAGTCGTAGAGCTAAGTTTAAGTTAATAGAGATGTAATTTTTTTTGCATTGTAATTTGCAAAACATATTACTCTGATATGTGACTATTGGATCGGTAAATTCGGCATGATTCATTAGTTCTACTCTACTTATTGTTTATGTTGTGCCCTCTATATCCAATTCCTGGTTCTGCCCCTGATTTTCATCCTACACAAAACTAAAGCCTTTTGCATGTGAGCTGGCCCGCTAGAAAGAGTATCCTAGTATCGATCTAGTCCCTAACTCTTACTACCAACAGAAAATACACAAAGTTAAATAGTGGCCAGAGTATTTCTAGCTTGGTTCTTTTTTACTGTTTCCTTGGTATGTTACTCTTTTCCTAAGCAAACAGTCAGGGGCTAGAAGTATTATGTCTATCATTTTACCTAGTCAATTAAAATTCTATTATTTTAGAATTTACTTACTACTCAAAACTGAAGCCTGTTTGCAGGAATTCAGAAAATATATTACAAAAGTCAGACAATCATTGTTTAAAGGTTACATCTTGAAAGTTTCTACTCAAAATCTTCAGAGAGTTTTGAGTTTTGGTCTTTGCAAGAGAGTTTTGGTTCCGTTTCTTCTCTCGATTTGGGCTCCAAGCCTTTTCTCCGCAACCCACAGAAACATCCTTTCATTTTTGGTGGGAGAAGGTGAGCATTGCTGCTAGTGACATGCTAAGGAAAGGAACCAACTCTCTCATTATCCTAGGAGCTTGGACCTTATGGACACACCGCAACAAATGCGTTTTTGATGGAGTAGCCCCAAGTGTTGCAGGTGCACTTGCTGTTGCCGAAGAGGATAGAAGGTTGTGGTCTTTGGCGGGGGCTCGAGGATTATACCTCTTGGATGCCCTTGCTCCGGGTGGTTAGCGTCCAGTCTTCCTTGGTCGTCATCTTTGTGTCTCGGGCGCGTTACTTTCCTAGCAGTAGCAGCAGCAGAGTGTGTGTGTTTAGAGTTGTGTGGGGTTTTTTGAGGTTTTGTGTGTGTGTGTTGTGTTGTTTGGGTTCTTATCCCATTTTTCTTTCTTCTTAATATATTGAGGCGCAGCTCTCCTGCGTTTTCGAGAAAAGAAAAAAAAATCTTCAGATTGTTGACAGCTAGTCGGGGACACGACCTTTGTATCCTCGACTACCTTCTTTCCGGCTGGTTCGGCTTCCTTCATAAGCTTCAGAACCTCTTCCATGGAACAATCAAAGTTAGCCTCAACCGGAAGAAAGTTGATAGTGGTCGGAGGCCTTGAGTTTTCCCAGCGTAAAGCAAACTCCATCCTCGACAGCCCTCTTCAGTGTCTCAGCTTGATTGTTTCTGAGAGTAGAGATCAACTCTAGAAGATTACTCGGTTGTTGGCCAATACAGGCCACGCGCCCGATCAGGTCTGCACTCGAAGGTCAGATTACTCGCTTGTTGGCCAATACAGGGCACGCGCCCGACCAAGTCTCCACCCGAAAGCTGGACCTCCTCGGACTGTAACCCTTGCAGCATGCCATTCAAGAACGAGATGGTATCCTGTAAGTTGATATTTGCAGCTTTCATTACTTCTTGATTGGCCATGAGTTCTCCTGGAAGTTGCTTGTTTTCTTCTGCCTGCTCTATAGAAGCAAGTAAAAAGAGTTAGAAAAATATGAACATATTATTCCGATTAGAAAAGGGAATCTGGTCAGGATAAAAGTTTTACCTTGAATTCGTTTTTTTTAACTCTTCCTTTTCTTTCCTGTGGCTTTCTGCATTCGTCCTGAGTTGCCTCTCAAGTACCACGAGTGTTTTCTTCTCCTCTTCATTGTGGAGATGAAGCTCCTCGATCACACGGCTTTTCTCTTGAATTTGTTTTTTTTACCGGGCAGAGCACTGCCTTTCATTAAAAAGAGAGTGCGACAGAATTATAAAAATTAGAAGAGTAGGCTTGTGCGGGTGGTCGAGACCAGCCCACACCCGGGGTTTGGAAAAAGTATATTACAGAGGAGGAGAAAACTCCGCTAGCCTTTTTGCCCCTGCTAAAAACCAGGTTCCATCCTCTTCCTTAATCAAGGCGATCAAGAACATGGGCGAGGTCTCAACGGAATGGAAAATACGGGAATTTCATTCTTTCCAGATTTGCCAAATGACAAGCAACATGAGCGTGGCAAGTGCTTTACGCGGGACACCCGATTTGAGGATGACGGATTCCCACCACTGGCGCATGGAGGCAAAAGTGGGCCAATTCGTCAGTTTGAGGGAGTCACAAGCGGTCCACCGGGCGACGAGGGCCCAAATTCTCGTTGTGTAGTGGCATTCGGTGAAAAGGTGGAGAGCGGATTCCAGTGTGTGCCTGCGAAGGGGGCAGAAGGATTGGTTTGGCCATCCTCTTAAGGAGAGGCGGCCTGGAAAGAACCCTAACTTTCAATTAATGCCAATAGTGAAATTTAAGTAATTTAAATAGTACTTAAAGGAGTAATTAAGTTAATTACAACATAGTAAATTACAAGAAATTAAACTCAGTCCTTACAAGCAAAAATAAAATTTTTACAACCATCGAATAATTACAAGAATGTGCTGTGCATCTAGAATAAATAAATTACAAGTATTGCATTAAAATAGAAAACAATAAAAATTATAATTTGCATCATTTTCAGACCTTGCGTTTTTTCGATGCATGCTTGGCGAAGTGTAGCCTTCCGAAACCAAACCAAAATCCGACCTTTTCTTTTTAATCTAAACATAAAGAATAAAAAACAATCCAAGGGAGAATAAAGAAAAATAAATGACTTTGCCGTTAGACCCATTCGGCTTTAGAATGCTGAACCGAAAGAGCGCTCATCTAGATCAAGGCTCTTCTCATAATTATAGCTTGGGATTAAACTCATTTTTCTCAACCGCACAATGGCTTCAAAGTTAACATGACACAAACGTGAATACCAAATATTATGAATTTTATTGCAATGGAAAACATTATAAATATTTACATTATTGAGATCAAGAATAGATAAGCGGAACATGCCTCCGCTATCATAGTCTTTGCCTACAAAATTACCAAACTTGAGCAATCCAACCTTATTGGACTAAAAAACAAGCTTTATTTCTTGCCTACATAGCATCAACCTGCTCAGCAGATTGCGAGTCATAGGAGGCACGTACATCACGTCTTTGAGGATGAGCGTTTTGCCAAGGTAATCTTCAGACAAACCTGTCCAATTCTACATACTATCACAGTGGCTTCGTTGCCCATTAGGACGGATCCACCATCTTCACTCTGAAATGAAGAGAAACAAGATCGATGAGCACATATATGTCTAGTAGCTACTGTATCAATCCACCAATCAATTGATGGACTTGCCATAAAGGCCTGAGGTACATACTCTTCTGAATTGGTGCTAACCAGTGCGATCACTTTAGCCTTACGGCCTTTATACTGACTAGGGGAAGGACCCTTGCTCTTGTAATTGTGTCAGTAGTTGGCCTTATGACCAGCCTCTTCGCAAACAGAGCATATGATGTTCTCCTTTTTCTTCTTTATTTTCTTTGGTTGGAGTTTGACTTGGAGCTGATTCTTAAACTTTGGTTTCTCAGAGCCTCTAGCACTCTTGAGCGCCACCTGATGAGCTTGGACTTGAGCCTTCCCTATGCCGTCACCGGCTTTGGCATGCTCTTCGACATTGATAGCAGTTGACAACTCATTGAGAGTCAAGCGCTCCTTCATATGTCGGCGAGTGGTAACAAAGTCACGCCATGAGGGCGGTATCTTAGCCGAGATGACATTTACTTAAAACTTCTCTGGCAGGATGCAGTCGTGCTGACTTAAGTCACGTACATGGAGTTATAGCTCATGGAGCTGCTCCATCACCGACTGTCCCTCAACCATCTTATAGTTCAAGTAATTGGCAGTTATGAATAACTCATTCCCATTATTCCCTTTAGAATACTTCTCCTCAAGTTCGTCCCAGTGTTGCTTGGCATTCTTGAAGTTAATGTAAGCGTTGAACAGCCGGTTGGATAAGATGGCTAACAAATGGGCTAAGACTGAATTATTCACATCCTCCCACCGCGACATTTCAGCGGTTTCCAATGGGAACACTGGAGGATTTGAAATCACCCAAACTAATTTGAGATCAAACAACCAAAGTTTCCTTTTAGCCTGCCAACGCTTAAAGTTGGCACCATCAAACACTTCTGGCTTAACAACATCGGATGATGAAGACATTTCTTTAATAATTAGTTTTCTGAATTGTTGTAAATAATGCGGTATAAGCATACATCAATATTTAATTCCAGCATGGAAAAACATACTAAAAGAATATTTCAAGCAGTATATAAATGCCATAAATTGCATATAAACATGTAATTCTTCCATGCCATTTATATCAGAACATATACTTATCATATGAACCAATATTACTACCGAACTAATTATGTAAAGTATTCTCTTGAGCAGGGAATAATTAAAACTAGCATAAAGCTCAAGTTTTAGATCATTGATTAGTATTCTCAGATGTAGGGTTACACAAGATATAATCTTGGCCGTCCTGCTACTATGGTCTATACTCTTCACTAATTGAATATGATAAGTGAGATTCAAACTTTGAGCTCTTAAATAACACTTTGATAATCTTAATTTCAGACTACCAACAATATATACTTTTGGCTGGCAGACAGGACAATGCCAAAGTGATCACCAAACAACACCTAAATTAGCCAAATAACTTGATATACTTCCAGAGTATATGGTCACAATTTTAACAAGTTTTGCAACAAGCCGAATTGGCTAACAGAGGTGTATGTACCATGAATACTAGTGATTACAGAGTATATTCCGAAAGTATCTAACTGCAAGGCAGAGAGTCAAATAACAACAATAACAAAGATCTAGGGCTCAAGTTTGAACATTCAATTTTAGCATTAGACCATAATTATCCTCATTGAGCTACTTATCCGAACCCACAATTTCCCTTGCAAATTTCAATTAGAGATAGCAGCCTCTCACAGAATGGATATCTGAAGGAAAATGCTTGGAGTAAACAGTTGATATACTTACAACGTCAGTGATACTCAAAATCACCGAGAAGCAGTCGAACAAGGCAAGGCACACAGGCTGCGCTGTCCCAGAAAACCAAACACCTCGCTATGCCGTGCAAAGAGCTAATGGTAAACGGAGTTACAATGCCACACTCCAACCTTGAGTAGCTGAAGCAGGAGTTGAAGGTCGGGGTAGACGCCACACAAGACTACTAGAGTGCACCGGCTGAATGCACTCAAATGCAATAGAGGATCGTCACGACCTTCTTTCTACCTCGGATCAATCTTTCACCTTTAGATTTCCCCTCACACCCCACCGAACGATAGGGCTCACATAGGAATCCGAAGGCAAAAACTCCAATAGGAGATGGCACAGAAGCACCAAAAATTGCCCCAAAACCCAAAGACCAGAGAGGAAGAAAACCAAAGAGGAGAAGATTCTAGATCAGAAGACATGTGCTCATCGAGGAAGAGATGGCGGCCTTTAGTAGAGGAGGTAGGGGGATACGGTGTGGTGACAGCGAGCGGCCAGCTCCAAGGAGCTCGGGCCAGCCCGCGCCTTTGCCACCACCTCTCCAATCGCTACCTCCCCACTCGCCACCCAAATCGCCAGCTAAAGAATTGGTTGAGGCCAAGTCCAGATCCGGGCAAAGCGCCGCACGGGAGGAGGTTGAGTCTCCTTCCCTTATCTCCTCCTATTGGCCCACCGACAGGTGGGCCCCATTATCTTTTTTCTTCTTTAATTGAGAAATTATAGAAAAGCCCTCGCATAATCCAATAATATGCATGTTGAGAAGAAAAGGCCATGATCTGGTGTAGTGGCGATAGACTAGGGGAGTCTATTAGCTTCTGTTGCGTGTGTGCACTAAGTCTTGTATTTAAAGAGTTATGTTGTTAAGCCTAGAAGAGAATAATAGGAGATGGAAAATGTAGTCCATGATTGTGTGTGTGTTATTCTGTGTCTCTTCTTCCTTCCTTTGTTCCTTTGTGTGTGTGTATGTGTGTGCGTGAGATACACATGTGAGGGTGAGAGAAATTCATGATTGATTTCTAGAGGAGTTGAGTGATTCAACTTCAACAATTGGTACCAAAGCAAGGTTCAACGTGAGGAGATGTTACTCGGCAATGCCTTGCTAAGAAGTGGCACGCTACCATGGCTCCATGCAAGGAGTGGCAATGGCTCAGGTGCGCGCGCGTCTTGGTGACCATGATGGGGAGATGGCCACCGTTGAGGTAAGGCTGCTTGTCAGAAAGCTCAAGGTCGAGGAGTCGGCAGCCCCATGGCCAAATCTCCGTCACTATCAAGTCACGTCATCAGCGGAGGAGAATTGGATCTGTGGTTAAGGTTGGAGTTGCTGACAAGTTGTGTCACCGGCGGCAAAGAAGAGATGGTGATGGCGTTGAGGCCATCATCGCAAGAAGAGCTATGCTGTTGCATACCCAAGATCATGCCAAGGATGGTGAGGTCCAAGTATCCATCACCGTCGAGTCGTGTCACTGGCGAAAAAGCGACAACGAAGAGGAGAGAAGAGAAAAGCCATGGCTAGGTAGTTGTGGTCATGTGCCAAACTCTGTGTGTGGGTTCATTCTCTGTATTTATCTCCTCCAAGTGAGATACTGTGTGTGTTCACCCTCTCCCTCGTGATAGCATGTGTTCTTGTGTGAGTTGAGTCCACGAGATAGCATGAGTGATTCAGGGGCTGTGCCAACATTTATGGTGAGAAAGCCACTATGTGTGGTAAGAAGAGAAGGCTGTTATGTGTGGCAAGAATGTGTGGGTGATCCACATGGATGAATCGACATGTTAAGATTAAGGTGAAGAATGTTGAAATTAATCTTTTCATGTTGTATGTGTTGAGTTTGAATACGTAGGTGACGAAGCTTGAGTAGTCGGTGCATGTATTTGTTGGAGTTGTGCCATGCATGTTGAGCTGAGTTGTGGTATTAGACTCAATTAATTAGTTAGTTGAGTTAGGGCATAGATAATAGGGTCAAGTAGTTAGTTTGCATGCACATGTGTTAGTGCTTATTGCATGTACTAAGTGGTAGCATGTGTACTGCTATATGCATGTTGAGAAGAAAAAAGCCACGATCTAGTGTAGTGGCGATAGACTAGGGGAGTCTGTTAGCTTCTGTTGGATGTGTGCACTGAGTCTTGTATTTAAAGAGTTATGTTGTTAAGCCTACACTACTATAAAAAGGGTCATTATAGACTGTTCGGAACTGTCATCACAGATAGTTTTCTGAACCGTCTGAATTTATGGGTCAGCAATTATCGGAGGTTATCACAGATAGTTTGTTAGCTATCTGTGATAAATACAACACACATAGTTTGAAACTAAAATTGTCTGTGATACTCTAACATCACAGATGACTCGAAGTAAAAACTGTCTGTGATACTCTAACATTACAGATGACTCGAAGTAAAAACCGTCTATGATACTCTGACATCACAGAGAACCATCTGCAATGTCAGAGTACCACAGATAGTTGTAATATAGAACCGTTTGTGATAGACCTTCATAGACAGTTTATAAACCGTTTATGATAGTTCATACTATAACTAATTTTTTTTATTTTTTGGTTAGCCATAAGAAATGTTAGCTATGCTCTTTGAAAACAAGCAAATACAGTAGGAAACACAGCAGTACATTCCATTAGAATCTACCATTACATCACCATAAGATAATGACCAGGTTACCCATCTAACACAGTAAGAACATAGCAAGAACACATTCTAATCCTACAAACCCAACTCTTAAACATGGCAAGAGTACATCTCCTAATCCTACATCAACTCTTAAATATGGCAAGAACATATCTCTTAATCCTACGAACCCATGTCAAAAACATATCTCTTAATCCTACATACGAACCCATGGCAAAAACATAGAAGAAGGAGAGATCCTAGCAGAGCGTGAGCTGGATGTCCTTGATGCTGACTTGAGCACCGTGTTGGTAGCTAGTTGCTCCCGTGGTGCCTTGCAGTGAAGGAGAGGTAGCGGTAGCATCACCTTTGTATCACGATGGTGAGACTGCACAATACACTCTTACGACAAGAGTGTGTTGTGCAGTCGACTGTGGTGTCACAACAGAGGCGCTAGCTCACAGCGGTAGTCGATGTTGTCGAGGAACAAGCTAGGAGTGGATGAATTAGCTAGGAGCAGTCGATAGAACTCACACATCTCGGAGTGAAAGGGAGAGGGGGAGTAATTAATAAGGGGTGAGAGGTGGGAGGAACTGGTGCCTGCCGTTCGATGCGGAGAGAATGGACGGGTGAGATTAGAATCCTAGGGGAGATGCCATGGATTGGTGTTGTGGCATTATCAGAGACAGTTTGTTATATGAACCGTCTCTGATAATGTACATATCACAGACAGTTCTTATAAATAAATGTCTGTGAATTATTATAGACGGTTATTAATATGAACTATCTGTGATGTCTTGCATACTAACAACCGTTTGTGATATTTTCACATACGGTTATTAAAAAGAACCATCTGTGATGTCTTGCTTTATCACAGGCAGTTCGTATAAATAACTGTCTGTAAAAATATCACAGATGATTATTTGTATGAACCGTCTGTGATAGTTGCAGCATAGACGGTTCATAGGAACCGTCTATGATGTAGCCATCCAGTATAGCCTCTTTTATAATTGTGCAAAAAGAGAATATATAATAGGAAAGTTGTTAAGCCTACAAGAGAATAACATGAGAAGGAAAATGTAGTCCATGGATGTATGCATGCTATTGTGTGTCTCTTCTTCCTTCCTTTAATTGGTTTCTTTGTTTGTGTGTGAGAGAAACACATGAGAGTGTGAGAGAAATCCGTGATTGATTTCTAGAGGAGTTGAATCACTCGCACGGTTGTGTGCGGTGCCGCTCTTTGCTCACCAACTCCTCTCGCACGAGTCATGGCTCAGTCCAAGGGCTCGTTCATGTGAATCGATGGGCATCGAACAAAGCAACACGAGCATGATGGCCTTCTACACTTTCATGTTTATATGGGCCGTCAACAAGAGCGTGTCAGAATGAGTTATATGGGCCCTCTACACTTCATGTTTATATGGGCCATCAACACGAGCATCCCCTTTTCGTTTTCTTTTTTCCTTCCATGCGTCCGTTCCAATGAGTTATGGATTTGGTAGTTTTATAGTTTGGCCATCAGAATCATTAATAACTACATATATAGCCTTCCACCACAGAAACACTCATATGATTGTACTAATATATGTAGGATTAAAAATTATAAAAAAAAATCAAAATCCAAACAGTACTCCGGAATGCTCTGGTACCAAAACATTCCTTACCAAATGCTAAACCGGAATGAACACTGGAACATAATTAACCAGTAACATATATGAAAGATTGATACATTTTCCATATCCCAGTCCACTTCCTCGGGTGTTGTCGAGCACCTCAACGAAAGTCCTGCAATTCACTTCCGCAAACGTTTTGTTCTCACACTAGTACAGATTGAAACATAAATGTACGGGGAAAAAAATCTATGGGATAGAGCTCTAGATGCCCTCTCTAAGATCATAACACCTGTCAACACACAAATCTTGAAACAAGCTCTATATTCTTCTCCACCACTGCCTCCCCTGCTACGTTGACTCTTCGTCTTGCCCTTACTTTCCTTGGCGGCACCGGCGAGCGCTTGCGGGGTACCTTCCTTCTTGTCTTACAAGTGCTACCTAGCGCCCTCTGCCTTGTCTTGCGGCCCATCCCTGGCGCCCTCGCCTTGTCGTGTATGGCGCTTAGGAGGGACCGTGTGCTCTCTTGTACATTGGCCAGGATGCCGCTACATGGACCAGGGTTGCCATCCTTGCGGTCCGCAGGTTCACGGTCCCGCCTGGCCGGGGTGAGCTCGTCGGTCGCTTTTTGTGTCACGGCCTTTGCGTGCTCCTCACGGTTGTTCTGCATGGACTCCATGGCTAGCTTAGCTGACCTTGATTTATTAGTGTGTACGTGATCTTGTCCTCCTCCTGTGGATGCTTCTTGTGTAGGGCTCGACGAAACCAAGGACAACGCTTTGCTACTAGCTTCTCCACGATAGGCGGTGTGAGGGTGAGGATCATGGAGGTTGCAGTTAGCACCTCAACGGTGATGGCAGGTTGGTGGAGAGGGAGGAGGTGGGGGAGACAGGGGGAGAAGATGAACACATGTCAAGATTAGTGTGTTGACAGGTGTCATGATCCTAGAGAGGGCCTCTAGAGGTAGCACTTGAGACCCTATCTCATAGAATTTTTTTTCCAAACATATGTACACAAATCAACAACAAAAGGTGTAAATGCATCATGCGTATGGCATGAATATGCGCATTATTAATCCGATCGAATCGATGAGCAGTGTGATTAAACATGAGCAGCAGGGTCATTGTGATTGTCAAGGGAAGGATAATCTGTGTAGCCAACGACAGGATCCTGTGTGTAGAAGGTGGAGCGGTCATAATTGTTCAGGGGCGCGTCTATCTTGAACCTCCTGGGTAGGTCTGGATTGGCCAAGAAAAGCCTCCCATAGGCAACGAGGTCGGTGTAGCCATCGGCCACCACCTTATTGCCTTCCTCTTGATCGTACCCGCCAGCGACAATAAACGTGCCGTTGAAAGCTTTCCTGAAGGGCAGGAGCTTGTGGGGAATTTGTCTGTGGCTATCAACAACGAACATCCGTGGCTCCACCATGTGGCAGTAGAGGAACCCCTGGTGCTTGTTGAGCTGTTGCACCATGTAGTTAGATAGCGCTTCTGGGTCAGAGTCGAAGCATTCCAAGAACTTGACATAGGGCGACAGTCTGATACCCACGCGGTGCGCGCCCACCTCACGGACGATGGCATCGATCACCTCGACCGCGAAACGGCAACGATTCTCAAGGCTGCCGCCGTACCGATCGGTGCGGTCATTTACGCTGTCCTTCATGAACTGCTCTAGGAGGTAGCCGTGCGCGCTGTGAATTTCCACACCATCAAATCCTGCCTCGATGGCGTTCCGGGCGGCGCGCTTGAAGTCTTCGACGATTTGAGGGATCTCGTCCGTCCGCAGACGACGCGGTTTGGAGTACACAATGCCATTCTTGCTGTTCGGCTTTGAGTACACCATACCGTTGTCGCTGTTCGGTGCTAGCTGCTTGTCAGTACTTGAGATGGGCGCCTGTCCATTGGGCTGTAAATCTGTTTGGTTGGTTTACAATACAAAATAGAATTAGTAACGATCAACACACGCATGCACACCTATATGTACTTAGGTACGTACCGTTGGTGGTGGCCCTTCCGGTGTGCCAAATCTGGCAGAAGAAAAGGGCACCCTTGCAGTGGACGGCGTCGACGATGGGCTTCCAGGCGTTGACCTGCTGCTGCGTCCAGATGCCGGGGGTCTCTGGGTAGCCCTGTGCGGTGGCGGAGATATCGGTGGCCTCCGAGATGAGGAGGCCGCCCTTGGTGGCCCGCTGCGAGTAGAACACCGCAGCGTGCGGCTGCGGCATGTTCCCATAGGAGCGGCACCGTGTCAGTGGCGCGAGCACTACCCGGTGAGAGAGATCGAACTGCCCCATCGTGTACGGTGTCAGCAGCGGGATCGTCCCTGTCGTCGCTTCATGCGCCATCTTGTCTCAACCACTGCTTACTTGATTCTTCTTTCTGTGCAATCAGTAACTAGCTAGCACTACTACACTGATTACTCTAGCTTACTTTTTGCTGTTTCTTGCTTCTGGGTTGCTGCTCTATCTGCCTCTCCAACCAAGTCGAAGTCGAGGCCAATTTATAGGTGGCGCAGTGGACCTCTCGTATGTGGCGACGCCCCTTTGTCATTGACAGGCCATTTGCATATATATTATATACTAAAAATCTAATTATTTGTGTTTTATAGTGGGTACTAAAAGAAGAATTGTGTGCTAGAAAGCAGGCATAGGCTAAGAAAAAAAAGATAATTACAGTAGAAATTCTCACAAAAAGAAAAAACATCTCGCCATTAGTTGATGGAGTGCCACCTGTTTATGTTTGAAAAATCATAACCAGCGGAAGTATTCAGGGAATGCTATCATATCTATCTCAACTGAAAAATGATTAGGAAGAATCAATCCGAGAGAGAAGTACGACCGGAACTTAATTGCTTGACATAATCCAAATTTAATATGTTAGATCCAACCAACATATCTTAATTTGCAAAATAGTTGACGTGAAAAAATATTTTAAAACAATTTTCTATGCAACCATTTAAATATTTTGGGTGAAAAAGTTTGTAGCATGCGCTTTTGCCGTTCCCAATACAAAGTCGTTATGATCTCGGTGAAAAATTATGAGATTTCATTGTACTAGCTTGAGACAGATCTAGAATTTTGTTACGCCCCAAACTAGTGAGAGTCAGAGGCTATTATTATATAAACTGAAAGGAAAGGTTATGCATTTGGCTTACTTGAATTTACCTGAGCTTTGTGCTGATAAATATCGTACACCTTGAACTGGAGTCTAGGCTGTCCAAGATGTGGATCCACCCTTGGTACTGGCCAATGCTTTATCCTAGTTTTTACGACAAATGTAATATAATAAAATGATCATAAGTGAAAAGAACATTACAAATACTTGGTAGCAAAATTCTTCTTGTCTTGCGGAGAGAGGCAGACGATAGATTGACTATTGCCCCACTGATGTCACTGAGATCGTTCGGTTGGGTGGTGCGGTACATGCTTACGTCCTGCTAATGTCACTGAGATCGTTGGGCTGACCACTAACGCATGCTATTACGCAGGCTTCATGTAATCCCTGTGCGACCATGTAAGTGCACCCTTTGCTCCCATTTTCTTTCGTCACCGATTCCCTCATTAGCTTGCTCCCATTTTCTTTCGTCATCGATTCCCTCATTAGCTTGCTCCCATTTTCTTTGCTCCCCTCTCTCTCTCTCTGATACATTTTATGTGATTGTGTTTCATTTGCACACGCGAACAAAAGTATGGTTTGTAAGCGATGACGTAACTAGATGAATATATGGTATTCGCAAGGGATTTGTTGAAGTATCAGCATGTTGCGTATAGTTTATCAACAATATAAGCTTTTGATTGAATTAATTGATGCTTAAAACTTAGCATAATATCAAAGTTAAGTATTTTAAGTTCAAGACTTGACTGGCACAATTTGAAGAAAAATCGTGTACCCATCTTTGTGACTACACAGCTGGTACGTACCTCTATTCTAGTTTCATTATAATGCATAGAGTTATTCTAGTTTCATTATACTTTCTAGTGCATAGAGTGTGCATAATATTTTTTAGAAAGATATAATTCTGTATACAGGTTTTCCGGTTTACTTAACAAAGAGTGAAAAATAGTTATTCTTGAAAACAATTTTCTATGCAACCATTTAAATATTTTGGGTAAAAATGTCTGCAGCATGCGCTTTTGCCGTCCCCAATTCAAAGGTAGTGCTCTAAACGACTTAAAAGTCATAACTTTTAGCTTCTGCTGTAGGCTTTTGGCTACAATTATACTGTAACGGTTGTTAGATTTTTTAATCAAAAAATAAGAAAAAATTAATAAAAATAAGAGAAACACCACTAAATCTTTTAGAACAATGCAAATAAATAAGAAAAAAAAAGAAAAACCAAAAATAAAAAAAATAAAATTAAAAGATCAATATGTTCTAAGTGTTTTTTAGCATTTAAAAATCAAATGCTAGAAGTTGAAGCCGTACGAACCAATGTCGTTATGACCTCTGTCAAAAAAATTATGAGATTTCATCGAACCGCCCAGCTGGACTATACATACTTTATGCCTAGTTTGTACGATAGATGCAATATAATAAAATGATCATAAATAAAAATAATCTTAAAATACTTGGTAGCAAAACTCTACTTTTTTTGCGGAGAGAGGCAGATGATAGACTGACAATTGCCCCCACAAGACCACAGTATTCTCTGGTATAGTTTTAACGTAGATGACAATCACAACGTGTCAAACTTGTTCGTCCCCTGACTAGAAGTGGACACACATCCCGCGACTGGAAGAAGTGATGGCCGACGGGAAATGTTCCTCACCGTGGTACCCGTACGTGCTTACGTGCTTGCTAGCGTACTGCGCACACTACTTACGGCACTGCAGTACAACCATTGTGCTCATCGCTGACGCATGCAGCTTATGGGCTGTATCTTTTAGCTGTGGTTTATGTTTTTAGCTGCAGCATGTGGTTTTTGGGCTATTCGTGCGAGAGATTATAGAGTAACAAAAATTCATGTACGATTTTTGTAGATATAAATGAAGTCGGTACAGTATGTACTATAATTAACTAGTAGATCTTATTTTTAAAAATACTTCGTTTAAAAGTTAATTATTGTAGAAAAGCCGAAAAACAGTTTTTAGAAGTTGAAAAGAAGATGGCTTATATTCTGGTCCGTACTCTTGAAAGGTCATATCATATTGATCCCGACTCATGGAGCTCTATCGAATGCACTCCGTTGTTTCTTGGGGAATCGAACGGTGTGCTCGTGCCGGAATGGAAAGAAGGAAAAAAAAAGAGCATGATTTGCAATACTCCAATCCAAGCAAGCATTGCCCTTATGTGTATGTACGTGTATGTTCAACTCGTAATCCTAAAAATAAAAAAGAACACAAGCAAGCGTTACCCCACCATAGTTATAGTTAAACATGGCTCTCCGTACCTTCTATAGCTTATTCGGAACGTAGGATTTTTATAAGAATACCCTTTTTATAAAGCGATAATTTAGTTTGTGTAGGAATTACAAAAAAGAAAGCCATGACTCAAAAACGGGGCTAAAGACGGAAGAGATTAGCGCTGGACTAAGCAGTGACGACAGAGCGAGTCGGCGGTAATTGGCAAATCAAACCATGTCTCACGCTCGCTCGCGTCCACAGTTAATTAACAAGATTTGGCCGCACATCCGGTCCGGTTAGCATTGTTGTAAAACTTGTTAGAATTGGGCCTATAAGACAAAGGCTCATCCATTTCTAATTTCAAAGCATAGCATGATTTAATCCTATATTACATAGATAAGTGAAAGGAGAGTAATATAAAAGGTGAAGTCATCACCCCTATATAGAAACATGTGACACATGCCATTAGGTGGCATGAGAAGCATGCGCGTAGTCGTGTATTTTCACGTAAAAATTGTGTGACTTGTGACTTACAACAGGGCCATGCCATAGTGTTGTTCATAGCACATTAAATTCACCTTTTTTATTTTGCTAAATCATGCCATCATCTCTCTCTTAATTCTATTTGAATATGAATTCAAACGTCTAGATTAATTCAGTCAATGGCGTCAGTTACTAGATTAATTCAATTTAATTGAGTTAATAGTACCAGTTATTGGAGACCTGAAGATGTCTAGGCTAGAGTGACTGAAATCTTTCTTCCTTTCTTTCTATTTTCTCCTCTGCTGATCTGTGCTGGTGTGTTGTGCGGCCGAACCTCATCGGCCTTCTTGTCGCATGCATCGGAAGGAGGGAGAGCAGGATCTCCGATGACATCTCAAGATGACATAGAGTCACTACCACCTCATCCTGCAGTGCATCTAGTCCATCGGGATCGATGACCTTCTGAGAAATTGTGTTAAAAATAATAATAAAGCCACATGATTATCTCTCGGATATTGTTTGACAAAATATTTCTAGTTGCAATAGGGAGTATCTGTGTCATCAGTAGATGACAATCATAAGACTTCATGTAGGCGGAGTAACCAGATGGAACATTCACACTATGCAAGCACTAGCATAGTTCAGTTCTCTTAGCCTTAGACAAAGTGTAACAAGCAGGGAGAAGGTAAGTTCATCCTTTATCGGTCTTTGTGGTGCTAATTCAGGCCTGATGTCCATATCAACCAAGTCAAGTCGTGCGTTGACACCATCTTTTGTTTTGTCATGAATTTTCAGTAAGAGACCAATCAAACTGTCACATATATTCTTCTCTACATGCATGACATCGATGTAGTGGCAAATTTCTATGTGCTCCCAATGAGGGAAGTCCCAAAATATTGATCTCTTCTTCCAGACGTTCTTCTCACGAGTCGTCGATATATGCCCCTTTTCAGGCACAACATCTAAATCCTTAACCATATCATAAATCTATTTTCTGTTTAAATGCCTTGAAGCTGAACTATCCTCCTTCTCTCCATTGAATTATTTCTTCATCCTGTGATATGGGTGAGCCCTCTGAAGGAACCTACAGTGACACATGTACACGGTTTTATGTGAGTGCTTCAGCCACTCTCAGTATCATCTAAGCAATGAGTATAGGCTTTGACCCCTTTTGTACTATGGCCCGACAGGTTAGCAAGGATAGGATAATCATTTATGGTGCAAACAACAAACGTAAAGTTCTTTCGTTTGTACATATCACATACCTATACCCCTTTGATCCACAATATTTTTAGATATTCCACCAATGGTGCTAGGTACATATAAATATCATTCCTAGGTTGCTTCGGTCCTTGGATAAGTATCGACAACAAAATATATTTTCGCTTCATACACAACCAAGGAGGAAGGTTGTACATGCAGAGAGTCACGGATCAAGTGCTATGCTGGCTACTCATGTTACCGAAAAGATTCATTCCATCTGTACTCAATTCGAACATTATATTCCTCAGTTCTGCATCGAAGTCTGCAAACCTCCTATTGATGTTTCTCCACTGGCGAAATCAACAAGGTGTCTTAGCATTCCATCATTTTTACGCTCCTTCGAGTGCCAACATAGCAGTTTTGCTTCCTTTGGGTTCGCAAAAAATCGCTTCAAACAGAGAATTACAGGAAGATACCATACCACCTTAGCAGGAGACCTTCTCTTGACCTCTATTCCCTCGCCGTCATCTTTACCTCTATCGGGAGGCATTGCACACCGGACATGTATGCATGTTTGCATACTCTTTACGGTAGAGGATACAATTGTTCGGACATACATGTATTCTTTCTACTTTCATTCTCAATGGACAAAGAACCTTCTTAGCTTTGTATGTGGATTTGGGCAACTCATTTTTCTCCTAAAGCATGTCCACTAAAAGACCTAATAGCGCTGGGAAACTCTTGCCAGACCAACCATTGCTTGCCTTCAATTTTAGCAGTTCAAGCATGGCTGATAACCTCGTGTATTTTGAATTATAGCACGTGAACAAAGGTTTCTCCGAGTCCTCCATCAAGCCCTGGAATTTAACATACTCTCCCTCTCTCATCATAGTTCACTTCCGCATCGCAAAACATCTGATCCAGATTGTCATCATATAGCCTATCCGAATCAGAACCATAATCGACATCATCCGACGGCATATCATTGACTTTGTCGATGATATTATTATTACTACCTTCATGTGTAGTTTGCTCTTCACCATGACTAGTCCAACGCTCATACCCCTTTTTGAAACCCCTTCGGATCAAGTGTGCTTCAATCTGGACTCGGTGCTTAAACATCTTTAGATTATCGTAGTCAATGCATGAACAGTACATATATTCCACTCCATTATTCAACATATCTTTCTTGGTAACTCTTGTGAAAACAGACATGCCATTAGTGTACTCTTCACTCACACGGTTCCCAACGCACATCCAACTTCAGTCCTATGTTACACATACAATTAATAGTTTAGCAAGAATAATCAATTAAATTAAATTAAGTAGAAATAAACTATGAATTGAATAAACCCTAAACCATGCTAAATGTAAATAAAATTCTCTCTAGATCTAAATCTATGGTTAATAAACTTCTCTCTAGATCAAGCTAGCTCAATTTAAACCATATTCAATTCTTCTTTCACCAAAAGCTATAGATCTAAATTATAATATAATTAGGAATAAATTACTAACCATAGGTAGTCAAGAAATTAATAGATCTATAACCACTCTTGCCAAATAGCCTCCTTTCACCAAATCGCCACCTCAAAGCTCTTGCCTCCAGCTCAAAGCAGCAGCTAGATCTGGAATTTAAGATATAAAGTCAACGAGTCTGCGCGCAGTTAATATAGTAGAATTATCACAGACAATTTTTTTAATACAAACCATCTATGATAACTTCACTATCACAGACGGTTTGTATTACAAACTGTTTGTGATATTTGGCAATATCACAGACAGTTCTTAGTGTTGGTAGTAACACAGACGGTCTCTAAACTAAAACCATCTATGCTTGTATTTAACACTGACGGTTTTGGGGAACCGTCTGTGATGTACTGTTTAATATTAGGCTTCTTGTAGTAGTGTTGTATGCTTCAGAGCAAGTGGCACGACCATCCAAGGGAAGCGTGACGACCCATTTGTGGAAGAGGATGAAGGGCTAGGAATCCAACTCTTCATCACGGTAGTCCACAAGGTGGAATCGTAATGCAGAGCCCAATCACTACCTCGCCCGCAAGTTTGCAGCCACCAATCCTACCCCCGCCCACAACTTTGTAGGCACCAATCCTACCTCTTAGTCAAGCACTCACTCTTCGGGTAGAGAATGTGCATTTATGCCATCAACTTGCATGTTAATGGTTTGACTAAGAGATAAGGGTGTGAGGTTAATCTCATCACTCAATGCTAGATGCTTAATTAAAATAAATGATTATTTTAAAATTGACACATTTTCAATACTTATTTATAATAAGCAAGGCATTTTATTATTTAAAATGCCAGGTGCAACAATTCATAATTTTGTTCTATACAATATTAATGATCTTACTACAGGTAAGAGATGCTACTGGCAAAGAACTATAGGTAAGAGATGCTACTGGCAAAGGACAAGATATGTAAGGTAAGAAAACCTATACAACATGTAATTTCTACTATTTTCAACAATTTGACCTATCGTTCTAGGACCAAACATTAATCTAATGTAGAAGATTTTTGCCTAAAGCAAAATATAAGAACTTGCACCACAGGAACATAACGTTCTTCAAGAACTATATCTAGACTGATAATGTAACTCATGTAGGTAAGTGACATATAATCACAACTAAAGGTAACAAACAGATTACTACAGGTCTCAATATACTCCCCATGGACTTATTCATACTCTAAATGCACCTACTTTCTTTCTCTTCCACTATATAGCTCATTGCCTTTTCTATGACTAAGAGCATTCCCTTTCTTCTAAGTATTTGTATGTTCTTCTGGAACATGCATGATCCCGATGAGAGCAGTAGTGTGATTCCTTAGGATATCATTTTGCTTCTCTGTAACTTAACAAGACGAAGATTAACTCCGAATACTCAACGGTGTAATGATACTGCTATTGTAAAGTCACTTTGTTAAGATGGAAGATGGACATAGTCCTCTTAATCATGTCACCATTAGTAACTGTTGGTTACATAGCCTTAATTGAGATATAATATGGTGCATGACGAGATTACACTATCCTCAGAACTTCTTGTCCTAGAAGCACAATTGGATCCAGTCACATCATGCCTACATGGCACAACTGACCTTTTGCTACTTGTAGCGTTCCTTCATCGGTCACTACATTGTTAACAAATCCCTCATAGTCAAGTACTCACTCTTTGGGCAGTGAATACCTTTGCCTTCTCCACAAGAGAATGTGCATTTATGCCATCAACTTGCACGTTAATAGTTTGACTACAACATCACATAAAAATTCATCATAAACGGTTTGGAACTGTCATCACAGACGGTTCAAGATAGTTCCTTGAACCATCTGACTTCATGAGTCAGTAATAATAGGGGTTATTCACAGATGGTTTTTGAACTGTCTGTGAAAATCGTATCACAGACGGTTCGGAACTAGAACCGTCTGTGATCGTCCATTATCACAGATGGTTCAAAACTAGAACCGTCTGCAATAGTCAGTTATAATAGACGGTTCTTGGTAAAAACCGTATGTGATAACTATACCAAACCTAAAAAAAGTATATAATTTTATCATAGCTTGGATGCCCAAAATTTAGCTAACTCTGCATTTTTTTACCGTGGCTAAATTTTGGGCATCTAAGCCACGATAAAAATCCAAACTTAGCCAAACTTTTGGGCATCCAAGCCACGGTAAAAATCCAAATTTAGCCAAATTTTTGGACATCCAAGTTATAGCAAAATCGGATGGATGGGATTGAAGAAGAGGTGATTAAGGAGAGGAGGAGTAGAGGAGAAGAGATAAGAGGAGATGAGGAGAAAAGCCGATTGAGCCTTCTATTTTTAAGAGAATTTGGTGAGAAGTGGATCACAGGAGAAGTAAGAAGAGAAAGAGGAGATAAGGAGAAGAGGAGAGGAGTAGAGAGAAGAGAGAAGAGAAGAACATGCAAGCATTCTATTTTAAAGAGCAAATCTAGCAAGATGAGCGGGAAAATCAAATTCGGTGAGAGCGGGTAAGTTGAAATATTATCACAGACGGTTCTAGGTAAAGAATCATCTATGATAAGTAGATCATTACAGATGGCTTTTGTTTTGAACTGTCTATGATAGATTGTTTAGAACAAAACTATCTATGATAAGTACAAACATCATAGATAATTTTTATTCTGAACTGTGTGTGACTAGCCAGAACCCTCCTCGTACCATCTCTATCCATATTCAAGGAGTGATGAACACTTCACCTTATAAATCGGTTTTCCTCATCTTGCCTTAACAATATGGTCTTAAACCATGCATGTTTTGGAATTAAGGAAATAGGGCATGTTCAAATAGGCCAATTTCTAACACCACCTGCTGGTGGAACCCTTCAGATCCTGGCGCGGCTGGACGCACCACTTCTTCTTTGACTCGAGGTTCCTGGCACGCTATGGCGCACAGTTCACCATTCGGCACAACCTCTCCCGCAAGATCGCAATTATGAATGAACGCCTTGAGGACATCATCAAGAACAACGTGAAGTACAAGTTAGATGCTGCGGTAGCGCCTAAGGATGCATCGGGGTTCAAGTGGACCGCGTTGGTTGGTACCACCTCTGCTAGTCACCCAAGTTGGTAGTACTACGGTACTAGCAAATTTTTTGATGGCTTTGGTTACCTTAACACTCCTTGTGCACACATATTTTAATTTAGGAAAATGCTTAGTTTATTACCACAATTGGTCACACTTAAGTTAGGCAACTGTGGTTAGCGTTTGGTTTGTGGTGCGCCCAAACTTCCTCAGATACATACCCTACACCAATCAAGCACTCACCTTTTTAATGAAGTACAAGAAATTTATTAGGAATAATCAAGATTATGGAAAGTAAAGATAAGAGTGATATGTTTCCTAGTTTAGTTTGGTAACTATCTCTAGTTGTTGGTAAGTTTGGACCATAGAGTGATTACAATAGTTTATTAGTCAAGTGCTAATTTATTTCCTTATTAGTTGGTATGCTTCTATGTATTTGGTTATATAAGGATGTAATGTGTGATAGAATGAATTAGACTAGTCGAATAGAAGAGAAAAGAGAAAAGAGAAAAGAGAAAAGAGAAAAGCAATGCAAGTCAAGTTCGCGTTGGTAAAAATTCTCTCCGTGTCTGTGTGTTTGTTTGTCTCCCTCGTGTAGTATGCGTCCACGGGTAAATGTACTTGTGGGATTCTCATGTTGTGATTCTACATTTGGTATCAGAACCCAGGCACCTAACATCTCCTTGAACTTCATGGTTGTCGGGGTAGGAGTGCACACCCGATGTGTGAGGGGGAGAATGTTGGGATAGTCCTACATTGGTTGTCAAAAGAAAAAAGTACAACTTGTAAGTGTGTGAGAGAGATCTCATCCATTAGACTAGTCTTTTGGGGAGAGAAGGCCCAATACTACTTATAAGGTTGTTGCTTTAGGGCTTGCATACAATAGCCCGTGAGCTTTGGTGGTCAGCCAATTTGGACCTGTGGCCCGGGCAGTAAAATCCGATTGGACCTATTCATACGGCTAGGGTCCAATTTGACATTTGGTATCAGAGCCCAGACGCCTAACATCTCCCTAATTGCAGAAGTGCACAACCAACGTGTGAGGGAAAGAATATTGGGAATAGTCCCACATTGGTTGTAGGAAAGGAAAAGGCACTGCAACAAATCCAACTTCTTGCCGATGCCTCGAAGCCAGTCGTCCACATCCATAGGCTCGGAGCTGCTCGAAAAGGTTGGTGGGCGCATCCTCATGAACTCCGACAGACGGGACTGAGGCGCCTGAACTGGCTGCGGCTGAGGGACAGGTGGTGCAGGGTTGGAGACGGTCTGGACCAGCAGCTGAATCAGTTAGTTTTGGTTTGCCATTATCTGTGTCCAGTCGGGTCCGTTGGCTGGCGGGGGTGGCGGGGTAGCCTGTCTTTCTTGCGTCCCATTGAGGTTGCCATTGCTGTTGCTCCTCGTGCTCACTATCTACTTGGGGTTCCCGGATTTTAGAAAAGAGAGACAAAGTTTACTAAGGGGGGTTCTATTTATTCCGTCCCACACACAAAGACCACAAATAAAGCAACTTTTCAAAAGCAAGAAAACACTTCTTTATTAATTTAGTTCATCCTGATAATTCTTGTGGCTGTTGACAAGGGATTCACAGCTCACAAATGCGTTCTAAAACTGAGCCTAAGGCCTATCTCTAAAGAACCTTCTACTGGGCCGGCTTGAACTGAGCTAAATAATGCTTCTTGATGCCGGTGTGATGCCTCTTAGGTGCAGACTCAACGCTGTTCCCACTGACTGAGGAAGCGCAATCTTCTGCTCCCCGGAGCATGGCTAACTCCTCTTCTGCCCTCCGGAGCTTGTAGGCAAGGTAGCTCAACTCATCCATGGCCATCTCATAAGCTCCATCCAGAGCCTGAGTGAGCTCTACCTGCTGCTTGAGCCGGGAGTCGTCCTCGGACTCGGTGGATGCATAAATGCTGCGTGAACTCACTGGATATCTGCGGGGGTAGTACCGAAATGCGGTGTCCTTGAGCTCGAGTGCATACATCTCTCTCAGTCATCGAATGGCTTCTCGTGCTGCATCCTGGATACCAGCAAGAAAGGTGTCTCGCCTTTGTGGGGCATCAAAGATGTGGAAGGCAGCTGTATCTCCCACGTTGGCAAAAATCCGAACCTCCACACGCCAGCACTCTTGTTCTCCAATGATCTGCTGATACCCTTGATAGATTGGGCGGCCTTGGAAGCCTATCTCTAGCAGAAGATTCTGAAGGCAGGAGGCTAGGTGACCGGCTTGGGTGCCAAAGGTAACTTGGGTAGGGGTCTCGGACATCTACAATTTGAAGAAGGTAAGGTGTTAGAAAGCAAGTGGAAAGGAGTTTGAGTAAGGAAAAGAATAGACAAGTTTTACAAGATCTTTCAAAAATTATTTTTAAAGAAAGTATGTCCTTAATGGTTTCCACGCTACTCTACCTACAGTCGCGTCTTGGAGTCATTGCGGCTCTGATACCACCTTTGTCGGATCCCGGAGTAACGACTCCGAAACGCTCTGTGTAAATCGCACTAGTCCTGGAACAGCTAGTGCACACAGCCAAACAAAGATACATATCGAACGCAAATGACCAAATATATATATTAAGCAAATGAGTACGGCCTTATGGCCAAGTCTTACATTGATAAATCAAATAAAAAGGAAATAACAGCGGGATATAAAAGATAACTGGCGAAGCCCAACTGCCTTCCCACAGGCAGACGACTGCAAGACACGTCCTACTCGTCCTGGTCCTCACCGTAGTCGTAGACATCCTCCTCTGTTATGATATAGCAAGGTGAGTACAAACTTGTACTCCGCAAGTCACACGGAAAATGCAACATAATGATAAGGGCCACAAAGGAAGGCATATAGGGTTATTTGTGCATAAAACAACATTTGATGAAATACAATAAATAGATTAAAATGTTGAAATTAATACAATAGGTAAAAACAAAGTGTTAATTGAAATTCATATCGTTAGTGCAGGCTCCGACCATACACTAACCTAACCACGGGATCCCTCCCGGACCAACTTTCCCAAAAACAATCCATGTGAATTCCATCCATCCACACGTCCTTCATACACTCATGGATTCCATCCATCCATAAGGTTTTTGAAAACATTTTTGTAAAACCAAGTCTAATCTATGAAAAACTCTTGCTTAGCATGCCCGTGACCGTGGGCACGGCTATCCAGGATATATTATACACTCTGCAGAGGTTGTACAGATTTACCCACAAGATATGATATCCTCATAGTGTCGGCCAATACACGCTTCCTTAGGCGTGCGACTGAGTAATCATAACAAGGCCTTTACAATGCGAAGCCGTCAACCTGGTCAAGCCAACTCTAAGGTTTCACCCCAGTAAGGAATCCACCAGACCGGACCCCCTCTTGACCCCGAACCCCTGTGCACGACAGTCAACTTCTGCGGCTACAACCAACAGAGCATGCCTGCACCCGCCACTCTAACCATTGACCTAAGTCTAAACCAGATTTTATATTTTATTTTCAAATAGTTTTGTAATCCTTCCTGACTCTCTGAAGTCAAGAATTCTTTCCAAAAGCTTGTCATTTTATGTGAAACAGGTGACCCAAGCCTAAGTTACATCTATGCATGGCTAAGCATTTGCTATAAAATTTCTCTAGCCATTCTATTGAACTAACTAGAGTTTTATTCTAGGGTTACAAGGTACCAAGGTATTCATCATCTATAGGATAAATCTAAAGTGGGCAATAACTAGAATTAAAACTGAATTTAAAATACATGGAATAAAATTAAGCATGCAATGTAACTTGAGACAAAATAATTTTATTTGCAAACTGGGTACAACATGGTCAAGGAGTGTGACTTGCCTTGCTCTTCGAATTGGTGAGATCCTTCGTCGAGGAAATCTTTAGAATCGTCGTAGTCTACACTTGAAAATAACCCACCAAACTCAAAATAAATTCAAATTAAATTCAAATAAACTCTAAAGTTCAAATTGAGACTAGGAATGGTTAGAGGGGAATTTTTGATGAATTTAGAAATTTGAATGGGCTAAATCGAAGTTAGAACGAAGAAGAACGGGCTCTGGGAAGTTTAATTTCATGGAAAAAGAATAAAAGGAATTTTTGGAATTATTTTTGTAAAGAAAATTGGGAATTATGACGTCAGCACTAAATTCATTTTCGACCGAATTAGTTTTATACGGGAAATTCGGGTTAATGACGCCATGCTGGCGTCACCCTAGGGTTGGGCCGGCTGACTTGTGGGCCTTGGTCCACGGACCAAGTCCACGGGAGAGGTGGTGGTCGACGTGGCAGGGGGAAGGCGGGTGGCGCTGACGGGGCGGCCTGGCGCGCGGGTGGCACCGATGTAGATGCCACGTAAGCCCGGGCCGGCTGAGTTGGCTCGGTCACCAGTGGGAGCGCACGGGCCCCTAGGGTCACCGGCAGCAGAGACCACGGCGGAGGGCGGTGAGAGCGGAAACGGGAAGAGGGGTGCACGGGGAGCACGCCTGTACCTTCGGCGAAGGGCGACGATGGACGGAGATGGCCGGCGTCGAGCTAGGGCAGCAGCGCAACTCGGATTCCGGCGGACAAGGCTCACCGACGACTCTCGGCCACGGGGGAGGGGCGAAGAAGACTCGGTGTGGCGCGGTGATACTTGGAGTGCCCTCGGCGGCGCTCGGGACACCCACCTCTGCCGGCAATTGCTCACCGAAGTAGCGGCGGTGCTCGAAGGCGAGGGCGCACGGTGGGGGAGCTCTCGGGCGCTCAGGGATGGATTCGGGAGGTGGGGCGAGGTGGAGTGGGAGATGGCGGAGCTCGGGGGCGGCTTTTATAGGGCCGAGGAGGGGGAGGGGAGGCGGAATCGCTCGCCGGAGATCTCGGGTGGTGCGCGGCGGTTATGCACAGATAGAGCTCGGGAGAGGCGGGCGTCGTGCGCGGAAGACGGGGAGGAGTGAGCGCATGGTTTGCGGCGCACGAAGGAGGAGACGGCGTGCGGGCGAGAAAGAGGGGAGGAGGCCGAGTAGGGTGGAGCCGGCCAACGGCCATGGCGGCGGCGCCTGCGCGAAGGAGGTGGGGGTCAGGGATGACAGGTGGGGCCGGTGATCAGTGAGAGGGAGAGAGAGAGGGGCGCGGACGGCCGGGATTGCGCCACGGGGCGGAGAGCGGATTGAACGGCCGGATGAAGGTGGGGGCGGTTAAGTGGGCGGGTGCGGCCGAGATGGGCCGGGGGAGGAGGTGATTGGATCTGGCCCGCACACGTGGCGAGCGGGGAGATGGTGGGGGTGGGATGGTGGTGGCGACGTAGGCGACATCCGTCCGTCCAAGTGGCGGCCGGAGGGGAGGGTTGGTTTTATTTTCTCTTTTTTGATTTTTCTGAAAACCCGAATAAAGACTTTTAGGCCTAAAAAATAGCAGAAAAATCCAAATAAATCCTAGAAAAATCCTAGAAGTCTAGAAAAATGCAAGGAACCCAAATAAAATTACTCAAACTCATTTTGATCACAATTTCTCCCAATCTTAACACCATTTAACTCAAGGCAAAAACAAGCGAAGGATTTTTAAACTCCAAAAAATAAAAGTAAAATAAAAGGAAAATTGGGATGTCACACTAAGGCATGCGATCAAGATTCGATCTAATAAATGGTATTAGACCCCAGGCGCCTAACATTTCCTTGAATTTCATGGTTGTCAGGGTAGGAGTGTACACCCGATCTGTGAGGGGGAGAATGTTGGGAATTGTCTCACACCAGTTGTGGGAAGAAAAAAGTACAACTTATAAGTGTGAGGGAGACCTCACCTATTGGACTAGTTGGGAAGTGAAGGCCCAATACCACTTATAAGGTTGTTATTTTAGGGCTTGCATACAAGTAGCCCATGGGCTTAGGTGCTCAGCCCACTTGGGCTACAACCGGGGAGTAAACCATTGGAACTTGGCATACAGCAAGGGGGTCCGATCTAACATTGAGGCGCAAAAGCGCCAGTTCCAATGGCAGTGATGGTCGAAGCCACAAGAGTCACAAATTCGACAAGGCTAAAGTGAGATGCTACAACTACAACAACTATGGGCATTTTGCTTTCAAATGCCGCAAGAAGAAGGAGGAGCGGGCGCTTCTCATCGAGGCGGATGCCAACGACGAATCGGCACTGCTGTGAAGCAATCTTGATTAGGGGAGATTATTAGGAATATTCAAGATTATGGAAAGTAAAGATAAGGGTGATACGTTTCCTAGTGTAGTTTGGTAACTATTTCTAGTTTTTTTGGTAAGTTTAGATCATGGAGTGATTCTAGCAATTTATTAGGCAAGTGCTAATTTATTTCCTTGTCAGTTGGTATGTTTTCATGTATTTGGTTATATAAGGATGTAATGTGTGAGAGAATGAATGAGATGAGTCGAATAGAAGAGAAAAGAGAAAAACAACGCAAGTCGAGTTCGCGTTGGGAAAAGATTCTCTCAATGTCTTTGTATTTGTTTGTCTCCCCCGTGTAGTGTGCGTCCATGGGAAAACATGCATATGGGATCCTGGTGTTGTGATTCTACAAAATTTACTAAGGTACATAAAAGTGTTTTCTTCAAAATAATGGTAGAGCTTGGTTTCGGTTTCTAGAAGGAAACTTGTCAAAATCGGCTGATTTTTCATTTTAAAAATTTTAAAGATTTTGATTTTTTTTCTAAGTTTGAAGTTTAGGTATAAATTAGATGCAATTTTAAGCCTTGTGATATTGAAGATTTAATTCAAAAAAGGGGTTTAGAAGGTTAACTAGAAGAACTTAAACTAGGGTAAAAAACTGAAACTAGGCCAATTACCGCCGGTCTTTTTAGAACCCTGAATTTTACATAAGGAAAGAAACCTTGCTTTTGAAGTAGCCCTCGTCGTTTTGGTGGGACGGACCATGGACCGAACCCTTTCCCAACCCAATTCATCAGCCTGGATTCGATCCTGACCAAGCCCATCTACCAACAAACCTAGCCCAACCCTACCCATTTTAAATAATGGCCCAATTCGAAGCAACCCGATGCTAGCCTATCAAAAAACCCAGCCCTTCAAAGTTAAAAAAAACCATTACCAAACCTACAAATACTCCATCTAATTTCAAAGTAAAAATACCCATTACCAAGCCTACAAATACTCCATCCAATTTCAAACATAGGTCGTTTTTATTCCGTGTTAATCAATATTTTTAGGTTTTACTCGTCTCAAAAAATATTTTTAGGTATTACTATGTATATGTAGAAAAGTATCTACTATCTAGATTATTCACATGAAATTTGTATTACTAGGTTCATGCTGAAATATGCTTTCATAATATATATTTTTTGTAATTTGTAATAATATATTATGGTAGAAATTAGCTGCCAAATTATTACCTTGGAGGTTATTATATTTCAAGAAAAAACAACTATTTAGAATCAAAGGGTGTATTTAACTTGTCTATGAGAAATATATAAACTTTAGGCCAATAGTCGTATTTCGCAGAATGAGGCGGTGGCGCACTGAATATTAGGTTGGGCAGGGTGAGGCGGCGGAGGAGGGGAGACGGCGGCATGTAACATCCCAAAATCCTAATTACTAATTTAATTATGTTCAAATAATCTTTTACTGCATTTTGGTGTATTTTCAAAAACATTTAACATTTATTAAAAGCTTTTCTAATTTTTAGTAGATAAAGATGATTTTCCAAAATTAATTAAAACAGTAAAATAGGATTAAAATAATTTATTTGGGTTCCAAATATTCTAAATCGCCTCTCAAAACATTTCATAATTTTAAGAGTTGGTTTGCGAATTTTAGAAATTCAAACTCAATTTATGCGATTAAATCAATTAGAAAACTAATTGAAAATCTAAAGCCATGTGTGGGCCGAATCCTCCCTCCTCAGCTAGCCCTGCACTGTTTTGGCCTAACCCGGTCCGTGCCCTTTCTCTAGTAGGCACCGTTTCGCTTTTCCACCTTTGCCAAGCAAAGACGCCTTCCAGGCGACCTGCCTTCCCGCTCGCCTCTGCCTTCTTCTCTGTGTTCCACGGCCCGGGGCCCACTCGCCAGGACCCTTCTTTTAGCTTCCCTGAACTCATCCCCTCCCTCGGTGCCTCGGTTTCAGCTGAGCATCACCGTGGGGAGCTGCCGCCATGCACACCGTCGTCGTCTGGCCATCTGGGACCTCCTCCGCTGTTGCCGACTGAATCGCCATGATCCTAGTGAGCCGCTAGTCCTTATGCGCGTCTCGCCTCAGCTTCTCTCCTCACCTCCCGAGTTAGCGTCGTTTTCCTCATTTCTTCGATCTCCGGCGAGGTCACCGTCGAGTTTTCCCCGCCGGAGCGTAAGGAGTCGAGCCACGCCATCATCACGGTGGCCCTCGCCAAGACCCCTCCGACGTCGCCCCTTGCTCCTTCGCCCCTCAGCACCTCCAAAGCCTCGTCTCCAGCGAAGCCCCGATCTGCTCCACCGCCTTTCCCTCGTCGCCGGCCACCGCCGTCCTCTCCCCAGCCAAGCGCCTACTGTGTAAACCTCGCCAACACCTCTCTCGATCCCGCACCTCGCCGCCCTCTGCCGTGCCTTGGGTTTCAGCAAAGACGTCATTTGCTAAGGTTTAACTTCAGTTAGTTACCTATAGGTTGAGGCTTTACTTTGTCTTTCGGGTACAGGCATTCATCAACTCTTCTTACTCAGTAAACAGATTTACTACAAGTTAACTTATATACTCCGTATTTACTACTTCGCATCTCAGAAATTTGTATACTAGTGGCTGCAGTACGAGAGTTTGTTTTATATGCTTTGAACTTTGTGAAACCAACAAGTTTCACATTCAAAAAAACTGATTCGGGCATCATTCTTCTTAACAAGGGCACTGAAAATACCGATCCATTACGGGACAAGATCGACAAGATCACCGGGGGTCTGCCACTTGCAGTGGTTTTGCTAGCTCAGCTGCTGCAAACCATGGAACAAGACCAGCGGAATCTTGTGTTCGATCACATCAGCAAGTCCAACAAAGAAGCCAAGCGGCTGGAGAGGATACTGTCCCTCTGCTTGAATGATCTTTCCCACGACTTGAAGTCATGTTTCCTCTATCTTGCAGGATTCCCGGAAAACAAATTGATCTTCGCGCAACAGTTGGTGCGCCTCTGGATGGCCGAAGGGCTGCTGACCCCGAAGATTGGCCATCATATCGCTACCTCAAGGAGCTGATTGCTCGAGGACTCGTACAACTGGTTGCAAAGGATGCTCTGGCAACGTTGAATCCGTTGCTATATATCCACGAGCATATCCATGCCTTTCTCAGGTTGGAAGCACGAGAAGCGAGCTTCCTGGAGGTGCATTATGGTTAGGGATAGACTATTGCACAGTCGACTGAAATTTTTTTATCTTTCAGTCACCTAAAGTTGCACTTTGAATCACCTGAAGTTGCACATATTTTTTTGGAGGGGGGCTGTAATTTTAGTTGGTTGAGAGTGCAATTTTAGGTCACCTGAAGTTGCACTCTGAATCACCTAATGTTGCAGCTGTTTTTTTTTTTGAGGGAGGCTGCAAGTTTAGTTCATTGAGAATGCAATTTTAGGTGACTGAAACATAAAAAAATTTCAATCACCTGTGCAATAGCAAAACTGTTATGGTTATTATGTCCCAGCTGCTGCCACAGTGCGACATCTCTCCCTCCAAAACTACAAAAACAAATTCCTAGCATTGACCAACCGGTTGCCCAAGCTGCGATCCGTGATGTCTTACTTTGAAGAGGAGGACCATAACCAACAAGGTGAGCAACTAGCTAGTCAAATTCTGGCGTTGGAACTTTCATTTCATCCTTTATTGCTCTGTTAAAACCGAGTAGATTCTTTGTTCTGCTCGTGACAGAAGCTTCTTAATTTGCTCATCAGAATACAAGCGGAGATCATCTAAGGAGGAATCGAAAGTACTTGACATGCATGGATTGCTGGGTGAATCCCCGTTTCTCCGCGTCATCAACTTGGAAGGCCTCGACATTGGTAGGAGGTTGCCCAAGAAAATCGGGGACATGGTTCACTTACGCTATCTCTGTGTGAGGTCAAAGAAGGTGAGAAAAGTTCCAGGTTCCATTGGCAACCTCTCTAATCCCCAGACAGTTGATGTGAGGGGAACTGGCGTAAGAAAGCTGCCGGACACCTTCTGGAAGATCGGAACGTTGCGCCATGTGCTTGGTACCAAGCTCCGCTTCCCTGAACCTAAATCAGCTGGTGATTTGAAGCATCTGGAGACGCTCGAAACTGCAAGCCTTGAGGACGATATCGTCTGGGACGGCGCCATTATGAAGAAAATGTTCAACCTTCGCATCTTGCATGTCGTGGGGCTCAAGGTGTGTCATAAGGATTCCCTGAAGCATGCCCTCGACGAGCTCAACTATCTTGTGGATCTGACATTGTCTGGGGAGGTCATCGGAATGGGCATCAAGAGCCACCACATGGACAAACTTGTTTCCATGAAGATAGAGGGGAAGCTGGAGATTATAGAAGAAGTCGACGAAGGGTCCTCCACCTCATCACATGGCAGGCAAATATTCCTATCCAACCTCTCTGAGCTCGTGCTGAAGTCAACACATGTGGATCAAGATTTTATTTTTAAGCTTGCCTTACTGCAAAATCTCACCAGCCTTTCATTGTTAAATGGGTCATTCGACGGGATGGAGCTTGAGTTCCCTTCCGGCGGATTCGAGAAACTGAAATTTCTGAGGGTCTCCCACTTGGACAAGCCGGACAAGGAGAAGAAGATTGTAGTGAGCTGTGAGATGAAGAAACTTGAAACTTTTGAACCCATTGCATTCAACGGGAGCATTGAAGCTAACGACCCGGTCACCCTTGGCCAAAAGATCAACAAAACATTTTATGATAAGAAGATCAAACAAATTATCCGACCTAGTAATTGAAAGCTCTTGGTTGATGTCATTTCAATAAGGACTCCCAAGTCCCAATTGTGCGTGCCTAATCTTTGGAATTGAGTAGTACTGTACGTCTGTCTTGTGGTTTGCAGTGTTATGAGCCAAGGTCACCCCGTTTCCCATTGAACTATGTAAGTTGTTAGTTTGTGATGTCTGTAAGTCTCAGGAGTACCTTGAGACCTTGTGTATCAACAATTTGGAAAGAACATGTTACCTATATAAGTTCTATGAGTGCATGTTATTTACATGATTTGTTTTGGTTTTCTGTTTTTATTATTTTGAAAATTTTACTGTGTCTATGCACTCTGATTTTCTTCTCTCTCCTCCAAATTCCTACAGTCATTCCATCAAAATTTTACAAGAATCCTAGGAGTTCAATTCTATGTTCCAGATGACAATATAAAATATTTTCCTATCGGGATTCAATTCCTAAAATATCGTCCACGGATCGTACATTCCAAACTAGTCATAACATTTAGAGAATTTTATTTGCCACTTTGAAAACCACTATTCTCCTCTACTATCGAAATTTTGCACACTCCTTTTTGCAACTATTCTGTTAAGGTGTTATTTTCTTTGGCCATTGCCATCCAGTCAAACGCTGTTGACCACCATTATCATTTCATTTTTATCCAGAAAGACCAAACTGCCCTTAGTGAGAATTGATGGCTGTAGGTAGGGGTGCAATCGGAGTGAATATGGATGGAAATTGTTTATCTCGTATTCTATTTTGTATAGTATTGGAGTCAGACCGGACAGTACTAGATAGCCATTTCTCTCTTCCAAATTTGCTTTGAGAGCCTTCGATTGGTGGGTTAGAGCAACTCCAAGAGAAGAGCTAAATCATTTTCTAAAGGTAAATTTGGCAATTATTGGAGAAAAAACGTCTCCAATAGACTCTGTAAATGACTCTCCAAATTTAGTAGCTCTCCATCCCTCCTCATTCGCTCTCTATTTTTGGATAGCCTACCTCGCTCACCATCCAGCCTCTTGGCGCGGTCGGCGTTTCCTTCCCGCACGCTGCGCCCCATTCCCGCGCGTACGCGACCCACCGCGCGCCCTCTAGTTTAGATAGCCTGTTGGAGTAGTCTTGTTTTTTTAGGTGAGATTCATTTTAGAGAATAGCTAAATCACTAAATTTAGATACTTCTTTTGGCTAATCTCTTGGAGTTGCTCTTAGACAGAAACTATATGCTCCGTTTGCACTCATCACAGTACATTGGATAGTAGGGATGCAACTAGAGCGGATTAAGAAGATATCGCTCATCACAATGTCGGATATCTATTTATCCATTTTAAATTTAATTGGAAAGCCTTCGATTGATCGGCCGGTCTGAAATTATCCGTTCAGTTTGCACCCTAGCTATAGGCATGGCTGCTAGGATTAGGTTTGGGTCAGCGTCAATGAGCTCGTGTTCGAGCTTGACAAAAACCTCGCTAGGGTTATAGAAGAAGTGGACAGCTGGGGCCTTGGGGGAGTAGAGAGAATCATGAAAGAAGTGTAGAATGGCTTGACTAGAGTGGCAAAAGGAAAAAAAATGTACTATCGCAAAAAGAAAAGGTAAAAATTTCTATGGTATCATTGAAAATTAATAGAGGTTTCACAAGCGGTGGAAAAAATCACTATGATTTAACAAGAATATAATCACATCGTTAGAATTCATGTTTTGTTATTGTACGTGCAATAATCACATCGTTAGAAATTGTTCATCATCTCAAAGCACAGATTGCAACTGATATAAACATCTTCTCAAAGAACAGATTGAAAGTGATATAATATTGTACTAATTAATTCAGTATACAAATCAATACTCCTTCTATACGCAATATTTATCCGATACACATACCAAAAAGACACAAAATTTAAGTACTACAAGATCTTGTTGGACAAGTATTAATTGATTCCATTAACCCGTACATATATGGCATGATATTCATGCACATTATTAACCCGGATCAGAGTATACAAGTTGCACAAAAAATTAAGCGGAAGCAACTGAGTCGTTGTGGTCATCTTCAAGGAAAGGGTAATCCGTGTATCCAACGATGGGATCATGGGTGTAGAAGGTGGAGCGGTCATACTTGTTCAATGGCGCATCCAGCTCGAATCTCCTGGGAAGATCTGGGTTAGCTAAGAAGAGCCTCCCGTAGGCGACAAGGTCGGTGTAGTTTTCGGCCACTACCTTATTGCCTTCCTCCCGGTTGTACCCACCGGCAGCAATAAACGTGCCGTTGAACACTTTCCTGAAGGGCAAAAGTCTATGGGGAATTTGCCTGTGGCCATCAATGAAGGCCATCCGAGGCTCCACCATGTGGCAGTAGAGGAACCCTGGATGCCTATTGAGCTGCTGAACCATGTAGGCAGCGAGCGCCTGCGGGTTAGAGTCGACGCAATCCATGAAGTCCGTGAATGGCGATAGCCTTATGCCTACGCGGTGCGCGCCCACCTCGTGGACAACGGCATCGATCACCTCGATTGCAAAGCAACAACGGTTCTCGAGGCTACCGCCATATTTGTCGGTGCGGTCATTGGCGCTGTCCTTCATGAACTGCTCCAAGAGGTAGCCGTGGGCGCCATGGATCTCAACACCGTCAAACCCTGCATCTATGGCGTTCCGTGCGGCGTGCCTGAAGTCATCCACGATATGAGGGATCTCATCGGTTCGCAAGCGACGTGGCTTGGAATACACCGTGCCGGCCTGGGCTATTCCGACATCGGGCGTAATCTGCTTGTCAGTGCTTGAGATGGGCGCTTGCCCGTCCGGTTGTAAACCTGTTTTGCCATATCTACCCTACTCTATAATACACCAAAATTATCTTTACTAAATCCACCCCTTCAACCACCCCTACAGTCATGCCTAATCTAAGTCCACCCAGATTTGTGTACCAAAGTAATCCAACTTCATACAAATGAATGGTCTGGATCTCTTCTCAAACCTTATTCTCTTACTCATTGAAGATCCTAAGGCCAATATTATTTAGATCATGCAAAACGGTAAGCTGCCAACCCCACCCCCGCCCCCGCCCCCCGCGCGAATCCCGCGCCTCCCCACTTCTCTCCCGTTCTCCCCCGTCTCCGCGTCGCCTCCCTCCCCCCCCAAACCGTGCGGCCCCCCCGCAATCCGTGCGGCTGCCTCGCCCCCCCTCTTCTTCTCGCGCAGCAGCAGCAGGGAAATGTGATCGCGATGCCCCCCTTCCTCCCCGCCCCAGCCTTAACCCTAGCCCCGCTTCCCCCTCCTCCCCGCGCCGCTCGCCGCCACCCCGCCCCGCTCGCCGCCTCCTCCAAGCCCACGCCGCGCCGGCCCTACCACCGCCGCCCCAGCTCGGCCCCGGCGCCGCCGCAGCGACCCCAGAATGCGGCCCCGCAGGCCTCGTTCCGGACCCGCAGCGATACGCTGCTCACCCCGCCCCCAACCCCCCACACCGCGCCGCCGCCTCCCACCTCCCACTCCTCCGTTGCACTCCGCCCTCGCTCCTCCTCCCCCGCTCCGCCGCCGTCTCCTCCTCCCCCCACCCGTCCGCTCCGCCGCCGCCTCCTCCTCCCCACCCCGCGCCGCCGCCGCCGCCTCCTCTTCCCCACCCCGCGCCGCCGCCTCCTCCTCCCCCCACCCCGCGCCGCCGCCGCCTCCTCCTCCTCCCCCACCCCGCGCCGCCGCCGCCTCCTCCTCCTCCCCCCACCCCGCGCTGCCGCCGCCTATCTGTTCCTTGATCCAGTCGCCGTGCAACGCGTGCGGGATCCGGTACCAGAAGAAGAGAAGGGAGGCGCTGGGCCTGGATGCCGCCGAGGGCGCCAAGCAGCAGTAGCAGCAGAAGAAGACCAAGAGGGAGCGGGAGGAGGTGACGGTCGAGCTCCGCATGGTGGGGTTCGGCAAGGAGGTGGGATCCGGTACCAGAAGAAGAGAAGGGAGGCGCTGGGCCTGGATGCCACCGAGGGCGCCGAGCAGCAGTAGCAGCAGAAGAAGACCAAGAGGGAGCGGGAGGAGGTGACGGTCGAGCTCCGCATGGTGGGGTTCGGCAAGGAGGTGGTGCTCAAGCAGCGTTCCTGTTTAATATCAGGGTATCTTTTCCATCTTGTAATTGTTGGTTGATGACTTATTGCATTTAGTGTACGGGAATTTGCCTACTCAGAGTCAACTAGCAGGCTGGGAGTTTGCAATTTCTCAGCACTCTGCTGTTCCTCAAGGACTCTTGGTATGCTTTGTTGCTTTTTTTTGGTAGCCTTGATGATTGCAATGTATTCAGACATGTTTCGGGCTTGACTTGGATTACAAAGTAATATATTAGTGCTTTTTAATCTTGACAGGATATCATACAAGCAATGTCTCATGATGCTCACCCCATGGGAGTCCTTGCCAGTGCAATGAGCACACTTTCTGTCTTCCATCCAGATGCAAACCCTGCTCTTAGAGTAAGTACTTTCTAAATGCCCCAATTGGGGCAGATGGTTCTTCACATAAATCTACGTAATGTGATAGAATCCACTGAAATTTCGAATTTATAGTTGTCATTATTTGAATTTGTTTGGTATTTCGTCATATATACTTATTTGTGTATTACCATGTCCAGTTAGGGTAAGCTTATAACCAGTTTGCAGAGCAGAGTACATTATCTGTGTGTATGAAATGGGAATTCACATGTTTATGCCAGTAGTCGCTGCATCCGCTATTTTGTTGCTAACACAGTGAATGCAATGGGAACCACAAGGGGAATGACCAATAATTTTCTGAAGTTTAGGATATAGAGAAGTGTACACATTTAAGTTCGTAGTGAAAACTTCACCAAATTAAATTTGCTGTTTTATGCTTTAATTTTCAGATAAAGCGCAAACACCTAACTAGACTGTTTGTGATGATAGGCCAGAGATCAACATATAGCCGTGGGATGCGCTTCAGAAGGATTTGGATGCTGGCAATAAGAGGGTGAAATGGGTGGATAGAGAACCTTATGCCTACTGGAAAGGGAATCCAGATGTTGCAGCTAAAAGGCAAGAGCTGGTTAAGTGTAATGTCTCCAGTGAGCAAGAATGGAATGCACGGATTTACAAACAGGTACTTATTTGTGTTTATGTTGCACTGCACTTCTTTATGCCTGAAGAATGTGTATATTGTCCATTTCCAAAATTGACTTTCATATATTCTATTAAAAATATCACCTGCACCAACTTTAAGGTGTGATTTAGAGTCATATTCTCATTGAACAGAGGTTTTATAGGTCAGACAAGCTTGGCCTCTTCATATGGAAACTATGTGATCAGTGTTTACTTGTAATTTTATCTGCTAATTTATAAAATGCAGGTGGATAGGAAATTGGTTAAACAAACTGTGATGACATCTGTGTATGGTGTCACTTATGTTGGAGCACGAGAACAAATAAAAAGGAGATTAAAGGAGAGATGTTCCAAGCTGCCCGCAGTATCATGAACTGGCTTGGAGACTGTGCCAAGGTATCTTCTGTAGTAGACAGATGTCTTCTGAATATCAGATTATAATATTGTACAATGTTTTGATGCTACAATTACATTGTGCATTAAGAAAATCCATCGCAATATCAGTTTTTGACAGTGTCATATTTTGCACTGTATTTGGTAATCGCAATTGATGCAAGCTGCAAAAGTTGTGTGTTGCCTTTTGGGTGTATTTTTAGAAAAAATAGTTAACTGTAATTGAGACATGCTGCAAAAAATTTTCATTGGGATATTTTATCTTAAAAATTATTTGCGTTGATGTCCTGTGGATGCCATGACCGATAAAATATTTTGTTTCCAACATACACAGGAGATGTGCGTACCATTTGTATTAAGAGAGGCAAAAGTAAAAAAAAGAACTGTAACTACTGTTAGGACTTAAAAGACTATTAGAAGAATGAAAACAACCTATAACTTATGCTTCTATCTAAAGATTAAACAAACAGTTTGTCAAGGTAAACCACTCCATGCACCTTCCAGTTCTGACATCCTTCCATGATAGTCAAGCCCAGCTGTCGGGGAAGTCCGCCGCCGAGAGGGGCTCCTTCACCGTCGTGCTCTCCGGCGGCTCTATCCGCCGCTCGAGGTACTACTACTGCTCGTGCTCTCTTCTTGGCGTGTCCTGCTGCCCTGTTCAGATCTGGGTTTTCTTTTCCCTTCTTGGGTTGATCGGGAGGCAGGAGCAGTGAGGACTGGTGGAGTGGTGGTCAAGGGGAGAGTGATGTTTAGCGTAGGCCCCGGGAGGCATCGGAGGTGCGGCAGCCTGCTGCAGTCTTGGTTCTGATTGGTGGTATCTGCGCCCGCGGCCATGGCTGGTCGTGCTGTGCTGCTGGAATGGGGAAAGCGGAAGTTATTTGAGATAGCATGCTATGCTAACATGGGGGGTGGGAGCACTGAATCTTGCTTTGGATGATGGGAATGGGGGCTGAGGGCCGATTGGAAATGGTAACTGATACGGTGTTTGATTCGTCTTGTGGGATTTGCATGCTCTGTTATTATCTTCGGTGTGTTCATGGCCAGCTACCCTGATCAATTAGGGGGGGTCTTGTTTGCGAATTAGGGATTGGTATTTGCAATACGGTAAATTGAAAAGCTTTATTACTCTGATGGTTAATGCATTTGGAATTATGGATGTTTTCGTGAATGTAGTATTGATTGTGGCAGTTTCCTTTCTTTCTTTACCTAGCTCTTTATAGTGATTTCTTTTCAAGAAATGGAGGGCTTCTTGTCCAAGAATTAGTGGGGCTGGTAATGTGGTGCGAAATTCTGGTACGAGTTTAGCTCAATGCATATATACCGTAAATTTGTCAATTTTCTCATTCTTTGTAGTTGAGTTCTTTGGAAAACTGGCTTTTCTGTTTGTAGACTGCCGAGTTGGACATAGATTTTTAAGCTCATCGTTTTGTGAACAACATAAATTCTAACAAGTCTGAAACTCTGTAATCTGTATGGTTAGTGTCCTGGAACGTTGGGAGGTTTGTGGTTCAATTACTATTGGGTTTGGTGATAAGAAGCTAAATCTCGATGTAGGAACCTTTTTAGATTTGTTCATTTCATTGTTGTTTTATTTAATTTTGTACATGTCCTGCATTGCTGTGTGATAGGCAAAAGCCATAACTTCTTTTCTCTTGTTCAAAACATTTGAATGTTTGATGGTTTCTGGCTGAAGAATTGATGGCTTTGGTGCCAGGATGGTCAGTGATAGGATTTGTTCATTGTTTGTTTTGCCAGTTGATCCGTTAAACTATGAGTGCCACATTGCAGCTGCACAATACCGCAATGAACCTGTATCTCCGTATGTTCAGAGAATTAAGAGTTTCTTGTTCAGAAACTCATGAGAGTATCATGAGTATGAGAATTTACTGTTACACTGTCACGATCCTTGCCATTTTCTTCCACTAAAGCCTCATTGAAGTATTAAATTTGAAATGTTTAAGTTATTTGATCCCATCTAAATTTGAGAACTATCTAGCATGTGAACTATGACGACCATTTGGAAGTTTGCGATTATATGGTTGAAGGGGCTGGGACCTCTGGGTCTGGTGATCTCAAACAAAATTCGGTGGCTGTAGTTGACATTTCCTTTTTCAGTCATTAGTAAGCATTTTAGTTTCTCTTGTTTACTGTGTTACATGGAGAATTGAGATTCCATGCTTTGGAAGCGTTGTTAAAGACAACTTGGAGTTCTTGATGCTTTATTTTAAGTTCTTTTCAAACCTCCATGTTTTCAAATGGTGGTCAATTTGAAAATAATTTGATGTTTTCTGACACACAGATATCTCTAAACATGGGATAAATGTTGATGAAGGTATAGTTGATATTATATTCTAAACTAAAAGCCTATTGCTCTAAATTACTCCACAAACTACGTCATAATAATGTTGGTGAATGAGGCATGCTATGAAGTACTGACAATTTTCTCATTGTCATTCTTCGAAGAGATGTAGTTTTTTTTGGGTGCTTATTAATGCCTTCATTTGCCGATTTGTTGTTTTGATCTGCCCATCATTTGGACCAGCCGCTATTAATTATAGAGATCAGACATTTGTTTGACGGAAACAAAATTTATCCAGTTCTTTTTATATTGCTAATTTCCATTAGGCTGATAAATGTGACGATCCCTGTAATATTCCTCATGGTTCCCTAACTGTTTCTTAGGTAGAATCAGTTGCTCCTTCCCAGCTTTGTCAATCAAACACATCGGGAAATGCAGGTACACAACATTCTTGGTGCTTTCTTTTTGTTCCAATATGGATTGGGGCTTATCTATTTTTTGTTCACTCGCCAGTCGCCACTCAAGTGAATAATAATCAGGGTAGTTTGCCTAAGATATCTTCCCATGTTAAAAGTATTTTGTTTTCTTATTTTAAGACGTTTGAGGAGGCAGACACAAAGCATGATGGAAGAATTGACAAAGAAGAGTGGCGCAATCTGGTTCTTCAGCATCCCTCTTTGCTGAAGAACATGACTCTCCAGTACCTTAAGTAAGATATGTTTATTGTACTTCACATATTTTTTCTACAGTTTGGTTCTTTTATGTGTATATTTCACATGTGGACATAGTGCTCTTCACTTAATTTCCATACCGGATATTTTTAACCTGGTGGTTGAGATAACTGAAAGGTTTAATGCTGCTCTTGAATAGAGAGTGATAGGATTTTAATTCCCCAAGTAGTGCTAAGTTGCCATTGCAATATCTTGTAAAGCAAAAGAACGTTGTGGAGAGAGACACAAACTTGAAACGTGGTAAATCAAACTTCCACTATTTAAAATGCACAGGCACATAAAGCCATAGAGGAGAGTGTGTTGGCTCAACTCTTGGGATTCTCTGTCAATTGTTCATTTAAATTCATGCCTTGATGATGCACTACACTGAATTTTTTCTGTTTCTCAAAGCAAATGTGCTGAATGAGTTAGTGATTTAGTGGTTCAGCTTCAAGCAAGCACTTCATATCGGGACTTCTCAGTGAAGTGTGAGGCTTTTAAGTCTTTTTTTTTTATCAGAACATATTTTTCTGGTCTTTCTTTTGGGCCACTAAGGTCACTATCTCAGACATGGTCAGTTTATACTTTGTAACATATTTCCTATATCTATGTTGTTCTTTAGATATTTCACTTCACAAGCTGATCTTGCCTTCTTTGAGCAGGGACATTACCACTACATTTCCAAGCTTTGTCTTCCATTCTCAGGTTGATGATACCTGAGATTCTTGAAGTTCTTTCGAGTCGAAACATCAGAATATAAGCTCATGGTGGTGCATTATTTTCAGTATCGGATTTCATTTGGAAGTTATTAGTATGGGCCATGGCTGGAAGGCCTTTCGGCAAAAGATGTGATCTCTGGCTGAAGTTCCCATTTTCTCCTTTCCTCCCCTTTGGTTTTTAGCTGGTTAGCAATCAGATCCAGTTCTCTGAAGCTTCTGTCTTGTGTACAAAATGGAAACTTAATTTTTTTAATCTTTTCTGGGAATTTTTCTGTATGGCTGTGCATTGTAGTAACTGGAGCAGGAAAAAATGTTTAACCATGCCTCAGGTTTGGGAAGTATACCCTCTTGGGCATACCGTGCATCAATTCATGAACGCCTTCACTGATCATCGTGATTCTGAGATTCTTATTGTTAGGTAAGTGTGCTTTAGTAGCCTTTATCCTCCAGATTTTATCTTCTTTTTATGTTCCTCCAGATTTTCACATAGTTGCATTCTCGACAATGGATGATGGCCAAGTTCTTCTTTATGCTGTAAGTGCATATCAGAATATCGGGAAGTGCTCATCTGCAATACCCTGTTTAATAGCTCATCTTTTGAAGACAATGCTGATTCCTGAGTATTCTGACATTATGCTTTATTCAGAATTCAGTGAATGCTAAGTATCAGACTATCCCTTATCCATGGCTGGTCTTTGGTGAGAAGGTGAAGGTAAATGCTGTCTTCATCCGTGATTCCACTGGAGTATCAGATTCCATACTGATCTTATTTGGTGGTGCTGTTACAAAAGGAAGCATGGTATGCTAAATTTTTGGTCAAACACTTTGTCTTGATATTTTGCATTTTTGTTTACACTGATCTATGCCTTTTAACTTGTATATTATAGGTTGGGCACTTGAAGATGCTCGATTCATTTCACTAGACATTTCCATTGTTGATTTAACAAATAATAAGTACAAAATTACCATTGGCGGTACTATTAGGCACCAAATATAATTTATCTTAACATACCTCCCCCTTTTGCGGATGCTAGCAAGAGAAAAAGGGAGAAAATTGCTCATGCGATGTATAGAAACCTTGGTGGTTGCATGGTGCTGCTTGTCACTTAAAACGATCTCTGATTTTGAAACATACATTACTTTGTAATATAAAACGATCTCTGATAAATATACGTTACAATATATGAGACGTGAATCTTAATGAATCTGATTGTTCGTTTTATTTTTTTTACAAATTTTATCTTGTTTTGTATTTTATCGTAGCGTTAGCACGGGCACACTACTAGTCATATAAATTTATCATGGCAAAACTTATCGACATGCAAGCGCATGAATTCTTACGGATGGACTAGCGTACCGTTTGTGGAGACCCTTCCGACATGCCATATCTGGCAGAAAAAGAGCGCGCCCTTGCGGTGGACAGCGTCGACGATGGGCTTCCAAGCGTTAACCTGCTGCTGCGTCCAGATGCCGGGCGCCTCTGGGTACCCCTGCGCGGTGGCGGAGACTCCGGTGGCCTCCGAGATGAGGAGTCCGCCCTTGGTGGCCCGCTGTGAGTAGTATGCCACCATGTGCGGCTGCGGCACGTTCCCGTAGGCACGGCACCGTGTCAGCGGCGCGAGCACAACCCGGTGGGAGAGATCGAATTGCCCCATCTTGTACGGTGTCAGCAGTGGGATCGCCTCTTTTGCCGCTTGGTGGCCCATCTTGCCTTAACTAATTGTTGATTCTTCTGCCTGATGGATCGATCGGCAAACGCAGTGCAAATATGATGCAATGCAATGCAATCACTGGCTAAGCTCTAACTTACTTTGCTCTGTTTCTCGCTTCTGAGTTTCTGTGCTCTTTGCCTCTGCGGCTCTGCCTCCACCGGGGTCGGGGGCTGGTTGTATTTATACGTGTCGGACTGGGCCCCTCGCGTGGCGCGTCGCACGCCTTTTCCATTTTTCCGGCCATCGTTTTTGACTCGTCTCCCATTGTGTCCACGTCCTGTCGTCATCCTTTCCGTCATTAGCTTGGACTCAACCGCGCGACAACAGAAGCCATAGCCTCGTCTCCCATTGTTTCCATGTCCTGTCGTCATCCTTTCCGTCATTAGCTTGGACCTCAACCATGCGACAACAGAAGCCATAGCCCCTCTCTCTCACCGGCGCGTATTGTCTGACATAGAGGAGCTTAGCTCCTCCCAGCCGTTCATTTTCAGATGAGGGGTCCAGATTTTTTTAATTTTGATTTTTTTATTTCTAATTTTTAGTTTTTTATTTTTATCTTATTTAATATTTTTTATATTATCTGTGTTAAAATAACCTATTTTTTATTTATAAAAAATAGGTTATTTTAACACAGATAATATAAAAAAATAAAAACGAAAAAACTAGAAAAAAAATAAAAAACTAAAAACTAGAAGTAAAAAAATCAAAACTAAAAAAAAATCTGGATCACACATCTGCAAATGGATGGCTGAGAGGAGCTAAGTCACGCTGTGACTTAGGGCCTGTTTGGCAGAGCTCCACCACTGGAAAAATGAATCTGGAGCAGTAGATCCACCAAAAACAGCTCTACCGTGAATCTGAGATCCCACCATAGAGCTGGACAAAACTGTTTGGCTTGCACAGCAGCTCCAGATCCACAAAACTGAGTTTTTGGTGGGAATGGCCTGTTTTGCCCATGTGTTTTATGGTGGTATGGGATGGGGTGTGTAACCAGTGGCAAAAGGTGGGTAATTACCACCCAACTCCACGAGTAGATACGAAACAAGGTTTCGTGGAGCACCCCTTGAGGTGCTCCATGGATTTCATGAATCTGGAGCTAGATTTAGTATTTTGGTGGATCCAGATTTCGTGGAGCTGGAACGTTTGGGTAAAAATTCATGGAGTGGAGCTATTTTTAGTGGATCTGGAGTTGGTGGAGCTCTACCAAACAGGCCCTTAGCTCCTCTACGTCAGAGAATCCCGTTCGCTCTCTCACGTGCGGTTTTTGAGTTTTCACTAGCGCTGGAAAGCGGCAGCGTCTTGTCACCGACGTCCGAGGCCACGACACCGACACAAGAGAGGAGGGATTCGTTTGACACAAACTGATTCATTTTCTAAATCGTTTTTATGCAACACATTAAAACAGTTTAGGTAAAAAAAATGTTTCCAGAACAGCCATTTCCAATATGAGACATTATATTTTAGGTAAAAACATAAATGTGACCATGTGTCATCAAAAAAATATGAACTGATCTGACCATACCTGCACTGTATAGGCTCTAAATCTAGTTTTCCTACGTCCGATTAATTAATTGTATATTGTAATAGTATATTAACTAGCAATCGATTCGCGCTTCACTGCGGCATGCATTGTATGTTAATATGATAAATATATGTGTATTTTTGTTGCTCTATTTTCAATGTAAAAAATAATAAAAGTTGAGCCTACGACTCTAAAGTAGATAATTCTAGAAGTTTGTTGGTTTATGGTTGAGTTTAGTCTCTAAAGGAGAATATTCTAGAAGTTTGTAGTGGGGTTTATACTCTAAACTTTAGAGATGCATTTTAGCTCATTGGATTCTAAATAGCTCGAAGCATTTAAGATGACGTGGCCCTTTTTTAAGCTCTTCTTTTGCACTCAATTTTAGAGGAAAAAAAATATTGTCATAAAGTAGATAACTAGCCTGCACGTACACGAGCTCGCACAACACGCTTTGTGTTCTAACGATTCGGCTGTTTGGTTGTTTAGTGTTCTGTCTTTTATCGAGCATCTTGTGCTCAACAATTATAATGATATCTTACACTAAGGGCCTGTTTGGGACTGCTCTGCTCCAGTTTTTTCAACTCTGCTCCACCAACTCCACCATGGAGCAGCTCCACTGTGGAGTTCCTGGAGCAGGTGGTCCTGTTTGGCACGCAGCCTAGCTCCAGGAACGTGAGGTTTCTCTGAGAAAGGTCTAATATGCCCCTAAATGATGTGTGGTGTATGTTTTGATGTATGCGGAGCATATGTAACTGAATATTTTTTTTGCAAATTTAAATATGGTGTAAAATATCATAATTGCATTTAATTTATTGGAGAAAACAAAAAAACAAATATTTTGATCAAATAATTCCATACTTTTGTCCCATAAATTACAACGTGCTTGATAGATAATTAACGAAGTCCATAATTCGAATACAAATAAATGTCCATAGACTAATGATAGATAATTAACAAAGTACATCTTTCGAATACAAATAATTGTCCATAGATAACTAGAGAGTAGTGGCCAATACATAATTCTAGTTCCAAGCTAGAGAAAGAGCGGTGGCCAACTCATCACGGAATACATCCATAGTAGGAGCATTCGGTTCTATAGTAGACCCATTTGATGTAGCTACATATTTGTTATACCTTTCAGGTATCGTTGGAACAAAATTTGGATCACGATCGAACCGAGCGAAGTCCAAGTCTTCACCGCCATGCTCACGAATAAAGTTGTGAATGACCATAGTAGCCACAACAATCATTTTTTGCTTGAACATCGGGAAGGACGGCATTTTGTAGAGAATTTGCCATTTCATTTTTAGCACTCCAAATTTGCATTAGGCATTTTGGATCCCTAATGCTTATTTTTCAATGTCTTACAAAATTGCACATACAGTTTCACTCATCCAGGTATCATACAGTTTTCATATGTATCCTATCATGCAACAAAATAACACCTTCTATCTTTCCTTCTGTAAATCAAGCAATCATAGGTCATAAAGTAGCATACAGCTCTGTGGATCATCAAAACAAGCACAGATGCCTGAAGACCATTGTGTAGGATCCTGGCTTCATGAAGATCATACAGGAAGGAGCAATACATGTTCCTCTTTTGTCTTCGCTGGTGGTGCGCGTTTCTTCTTCGCTTGGGCGCCAGCAGCCTGGGCGCCTGTTGGGTGGCCGGCCGTGGCTTGGGCGGCAGGAGCCTGGGCACCTGTTGGGTGGCCACCCGTGGCCACCAGGTGCGAGGCTGCCGGCCCTGGGCGGCTAGCAGCCGGGGCCTGGCTGGAGAGCGGCGCACGGGGCAGCCACGGTCCTGGCTGGATGGGGGCGGCCGACGGCGCCGCCTGAGGAGGCCGCGACAGCCCGATCCTCGGCGCCGGTGAGCTTCCTCGAGTCGCGGCGGCGGCACTAGCAGCTTCGTGCGCAGTTGGGGAAGACAAGACGGAGGAGATTTGGGGGCCAGAAAAGAGGTCATCCGTTAGAGGATCACTGGATCTATCACCTCCGTCCATCACCTCGTCGCAGAGCTCGCCATCGCGGCCGGAATCAGTGGCGGCGCAGGCTAGGGTTGGGGAAGGACGAACTCGCGGGGAGCCGCTCGGTCGAGAGAACAGAAGGGTCGGACGAGAGGAGCGGCGCGGCGCGGGAGGGGGGCGGAGGAGAGGAGCGGCGCAGCGCGGGAGGGGGCAGAGGAGAGGAGCGGCGCGGCGCGGGTGGGGGCAGAGGAGAGGAGCGGCGCGGGAGGGGGCGGAGGAGAGGAGCGGCGCATGTGGGGGGCGGAGGAGCGGCGCGGCATGGGGAGGAGAGGAGTCGCGGGTGGGTGCGGAGGAGAAAAAAGAATCGAATCGGTATGGAATTGTGTAATGGCAGTGGTGGGTAATTACCCTCCAACTCCACGAGAAGATACAAAACGCTGGTTTCTGGAGTACCCCTTGAGGAGCTCCAGGAAAAACGTGGAGTTGGCCCTCAACTCCACCTTTTTCTTGGAGCGGAGTTTCTGGAGCTGGACCTGTTTGGCTGGGTAGTTTAGGAGCGGAGCTGCAAAAGTGGGAGCAGAGCAGTCCCAAACAAGCCCTAATAAATGAAATGTCTATTTCCTCGAGGAAAAAAAGTAGATAACGAGCCTAACATGTCAAAACATTTCTCAGTAAGGCTTCACACTGGAACCCCTTGAGGAGCTCCAGGAAAAACGTGGAGTTGGCCCTCAACTCCACCTTTTTCTTGGAGCGGAGTTTCTGGAGCTGGACCTGTTTGGCTGGGTAGTTTAGGAGCGGAGCTGCAAAAGTGGGAGCAGAGCAGTCCCAAACAGGCCCTAATAAATGAAATGTCTATTTCCTCGAGGAAAAAAAAGTAGATAACGAGCCTAACATGTCAAAACATTTCTCAGTAAGGCTTCACACTGGCATATTACATCCTGTGAGTGGAAGTGACGGGAAGGTTCTTCACCATTCTTTGGTTAGGTGGTGCGGTACAAGCTTACGTCCTGCTAATGTCACTGAAATCGTTGGGCTGACCACTAGCGCATGCTATTATACGCAGGCTTCAGGTAATCCCTGTTTGATAATATAGGGGCTGTTTGGTTGCCTGTATCGGGGTGGTTCGCACCAGCGCATGCAGGGAGATGGTGTTTGGTTGCCTGCATCGGGCTGAGAGCCTGCACGAGCGGATGCAAAAAATCAACTGGAGCCAGGCTGAGGAGAAACGCGGCTGAGGACCTTCTCTACTCAGCCTGGCCACGCTCATGCAGCTGCATCAGCTCATGCAGGCAACCAAACAGACCCATAGCCGCACCCTTGCTCCCATTTTCTTTCGTCATCGATTCCCTCGTTAGCTTGGCCCGCAGAACCGGTTTGAACCATTCGAAAATAGCAGTCCTCTCTCCCCCACCCCTCCCCCCTGAGCAATTTTTGCTTTTTAGCCCAAAATTTGAAAGTTTTTTATATATAGACCCCTGGAGAAAAGATTTGCAAAAATGGACCCTTACCACGGCGCCAAAGTATATGGCGCATAGGGTGCATGTCACGGCGCCATATGCTTTGGTGCCGTGCGTGGCCACGTAGGATCCACAGTGGCATAGCACGGCGCCAAATCACATGGCGCCGTGACATGCATATACGGCGCTTACGGCCGTGGCGCCTTGCTCTGGGATTTAGCCCGAACTTTGCAGTTTAGGTGCAAGTCCAGCTATCACGGCGCCAAACCTTCTAGCGCCATATTTAGCTAGCACGGCGCCAGACCCTTTGGCGCCGAGATGTTTATATACGGCGCTATATTCTTTGGCGCTGTATATAAACATCTCGGTGCCAAAGGGTCTGGCGCCGTGATAGCTTCACCTGTAGAAAAAAACAGCAAACCTTCTGTTGTTTCCGCAAAACATATGCACATATACATTCACATATAAAACATCTGAACAACTTAAATGACAACATCGCATAATTATCAAAAGTCTCAAAATATCACATAACATCATATAACTATCAAAAGTCTCAAAATATTACATAACATGTCTCAGTGCACAAAATAGTCACTCTCACTGCCTCTTGGCCTTTCCCTTGCCCTTGGCCAGGGCATCAGACCCTGGAGTGTACGTGCTCGGGGGACGGGCCGAACGACGAGGCCGTTGGGAAGCCTGAGTAGATGGTGCGTCGGGCATCTGCGACATCCCAATCTCGTCGTGGGTAGATGCCTCCTTGTCCTCGTGCTCCTCCTCCTCGTCATCCTGCTCCGCCTCGTCGTCGTCGTCGTCATCGCCCTGACTGAAAGTCGGAGTGCGTAACGAGCTCCTCGTGGACTGGCGCGTGCCGACGTGTGACGACGAGGCTGCAGCGGCACCCGAGCGCTGGGAGGCCGCCGGTGGTGATGCGACGTCCGTGCGTGCGCGGCAACCACAACGAGCTGCCGCCCGACCGATGCGACGTCTAAGTCTCTGCAAGTAATGATATGTCATTATAGTATACATGCTGAATGGCTCTAACTTAACGAATTATCTTCGAACCTGCAAGAAGTCCCTCAGGCAGCTCTCGCTGTCCGGGGCGCCAGCTGGGTAGGAGAGAGCCTCATCGATCTAATGCACCGAGGTCCGCAGAGAAGTCCCCTAAAGAAATAAGATCCACATAAGTAAGTGCGAGATAAATGTATTGAACCAAAGTATTGAGCAAATATCATGCTTTCGTACCACTCGATCGAGAATCGGGGTGGCCTCAACAACTGTGCCCTCCCTCGCACGCCTGTTGTACGAAGTGTCCTCGTCCTCGGAATCTGGGACAGGAGGTAATGCCGTGCCCAGAAAGGCCTCCACACGTGTCCTCCAGCCCTCAGACACCGCCGGGCCGACCACCGGCTGTCCCCTAATGGGAAGTCCAAGAATCATCGCCACGACCTGCAGCGTGACGGTCATCTCCCCACACGGAAGGTGGAACATGTGAGTCTCTGGCCTCCACCTGTTAATAGTACACGGAGAAAAGAAATATTTACGTACGTAAGAATATAAAAACGAAAACAAACGGACCCAATAGAAAAATGCACCTGTCGACGAGTGCGGTCAAAGCTGCGGGGTTAAAGATCGGCATGCCCCGTCGTACTAGGTTGGTGACCGTGTGAAGCCCAGCACGGCGAAGCAGTGGGGTATAGCGGTTGTCGTATTGCATCAAGTGGAACCCATCATGGGTTCGACAACGAAGTATGTGAAGTTCCTGAAAATTGCTATAAAAGTTAGCTGCGTGATGAAAACACATGTATATTTCGACAACACACGTACCTGGCTGTCCTCCATGAGCCTGCCGCGGTGCTCCCTCTCGTAGAACTCTTCTAGCAGCCAATACCTCGCCATCCTGTGCATTCAAAAATACGTTAATGATAAAAATAACAAAAAACCGTAAAAACATATGTATTTCTCAACATTCATCAATCTCCCTCAAATCAAACCCTAAAAACATATGTATTTGTAAATCAAACGCTAAATCTAAACTTTCATCAATCTCGCTCAAATCAAACCCTAAAAACATATGTATTTCTAAATCAAACCCTAAAAACATATGTGTTTCTGAAATGGACCTTAAAAACATATATATTTCTAAAATGGACCCTAAAAACATATGTATTTCTAAACATTCATCAATCTCCCTCAAACCAAACCCTAAAAACATGTGTATTTCTAAATCAAATCCTAAATCTAAACATTAATCAATCTCGCTCAAATCAAACCCTAAAACATGTATTCGTAAATCAAACCCTAAATCTAAACTTTCATCAATCTCGCTCAAATCAAACCCTAAAAACATATCTATTTCTAAATCCAACCCTAAAAACATATGTATTTCTAAATCAAACCCTAAAAACATATGTATTTCTAAAATGGACCCTAAAAACATATATATTTCTAAAATGGACCCTAAAAGCATATGTATTTCAAAATATTCATCAATCTCGCTCAAACCAAACCCTAAAAACATGAGTATTTCTAAATCAAACCCTAAATCTAAACATTCATCAATCTCGCTCAAATCAAACCCTAAAAACATATGTATGTATAAATCAAACCCTAAAAACATATGTATTTCTACAAATCAAACCCTAAAAACATATGTATTTCTAAAAATCAAACCCTAAAAACGAATCTATACGCATTACTACTCTTACATTACGCATATATATTGAAAATCCAACCTAAAACTGAGTCAAATTGAACTAATTTCATCTAGGGTTTCAAATCTTCCCACACGAAATGTACCTCAAATAATCCATATTTATTGCATAAAATCAAGGGAAAGGAGGGGGTTCACCTTGCTTACTCGATTTGCAAACAAAATCGCGAGAAAAACGGTTGGATTTGAGGAGATTTTGAGGGGGAAGGGAGTGGCGGCGACGGTTGCTCTCGGCAAAGGGCTCAACAGAGTGAAGGGGTGGGGGGCCGGGGGGCCGTGCTCGGGCTTAAGTCCCAGAGCACGGCGCCACGGTCGTTAGCGCCAACGTACACAGCACGGCGCCATGGGCTTTGGTGCCGAGCTGTGCCACCGTAGATCCTACGTGTCCACTCACGGCGCCAAAGCATATGACGCCGTGATGTGTACCGTGGGCGCCATATACTTTGGCGCCGTGGTAAAGGTCCATTTTTGCAAATCTTTTCTCTAAGGGTCCATATGTAAAAAACTTTCAAATTTTGGGCTAAAAAGCAAAAATTTTACCTCCCCCTCTGATACATTTTATGTGATCGTGTTTCATTAGCACACTCAAACAAAAGTATGGTTTATAAGCGATGACGTAACTAGATGAATATATGGTATTCGCAAGGATTTTGTTGAAGTATTCAGCATGTTGCAGATCGTTTCTCAACAATATAAGCTTTTGATTAGACTAAGGGTGTGTTTGGTTGAGCTGTTGCTTCTGAAAAAGCTGTTGTGAGCTGTGGAAAAGCTGCTGTAGGTTGTGGGCTGTGGAAAAGTTGTAAGCTGTTTGGTTCAAACAAGTATAAAACTTACCTCCTATCTCTATTTTCCTTGAAACAACTGTGAAACAGCTCTCTATTTTCACCATTTCAAAAAGCAGAAAGCCAAAAGTAGGGTCCAAGGTGCTTTCAAAACTGTACTACCCAAAAGTAGCTGCTTCTGAAAAAACAGCTTCTGGTTTCCACCCCTTTGATTGGCTTTTGGCTTTTTGGAAGCAAAAGTAGCTCCCAAAAGCTCAACCAAAGGCACCCTAATTGGTGTTGAAAACATAGCATAATATTAGAGCCAATTATTCTGAGTTTAAGACTTGACTAGCATAATTTGAAGAATAATCATGTACCCCATCTTTGTGGCTGCACAGCTGGTACCTCAGTTCTAGTTTCATCATACATTCTAGTGCAGAGAGTGTGCATAATATTCATTTAGAAAGTTATAATGTTGTATACAGGTTTTCTAGTTTTTTTAACAAAGAGTGAAAATTGTTATTTTTAAAACAATTTTCTATGCAACCATTTAAATATTTTGGGTAAAAATGTTTGTAGCATTCGCTTTTGTCGTTCCCAATACAAAGGTAGTGCTCCAAGCGGCTTAAAAGCTATAGCTTTCGATTGTGTTAGACCATGTGGTTAGATATAGGTTATTTTGGTGATGAATAATTAACAATGGTTAATTATGATGACGAATATTTGATGATATTGCTTATCGATGCTATGCGAGACGTGTGGCGTGTGTGGACTGATGTTGGTCAAGTGTTGCAACGAACTTGTGCCGGAAAAACGTTCTTTAGTCTTTGTATGTGCAGGGTGAGTATGGAGGCGATCATGGTCGGTGGCGAGGTGGATCGGAACTAAGATGGGGAGATCCGAGGTTCGAACGGTCGAGGATGTCACGAGATGTTCTGTTTGCTGTTATATAGCGAAAGTGTTTTTCGGTGCTACAGTACATCGCTACAATACACTGATACAGTACCGAACAGTAATAGCTACAGTTTCAAACAGTACTGCTACAGTACGATCGAAAAAATTTGTTATATTTTTTTGTTATTTCTATTTTTCAGATTGAATGATTTGAAGACATATAATTTAAGAAAAAGTTTCCGTTGTGGATTACAATTATTCACCCCCTCTGATTGCCATCGACGATCCTACAGGCTGCAATTAGACTGTAACAGCTGTTAGCTTCATTGAAATTAAAAACAAAAAATAAAATACACCACTATATATTTTAGGATAATACAAAGGAATAAAAAAACAAAAAGAGAATAAAACCGACGCGTTCCAACTAGCTTCTAGCATCTAGAAATTCAATGCCAGAAATTGAAATTATTTGGAACGGGCCAAAGTCGTTATGATCTCATGTGAAAAGTTGTGAGATTTCATCGTACTGGCCAAGTAGACTATACATGCTTTAGAGCAAATTTAATAGTATAGATAGCTGCTACCTCCAATACATTTCCATGTCATCAAAAGACAATGATACAGCTAACTCATACAATAAGCTGGCTATAAGTTGTCTCCACAAGAGCTCTCAATCATTTAATACATACATGGGTATTGATAATTTAATACATGCATGGGTATAGCAGTTAGTTCTATTGGTACATGCATGGATAACGCCTCTTTTCCTGTGCTATAGCCTGACTCTTGCATGGGAGCCGGCTTGGCTCTCTCTCTCCTTTTCTCTCCCCTCCACATAGGACTATGCTGACATGAATTTCCTTGTAGCTAGCACAGTCAGCCTTATTAAACTTGCTCTTATGCCTAGTTCGTACTATACATGCAATATAATAAATTGATCATAAGTGAAAATAATCTTAAAATACTTGGTAGCAAAACTCTACTTTTCTTGCGGAGAGAGGCAGATGATAGATTGACAATTGTCCCACATGACCACAATATTGTCTCGTGTAGTTTTAACTAGCTGCATAAGCGCGGCGCACGCCGCGCTAGCTACCGTGTGGACCAAAGTAAAAGAGACGACAATTCGCAGGGGTTTTATAAAAAAAATCAAGGGCGTATATGTAATTTCGGAAAAATCAAAGGTCTTTTCTGTAAAAAACTGAGACCTGTAAGGACTTGCACGTAAGTAAATAAGGACCTATACGTAATTTTGGAAACCCGCGGGGCGCTATCAAAAATTTAAAAAAAAACTTGCAGGGACCTTTTTGCGAGGGAAAAGGACCTTTACGTAATTTTCAAAAAATACAGGGAATTCGCCTCCCCGGCCGTACGCAAAAACCCCCGCCACGCGCCGGCCGGAGGGCGTGGGCGGGGCGACGTGGGCGAGCGCCCGCGGGGCAATCCCCCGAGCTTTGTATGGGGTTTTATGTAGGGCAGCGTATGCTATGGAAACCAAGGAGCTGTGCAAACTATGCAAACTCTAATCTAGACCACTGGACTCTAATCCGATGGTTAGAGGTAAAGGTGGGTTATTTTAGCACTTAAACCCCCCACTCATCCCATCTAATCCAAGATTTTGCAAATCACCCCAGCCCCAGCCCCAGCGCCTGTACGGTTCCCTTCCGTCTCCTCGCGATCCCCGTACGGCGCGATACAGCGCCGTGACGACGCCCGCGTCGAGGCCCGGCCGCGCCGTTTCGTTTACGGCGATTGTTTACGGCGCCGCCGTCCCTCGCGTTCGTATACAGCGCGGTTGACTCGAGGAGGCAATCGAGGAGCTCGACGCAGCAGCCGCCGGCGCCAGCGCCGGAGGCCTCCGCGGACGGCAGCGGCCCGGCCTCAGCGAAGCGCGCGGCGACGGCGACCCCCAGTAGCTGCTTGTCTTTGGCTGTATATATTGATCGATCGATCAGCTGGCCGGATCGTCCACGACAGTACGTACACGTACGTACGTGAACACCAGATCTTTGGCTTAATTTGCTGCCTGCCTTTCTGACAAAGACAAGCAGCTAATCGATCTGGTGTTCACGTACGTACGTGTACGTACTGTCGTGGACGATCCGGCCAGCTGATCGATCGATCAATATATACAGCCAAAGACAAGCAGCTACTGGGGGTCGCCGTCGCCGCGCGCTTCGCTGAGGCCGGGCCGCTACCGTCCGCGGAGGCCTCCGGCGCTGGCGCCGGCGGCTGCTGCGTCGAGCTCCTCGATTGCCTCCTCGAGTCAACCGCGCTGTATACGAACGCGAGGGACGGCGGCGCCGTAAACAATCGCCGTAAACGAAACAGCGCGGCCGGGCCTCGACGCGGGCGTCGTCGCGGCGCTGTATCGCGTCGTACGGGGATCGCGAGGAGACGGAAGAGAACCGTACAGGCGCTGGGGCTGGGGTGATTTGCAAAATCTTGGATTAGATGGGATGAGTGGGGGGGTTTAAGTGCTAAAATAACCCACCTTTACCTCTAACCATCGGATTAGAGTCCAGTGGTCTAGATTAGAGTTTGTATAGTTTGCACAGCTTATTGGTTTCCATAGCATACGCTGCCTTTATGTAGATGACAACGTAGACGTGTGAAACTTGTTCACCCCCGACTGCAAGTGGACACACATCCCGCGACTGGAAGAAGTCATGGCCGATGGGAAGGTTCTTCACCGCGGTACGCGTACGTGCTTGCGTGCTTGCTAGCACACTGCGTACGTCACTGCAGTACAAACATTGTGCTCATCTCTGACGCATTCGTTGCATGCTCGCAGATCTTAGCCCGTACTCTTAAAAGGTCATATCATATTGATCCCGAATCATGGAGCTCTATCGAATGGAGAAACGAGGGCATTTCCAGCGCCATGGCTAGGTGTGGAAACAGTGTCTCAAATATAAATATGAATCAATATTCTTAAAATGAATATAAATACAGATTCGAATATTCTTAAATACGAATACGAATATTCTCAAATACGAATACAGGTATATTTTTGAATACAGATATTTTCAAATACAAATTTTCTCAGATACGAATATCGGATATAACGGATTCCTAGCGGCTTTGCCAATTTTCACCAGTTTTTGACCGGTTACCGATTTTAAACCGTCTAAATTTAAATTTTCAATCACAAAATTTGTACGAATTTTTCATGCGTTTTAGAAATAAATTGAATACAAATCGAATAGTCTCGAATACGAATATTCTCGAATACGAATGCGAATACGAATATTCTCAAATACAGATACGAATATTCTCTAATACGAATACGAACATTTTCGAATACGGATTTTGCTTACCATATTCGCGTTTTCTCGGATACGAATATCGGATAAAACGAATTATCCGTTACTATTTTCCACCCCTACCCATGGCTGTAAAATATCGAAACTGGTCGTTATTCGTGTAAAACTCTTTTCTTGCCTCCTGGTGTGTCCTATGACCGTGCTGGCACCTAGGGCTGTAAACGAGCCGAGCTCGAGCGAGCTTGACCTAGCAAGCTCGAGCTCGGTAGAAACTCGAGCCGAGCTCGAGCGAGCCTAAGATCAACATCGAACTTTAAGCTGGGCTCGAGCTCGGTTCGAGTTTCTACCGAGCTCACTCGAGCTCGGCTCGTGTAGGCTCAATGCGTACCTGCGTCCGGATCCCGGTCGAGGAGGGGCGGCGCCGGCGGGGGAGGAGGGGCGCCGGGGGGAGGAGACGCGTCGGCGGCGGGGGAGAGGAGGGGCGGCGGCGGGCCGGGTCGAGGAGGGGCGTCGGGGGCGTCGACGGCGGGGGAGAGGAGGGGCGGCGGCGGGCCGGCCGGCCGGGTCGAGGAGGGGCGCTGGGGGAGGAGAGGAGTCGGCGGCGGGGGAGAGGAGGGGCGGCGGCTGGCCGGGTTGAGGAGGGGCGCCGGGGGGACGAGGGGCGGCGGCCGGGGGCAAGGAGAGGCGGCGGCCGGCGGGGACGAGGAGGGGGACCGGGGGCGACGGCGGGGGAGAGGAAGGGGACGGGGGGGGGGGGGGCGGCGGTGGGGCGAGAGGCGAGGAGCCTAGGAGGGGCGGCGGCGGGCCGGCCGGCCGGGTCGAGGAGGGGCGCTGGGGGGAGGAGAGGAGTCGGCGGCGGGGGAGAGGAAGGGCGGCGGCTGGCCGGGTTGAGGAGGGGCGCCGGGGGGACGAGGGGCGGCGGCGGGGGGCGAGGAGAGGCGGCGGCCGGCGGGGACGAGGAGGGGGACCGGGGGGCGGCGGCGGGGGAGAGGAAGGGGACGGGGGCGGCGGTGGGGCGAGAGGCGAGGAGCCGAGGAGGGGAACGGGGGGAGGAGGGCCGGCGGCAGGGGGAGGAGGGGCGGGGGGCGGCGACGCCGGCGAGGAGGGGTGGGGGGCCAGGAGGGGCGGGGAGCGGAGGCGGGTAGGGGAGAGGTCAGAGGAGGGAGGGGGCCTGCCGGCCTGGCGTGGCCCGCGCGGGCGCGCGGCGCCTGGGAATCTGGGGGGATGGGGTGGGGGATTTTGAGAGGAGAGGCGGGAGGGGGTGTGGGGGAATTGGGGAGGGTAAAAAAAATCTTAAGCTCGCGAGCTATTCGAGCTCGGCTCGTTAAAGCTCGCGAGCTTAAGATGAAGCTCGAATTCGGTTCGTTTGGAGCTCGAGCCAAGCTCGAATCGAGTCTAGAGCGAGCCAAGCTCGAGCAGCTCGCGAGCGTCGAGCTTTTTTTACAGCCCTACTGGCACCTTACACGGTGCCGCACCACGCCAGCACACCTAGCACGCCCTCCACCTGCGCAAGGCGGCCCCTCACCTGTAGGCGCACCCGCCCACCGCATTACGCTGCTGGTGCGCGGCCCGACCTCACGTGGTGCTCTCTGGCGCTCTCCCGCACCGCGTGACCAGCTGCCCATCACCCACGCCATGCCCGGCTTTCTATCCCGTGTACGCCTACCACCCGCTAGCTCCCGGGTGCCTGGCCCTTTGCTTGATTCCCCACTGCCCCTGCATGTTGCTCCTCTGTGCAACTGCTCGCCCATAAAAAGCCCTCTCCGCATGCGCAGTTCACAGGCTCATTTGAAACATTCAGACATGAAGAGAGGCAGAGAGAAACGAAGGCCGTGAAGTGAAATCACATGAAATTTTTAGTTGTTCCTGATTTGTAATTTGAAGTTTGTGGTGTTGCAAAAGTTGGCGATTGACCTGGGCGCATTAAGAGCAGGTATTTTGCATTTACATGTGACTGTAATTTTATCACTGCCAGTAGCATTTAATTAGAAAAATGGTGACTTGTTAGCATGAAAAGGTGGTAGTTAGTCCTATTTAGTTGCGCCTTAGTTTACGTCAGCTAATTATGTCACTACCGTTGCATGTACGTTTGAATTTTGTTTACATGGGAAGTAGATTGTACACTTTGTATGTTGTTTTGCGGAAACTGTTAGACATGCTAATTTTACATAAATTGGTGTGATATGTACATATTTTAGTTAACGCTCAGTTGTCACATTAACCTTATGTGCAATATTGGATATCGTTCTTGTTGTTGTCTTGTTAGAGATACTATACAGTATTGTTATGAATAATGTATGAATTTTACAGTGATACGTATTGCTTGTAAGCCTAATTTTTATACGTGTGACAATTGCTTGTAGTTATCAGTAATGTTTAATTGTTAACATTAGTAAATAGTTTTGTGTTAATGCCTAATTGTCACATTACGGTTATGCTGAAAATTTAAAATCGTTGTTGTTGTCTGCTTACAAATATTATGTAGTACCGTTATGACTAATTATTGAATTTTAGGGTGGTGCATGTGCCATATGGTTAGTTGTGTACACTTTACAATGATAAAATAGTGCGAAATGATGTAAGGCAATGTTGGACACTCCGTGGAATTTTTTAAGTTAGTTTGGATGGAGGTAAACCGTGAAAATTGTGTTCAAAATGTGAACACTAAAAAGTTTAACACTCCAAAAAATGTAAGTAATATTGAACTCACCATTTCTGCCATTTTGTGATTTATCACAAATTAAGAGCATGTAATAAAAAGAAAAAGATTTAAAAAGGACAAACAAGGAAAAGAGGAAAGACCCAATTTATTTAAAATAGCATACAACCTCTAAAAATTATGAAAATTTATAGAGGTGTTGTTCAATATGTTAGTGATGTGGGAAAATATTTCAAGGTAGTGTTCAAAGAAATTTGTAAGTTTTTTAATGTAAATGGTAATTAAGGCTATTACTTACAAACAGAGACTAAATGAGGTATAACAATTCTAAAGAATTCTCACATGCTCATAATATGTCATATTGCACCATAAAATTTTGATTTTGCAATTAGGTATAGTTAATATGTCCTGGTTTAAAAAATATCTCAAAATGGCTGATTTTGGAGTTTGATTTAAAAAAATAGATGAAATAGAAAGGTAAATTCATGAAATTTTATATTTGAGTTGTGCGGTACTACAATGATCTAGGAAAAAACTTTTAATATTATTGAGTAAGGCAATTTGCCCTGATAAATTATTTATGTTAGTTTGCATGGGGGTTTACTCTTATATTCCAGTTGAAAATGTGAAAGTGATAATGATTTACCCTCTGGGGAATTTAATTCATATGAAAATGTCAAAGTGATAATGATTTACATGTCCCTTGTCTCCCAATTGGTCATGCGCTTTACTTTTCATTTGTCATATGTTTTACTTGTAATTTGTTTTTTGTACCTCACGTTTTTAGTTGGGACTAACTTTATGCTTTACTTTCCACAAGACATGGTGCATCCTTTAGTTGACCCCGTGTATGAGTTGCTCGACCGACGCTGGGATGCCCGACACCACTGTCGTGCATGGGCGTCTGGAGAGGCCCCTCCAGCCTTCATACTTAGGCCCTCCCTAGAGAGCACTGGCCTTTGGACCAGCGGTACGCCCCACTACTGTGGGACGTGGGGCTCCTGCCCTTTGCTCACGTGTTGGATGTACTGCATGGGTTGCAGCTCGATGCTTCACTATTGTCCGTGCTCATGGACTGTTGGTGTCCAAAGACCCACACATTCCACTTTCACTGGAGGGAGATGACCATTACTCTTTAGGACATCGGCATGCTCATAGGTTTCACTACTACAGAAAGACTAATATTAGATGCCACATCATAGCTGGTTCCTTAAAACCGTCTACATTAAATACTATCACAGATGGTTTTAGTTTAGAACCATCTGTGTTACTGCCTGTGATAAAAACCGTCTGTGAAAATGAACTAACACAGATTATCCATAGTTAAAACTATCTGTAAAGTATCATAGATGGTTTTAATCGTGAACCGTCTGTGATATTATGAAATATCACAGACGATTTTTAATTTGAACCATCTGTGATAATTCACAGATGGTTTATTATAAAAACCGTCTGTGATAATTCCGCTATATTAATAGCGCGCAGACCCGTCGACCTCCTTTATCTTAAATTCTATATCTATGCTGCTGTGTTGAACTGCAAGTGGGGCTTTGAGGCCATTTGATGGAAGGAGATCGACTATTTGGCAAGAGTAGTTATGGACCCACTAAGTTATTGGCAAGCTATGGTTGGTAATTTGTTTCTAATTGCATTATAATTTAAATCTAGCTTTTGGTGAAAGGAGAATTGAAGATGGTTTAGATCTAGCTAGCTTGATGTAGAGAGAAGATTATTTACATCTAGCTATATATAACTACTTAATTTAGATCGTACTTATATAGTATAGTAATTAATTAATTGAATATATTATACTAAATTGTTATATGCATAACGTAGGACCCAAATTGGATGTATGCTGGTAACCGTGTGAGTGAAGAGTACATTAATGGTGTTTCTGCTTTTACAAGAGCTGCCAAGGAAGATATGCTAAATAAGGGGATTGAATATATGTACTGTCCATACATTGACTGTGAGAATCTAAAAATGTTTAAAAGCTGAGAGCAGATTGAAGCGCACTTGATTCGAAGGGGTTTGAAAAAGAGATATGCACGTTGGACCAGTCATGGTGAAGAGTAAATTACATAGGAAGGTAGTAATAATGACATCGCCAATGAAGTCAATGATATGCCGCCGGATGATCATGTCGATTGTGGTTCCGATTCGGATAGTTTGAGTGATGACAATCTGGATTAGATGCTTCGTGATGTAGAAAGGAACTGTGATGGGAGAGTATATTAAATTCTAGGGATTGATAGAGGACTCGAAGAAACCATTGTTAACGTGCTACAAGTCAAAGTACACGAGGTTGTCAGCCGTGCTTGAACTACTGAAATTGAAGGTAAGCAACAGTTGTCTGATAAGAGTTTCAGGCACTGTTAGGTCTTTTAGCGGACATGCTTTTGGAGGGACACGAGTTGCCCAAAACGACCTACAAGCCCAAGAAGGTTTTTTGTCCATTGGGAATGGAAGTAGAAAGAATACATGCATGTCTGAACGATTGTGTCCTCTAATTGTAAAGAGTACACAAATATGCATGTATGTCCGGTGTGCAACTCATTCTGATATAAGCGTAAGAATCATTCAGATGACGGTGAGGGAATGGACGTGAAGAGAGGACATCCTGCTATGGTGGCATGGTATCTTCCCGTAATTCCTCATCTGAAGCGGTTTTTTGTAAACCCAAAGGAGGCAAAACTGCTTCGTTGGCACTTGGAGGAGCGTAAGAAGGATGGAATGCTAAGATACCTTGCTGATTCTACCTAGTGGAGAAACATCGATAGGATTTTTGCAGACTTCGGTGTAGAACCGAGGAATATATGGTTTGAATTGAGTACAGATAGAATGAATCCTTTCGGTAACATGAGCAGTCGACATAACACTTGGCCCATGACTCTCTGCGTCTACAACCTTCCTCCTTGGTTGTGTATGAAGCGGAAGTATATTTTGCTGTCGATACTTATCAAATGGCCAAGTAATCAAGGAACGATATTGATGTGTACCTAGCACCATTGGTGGAAGATTTAAAAATACTATAGATTGAAGGGGTACAGGTATGGGATGCGTACAAATGAGAGAACTTTACTTTATACTCCATATTGTTCTGCACTATAAATGATTATCTTGCCCTTGCTAACTTGGCGGGCTAGAGTACAAAAGGGGCCAAAACCTGTACTCACTACTTAGATGATACTAAGAGTGTGTGGCTGAAGCGTTCGCGCAAAACCATGTATATGCGTCACCATAATTTCCTTCGGAGGACTCACCTATACCACTGAATGAAGAAACAATTCAACGGAGAGAACGAGGATAGTTCAGCTCCAAGGCATTTAGCCGAAAAGGGATCTATAATATGGTTAAGGATTTAGATGTTGTGCTCGGAAAGGGACGTAAATCGATGACCTGTGAGAAGAATGTCTAGAAGAAGAGATCAATATTTTGGGATTTACCTTATTAGGAGCACCTACAAGTTCGCCGCTACATCGACGTCATGCACATAGAGAAGAATGTATATGACAGTTTGATTGATCACTTACTAAATACTCGTGACAAAACAAAGGATGGTGTTAACACATGGCTTGACTTGGTTGATATGGGCATCAGGTTTGAGTTAACACCGACAAAGTCCGATAAAGCACAACTTATCTTCCCCCTGCTTGTTACACTCTATCCAAGGTCGAGAGACTTGAACTATGCTAGTGCTTGCATGGTGTGAAAGTTCCGTCTGGTTACTCTGCCAACATGAAGAAACTTGTTTCGATGGAAGATTTGAAATTAGTTGGCATAAAGTCTCATGATTGTCATGTGCTGATAACACGGATGCTCCCTATTGCAATTAGAAGTATTTTGCTGATCAAGGTCCGAGAGACAATCGTGAGGCTGTGTTATTTCTTTAACATAATTGCTTAGAAGGTCATTGATCCTGAATGACTAGATGCTTTGCAGGACGAGGTGGTGATGACTCTATGTCATCTTGATATGTATTTCCCTTCATCATTTTTTAATATCATGGTCCATCTCATTATTCACATTGTGCGGGAGATAAAATTATGCGGGCCTGTGTTACTACGTAGCATGTACTCATTCGAGGGGTTCGTGGGAATTCTCAAGTCCTATGTACATGACTGATCTCGGCCGAAGGGCAGCATTATCGAAGATTATGCAACCGAAGAGGTCATTGAGTTCTATGTTGATTACATGGCTTAGGTTGAACCGATAGGTGTCCTCAATTTTGCCATGAGAGGAGGCTTAAGGGTATTGGGGCCATCGGAATGAAAGCAATCACTCCAGATATGGATGTGTATGCTCAAGCTCATTTCACGGTCTTACAACATATGACTGAAGTGTCCCCGTATATCGACCAGCACAAGGGCATGCTTCGGCAACAGAATCTGGAGCGGCCGAATGTTTGGATACGAGACAATACAACAGTCGGTTCAACCAATGGTTGAAGGTGCGACTTGCTAGGAGCTTGTCAAGTGATATGCTGACATAGTTGGCAAAAGGATCAATATTTACAGTTATGACATGGCAAGGATATAACATAAATGGGTAGACATTCTATATGTAGGCTTATGATGTAAAGAGCACTAATTAGAACAGCGATATTCGCAAGATGCGTTCAGTACAGATGGGTTGAGGAACTCCCACTGTGGGTTCACAGAGGAGATTTGGGAGCTCGACTACGTGCTTTTCAAAATTCCCTTATTTTGGTGCCATTGGGTCCATCTCCCACAGGTGAAGGTCAACAAGTACGGTGTCACCAATGTGGACCTCAAACTTATCAGATACAAAGACGAACCATTCATACTCGCTAACCAAGTTGTTCAAGTTTTCTATGTAACCGATCAGGTAAATAAGAAGGCCACGTAGTTCTTCATAGAAAAAGAAGGATTGTCAAAGTTGAGAATGTAGTGGACAAGAAAGAATACAATCAATTTGATGAGTTACCTCCTTTTAGAAATGGCATAAGGGTAGAGAAAGAATGTGACGAAAATAGCTACATACACATCGATTATCATGAAAGGCTAATTTTTAAAGAAAATAAGCAAGTGGAATGATGAATGAAATATTTATATATCATATGGTATGTATTTGCATTTATATATGTATATGAGAATGTGTGATATATATATATATATATATATATATATATATATATATATGTGTGTGTGTGTGTGTGTGTGTGTGTGTGTGTGTGTGCGCGCGCGCGCGCGCGTGTGTGAATTTGCATATATGTATATAAGAATGTGCGATATATATATGTAAATTTGCATTTATGTATATGAGAATGTGTGATATATGTGAATGTCAGTAGAGAACATTATGGACGGTTTAAATTAAAACCGTTTATGATATTTATTATTATAGACGTTTTGAGATAAGAAGCGACTGTGATGTTTTCTTATTACAAACGGTTCTAGATAAGAACCATCTGTGGTGATAAATATCACAGACGGTTATTATAAAGAACCGTCTGTGATTATTCCCATATAAAGAACCGAAGATCAGAATTACCGTGATTACAACAGTGGTAGTACTGCGCCAAATTTCAATGGCTAGTTTAAAGGCTTTGACATAGCCATTACTGTGCGTCAGAGCAGGTGTAGTAGTACCATAATTTGTACAACAGTACTACCACTCATCCTGAAAAATTTAATGATCTTGCAATGGTTATATTTGGTTGATGAGGGTATAAATACTTCCTCACCAGCTCAAGGACAAGGCACGCTGTGCCGGTGCACGACAGTGGGTTGACGGAAGGGCACGCGGCACAAGGGCAACGGTGGGATCGCTGGCAACCGTGGTTCGAAGGCAATGTCGGTTTGCTAGCCAGCGACCTCACTAGCGATTAGGCCGGCAGATGACTAGCACAGATCAATCGATTGTCTTTTTTTTTCAGATTATAAATTGTAATTGATTCGCACGGCTGAGTCACATTCACATGACAAACGGTACAAGACTGACGATCGATTCATGCAAACGAATTTAGAAAAACTCGCTAATGTAGTAGATTGATCCCTTGGCCAGTAGAGCAATCAGTGTTGATAACGTGTTGTAAAACTAGTGTGGTCCGAGCGATTCAAAAACCAATCAACACAACTAGAAAGTGAGAACAATCTCACAATCAAGCAATGCAAAAGTATATGAACAATTGACACAAGGGATGAAAGAGAGTAAGTTGGCGATCTTTTTTATTGATCTCATTTGATGTGTTTATAATGAAAGACTCTCTTCTATATTTGTAGTCTATAGTATTTATGGTATACGCTAACATCTTACTTAGAGTCGAAGGAAGAAACTATGCTGAGGTCTGGTCCAACCACACCTCTCATGGGATAAGCATATCTCAGCACGGCTACGGCCTTCCGGCCTTACTTAATACAGCCCAAGGTTAGGGCAGGCCTACATTTAGTTTACTGCATTGTAATATGAAATCCTGATGATAATTTTGGGATTTCGTGCTATATATTCAGTGAAGTTTGGTCCTAAAAATACAGCACGTGATGTCATTTTGCTTCGTCGAGCAGAGAGTATACAAAATTGGACCTACGCAAAATTCAAAGTAGCTAGCGGTCAAGATAAATTTCAATATGTACCTGAAAGCGCCTCCGTAATTAAACACATGGTGGCAAGTTTCCGTCGTCAGCAAATGAAATACAAGACTGCTACTCCCTCTCTTGTTTTTTTTATAAGAGAGAGCTAGCGCAAGGTATATTATTAGAAAGCCAATGAAACTTGGATATACCATTAGAAAGGCTTTCAACGGTATACTCAAGTTTAATCGGGTTTCATCTAAATTTTATAAGTTTCACACAGTTTCATAGAGTTTTGAATATATTTTATGAAAGTTAGTCAGCTTAGGCATGAAACCTCCTGGAACGTTATAAAACCCTATGAAATACTATGAAAATTAGACACGAAAACTTATAAAATTTAGTCAACTTAGACATCAAATCTAATGAAACTTCTCGAACTTATTGAAATACCATGAAATTTAATCATGAAATCTCATGAAATTTAGCCATGAAATCTTCTGAAACTTTATGAAGTTCAACTTTATGAATCCGTTATAAAAAAACGTTTAACTTCATGAATCCGCAACAAAAAAAACTTTATAAAATCTCATGAAATAGAAACAGTTGTATGTAGCTCTGATCTTCTCCTCCATTTCCAATTCTAACGCTCCTTCTATGAATTAAGAACAAAATCACAGCAACAAAGTGATGTATTAGTATGAGAGAAGTAGTCGAACCCGCAGAGATGTCACGCTTAAAACTCAAAGCAAAAACTACCAGAGAAGTGGAGCTCTGATTGGATGAACATGAGCAGCAGGTCAGATATTAATGCAAGAGAACTACAACGCCACTCTCTGCATAAGTGGATTGGATAAAATCGGATGGTTTGGATGTTGCTTTGGAGGACGGGTTTGTCCTTTCCCGTTGCTCGTAGTGCAGATTGCGGTCGTCGGTTGTGAAATCTGTTGCTGCTGGTGGAAATTAATCGGTGTTGCATCATTGTTGGGAGAGAGAGAGAGAGAGAGAGAGAGAGAGAGAGAGAGATCGGTTGTGAAATCTGTTGCTGCTGGTGGTAAATTAATCGGTGTTGCATCATTGTTGGGAGGGAGAGAGAGAGAGAGAGAGAGAGAGAGAGAGAGAGAGAGAGAGAGAGAGAGATGTGGAAAGTGAAACGAGGGTATGGAGAATCTTTGGTTATGGCCTTGTTGAAAGCCACGCGATGGCTAAGAAGCGTTATGCTGATGGTTGTTCCATTGGAAACGCATCGAATGGTTTAGTGTTTTCTAGATTTTTCTTTTTTATAAGAGCTCACGTATTTCGAAATTTATTTATAAAAGCTCATGTATTTTGAGATTTAAACTTTGCATTATTTGATTAACAGTTAGATCAACTATATATGTTTAGTGACATGATACGTTAAAGTTGTATTCCAATGTACTTTTATATAGTTATTATGGTTTCAACCTTCGCATCTTGCATGTCGTGGGGCTTAGTGGCGGACGCAGGAATTTTAGAATGGGTGTTCGAAGTTATACAAAAAATTTTCAGTACAAAATATAAAGATCTACAGTAGTAATAGAACATACAATTGTTCGTACTAGGGATAATATATCAAATAATATAAAGAAATTACAAAACAATTGCAAAAGTTCACAAATTAACTCAGCGATGCTTCATGCCTTTTGTTGTTTTGAGTTTGAAGCAAAAGATTCCTCGATTGATGTTTTAGGTTTAATAAATAAATTGTATTTCTCTTGAGCTTCATTGGGGGCACTAGTAATTGTTCCAACATATTTGTCAAACCTATTTTTATGGTTCTAATTTCCAAATCCCCCATTCACAAAACTATCTCCACCAGTACAATTAGTTTTATCTTTGAACAAATAACAAACGAAGCAGAAAGCAACATCTCGTTCCACACTATACTTAAGCCAATTATATTGGTCAAACCAACTAGCTAAGAAGCGACGCATACCTCCAATATTTCTTTTGAGAAAAATCATGCGGCCGGTCGTGTGGCGCGGAGCCGGTGGAGCGGATGACCAAAGGCGCGGTCGCTGGTCGTGCGGCGTGGAGCCGAAGGTGACGCGGTTTGCGATGGCGGCGGAGTGGAGGACCGGAGGCGTGGTCGCCGGTTGTGCGGCGCGCCGGCGCGGAGCCGGACTGCTGGAGCCTAGATCCACCCTCTAGGCGGTGTTGCGGACTCGCGGTGCCGGCGGAGTGCCGGAGCGGCCGGAGGGCGAAGCGGAAGGCCGGAGCCCAGATGGCGGTCGTGCAGCGCCGGAGGTCAGATGCGCGGACCGCGCAGTCGACGCAGGGTCGCGGGCTGCTGCTCGCCTGCTTAGACAGCTCGGCTAGGGTTAGGGATTGGGTAGGATGGGGATCGGATGGACCGAGCCATCGGGGAGACGGGGACGCCGTTTCTATCGCGCAAATTAATGGGCTGGGCCGCAGGCCGCGGTGCGTTTCCGGTTGGGCCGGCCGGCTGGTTGAATAGTGATGGACTGGAGGCTACAAATAATTATTTTGGCCCACTTAAATATATGTACATGTATTATACCTTATATATACTAGGTTTTTAGTCAAAAAATTTAGGTGTTCAGCTGAACACCTATGACTAACATTAGATCCGCCAGTGGTGGGGCTCAAGGTGTCATAAGGATTGCATGAAGCATGCCCTCGACGAGCTCAACTATCTTGTGGATCTGACATTGTCTGGGGAGGTCATCGGAATGGGCATCAAGAGCCACCACATGGACAAACTTGTTTCCATGAAGTTAGAGGGGAAGCTGGAGATTATAGAAGAAGTCGACGAAGGGTCCTCCACCTCATCACGTGGCAGGCAAATATTCCTATCCAACCTCTCTGAGCACAAATTGCAACTGATATAAACATCTTCTCAAGGAACAGATTGAAAGTGATATAATATTGTACTAATTAATTCAGTATACAAATCAATACTCCCTCTATACATAATATTTATCTGATACACATACCAAAAAGACACAAAATTTAACTACTACAAGATCCTGTTGAACAAGTATTAATTGATTCCATTAACCCGTACATATATGGCATGAATATTCATGCACATTATTAACCCGGATCAGAGTATACAAGTTGCACAAAAAATTAAGCGGGAGCAGCTGAGTCGTTGTGGTCATCTTCAAGGAAAGGGTAATCTGTGTAGCCAACGATGGGATCATGGGTGTAGAAGGTGGAGCGGTCGTACTTGTGTTATGAATAGCGCTTGTATTGATATGAGACCCAAAGGGCCATATATATAGGAGAGTACAAGAGATATAAGGAAACAAATAAGAGTCCTATTCTATCTCTAATACCTTATCTCTAATACCCTTAACACCCCCCCACAAATGCAAGGCGTATGCAATAGCATTGCATTTGAAAAAGGGTTAATACTAAAACAAAAAATATCCAACATCCGAGTCGTGATAAAGTCGTCGTTGCGTGCAGTCGTCGAATAAACTGTCAAATCAAGCCGAAGAGGAATAGATAGAAGCATGACGGCACAGATCGAAGCCTGAGACGGCAGCGGCGCAGTGCACAAGAAGCGCAATGGAGGCGCGGTGCAAAAGAAGCGCGGCGGCGCAATGCACAAGAAGCGCAACGGAGGCGCGGTGCAAAAGAAGCGCGGCGACGCAATGCACAATAAGCGCAACGGAGGCGCGGTGCAGAAGAAGCGCGGCGGCCTCATAGAGACTTCTACAATCTGCAGCCATGCAAAAGAAAAAAATTCCTACACTTATATGACTGACAATAAATTTGTGGACTCGCACGGCTTGGACGAACGAAAAGAGACTACGGATTTAGATGGACGCGACGGAAGACTCACGAAAAAATAACCGAAAACCGACTAAAATGCGAACAGTAAAATGCTCAACCGAAAAGCCAATCGACCGGACCAACCAAAATGGGGCAAGCGGTCGCTTGAGAAAGCCGACCGAGGCAGCACGCGCCGAAGCGGAGGCGAAGTCGAGCGGCCTCGGGCGGGTGCAGAACGGATGCAAAACTAACTCAACCGAGCCCCCTCGTCTTCTGCGGTCTGCCCGAGAAGGGCGGCGATGTTGCAGGAGCCGACCGGCTCGAACGGCGGGCGGGCGGAGGGCGTCGGCCGGCCGGGTGGAGGACGGCGAGCGAAGCCGGCGGTCGGAAGCCCGACGGGTGTAGAGCCGGAGGGCGGCCGACGACGGAGAGGCGGCTTGGCTGGCGGAGAGACGGCTCGGCGGTGTCGCGGTCGAGGGTGGAGAGGCGGCTCGGCCGGCGTGGGGGGCGGATCTGAATGGATCCGGAGCGGCGGCACGGGAGAAGGTCGGCGGCTTGCGCGGCCGAGAGGAGGCGGCGGCCTGCCGACGGAGAAGCGGCCCGGGGGAAGGTCGGCGACGGCTGTGGCCAGCGATCGACAAGGCGGCGCCGAGCGGAGCAGCACCAGCGGCAGGAGGCGGCGGCCGGGGGGCTGGATCCAGACGGATCCGAGCGCAGGAAGCACCGATCCGGCGCGGGGAGGCCGGATCTGGCGTTGGTCGGGTGGCGGCGGCGGCGTCCGAGTGGAGGAGGCGGTGGCGGCCCGGCATGGAGGGAGACGCGGTCGGCGGTGGCGTCCCTGCCAGGAGGGAGACGCGAAGCAGCGGCCTGAGGGGGGAGACAGCCCGAGCCTCGGCGGCCCAGGCGACGGCGACTGCTGGGAGGAGACAACGGCGGCCGACGAGGATCCAAGGCGGCGACGGATCCGAGCTGAGCGGCGCGGCGGCGGCCGGATCCAGGCGGGGCGAGGCCAGATCCGAGCTCGGCGGCGTGACCCGGCGCGGCCAGAGGAGCGGGCGACGGCGGCGGCGACCCGGCGCGGCAGGCGGAGCAGGCGACGGTGACGGCGACGACCGCGAGCGGCCGGATCTTGGGTGGTTCATCCAGATCGAATCTGGCTGGAGGAGACGGCCGGAGATCCAGCATCGGCGGAGGAGGGCACGCGCAACAACGGCGACGACTCGAGCACGACGTCACCAGCGCGGGCGAGCGCGACGTCACCGGCGGACAGCGTGTGCATGACGGCCGGGAGCCGCCCAACGAGATGGCCACCCCCGGGAGAGGAGATCGATCCTCCCGGGGGCAGCACTCCCGGGGGCGGCGACGGCGGCGGCCGGCGGTGACCGGCGGCGGCCGGAGCGGAAGTAGATTGAGGTTAGGGTTTTAACCTAAGCTCTGATACCATGTTATGAATAGCGCTTGTATTGATATGAGACCCAAAGGGCCATATATATAGGAGAGTACAAGAGATATAAGGAAACAAATAAGAGTCCTATTCTATCTCTAATACCTTATCTCTAATACCCTTAACAGTTCAATGGCGCATCCAGCTCGAATCTCCTGGGAAGATCTGGGTTAGCCAAGAAGAGCCTCCCGTAGGCGACAAGGTTGGTATAGTTTTCGGCCACCACCTTATTGCCTTCCTCCCGGTTGTACCCGCCGGCAGCAATAAATGTGCCGTTGAACACTTTTCTGAAGGGCAAAAGTCTGTGGGGAATTTGCATGTGGCCATCAATGATGGACATCCGGGGCTCCACCATGTGGCAGTAGAGGAACCCTGGGTGCTTATTGAGTTGGTGCACCATGTAGGCGGCAAGCGCCTGTGGGTCGGAGTCGATGCAATCCATGAAGTCCGCGAATGGCGACAGCCTTATGCCTACGCGGTGCGCGCCCACCTCGTGGACAACGGCATCGATCACCTCGACTGCGAAGCAACAACGGTTCTCAAGGCTACCGCCATATTTGTCGGTGCGGTCATTGGCGCTGTCCTTCATGAACTGCTCTAAGAGGTAGCCGTGCGCGCCGTGGATCTCCACACCGTCAAACCCCGCCTCTATGGCGTTCCGTGCGGCGCGCCTGAAGTTATCCACGATATGAGGGATCTCATCCGTTTGCAAGCGACGTGGCTTGGAAAACACCGTGCCGCCCTGGGCTAGTCCGACCTCAGGTGTTATCTGCTTGTCAGTGCTTGAGATGGGCGCCTGCTTGTCCGGCTGAAAATCTGTTTTGACAGGTCATATAAATTTCTCATGGTAGAACTTATCGATATACAAGCACATGAATTCTTGTGGATGGACTGACGTACCATTTGTGGAGACCCTTCCAGAGTGCCATATCTGGCAGAAGAAGAGCGCGCCTTTGTGGTGGACGGCATCGACGATGGGCTTCCAAGCGTTGACCTGCTGTTGTGTCCAGATGCCGGGTATCTCTGTGTACACCCCCTGCGCCGTGGCTGAGAGTCCGGTGGCCTCCGAGATGAGGAGTCCGCCCTTGGTGGCTCGCTGCGAGTAGTATACCGCCATGTGTGGCTGCGGCACGTTCCCGTAGGCACGGCACAGTCCCATCGGCGCAAGCACCACCCGGTGGGAGAGATCGAATTGGCCCATCTTGTACGGTGTCAGCAGCGGGATCACCTCTTTTGCCGCTTGGTGGCCCATCTTGCCTTATAATTGTTGATTCTTCTGCCTGATTGATCGATCGGCAAACACAGCGCAAATATGATGCAATGCAATCACTATGCTCTAACTTACTTTGCTCTGTTTCTCGCTTCTGAGTTTCTGTGCTCTTTGCCTCTGCGGCTCTGCCTCCACCGGGGTCGGGGGCTGGTTGTATTTATACGTGTCGCGTCGCAGGCTTTTCCATTTTTCCGGCCATCGTTTTTGACTCGACTCCCATTGTGTCCATGTCCTTTCGTCATCCTTTCCGTCAATAGCTTGGTGGCCCCGTTTCGTTTGCATACCAAACACACGTGCGGTTTTTAAGTTTTCGCAAGCGCTGGAAGCTGCAGCGTCGTGTCACCGACGTCGGAGGCCACGACGGCGACACAGCATGGAGGCGCGGCGGGGGGTTAGGGCCTGTTTGGTTCATGACCAGAAGTTGCCTAGCCACAAGTTAGACGTGCCACAGTTTTTAGGTAGCTGTTTGATTCACTGACGTAACTGTGGCATGCCACACTTTCTTACCACCCGGCCCCACACGTCATAGACTCAGTTTCTTGCCAAACTTTGCCACAAGTGTGGCTTCGATTTTGTTAGCCACACTTTCTGTGGCAGCCACATATTACCTAAACTTAGGCATGGCAAGGTTAGGCACCAACCAAACAGGCCCTAAGAGAGGAGGGATGCCATGGACGTTGACATTTGGGTCCTGTGACTACGACCAATGGGTAAAAGATTTGAGTGATCTCACGAAGTAATTAGTCAACTAATATACAGGCAGTAAAAAAAAAGAACGACGGATTATAAGTTTCTTGTTCGTTTGACACAAACTGATTCATTTTCCAAATCGTTTTTATGCAACACATTGAAACATTTTAGGTAAAATAAAAATGTTTCCTGTGTCCCATTAATTGTATATCACTGTGGCATGTATTTTATGTTAATATGATAATTATATGTGTATTTTTGTTGCTCTATTTTCAATTAAAAAATAATAAAAGTTGAGCCTAAGATTCTAAAGTAGGGTTTATGGTTTAGTCTCTAAAGGTGAATATTCTAGAAGTTTGTTGTGGGGTTTAAACTCTAGAGATGCCATTTAGCTCATTGGATTCTTATCGAATAGCTTGAAGAATTTAAGATGATGTGACCTGTTTCTTAACTTTTCTTTTGCACTCAATTTTAGAAGGAAATAAAAATATGGTCATAAGCTAGATAACTAGCCTGCTCATACACGAGCTCGCACAACACACTAACGATTCGGCTATTTGGTTGTCTAGTGTTCTGTATTATATCGAGCATCTTGTGCTCAACAATTATGATGCTAACTTATACTAATCAATAAAATCTCTATTTCCTCGAGTAAAAAAGGTAGATAACGAGCCTAACATATCAAAGCATTTCTATGTAAGGTTGTGAGTTCTTTTAGGCTGTGGCTTATGTTTTTGGTTTACATATTTGAATTATGGCTGTTCGTAAGAGAGATTACGAAGAGAGAGACACTTGCATGCAATTTTGACCGATATAACTGAAATCGGTACAATACATATTACAATTAACTAGAGGACTTCGCCTTAATAATACACACTGTTTGAAGCTAGTTACCGTAGAAGAAAGCTAAAGCTAAAGCTCTGCTGAAGCTAAAAATATTTGAAATATGTTGGCTTATTTATGTAATTTTATGTATTTTTCCTTTGTATTATCCATGGATATATAACGCTTTCTTATTTTTGCTCTTTTTTATTTTTCTTTAATTGAATATCTCGACTAAAAACTAACATCCGCTAAAATGTCTATTTCATCCAAAAACTAAATATCACAGCTAAAAACCATCAACAAAAACTGTTTTAAATAGAGCTTAATCACTAATCATGGAGCACAAACGAATCTCGTTGTTTCGGATGATCATACTGTGTGCTCTAGCCAAGGCCTTCGAACATTTCGTTCTCTAATTACTGGCTCTGTTTCGTAATATATCTTATATATTCAAGCCTACTGTACGCACAGACACAAAGAGACTAAATCTAAAAATGTTAATGATTGTAACACACACGCATACATAAATGTGTGTGTATATATACACACATATACATATACATATTATAATTAATTAGAGCATCATGATACCTAAACTCTATATTCAATATATGCCGAATCAATCATTGATAGAAAGCCACAAATATATACATTTATATGTAGACTACAACAACATATGGTGAACATACGAGGTTGCTCAATGACGTATAATGAGTTGTCCCAAAAAGCAATGTTATTTTTTCGCGAAACTGTGGGGCTTTGGTGAAATCCACTCGGTGGATTTATGTGCTAACTCTTGGGGATCTCAACATGCGCTCGTGCCGAAATGAAAGGAAAAAATGCATATGTTTGTTGAGCAGTGTGGATAGAATTGATGTTTATTAGTCCCGTAGTCACATACACAGAAATCTCCTCAATACACAGTACCAACAAATTCCGTATAAATCTTACCAGACATATTACCGGGGGATTCCCGGCCGCCGAGCCCCTCCACGTCGCCCCAGCGCTCCCTTGGTCGGCGCATGGCGTCGCAATTTTCGTACGGCCGGGGAGCCGATTTCTCTGTATTTTTTGAAAATTACATAAAAGTCCTTTTTCTCGCGAAAAGGTCCCTGCCAGTTTTGTTTTTTAAAAACACCCCTTCACTTCACCGAAATTTCGTATCCTTTGCAGGATAGCGCCCCGCGGTTTTCTAAATTACGTACGGATCTTCGTTTAGTTACGTACATCCCCTCGATTTTTTACGAAAAAGTCCTTTGTCTTTTCCGAAAATACGCATGTCTCCTCGATTTTTTTTAAAAAAAACTCCTCACGAATTTTCGCATCTTCTATTTCGCGCCACACCTACGTGGCTAGTAATAATAATGAATGGTGGAAATGATACCATGCACGCACACACGTGCATATATACATATATGGCTCTCCCAGCTCGGACCTCCTGGGCAGGTCTGCAGGTCTGGATTGGCCAAGAAGTCTCCCATAAGTGACGAGATCAGTGTAGCCATTGGCCACCACCTTACTGCCTTCCTACCGGTTATACCCGGCAGCGGCGATGAACATGCTGTGATACGCTTTCCTGAAGGGCAAAAGCCCGCGGGGGATCTACCTGTAGCCGTCAACAATGGCCACCCCGGCTCCACCATGTGGCCGTAGAGGAACCCCGGTTGTTTGTTGAGCTACTACATCAAGTAGGCGCCGAGTGCCTGTGGATCGAAGTTTACACCGTCCATGTAGTCCACGAACTCTAGAGATGCAGTTTAGCTGTTCTTTAGCACTCAATTTTAGAAGAAAATAAAAATATGATGAGCTCGCACAACACGCTTTGTGTTCTAAGAGCAGGTACAATAAGGCTTAGTCAGCAGGCTATAGCAAATATAATATCAACCAAATCTTACGTGGCAGAGAGAGAAAGGAAGAGAGAGAAGGAAGCTGGTTACTAAATTACAGCTAGCTATAGCACGTAAAAATATGCATTTCACACTCTTACACGTGGGGCCAAATAGTTATTGTAATAGCTACCTTATTGTATGAACTATTTTTTTGAAGGCTATAGATGAAATGGACAAGTGTTATAGCCACTAGTTGGCTATACTATTGTACTTGCTCTAATGATTCGGCTGCTTGGTTGTTCAGTGTGTTTGTCATTTATCGAGCATCTTGTGCTCAACAATTATAATGCTACCTTACACTAATAAATGAAATACCTATTTCCTCGATGAAATAAAGTAGATAACGAGCCTAACATGTCAAAACATTTCTCTGTAAGGCCTCGCACACTGGCATATTACATCCTGCGAATGGAAGTGACAGGAAGGTTCTTCACCATTCTTTGGTTGGGTGGTGCGGTACATGCTTGCGTCCTGCTAATGCCACTGAGATCGTTGGGCTGGCCACTAACGCATGCTATGACGTTCAGGTAAATCCCTGTGCGATAATATAGTTGTACCCTTTGTTCCCATTTTCTTTCGTCATCGATTCCCTCATTAGCTTGGTCCGCAGAACCAGTTTGAACCATACGATCGACAATAGCAGTCCTCTCTCTCCCTCTCTGATACATTTTATGTGTTTAAGTGTGGTTTATAAGCGATGACGTAACTAGATGAATATATGGTATTCGCAAGGATTTTGCTGAAGTATGACCATGTTGCATATCATTTGTCAACAATATAAGCTTTTGGTTAAATTGATTAGTGTTTAAAACTTAGTATAATATCAGAGCCAATTATCTTGAGTTCAAGATTTGATTGGCACAATTTGAAGAAAAATTGAAGAACTATGTGAGAGGGTTTTGAATTTTATTGTGATGAATCATGGCAATACGGAGAGTTAGAAATTTAAATTTGCAATAAATTGATGCCATGCATACACATGAATTCATCTATCTTGAAGGAACCGAGGCTGCGATCAAATCGGCTGCGGCTGCGGGCTGCTGGCTTTTTGAAGCTGCTACAGTGTTTTTTGCGGAAGCCGTAGCTTCCAGGCGAAGCCGACATGCTCCACGCGAAGCCGGTACCGACGGAAGCAGTATGAAGCAGGTAGCGTTAGGGTTCGACCGACGCTCCCCCAAATCGAACCCCCCTGGAATGCGAGTGCCCCGTCGCCGCCACCCGCGAGTGCCGGCTATCCGCCCCCCGCCGGCCGGCGTGGCGAGCGAATCGCCGGTGCCCAGGTCGCCCCTCCCCCCCACCCTCCCTCCTCCGTGGTCGTGCCCCTCCGGTGCGGCCTCCCGCGGCGGGGAACGCAGATCCGCGAGGTCCTAGTGCCGCGCCGGATCCGCAAGGGCGACGGCCCGTCCCCGTGCGAGGTCCACGTCGCCGTCGCCGGCCAAGCTCCGCATCGCCATCCCCGTGGAAGGTCCCCGTACAAGGTCGCCGTGGAAGGTCGCCATCCCCGTGGAAGGTCCCCGTGCAAGGTCCCCGTGGAAGGTCGCCGCCTCCGAGGAGGGGAGGGCCCAAGCGCGCAGCCCGGCGTGCGTGCTGTCACGAACAAGCGGCGACGCTTGAAGCACCGGTCGAGCTCCCCCCTGCATCGGCGCACCAAGGAACGGCGGCTGGAGGTATGGTCCTTGCCGAGATGTAACTCTACTCCTTGTACAAATACAGACTTGTCTCAGTATCACTTTGCTTGTAATTTGTACACTTTGTTCCCCTTAGTATGTGCGTAGGCAGGAATGAGTTTGCCTCTTAAACACAACATTGTTGCTAGCGTAATAAACATCATCTCCAGAAATGAAACGCGCTTAACTTCCACCATGTAAGTAGTTTTGAGGATCAATGCTGGCAGTGCAATGGTTTTGTCGGTCTATAGGGTTGTATTACGGGTGAGTTAACTTCCACCATGTAAGTAGTTTTGAGGGTGAGATGGTTGCCTTGCCCGCAGATGGCACCTGCGATGTGGACCGATGACATGACGAAGGTTTTCCTGCAAGTATGTGCGGAGGAGGTGGAGGCACACAACCGCCCGTTCTCACGGTTGAACACGCAGGGCAAGCAGAACCTTCTCCGGAAATTTGCCGAACGAACTGGGCTGCAGTTCACACCTAAGCAAATGAAGAACAAATGGGAGCAACTTTCTCGTGATTACAACAAATGGAAAAATTTGAAATTTCATGCCACCGGCCTTGGGGTCGATCCATCGACAGGCAACATTGAGGCGAGTGACGACTGGTGGGCAGCTACGGGTAGAGTAAGTATCAATTTTGAAGTGCGGTTCTGCTCGCATTACACCTGTTAGATGACATCATGCATTGCAGGGAAAGACCGAGATGAGAAAGTTTAGGTCCACTGTTGACAAGCACGAGGCCCTCCTAGAAATTGTGTTCGGGAACAACACCATCACTAGTGACTGTGCATTCGTGCCGGGTGTGGATGACCTCGACGTCGACATCGACGACCTCGACGACAGCCAAGGAGGAGAGGGCAGCAGCATGCCTTCCCCTATGCAGACCCCTGGCAGCAGCATGCCTTCCCCTATGCAGACCCCTGGCAGCAGCAGGCCTTCCCCTTTGCAGACCCCTGGTGCGTCGGGGCGGTCCTCCGGGAGCAAGCGGCCATGCCCTGCACCGTTGCCCCCTTGCAGCGCATGTAAGCGCACTGATCGTGACATGAATATTAAGCGCATGGTTGACCTTTACGAAGGAGAGCTGCGATTGCGGTCCGGAAGCGGAGGCTCGGCCACGACTGTGACATCCCCTACACTAGACCCCGAAAGGCAAGACTTCCATCATTTGATGACACAGGTGGTTGAAGCAGGTGCGCAGCAAGGAAGCGATGAGCTCTACTACGCTTCGCAGCTTTTCATGAATGCCCAGTGCCGCCACAGCTTCTCCTTCATGACCACGAATGAGGCTCGTCTCGACTGGATCAGGCGTACTTGGGAACGACTTCGCGATAAGCTGTGAGGAGTACGGTTTCGGTTGAGTGTTCAGTGGTATGGTCGAGCGTTTTCGGTTCAGTGTTTAGTCGTACTGTTGAGCGTTGTCGTTGCGGAACATTTACGTGCATGTATTGAACAATAATGCTACCTTATGTCATGTATTGAACTCCTTATGTATTGAACTTCCTATGTATTGAACTCCTTATTTGTGAACTTCTTTTGTGAGTGCCAATACTGCTGCTGCATGCTGGCTGCCTGGGTGCTGGCTGGCCGTGCTGGCTGCTGGCTGCTGGCTGGCCGGGCTGGCTGCTGGCTGGCCGTGCTGCCTGCTGGCTGGCCGTGTTGGCTGCTGGCTGGCCCGGCTGGCTGCTGGCCGAGCTGCCTGCTGGCCGGCCGTGCTGGGTGCTGCCTGGCAGTGTTTTTGCTATGTGTGCAGTCATGGTTCCATTTGTAACAAATGTTTTTGCTGTGTGTGCAGACATGGCAGGCGACGGCATGGCTTTCCCCTATATGCTAGCAGCGGCTGCCATGTACTACGCTGACGATACGGATGATGACGAAGAGGCTGTTCAGGTACCAAGCATGCCGAAAGTAACTGGAATGCAGTGGGTATCGGGACAACTAGCGAACACGCAGCGATGCCACGACATGTTCAGGATGGAGCCACATCTATTTGAGGCGCTGCATGATCTGCTCGTTGCCAATTACGGTCTTCGCTCAAGTCGGGCAATGTGCTCTACGGAAGCATTAGGCTTGTTTTTGTGGACTTGCGGATCCCCGCAACCACAACGGCAAGCTACGAACCGATTTGAGCACGCAGCGGGAACTATAAGCGCAAGGTTCCATGATGTCCTTACATGTCTTGTGTCATTAGCGGCTGACAACATCGCACCTTTAGATCCAACGTACCAGGCGGTGCACCCCCGGCTACAACTACAAAGATTTTCGCCTTTTTACAATTGCATAGGAGCTATGGATGGCACTCACATCGAAGTCATTGTTCCAAACGAGGAGAGGGGACGGTATTACAACAGAAAAGGACGAACTACTCAGAATGTGCTCGCCATTTGCGACTTGGACTGTCGCTTCACGTTTGTGTGCGCCGGATGGCCGGGGTCGGCGCATGACGCTCGGATCCTAAAGGACACCAGGGACAAGTACGGTGACCGCTTCCCACATCCCCCCCAAGGTTGTATGACAGTTTTACATCTAAGTAATGCATGCTTTCTCACTCTTGTACTAACAAATATTTTTGGTTGCAGACAAGTACTACCTTGTGGACTCCGGTTATGCCAACCGGTTGGGTTACCTAGCTCCGTACCGCAGCGAACGGTACCATATAGGCAGCTTCCAAAATGGTGGCGCACCGCACGGGATGCATGAGGCTTTCAACCATCGTCACTCCCAGTTGCGCAATGTCGTCGAGCGTGCGTTCGGCATGTGCAAGGGCAAATGGCGGATCCTTCACAAGATTCCGAACTACAAGGTTCCCGACCAATGCAAAATCATTACAGCTTGTATGGCGTTGCATAACTTCATCATTGACGCCGAGTCTGGCGTGTGGCCTGCCGGGAACGTGGCAGCCCACACATACCACCCCTCCAACCTTCCGGACGCCGCGAACGCTGACCTCATGACTATCACACGTGACTTCATAGCATCGTCGTTCGCGGTTTAGACTACTACTGTCGCCTGTCTGTGTTATGTAGTTGTTCGTTCGTATGTCGGGTCGTACCAAATTGTTTCGTAAGCTATTTCCATGAAATGAATGTCGTTATTTTTCGAAGAACGTCATTAGTCCATGCAAAAATGTTGCGTTCCTAAGTATCCGCTTATCTCAGCATTACTTGCACCATTTCAGCAGCTACAGTACTATCCATCAGCCGCTACAGTTCCTTCTTCAGCCGCTACAGTGAATTTTTCAGCCTCTACAGTGTTTTAAGCCATAAGCCTTCAGCTTTCAGCCATACCGATCAGGGCCCGAATTGTTCAGCTGCACGTACTTGTGTTATGCATGTTCTGTAGCCTTGCGGTTGACGTGATATCTTTTGTTGTGCAATGCATGCATGTGCATTAAAGAGGTGAGTACTGCTCAGGAAAGTTGAGGCCTGTATGTACGAGTCTTGATGAAATCAGTGGATTCCCTGACGTGTATCGCTCAGTAGGTTGACCGGTCATACCAGGTCTGACCGGTGCATGGCAGCGGTACAACGTGTAACACTCAATTTGGGAAAATTTTGAACCTTGTGTTTTGAAATTTCAAACCGAATTTCATTACAAGCCATTTGAGAAAAATTCAAGTGAAATTCAGATTTTACCAAAAATTTTCAAATGCCAGACATACCTTGGGCTTGGCCTAGCCCAGCGGCACCATATTCTCTCTCAAGCCTAGCTTGGAATCCGCCTAGCCAAGCCCAGAATGCCCACGCCATGCGGATGCATTCTGGGCACGCACTGCATGCACTCATGCCACGCCGCGCGCGCACAAAGCTTGCCCCCGCCTGCACGTCACTTAAGCCACTGTGCCACTCGCCGCCTCTACGCCCCCGAAATCTCGGCTTTGCGCTAGCGCCAAACCATCCCATCGCCCTGCTATTGCACCACCCCATTGCGCGAATGTCACCGCCCCTTTCTCCCCTTTTCCCCATCGTGCCGTCTTAGGCCCGAGGCTACCTCGCTCCATCATGTCCAAGCAACGTCTGACTTTTCTCGAGTCGTGTGCCAATGCCGCCCCTTGACTTTTCATCTACACCAACCCTCGACACGCCCATCACCTGATTCACTACCTATGCCTCTCTTGACCGCATTAACACCATCATGGCACAACAGCACCAAGGCTTTCCTCCATCACTATAAAGCCGCACAATAGCCTCCTAGCATCATCACCCACCTTCCTTTGAGCGTAATTGAACCGAGAACCCCTGCTCCATCTCTAGCTGAAGCCTCACCATCCATGAATCCTAAGCTCCCCGTTGGCTCTGTCTAATTATGTGTGCTCAAAGCATTGCTAGGATCCCCTAAGGACGACCCCGGCCACGCCGTACTCCTTCTTTCCCTCCAGCGAGCTCCCCACGACAGCCACCACCTCACCGTTGCTTGGCTTCATGACGATAGCCTCCTCCATGCCTTCTCAATCGCTGCCAACACCCCAGGTAAGCTCCGTCATGCCCGTAGAAGCTTCCATTCTATGGAATTGGTTGCTAGTGCCTTGAGTTGCTCTGGTGCCATGGTCCCTATTTCCCTATTCCACCGGTAGCCGAGGAGTCCAAATCAGGCCACACTAACTTGCATGGAGATGTGCGCAAGGTCGTGGACCCCATTTCCATGCATGCTACAAATCGCCGCGGTCCCCCACTGCTAGTAAGGAGTTGACGGTGATAAAGATGGTGGAGCTTAGCTTAGTATTCAATTGCTTGTACCTATTAATATGGATCTTACGTAAACCATCTCCAGTTGCTTGTCTATGGCTGGCTGTGCCTTCCCCTTCGCTTCTGCCGTACGTCACCAAGATTGTAGCCTATAGGCTTCATAGGATGCCATTCTTCCAGGTAAAGATTTTTTCCTTAAATGCCATCGAGAATGGCGCTTTAAAGTTTGGCGTCGATGAAAATATGACCCAAAATGATAGAAATGGGCATGACTAGTACATACACATTTTAGTTACAGAAAGTTTTTAAATCATTTCCTCCCTTCATATTTTTTCTACTCCCACGTAGGTTAATTAATTAGTAGACGGTGGGAAGTGTAAGTGTACGTTAAGTGCATAAATTACGTACATATATATACTGTAGTCACTATCTCAAATACCTTTTTATAATAATTTATCTATGGAATTTCATCTCTTTTTTCATTTTTATTTTTTGTTTGTTTTTATATGACTCCTTTTCTCATTTTTGCACCCATATGGAATGGCCTTTTGCTGTCAGGCATTGTTTGCCCGTCTCGACATTGTGAACCTGGTCCGACCGTGTGCCAAATGGGCTACTAGGTTAGACCCAAGGTGAGCGCACCACTCCGCTCGAACCCAAGCATGCGAGGCAGGACGGGGTGGGATTGGGGGATGTGGACAGCCGGGTAGGTCCCGATGGCTCTTCGTCGAAGACTTCGGCTGCATCCACGAAGGCCAAGAAGGCGGCCGAGGTGAATGTGAGTATGTGACGGCGCCGGAGGAGGCTGGGAATTTGGAGAGATTTCTTGGGGAAATATCCGGTGATTCTTCTTATGGTGCTACCTCCGTATTTTCTATAGCTACATAAAGGTCAATATCAGACTCCATTGAATTTGAAAGATATGAAATTGATAAACTACAAAAATGAATATTGATCAACAGTGAAAAATCACTATTCATATAAAACATTTCTTTTGTAACATACAATGAGTTTGATCTTAAAATGTGATATGGCTATAGAATACACCCTCCCTTGCCCCTCCAATCTTTTACAGAATTTTTAAAAACATTTACAAATGGCTAACACGGAAGTACCGCCTTTAGAAAAAAGTACTTGATATTTTCGCCAGGTTTCCACCTCCGCTACGCCACCCGATACTTGCCCAAAGTACTGTAAGGTTAAAGCTTGTCATCATAGTAGATTGTAGTGCGGCGATTTTTAGATAGTAACTTGTTCTGTTCTGATTTGTTTTTCCTTTTTTCTGATTTGGGTTTGGGGAAATCTGCTGAACCGTTACTTCGAAGGAAAAATATCTGTGGCTAATTTCTGAGAATTTTTTTAAATAATCAATTTTAAATTTTGAATTACAGTGTTATGCCTGCTTTTTTTTTATTTTTTCAGTTTTGACCATATGTCGCTCTATGGTTAAATGACTTATTTTTTTCAGTTTTTATTTTTTCAGTTTTGGGCTAGTCGTCCAACGGTTAGGCGATTAGACCAAATTGCCTAACCGTGGAGCGACCATACCCTAGTTGCCCAACGGTTGGGCGACTAGGGGTTAAAACCCCTCGAGCGCATGGCCGGCGCTTGACATTGCGCTTATTTCGCATTTCGGCCGAGAGAGAGGAAGGGGAGAAGAGAAAAGAGAGGAGAGGAGAATGAGAGAAGGGGAAAAAAGGAGGAGAAGAAAAGAGGAGAGGAGGGAAGAGTGGAAGAGGGGGAGAGGAGGAAAAGGGGGAGGAAGAGAGGAAAGGGAGGGGAAGAGAGGAGAGAGAAGGGAAAAGAGGCGAAGGGATCTGCGTATCAATGACGGAGAGTTTTATATATTTTTTGTATATTAATTTTTTAAAATAGTAGGATAATCATTAAATTTGTTGTTTAGAAAGTAACACCAATTTAGTTATTAATAATTGTATTATCATTTAGGTTGCCTTGTTGTGCATTTGAAAGCCCGGTTAATTTTGTTAGTCGCTTATAAATTGTAGAAACCCCGTAATAAGTTTTCTTAATTTTTAGAATAACTAATAGCCATCGAAAGATTTAAAACTGTTTGTGACGATTAGAATAGCACGCAATAATTTCAGATTACATGTAGCGATTAAAATCGCGACAATTTAAATAGCATTTGAGTTGTAAAAATCTGCAAATGATGAAAATAAAATTCAGACATCCCACAGGGACACCTTAGTATAATTAATTTAATTATTATTTAAGATTTACTTTCTGACATATCTGTAAGTAAATCGTCACGTGTGTACTAATTATGGAGAAAGAATAGGTACAAAGAGGGAATAATTTAGTCTAGTGACCCTAAGACCTAAAATTATTTATATAGGTAGATAAATGTGTATGCACTACGCTATTAATAATTAAACCAATAATTGTGTCGTAATTGCTAACTTCAAATTGATTTGCAGATATGGTTCGGACTGGCCTTTCGGCCTGCTAGACCGGCACGTCGATGCGCAGCACCGTGCGAGCCATCATGTCCTGCATCCTGAAGGCAGGGACGAGGAGACCCAGTTAGGGGTTGTCCGTATGCAGACACCATGATGGGCTTAAAGACTAGATCCATGCTGGAGAGATAGCTTTGTGTACAAATTATGGCACATCGTTTTACGATATTTGCACTATGTACTTACTTCTTCGTGCTTTGCAGGCTGAGCGATGCCGGATTTCTATCTATCATGTGGATGGTGGAGGCCACCGATGAAGACGGCACTCCAGTCAAGGAGGCTGGGGAGGTCCAGGTCGGCCCGGAGCAGTCATGATAGTTCTCGTCTGACCGATCATTGCTGACAGCTCTGCTGGACCGGTGGCGACCCGAGATGCACACCTTCCACCCGAATTGGGGGAGCTGGCCCCTACTCTACAGGATGTCACGATGTTGCTCGACCTGCCTATCGTGGGAGAGGCTGCTTCCCCGGTGGATGAAACTGTCAACTGATGCTTCCCCCTAGGACGGTCGATGCTGCTTGACAGGGGCCAGTATTGCGCGGACATATACCACAGGGGCACCATGGATCGGCCTACCATAGGGTCCCTTTGGTGCCGTAGATGGGTACGTGCTCTCCTGAATCTTTACTATACGTGTATTACAGATCATCCTTTGTAACCACTATTATGGCTCACATGCACAATTTCCACACCTGCAGGTCACCCATGTGTATGACAACTTAATCGAGCACCTTGACCACCTCACCGCTGACGACGTGCGCTAGGAGCCATATTCTAGTTAGCACATGGTAGACCGTGCCCGTGCTGGGCTCTCATCACTGTGCTTGCGCGATGAGGCATACTGGCTCACACAGAAGAAGCTCGTCTTCGACATGTTCGTCGAGGACTACGCGGTGCAAGGGTGATGCGCCAGTTTTGCCTTTGCTTGTTTGTTCCTGTCCCCGTCGGCTGTCGGGTGCCTGACTTGGCCCACACATGAGTTACACACAACACATGTCCCTATATTTTTTTCTCAGTTCTGTTATGATGCCTTCTACTTGTAGTTGTACATTTCGTAGGTATAATAGGAGGGGTGGTAGCATGATGAGCTAGGCTGCGAAGATGGTGCCATGGGTGGCAGAGTGGGCGAGGCACTCGAGGACTTCATGCAGGAGGGTACCGCATATGACCCCAGCACGTACGATGAGTACTTATGTTGGTACACTCCGCAGACACACACCAGTCTGGTACATGTTATTGACCCTCCCCCTGCTCTTGTACCAGCACTGACTGACTTGTACCCGTGCACTTAGCGCAGAACTTCGCCCTCATGGTATATACTCTTGTGTTTGAAAGTTTCTAGGTACGGTTTGATGCTTTTATGTACTTCTTGCAGATAGACATCACAACCAATATTACAAGGGACATTGGGTCAATTGTGGACAAGGTCGCCCACGGTTTGCAGGTCACGCGCGACGACTTGCTGCACATTGTCCATCAGGTCTACGAGAGGGCAAGGTGTGCCCTCGCCCTCTTGTCATGCAAGACACTCCTAGAGGTGGCCATGTTGACGCGCACTACAAGGCCGCCATGTGCTATAGCTCAGGTAGGAGGCTTCATAGGGCCAAGGGACTACCTCGAGCATCGCCATTGTCACCGTCGGGCCAAGCCAGAGGGTCAGCATGGGCACGTACCTACACACCAACACCGTCGTCATCCGTAGACCCCTACCTACTGATGGCAGGTTAACACACGTTGTTCGTCAGAGGTTGGTCCGGCTGATACGATAGTTGGCTGGATGCCATGGCCCACGTGGAAGTTTCATCTCTTAAGGTTTTTTCACGTTAATATATTGCATGAATAAACAATACATGTCCTGCAGGTATGTCGCACTAGCCAAGAGTTTTGCTATCCACCACAAGGATCTCCTGGTGGACGTGAGGGACTTCCTTGTGGACGACCCGACGGAGGTCCTTTCCAGGTTGCAGCTTAGCAGTGTGCTAATTCCCATGTAGCCATAGGCACAGTCCACCCCCAAGGCATTGGGAGCACGGGTGAGCATGGCTCCTGACTACCTGACCCTATCAGGGCAGCGACACCCTGTGTTGAGGAAGGCTAAGCGAGGCTGTACGGGCGGGCACTGACCGGGGGTGGGATGTGGCAACGACGGAGGAGGTGCTGTGGGTGGTGTAGCTGGTGGCGAGTAGTGGGTCTTCCTCCTACTTTGTGTATTTTTTCATTGTGCATGTATTTTGCATTGTCTTCCTCCGTGTATGAATTCTCTATTGCATCCCAATATCACTTACCTTTCTACTTACTAATCGTTGCTACCTCAGTCGTCCTCACACAATTCTTCAAAAAATTTGTCGCGCTACAACAATATACAACGATCACAAAACGTTATTGCGAGTCTAATAGTTTTCGTACCATTCACAATCTACGAAAATCACAAATGGATCAACTGACAATATCTGCCCTTTGATTTCAAAAAAGAAATAACTTATAAACAAGATTTGCTAAATGTATTACCTACAACAATTGTCATTTACCTCACTCCCCCAATAATTATTTTTATTGGATTAATAAAATAATCATGTTATTTTTAAAATTGCCCAACAGTTGGCCGATTAGTGGCTTGTCATCCAACCATCGAGTGACTTGGGGTCTTATCGCTCCACAGTTGGGTGACATGGAATAGTCACCCAACGGTTAGGCAACTAGTCCAAGTCGCTCAACCGTGGAGTGACATATGATCAAAACTGCAAAAAAAAAATAAAATAAAAAGCAGGTATAATACTGTAATTCGGAATTAAAAATTGTTTATTTGAAAAATTCAATTTCTGAAGTGCAGTTGTTGCTACTCATTACTGCTGGATCGGTATTACCGAAATAGTTATTTAGAAGGAACCGAGCAGCCTGCTCCGTTGGTAATTACATAGGTGTCGTCAAGCACCCAAACTATCCTAACTCATTTTGCTTGCTCTAACTAGCTGGAAGTCATGGGATGGGTTTTGGTCACTTTCTTTAGTAGTTTTATGTTGTATGAGGCATGTTACTGCTAATGTGGATCAAGTTGTGTAGAATTTGTGGCTGAAATCGATTTCTTTGTTTTTAGATGTGTAAGGTCGTTTGGAGTTAACCATGGCCAATGGCAAGGATCGGGACTACGCTCATGCAGGAGACGAGGGTCAAAATGGTCGAGGATGCGGGGCGAGATGGTGAGCTTAAGCATGGCACGAGAAAGGCGAAAAATGTTGAAGAGAAGTTTGAACAGTAAGGTTGCACCATATAGCTTGATCGGTCCAAGTGAGGCGTGGTTCGATGAAACTGGAGTGGGAGAGACTTGCCGACACATGGCAAGCTAGTGATGCACCTACACATGGCTAGCATGGTAATTGCTTGTAATGGAAGGAGATGATCGGCTCAAGGAAGGGCATTTTGGTAGTTTGAACAAAATACCAGAACGGCTTTGGAAGAAAACCACGGCGCGTGAGCGGCGCTTGGGAAAATGGTTTTGGTCATAGACAAGCTAGTTTGTTCAAGATGGATCAAAGCTAAGAACTTAGCGGATTTGGACTTATATGCTTTGAAAATCACACATAAGTGTAATGTGTGAGTGGTAAAAGGAAAAAATGTACTATGGCAAAAACAGAAGTGAAACAACTCCAAAATTTCAAAATTTTGAATTCTTTTTGAATTTTATTTGAATTCCAATCCTTACCCAACTTGGCAAATTCCATGAAAATCTGCTTTCCTTCTTTGATTTCCCGTCTTCACTCCTTGCTGGTGCCTCTTGAAGACGCCGCCACTCCACCAACCTCCTGTGCCGCCGCTCCATGCGCTACATCACCGTTGCCCAAAATTTGGGCTGCACCTCCTCCTTCTCTTCACACCAAGCTGATGTCACGATCCCACCAGTCAATCACCCATCCCCTTCCCTCCTCCTTGCTTCGTGCCGCCCAACATGCTCCTCCTCTCTCCCGCCTCAGCTCGTCGTTTTTGGCTGATGCACGCACCCTCAGTACTAGTTGTGTCAACGCTCGTCAACTCTTGTAGAGGTGCCAGAACCACCTCACCAGTGCCATCACTCCTGTAGGAGAGCACCCATCGCCTCACCTGCGCACAGAAGACACCCGAATTGCCTTCCTATTCCCACACCTCTCTTCACTTTTAAAGCTCATTCACTTCCACAGATAGCTTCACGCTACTCTCAAACACCCACCAGAACTAGTGAATCGACCTTTTAATCACCGCAGCGCCGCCGGCGATCTCCCCTGAGCCCGGTGAGCCCTAGACCCAATCTTCTTCGTCTTTCGATTAAAAGTCAATTGATTTCGCTAACAGAACCTCCTTTGCTCCCTGAACACACTGGTGAACTCGCTTGGTCGTGAGCGTTCGTCGAGAGCTCTGGCGACGGAAGCTACCGTCGGCTGGAAGTCCCCTCCCGTGGACAACCAAGATGGGCATTTCCCATCCCGAACTGCCACCACTACCTTGAAATCCATACCCCACAGATGGCCAAATCACCCTTAGCCTTGCTAGAGAACCACCAAGACACTCAAATGCCATCAGGAAGCTCCAAACCTTCTCTCTTGCCACGAGCCACCACCGCTCATGCTACCACCCTCCAAAGCCCCAAAATGGAAACACTAGCTCAAGCTGAACCCAACCATGCCGCACGCTTCCGCCGATGTGTCTTGCAAGTGCCGCTCCGCTCGAACCACCGCACCTCTATTTTCTGTCGAGGGAAATGGCTGGAGGTTGAAGATGAAAGTGGACATAACGTGGTCACATCACAGCCGTTTGCGCACCGTGGCTGTCTAAATCGGGCCATTCGCGTGCACTGCATCATGGGCATCTCGGCCGCGCACTGGATGGGCTGAATCCAGCTAGCTCATTTCACCGAGCAGGCTGATTTTGCGAGCGGGCTACACAGTTCTTGTGGGCTGGTCTGACATTATTCATTACTATTCAAAACACTATTCTCCCGAAACCCAAAATTCCAAAAATACCACATTTCAATCATTTCGACGCCACAAATCCATTTTTGATCTCCGTTCCACCAAATTTAGCTCCAAATAAACCAAACCCCCATTTGAATTTTATTGCATTTTGTTCCTTTTTAATTAATTTATTTTTCCTATATTGATTACACTCAAGTATGGACTTATGTTATTTTATGTGTTTGCGCTAGCTCTTGAACTTTTCGAAGTGATGGTAGATGGACTAGAGCTGGGCAACGAAGTCTTCGAGATAGTAGAGTTTTTAGAGTAGCAAGGCAAGTTATAGGTTCTAGATCATATTGAATCCCATGAAATTTAAATTATTTAATTGTTGTATTTGCATTAATGTTATTTGTAAAATGCTATTTAATTAAAATAAATGTTTTGAATGAGTTGTTAATTAGTTATGTCTTACCACTGAAAAAATGTCCTGTTTAATTTGAGGCCATATTCGCCTTGAATTGGTTCTAGGGTAAGGAGGAATCGTGGAAAGCCACGAGATGGTTGGAGTCCATGACCTTACCTTAGGGTGGAGGCTTGAGCAGAAGGGTGGTAGTGCCGTCGAGCATAGGGGATGTGGTTGGTTGCCTCAAGTGAAAAGTGAGGACAACAACTTTATGCTAAGTAAAGGATACAGTAATCGCTCAACCATAGGTGTTGACTTGTCAACCCTGGTTTAGTAGTTGCTCAACTCGATTGAATCTCTACAGGAGGCAGGAGTGTGGATGATGGGGAGTTGGTATGTAGAACGGTAAAACCATACCTAACAACGGCAGGGACCACTCAGGATGGACAGAAGTGTTAGGTTTGGTGAATAGTTCTAGGCAACTGAACAGTTATGGGCAGTTGCGGGGATTACTAGTGCCTTCAGATATGGGGGCGTTACAAAAAAAAGTCAAATTTTCTATGGTGGAATCAAAATTTAAGAGGTTTCACAGGCGGTGATAAAGAAATTTCACTAAGATTTAACAAGAATATAATCACATCGTTAGAATTCCTGTTTTGTATGACCATGTTTGAACCATACGATCGACAATAGCAGTCCTCTCTCTCCCTCTCTGATACATTTTATGTGTTTAAGTGTGGTTTATAAGCGATGACGTAACTAGATGAATATATGGTATTCGCAAGGATTTTGCTGAAGTATGACCATGTTGCATATCATTTGTCAACAATATAAGCTTTTGGTTAAATTGATTAGTGTTTAAAACTTAGTATAATATCAGAGCCAAGTATCTTGAGTTCAAGATTTGATTGGCACAATTTGAAGAAAAATTGAAGAACTATGTGAGAGGGTTTTGAATTTTATTGTGATGAATCATGGCAATACGGAGAGTTAGAAATTTAAATTTGCAATAAATTGATGCCATGCATACACATGAATTCATCTATCTTGAAGGAACCGAATTGTTCAGCTGCACGTACTTGTGTTATGCATGTTCTGTAGCCTTGCGGTTGACGTGATATCTTTTGTTGTGCAATGCATGCATGTGCATTAAAGAGGTGAGTACTGCTCAGGAAAGTTGAGGCCTGTATGTACGAGTCTTGATGAAATCAGTGGATTCCCTGACGTGTATCGCTCAGTAGGTTGACCGGTCATACCAGGTCTGACCGGTGCATGGCAGCGGTACAACGTGTAACACTCAATTTGGGAAAATTTTGAACCTTGTGTTTTGAAATTTCAAACCGAATTTCATTACAAGCCATTTGAGAAAAATTCAAGTGAAATTCAGATTTTACCAAAAATTTTCAAATGCCAGACATACCTTGGGCTTGGCCTAGCCCAGCGGCACCATTTTCTCTCTCAAGCCTAGCTTGGAATCCGCCTAGCCAAGCCCAGAATGCCCACGCCACGCGGATGCATTCTGGGCACGCACTGCATGCACCCATGCCACGCCGCGCGCGCACAAAGCTTGCCCCCGCCTGCACGTCACTTAAGCCACTGTGCCACTCGCCGCCTCTACGCCCCCGAAATCTCGGCTTTGCGCTAGCGCCAAACCATCCCATCGCCCTGCTATTGCACCACCCCATTGCGCGAATGTCACCGCCCCTTTCTCCCCTTTTCCCCATCGTGCCGTCTTAGGCCCGAGGCTACCTCGCTCCATCATGTCCAAGCAACGTCTGACTTTTCTCGAGTCGTGTGCCAATGCCGCCCCTTGACTTTTCATCTACGCCAACCCTCGACACGCCCATCACCTGATTCACTACCTATGCCTCTCTTGACCGCATTAACACCATCATGGCACAACAGCACCAAGGCTTTCCTCCATCACTATAAAGCCGCACAATAGCCTCCTAGCATCATCACCCACCTTCCTTTGAGCGTAATTGAACCGAGAACCCCTGCTCCATCTCTAGCTGAAGCCTCGCCATCCATGAATCCTAAGCTCCCCGTTGGCTCTGTCTAATTATGTGTGCTCAAAGCATTGCTAGGATCCCCTAAGGACGACCCCGGCCACGCCGTACTCCTTCTTTCCCTCCAGCGAGCTCCCCACGACAGCCACCACCTCACCGTTGCTTGGCTTCATGACGATAGCCTCCTCCATGCCTTCTCAATCGCTGCCAACACCCCAGGTAAGCTCCGTCATGCCCGTAGAAGCTTCCATTCTATGGAATTGGTTGCTAGTGCCTTGAGTTGCTCTGGTGCCATGGTCCCTATTTCCCTATTCCACCGGTAGCCGAGGAGTCCAAATCAGGCCACACTAACTTGCATGGAGATGTGCGCAAGGTCGTGGACCCCATTTCCATGCATGCTACAAATCGCCGCGGTCCCCCACTGCTAGTAAGGAGTTGACGGTGATAAAGATGGTGGAGCTTAGCTTAGTATTCAATTGCTTGTACCTATTAATATGGATCTTACGTAAACCATCTCCAGTTGCTTGTCTATGGCTGGCTGTGCCTTCCCCTTCGCTTCTGCCGTACGTCACCAAGATTGTAGCCTATAGGCTTCATAGGATGCCATTCTTCCAGGTAAAGATTTTTTCCTTAAATGCCATCGAGAATGGCGCTTTAAAGTTTGGCGTCGATGAAAATATGACCCAAAATGATAGAAATGGGCATGACTAGTACATACACATTTTAGTTACAGAAAGTTTTTAAATCATTTCCTCCCTTCATATTTTTTCTACTCCCACGTAGGTTAATTAATTAGTAGACGGTGGGAAGTGTAAGTGTACGTTAAGTGCATAAATTACGTACATATATATACTGTAGTCACTATCTCAAATACCTTTTTATAATAATTTATCTATGGAATTTCATCTCTTTTTTCATTTTTATTTTTTGTTTGTTTTTATATGACTCCTTTTCTCATTTTTGCACCCATATGGAATGGCCTTTTGCTGTCAGGCATTGTTTGCCCGTCTCGACATTGTGAACCTGGTCCGACCGTGTGCCAAATGGGCTACTAGGTTAGACCCAAGGTGAGCGCACCACTCCGCTCGAACCCAAGCATGCGAGGCAGGACGGGGTGGGATTGGGGGATGTGGACAGCCGGGTAGGTCCCGATGGCTCTTCGTCGAAGACTTCGGCTGCATCCACGAAGGCCAAGAAGGCGGCCGAGGTGAATGTGAGTATGTGACGGCGCCGGAGGAGGCTGGGAATTTGGAGAGATTTCTTGGGGAAATATCCGGTGATTCTTCTTATGGTGCTACCTCCGTATTTTCTATAGCTACATAAAGGTCAATATCAGACTCCATTGAATTTGAAAGATATGAAATTGATAAACTACAAAAATGAATATTGATCAACAGTGAAAAATCACTATTCATATAAAACATTTCTTTTGTAACATACAATGAGTTTGATCTTAAAATGTGATATGGCTATAGAATACACCCTCCCTTGCCCCTCCAATCTTTTACAGAATTTTTAAAAACATTTACAAATGGCTAACACGGAAGTACCGCCTTTAGAAAAAAGTACTTGATATTTTCGCCAGGTTTCCACCTCCGCTACGCCACCCGATACTTGCCCAAAGTACTGTAAGGTTAAAGCTTGTCATCATAGTAGATTGTAGTGCGGCGATTTTTAGATAGTAACTTGTTCTGTTCTGATTTGTTTTTCCTTTTTTCTGATTTGGGTTTGGGGAAATCTGCTGAACCGTTACTTCGAAGGAAAAATATCTGTGGCTAATTTCTGAGAATTTTTTTAAATAATCAATTTTAAATTTTGAATTACAGTGTTATGCCTGCTTTTTTTTTTTTATTTTTTCAGTTTTGACCATATGTCGCTCTATGGTTAAATGACTTATTTTTTTCAGTTTTTATTTTTTCAGTTTTGGGCTAGTCGTCCAACGGTTAGGCGATTAGACCAAATTGCCTAACCGTGGAGCGACCATACCCTAGTTGCCCAACGGTTGGGCGACTAGGGGTTAAAACCCCTCGAGCGCATGGCCGGCGCTTGACATTGCGCTTATTTCGCATTTCGGCCGAGAGAGAGGAAGGGGAGAAGAGAAAAGAGAGGAGAGGAGAATGAGAGAAGGGGAAAAAAGGAGGAGAAGAAAAGAGGAGAGGAGGGAAGAGTGGAAGAGGAGGAGAGGAGGAAAAGGGGGAGGAAGAGAGGAAAGGGAGGGGAAGAGAGGAGAGAGAAGGGAAAAGAGGCGAAGGGATCTGCGTATCAATGACGGAGAGTTATATATATTTTTTGTATATTAATTTTTTAAAATAGTAGGATAATCATTAAATTTGTTGTTTAGAAAGTAACACCAATTTAGTTATTAATAATTGTATTATCATTTAGGTTGCCTTGTTGTGCATTTGAAAGCCCGGTTAATTTTGTTAGTCGCTTATAAATTGTAGAAACCCCGTAATAAGTTTTCTTAATTTTTAGAATAACTAATAGCCATCGAAAGATTTAAAACTGTTTGTGACGATTAGAATAGCACGCAATAATTTCAGATTACATGTAGCGATTAAAATCGCGACAATTTAAATAGCATTTGAGTTGTAAAAATCTGCAAATGATGAAAATAAAATTCAGACATCCCACAGGGACACCTTAGTATAATTAATTTAATTATTATTTAAGATTTACTTTCTGACATATCTGTAAGTAAATCGTCACGTGTGTACTAATTATGGAGAAAGAATAGGTACAAAGAGGGAATAATTTAGTCTAGTGACCCTAAGACCTAAAATTATTTATATAGGTAGATAAATGTGTATGCACTACGCTATTAATAATTAAACCAATAATTGTGTTGTAATTGCTAACTTCAAATTGATTTGCAGATATGGTTCGGACTGGCCTTTCGGCCTGCTAGACCGGCACGTCGATGCGCAGCACCGTGCGAGCCATCATGTCCTGCATCCTGAAGGCAGGGACGAGGAGACCTAGTTAGGGGTTGTCCGTATGCAGACACCATGATGGGCTTAAAGACTAGATCCATGCTGGAGAGATAGCTTTGTGTACAAATTATGGCACATCGTTTTACGATATTTGCACTATGTACTTACTTCTTCGTGCTTTGCAGGCTGAGCGATGCCGGATTTCTATCTATCATGTGGATGGTGGAGGCCACCGATGAAGACGGCACTCCAGTCAAGGAGGCTGGGGAGGTCCAGGTCGGCCCGGAGCAGTCATGATAGTTCTCGTCTGACCGATCATTGCTGACAGCTCTGCTGGACTGGTGGCGACCCGAGATGCACACCTTCCACCCGAATTGGGGGAGCTGGCCCCTACTCTACAGGATGTCACGATGTTGCTCGGCCTGCCTATCGCGGGAGAGGCTGCTTCCCCGGTGGATGAAACTGTCAACTGATGCTTCTCCCTAGGACGGTCGATGCTGCTTGACAGGGGCCAGTATTGCGCGGACATATACCACAGGGGCACCATGGATCGGCCTACCATAGGGTCCCTTTGGTGCCGTAGATGGGTACGTGCTCTCCTGAATCTTTACTATACGTGTATTACAGATCATCCTTTGTAACCACTATTATGGCTCACATGCACAATTTCCACACCTGCAGGTCACCCATGTGTATGACAACTTAATCGAGCACCTTGACCACCTCACCGCTGACGACGTGCGCTGGGAGCCATATTCTAGTTAGCACATGGTAGACCGTGCCCGTGCTGGGCTCTCATCACTGTGCTTGCGCGATCAGGCATACTGGCTCACACAGAAGAAGCTCGTCTTCGACATGTTCGTCGAGGACTACGCGGTGCAAGGGTGATGCGCCAGTTTTGCCTTTGCTTGTTTGTTCCTGTCCCCGTCGGCTGTCGGGTGCCTGACTTGGCCCACACATGAGTTACACACAACACATGTCCCTATATTTTTTTCTCATTTCTGTTATGATGCCTTCTACTTGTAGTTGTACATTTCGTAGGTATAATAGGAGGGGTGGTAGCATGATGAGCTAGGCTGCGAAGATGGTGCCATGGGTGGCAGAGTGGGCGAGGCACTCGAGGACTTCATGCAAGAGGGTACCGCATATGACCCCAGCACGTACGATGAGTACTTATGTTGGTACACTCCGCAGACACACACCAGTCTGGTACATGTTATTGACCCTCCCCCTGCTCTTGTACCAGCACTGACTGACTTGTACCCGTGCACTTAGCGCAGAACTTCGCCCTCATGGTATATACTCTTGTGTTTGAAAGTTTCTAGGTACGGTTTGATGCTTTTATGTACTTCTTGCAGATAGACATCACAACCAATATTACAAGGGACATTGGGTCAATTGTGGACAAGGTCGCCCACGGTTTGCAGGTCACGCGCGACGACTTGCTGCACATTGTCCATCAGGTCTACGAGAGGGCAAGGCGTGCCCTCGCCCTCTTGTCATGCAAGACACTCCTAGAGGTGGCCATGTTGACGCGCACTACAAGGCCGCCATGTGCTATAGCTCAGGTAGGAGGCTTCATAGGGCCAAGGGACTACCTCGAGCATCGCCATTGTCACCGTCGGGCCAAGCTAGAGGGTCAGCATGGGCACGTACCTACACACCAACACCGTCGTCATCCGTAGACCCCTACCTACTGATGGCAGGTTAACACACGTTGTTCGTCAGAGGTTGGTCCGGCTGATACGATAGTTGGCTGGAGGCCATGGCCCACGTGGAAGTTTCATCTCTTAAGGTTTTTTCACGTTAATATATTGCATGAATAAACAATACATGTCCTGCAGGTATGTCGCACTAGCCAAGAGTTTTGCTATCCACCACAAGGATCTCCTGGTGGACGTGAGGGACTTCCTTGTGGACGACCCGACGGAGGTCCTTTCCAGGTTGCAGCTTAGCAGTGTGCTAATTCCCATGTAGCCATAGGCACAGTCCACCCCCAAGGCATTGGGAGCACGGGTGAGCATGGCTCCTGACTACCTGACCCTATCAGGGCAGCGACACCCTGTGTTGAGGAAGGCTAAGCGAGGCTGTACGGGCGGGCACTGACCGGGGGTGGGATGTGGCAACGACGGAGGAGGTGCTGTGGGTGGTGTAGCTGGTGGCGAGTAGTGGGTCTTCCTCCTACTTTGTGTATTTTTTCATTGTGCATGTATTTTGCATTGTCTTCCTCCGTGTATGAATTCTCTATTGCATCCCAATATCACTTACCTTTCTACTTACTAATCGTTGCTACCTCAGTCGTCCTCACACAATTCTTCAAAAAATTTGTCGCGCTACAACAATATACAACGATCACAAAACGTTATTGCGAGTCTAATAGTTTTTGTACCATTCACAATCTACGAAAATCACAAATGGATCAACTGACAATATCTGCCCTTTGATTTCAAAAAAGAAATAACTTATAAACAAGATTTGCTAAATGTATTACCTACAACAATTGTCATTTACCTCACTCCCCCAATAATTATTTTTATTGGATTAATAAAATAATCATGTTATTTTTAAAATTGCCCAACAGTTGGCCGATTAGTGGCTTGTCATCCAACCATCGAGTGACTTGGGGTCTTATCGCTCCACAGTTGGGTGACATGGAATAGTCACCCAACGGTTAGGCAACTAGTCCAAGTCGCTCAACCGTGGAGTGACATATGATCAAAACTGCAAAAAAAAAATAAAATAAAAAGCAGGTATAATACTGTAATTCGGAATTAAAAATTGTTTATTTGAAAAATTCAATTTCTGAAGTGCAGTTGTTGCTACTCATTACTGCTGGATCGGTATTACCGAAATAGTTATTTAGAAGGAACCGAGCAGCCTGCTCCGTTGGTAATTACATAGGTGTCGTCAAGCACCCAAACTATCCTAACTCATTTTGCTTGCTCTAACTAGCTGGAAGTCATGGGATGGGTTTCGGTCACTTTCTTTAGTAGTTTTATGTTGTATGAGGCATGTTACTGCTAATGTGGATCAAGTTGTGTAGAATTTGTGGCTGAAATCGATTTCTTTGTTTTTAGATGTGTAAGGTCGTTTGGAGTTAACCATGGCCAATGGCAAGGATCGGGACTACGCTCATGCAGGAGACGAGGGTCAAAATGGTCGAGGATGCGGGGCGAGATGGTGAGCTTAAGCATGGCACGAGAAAGGCGAAAAATGTTGAAGAGAAGTTTGAACAAAATACCAGAACGGCTTTGGAAGAAAACCACGGCGCGTGAGCGGCGCTTGGGAAAATGGTTTTGGTCATAGACAAGCTAGTTTGTTCAAGATGGATCAAAGCTAAGAACTTAGCGGATTTGGACTTATATGCTTTGAAAATCACACATAAGTGTAATGTGCGAGTGGTAAAAGGAAAAAATGTACTATGGCAAAAACAGAAGTGAAACAACTCCAAAATTTCAAAATTTTGAATTCTTTTTGAATTTTATTTGAATTCCAATCCTTACCCAACTTGGCAAATTCCATGAAAATCTGCTTTCCTTCTTTGATTTCCCGTCTTCACTCCTTGCTGGTGCCTCTTGAAGACGCCGCCACTCCACCAACCTCCTGTGCCGCCGCTCCATGCGCTACATCACCGTTGCCCAAAATTTGGGCTGCACCTCCTCCTTCTCTTCACACCAAGCTGATGTCACGATCCCACCAGTCAATCACCCATCCCCTTCCCTCCTCCTTGCTTCGTGCCGCCCAACATGCTCCTCCTCTCTCCCGCCTCAGCTCGTCGTTTTTGGCTGATGCACGCACCCTCAGTACTAGTTGTGTCAACGCTCGTCAACTCTTGTAGAGGCGCCAGAACCACCTCACCAGTGCCATCACTCCTGTAGGAGAGCACCCATCGCCTCACCTGCGCACAGAAGACACCCGAATTGCCTTCCTATTCCCACACCTCTCTTCACTTTTAAAGCTCATTCACTTCCACAGATAGCTTCACGCTACTCTCAAACACCCACCAGAACTAGTGAATCGACCTTTTAATCACCGCAGCGCCGCCGGCGATCTCCCCTGAGCCCGGTGAGCCCTAGACCCAATCTTCTTCGTCTTTCGATTAAAAGTCAATTGATTTCGCTAACAGAACCTCCTTTGCTCCCTGAACACACTGGTGAACTCGCTTGGTCGTGAGCGTTCGTCGAGAGCTCTGGCGACGGAAGCTACCGTCGGCTGGAAGTCCCCTCCCGTGGACAACCAAGATGGGCATTTCCCATCCCGAACTGCCACCACTACCTTGAAATCCATACCCCACAGATGGCCAAATCACCCTTAGCCTTGCTAGAGAACCACCAAGACACTCAAATGCCATCAGGAAGCTCCAAACCTTCTCTCTTGCCACGAGCCACCACCGCTCATGCTACCACCCTCCAAAGCCCCAAAATGGAAACACTAGCTCAAGCTGAACCCAACCATGCCGCACGCTTCTGCCGATGTGTCTTGCAAGTGCCGCTCCGCTCGAACCACCGCACCTCTATTTTCTGTCGAGGGAAATGGCTGGAGGTTGAAGATGAAAGTGGACATAACGTGGTCACATCACAGCCGTTTGCGCACCGTGGCTATCTAAATCGGGCCATTCGCGTGCACTGCATCATGGGCATCTCGGCCGCGCACTGGATGGGCTGAATCCAGCTAGCTCATTTCACCGAGCAGGCTGATTTTGCGAGCGGGCTACACAGTTCTTGTGGGCTGGTCTGACATTATTCATTACTATTCAAAACACTATTCTCCCGAAACCCAAAATTCCAAAAATACCACATTTCAATCATTTCGACGCCACAAATCCATTTTTGATCTCCGTTCCACCAAATTTAGCTCCAAATAAACCAAACCCCCATTTGAATTTTATTGCATTTTGTTCCTTTTTAATTAATTTATTTTTCCTAGATTGATTACACTCAAGTATGGACTTATGTTATTTTATGTGTTTGCGCTAGCTCTTGAACTTTTCGAAGTGATGGTAGATGGACTAGAGCTGGGCAGCGAAGTCTTCGAGATAGTAGAGTTTTTAGAGTAGCAAGGCAAGTTATAGGTTCTAGATCATATTGAATCCCATGAAATTTAAATTATTTAATTGTTGTATTTGCATTAATGTTATTTGTAAAATGCTATTTAATTAAAATAAATGTTTTGAATGAGTTGTTAATTAGTTATGTCTTACCACTGAAAAAATGTCCTGTTTAATTTGAGGCCATATTCGCCTTGAATTGGTTCTAGGGTAAGGAGGAATCGTGGAAAGCCACGAGATGGTTGGAGTCCATGACCTTACCTTAGGGTGGAGGCTTGAGCAGAAGGGTGGTAGTGCCGTCGAGCATAGGGGATGTGGTTGGTTGCCTCAAGTGAAAAGTGAGGACAACAACTTTATGCTAAGTAAAGGATACAGTAATCGCTCAACCATAGGTGTTGACTTGTCAACCCTGGTTTAGTAGTTGCTCAACTCGATTGAATCTCTACAGGAGGCAAGAGTGTGGATGATGGGGAGTTGGTATGTGGAACGGTAAAACCATACCTAACAACGGCAGGGACCACTCAGGATGGACAGAAGTGTTAGGTTTGGTGAATAGTTCTAGGCAACTGAACAGTTATGGGCAGTTGCGGGGATTACTAGTGCCTTCAGATATGGGGGCGTTACAAAAAAAAAGTCAAATTTTCTATGGTGGAATCAAAATTTAAGAGGTTTCACAGGCGGTGATAAAGAAATTTCACTAAGATTTAACAAGAATATAATCACATCGTTAGAATTCCTGTTTTGTTATTGTACATGCAATAATCACATCATTAGAAATTGTTCATCATCTCGAAGAATACATTGAAACTGATATAAACATCTTCTAAAAGAACAGATTGAATTTTATATAATATTGCACTTGTTAATTCAGTATACAAATCAATTCTTCCTCTGATCACAATATTTGTCCAACGCACATACCAAAAAAAGACACAAAAGTTAAGTACTACTCTATCTTATAGGGACAAGTATTATTCATCTCCATTAAATATTGTACTTCCTTGGTATGTGAGCGGGACAAATATTGTAAAATGGAGTAGTAATAAATGGCAATAATGACAAACTTGCGCGTGCATGGGGATGTATCTAGTGAACAAACACAATTTGGTGCACAAGTGCAAAAACTTTCAGCTTGGAATCAAATTAACATTAAAAAATTCCAAAAAAATGTTCTAGATGTAGCCAATATTGTGTTATATCACCCTTTACAATTTGAACTTCAAACTCAAAGAATGTTAGAAAATTTTTAAAAAAGGCATGTTTACTTTGAATAGTAATATTTCTCTTCTTCTTTTTTCCTTTCTTTATTAGTCATCATTTGTTAGATTTTTCTTTTTTAATAGTCATCATTTGTTAGATTTTTCTTTTTTAATCCCAATGTGGAATTAATTTGTACTTTTAGATTTTATATATTAGTAGCGTAATTTCAGAAATACATCCACAATTTTATTCAAAAGTTTTCACATTGATTATTTACACTAAAACACAAACCCCACATAGAGACCTTTTCTTAATATAGTAGAGGCATTTTTTCCATGTCTTTACATTGCTGTAGAGACATTTTTTGAAATGTCTCATAAGCACCTTCTTATGCATCGTCGCTATGGACATAGGAACATATTATTAAAATGCCTATATATCCTTTGTGGTATTTTATAGATGTGTTTTATTGTGTCTCTAAGGAAATAAAGGCATTTCATAGCGACGTTAAATTGTGCTACTAGTATAGCATACCATAGGAAATAAAATATAAAAATGTGAACTCTTGCAAAGGTTGGTACTCAAACTCTAGACCTCATGAGAATAGTATTTCACTTGGACATATTGCACTAGCCACCTCAACCTCACCACTTCACATGTTTAGTTGCCTTACAATATTTATATGTAGATCATTTAACACATATAAACCACTGAAAAATGCCTCTAGATGGTTAAATGAGTCTCAAAAAATGTCTTTACATAACAAAACACTTTAGGCAAATTAGATAGCACCACAAAAATGTCTACAACATAAACTTTTTCATGCGGTTCATTAGGTAGACAATGCTCCGCTGCCAAGGTAGGGGGAGGCACTAATGAACATGATGGGGTAAGGGAGCATAGCGGGGACAATCGTGCAAAGTCCCAAGAATAAAATGAGCTCTTAACTGTAGCATGTTGATCGACACTAGCATCAACTGTGTTGCCTTTGGCATGATGAACACTCTGCTCAACAGTCGTTGCCGCTCGGGGCACAGTGGGACTGGCTCGGGAAGGCAGCGACATACCATCCTCGGAGCTCGAACCCCTGTCTACACTCGCAGGGAAAAATAAAACCTGTCCAAACCCACCAGAGGGGAACTCATGTGCGCACGCTTGGATGGACGCCCCGATAAAGCCAACGGGACATGTGACATCAGGGGCAGTGAAATCACTACTAGGTTTTGCGATGGTCCCATGCCCTCAGCTTCCATAGGACCTAATAGGTCAGCTACAACAGAAGCTTGGCCCTCACCCAAGTTTACAGGATGCCCCGCTTCAGGGGGCGTCCCATGTTCCTCCGCTGTAGCGAAGTCTGGCACATCTAGGATGCGCACCTCATCCTCGCCACCACTGTCATCATCATCACCACCGTCGTCACCACCCTCCTCCGCCTCCTTGCTCTCCTCTGCCTCAAAATCATTGGACTCGTTGACCCCACCAAAAAGGGCCTTCAACTCGGCGAGGTCAGGAGGGGCTGAGGAGAGTGGTACATCCACGGTAGTCAAGGAAGAGCCCCTTATCTTGCTTGCATTTGCATGACCGGCGATGTCTTCGCCCTTTTGTACACCTACACCACGCTCACGACCAGCACTTGGGGCCAGCACGGGGTGTTCGTGCACAACAATGCCTAGGACATAGCACACACAATTGTTGCGGGACCCCAGCGGTTGCCGTAGCATGAAGGCCATGCTCCTTGAGGATGTACGGTCCTAGGAATATGCACACGGCATGCTCCACCTCCGCTAGCGATTGCACTAAAACATAATAGATTAGCTAGCACAGAGATACGCTCACCTACAAGACACAACCCGGGAAGCACAAAAACTCACCAGGACCCGTAGGCCTCTCCAGATCTGTCAATGAGGGGCAAATGCCATCTGATCAGTAGAGTCTATTTGCACCTCCCATCAGCAAGCCAAAGAGGACACGTGGAGCATGCAAAACTCCTTGGCACAGTCCCTCATGTTCAGTCGAAGGGCAATCACATGGAGCCTCCAAAGTCGCACCTCATCGTCTTGGTCCAACACCATGGTAGGTGCTTAGACAAAGTCCATGAGGCATCCGGTTAAGCGAAGACTGCTGTTGTGCTTATTTTTGTGATAAAACCAATGCTCCATCCAATGAGACTCCCACTTCGTGTGGGTTAAGTTGGTAGGGAAGTCCAACAAGGAGGGGTTATGGAGCTGTAGGCCGACACTGCCCAGATTGGAAATCTAGCTAGGGATAAGGCACTTCTACTAGCATCGAGCATCACGAAGGGACACAAAGAATGCTGTGTGAGTTTGGCTACCCTCTAAGAAGGCTGCCTAGGAGTACACAATCAGCTGAGCGATGGCATTCGGAGTCAGTTGTTGGAGCTCCAGCTCGTACAACGGAAGCAGGTCACCGATGAACCACACGGCCGGAATACAGAGCCCAGCATCAAAGTACACTGTGAATACGATGGTCTTGCCCTCCCATGGATGCGGATCGACCTCCTTGCTGCTTGGAAGGTGCACAGCGTCACGAGATGCAATCTTGCCATCGCGCACTAGGGACTCCACTAGCTCCTCCGATGCAATCGACAGCCCCAACATGTTCACATATATGCTGCCAGCCTTCCCCAATGCCTTCCACCGCTTCACAGCGGCCACCTTTGCGCGGTCGTCCCGATTAGCTTGACTGCTGGAGGGGGCTGATATTGAGCCACAACCGTGGCAGTCACCGACACACACCATCCTGACGGTGGAATAGGCAGCGACAGAGGAGGAAAAGAGAATGGCAGCAGGAGAGTGACAACAACAAAATAATGTGATAAGGGGTTCAAGAGCAAGGAAGAAATTGGGAGGCAAATGGCTGGAATCAGGCATCAGGCGTGTGCATAAAAGGGGTACACGACAACGGTAGTTAATGACCAGCTAGGGTGCAGGAATCGAGGGGACATGGACCTAGCTAGGGCAAGCGCAATGCCTCGTCATGCGTAAACCAAGGTACCAACCACCACCACACATACACCCGCACCCACCGCCATGACAAAACGAGCCTGGGGGTCTTGCATGTTGACCTGGTCGGCACCACTAAGAAGGGCACGGGAACCGAGGAGACATACGCTGCCCCGTAACCGGCATGATGCCTCGCCTCCTGAAAGCTAAAACACCAACGGCCACCACGTGCACCTAGTAGACGTCGCCATGCTCATTCATACCTCATGGTTTACATGCGACGCCTTACCCAGAGCATGACTAGTGAGAATTCGCCTAGCGTTTTTTAGTGGGCCGAAGGGGCGGAGGGGGCCAAGAGGCATCAGGTGTGGTCTCAGCCCACAGAAAGCTGGGCCCCTCAATCATGAGAGGCTACTGTTGGGGAAGTGGCCGCCACCTTGGCCTAAACAACCCACATCGCTGGCAGGATAGCCGACAGCTTCAGAGAAGCCTACAAGCCCAGGAAAATGGCACATATACCCCTAGAAGGATAGACTTAGATATGGGTATTTAAGTAATTCTAAGTAGGAGAAAGAACATATGTGCCCCTATAAAGATAAGGATGATAGGGGTATCTGTGTAACTAGGCCACCATGGCTATAAATGCTTACCTGAGGGCTCCATGGGAAAGGGCAAAGCACTCTTTTTTAGCAAAGGGTCAGATATCACAAACTTCCATCATACTAGCACAGACTTCTATTGCCATCGCCAGGGTGTTCAAGCTACTGGCAGCCTCTCCATGGCCTCCCCGTAGCCCCCTCCTTTTACTGTCTGATGTGTAACCACAACATTATTCATCCCATATTCTATTCCGTATAGTACTGGAGCCAGATCAGATAGTACTAGATGCTCATTTCTCTCTTCCGAATTTGCTTTGAAAAGCCTTCGATCGGTGGGTCAAATGGAAACTATCCGCTCTATTTGCACCCCCTCATAGTATATTGGATAGTAGGTGTGCAATTGGAGTGGATACGAACATATATCACTTATCACAAATAGTGTTGGATACCTATTTATCCTTTCTAAATTTAATTTGAAGGCCTTTGATCGATCAGTCGGATAAAAATTATCCATTCAGTTTGCACCCCTAGCTATAAGCATGGCTGGTAGGATTAGGTTGGGGTTAGCGTGAATGAACTTGTGTCCAAGCTAGATAAAGACCTCGCTAGGGTTACAAAAGAAGTGGACGGCTGGGGTCTTGGGAGAGTAGAGAGTATCATGGAAGAAATGTAGAATGGCTTGGCTAGGGTGGCAAAAGGAAAAACTGTACTATGGCAAAAAGAAAAAGGTCCAATTTTCTATGGTACAATCGAAAATTAATAGAGGTTTCACAAGCGGTCAAAAAATTCACTAGGATTTAACAAGAATATAATCACATCATTAGAATTCATGTTTTGTTATTGTACATGCAATAATCACATCGTTAGAAATTGTTCATTATCTCAAAGCACAGATTGGAACTGATATAAACGTCTTCTCAAAGAACATATTGAAACTGATATAATATTGTACTAATTAATTCAGCATACAAATAAATAATCCCTCCGATCATAATATTTATCTGATACAGACACCAAGAAGACACACAATTTAAGTACTATATCTTGTGGGACAAGTATTATTCAATTCCATTAACCCGTACATATATGGCATGAATATTCCTGCACATTATTAACCCGGATCAGAGTATACAAGTTGCACAAAAAATTAAGCGGGAGCAGCTAAGTCTTTGTGGTCTTCTCTAAGGAAAGGATAATCCGTGTAACCAATGATGGGATCATGCGTGTAGAAGGTGGAGCGGTCGTACTTGTTCAATAATGCATCTAGCTCAAACCTCCTGGGAAGATCTGGGTTGGCCAAAAAGAGCCTCCCATAGGCGACAAGGTCGGTGTAGTTATCAGCCACCACCTTGTTGCCTTCCTCCCGGTTGTACCCGTCGGCGGCAATGAATGTGCCGTTGAACGCTTTTCTGAAGGGCAAAAGTCTATGGGGAATTTGCCAGTGGCCATCAATGATAGCCATCTGGGGCTCCACCATATGGCAGTAGAGAAACCCTGGGTGTCTATTGAGTTGCTGCACTATATAGGCGCCGAGCGCCTGCGGGTCAGAGTCAACACAATCCCTGAAATTCATGAATGGCGACAGTCGTATGCCCACGCGGTGTGCGCCCACCTCGCAGACAACATCATCAATCACCTTGACTACGAAGCTGCAACGGTTCTCAAGGCTACCGCCATACTGGTCGGTGCGGTCATTGGCGCTGTCCTTCATGAACTACTCTAGGAGGAAGCCGTGCGCACCGTGGATCTCCACGCCGTCAAACCCCGCCTCTATGGGCCTGTTTGGATCCACCCAGATTTTAAGAATCTGGCTTTTGGAAACTGGGTGGGATCCAAACAGACCAGTTTTTGGGGCAGTTTTTAAAATCTACCTACCCAGATTCTTAAAAACCAAGAAGCTGTTGATACCCAGCTTTTGCCAGTTTTTTTTGCACAAATACCCATTTACCCTCATTAAAGACCACGCATGGCTGTTTAATGTGTTGTTCAAGAGCAATAAATGTAAGGGTATAATAGTCTATTAGCACCAATCATAAATGAAACCAGCTTTTAAAAACTAGGAGATCCAAACACCCCATCAGTTTTTGCTTAGAAACCAGCTTTTAAAAACTAGAAGTAATAGCTGGTTTTTAAGAATCTGAAACTGATCCAAACAGGGCCTATGGCGTTCTGTGCGGCACGTCTGAAGTCGTCCACGATATGAGGGATCTCATCCGTTCGCAAGCGCCGCGGCTTGGAATACATCGTGCCGGCCTGGGCTAGTCCGGCATCAGGCATTACCTTCTTATCAGTGCTTGAGATGGGCGCCTGCCGGTCCGGCTGTAAACTTGTTTTGTTTACAGTGTAATCAAAGAGTACAATTAATAATGGTCAATACATCGCCATATCATATAAATTTCTCATGGCAGAACATATCGACATGCAAGCGCATGAATTCTTATGGACGGACCGACGTACCGTTTGTAGATGCCCTTCCGGCATGAAATATCTGGCAGAAGAAGAGCGCGCCCTTGCGGTGGACGGCCTCGATGATGGGCCTCCAAGCGTTGACCTGCTGCTGCGTCCAAATGCCGGGCGCCTCTGGGTCCCCCTGCGCGGTGGTGGAGACTCCGGTGGCCTCCGATATGAGGAGTCCACCCTTGGTGGTCCGTTGCGAGTAGTACGCCGCCATGTGCGGCTGCGGCACATTCCCGTAGTAGGCGGATAATTTAATTATTTGCCACTCTTATGAGTAGGGTGGCAATAGATTTGCCACCCTGACCTGTTGTCAGTGACTCAGGCGGCCCCGCATGTAAGTGAGAGAGATAATTGGCCAATCTTCAGAGTGGCAAAAAGTTGAATTCCCCCCTAGGCAGGGCACCGTGCCATTGACGCGAGCACCACCCGGTGAGAGAGATCGAATAGCCCCATCTTGTACAGTGTTAGCAGTGAGATCGCCTCTTTCACCGCTTGGTGGACCATCTTGCCAAATCTAATTGTTGATTCTTCTGCCTGATTGATCGATCGGCAAACACAGCGCGAATATGATGCAATGCAATCTCTAAGCTCTAGCTTACTTTGCTCTGTTCTCGCTTCTGAGTTTCTGTGCCCTTTGCCTCTGCGGCTCTGCCTCCATCGGGGTTGGTAGGGGTGGAAAACGATAACGGATAATTCATTTTATCCGATATTCGTATCCGAAAAAACACGAATGTGGTAAGCAAAATCTGTATTCGAAAATATTCGTATTCGTATTCGAGAATATTCGTATCCGTATTTGAGAGTATTCGTATTCGAGAATATTCGTATCCGTATTCGTATTCGAGACTATTCGATTCGTATTCGATCCGTTTTTAGAACCTATGAAAAATCGTACAAATTTTGTGATTCAAAATTTGAATTTAGGTGGTTTAAAACCGATAACCGGTGAAAAATCGGCAAAATCGCTAGGAATCCGTTTTATCTGATATTCGTATCCGAGAAAATCCGTATTCGAAAATATCCGTATTCATATTCGAGAATATTCGTATCCGTATTTAAGAATATTCAAATTCGTATTCGTATTCACTTTAAAAATATAGATTCGTATTCGTATTTGAGACTATTCGACCGTATCCGATCCGTTCCTTCCCTAGGGGTTGGGGCCTGGTTGTATTTATACGTGTCGGCCTGGGCCCCACGCTTGTCGCGTCGCACGCCTTTTCCATTTTTCCGGCCATCGTTTTTGACTTTCCCATTGTTTCCATGTCCTGTCGTCATCCTTTCCGTCATTGGATTGGACTCAACCGTGCGACAACAGCAGCCATAGCCTCTCTCTCTCTCTCTCTCTCTCTCTCTCTCTCTCATACAGCGCATGCGGCCCCGTCTCGTTTGCATACGAAACAGACGTGCGGTTTTTGAGTTTTCGCCGACGCCGGAGGCCACGACAGCGACACAAAATGACCCCCGAGGGGGGCGGGGGTACGTGCACATTTGCATTTGCATTCGTGCCGAAATGAAAGGAAAAAATGCATATGTTTGCTGAGCAGTGTGAATAGAATTGATATTTATTAGTCCCGTAGTCACATACACAAAAATCTCCTTGATACACAGTACCAACAAATTCCGTATAAACAATAATAATGAATGGTGGAAATGATACCATGCACGCACACACGTACATATACATCCTACATAAATCATGCACATTATTAGTCCAAATCGAATCGATGAACTACATTATTATGCATGAGGATGAACTGCATTATTATGCATGAGGAACAACTGTTGAGTCACTGTGGTCGTCATCAAGAAAAGGATAGTCCTTGCAGCCAACAACTGATCCTGTGTATGGAAGGTGGAGTGGTTGTACTTGTTTAATGGTGCGTCCAGCTCGAACCTCTTAGGCAAGTCTGGATTGGTAAAGAAAAGTCCCCCGTAGGCGACGAAATCAGTGTAGCCGTTGGCCACCACCTTATTGCCTTCCTCCCGATTATACCCACCAGCGGCAATGAACGTGTCGTTGAATGCTTTCCGGAAGGGCAAGAGCCCATGAGGGACCTGCCTACGGCCGTCAACAATGGCTATCCTAGCTCCACCGTGTGGCAGTAGAGGAACCCTGGATGCTTGTTGAGCTGCTTCACCGTGTAGGCGCCGAGTGCTTATGGGTCGAAGTCGACGCAGTACATGTAGTCCACAAACGACGATAGCCTGATTCCCACATGGTACGAACCCACCTCGCTCATGACAACATCGACAACCTCCACCGCGAAGCGATACCAATTATATAGGTTGTCGTCGTACGGTCGGTGTGATCGTTGGCGTTGTCCTTCACGAACTACTCCAGGAGTAATCCGTGTGCACCGTGGATTGCCTCACCATCGAAACCGGCCTCGATGGCATTCCAGGCGGCGCACCTGAAGTCATCAACAATCTGTGGGATCTCTTCAGTTGCAGCCACCGCAGCTTGGAGTACACCATGCCGAACTCGGCATCAGGCATTGTCTGCTTGTTAGTGCTCAAGATTGGTGCCTACTCGTTCAATTGGAAATTTGTTTTGTTTACATTGTAATATCGCCTCCCAGCGCCCCAACGCCGGCTCCCCCTACCTTCCCCCTCCGCCTTGCCGCCGCTGGAGCACGCCGCCGGAGGCTTGTGCGGGTGCTAGGAAGGCGGCGGCGGGGCTCTCGGGCCTGGATCTGGTCGGAGGCTTCCAGATCTGGGCGTTGGGTTCGAGGTGGCGGGGCCCCTGTGGTGGTCGCCGGCGGAGGCTGAGCGGAGTGAGGGGCGGCGACCGGCGGAGGCTGCGGAGGAGTGGTGGTGGTGTTGTCGCTCGCGTCGAGATGTGTCGTGGATGTGCGGCGGCGCCCTGCAGCCCGGCCGTGTCTCGTCTGCGACGAGGTTGAAGGCCCTCGGCGTGTGCCTCCGGCTTGCTGGCGCCCGGATCTGGGTGGACTCAGGTCCGGCGGCGGTGATGAGGCCCCAGCACCCCACCGACTGGCCGCCAACCCCCGCAACCTTCCCTGACGCGGCCCTCCTCGATGCGATCCGGTTCCTCCCCACCAAATCCCCCCCACTCGAGCTGCATCAATTCAGGAAGAAGAAGGAAAAGAGGGGTCCCGGGAAGAAGGCCGAAGCCGATGCGGATGCAGAGGCCGAGGAGGAGGCAGGGAAGGAGGGGGCCAACGGGGAGGAGGCCGTGCCGGAATCGAAGTCTCCTGTTGGATTGAAGTTGCTTGCCGGGGAGAGCGGCAGCAGACGTAGCGCGCCATTTGAGGTAGCAGCGAGGTCGCAGGTGGAGCAATGCAATAGCCAGGGGCATGGTACTGCAGTTTCCAGTGCAGTGGAGAATGCCGATGTTGTGCTTGTACAAGAGGATGGTGATGGTTGTAATGTGCAGAGTGTTGGTATTAGTGAGCAGGGGAGTTCAGGTGTTGAAAGCCCTGGACCAGGTGATGGCGAAGATTCGAGGGAAGGGTGGCTCTGCAGGGTTGTTGGTGATCTCCACGGGGAGGCTGTAGAACTCTTGAAGGAGTCGCTGCATCGGGAGCAGAAACCTGGAGTCGCGCAGGTGCCAGGCGCCTTGCATCCACGCAGCCGGCGCTGGTTGCTGGTGCTGCCGTGGTGCGCCGCCGCCGATCTGGCGGTGCAGCATCAGAGACGTCGCGACCTCCGCCGACCTGTGGAGCGACAGAGACAAGGGCGCCTGGCTCTTTTGCCTGTGCTGCTGCTCGCCAAGAACGAGCTAGATGGTAGACGAGCCGTCGTCGTCGACGAACGCGGCTTTGTTCTGCGCAGGCGCCGTGGCCGGCACGAGCCCAATGGACGGAGAGGGGGGGCGCGCTGGAGCGCTTGGAGGAGGCCGTTCGGCGATGGCGGTAATGGCCGGGAGGCGGTAGGTTGTGGCTGCGGGGTGCCCAGGGATCCTTGGCTCGACGTTGCTCGAGCGGGAAGCGGCTCGTCGTGGAGGTCAAGGATGGCTATGTCATGGCCTTAAGGCGTGTAGAACCCCGGTGTGATGGTGGCGGTCTTTTTTGTGTGTGTAGTGCATGGGTTGCTGTGGAGGTGCTGGCGAAAGCCGTGCCGGTGTTCCTACCGGTCTCGACAACTATGACGTCTTTGGACGCCATTTTCCTTCGTGAAGGGTTGTCATGGCACTCCATAGCCCTCATGTACTCTATTCTCCAGGTGAAAGCCTTGTCTCGATGAGGCGGGCGGCGTCGGCGACCCTTGTCGCTTCTTTGAGGACGTCGCCTTGGAGGTTTCTTCGCGCAAAGTGGACCGGAGTTTGGGTGGTTCAGTTGGAGGAGGTTAGGGGCTTTGTTGAAAGCAAGGATGAAGGAGTGCTGAAGCTTAGTCTTTCTAGCGTTTTCTTAGTCCTTAAGCGTTTTTTCTTGTTGTCGTGTACTTCTCAGTGTTGAGACTTTGAGCCTAAGAGCTCGTGTATCTTTTGGCTGTGTATATCCCAAGTGGATATAGAGGCCGGATATTATATCCTTTATCTAAAAAAAAAAAAAACATTGTAATATCACAATTAACATTGATCGATCAATCACCAAATCATATAAACTTGTCATGGCACAACTTATCAACATGCTAGTGCATGCATTCTAATGGATGTGTGGACATACCATTTGTGGAGACCCTTCCGACATGCCAAATCTGGCGAAAGAAGACAGTGCCCTTGCGGTGGATAGCGTCAATGATGGGCTTCCAGGCCTCGACTTGTTGCTGCATCCAAATACCAGGGGTCTCTAGGTACCCCTATGTGGTGGCGGAAACTCCCGTGGCCTTGGAGATGAGGAGGCCGCCCCTAGTGACCGCTGTGAGTAGTACACCGTGGCGTGCGGCTATGGCATGTTACCGTAGGAGCGGCACCACTTTAGCGGCGCGAGCACCACCCGGTGGGAGAGATCAAATTGCCCCATTTGTACGGTATCAATAGCGGGATCGCCGCTTGAAGCACTACCTTGTCTTAACTACTGCTCGATTCTTCTTTTTAAGATGCAATGGCTAACCAGCAGCTCTAGCTTTCTTTGCTATGTTTCGTGCTTCTCAGTTCTATTCTCTTGGAATCCTTGTAAAACCATGTTGAGCATGTCCATAATTTATATGTGTTTAACAATTGACAATCGTGTCAAGGTGAAGTTTGAATTTGCGAAAGTTTACGAATTTTTAGAGTTACTGTTAGCCATGGGCAGTCTGACTGGCCTGGGGCAGTCTGACCGTAGGTCTGATGTTACCGAACTTTGGTTGGCTGCCAGATCGCCAGTGCAGTGTGATCGGTTTCTAGTTGGTAGCTGCTTTTTTCCAAAGAAGTGTTTTTTGGGTGCTTGATCCGAGCAGTCAACCTAGCCATAGGAGTGATTCGACCAGGGCCAGTGGTCTCACCGGCCGCTCAATGGCGGTCAAACTGATTTTTATCTAAAAAGTATTTAAGAGAGTTTGCATATTTGTAGGAATTGGTCGTGGGTTGAGTTTTGAAGTCCTAGGTGTTTGCATCCATGGTGTACGAAGCATATTTGGAATAACGTGGGTTAAATTGTGAAGAACTTGTGCTCAGAAAGAATTTCTTGGTGTTTGATATGTAGGAAACTTGGAGGCAACCATGCATGGTCGACGACATGAACCAGGACTAGGCTCGGTGGTGAGCTGATGTACAGTCAAGGAAGTTGGGCAGAATGGTTGAGCTCAAATAAGACACAGGGAATACTAGGGATGTTGAAGGGAAGTTTCAAGCAACGGTTGTCGGTGCAACTGAGAAGTGGTCAGAGAGAACGACATGGAGAGACTTGCTGATACGTAGATCATTAGTGAATCTACATGTTGCAATCATGGAAAGTACTTACAAAGGAAGAGATGACTATGGACTAGGATTAGAGAATAAGTGAGGTCAACAGTCAAATTGAGGGTGTTTTAGCAGAAAAATCAAAATACTAAAAATAGCGATAGGACCAAAACCGTGGCGTTTGGAGAGCATTAGAAGACTGGTTTAGATCAAAGAGACGCTGAGAAAGCCAAGTGGATGGAAAGCTTGCTTCTTAGTAGATTTAGGCTTATACGGTTTGAGAAGTATGCATAAGTCATGTATGAGTGTAAAACCCGGTGTGTAGGGATTAACGGATTTCCCCAGTTGTTATAATAGATAATATCCATTAGGATTAGATGTGGATTGGTTGCTCCATTTATATGAGTGAAAGGAGTTGGAAGCATATGGTTAACCAACCGTCCATCTATTCATTAGGGTTTGAAAGAAAGGCTTCCTTGTAGTGAAAGCTTTAGGTGAGTGCTCTTATAAGAACTCTGTCCTCTACGGTGGAGTGGTTGTAAAACTTTTATCTACAAGTTAGAATAGAGCAATTTTGTTCATCCTACATAGTGTTCTCTTGCTCTTGTTGATTTGACACCTGTTTTTGATTGGTGTTTTGTCCTCTTTCTCCTTCATCTTGATCTTGCTGGGTTCTAAGGATGTGTAAATAACGAAGATGCCTTATAAGGATCACATTCTATCTATCTAGGGATCTGATATAGTAAGATCTTGAAAGTTGCCCAATTTAGTCCAATTTGGAGCCATTCTAGTGAGATCTTATTTCTAGGGTTTTGGTATCAAATCTTTAGGTATTCTTGCTTACTGTAACATGTGGTAACTTATCTAGAGCCATCTTGGGTATCTTCAACCCATGAGTAAAATATATCTCAAGTTTTTTAGTTTTGCCCGGTTTTGTTGCAACATTCCTTGTTTTGAGAAAAAGTTAGAACTTTAGTCAAGATCTATGTGATTATTGGATGGATTAGGTTCCTGAGATCCTCAGCAATGTGTGTGCAAAGTTTCAAATTATTTAGTTATGTATTTTGAAGATCACACTTTTTCTGTTTTGGTTCGGTCTAATTTCCAATTCTGAAAACAAGGGTGTGGTCCGATCGCCCTAGGGCTGCGATTCGACCAGATGTCAGTCAAATCGGTCATTTCCAATGGTCAAACCACTAGGCCGATCCAACCGCTCTCTTATAGCGGTCTAACCGGTACAGAGGAGTTGAACTCTGTTTACTTCCATACTTTTATGATTTTTTTTGTTGGTGAACAAATATAATTTTTCTAGCTTTTAGTAGCTAGTGAAGTGAAAGTTTTAAAATACCATTTGAGATGTTGAATTTGAATGCATCACCCATCTTGCTTTATCGGGTCCAACACTCCGCCTCCAAACAGGCTTAGGGTTTGGTTGTATTTTGGTTGTGATCAAAATGGCTGAAAAGCCCGTGGCTTATGGCTGAAAACACTGTAGCTGCCTGAAAAAAGCACTGTAGCTGACAGAGGCTTATTTACCATAATTAAATTTAAAAAAAATTTAAAAATAGAAAAAACATGTTAGCCCATTACGTATAATACAAACAAATACGAGGAAAAAAAGAACCGGTAAAAAAACTCAAAAAAAAGCCAAAAGTTCAGAAAAAGACAAAATTTATGAATAGTGCAAAAATAAGCTGAAGCCAAAAGCTCAAGCCATTTTGATCACAACCTTTATACGCCTCCAAATGGAGAAGCACGCCTTCTTCATTTGACGCACACAATTTCATCTTTTTAAAGGTACAAGGCAGACGTACATACAATTCACACACATCACATACACACAAACGCATGTGTATTCTCTAAATACGCTAGAAAACTAATTAGAGGCTTAAACGATCTCCGGAGCACGTACATACTATCTTACTTAACATATATTAGCCTCATAGGCGCGGCGTCACGTCGCGCCAGCCACCGTGTGTACCGAAATAAAGTGTAAGGGTTTTTTTTGAAAAAGTCGAGAGTCCTTTCGCAATAAAAGGAGAGCAGAGGGTTTTTCCCGTAAAAACTAAGGACTGTTTTAAAAGAATCGAGGGTTTGTACGTAATTTCAGAAACTACGGGTCGTTATCAACGAAAAAAATACGCAGAGGCTTATTCAAAAAAATATAGAGACCTTTTTGCGATAACAGAGGACCTTTACGTAATTTCGGGAAAACGCAGGGATTTTTTCGCAAAAAAGGGCACCTGACCGTACAAAGATTCGGCCACCACGCGCCGGCCAGAGCGAACGCAGGGGGTGATGTGGGAGCTCTCTCCGCACGGGGAATCCCCAGGGAGTAATACAGGGATGATTCGTGCGTACCCATTAAAAAAAATTTATCCTACTTAACGCACATCCGTGTGTGCCCGTTTTTTATTTAATTTACGTGAACGCGCGTCGGGTGAAAGTCGAACGGAGCAGGCTGTCAGCGACCACGCGCTCCAGCGTACGCACAGTTCTCACAATTTCATCTTCGTTTTGACTAGTCGCGCCCTTCGCTCCCAATTTCCTTTCGTCATCTTTTCCGTCATCCGTCTCCCGGGGATGATACATTGCATTTGTATGTGGTCGTGTTCCGTTTTAACACCAAGCAGATACGTGGCTCTCATTAGAAGGACCGGCAGTTCTTGCGGACTGCGGAGGCAGTGCCAATCAGCGTAAGGGATAACGCAACTAATGTATGATTACGTAAGATTGTACCCATAGGAATCTTGCCCGAATTTTTTCTATTTTAACCCTTTTTTTAAAAAAATATTCACATTCATACCCCTGGTAGTTTTAATTCCGTTTTTGGACCCAGGGGGTCGGCGCCGTGACCCACGGCGCCGAGGTAACACGTCTCGGCGCCGTGGTCCATGGTGCCGAGGTCCCAGGCCCGCACCAGCGTGGCGGCCCGTGTGGCGCCGACGTGGCAAGTACCTCGGCGCCGTGGATCACGGCGCCGAGCTCGGCGCCAGGATCCACGGCGCTGAGATTCAGTGATTCAGGAAGCTGAGAAGTTGTTTTACCTGTGTTATTTCAATTTTCAACAAAATACCATTCAGTAATTTAAAGGTGTGAAATGACAAAGCTTTGACTAAAAATTCGAATATTTCTATTCAGCAATTATCATGGTATATATATTAATTGCTAAATACTATTGAATGGCATTTATTAATAGCACAACAGCAGTAATCCCATGCCATGTTGTGCACGATTGCACGGTTTGGTTAAAGATAGATACCATATGTTCGAAACTGATACACTTTCAAATCACATGGTCCCACCATGGGGTGGTTGGCTGTCATCTGGATTTTGGGGTTGGCTCAGGGAATCCCCTCTGCTCTATATAACAGGAGTCATCCCCCTCATCTGGTTTCCATACAAGTCTAGAGGAAAACGTGGGCTTGGGAGAGATCTAAGAACCTAAGGAGACTTGAGAGTGAGTCACTGAATCTCATTCGAGTAAATAAAGCCACCTAAGATATTTCTTCCACTTCTCAAACCCATTTTCCTATTAATTGACATTAAGACACATGGCACTTCAGTTCATTGCTGAGCAATTTGATTTCTTTTGCTGAAACAGTTGTGCATGCATTCATGTAGGCCGATCCTCATCACCATTCCCTATAAATTAGATTGGCTACTGTACACGAATCTTTTCGCTTTTTCAGGATTCCAGTGTAGCAATAAATGTTCATATGTAGGTTTTTTAGAGCCTGTAGTCTCGTAATAAATTCGTAGTTCGTAGCCTTTTCAGTCGTTTGCAGGAAACAGTACGTGCCACGAAATAAGTGCTACAACATTGCCTTCTCAGAGGCCAGTAATCATAATTTCTGAAACAACAAGCTACGGTACATTGTAGGAATTATAGAACCACAAAGTACAGACTACGGATTCGAACACAAATATCACATGAATATAACTTATACACATATACACAACAAGTAGCTCATTACAAACCCATCTCAGTCCATATACACATATGTATCACATGAAGCACGACTTTTAAGTCCAACCACAAGCCTACACATATGTATCACTGCCTCCTACCCTTACCCTTACCCTTACCAAGTGCGTCAGTGCCTGGAGTGTAACGGCTAGGCTCGCGGCGGCTTCTGCGTGGTAGAGGCTGTGAAGGCTGAGTCGAAGGAGCGTCTACGAGCTGAGACGGGCCAATCTCATCGTAAGTCTGCTCCACCTCGTCCTCATCGTCGTCCTCACCGCCCTGGGCCGTGGGGGACGAGCTCTGTTCCATGTACGACCCTCGCCGCGTCGGGTCTGCAAGTCTTGTCGAAGGCACATGTACGTCCCTCGGCGCGCCTGTGCTGCAACCACAACGACCAGCCGCATGACGTAGCCGACTTGCTAGCCTCTGTCGTCCAACATTTTGTTAACCAATAAGATACGAAGGTATTAGGTACTAATTTTGTGAGTGGCTTTGTCGAAACTTACTTCTAGGAAGCTACGCGTCCTGACGTCGCCGACTGTCCTCGAGAAACGTTCTATGTCCTGTACAGACTGCTTGAGGGTGTTGCCCTGCAAACAAGCAAAAGAATGGATAATTTGCTATATGTAGTGGTATTTCTATCTATTGAAAAATAAGCAACGAGATTGAACATTACCACACGGTCCAGGACTGGTGCTGTCTCCACCTGCGTCCCAAGGCGAGTAGACTAGTCGTACGGCGTGTCTTCGTCATCCGAGGACTCAATGTCGGCATAGTCATCTTGTGTCCATTGTCCCTTCAGCTTGGACCGCGTCGCACCCTGGTACCAAACTTGGTACCGCCGGAAGGACTCGTTGGTGTGCGGCTCGTCGTTGTCGTCCACGTTGACTTGCAAGAGTCCCCACTCTTGAATGTACGCGTGGTGGTGCTGCTCGAAGTCTGTCACCTTCTTCTGTCGCTGACGATCAAATTTGCATGTCACGTAAACCAATAGTTAAAATTAGTAGAAACTCTGTGCAATTGGAACGGCTCTACTGACGATCAAACTTACTTGTGTAAGGTCACAGACGTCGAGAACGACTCTACTGGGCACAGCTGCCTCTTACCAAACTAGCGTGCTACTCTGTGTGGCAGGTGATACTCAACAGCATAGAAACATATTAGGGGGCACCTCATCCTATAGAGGGCCTCATCTATGTAGCACAATGCGCTGAACTAAATACCTTCCACCTCTTGCTCGGCGTACGGTTCCCACTTAACCTGCATAGTAACAATTTACTTGTAAGGTACTATACTAACAAATGAAAATCACGATACCAAATGGAATGAACTTACACTGGAGGCCGTGAGCGCATCTAGCTCGTTCGTGTACTCTAGGTTGGCCCGCTTCATCCGGGCGTTGGGAATTGAGATCTGGTCCCAAAGATAGGCAACTGTCGGACGTCGACGAAGAGGAACCCCTGCGAACCAGGGACGAGGAGCCAAAACCGTGCGACGATCAACTGGTAGACGACACCACATCCACAGCTGCAGGAGGTAGAGGCAACCACCAGGGGCGGACGCACAGTTTGAGCAGTGGGGGCCTTGGCCCCCACTCAATTTTGTTAATCACGTATACCTCCTGGATTTAATTTATATGGGCCCCCAGTCCACAACTCAGCAGGCCCCCAGTGGCCCAGTGCGGCAGCTGGCAGGACGGCAGGCCGGCAGTGCCTTCTCAGCTACGCGTAGCAACATGCCCCCACTCAATTTTAGTCCTAGGTCCGCCCCTGGCAACCACCTAGTGACGGGTTCGCTGAAGTCCGACGACACGCCTCGCAGAGGTGGCGGTAAAGGAACGCCAACACCCCGGAAGCCCAGCTGTACTGACCCACTGTGTCCCAGTCAATGAGGCAGTGGATGTACATCCACGACGCGCTGTCCCCCGTTCCGTCGGGGAAGAGAACGCAGCCAAACAAGTGAAGGATCCATGCCCTGCAGTAGTAGGCAACTGTCTGCTCATCCGCACCTTCAGGACACACTGCGAAAGACTGCCGGAGCCAGGTGATTGGAACTCCAGAAGTGCGAAGGCCTGCCTCAGGAGGAAGCTCTCTCCCGAGGAAGGCCTCTACTCGGTCTCTCCAACCTGCAGGCACGCACGGTTCGATAACTGGACGGCCGTGAATGGCGACACCAAGCATCTTCTGAGTGTCCTCGAGCGTAATTGTCATCTCCCCGAAAGGGAGGTGGAAGCTGTGAGTCTCCGGCCTCCACCTACATGATACAAAAAAGAGGAATACATGTCAGAGAATTTGAGCCGCACATAGCCGATACACAATGAACATGCAAGTGGAGCAATGGTTTAGGAGAATACCTGTCAACCAGTGCAGTGATGGCCGGGGGATTGAGGGTGGGCAACGCACGGCGAACCTGGTAAGAGATGGCGTCTAGGCCAGCCCTCTCCAGGAAGGGAGTGTACCTCTCGTCGTACCGCATGTCCAGGAACCCGTCATGGGTTCGAGGACGAAGGATGGGCAGCTCCTGTATAGAATAGACCAATTGTTTTAGTTAATGCATCAACATAAACTCAAATTGCACAAGAAGTGATGAAGGCAGTACCCTCCCCTCCACGGTGAGCCGTCCTCGGTGGTTCTCCTCGTAGTATGGGTCTAGCAGGTGGAATTGCCCATCCTACAAAAAAATTGAATTTCTCAGTCCAACATAGAAGTAAACAAAAAATTGAACATGCATAAAATATGGAAAGAATAAGAAATTAAACAAGAAACATAGCAAATTGCATATGGAAAAATAACTAGACGAACTATGAAACATAACGAACAACAAGCACTCGCACCTGACTAAGTGGCCAATGGCATGTGCGTGAATTGTGGCCAAGTCTACCACATCTGCTACATTGGTTCTGCTCGGGGTCAGTAAGAAAGGGGGTTGCTCTCCCTCGCCTCGTTCTTCCTGGAAGCTGATCCATAACCATCTTGTGTCTCGTCCTCTTCCTGGTTCCACGTTTGTTCCAACGGCTACCCGGATCCGCAATGTATTTGGGCCCGGTGTATGGTGGCCACTCTCCCTCATCCCGGTAAGGCTCGAAACGGGGAGACCACGTAAGCACAAGGTTGTCAACACTGAACTCCTGAGGTATCTTGCTCTCGTAGTCAAAGTTGCGATGCCTTGCTGCTGCCACATAATGAGAACATGGAAAGTGGTACTGCCTCGGTTTACCACATGTGCATGAGAAAGCAATAAGGACAACCTTATGCCTCCTCGTCGGCCGGAGCTCTCCATCGGTCGTTGTACCACCCCTTTCTACAACCTCGTAAGTGCCCGTGGCGTTGTCAAAACAATGTACCTCATGTGCCTCAGCCCTCGCCTTTGCCTTTTCAAGGTGGCGCTTCGGTTTTGGCGCCCATCTATCTTGTTTACTCTGTAGCGCCATTGCATGTGCGTGTCTATCGTTGAACCAAGCAACAAGCTTGTAAAAGGTGAAGGATACGATAGCATTGACGGGCATACCACGTATACCCCTAAGCAAATTATTGAAGGATTCGGCCATGTTGCTTGTTTGAAACTCGTACCTCCAGCCACCATCGTCATGAGCCCTTGTCCATTTGTCGACATCTCTCATCAATCTCGTCAACCACTGTCTACCTTCTGTGTTTGTTGCAGTATTAAGCTGCTCCAACTTCTCCTGGAAGAACTTAACCTCAAGCATTCGAGCGACCTCTTCGAACAGAGGAAATTTATCCTTCGTACCATCCTTACGGAGTAGATTCTCGGCAAGATGCCGAGTGCACCAACGGTGGTGCAAAGCTGGATACCCCGGTATCTGCTCCTGTACGGCAGCAAATATGCTCTGGTGTTTATCAGATATGACACCAACCGCCCTACCAGGGCCGACCACGTGCCTCTGAACGAGCCGCAAGAACCATCCCCAGCTGTCTTTGTTGTCCCTCTCAACCAAAGCAAACGCCAAAGGAACCAACGCGTTGTCTGCGTCACAGGCAATGGCTATCAGAAGTGTGCCCTGGTACTTGCCAACAAGAAACGTACCGTCAATGGAGAAGACGGGACGACAATGTCGAAAGGCCTCGATGGACTGAGCAAAGCACCAGAAAGCACGGAAGAATATCTGCATCCCATCTTGTGTCCATTCATTTGGTTTCGGGACGTACTCATAATGCATGCCTGGATTAACCGCTTTGATTGCATTGAAGAGTGCTGGCAACTGCAAGTACCCATCTTTCCAGTCCCCATATATCATCTTCCAGATGCGTTGCTTTGCCCTCCATGCTTTTCCATACCTTATCTCGTATCCAAATTTCTCCTTTACAATCCCAGCAAGTGTCTTCACCTTCATATTGGGTTCTCCCTTTACTATGTGCCACAATGACTTGGCAATAATGGTAGAGGTCAACTGCCGATGCTTCTGTTTGAGCTCTGCTTCGGCACAAGTGTGTGGGCCAACGATTCTTGTGATCTTGAACTTTCCCGTGTACTTCTATTTCCTAGCACAAACCCTCCATTCACATGTTTCCTTCTCGCACACAACTGTGTACCTCCGCTCCACATAAGAATGCCTCACCTTGAATGGCCTTTTACGAATCACTAAATACTCCTGTAGCCACCTTTTCAATGCAGACAAGTCCTCAAACACCATGCCCTTCTCAATTGTCATGCTTGACCCGGCCTCAGGAGCATCTAGCAGCTCGTCATTCCTTCCTTCTGCATAAGCCTCATGAGAATGCCTAAGATCGCTGAATTCATGAACTGATGGATCCCGGCCAGGGCAATAACGCCTGATCAGTTCAATATCACTTTCGGTCAGCTCTCCAAAAGGGCGGTCGTCATCAGAATCAACGACCCTTGCAATCTTGTAAGGCTCCAGATCATCCACAATTTGAACATCCACACTGTTGGAGTCCCTGCAGACTTCTTCAACGTTGCCAGATGGATTAACGGGAGGAACACCCACATTATCAGGAATATCTCCTGCATCATAAGCACGAAAACGATGGGATTGAGACAAAAGAATGGAATGACGGGAAAAGGCTAAAGTGTTGCTCGACACTTACTGGGATGATTCTGGGTCAAAGGGATCTCCTAAGGGGCCGCCACGACATCATCAGTCCGACATTCAACTCGAACTGGTTGAGAAATCTGAACATCGTTCGGGGTAGATAGAGCATCGGGCACCTCAGGCACTTCTTCCACATCCACCGCAAGGTCCGGTAACGGAGGGTCAAAGGGTGCCTGATCACCTAGTTCTGGTGAATAACCATGAGGGGTGGGATCAATGGACACCTTCCGCACAACAAGGTCCAAACATTGGAACTCATTCCTCATAACCAATTTGACATATTTGTCCCACTGATCCTCACAACCAATTAAGATCAACCGCCTTAGAATTGTGTCTTTCGAATCGAAGTGAAGTAACCCCTCAACTGTGATGCTCTCCTCGTTTGCATGACAATGTAGCTCCTCCCGGGCCCTAGCAACCAACTCACTAAACGACGGCCGATCACTGAATATCAGAGGCACCCTTTGCATTTCAACAAATCGAACATTTCCATAATCATCACTTGTCACACTGCCTCCATGATATAGGGTGACTAGGTTGTCCATCTAGTTCATACAGAAAACCAAACTTAATACCTTTAATCGAAATTGGCTACTAGATAGTAACTAATAAGTACCTAGTCACTAACTAAATGCTACCTAACTAACTGGCTGCCTACTCTTTGTTGGCATACACTACAACAGCTCACCCTGAACTAAACAACCCGTGGACAATACACCACCCTGAACCATATATAACACTGGAATCAAAGTTTCTCTATGCACATGGAAGCATCACTTAACAATCTATAAGAGCAAATGATTGCATTGTTACATTTTCTATCAAGATGAAAGAAAATGTCTTTTTAAATAGATGTCTATTACATAGATCAGGCCTTACAAGAAATCCTTTAGGTATGCTGCTTGAGCAAACTGCAGTCTGCAGATGCCTATGACCTACAAAACACCAACACAATGAGCAAGGTCCATGTCAACTATGTGCAAACCTATGGGTTCCTGAAACTTTGCCCTGATTGATGAGTAATAGGGATTATTTTTCGGTGTATTCACCAAATTGCAAGATCGAAGATTAACCTCCAGCCGGTGCAATCCCTTATCATTCCCCATTTCCTGAGCTATCAAACCAGGATAATAATTAAAAAAAACCCCACTTCATAATCACCGCAGGATCGCACACGAGACGAATTACGAACCCTAATCCCCCCACATAATTTATGAGGTAACACCCGAAATGCTTCGATCTAATCACAACACGGGGAAAAATGCAACAATCCAGCGGGTGGGGGGATCTCACCGTGTAGAAGCCGCGGCGGCGCGGGGGCGGGGGCCCAGCTCTCACCGTGTAGGAGCCGCGGCGGCGCGGGGGCGACCGCGGCGGGGAAGCGGGCGGGCGGGGAGGCGGTGGGGGCTCGGCCGCCGGCGGGGACGCGGGCGGGCGGGGAGGGGAGGCGGCGGCACCACGGGGCGGCGGCGGGGAGGCGGGCAAGAGAGAGGGAGAGGGATAAATGAACGAAAGAAAGAACGAAAGAGACAGACGGAGAAAGGAGAAGGCCGCGTGGGGCCCGCTGGCCAGAGCTCGGCGCCGTGACTAGTGGCGCCGAGGTGCTTGCCACGTCGGCGCCACGCAGGCCGCCACACTGGTGCGGGCCTGGGACCTCGGCGCCGTGGACCACGGCGCCGAGACGTGTTACCTCGGCGCCGTGGGTCACGACGCCGACCCCTGGGTCCAAAAACGGAATTAAAACTATCAGGGGTCTAAATGTGAACATTTTTCAAAAAAATGGCTAAAACAGAAAAAATTCGGGGAATCTTGCCGACCAATCAGCCCTGTGCCCCAACCTGTGTGGCTGCACAGTACTGTAGTCGCGTAGCAAAAATGGAGTAAAACCTTCTACTGTTTGGATTGTTCATTTTCGAAGTATGCTATTCTACGTTCAGATACAGGTAGAGAGCAGAATGTCAGGTACATGTTTTCCGGTTCTTAACAAAACCTGAATTTTGTCTCGAAATAATTTCTTTTCTGCAACTAGATTGTTTCTCGGACATCACCTATGACATTACATTATGCGACTACACTAGATAGAGTTAGATAAGCTTTCTGTCTAGTTTTAAAAGGGACGTTACATATTAGAGTAAATTTTTTTAAAAAAACTACGGGCTTCTTTTCAAAACTATCACAAAACTACAAGTTTAAGCAATAATTTCACATAACCATATATTTAAGGGGCAAATATTTCACAGAACTACATGTTTTGAGATTTTCATCATATGCTACGGTTCTAGACACAGAGACATCGTACCTGATACAAAGCCGGGGGGTTCCGCCCCCCGCGCGGTGTCCACATCGCCCCCTCGCTCCCCCCGGCCGGCGCGTGTCGCCCGTTTTCGCGTACGGCCGGGGGAGGCAATTCCCTCCGGTTTTCTGAAAATTGCGTAAAGGTCCTTTTTTCTTGCGGATAGGTCCTTGCAAGTTTTTTCTTTGGAAAAATTTTTGGATTGCGCCCGGCGGGTTTCTGAAATTGCATATAGGTCCTTATTTACTTACGTACAGGTCCTTACAAGTCCTCAATTTTTTTCAAAAAAGTCCTTTTGTTTTTCCGAAATTACACACGGTCCCTCAATTTTTTTCTCGATTTTTTTATGAAACTACCTGCAAATTGTCGTCTCTTTTGCTTTGATCTACACGGTGGCTGGCGTGGCGTGGCGCCACGCCTACGTGGCTAGTATATATCAAAGTCACAAAGTAGCCTTGCACGTGCATTTCATTGCTAGGTCTTGCATTTCACTGCCAGGTTGGCCATACCGTAATGCAACCGTAGCATATGAAGAAAATATTTAAACCTGTAATTCTGTGAAACGTTTGTCTCTTAAATAAGTAGTTTTGAGAAATTATTACTTAAACATGTAGTTTTATGATAGTTTTGATAATAAATACCTAGTTTTACAAAATTGATCCACACGGTGGCTGGCGTGGCGTGGCGCCACGCCTACGTGGCTAGTATATATCAAAGTCACAAAGTAGCCTTGCACGTGCATTTCATTGCTAGGTCTTGCATTTCACTGCCAGGTTGGCCATACCGTAATGCAACCGTAGCATATGAAGAAAATATTTAAACCTGTAATTCTGTGAAACGTTTGTCTCTTAAATAAGTAGTTTTGAGAAATTATTACTTAAACATGTAGTTTTATGATAGTTTTGATAATAAATACCTAGTTTTACAAAATTTACTCAGTATAATGCTATAACGATCAGACATCGAAAGAATCTTAGAATGTCTCCGCAGCCTGGCTCTATTTGTTTCGCCGACAGAAGTACACGATCAATTGGGCCACAACATCCTACCGTATGGTTTAATATAGATAACGACCGTACCTGAAAGGGTTTCGTACATATTTACATCCCGCGACGGGAAGAAGTGACGAGAAGGTTCTTCTTCTTCCGTCGGTTGAGTGGTACCGGACGTGCCTACGGGTTACTTACATCCTGCCAACGTCAGTGCAGACGTCGGGCTGACTGCTAATGCTGCTGCATGCTCTGTTTCTGAGAAGCTACTTCTTCAAAAATAATTTCTACTGTATTTTCTATAAATAATATAAGAAACTATCTTAAGAAACCATTTTATTTAAAAACTGATTTCTAAAAATTAGAAGCAAGAAGCTATTAAGAAGAGAGGCTCAGCTTACCCCTAATCATCGAGCTCAAATGGTTTTCCTTATTTTGTGGAACTGAAGTGTACTCATGCTAGAAACAAAAGAAAGATGCAAAGTCTATGTTGAAAAACCTAGATCTGGGCCTACAAGCCTAGGTCATTGGTTGGCACCTCTTCACTTAGTTTGTAAATAGAGTTCCAATCATTGTAACATGTACTTTTAGAGAGGAGAAAAACAATAAAGAAAGAAAAGAGTTCCCCCATTTCTCTTCATTCAATCTACTATTTTTCATTATTCTATATTTGATCTATCTCTCTTGCCAAGGAGAAATCGCTCAGACTGGACTCGCCATCGGTAATTTCTCAACACGTAATCAGCACGAATCACTCCGGTAGATCAAAAAGTAATGATCGAAGCACTCGTAGATTGAATTGTCTATCTGAATCGCTTTAAATTTCCTCAATTTTTGCTTTCTAGATTATTATTCTACAGTACAAATCTGCTCTAATCTACCGTGAGCTGACTTGAAGTCACAGGCGAAGCCGATAGGTAGATTAGAACAAAAGAGTAGATGTTGATTGCTAGGTAGATTGAAAAAAATCACATCGCTGCCCGGCCGCCCGCATGCACCGACCCGCACGGCCACTCGAGCCATCACATCACCCGTTCGAGCCGCCCGCACTGCAAACCATCGTTGCCTCACGCCCGCACGAGCCGTCGGCGCCGGATGGGAATGGGGTAGGGAAACCCTACTCCGTGCGCCGAATGGGTCGTGATGGGACAAAGAAAAAGAGCAAGGGGACCGGTGCCAGCATTTTGCAAAAAAGCCCCTAGGAAATCAAAAAATTACATAGAAAATTTTCTCAGAATTGAAAATCTGTGGATAAGCCCTTGGAAATTGCAGAATTCACTAAAAATTCATATTTCAGCATAAAAGAGCATCGAGAATTCAAATTTTAAACATTTTTTAATATTTGAAGCATGCTTGGCACTGTTATTATTACTTTCTATGTGTTATGTATTTACTTACTATTTTGATTAATTGTAAGTATTTAAATTTCCTTTAATCACTTAAATTAATAGTAAAATTATAGAAATGCATAGAAACTTTTTTGGAACATTACGAGAGTCTTGGTACTATTATCCAACTTATTCCATGCAATTTTTTCTGCAGTAAATTTATATATCCTTTTTGCACATGTAGATAATAGGCATCACAAATCAGGAGTTCGAAGAGCTGAACTAGCATAGCCAAAACTACTTGACGTGGGCTTCCGTCACCGAGATTGTACTTGGAGCCAAGAAGCTCTGCGTTGCCATTGGGATTGGTGCATTGGAAGATGCCAAAACTACCCCTGAGGAAAAGATCAGGCACTTCACTTCCTCAGGCACTGGTGGGCCGAGTACGAACTCCTTCACTCGCAACTTCGCGAGGCTTTCCCTGATTTGCTCACTAACATTATCATCGGCGTCAACGGGCCACCAATCTCTGAGGCACACACATGGCTCTAGCAACAGAACTATTCGCGGCCCAACTGGCGCTGTCACAGTGGACATGTCCTCGGGTCCCACTATTCCCGAGGTCACCTGTTCGAAGTCCCAACAGCTAGATGTGGCGGACTTCATCCCTCGACCAGAGGCACTAAGGGCATCCTAGAGGGCTGCAGACTGTGCCGACATAGGTCTAGAACATTGCATGATGTCTTCATGCGGGTCGAAGCTCCTGGAGAGCGTGCTTGAGGTGACAGAGATGAAGGTACTTTTTATGATAATATGGTGAATATGCGTGCAGCAGGACTACTAACCGCGGTGTGTTTTGTAGACTCTCACTCTGGTCCATGCTGTGCAGGCGACAAGGTACCATGAATGTAGAAGTTTGCAGGAGCGGCTTACTGTTGTGGAGGCGAAGGCTGCTATCACTTGACAGTCCACCAAGGATGCTATAGTAGCCTACACAACGAAGGATGAGTGAATCCGCTTCCTTGAAACTGAAGGCGCGAAGGCCATCACTGAGGCACGTGTCTTGGTGGAGCAAACTTCGTGCACAACCAGTGAAGCACAAGGGACTGTTGCAGCAGATCGCTAAGCTGGAAGAGGAAAAGGCTCAGTTATCATCCAAGGTGGCGGCGAGGGTTGGCATACTAGACGACGCCTCGTTGTCTGCATGGAGTTCAGTGGAAGCCCTGGAGGGCACTCTAACCAAGCTCACCATCGTTGTCCCTCCTCGAGCGTTTGGGCTAGAGGACCTCTTATGCAGCCTTTGGAGGATTAGAGAGGCCTCGTCGCTCACTCTGAGTGTCACATGAGCCTATGGCAGCAACTGCTCGCTTGCGACAACCTAGATAGTCCTTGGGCTGCTTCATCTGCATGGCTGCCTACATGTGGGTGAACTGGCCAATCTTTTTGGCGAATGCGACGCGGACGAAGTGGGAGTCGAGCTGGATGAGGCGGTGGTTCTACCACTGGGTGGAGTGTGGCAGCAACTTGAGGTGGTCCGGGCGCTTGATGGACTTCAACATGTCTCCATTAATAACACTCGATCGCGATGATGAGCACCGCGCGTGAAGGCTTGTGGGTGTCGCCCTTCAATTCAACATGCAAGATCTTGTAGAGGAGTACTGCATGTATGGCATCTCTCCACTGATGCGTCCGTGGCATGTTCAATCTGGGCTTGCCCGCGATGACGGCCTCCACCCTATCGCTGCCTTGTTGCCGAGGCCAACCGACCCAAGTAAGCACTCCGCCGTAATCACCATACTTACATTGGTTATGTAGGAGGTTGTTGTGATTCTATTTTGTATTGATGGCAACACTCACCCTTGAGGAGGTGGAGCATGTGACAACCATTTCCCTGGGGCCATATATAGCCAAGGAGCACAGTCTTCAAGAGTCAGTGATGGCAAACCTCAATCGAGTGAGCCTGGTATGTGAAGCCCTTGGCATTCCCATGCTAGAGCATGCTGTGCCTAGCAGCGGTCGGACCCCCGCCCATGAGGGCAACGGCGAGAGAGAATCCCCTTCATGCTGAAGGGGTCATTCTCCCCTCGCGGCATAGCCGTTACGCTCAGTGCCTCATCCGAAGGGATCAGCTGGGTCGAGGAGACCGCCACAGGTATCGATTCGGAGTTGGCTGAGGATGTGAATTTAGATCTGGAGTCTGAGCTGGAGCATCGCACTGGTGGCGTCGGCCGCATCATCGTCGCGAGTCCCACAAAGGACCTAGGTGATGACGCTAGTGGCAAGGGCAGCCCCAGTTATGTCGCGGGGCGCGAGGTCCAGGATGGCACCGAAGGCATAGCGCCACCATCTGCCGCCCAATAGACCTCTCCAAAGACTCACGCCTACCAAGCGTCCCTAGATACTTGAGCGATGAAGCACGCTTGAGAGGATGTTATTCTACCCTTAACCATTCGCGAGGCATCCATAGAGGCCATAGTAGCGAAGCGCCATCATGTGTCTTCTCCCTCCACCACGGGGTTGGGGTTTCAAGTGGCCGTGGCAGCGTTTTCGGAGGACTCAGAGCCCGACGTGAACAGAGTCGGCCCCAAAGTAGGCTCTGAAGCTGGCACTACCAGTGATGCTTCGGTGAGCCTAAATATGGTGGCCGCACCATCTCCGCCCGAGAAGCCCAGCAATACACCGCCAACCGAACAATGAAGTTAGGAGTCGACTGTGGTAACTCCAACCCAAATACCATGAGTACCTCGCCAATGAACATCGCTGTTGGAAATTAGAGATCGGCATCAAAATTGTCAGTGAATACAACCATCTCCAACTCTGTCGGATGTGGCTCTGTCTCATTGACGAAGGGCAGACAGACCACGTTGCGGTCTGAAATCTTATCATCACGTACCAAAGATTGAATTAGCTCTGTGACACCCTGGCCTATGTTGGCCTATGTGTGTGCACATGAATTTATGGGTTAGTCCCACCTTGCTAGCTTACCTTGAGAAGCACTTACATATAAGCCTAGGAGTTCCAATGGTACCACCCCCGGTTAACCGTTTTGCGCGAAGCGAGGACGAAAGCGCAAGCGGGTTACTATGTGTGTGTGTGTGGCCTATCCAGAATGTGGTTAGGTCTGAGCCGGTTTGGACCCTAGGGCATTACAAATGGTATCAGAGCCGACTCTCGCGGTTACATGGGCGCGTGCGGGTCAAGGGCGCAGGCATATGGCGCATGGCGCATGTGGGCCCGTAGCGGACACACGGCATGGTATATGTGCTGGCACTGAACGTACGGACATGTGCCAAGAGAGGAGATCCTTATCATTTGTCCCGGTGTGGGTATGTTGGTCCGACGAGGACGTCGGGTCCTTTGAGGGGGGGTGTATGTGACACCCGACCCATGTTGGCCCATGTGTGTGCACATGAATTTCTGGGTTAGTCCTACCTTGCTAGCTTACCTTGAGAAGCACTTACATATAAGCCTAGGAGTTCCAATGGTAGCACCCCCGGTTAACCGTTTTGCGCGAAGCGAGGACGAAAGCGCAAGCGGGTTGCTACGTGTGTGTGGCCTATCCAGAATGTGGTTAGGTCTGAGCCGGTTTGGACCCTAGGGCGTTACAAGCTCCTTCGTCACCAAGCTCTGCCCCAACATATTCGTGCACACGCTGTTCAACTTCTTCACTGCATTCCATCACTTATTGGCCATTGACATATCACGTTCAACCAATTCGTATTCCACCTCGGTCACTGATGAGCCCCTATGACCGGACACGCCATTGTGGCTCAAGGAAGTGCTTGCGGCGGGCGATGAAGTCGCTCATCACCACAAGCTATTCACCAGAGGTGATGAGCAACGGTAGTTTGCGTGCTTGAAGATGAGCTGTGGGCGGGATGGCGGAAGGGCCGACAGCTGTGGGAGCGGTGACCACAACAAAATGTGTGGGCGAGAGCGCTAACTAGTGCACACAAGAGGAAAAAGAATGACAGTGGGGGCAGCGTTTCGCTGGGGGCGCCAGGTTTTAAAGCCATACACCCTTTCCGTGTGTCCCTTAAGAAATTGCGCCACAACACTTTCGGGCATCCCTTTGAAACTCATGCCACAGGATAGCACAGCTCACGATGCACTAGTCAGAAGTGGACGCATGCCCCCGGTACAGCAACCGTGCACAGACACGGTCAGCAAGACCAAGCACATAAGCAAATTCCTTACCAGGCCAAAGGGACAAAGGAGTCCAAAAGGCCTAGGCAACATGGTTTTGGTTGCGCAAGAATTCGGGGGGAGATTTTTCTCAAGCTCGTTATTAAAACTTAATCACGAAGATCGAGTACCCAAAGAATAAATCCTATAGATTGATTGGGTGGATTGTACTCTTTTTTCCTTGACGAGTTTTCCTGAAAATTTCTCAGCCAAGGTTTTTAATGAAGTAATTCGTGCAACACAGCATAACATGTATTATATACTCTTTCTCTAAATTTTTTCCACTGGATTTTTATGGAGTTTTGATGAGGCATGAATGTGTCGAATGAATGCCCAAGGGAAGTGTTAGGAAACCTGGGCCTGAGCTTGAAGCCTTAGCCCATGGTGGGCACCTCACCACTAGGCTATAAATAGGAAGTACTATTGGCTATTTTGTATATGGAATCAGAAAGAAAGTAATAAAGAAAGACCAAGAGTTCTCTCTATCTCTGTGTTTTCAATCTACTATTTCTGTCTTCTGTGATTGATCTAGTTTTGCATAGCAGAGGAATTGATCGGATTGGTCGTCAGTGATGGTTTCTCAACATGTTATCAGTAGTGTTTGGCTGGGTGGATATTTCACAAATAATTGTCTGCTTTGAATCTGAATCTACTGTAGTTTGTTTATAGCTACTCAGTAGTGTTTGGCTGGGTGGATATGGTGTGATGGGATCTGTTTAGCTTGGGACATTTAGTTAGTGTTTGGTTTCGGGATAAGGTAGGATGGGACAGGATGGTCTTGTTGGGAAACCTGAGTATGGGCTTGAAGTCATGGCCTATGGTAGGCACCTCACCACTAGACTATATATAGAGAGTCACATTGGTTATTTTGTACACACTTGAAAGTGAAAGTAATGAAGAAAGAATAGGAGTTCTCCTCCCTATCTCTGTATTTTCATTTTACTATTTACATTACTCTGTGATTGATTCGTCTTTTTGCATAAGAGAGAAATCGATCGGACTGGATTCACCGGTGATGATTTCTTAACAAGGCTTACATTTTTAGATAGGATCCCGATAGAGTATTTGTTTTGGGCGCTGAGATAGTATTCTCCTTGGACCCTGGACAAATAGTAACGGATATGTATGTACTCCTCGGCCATCTGCAGCATAAGTGTAGTGCAACGCCGAAGGATTTGTTAAGCGTGGCGCATGTGCCCCCCCCCCCCCCCCCCTCTCCCCACCCAAAATAAATAAATATGATATAATTTACTCTCCCTTCACAATATTAATGTATGTACCAATATTAATCTATGTACAAAGATACAAAAATTAAGTAATATTTAACAAACTTATATCATATCTCTTCCTGAGTAATCTAATAGAGAGAGATATGATATAATTTCATTAAATATTACTTAAGTAATGTGTCTCCTTGGTACACGCACAGAACTAATATTGTGAAATGAGGGAGTATGAAACACGTTATTGGAGTGGTATATTCTTAATTTTCCATTTAAATATATAGGAGATTATGGGATGAAATTTAAAGAACTAAGAAGAACGTTTACACTGTCATGTCAGCGTCACGAAGGCGTTACGTGCTGCGTGACTTCAGTGTTCTTAATTAACCTTCTTTATGTCATTACTACAAGTACTATGCACAAACCCGGTTTGTCGTTGCGAAGTAACATATAACCACTGGCATATCTGGTTTGATGCCAATTGTTGCCGATATTTGCCTTACAGTGTTTGATCAGATCTGCAAATTTTGGCAAGATTTTCACTCCTTTAGCTCTTAGTTCGTTTTTCTTGCCAAACTTTGACTGAAATCAGTTGCCAATTTTTTTTTTTTGTCGTTGCGAAGTAACTTATAACTACTAGTATATCTGGTTTGATGCCAATTGTCTCCGATGTTTGCCTTACCATGATAATGTTTGATCGGATTTGCAAATTTTGGCAAGATTTTCACTCCTTGCTCTTAGTTCGTTTTTCTTGCCAAACTTTGACTGAAATCAGTTGCCAATTTGACAACCGAAGTTTGGTAATACCAAATTTTGGCAAGGATGGGTGAACTTGGCATCAAACCAAAGATACCCTGTATTATCTACGACTAGAAGTCAACCATCGTCATTGAAGGCTGGTGTAGTGTGTTCTCAAAAAATATATAGACCTGGTTCTTTTTTATTTTTTGTGTTTTTTTTCAGTTTCTTCGAAGTCAAAACAAATGGGGCAGCTTATTCAAGCCGGTCTTTTCAAATAGTTTTTCGAGTCTAAATTTGTGTGCGCCGTCTGTGTCGGTGTCTCCGCAATCTGTCGGTGTATCAAAAAATGCAAACAAAAATCATCAATCATAGCAAAAAAAAAAAACAGAGCCATGTACTGATGTAATTTGATTTTTGGTAGTAGCATGTAATCCCACCCCATTACGCCCCACCGGTTTCCCGGCCGCTGAGGGTCTCCACGTCGCCCCCCCCCCCCCCGGCGCGCTCCGGCCGGCGCGTGGTGGGGGGTTTTCGGTACGGCCGGAGGAGGTAAATCCCCTGTATTTTCCGAAAATTACGTAAAGATCCTTTTTTTCTCGCGAAAAGGTCCCTGCAAGTTTTGTTTTTTTTAAAAAATTTTTGATAGCGCCCCGCCGGTTCCCGAAATTACATATAGGTCCTTATTTACTCACGTACAGGTCCTTACAAGTCCTCGGTTTTTTTTACAAAAAAGCCCTTTGATTTTTCCGAAATTACGCATGTGTCCTCGATTTTTTTTTTATGAACCTCCCTGCGAATTATCGTCTCTTTTACTTTGGTCCATACGGTAGCTAGCGCGGCGTGCGCCGCACTTATGCAGCTAGTAGATCAAACGACATGCTTGCCTGAGGTCCTCAGCATGGTCTATCACTCATCTTTAGGTCCATCATCTGTTGGGACTTGGGCCCAACGAAATAACACAAATACACATGTATCCGATTTGCCATCTATCAAAAAGCTACTAGGTCCACCACGTACTACTGCTCGGGCGTCAGCCTTTGATGCGCACTACTGTTGTTTACTTGGTTTGGTTTTGGGTTTTCGTTCTACAGCTCTTTGGGCTCTTCGGTGGAGGCTGTTTATTGCTTATGGTTACGGGTGATTTTTTTATTATTGGATGGGTTTTCTTAGGTTGTGTCTTATGGTTTATGACGTGATTTTTGAATTCTGGTCTATTCATGAGAGACAATATATAAGAGAAAAATAGTCGTATGCAATTTTGACCGATACAACTAAACTCGATACAGTTTGTATTATAATTTACCTGCAAACCCTATCTTGAAAAATATACCGTTTAACGGTGAGTTACTGTAGCAAATGGTATAAGCCATAAGCCACAAGTGCTGCCAAACCCACCAATTATTCTTGGGCCCAACAGAATGGCGGCTGCTTTCTGTGACGACCATAGCCTTATTAGCTTTGCAGGAACGAGTTCAACTTGCTGTGAATTAGGCTTTCAATCCAGTCAATAGTGTAGTCCACTACTTTTTTCCAAGGTGTTAATATAGCAACAGACATGATTGCTTCGTGGTTAAACGACAGAGGAAACTCGCTCGCCAAAAAAAAAGAGGAAAATTTCTGGTTTAATCTTGGTAATTTCGGAAGTAAACTTCTCAGGAAAGGCTGCAACCCTAATGTTCCGTTAAAATAAGCAGAGCTCAATACAACAACTACTCATAGTTCCTAGTTTCTCGTTACATTCACCCTTAAATTTGTAACAACACACGCCACAACTCACGCACACGCGCACACACTCCCTCTTTTTATTCAACCAACGACTCATGCATAAATATTACACATTACAAATACGCCACACACACGTAAATATAGCAATTAATAACTTACAGGCAAGCATCATGACTGAGCCAGAAGAAGTCGGCATGCCGCATGCAGAAGAAGGCAAGGATGACGTCCGTGGATCAACCGGCCGGCGGGCGGCGGCGGCGGGGGGTCAGTCGCGGCAGGCTGAGCTCTTGGGCTTGACGACGAACTTCATCAGGCCCATGGTGCAGTGGAGGCCGCCGCGCTCGCCGCAGACGAAGTAGTGCGGCTTGCGCTTCTTAAGCACGAACTCGAAGCCAGAGCCGGCGCCCTGCATCACGTTGGCCACCAGCTTGGCCGCCTTGATGTTGCACGACTGATAGTCCGCCGCGTTCCGCGACAGGTACACGCTGTGCGCGTGCGTCGTTGCGTTCGGCGGATCGTAGATGAACACTGCACCACGCACCCATACAAACACATATTTAAGATAGATTTTCCAAGTAAAACTGTACGACCATGTGGATGTTTTCTGGTAGTGTACGATGAGTATTTCATTTTGTTATGTAAATATTATCAAAGTTTAAATTTGGTTTTAGGACTTTGTAATGTTCAAAGTTGCTATCAATGCATTGCCGGTCATACCAATTTAGAGCAGCGGTCAAACCACTAGGCACAGGCAGCCTAACCAGTCCTCACACGGCGGTCATATCAGAGTCGAACTAAGAGTAGCCAAGTAAGGTGTGTACGGGCTTACCAGCATTGGGGCAATAGTCAGACCGATTTGAGGGTACTCTAGACGGTCTAGGGCACCTAACACATATCTAGAGTTATTGATGAGATTGAATATGACATGTGTTGAGGAGTATGATGCCAAGAGAGTTGTGCTTACATGTTGTGAGATGCATGTGGAGACTATGTGTGATATGATTGGATGAACCATGATAGTTTTAAGTGAAGTCCAGGTTCGGTAATACCAGGCTTTGTGCGGCGATACAATCGGACGGTCTAACCAGTGTTGGGCCAGTGATCAGACCAGTCTCTTGTTACCAGAGCAGAGGTTGAAAGATGTTGAGCAGTCTAACCGGCCTATGGTTGGCAATCAGAATGGCCCTAAAGGTTCATAGCGTGATTTTAGTTCAGCTGAGTTGGATTGAGTGTTTGCACGGCATAGGAGCAATTAGTTTGTTGTGTTGTGTTATACTAATGACGTATTATTTTAACTAACATGAATCATGTGCATGGAACTTGTGATCAAGATGGTTGCTTGGTTTTTGAATATACAGGTGGCTTGGAGAATGTTAGCAGCCGACGGTAAGTGACCAGGATTATGCGGTAGAGCTGAGGTCCGTGCAGTCAGGTAAGTCTGGATAATGCTATGTGGCTCAAGCGAAAAGCATATAAACAACAAAGATCATGAAGAGGCGAGTTGATGCATATGATATACCAAGTGACTTGGGCCGGTGCAAGTAGAAACAATCCGGGAGAGGCCGGATGCATGAAGACTTGACAGCAAAGTCATTAGACACCACGGGCTTTGTGTCAAAGCATAAGGAGGCTTTGAAAGGAAATGATATGTCTATGTGGCTTGGTGATGCTTTTGGGAGCTAATCCCAAGAGAATCTCTTGTTCGACTAAAAGTGACTCCAGAGTAAAACATGGACATATGGTTGCGATGACCCTATTGACTAATTTTTTCCGTATCTGGCCATGACTACTCGGTGATCCTCTCGGATTGATTGGATAGTTCACGATACAGATTATGTGTTTACACAGTTTGCACTTAATCGGGGAACAATCTAAATTAATTAAGGGCAAGTATTTCTGTGCCGTGGAACCTATCTAGTTAAGAGAACCTTTACTGACTGTAGCAAAATATTTTGTTTCGCCTTATATTAAAGTATGGAAGAAATAAATCAAAGTGCTTGTAGAAAGCCACCACGCAATGCCAAACGACACCACCAAGACTGAACTAGACTAGAAGGCTAGAAGTATATATACGGTATACATACCAAGGCTGTCGTTTTGGAAGAAGGGGCCCTTCCTGATGACCCAGTCCGTGTAGTTGTAACCCCACGTCCACCGCGCCGCGTCGCCGACGACGAACCGCTCCGCGCGGGACGCCTCTGGGACGAGCACCAGCAGCGCGAGCACGGCCGCGAGCGTTGCGCTGCTCCTCGCGTCCATCGATCCCAACGTAAGCAACCAACAAAAACTATGCCACAGGTGTGCTTGTAGTGTTTAGTCACTAGCAGCAAGCTATTTTTTGATCGCTTTGGTTTGAGACAATGAGCATGACATGGCGCGATCGAGCAGAGGTATAAATAGGAGCCAGCCCAGGGCGCGTAATGATGGCGCAAAGCTGACTACGCCGAGTTCGATTGGATCGTCGAAGAGAGACCTGGAAAAAAGTTTGATGGGTCAGGGTTGTTTCTGGACCACACGATCGGAGTTGGATGGTTCGGTTGGGACGTAGTTTTCGGTTAAAGCAGCACTCCATAAGCTCGCGCTTGGATTGATCGTTGGTGCTCCATTAGCCGGCGTGCTTAGTGGCGGTGTTTGGGCCCGGGGGTTGGTGAACGTGAGTGGTGGTATTTGATTTTGGTAGCATCTATATACTGGGTATTGGTAAATATTATCCGGATATTTTTTCTAACTATCATCTAGATTTATAACCATTGAATTAGAGATCCAATAGCCATAAATTCTCCCCACCCTTTTCAAAAAAAAAATCTCCCCCTCCTCCAAAAAACAAGAGGCCGTTGAATCTCTAATCCAATAGTTTATTCAAATCTGGATGATTATTAGGAAAAAAATATCTAGGTGATATGTAGACACACCCATATATATTCTGCCCCCCTTTAATTTGACGTCTCTAGTCGCTTCTATGTTTCGGAGGTGTTCCCGTAGTGCGAGCTAATAAGGATCATTGGCCATGATTACTGTAGAGGATTAGGGCGGTGCGAGATGATATTAAGAAAGTGTGATTGGCCGACGTTTGTTAATTAAACGGTACGAGTGCGCGCGCCGCAGTACATCTGTACATACATGCTTCATGATCACGTCATGCTGAGTGCATGCATGTTGCTTCGAGTTCGTAACACACGTTTGTACTGTGGTTGCAAATTGCAGTGTAAGTATTGGTCGACCATGAATTACTCCTTGATTCGTGACCACCGTCGAACACTTACTCGAGATATAACCAGCACTGTACGTAAGGTCAGCTTCTGGTCAAGAGCCGTTCCGCACACGACGATCTGACCATTTGTCGACTTGCTGGGATTGTATAGGAAAATCGCTTACCTTTTGATCTTCAATGTGCTCTCATCGATCGGTATGTTTTACTTTGGGATGCAGACACAGATTTCCTCTGTAATGCGTGCACGTTCCAACAATCACAACTCCCAAGATCAATTAAGGGAGCGATGAGCTTGCTTGCAAATTGCGGTAAGAACTGTTTGTGCACAGTGCTTCAATACGTCATACCAATATCACGCGCGTATGATGTACGTTATCGTATGCAAATCTCAATTGAACCATGCAGTGCAAAGTGTAGTGCGTGCATGATTGAGTGTTCTTGTATTCAAATGTCTTTTGTTTGACATGTGAGGAAGGTTCACACTACCCTACGCACTACTATTCATAGGTGTCCACATTTCGGTGGTGCAACACGTAGCTTGGAAGACAAGATTAAAAGATGCGGCTTAATGATCATACAAACTCATAATATACATTCGACTGGCTCTCTCGGGACCGGCCATTCCGAAAGCGGCAGCGTAGAGTATACACAAGCCATTCCTGGCTGGCCATCTCTTTGCTTAGTGGATGATATCCATATGGGGAATGATTTACCCTAAAAAAAAGAGATGCAATGTGTAACTGTATATATGCTTAAAACAACAATGGACATAATTAAGTGGGTTACATACAGCCATTTATCCTAGGGACAGAATGGGTGAAGGCATCCATTAGTGTGTCCTACAATCTGGCTCAGGTGTAGCCTTTTCTTTACCATATTAGGAGGGTTGCATATGTAGTGAAAACCATGGTCTTTTTGAAAACTTGAAAAATATTTCTGATTTAAGCAGCACACCAACATGAAGAATTCCCCAAGAAAATGAGCTGATAGTCTACGAAGTATAACATCATCCCTTAAAATTTCAACATAACATTCAAAACAAGTTAGAGGGATCTTTGCTAAATTAAGAAATACCTTCAAATTATTTTGGGGAATTTTCAATTTGGTGCTTAAACCAAAATGGTTCTCAGTTTTCAAAAAGATGACGATTTTCGTTGGAGCAAGGCAAATTAAAAGGCGACATACGAAGTACGGTGTAAAAAGAAAAAAGAAAAGGCACAAGAGTTCAAGGGCGCGATCAACATGGCTGCGCTACAGTGCTGCGGGCTTATTTGGCACTATTCATAAGTTTCGTCTTTTTCTGAAATTTTGGCTTTTTGTTGAGCTTTTTTGCCGGTTCTTTTTTTCCCGTATGTGTTTGTATTATACATAATGGGCTAACATATTTTTTATATTTTTAAAATTTTTAAATTTAATTATGCTAAATAAGCCTCTGTCAGCTACAGTGCTTTTTTCAGCCAGCTACAGTGTTTTAAGCCATAAGCCACGAGCTTTTTAGCCGAACCGATCACCCCCCAAATATGCCCCGAGACACACCGATGGGCCCCCAGAATTTTTTTTCATTCAAATAACTTTTAGCAACTTTTTTAGAGAGTACAAGACACACACTACACTCACACTATCCACATACTCACGTGTGTTGCTCTACACATGCTTGAAATTTATCGGATGCGCCAAAGTTCTTATGGAGCGCTGGCACACGTTTCTCACTAAACACGTACGCGTGTATATACTTCTAAAATTGATGAACACCAGCACGAAGTCTGAAACTTGAACCCTGATGGGCTCTTCAACTTATTTCAAAAAAGGTTGATATGCCACCATTAGTATTATTTGCCACACATCCAAAGATGTAGTGGAAACGAAGAGTTCATTTCTGGAAATAAGTTAGGCAGAGGTTTACTTTTAAAATATTACTAAAAGGTTAAAATAATAGCAAATATCACTTTATGTAGCTCTTCATGAAAAGCAGAGGGGTGGAGCCTAACAAAAGAATGAAAGCAAAACAGAGGGTTTCCCTGCCTGACAAAGTAGGGACATACATAAGTCTAGCTCAGGGCCCTATTCCTCTGTACGTCTATACCATATAATGCAGTGTTCTCTGTACGTCTATACCATATAATGCAGTTCACGGAATTTTGGCACTGTTTAATCCCCTATTTACAGAAATGATAGTACACACGTGAGAATAGCAAAAATGTCATTTTTACCGTCGACCTTCAGGCGACGACACCGTAGAACCAACACGTGCACCCTATCGCCCAGCCACCGTACGGCAGGCAGCCTACCGCTCGGCCACTGGGCTCTAGGTGGCCTGCCGCCCGGCCAACGAGCTGCAGGTGTTTAGTCGCAAAATTAATTAGCGTAAAAAGTGATTAGCACAAATAAATGGCATGCCGTACGGTGGCTGGGCTGTAGAAATTTGGCACCATGCAGCAGGTGTGGACCCGATATGTTTTTTTGGTTTTACTCACTTTTTGGTTTGTTTTTAGTCACTTTGTATATGCTGCCATTCATTTTGTTCTCCCGTGGCAGACGCGATGAGGAAACAAACCACCGAAAGCGAGCTGCTGTCGCGTCTGCTCCCTACTAGCATTTCTTTTCCGTAATTATCAGGGCATCATTAGCACGCCCTGCGCTCTTGCCCTCGCTATAAATTGCGAGTAATCTTGCAGTCGCTCTCATAATTTTTCTCGCAGTCACTCTTGCAGTGCTGCAAATTTTCGCAGGCGATTAACAGTCATATTAGCAGATAATTCCAGTGTAATACAAATATAAGTATATAGTATTGTACTGCCATTATATGTATATATTTATGTAATTATTTATTTCAATCATAATTGTTATTTTGTAGTATTGTATAGCCATGACATATGTATATGTATCTCTCTCTCCCTCTCTCTCTCTCTCTATGTATGTATGTATGTATGTATGTATGTATGTATGTATGTATGTATGTATGTATGTATGTATGTATGTATGTATGTATGTAATTATTTATTTGATCGCAATTTGTAATATGTAGTATTGTACTGCCGTTATATATGTATATGTATATTTATGTAATTATTTATTTCATTGTAATTGTTAATTTGTAGTATTGTATTGCTATTATATATGTATGTATGTATATTTATGTAATTATTTATTTCATCATAATTTTTAATTTGTATTATTTTACTACCATTATTTATATATATGTATATGTATATTTTTGTAATTATTTATTTCATCATAATTGTTTATTTCTAGTATTGTACTACTATTATATATGTGTATATTTATGTAATTATTTATTTGATCGTACTTTTTAATATGTAGTATTGTACTGCCATTATATATGTATATGTACATGTATATTTATGTATTTATTTATTTCATCATAATTTTTAATTTGTAAAAACTACACTATTAAACAACAGTTCGTCAATCTGGTAATTAAAAATGTGATGCTTCATATTGCTACCATTATATATGTAATATGTATATGTGTATGTACATATACACATATATATACATATACATATATGTATGTAATGTTTATTTCATCGTAAACTTTAATTTATAGTATTTTATTGTCATTATCAACCTTCGCACTAATATTTCGTCTATCTCATTTGTTGGAAGGTATGTCTATACCGAAGCTTCTCGAACAGTTCTACGATGAAAACCACTGGTGCCACTCATAGATGACGGTTGACATGGATGGTCCTCCGCCTTTCAAGCTACGGGGAGGGAGGGATCATTGGGAGTTGGAGGATCGCTATGTCCCAATCCTGCGGGCCACGGGCTTGTTGCCCTTTGTGAGGCTGGTATCCATCGAACGCTAGTTCACCCTCGACGGCAGCTTGTTGGTGGCACTGGTGGACAGGTGGAGGCTCGAGGCACGCACATTCCACTTTTCGATTGGGTGAGATGGCAGTCACTCTCTGGACCGGCTATCGTACCATGCTCAACAGAAGACAAGGCAATGCACGTGGAGGCAAACGCAGTGAGGAGATAGAAGTGGCTCAGATGAGTGAGCCATATCGCATCCCGTGCAATGTGTTTTTTTATACTATTATATGTACTCTTTGCATAATTGAATAAAAAATTGCACCATTAAGTCCACAGCTATAATTTTTCCATCTCATTTCTTATATTCAGAAATTCCTACAAATACTTATTGCATAATTCAAATCTCTTTAAAGCATGTTTCGTTAAAATTGCTAAGTCATAGGGACTAATATCGATCACACCCCGGGTGTTCCGGGTCGTTTGCCTATGAAGAGATGAGCTTCCTCCTTTTTGTTTCTGCTATCGCTTTCTCATTTATGTACAGACCATAGTTAGACTGGCCGTGCCTTAAGGCTTGAGTCCTAATGTTAGACCATATGGTGGTCAAGTATTTAGTGATGATAAATAATTGACATTTGGATTTCATTGGAATTTGCGTTTATAAAAGTTATGATCGATGTACTCATGTTGCTAGAGTTTCAGGGTAGCATTACAACCATGGTAGTCGCTCAAGGTAGATCGACCACGGCAGTCGCTCAATGCACGTCAACCATGACTTTTCGACCACGACTGACTTCAATCACGTTTGGTAGTCGGTGGTCCGAATGGCCTTGTATTGTTGGTTGAAACAGCTCTGTTCTGGGTGGTCTGAACGGATTTGTTCGATCAACAGACTTCGACCATGTCAGAATTCAACCATGTCTAACTTTGACCACGTCCGATTCTCGACCACGTCTAGTTTCTATCACGGCAAACTTCGACCACGTCCGACTTCGATCACAACAGACTTCGACCACGTCTGACTTTGACTATGGCAGAACGACCATGTCAGGCAATCGATAAGCTTTGATCTTGACCAGTGTACTAGTCTTAGCTATAGTACTTTTTATATTCTTAGCTACAGTACTTTTCCATGTCATAGCTATAATACCTAGTTGATACTCGATAGTCGTAGACTTTATGGTTGAAAGTCGAAGACTTTGTGATCGGTTGTCATAGGCTTCATAGTCTGTACTCATAGACTTCATGGTAAGTACAGGTGCTTCAATTCTTGTTATCTTCGAGTACTTTGAGTGTTCGTGTTAGGCCAGCGGTATGATTGGCTAGTGGTGATCGATGAATAGTACTCAGAAGATGGAAGTACTCGGTGATCAGGTGGTCCCGGTACTCTGTAGTTGAAAGGACTCGGTACTCGATAGTTATGGTTTTTGCGATCGTGGTCAGTAGTTAGTTGTCGTAGGTGTTGCGATCGGTTGTCAAAGACTTATGGTATATGGTCGGTAATCAATGTCCTGTGGTCGGTAGCGATGCTTGTTATTCTCGGATGTTTTGAGTGGAGCGATGATATTTCCCGAGTACTAGTGGTTTTTGAGTCCTTGATAAGCTAGCGGTCGTATTGAGTGGTCTGAAGTTGGTGTTTTGGAAAGCGTTGGAATTGGTGGTCGTTATGAGTAGCCTGAGGGTGATTTCTGGATAGTGATGGAATATGTGGTCATGGATGACTTGGTTGGTATTCGTGGATGGTTTGGTTCTTATCTATGGATAGACAAGGGTGTGTTATATGTGTGTGCTGATGTCGATCAAGTTGTAAAGAATTTGTGCAGGTGGAAAATGTTTCTTTGGTTTTTGTATGTGCAGGTGGGCGTAGAGGCGATCATGGTCGGTGACGAGGAGGACCGGGACTAGAATAGAGAAGTTTGAGATCCACGCGGTTGAGGATGCCGCGTGAGGTGGTTGGACTCATGCTGGAGCACATAGAAATCAAAGATGGTGATTCGTGGAGAAGCTACAGGCGGTGCGGTCCAAGGGACTTTGACACGAGCGGTGATGATACGTGGAGGAGCTACAGTAGGTGTGGTCCTGGAGGCTTTGACATAGGAGTTGATGAGACATGATGGAGATACAGGAGGTGCTGTCCTGAAGGCTTCGTCACATGGTGAGTTAGAGGTTGTGGAGGTTGTCCACAACGGGAAGAGTTAGAGATTGGATAAAACCCATGTTTGGAAGGGTTTCGGGTCCCTTAATTTTTGGAAGAGATAGGATTGCGTGTCCAGTTTGATAAGGACACGGTTTAGGGCTCTAGCATATAAAAGCAGGGGAGAGGCTAAGTGTTTAGTCGGAGCTTTGAGGAGGCTTTTTTGTGCTAGGGTTTTTAGGGGTGCCATGAGGGCGCTTTGTAGCCAAAAAACATGATATAGAAATAGTAGATTAGATCTATTCCAAGAAAAGTTAGTCGTGTCGGCGATATATTTTCTTAGCATTATTTTCTGGTGTCTTTGGCGTCGGTGTGCTAACACATCTTGATCTTGCGAGAAACGAGCACGGTGTTATCTTCGGCGTGTTCTCATTCGAGCAACTGAAGCTTTAAAGCAAATGGAGATTTCAATTACTTGCAAAGAAGGTCAAAACGAGCGGTTGAAGCAAGCGATTGAAGTGTTCTAGTAGTTGAAATGCTAGAGCTGTCGAAGCAGTTGAGTGGTGAAGGAGTGATCGAACATCAAGCGGTCAGAACCTCCATCGAGCCCGTGCACACGGTCGAGCGTATTGCAGTCAAATTCCACGTCTATAAGTTAGATTGTTTTTCTTGTGGTTTGAGATTTGATTTCAGGTACCAAAAAGCAGAGGCAATCATTCATCCCCTTCTGATTGTGCCATAGGATCCTACACCTAATTCATAATGGAAAAAATATGAGCAAATTACACAACGAACTACGTTGTGTCGAGAACCTCCACAAAAAAAATCTGTAAGTTGTTGTGCTCATTTGCTATATTTACAAAATTCTACGAGCAGTACGTATTAAATCATGCAATTAAACTAATTACATGCGGTGCTAATCACCTGGAGCCTAGCCATCAGGCGACAGGCCACCTAGAGCACAGTGACGCCGCCGTAGAAGCGACGTGTGGCAGATGTGCCTGGCCACCGAGCGGCAGGCCACCTAGAGTCCACGGTGGCCAGGCTCTAGCTGGCCTGCCGCCCGGTGGCCAGGCACATCTGCCACACGTCGCTTCTATGGCGTCACCGTCTGGTGATCAAACGGCAAAAACGATATTTCTGCTATTTTTACATACATACTGTCATTTATATAAATATGAATTGCAACAGTATTATATATACCAAAAATACCAGCTCACGCGCACTCACCCTGCACACCTCACCACAATATTCACGCGCACCACCCTACACATACGCATGTGTATATGCGCTATTCCACTAAATGCACTTAGATGTACGCATGAGAATATATCCTGTACTCCGTACTCTTTGAGTTCTTCTGTGCTTTCCCTCTTCAAAACACGGTACAAAATAGTCATGAAAATTTTTGGAAAAAAATATTTAGAAAGGTAATGATATAGTCAAGTATCCTACAAAACTTCAACTAAAAACGTGACTTACATTAGGAGAAACAAAAAAGCACAAATTTCAGTAAATAGTGGCTTTCTCTTTTTCCTTTTTCATTTTCTAATTTCCTTTTCAGCAGAATTTGCTCTTTTTGTTTCTCAACATGTAGATCAAATTTACATTTGAAATTTTGTGACATAATAGATTGATTTATGTCAATACTATCAAAGTTTTTCTGAATGAAATACCCGAAGAGTGAGAAGTACAACATATGTCCTCGTGTACACATGGAACCCAAGCGGCTTGATTCGAAGTCCCATCCCTCTTTCACGGTAAGGAATGTAACTTCATATAAGGCTATGGCCTAGTTAAATAGTGTTGTTTAATGGAGCGAACAATATTGCTTCGTGCTTCAGTATGGTGTTCATACTCATGTAGAAAAGCCACAGTTATTTACCTGGCCAGTTTATCTCTCTCTCTAAACCAACGTTTGAAAGAACAATAGGAAATCGGAATAGACAGAATATCCCCCCTACATGGCAAAAGAAGAATACGCACCCTAATTTCCAACGAAACGGCGATTATTCTCTGACGTACGCGTGACGTGCGCGCTAATCTACGTAAGCCTCATGCCATAGTAGAGGTTACCTTTATGTGATGGTCTTAAAAGAAAGAATGATGCTACATCAGTTGAAGCTACATATAAAATTTTATCCTTTTATAATGTTTATAGTCTCAAGTGGTGACTTTAACAGTAGAAATTTACCCCCCCCCCCCCCCCCCCAAAAAAAATCAGTACCTCTCTCCTCAAGCCACCGCTTCTACAAACTACCTGACAAATCTGCAAGACACCGTCTTTACCGTCTCTTCTCACATTCTCACATCCGACATAGACTGAGGCCGCCGTCTATAATAGAGCACTGTAGATGTCCTCAGGGCTCAGTCCCCCAGGCATGCCAAAACACAGGTCGTGACTCGTGAGCCAGAAACATGAACTGGCAAGCTGGCAAAAACGTCAAAAGCACCGAACCTGACATAACTGGCATTTCGCAACAAGCAGATGTGGCAGACAAAAAGGAAGGCACCCGGAGAACATCACAAAAGCGAAATAAGCTAACCACGCACAAAAGGTGCCAATTGTCAGGTTTGACCACAACAGTCCAAACGAAAGGAAATGTCCATTGGCAATGCCTTGCTGCAACGTCTGAAAATTGCATTGTTCAGCTTAATGTCACTTTCCTTAACATTTAGACGCATGGTTACTTCTATAGTAAAAACAAAAAACAAAAGCTCTCCTCCCCCCCCCCCCCCCACTACTTGCCCTTGTATCTAGATTGGGAGTCCGCATTTGTGCTGCGCAGACTCCCTTGTTATATACCTGCAGCAGAAATCATCCTTTAATGTCAGTACATAAACAAAAACTATGACATTGACGAGCAGAAAGTAATGGTTTGTGGCATAACTTGGATCTTTTTCGCGGACAGTTCCGGTGTGTATCCCAGATTAAGCTACCAAAAGTTCTGCCGGGGGAAAGAAACTACGGATCAATTGTCCTCCTACAAGTGAACAAAACAACCATTAACACCTTTGGCTGCTCTGTACTGAAGGCCCAGTGGAAAAGTTCAACAAAATGAATCGGTACTTGAACATTACTTCGTTGTTTTTGTCTGATTTTCCTGAAGGTTGGAACATCCTAGCAAATGCCTTCCGCTCCTGATCTCTTCTGTCAGCAATCTGTAATAGTTTCCAAAGAGTTGGTAACAATAAACATTTATATATTCCCGTTCAAAAAAATAAACATTTATATAGGATCCCATTCACAAGGTTATCAGACTGACCTTCTTCTTTGCAGCAGCCAGTTCTCGTTTAATTCCTCCTAAGGGTTGTCAAGACAAATCCATTAGATTCTCCGTTGCCACTAAGAGATGAATTGCCAATGAAGAGGAAAGGGACAAACCATCACTTGGCTCCAACTCTAATGCATGCTTGAAGCTCTCCACTGCTGCATCAATGTCATTGAGTGTCATGTGTGCCTGTAAATGACATTTAAGCGGTCACAGTTAGATATCAACAGGTGTTAACAATATGATAATAGTATTATGGCAGTTGAATGCTATAGCCTATAGATAGATAAATAAGAAATATAATTTTCAGCCCAATCACACGTACTTTCAACATTGACATCCAATCAAGATGTGGCAACAAACAGTAGCTACAAACAACAAAACTAGAACAACACATCTCTCCAGCCTTGCTAATGGGCACAGCAGAAATAAAATTAGCCAATTGCTTCCAAGTAAACAGTTTCTTGGTTGCATGGCTGTAACTCAAGTCCAAATGTTTAAGCCTTACTATTATTTGTGTTGTAAGCTTGTTGCCATGATGGCAAAAATATAATTTAAAACCAAAAAAAGTATAAGTCTCCCACTTACATGTCAGATTCATCTCAAGGCTTTGTTATGTGCCAGATGTGAAACTTGACAGAAAATGTCCATACATCATCTTAGATAACACGGAAAAATATTGCTATGTGCTTCAAATGATACTAGAGCACATGGAAATGTGAGAAAGGAACAATACATTATACAACATTTGAGCAAATGAACCACTCCGAGTCTGCAATGAATGATGATACAGGATTGCAAGTAGTTTGAGAAGCTAAGCTAGAATGTTACAAACAAAAGTATGCATGCTAATGTTACAAACAAAAGTATGCATGCATTGGCAAACAAACTATAGTTTGGAGAAAAGTATCAATTAAAACTTTAATAATCACACTGAAGGTCAATACGAACCTGTCCTTGTCGGAAAAAAGCCTTAGCATTGCCCTCCCTTTCACGCAGTGCAAAATCTGCATCCAACAAAGCACCCTTCAAATCTCCCAACTTCAACTTGCATGCCTGAAGAAGTTATATATCAGTTTCAGGAAACAAGCAATAACACCAGTAGTGTACTAGTGTGTGCCATGTAGAGATTGATTAGTATCTTTTTTTAATACAAAGTAGCATTTTATAGACCTTAGTACAAAAATAAATCATATTAATCACATTTTGCTGAGTTGGTGCGCAAAAATTGGCAAATTCATTGTAGATGTACTGTTGAAATGGTTTAAAGACATTCGCAGGTGAGAAAGGTTGATACAAACATTTCTAGCAATTTATTGACAGCAATTATTTCTAGAACAATGGAACAACAAAGCATAAATTTGAAGCTAGTTAAGTAACATGGAAAAAAGCACTGCTCCGGCAAAGTAGACGGGATTTTGGATGCAATGAACAACGGAGATGATTGAAGTTTCGATTAGACTCCCATTCCTCGATCTCCCTAGTAGAGCTTATGAACAAGGAACTGAAAGACAAATGCTCCTCTGCTTGGCAGTTAAATTGTGCATGGGAACTTAAAGACAAGAACAAGGTAACCTAGAGTCAGGCAACAGGTAATCAGATACATGAACCATGTAGCACTCTACCTAAATTATGCACCTTTTGAAGTGCTTCTTAGTTGCTACAAGCTTATAACCATATTGATGAGTGGTGTGGCAGCGGTAGTCAAAACAATATTAACATCACAATTTTCTTAGATGTTAGGAGTGGAAGGCATTCATCCAGCAAGTAATTAGACTCAAAAACATAACTTACGGAGCTATTTGTGAGTATTATGGACTTGGTCTTCCGCAGTGCTGAGCTCTTCTCTGTGTATCAACATGTTCATAATACTATTAAGTGCCATGTGACGTGTTTTATGATCAGCATGAATCATGTGACAGAAACAATGAAAATTGAACAGTTGTAGTGGAAACAATATAATTGCCTTCATCTATCTCTTCTTTCTCCCAGCAAACATCCAAGTAGCGCAGTGCTTTCCTGTACTTTCTCAGAGCTGTTTTGTAATCCGGTTTCTGTATAGAGCAGAGGCACTAACTTCAGCTTCAGGGAACCAGATAGGGAAATATAACATTACATATCTACGAACTGTAACTAGATTAGGTCAGAACTTTAAAATGGATAATCCATATGACAAACAGAAAAGGCGTAACTACGATCCTAAATTGCTGAATATGTCACAGGATATGCAGGCCTAACAAAGAAGTGAAAGCACATTTATGAACTCAAGATCCCTTTACAGGTATAGTTATTTGTCTAGTTAGCATTTTAGAAACTGGGTTAAATATCAGAAGAAAAACTGAAATGAAATCCTGAATAAAGCCATGTGGGAAGCCAGAAACCACAGATCAGGGAGTGTATGTAGGAACTGGGCTTAAAATATGAGAATATGAACTCTAATCATAACAGCAAGATCAAGTTCGGATGCTTTAGCTCAGGGTGGATTTCATATCACTAGAAGGTGGGAGGGTACAAATGCAAAATAGAAAAATTAAAGGGATCTTTTGAAAAGTCTCTGTAGCTTTTAGTGGTTGATCAAAGCCATTTAGATACAATCCAATAACTAATGCTGTTACCTCTAGTTCTCATTTGATAGGCTCCCCCACGGATCATATGTCATAGAACTTCCTAATGCTACATCCTATGATGTTAGGGATGCATGGGTTGGACTAACATCACCCATTGCAGTGAGTCAGTGACCATTATTGCGAAAATTGAGTACACATCAGAGAAAGGGGAGACTAATAATTTGTAGCTTGCAGCTATATGATAAATGAAGAACACAATTAAGTTGATTTACAGAGGGATTTCATTGACACAGCGGTAAGTAGGCTACTTTACCAAACAAAAAATAAAGGCAAAACGCTGAGGAAATGTAAATAGTAGAACTAGGCAACTAGCTGAGCTAGTTGCAAACAGCTAAGGGCATAAGTTATGCTCGCTATCTTAAGCTACACATTTAGTCTCTGTCAGGATTTGGTGTCATTATCCGAACTTACTTTATACACTGATTTGGTTTGAATGTAACCAGTGAGTGCCACTAATCTAAACAGAATAAAACTGGTTGGAGCTTAGCTTAGAGAGCAAATTACCTTGAAATTATCGTTGCCAAAAGCCTTAGCAGACTCCACGGCATCCATCCACCATGAAACCTCTGTAGGCTTCTCATTAAGATCATTGGGCCAATCAGGATACATATCACCATCCTTGAAGAAGTTTACAACTCCATCATTGGCACCTTCAGGAAGTTCCCCACAATCAACAATTACGATATCAGCAGTGGGATGGTCAGCTTCTCTAACGGGAACATGCTCAACTGAGCGAACTACCCCTATTCCCTTTATTACTCTCCCAAAAACTACATGTTTCCCATCTAAATGAGGCGTTCGGGTGGTAGTAATGAAAAACTGAGATCCATTTGTGTTGGGGCCAGAATTAGCCATTGATAGCATTCCTTTCCTCTCATGCTTCAAAACAAAATTCTCATCTTCAAACTGCTCCCCATAAATTGATTCTCCTCCTGTTCCATCACCAGCAGTAATATCTCCACCTTGTACCACAAAGCCTTTGATAACGCGATGGAAGCATGAACCCTGCAAGAATAGCAATAACCAAAGATGTGCTTAGTAATTACTGTGAAGACCTGGCAGCAAATTTCAATGTAGCGTATGCAAATGTGTAATGACATTGAGTTTTTACCATCGGTTTAGGGGGTTTGAAAGCTCCAGCTAGCAGAGAGAGAATGGAAATGACTAAAAAAATGAGCTCTCAACAAAAACAAAAACCACCCATCAACTCTCATTCCTGTACACTGTAGTAAAGTATTACTGTGGTATTTGCATCTATTAGCCAAAAAAATGAATTGTCAATGAATGTCAGAAGTTGGTGGGTGCCTTTGTCCAATTGTTATCACAAGGAACACTACAGCCTGATGCCTTAATATAAAATAGAAAGAGCAGACAATTAGTACAGAGTCCCCACTCCCCGCCACTAGAAACCAAAAATTACTCATCATGCATGTTGGGAATCAATTTCAACACCACACACCTTCCAACGGGTGGCCAGAAACAGGTTAGTCAGAGCACTTACGCTGTTATGTGCAAGGTTACTGTAGAACCACGGTTACTGTTAGCATGTGCTTAGTTTCAATTGTTAGGGATTAGAATGATTCCGTTAGTTTAGACTATTATTTTTGGTTAGTTTTTTTTTCAAGTTAGAAATTATTTCTTAAGAGTCAAGTCAAGTCATCATATATTAGGGATTGCAAGTCTCTTAGTCCCTAAGGGCCTTCTGTGGTCTTTTTCTTAATAGCTATTCTATATCCATCTTGTGTCCTCCTTAGACCTTCACCGTATCGCCGTTCTACTTTAAATCGTCACCATCCGACCTCCTTCTGATGGATGTTTACCCATTGTGTACTCTCATTGGCATGGTTTCACTCAGGTTGATCAGTGATTGCGAAACATGAGGTGCAAAATGCCAAACAGTTTTTTTCTTTGTGATAAAAGGGTTCACCTCGATTACCATTAAAGAAACCAGAAACCATTACAGAGTTCAGGAAATGCCAAACAGTTATACAAACATTAAGCGCGTCAGCACATGACGTGCTCCTCCTGTAACCACTAAAACTTGTCCCTGTCTAAATGTCACAATAATAATAACCAAACTCAAATCAAAATGACCGGCAAAGCGAATCTAGATACAGTGCTGGCTGTCGTCTCATCCAAAAGGCTACAAGTGTCTGCTATACGGACGAAGTGTTTCTTTACAATACACATGCAAAACCCTCCCAGTTTCTCACTAATACAGCCATCTATGAATCCTGGTTGGCCTGCCTGTCAGTCAGTAAACCGTAAGCGATGGGGGCCTCATACGCATTTCATTATAAAAAGGAACTTGGTATCCCGTATCAAATTTCCTGCCATCATAGCCTATTGCAAACATCAATGCAGTTCTTCGTGTGCATAAGAACCTTCGTGTGACGTACTGGTTATATTGGCTTTTGCTTATAGTTTTTGGTTGCGACTAACGAATAGTAGTGGCTGATAAAAATACCTGATAGAAGTAGCTGATGAATAGTAGTGCATTATGTAAAAAAGACGGTGCAACGAAAGTCACTACAACATTCGGACTATCATACGATTTACAGAATTGTGATATAATAAAATACAAAATACTTTACAATATGTAAAAGTGAAAAGAAGTGACTAAGAAATGCCTGATAGAAGTGGTTGATGAATAGTAGTGCATTATGCAAAAAAAAGACGGTACAACGAAAGTCACTACAACATTCGGATCATTATACGACTTACGGAATTGTGATATAATAAAATACAAAGTACTTTACAATATGTAAAAGCGAAAAGTAGTGACTAATGAATAGTAGTGGTTAATAGAAGCGGCTTATAGAACTTAGAGCATTCATATTGACTTTAACTTCTAAAAACAGAAGCCAATATAAACATACCATAAATCACAAGACCTTGTCCGAGCACATTGCACTATACACCTGCCAGTATGCCATTGCCTATTTCCAGGTGTGTTCTTTTGGGTTGATGGCTTATGGCTTGAATATTTGAATTCTGTATGTTCATGAGAGGCAGTACGCAGAGAGAAATAGTCGCATGCGATTTTGGTTGGTACAGATGAACTCAGTACACTTTTTACTATAATTTTTCTATTGACCCTGTCTTGAAAAAACGCATCGTTTAAAAACTAGTTACTGTAGACAGTATAACTATAAGTCAACTTTAAACTCAAAAGAATCTGACCATAAATTGAGCGACACTTTAACAGCACAAAGCCAACGCGCCAAATTTTAACACAAAAAAATGTGACTGCTTCCACAAGCATATAACGACCCGCTCTAAATGGCTTCCGCTTTTTCGCTGCTAAAATTCAGGTTTCTTAGCATTTTTGTTTTAATTTTTCTCTCTTATTTCTTTGTCTTATTTTTTTGCATTGTTTTAAAAGATTCTAATTTTTTTACTATTTTTCTTAATTTTGACTAAGAAGTTAGCAGCTGATATAGTAAAAAACGTACCAAAAAAAACCAAAAAGCTGGCCTGTGCAAGGTGCGGTTAGAATAAGTCAAAAGGGGGGGCCCTTATTAACAGTAGCAGAACTAGTGGTAGCAGTGCATAGAATTCACTGCACATCAGAGGACCGATTTGACATTACAGCACGAGTACTACTAAGAAGAAAAAGAAAAACAACAAAAGACGGAAGAGCTTTTTCTACGTGGAGGACTTCCGTGGAGCCTTCTTATTCATCGTTGATCTAATGTCTTATGTGAGATCTTTCCGCGATGATCTAATGTCTTATGTGAGATCTTTCCCTATCTTTCTATATCTATCGCTAATTCGATAGGATCCATAACAGATCAACTATCGTTGGAGAGGACCTCATGTGAGACCTTCCCCACTAATTTTCTTCCGAAAAGATCTAATCAGTTACAACCTTGAAACATCTACGCAACAATATACCGAGGAATATCCGGCCATATGACAAAATGAGACGATATTTACAAGATAGTATCCAATTATCAAAAAGAGAAGCTAAACTAATTCACACAGGAAGCAAACCACTCGCATCGGAAACAAACCTTGTCAACTCCTAGGGGTCAACGAGGCAATCCCTTTTGAGGGAATTTCTGTACAAGAGAGCAAACTGAATAAGAAAACAAATCCTTCGGATTCCAGGGTCATGAAATCCGCATCAAAATCCTACAATAACCAATCAATCGCATCAAAAACAACACTATTCGGTTCCAAACGCTCAAAACCTATAGGGAGCAGCCAATCGCACCAAAACACAAACGTTCCTACCCTAACAGCAGCACATTGACTACGCAAACTACTCCCAAATCGAGAGGCTCAAACCCTTCAATCAACCAGACTAAATTAGAGTTTCCAACACCCAAACCCCTTGGCAATAGCACCGAAGGACCTACCAAATGGAACCAAATCACACAGAGGCACAGAAGCCAAGCCTCCCGGCGATCCAATCGATCGGTACTAACCTTGAAGTGGAGCGGCTTGCCGGTGGCGGCGCCGACGCCCTTCTCCCCGGTGCAGAGCGCGCGGAAGTTCTCTGCCGTCCGCGGCACCACCGACGCATAGAGCTCTATCACGATCCTCCCCTCCATCTCGCCGCCGATGCTGACGTCCATGAAGCACCTCGGGTTCTTCACCTCCGCCGCCGCCGCAGGCGGTGCCGCGCCCTCGCCGTCGCCCTCCATTGCAACCGCCCGCCGGATATGGCCTCGAGACCAAACCTAGCCTTAGACTAGAGAAGCTTCTCGAGGCGAGGTGGAGGTGGAGTGGTGGTGGTCTTCGTCAGTTACCTCGGAAGACTAACGGCAAGAGCTGCGTGTGGGCAAGGGAGGGAGGATGGGGTGGGTGGGTGGGGTTTTATGTGTAACTTTTCTAAAACCTCTATTTTCAAATAGGGGAGGGGAGGGGATAGGTGAGTACATGGGGTCATCGGTGAGAAGAGTTTGTGGTTTTACCGATATGTGGGGCACTGATGCTGCTCCTAGTGGGACCGCATTGTCATCGAGACAAGATTCGTGTTCTGAATTTCCAAAATCAATATGGCAAATTTTTGGCCTGTTTGGCCCTTCGTGGCGTATTTTGCAAGTCTGGCCACGGCGGCACTTTTTTTTTTTGTGTTTCTAGCTCCCGCTCGAGTGCGGATTTCTTGACGGCCGACGCGTGGAAAGACCGCGCCTAGGGAGCGCATAATCTACGGGTAGAGCTGGGAGTTGAGTCGTGCCGTACCGGCATGGTCTGGGTCCATTGTGCTTTGTGTCGTGCCGACTCGACCTAGTCATCTCACCGTGTCGTGCTATATCGGCCCGCCTCGCCTTTGGCCAGGCCCAAGCATGGCCCAAAGCCCACCGTGCTAGCATTCGTGCCACCGTCCAAAGAAGATGAAGGAGATTAGAATAGTTTCTAATAGTCTAGGTTTGACCCCAGTCATGCTAACTAAGTTGGTATTTATGTGCACAATATTATCTAAACCCTTGATTAATATCGGTCGCACACAACTTTGCCTGTGGCGAGATATGCCCTCCTCTTTTTTTGCTTTTGCTTCCACTTCTGCAGTTATGTAATGTATCCACTTGGCCTGATCGGCCCTATTATAAACTTGACCCGATGCAGTCTAATTAAACTCTGATTTGTAATATTATTGTATGGTATGGTTTACGTCATGTATGAAATCATTCAGTAATATATTTTGTGAGCACTATCTATAAATGTAGGGAATAGTACAGTGGTTTCATAGAGGATTATGGATTAGCTAAATCTAGGTCCAACAAAGCTAGTATTAGAGCATACGACTGTAAAAAACTTTAATTAGACTAGTCACTCCTAGTTAAGAAAAATTTCAACAAAATATAGTGCATTTATTGCTCTTACTGATCATTCCTAGTTCTTTACTTATCTTTACCTTATGTATGTTTTTACTCTATTAATGACTCCCTTTCTGGTTCAAAATTATAGATGGCTGGATCGTCTAAACAGAGCATGTGGGACTTTTTCTCCCATGGCGAGGACAAGGGTGAGTTTGCAGAGATCATCCATAAGCTTATGTAGTACCTAGGCTATGTCACCGATCCATCTTCAAGGGTCAAAAGACTCAGATCCTAGACCACGAGTATTGGATGATGGAGGTGTTTCTCTATAGGAGGAGAAGCGAGTTTGAGCTTCACACCTTCAAGACCTAGCACCCCAGGAGCACTTCTACAGACGCTATTCAAGACGCAGCCTCCTGGCCTCAGCTCGGTTGTGTAAGATTCACGAGGTAACTCTCCGTTCTTCTCTATTCTGCTTCTACCTGTCTATCCAGGAGGGTGAGCGCTACCACGAGACCTACATCACCACAAACAATGACACGTAGTTGATGCACTAGATTCAACCCACTGAAGCCATGGGGGTACCTACACCAATGCCTTGGAGGAGATTGGCCAGCTTTGCATTCTCCTTACCGCTAGTTATGCCCACTCTGACACCCTTCGCGCCCAACTCAATAGGTGTGAGAGGACCCTTACTGTCGTGGAGGACGAGAAGATAGCAATAGTCATTGAGCTTGAGCATACAGTTGTAGTAGCAGCTATCTATGCCCTGACACCTCCTGGACCCCTGGTTGTTCCTAGCAAGCCATCACTGACTCGACCTCTAGGACCCCGCCTGAGAGTCACTATGCGCAAGAGAATGCAATATCCCAGTCCACCACCTGTCATCGACCTTGGATACTCCTGCAAAGGACGCAGTGTCTCCCATTCCCACTCGCCTACCTTCAGCCGCAGCCGCTCCTGTTCCCACTCTATAGGCAACTGCACAGTTGTTGTAGCCATACATCATGGAGTAGGCTAGTTTAGGTTTAGGTTAGCTAACAGTGCTTGCTAGGGTAATCTTTTGGGTTGTAGGCAATTTCCCTTATTCCCTTTCATATCAGTTGAGTACACGTTGTGGTTTGTATCTTAGTATAGTGTCATAGCTTAGCATGGCCTATATGTTATGTACTAGTGGTCATGTAACACTTAACCCCCCTATTACTAATGATTGCAGCCACCTTAGGCTTTGTATTGTATTTTATCATTTCCTTTATTTGGTTGATTCTTCTGTTGTGCTCTTAGAAGGCTAGTGAACCCTCGTATATATCTTTTAGTTCTAAACCCAGTTGTTCTCTCATATGGTTCCTGAAAGAGTCACTGCCCGAGGATGCCCCAGATTCTTCAAGCCATGCTCGCAGGCAGCAGCAGCTAGTCGCAACTCCATGCTGGCAAATTTCTTGAGAACTAGACCTTTAACCTTCTCATCTGCAATGAACAATTAGAGGCAAAAGACTAACTTAGTGACACAAATAAGAAACTGTGACTTGCACAATGTGAAGAAGAGGACAAAGTGGACTTTGCCACTCATCAACTCAAAGGATCCACAGCTGCATGGTGGGAAACTACCTAGCCTCCCCCGAAGGAGAAAGCCCAATAGCCAATGAGGAATTAGAAGAAGAAGTAGCAGAAGCTGAAGGGCAGCAAGTATAAGCAGAAGGACAACAAGAGCAAGCAATAGAAGCAAATGTTGGAGAACAAGAAGAGGAGGAAGCTGAACCAACAAGACATGTTGTCCCTTGTACTGAGTTCAAGGCCATCTTCAAGACAAACTTTGTATCTACTAGCATCATGCGAATAAAGAAAAATGAGTTCAGAGCCTTGAAGTAGTGAAACATGTCCATCAATAAATACCTTACCTAGTTCAATCAGTTGGCTCAGTTCACTCCAAGAGATGTAGCTGACGATGAAGAGAAGATTGACCGCTTCCTAGAAGGTATGCATGAAGAGATAAGGGTACGGCCGATTATTTAGGACTTTCCTAGTTTCCACCAATTGGTCAACAAAGCTCTCATTCTAGAAAATGAAGATTGCAGCCTAGAGGTCACAAAGAAGTTACCCCCGGAGGCCAGCATAGCATGATAACCCTTCCTTCAAGCAAGTTACAGCCTCACCACCTAAAGCTCCAGCTCCGCATCCCAGCGGCAATGTACTTCGCACCCCTCGCGCCATACGACAACCTGCTGCAACCAATCCAGTAGCCCACCTCCATTGCTTTAGTTGTGAAGAGAAAATGCACTTCGCCAATCGATGCTCCAACTTGGGAACCACTCCAGCCCATGGCCAAGCATCAACACCTAGCAAGGGCTATTAGAACCCACAAGTATCCAAAGATGCATCGATATGTAACCAGGTCCATATGAACCATGTCAAGACAGAAGAAGCATGGGAAGCTAACAAAGTGCTAATGGGTACGTTTTCTATTAAGTCAATACTTGCACGTATTCTTTTTATTCTAGGGTTTCTCATTCGTTCATATCGGGGAAGTTTGTTGAATGGCTTAAGTTGCCAATCTTTAAATTAGTAAGTCCCGGCGTAGAGATTGCCATATAAGATTTTATGTTCTTAGCAAACCTCATGGTATTACAATCCCAAACACTGGACATCATCCTAGGGATGGATTAGTTGGCCAATTACTAAGGAATGATAGACCGTACCATTAGAAATGTAATACTTACCAAGTACCCCAGACTAACAATAAAGGTTAATGTGGACCATCCATATCTTTTGGGTCGTACAATCCATTACCTTGAAAATATACAACTAGAAGAAATGCCAAAAGCTCAAGGCTACCCTGAAGTATTTCCAAAAGAATTATCTGGTATGCCACCAGACGAAGACATAGAGTTTGTTATCAACCTAAAACCAGGGACCACACCACTTGCCAAAAGATCTTATAGGATGGTTGTTGATGAGCTTAAAGAGCTAAATATGCAAATTGTGGAATTGCAAGAGAAAAGATTTATTAGACCTAGCTCATCCTCCTAGGGTTCGCTAATACTTTTTGTAAAGAAGAACGATAGCACCGCCAAAATGTGTGAAGACTATAGAACCCTCAATGACATCACCATCAAGAACAAGTATCCTTACCCCACATCAATGATTTGTTTGATTAGCTTTTAGGAGCCACATTATTCTCTAAGATAGACAGAAAATCAGGGTACCATCAACTCAAGATTAGGGCTGAGGATGATGAGACAATAGGGTCCCGATCTTTCGATAGAATGGTAACTTTGATTTGGAGGAGAACAACTTTGACAATACAGGCTTCTAACCAGTTACGACCAGAATACTAAGCAATTGCTAAACCACACTCCGAGTCATTATCGGTCGTGCCACAAATGTGGTTGACATGACCACGAAGGTCTATTCCTACATGCAATCAAAGAACAAGCAAGAACAAGGTAAAATACAATCTGATGTATTGCAAATATTTATGAAATGCTGATAAGGTGAAATTCCAAATAAGGATCTTGACCAGATGGTCTAGTCGACACACACAGAAGATACAAGCTGCAACGAAGGCAAACTAAACATAAACGAAATCCTAACCATAAAGTGTAGCACACATGAGACTATATGAGGATGACGGCCAGAGGGTGGCGGCCAGGGGGTGGGCGCATGTCTCTAGGGTTACAAGGCCCATGGGCCCAAGTGGAGGTGGCACAGCAGCAACCTGTTTTCGAAATCAGTGATAGCAACGTACTATTTTGTAGACTGCATCGCACTCCAAAGGAATTTAGAGGTGAGGCCAAATCCATTGGAAAGATAATGAGATAATCTTTCAATCAAGTACTTGTGGAGCTCAAACAAAGTCCATATGTGAAAGTTATGCTTGTTTGAAGTCAGTACTATCTCCGAAGGCTGAATTGAATTCCAAAACAGATCCAACTCAAACTCTTGCTCATCTTGACCCAAAAGTGTTGTGGTGCTGCACACACACACACACACATATATATATATTCATCATTAGCTAGCATTATGTAGTTCATATAATATAAAAGACACTCCTAAAAACGAGCTCACCTAATAATTTAAGTGATACATAGGGGCTCTTGTAATTAGAACAACAAGCATGACAAATATGGTTGTATCCATAGGGGTCATGTTCTCATGAGAGGATATTCCCAAAATAGTATTTACCACTCGGTATGGCCTGTATGAGTTCACAATCATGTATTTGGCTTGACCAATGCACCAACCTACTTCATGAAACTCATGAACAAAGTATTCATGGAATACTTGAATATGTTTGTGGTTGTGTTTATTGACAACATCTTGATTTACTCCAAGACCACCAAAGAACATGTCGAACACCTCTGATTGGTTCCAGAGAAGCTTAAAGAGCACCAACTGTACTCTAAGTATAGCAAGTGTGAGTTTTGGCTCCATGAAATCAATTTCCTAGGGCATATTATATCCACTGGAGGAGTAGAAGTTGATCTAGCTATAGTAGAAGCTGTTCTAGAATGGAAGTAACCCACCTCAGTGACTGAAATGCTAGTTTTTTGGATTAGCTAGATACTATAGACGACCCATAGAAGGGTTCTCAAAGCTTTCCAGACCATTGATCCACCTGCTCAAGAAAGAAAAGAAATATGAATGGACAAAAGCTTATGATAAGAGTTGAAGAAGAAGCTGACCACTTCTCCTGTGTTAATCTTGCCAGACATACACAAGGACTTTGAAGTTTACTATGATGCTTCATGCCAAGGTCTTGGCGCTCATGCAAGTAGAAAAAGTCATGGCTTATGCGTCAAGATAACTCCGTCCCTATGAAGACAACTACACAACTCAAGACTTGGAATTAGCATCAGTAGTGCATGCACTGAAAATTTGGCGGCATTACTTGATTGGAAACAACTATGATATCTACACTGACTATAACAGCCTCAAGTATATTTTAACTCAGACAGATCTCAACCTACGATAGAGAAGATGGCTAGAACTAATTAAAGACTATGATCTAGATGTCCATTACTATCCTAAAAAGTCTAATGTAGTGGACGATGAATTAAGCCATAAGTCCTACTGCAGCAATGTCATGGTTTAATAATTTCAACCTGAGCTCTACAAAGAGTTAGAAACACTCAATCTTGAGATAGTAGATCAAGGCACCATACTCACCATGAAAGTACACCCAACCTTAGAAGAGCAGATCAAGGCTGCTCAAGAAGAACATCTTGGTGTCTAGAGATTCAAGCACCTCATAGCCAAGGGAAAAGCCTCCAAGATGATTGAAGATCAATAAGATGGAAAAACATCCTGAGACAGATTGACAAATAGAAAGGGGGACCAAATCCTTGAAGACATGCTTCGGGCTTGTGCTTTGGAGTTTACAGTAAACTGGGAGAAATGCCTGCCTTATGCGGAATTCTCCTACAACAACAGTTATCAGTCTAGTCTGAAGATGTCCCCATTTGAAGCACTCTATGGTAAAACTGTAGAACCCATATACATTGGTAATAAGTGGGAGAAGATTATATCTTTGGACCCGATACACTAAAGCAGGCAGAAGAGAAAGTCCGCTTGATCAGAGATCGGTTGCAAACTGCCTAGTCCAGCCAAAAGAGTTATGCTAATAATCATCACAGGGAGTTAAGCTTTGAAGTTGGAGACAATATTTATCTCAAAGTGCCACCTCTTCAAGGAATCTGGAGATTCAAAGTTAAAGGCAAACTTGCACCAAGATATGTAGGCCTATTCCCAATCACCTTCAAGTGTGGAGAAGTAGTCTATCAACTGGAGTTACCCGCAAGCCTAGTAGACATCCACAATGTATTTCATGTCTCACAACTTAAGAAATATCTCAGAGTACCCAAAGATCAAACCTCGGTGGAGACCACACTACTACGAAAAGGGTCATCCTAGATGCCTCATCACAGACGGTTCAACACAAATCATCAGTGACAAAGTTACCACAGATGATTTTACAAGATAGACCGTCTAATATCACCACGGTAGAAAGAACCGTCTGTGATGACCTACTTATCATAGATGGTTTTATTTCAAACCGTATGTGATACATCACAGATGGTTCAGAACAAAAACTGTCTGTGATATCTGTACTTATCATAGGTAGTTTTTGTTCTGAACCGTCTATGATGTATCACACAGACGGTTCAGAACAAAAAGCGTCTGCCATGACCTACTTATCGTAGACGGTTCTTTACCTATAACTGTCTGTAATAATATTTTAACTTACCCGCTCCCGCCAAATTTGAATTTCCCGCTCAACTTGCTAGATTTGCTCTTTAAAATAGAAGGCTCAACTATTCTTCTCCTTATCTCCTTTTCTCTCTTCTCACTTCCCCTCCTCCACTCCTCTCCTTATCTCCTCATCTCCACTTCTCTCTTCTCACTTCTCCTCGCCAAATTTTTCCTAACCATCGCTGACCAGTGGGCCCCCATCCCTGTTTAAGCTAATAAGTCACCGACATGTGGGCCCCAGCATTTTAAAACCTTTTTAAGGTTTGTTTAAAAGTTAGAGCCACTAACAAGTAGGTATGTTCCATTGTGGCTATAGTGCATGGGTCCCACTTGTCAGCCTCTCAGCTTTTTCTTCTAGAAAATAAATCAAAAACTAATTTATAATCCTATGGGGCCCTTATGTTAGCCTCAGCAGCCTTTTTCAATAGAAAAATAATTAAATAAAAACTGGTAGACCCCACTTGTCAGTGGGAGAGACTCTCTTTTGTTAATTTTTTTTAATTTAGTACAAATTTAAACATTAGAGAGCCCGTTGTCGCTCATTTTAACTCTAAATTTAGTAAAATCTATTTCTAAATTTTTGTAAATTCAAGATATATCTAATGGCAGTAGAATTGTTTAATTTGAAGTTCATTTGAATTTTTTTGTATTTATTTATTTTTGCTTGCATGTTTATTTGCTTTCTAATGCGATTGTCCGGGTAGAGTACGAGGATACGGAAGAGTTGCAGTGTGTGACAACTCAAGAATTTCAATACCAACCCACTTGTGAGCCAGGCAAGTCAATACTTTGATCATATTGAATCCACATTTTATGCAAATTTATATTTGTTTAAATTACTAAATTGCATGCTATTATAGGTTATGCAAATGTATGTTAAACTTAAGGTTAGATATATGTCTACCTAACATTGTCATGCTATTATATCATCCTTTAGATACTTAAATCACATAATTCTTATCACCCTACATATTTAATGGTAACTTTCCTAGCTATATGTCATAGTTAAGCGTCATGCTGGTCTTGCTTAAGTACGAGAGCATTAATTTACCTTTTCATCATCTTTTAATCATAAAACTTGTTTTAGATAATTATTGGAGGGAAATGGATGGTATATTTGTGGTAACTTAGGATAGCCACCTGTCGAGCTGTCTGCCATGTGTGATGGTTCACAGAGGGGGCTATTTAAAAAATAGACGTTCAAGGGCCAAATTTGAAGGAAAAAGTGGCTAAAGTGATATTTGTGTGCTCAATTCAGTGTTTCGGGGGGGATGAAGGATGTGTTTTGTTGGGCTGTTTTGGACGATTTTATTTGAGGGGTAAACTTACCCAAGTTCCTTTTTAACTGTTTCGGAGACAAAATTGGACAAACGCTCATTGTTTGGACTCCAGCTTCTCATAGAAGGCTAGAACCAGCTTCTTATAAACTAGTTTCTAGAGCCAAGGTTCGGCCAAAGTCAGTCGTTCGAGCTCCACAGCATCAACTCATTGGAACCACCTCTTGCTGGGTGATGAACCGTAGACGTGTAACTTCATCCGTTAGGATTTAAATTATATTATCTACCTTTGTATACACATAAATGCACTTTGACAAGGATATAATAATCCTCATTTTATTATTTATCTATAAATAGTATTACTACGTTATTGTATTCCTTAAAGTATACCACTTATTCATAAGGAAGAGACTTAGCTAGGTGGCTATAAGCCTTTCTACGACCACTCCTTGGTCATAAGTATTTTCACGACCACTTCATAACCGCAAGTCTTTACTACGAGTATGGCATAGTCGTAAGACATTCTACAACCACCATGTAGTCATAGATTCTTCTACAACTACCTTAACTTCGATTAGCTTGTGTACGACAATTTGTTATTTTACGAGTATGTCTGACAAGGTGGTTAATGCACACAGTTAATTCTCTGGAATAAGTGCACATAAATCCTCCCTACCCTCAGTGACAACCACCCGAGGGCGAGGAAATACCACATCTCTAACAGTACGTCAGACGGTTACCATCCGATACATTCAGACATCTCTTGGTGTGAAGCAACCACCCATCCGATACATTAAGACGTCTCTTGGTATGAAGCAATCGCCATCTCTTCGTACGTTATATAAGGGCTGACTTCAGAAAGAAGAGGGTGAAGAAAACATAGAATCGAGGAGCGCAAGACATTCTGCATTAGTCTTTCCTTGATTGTAATCAGAGCATTCATTATAGCCATACAAGAGTATGGTTATTATTTTCTTCGAATAAGGCCCAAACCTGTATAAAATTGCTCTGTTTTTTTCTATATGTGGTCAGGCATTTGAGAGATTCCCCGAGCTAAATAATCGTACGTAAGATTGGTACTAAAACATTGACACACTTTTAGTAAAAATTTTGAAAGGTCATAGATTTATTCTGATCTTCGTCTTTCTATATGCATGCTAAGAAGATGGCTTCCTATGTGTGTGTGCATACGTGATGGTGTGTATGTATGCATCTTTCTTGTAACTGAAAAACAAAAATGGACTCGTTTGTACTTCATACCAAGAGTGATGCCCATGTAACATTTCCACACAATGCAACAATCAAATTAATCGAAAAATCAATTTATCCATAGAAAAACTGGAACAAAAGTGAATTCTCAAAAGTATTGTAGCCTTGTTCTTTTTTATTTTCGGCTTTTGATTTCTTCAAAAATTGAAACAGACAGGCGGTTTTTTGAAGCGGATTCTCCAAACGACTTTTCAAATCTAAAATTATATGCGTCGTTCATATAAGTGTCTTTACCGTTCGCTGTTATTCCAAAAAATACAAAAATAATAATAAACTATAACTAAAATCCATAAATCACCGCATAAAAAATAAGACCGTATACTGTCCATGTTTCTTCCCTAACATGATCCCCAAGCATTAATGACATGATCGCACTCGCACGGTCGTGTTCTTGACCTACCCGGCCGGCCGGCCTTGGCCCTATTGCCACCGTCGTAGAGCCACCTACACGCCCGCCCCCAATGGCGGGTCCCACACCACCACAACCCACTCTACCCCTTTCTCTCTCCCCCTCGGCCTGAGGCCAGCGGCCGAGCCAGCAGCTGTAATCACGAAAAGGGCCTGTGGGCCCACCTCCCCGGCATGTCTGCCTCTCAGATGTTGTGACTTGCTTCACGTTGTTTTTTATGCTATTTTTAAGGTACAAAGCACACGCTCGCACACAACTTGCATCTTACCCATAACACTACACGTATATGCACTTATGCACGTCCATTAACATATATTTTAAAATCATACGAAAACATCAAAATTTTACGAAGCATATATTTTTTCATTAAATATACACGAAATCATACGAAAACATTAAAATTTTACAAAGCACATATTTTTTCATTAAATATACACGCTTCTGTACCCTTTAGTAATAAATCGTACAAGACGGACGAGACTGCCATCCCAGGAGCTGGGCGCCGAACAATGCCACAACCCACAAGCCAACCGAGCTACGGCTCGGTCTCTCTTTTATGCTACTACCACCACTTGTTCTTCTCCAATCTGGTGAACTATTCACTGACTAGCATTAGTACTAAATGCAAAAGATGCGGGGTGTACTCACCTTCCCTTACGTACAGAAAGATTTCCACCATCCACCCCTTTGTCTCTTTCTGGGTCTTTCGTCCCCTAAAAATAAGACGGTGCTAGTAAGGCAGGTACTGCATTAGTTCATACAGTATGTTAACAAACTCTCCTTCGTCCCCTCCATGGGTGAAGTAGTGCCATGGCCCAATGCCATCTGATCCGTCCATCTACAGTTAACAGAAGGGTATCAGTAATAGTTTAGCTTCTGCTTTTTAGTTTAGGGAAATAAGACCATGTCCTTGGATAATGGTCATTCTATAATCGCACGAGAGCGATAAATATATACATGCAGACATACGTAAAAATATTTTAGCTATTTTTTGACCCACATTTTCTACAGTTATTTATAATAAATAAACATGGCTAGTTACAAAACACATATGTTAACTAAATATGGCTACCTAGCGTATTCCACATTACAAAACCATAGTTACGGTAATGAAATACCAACAATATATTAAACGTGTTGCTCGCATGCTAATGAAGCATACATTTTCTCAAAGGTAATCACCAGCTCCACAACACTTTCAATTGCGAAGAATGGCAAATCACAGCCACACTGCCTCCCTGCACTCTCACTCGGTATAAAAATCTCTCTTTTCTTTCCTACCCCTCCCTGGCTACACTCTCGCTCGGCAGCAATGCGACCGCATATCACGTTTTATATGCACGCACGCAAATGCAACGTAATTAACGCGTGAATAGAATGAGAATCTAACATTGTGTCGCGTCATGTCATTAACACGATTTCCTCGTGCGCCGGTGCTACCCTGTGAGGAATCGGATTCCCTCCTCCCACGTGCGTCTGTCCGCTTCGTGCGCTCGCCTGCTAAGCCAGGCTAGCTCGACAGCAGCTTGCTAGCCGCGCCACTCAAGCTCATTGTGTCTCGCACGAGGCCTCCTGCTGAGCTATGGTAGCGCGGCAGGTGACATGTGTCATCTGTCGCGCCTTCTGAGCTCGGAGGTCATTTTTTCGTAAAAACTAATCATTGTGGCTAAAATTGAAAAAACATATGAAAATACATGAGGCCTCCTGCCGAGCTATGACAATGTGGCAAGTGACACATGTCGTCTGCTGTGCTTTCTGAGCTTGAAGAGGAGGTTATTTTTGTAAAAATTTATCATGTGGCTAAAATTGAAAGAAAAACATACGAAGATACTATGTAGTTTCCAGTCTCCCATGTCTGATCGTTCTCCTATCACCTGGCTCGTTAAACGAGCTGTGCTACAGAGGTGAGCAGCGATGGGCTGGCACGGGCAGCGTCCGAGGAGGATGATCGAGAAGTCGATGGCGCGTGGTGGTCGGCAGGGGCGGAACTGGGTCACACGCTAGGTAGGCTATAGCCCGAGGCCCAACAATGCTACTAGTACTATCCCCCTCTAGTATATACTTAGCAATATACTTGGTATAGTAGCACAGCCTGAGGCCTCAAAAACTATCAGCCCAGCATCCCAAACAATAAGTCAGCCCACCAAAATGGCAGTTGGCAGCCCATTCAATTCAGCAGCCCATCCTTGAGGCATCCACCAAGACCAAGTGAAGAAAACCCTAATCTCCATTCCTCAACCCCCAAACCCCAGACATAGAGCCGCCCAAATCAGATCCCAATCATTGATCCAGCGATCCGCCCGCCAACGGCCGCCCTCACCTATGCTGCTGCACCTGCGTGCGCCCCCACCTCCAGCAGCCGCCCTTGCCTGTGCCACTGCGCGCCCCTACCGTTGGCCACCTCCTCACCTACGCGCACCCCCACTACCAGCCGCCACCCTCGCATCTGTGGTCCGCTGGCCGCTGCAGTGCCGCCCTCGCCCCTCGCTCCTGACGCAGACGGCTAGACGCAGGCACACAGCGGTCCGCCGGCCACCGCGCCGCCGCCCTTGTGGACTGCACCTCCACGGCTCTACCTCCGGCCTTCGACCTCCGCCCTCGCCCCTCACCCTCGTGGACCCAGAGCCGAGCAGAGAGCCAACTGGCTGAGGTGCTGAGAAAAGAGGCAACTGGCTGAGGCGCTGACTGGCTAACTAGCCCAAATGGAAATATAGAATGGGCGAATGGCTGAGCATGAGCAGGTATGGACTGGAGGATTGGACTTTGGAATTTGGAGGAAATATATTTAGTACTTTAGTAGGAATTATTTTTATGTTTTGTAATTAGTACGAATGATCAGTGAAATGACATATATTCAATGTTTTACATTTGCTATTTAGGAACTAACTATTAAGGTTTAAGGATACAAATTACAAAATGAAGAGGAGAAAGACATTGTCATCGTATTTTCCAACCCAAGATACACAGTCAAACAGATAATCCAACTCGAGCCAATCTCTAAAAACATTAGAAACTGAGGCTAATAACACTGGGCAAAACATTCAGTTTAATCCAGGTGATATTGTTGCCGATCTTAGGCTTCAAAAATCGATAGAGGAGTTGGATGTGAATATTAGAGATGCCGCTAGAAGAGAGCATTTGCAATTGGGACCATGCCAACCAATTGGACATAAGTTTCCATGGAGGGAACAGGGAAGTCAAAAGAGGAGATTTCAAGATTCAAGAATCATGGTTCAAGAAGCACGATTGGTTGGAATATAGCATTGCTAAAGATGCAACCTTTTGTTTCTATTGTTTTCTATTTAAGCAACAAAGAACTAAAAACTATGGTGTTTATGCTTTCACAAAAATAGGATTTAGTTATTGGAAAATGGAACTCAATCTTTTAATAAACATGTTGGTAAAGTCAATAGTGCTCATAATAAAGCAAGAAAACATTGCGATGCTTTCAAAAATTAAAGGCAAGATGTGGGTTATGTGATGGCTATTGTCACCAAGAAGGACGAGGAAGAATATAGAGCCCGTCTTACTATTATGTTAGCAATTTTAAAATTTCTTCTATTACAAGCCCTTACTTTTCATGGACATGATGAATCGTTTAGCACAAACAATAGGGGAAACTTCCTAGAAATACTAAAATGGTATAAAGAGAGGGATGAGAAGGTTGCAAAATTGCTTGACAATTTTCCTGGGAAGAATTTAATGACTTCACCACAAGTACAAAAACAATTGTGCAAAGCATGTGCAGAAGAAACCACCAAAACCATTATGATATTAAGGATGCATTTTTCACCGTACTTATTGATGAGGCTCGAGATGCATCTATAAAGGAGCAAATGGCTGTGATTTTAAGGTTAGTAGCTACATCTTATGCTCTTTTTATGTTTGATAGTTTGAGTGTGTTTAAAGTATATTAACAATAGTTTCTTATCCTACGTAGGTATGTCAATAATAAAGGACAGGTGATAGAGAGATTTCTTGGGGTTCAGCATATTTCTGATACGACATCATCTTCATTAAAGACAACTTTGAATGGTATGTTTTGTAAATATGGTTTATCTATCTCTAGATTACGAGAACAGAGATATGATGGAGCTTCAAACGTGAGAGGATGATTCCATGGGTTGCAAAGACGCATATTAGATGAAAATTCATATGATTTTTATATACATTGCTTTGCACATCAGTTGCAATTATTAGTTGTTTCAGTGGCTAAGTATTTTTCTTCTATCTTGGATTTCTTTAACTACATTACCTTGATTGTTAACACTATTAATGCTTCTTGTAACAGAAGAGATCAATTGGCACAAGATCACCACGATAAAATTGTGAATAAATTAGATAATGGTGAAATTTTCTCAGGAAGAGGAAAAACCAACAAATTAGCCTTGTAAGGCCTGGTGATACTCGTTGGAGTTTACATCATAAAATATTATGTCATTTTCTCTTCATGTGCAATTCGGTCCTAGAGGTATTAGAGAATTTGAGTGATAATGCCACTAATGCTACACAGAAAACCACAGCTTCGAGTTTGTTGGAAAAAATGGAGAGCTTTGAATTTATACTTATATTGCATCTTATTATCAGAATATTTGGCAAGACTAATGATCTTTCACAATGCTTGCAAAAGAAAGATTAAAATATTGTCCGTGCTGTAGGCTTGATTGAGACCACATTGAAGATAATTGAGGAAGTAAGAAATCATGGTTGGGATGAGCGTTTTGAAGAATACAAGGCCTTTTATCTCCAATATAATATCACTATGCCGAATATGCCTGATAAAATACTGATTAGAGGTCGTTTAAGGGGTCATGGCGGTCGAATGATAACTTACTATGAGCATTTCCATCATGAAATATTTATTGTAGTGCATGATCAAATTAATGTTGAATTGAATAATCGCTTTGCAGAGATCTACTAAGTTATTAAGGTGCATTGCTTGTCTTGATCCAAAAAATTCTTTCGCCAACTTCGATGAGGACAAATTAATTGAACTTGCTAGAATGTATGCTGCTGACTTCTCTCAATATGACTGTGTAGTCCTTAAGGACCAACTTCATACATTTATTGTTGGTGCAAGAGGTGATATGTCTTTTGCAAATTGTACCGACTTTGCAAATCTTGCTATGAAGATGGTTGAGACTAACAAACATACAGTTTTCCCAATGGTATATCGTCTCATTGAATTGGCCTTGATTTTACCAGTGGCAACAACAACTGTAGAGAGAGCTTTCTCGGCTATGAACATCATTAAGACTGATTTATGAAACAAGATGAATGATGAGTGGATGAATCATTGCATGGTATGCTATATTGAGTGAGATGTATTTGCAAGTATTAAAGATGAGAAGATTTTAGAGCATTTTCAAGGGATGAGGTCACCTGAGGAACGACTTTCTCGTGCAAGTGGTAAGTTAGTTTATTTCAAATGTAATATTCATACTCTTTGAATTTATCTATATGTATATTTTAATTTTTTATGCTGTCTTTGTAGGTTCTAATGCTTGTCCTACTATTGATGAGAAAATGGTGGGCTAGCCGCATAGGATAGTGAGCAAATCTTCAGTTAGGATTTGAGGTACTTGATGTATCTTTATTACGCTAAATTTTGTATGGTTTCATATAATTTCTTTATTGTGATTTATGTTGAAAACTTAGACTCTTCAAGTATTGAGCATTAAGCAAAATTTTCATATCAATGATGCATTTGTTATGTATTTTTTTGTTATATCATATTATAGTTCTAGACTTACAGTATGCTAGATTGTTACTTGGTTCAAATTTAGCCTAGGGCGTGCTCCAGTCTTGGATCCGCCACTGGTGGTCGGGCACTCAATCGATCGGCAGATCGGGCTCCCTACCCACCAACCACCATCGGCGCCTAGACCATTGTTGCTCAACAGTCGCGTACGTACCTTAGACCATGAAATAGTAGTAGTCGAGCTTGCATAATTGCAATTATTGGGGTGGTTTGGACTCGCCTAGCTACTGGTTCAAGTCAGTGCAATCACGGGACTATTCCGCATGGAAAATCCCCTCCCTTACTCCCTATTGGTTCAGGTCAGTGCAATCACGGGACTATTCCACACGGAAAATCCCCTCTCCCTCACTCCCTATTTAGTTATCGAACCCTATTTTTCTCCTATTTTTATTCTCACCAGGGTTTTGGTGGGAAAAAGCATCCCATAAAGAATCTTAATTTCAATAACATTAAAGTTAATTACATATTTTCATCGTATAGTTATGTAGAAATAAATAAATTATTAATACATAAGACGGTATAATAATACTAGATAAGTTATATACCATATATTATACTAAAATATACTAGGCTCAAGATAAAATGCCTATATTTCAGATATATAGAAATATCAATCTACGTGTATATAAATACATATCGGAGAATATAGAAGATGGGGATGGAGGAGGTATTTTCGTCTCGTCCCTATGTAACCTAATGGGGGACAAAACTCTCCCCTATACCCGCCCCTAACATAAAAATTCCTCACGGGTTCTCGGCTATGGGACCCATTGCCATCCCCAGTGCAATGGTCGATGGTGCAATTATCATGGCCCAGGAAATCGGTTCAGTTGCAGCTTTGCAAGTGCAGCGTATACGCCAGTAGTTTTGTCTCGTTCAGGGTCGTCGTTCAATCGAGTATCGGATGAGTGAACCACAGGGGATTGCAGATTAAATTCCTGGTGTACAAATGAAGAGAATTTTGCAAGGACGGTCCATGCGCGCGTGTACAAATCAACACAGACACGACTAGCGAGTGCGCACACGCTCATTTCTCTTACCCGGGATTGCCAGGAACACCTCCGTGCTAGTGTTTTCTCCACCTCCAATGGGCCATCTTCCCCACCTTTAGCGTCCACCTCCACCACCGCCCCGTCAGCCCGCCACGGCTTCCAGCACCATCCTCAGTGCCTCCACCGCTTGCCGCTACCTCCCTTAGCCAGCACCTCACCACACCGCCGATACTCAGCGCATCCTACCTTGTCCATGTCGCCGTCATGCCGCCCTCTGCCGTCGCTCACAGCGCTCCTTCAAGCCCACGAATGGCTGCGCCCCACCGTCTCACCGGGCCGCCACCACCCACCCTCCCTCTACAGCGGGTCCCATTGTCAGATCCCGGTGGTGGAGATCCGAATCAAAGGTGGAAAGGGGTAGAAATTTGGACGAAAAAGGAGGAATCGCCAAGAACAGACAAAGCTAAGAAGCTACACTAGGGCTACAGTATATTTCAGAATATTTGCGATGCCTCTATTCCCTTCCAGAAACGTTTATATATGAGATTACATAATTCAGGATTAAGACTAAGAAGTCTTTATGGTAATTACATCCAGATTATATCCAGATTAACTAAGCTTTAAACATTAATCAAAGTGGGATCATTAAATCACTTAACAAGCTATAGCCAGGAGTAATGAGAGCCATTGATTCTTCTTCCCGCCGCAAAACACCATCTCAGCCGTCTGTTGCAATGAGCCTGGAGGGAGCGAAACGTTATCTTCAGAGTTCAGCGCCTTCATCAATTCTTCAGCTATTGCCGGTTATGACATTACCCCCTCCTCAGCAGCATACTTGCCCTCAAGTATGCTCTTTAGAAAACCATGACTGGCTGGTATGGGAGTATAAATCAGGAAAAATTCTTTTGATAAAATCTGTGCCTTCCCAAAAGGATTTTTTTTCAGTATATCCTTCAGGCAAATTTCAAGGTGGAACTCTTCAGCTCCAGCAATACTATGCTCAAGAATATAATCAGCCTCTACACCCTCTGTACTGACACACTGTTTAACACCCTTAAGAACAATCTTCTTCTTCACTTCATCTGGCGACTGGAACTCCATAATCAGGGCTTGCATCACCTCCTTTGTGTAGTAGCCGATATACCGAGCATCCATAAGAGGGATGATAAAATCAATGGCCTTCAAGAGTGGCAGAAGGGCAGAGATCCCCAAAACAAAAGCCATCATACTGAATGCTCGAACAGTGGTGTTCCTCACATACTCATCAATGTCTGGTCTCATGGCGGCCATAGTAGCAAGCCCAGCTGCTTTGCTAAGATTTGATGTGATCTCCCAGCCCTCAACTCGAGCATAATAATCCTCATTCACAATTGGCCATATTTTTAACAGCTCTTCAAATTTGACAGTGTAATTTAAGACACTATGATTGTATTGCTTTACTGAGTGAGAATTCTCCAACACTTTGTAATCACTATGTTGGGCAAAACGATCAAAGACCAGTGCACAAAACCCAGGCCACGGTGGAAGGTTCCAACGCAATCCAGTGCTTCTTAACCCTCTATCAACTCTTTCCCCCATATATAACTGGGCTAAATCAAATTTGGCCTCATCAGGGTCATTAACCACTGCCAAGTTCGTTTCACTCTGCTGATTCCACTCTAAAGGTTCTCCTCTCTCAACTTCAGGGAAATCAATTTTAGGACTACATGAGTTTTTAAGCTTTTTCAAGCGGACCTTGTCACCCACTTGCAGCTTATCCTTAAGGAACGACCAATTAGTGCAACTTAGCTGAGTTGGCATGTCTACCCTTAGGTTTTCAAAACTGCCCCAGCCAATGTTGTCGTCAACTGCATCTTTAGCACGTTCAACTGCATCTGGCAGAGAAAGTCTAAACAACCAGGATGGAATTCCAAAATCCCCCTCATCAGTATCCTTTGGGTTCTCCCACTCTATTCTTCTCACAGACTCATTCGGCAATTGGTCCTGTTCCCAACCCGTTGCTACTACTGACAAACCAGTAAGAGGAGAGTTGAGGTTACCTTCTGGTGCTCCCATCGGTTGGATTTCTTGAATGCAATTGAGATTACTCTGCCTCAGATCTTCGACTCCTCTGGCCATTTCAAGTTTCCCCAATTGATGCTGAACCACGTCGACCTTGTGGCTGGTCGCCGAAGTTATTCGCCAGACCGCCGTGGGATCGGACGCCACCGCTTCGTACCTCACCTGGCGCTGAACGACATCGAGCTTGTAGCTTGCCTTCATCATCGCTTGCTTCGCCGCCGTCAGCTCGGACGCCATGGATTGCGTCGTCTTCCCGCTGATCGGCGCAGGTTTAGGGAGTTTACCCGGGACAATGCCCGGAATCTTCACCACGCACCGATCTGGTCCGCCGCCATAGCCGGATAAGAAATAAGGCCGCCGCCGCCAATCGGAGGGATCCGGGGTTAGACGAGGAAGATGACGCTCAAACGCCGATTCGGATGGAAAGCGACTGGGGATTTTACAGGCCGAAGACCCCAACCCAATCACTCCCCACCGCTCTTCGCCGAGGAAAATCATGCTCTGATACCACTTTGTCAGATCCCGGTGGTGGAGATCCGAATCAAAGGTGGAAAGGGGTAGAAATTTGGACGAAAAAGGAGGAATCGCCAAGAACAGACAAAGCTAAGAAGCTACACTAGGGCTACAGTATATTTCAGAATATTTGCGATGCCTTCTATTCCCTTCCAGAAACGTTTATATATGAGATTACATAATTCAGGATTAAGACTAAGAAGTCTTTACGGTAATTACATCTAGATTATATCCAGATTAACTAAGCTTTAAACATTAATCAAAGTGGGATCATTAAATCACTTAACAAGCTATAGCCAGGAGTAATGAGAGCCATTGATTCTTCTTCCCGCCGCAAAACACCATCTCAGCCGTCTGTTGCAATGAGCCTGGAGGGAGCGAAACGTTATCTTCAGAGTTCAGCGCCTTCATCAATTCTTCAGCTATTGCCGGTTATGACACCCATCCCGATGAATCCCTCTGTAACCCTGGTGAACCCTAACTCTAACACCACCGTCGCTTGAGAAGAGTGGGCACGTGTTAAGACTAAATATTGAACGCACTACTTATTTTTTTACCAATCAACACCGAGCTGTATCATGTGGCGACTGACGAGCAGTTCGATCGGGACCCAAAAACTCGCCTATCGATCATACGTACCACCGCCACCGTCGCACTCGCACATCGTGCTTTGATTGCATGCTCGCACCAAGCGCACCGCCACTCAACCATGCCAAGTTGGCAAGTTGCCAACCAGTTCAGCTCGTTCAGACCAAATTAACCGTGCGTCGGCAGCTGCGCACGGGCCCACATCACTCACTCCGTCACTCGACCGTGCGCCCCGACCGTGTTCCACCCTTGCGGGCAAAACCTCGCGTCGGCACTCGGCACCCGCACGAGCGTCACGGCCGAGCGCGCCCACGTCTCGGTGGCCACGCTACCGCGTTCGAGGAAGTGGGGAACCGAGCGCGCGTGCCCGCGGCCGCGGACGAGGCCACGCGACACGGCACGGCCAAGGAGTGACCCGACCGCGCGCGTCGGCGCACGAGCACACCCCCGTGCCTTAACGCACCGACTACACAGGCTGCTGATCCGTGTCACGCGGGTGGTCTCGCACCGCACTCTGTGCAACGACGCCACCACAATAGGGCCTTCGAACCCTGAACTTTAGCTCCGTCGGAAGCTGCTCCATTCAAGATTGGCCCAGGGAACCGGCCTTTGTGCAGTGAGTACTCCGTTGCTACACATGCCCGTGCCGATGTCAGCCCAGGCCCAATCCTCGGCGAGTTCTCGGTTTCTCGCTCGGTGCAGTGTCGCACTCAAGCTCTAATACAAGTAGCAGCTGCGTATTGCAGCGTTATCTTGACTACCAATCAGGCAACAATCTCCGTCCATCTGGAGCACAAAATCTACAAGTGAACTGTAGCACTACTTCAGCATGATGTTTTGGCCGACTTCTAATCTAAATTTTAAAATATTGCATCGTGGAAGTCTGGAATCCGGAAATTTCCGCTTTCTGTTTTTGTAAGGGCAATCTTCAAGGAGTTGACGTAAACAGTATCCATAACATGTCAAATAAGTAAAAAATTTGATGTGAAAGAATAATTAAGAAAAAGAGAGATGATAATAATGTTTTATGCAAAACATTATCTATTTAAGAGGATCAAGAAACCTAAAGGATAAGGATTGATAGAAAGGAGAGAAGGTGAGACAAGAGGAAAGAAATTGAGTGGAATGATTGCAAAATATTATACATTAAAAAGATTATTTCTAGTCTTGAGTCTATATAAGATGGCAAATTATATATATTGCTATTTAGTGTGTACACTACGTCCGAAAGTGCTCAAACGTATAACGAAATGCTTACCAAGAGTAGCAGCGATTAATTGTTTGGGTTATAATGATTGATAAGGTAAAAATTCGCGTCAGGGTGTCGTGGTGTAGTTGTATCACGTCCACACTGAAGTTCTCCGGTGCTTTGCCAAACTCGACATTATTTGTTGCTCGTTTTCCCACCTTTGGCGAGCCCAAACCAACATAACGCACAAGATTATTCGTCAGGCAACAAAGTACTGTTCAATTTTTGAAGAGCTTAGATCAACGTTATATATAGTACATAAATGTCAAGCATACTGCATACTAAGTAAATCAATGCAGGTGGTTAAACAGAAAAGTAAACCATGTAGATAGATATCATACGGTATCATTTCCATAAACGTACACTTGCACTATGTATAAAGCATAAGAAACCATTTCAATCAGGGAACATTGTACCAAAGTTGTAAATACCATTCCGAATGGCAGGAACGTTCCATACCAGCATGCGAAACGGCACAGCTGACGCTCCATCCCATACCAGCCTTAATACCGGTTAATTCCGGTCAATACCAGTCTATTCTGTTCCGATCATTTCGATACCGGCCGTGATTTTGTATTTGATATTTTGATTTTGAGAATTTATAAGATTTATCATTCTATCTATTCCAATACCAAGCATAATTGAAGTAGCCCCTTATTTTTATACTATAGTTATGTATTTAAAATAAGATTTTTAAGTTAAATTATATGCGCATATAATTATCTAATTATATATATACATACACACACTTATGAATAAATATATTAAATCCAAAACAGTACGTCGGTATGGACTGGTACCAGAATGTACCATTTCAAAAACTAAACCGGTTTAGCCTCCGGAACGGTATTTACAAGCAAGGTTTCAAAAACCGGAACCGGAAGAAATCCTGGTCGGCGGCCGGTAACGGTAAAAAACCGGTCACAATTTGAAAATAAAATTTTGAATTTTAAGATGTTTTGAAACCGGTAACCGAAAAAACCAGCCGGTAACCCAAAAAATGGCCAAAATTCGAAAATCAAAAATTGATACTGACCAATTTTTTCGGTTACCGGTCTCCACGGGTAAAATCGGTAACCGGCCGGTAACCGTCGGGATTTTAAACCCTGTGTACAAGTATGCATTGAACTCAAAAGATTGGCTTTAGGCCAATAAGCTTAATTAACAAGTTACGTAGGTTATAAGTTCATATAGCCACAGGTACATAGTTTGCACGAATGATTCATATAGCAAGACCGACGAAACAATACACCGCGTTCCTTTTAACAGGGACGACACACCACTACCTGTTTGGTGAAGATCCAAGCAAGCGGCACGTTGCATCATGCAGATATAAGGATGTCAACTAAGGTTAAACTGACCTCGCTTGTAATATGGGATTATTCCATTCCTGGTATCTCGATAGCACATGCATCTTCTCTACTAAGCTGCATTGACGTCCAACTGCATCCACTTATGCAGACCATCATGGGTGGTCCTCTCGTCCTTACTTCTAAGGCAACCTGCAGGGCGAAAAGAGTTGACAGAAACTACGGTGACATCTCAGCATTGGCACATTCAACAGTATGTAGAAAAGAATGATGTGAGGAGATAGTTTTCTTGGTAAATCAGAACACCTTTTCAGGTGGACATATCACATTCAAAATATGAGCTCTTCAAACATAATAAAGTTAAACCCATGTAATTGACCGATCTCAATCCACCAGATAATTGTAAAAAAAGTATAGTTTTCTCATATTCTGCTCGCATTTTGGAGCATGATAAATGGGCAGGAATCAAAACAACAAGCTTAAAATCTGTAGTAATTTAGCAAAATTTGAATTAGCTTCCAAGAAAGTAAACAAGTGGTATTGGTTACTCACCCTAGTTTCAGGGATATACCAGAACCATCATCATTGTCCTGCGAGCCTCCCGAATGCAATGCAGTCATCACAGATTCAGATGACTGTCCATCTTCAGTGAGAAGATTTTCAGTATCAACAACCACCAACATGCCGGCCATTGGCACCTGAGGCATCGGCATCCAAGCACATGATGAACATAATATAAATGTGTATTATACCAGGCCCAATATAGAGAAACAAGAGGGGCGTTTATGTTCAGACTATGAATGCATGTACGATCTTATTACTTGGTTTCTCAAGCGCATATTCTCCTCTGCCAGCTGTGTGCCCTACAAGAAAAGGAAATTGCATCATGAAATGAATTCCTCATCTAGTAGTAGTATACCTTCATTCTCTAAACCAATATCATCTGATGTGGAAGATGTTGTTCTGCTGAATGGTAAAAAATAATAATCAAAGAACGACTCCATTGGTTGCATTTGTGGTGAAGGATTCATTTCTTCTGATTAAATAATACATTCAAAAACCACACAAAAAGCTTCGTACATCCGAAGATCTACAAATAAATCTGACGCATTGCTGATAAAATTTCCATGCAATATGGGCAATAACATCCATTGCATAACACACAAGTTCTGCTTTCACTCCAGTCTATTTACCTCTCGTGTAGCATCTGCATGCCAATGTAATTAGAACAATACACATCCGAAATCCATGTGCAAACTAGTCCATACCGAAAAGTTGGCTCATGAGAACCCATCACACCACGAATTTGAAGAATTTTTAGCGGATTTGGCACTGTTGGCCATGGTATTTATAAAAATAGCAGTATGTACATCGTATTTGTAGAAATGTCACTTTTGCCGTCCTGTGGACGGGCGGCAGCGCCGACGAGGCGACGCGTGCAGGGGCCACCGGTGGCAGGCGCCTGCCACCCCACTAGTAGATAGCAGGCAGCCTGCCACTCAGTGAGGAGATGGTAGGTGATTAAGCTAGCTGATTAGCCGGCTTAATTGCATGTCCTAATTTTTTCATTTAATGATTATTTGAATTTTTAAATATATCAAATAAGCTCAAAAAATTATGAAAATTTATGTATAGCCTCTCGACACAACGTACTTGACAGTGTAATTTTTGGATAAATTTATCCGTTATGAGTGTTGCTCAAAAATTTATACAATTTTGATATTTGTACAAGTTTTATATATAGCAAATGAGCTCCAAAAATTACAAAATTTTATATGAAGCCTCCCGACCCAGTCATAGTTATTACGTAATTTTTTGGAAACTTTATGTGGTCCAAATTTGCCACGTTTATTCGAGTTAATTTAATCATGAATTTAACGATGCTTAAGCATCTTTTCAAGTAGCTGACCTCCGTGCTTCGCGCATGTGTCGACCCGATTGTGCTATATTTTCTTTTTTGCTATGTCATTTGCATAATTGTCACTCTGTGTGTCGTGCCCCCTCGCGTGCTCCCTCGTCCGCACTAATGTCGTTATGTCGTGTCGTCCCCTCACCTGCTCCCTCATTTGCACATTTGTCAGTGTTATTATGTCGTCCCCCTCACCCGAAGTGCTACTGTGACAGTGGGTCCTCAATCTATGGGGTGAGCATACCGGGTTCACTTTTCGCTCGGCCATAAATACGAACCTCTCACAGTTCATTATTGCTCATCTCAGTCGCTCATCGTAGAAACTCATTCTCACGGTCGTCACTCAAAATTAGGATTGCGTAGCTAATTATTTTGAGAAGCTAGTGCATAGCTCATTAAGGATGCGACAGTGCTAATTGCTTCTCCTAAAAGACAAATAATTTTTGGTAGCATGCTTTCGATGTTATTCCCGTAGTCCTAGTCATAATTATTGTTATTTAGTTAGTCATAATTAATGTAGTTTGTATTATGAAGTTTTACAGTCATTATTAATCTTCACACTAAAATTTGGCATATCCTATGTATTGGAAAATGTGGTTTTACTAGAGCTTCTCGAACAGTTGTACGATGAGAAACATCATTACCACTCATGGATGATGGGTGACGCGGCTGGCCCTTCGACCTTCAAGCTGTAGGGGGAGGGATCCACGGGCGCTGGACGAGCGCTACGTCCCAACCCTGTGGGCCACGGGCTTGTTGCCATTTGCGAGGCTGGCCTCCACCAGACACGAGTTCACCATCGATGGCAGCCTGCTTGCGGCACTGGTGGACATGTGTTGGCCTAAGATACACACATTTCACTTTCGGTGGGGTGAGATGATGGTCACTCTGCAGGACGTCATGTTTTTGACCGGTCTCCCTCTTGGGGTGATGCACTTGTTCCAGCCCCTGCACCAGCCAACTAGAAGGAGGCTGGTTGACAGGTTCGACTGGCCTATCCTGGAGAGTGCACATGTCATCCCCCGTACTTGGCTGAACAATTTCAGTGTGTGCCCGTAGGATGCACCGCCAGAGGTCATCAGGAGGCACCTCGTCATATTCCTTGTTCAGCTCTTTAATTGGAGCATGTTTCCAGCCACATATGACAATATTTGTAAAGCTGAGTTCATCGGCCGAGCTGAGTTTTTGGTTGACGCAGAGTTTGGGGCGATACCTCGGTACAGCAGTCCTGTGCACCACGTATCAGGGGTTATGTGATGCTTGCCAATGCGCCACTGCTGGTACCCCCAATCTAGCTATGTACTACGTGCTCACGCAGTTGTGGAGTTGGAAGCACTTCCCTGTTGGATGTCTAACCATCGTGACGCCAGTGCACCCGTTTGGTGAGTTCTCCGATCTGACAGACAGGCCTACTATGGGCATCTGGTAGACTGCTACCCGTCTGCGCTAGGCGAAGGGCAAACCGTCGAGGTGCTACTTGCTATAGCACAATGAGTTCGAGTCGTTGCACGACAACGACGTCATATGGGGTCTATGGACTGTAGATTTTGTGGATCATATATTGCCACACAGGCTGTCCCTGCAATGCCTGGAGGACGCGCAGCTATGGGCGACGACACATTATTTTGTGTTCTCGTACATGGTGGAGGCTTACACGCCACAGCGTGTGATGTGACAATTCGGTTTGCACCAGGCCGTGCCCCCTTTGGACGACAGGTTCCTACTGCAAGCCGTACACCGGTGAGTCAAACTCCATCCAAATAATGTGTATACTTTATATGTCTTACTATGTAACGTTCATGATTCTGGAAATGCAAACAATCAAGGGCTGGTCGCATGATATGGACTAGCGGGCACTGCAGCAACAATGGACGATAGCATGGACGGACAGGGCGCACTTCGATGTTGTCATGCAGCAGAGTCCTTACCACGTCCAGACGTACGACGAGTACCTGGAGTGGTATGTACCCTGGTCACACAGCAGACTCACCATTCCTCCACCAGATTGGCCTGAGAAAATCACACATGAGGAAGGTCTGCAATGCTCGATCAATCCCCACAACGCTTTGTGGCGGCATGATAGCGTAAGACAGTTCTAATTTCTTATTGTTTCATTTAAGAAATTCATACTGGTGTTACTGAAATTGTTTCGTATGTCACTTCAGCTGAAGAGGGCGCAGCGCATCGCAAGGGCGTCCGAGGCTACCATCACTAGCCCAGAGACACCACCGGCCCAACAAGATACTTTGAAGTACATCCTAAAGTAGACCAAAAAAATAGTGCACAACCTAAGCTGCGGCCATTCCATGGATCACACTGTGCACATAAGCCACCCAGTGGGGGCTCCATGCTCACCCGCCAGGTCATCGCGACCTAACAAATCCGGCTAGCCATCGCAATCTACCGAGTCTGCCTGGCGTCATAGTACTAGCCGTCGATCATCCGTGCATCGTATTGACGAGGAGATAACTTACGTACAAATCTACATTTTGTTTTTCTATTAGGCCTTGCGTTCCAGTAACATCATGACATTCTCCCGCCGCAGGTCCATCGTCGAGATGCATCACTTTTGACGTTCGCACCACCTGCACAGAGTACCGCTACCCATTCTTCATCTTCGCTGCACATTCGGGAGGTACGAGATTCACATTATACATCAAAAATGTTTATTATAACTAATATCATTTTGTCTTGCAGCCTCCAATTCAACATGGGGTGACGACGAGTCCACCGATGATGATATGGGCCTCCCAGATGCTTCCAGAGAGCACTATATGACATCAGGGTTTGCAGCGTATGCAGGGCAGAGCTCAGCGTTTACAACATACCCAAAGTTTGGACACTTAGGTGGGTAGAGCTCCTCCAATTTCGTTGCCACGTCGTACGGTTAAGGCGAGAGCTCCTTCGCACCATGAGAGGGATTTCTAGACTCCTTCGTTCATGACATTATTGCAGGTGGCTCGCATTTCGGCATATCTCAACTGGAGGACATCGACCCTTACCGGACCCAGCCTATTGTACCTGAGCCTACTGGACCACCGCCGGCCACTGAGCAAGCAGAACGATCTCCATACCTCCTCCGACCCGAGATGCAACCTCCGGACCAACTGATGTACCCCATAGGACATGCTCATGTTCAACGGAAGACAAAGCCACGTACGGGGAGAAAAACGCGGCGAGGAGGTAGCAATGGCTCAGATGGGTGAGCCATATCGCATCCAGTGTGATGCATTTTTTTTACTACTACATTTACTTTTACTTGTATAAGTATTGCCAATGTATATAGTTCTAAAAAATCATGAAATATTCGTAAATTCACGATTAAATTAACCCGAATAAACGTGGAAAATTTGGACCACATAAAATTCCCAAAACATTACACAATAACTATGACTATCGGGAGGCTTCACATAAAATTTCATAATTTTTTGAGCTCATTTGTTATATGTAAAAATTCATACAAATACCGAAATTGTATGAATTTTTTAGCAACATTCATAATGGATAAAATTACCCAAAAATTACACTATCAAGTACATTGTGTCAGGAGATTGTACATACATTTTCGTAATTTTTTGAGCTCATTTTATATATTTAAAAATTCAAACAAACACTAAGCAAAAAAATTAGGCAAGTAATTAAACCAGCTAATCAGCTGGCTTAATCACCTATCGTCTCCTCACCAGGCGGCAGCGCTGGCGAGGCGAAGCGGGGGCACCAGCAGCAGGTGCCTGCTGCCCCGCCAGCAGACAGTAGGCACCTGCTGCCGGTGCCCCCGCTTCGCCTCGCCAGCGCTGCCGCCCGCGCACTAGACGGCAAAAGTGACATTTCTGTAAATACGATGCGTATACTGCTACTTTTGTAAATACCATCATTCATAGTGCCAAATCTGCTGAAAAGTCAAATTTGAATCACCTTCTACTACTACCATATGTCCATGTCTACTATGTACGTATGCATATTCATATTAATCTCCATCTATCAAGGTCCAACAAGGGTATGTCTCTCTATCAATCTCTCTGATAGGTCCTGCTTAAAAACCTTCACCTAGTTCCTCCTCCCTGACTGCTTCCACTAGCAATAATCCATGTGGCATATACTGAGGTCACTTGGGAGATAGCAACAAGATTATCCCAAGATTCTTGCTACACCGGCATATAAAGATTCATGTCAAATCGTTTCATTCCTCCTTAGCTTCTGTAATGTAAGACAATACTTTACATCCAATCCTTAATTTGCTACACCAATTCAGACAAGCATCCGCAAAATCCATTCGCACTCAGTTACATATGTATCTGGCGTTAAATTGCAATTTGGACTTATTTTCTTTCTCAAAATGCTTCCCAAACTAAGTATGATAAAATATTTAAAAATAACAAATCAACAAACTAAGAAGTACTCCAAAGAAGCCCAAACTGTTAGAGTTAATAATCTTGTTTAGTCATATTCGAGTCGGTTTGTCGTGGTCGTAGTGTGTATGAGTTTGTTCTACATATGAGTCAGTTTTCGAGTTCGTGTCGCAGCTGTCTCCGTGTGGTAGTCATTGTGTTGAGTATAAAAGGACCGCAATGTAATGAGAGAGGGATAGAGAGGAAGCGATCGGGGTGATCCAAATCAGAGGGAGAGAAATAAAGAAAGCGGAGTACTTTGGCTCCCAGAAAAATATCGAGTTCGTCGTTTTCATAGACATGGTCGTAAACGAGTTACGACCACGGCAAGCAAAGGTGTCCGCAGGAGCAGAAGACGTGGTCGTAAATGAGTTACGACCACAGTTGCGGAGCAGAAGTTGTGGCGTAAGCTTTACGACCACGGCGATCAAATATTCAACGTGGTCGTAAGCCACAACGTGTTCGTAATCGAGTTACGACTACGGTGATCGGACGTTTCTACATAGTCGAAGGAGCGCTTATGAGAACGCACAGCGCAGCGTGAACGTGGTTGTAACTCTCATCAGCTGAAGTTACGAGTATGTGGTCGGAGTACGAAGGCGTGGTCGGAGCGGTTGGAGCAAATAAGAAGTGGCCGTAATGACTGAGTGTTGTCATAACAACTACTGAGTGGTCGTAAATTGCAATAAGTGGTATCAGAGCTTGTTGATCTTGGTGGTACCTGAAGAATATGGGAGAAGCGTCGACTTTGAAGGCCCAGGGTGGACTAATCTCCCTCCAGTACCCACTCCTAACGACCGACACTTACCCAGTGTGGGCAATGAAGATGAAGGCAAACATACGTGCCCAGGGAGTCTGGGGTGCAGTCGATCCGAAGGGAAAGGATAAGGAGGTGGACGACAAGGTGGATCAGGCGGCTTTGGCCATATCTACCAGGCGGTGCCAGATGCGATGATGCATCAGCTCATCGGCAAGGAGACGGCACGGGAGGCGTGGGAGACGCTGCAGACGATGCACGAAGGCGTTGATCGTGTTAAGGAGGTACGACTCCAGAATTTGTGGAGCAAGTTTGAGAATCTAAAGATAGGAGAGACCCAGTCAGTGGACGAGTTCGCCGGCAAGCTGACTTTGTTATACAATCAGATTAACTCTCTTGGCGACAAGATGGTGGAATCTGTAGCGGTGAAGTACCTGCATGTGCTTCCAAAGAAGTACATACCTGTTGTCACCACACTTATGTACTCCTCCTATCTGGACAAGAAAATAGAGGAGATCACCGGCTCCCTCAAGGCGCATAAGGAGTTACTGAAGGGGTTTCAGTCACGTAACGAGCAGGGATCTCAGACTCATAACGAGTAGGCGTTGCTACTAAAGGGAGATCCGAGAGATGATCATGGCTCATCCAACAACCGTAGGTGACATGGTTGAGGCAGCAGAGGTGGCCGTGGAGACAAATCTCGTGATAATTCACATGTCAAGTGCTTTGAGTGTGGTGATTATGGGCACCACGCGTCAGAATGCCGCAGCCACATAAAGTGTTTCAACTGTAACGAGTACAGGCACTATGCTTCGGATTGCTGAAGCAAGAAGAACGGGGAGGTAAACCTCGCCCAATACAAAGAAGATGAAGAACCGAGACTACTCTCCACATATGTTGAAAAGGCGTCAGTCATGGTGATGCTGAACGACGAGAACATAGTTTCAAAACTACGCACGAAGGAAGGTAGCCACAATCACACGGATCAGTGGTACTTGGATAATGGAGCAAGCAACCACATGACAAATCGCTCTATGTTTTATGAGCTCGATGAGATGGTTTGGGGCAAGGTCAAGTTTGGCAATAGCTCTACGGTGGAGATAAAAAGCAAAGGGACGATGATGTTGCAACGCAAGAACGGAGATAAGAAGTTGTTGACAGGGATTTACTTTATACCAAGTCTGTGCAACAACATACTTAGTCTCGGGCAGATGACAGAAATAGGGTACAGGGCGGTACTGTAGGATGAGTTCTTGCGTATGTACAACAAGAACAAAGATCTGTTGATAAAAGTGAAGAGATCTCCAAATCGGTTGTACAAGATTTCTTTGAAAACTTGTAAACAGGTTTGTATGAAGAGAGACACGGATGGATGAGGTGCAAAGGCAGAAGGAGGCAAGCATGGCGCGCATACAGGTGTGGCACCCCATCTTTATGCAGACGATGCTGAAGGAGATGGCTCGGGCAGGAAACCACAGGCGGACTAGCATCCCATGCACACGACCCGCGTGAAGTAGATGCTGCAAGCGGTAGCTTAGGTGACCACGCACATGCAGGCACGCATGAAAGGAGCAGCGGCTCCATAGTGCATGCAATTGGTGGAGGCGATGCGAGTCACTCCAATGAAATCATGCATGCAAGAGGCATGTAAAAAAAGTGCATAAGGTTCAAGAGGAAGACTTGGAGTACAGGTTGGTGCAGTCTTTTGTTGTTTTGCAGAGGGAACACAGGAAGCGTTGGAGACAGGAGTTAGGGGTGGTGTAGCCTCAACTGAGACGTACGCTAGAAAGTAGACAAACTTGGTCCAAGAGAGAGGAGCGGGAGGCTCAGGTGACGGCGAAGCCAAGGTGGCTGTGGGAGCAGGTGCTCTAGCCTAGGCAGGCGTACAAGGAAGGACGGGATTAGTCTAGGTGCGAGCAAGCATCGGATTGTACAAGGCTCAAGAAGGTACGGCGCACAGGAGTGCAAGTAGAAGGAAGAAGCAGAAGCAAGAGAGAAGATCGGCGTAATCAAAATGGAGAAACAAGATTAATGAGGTGATTGTTAGAGTTAGTAATCTTGTTTAGTTGTATTCGAATTGGTTTGTCGTGGTCGTAGTTGTGTATGAGTTTGTTCCGCGTACGAATCAGTTTTCGAGTTTGTGTCGTAGTTGTCTCTGTGTGATAGCCATTGTGTTGGGTATAAAAGGACAGCAATGTAATGAGAGGGATAAAGAGTAAGTGATCGGGGTGATCGAAACGAGAGGGAGAGAAATAAAGAAAACAGAGTACTTTGGCTCAAGGAAAAATATTAAGTTTGTCATTTTCACAGACGTGGTCGTAAACGAGTTACGACCACAGCAAGCAGAGGTGTTTGCAGGAGCAGAAGACGTGGTCATAAACGAGTTACAATCATGATCGCGGAGCAAAAGTCATGGTCGTAAGCTTTATGACCACGGCGATCGAGTCTTCAATGTGATCATAACCGAGTTACGACTACGGTGATCGAACGTTGCTACGTGGTTGAAGGAGCGCTTACGAGAACGTGCAATGCAACATGAACGTGGTCGTAACTCTCATCAGGTGAAGTTACGAGTACATAGTTAGAGTACAAAGGCGTGGTCGGTGCGGTCGGAGCAAACAAGAAGTGGTCGTAACGACTTTGAGTTGATCATAACTATTGCTGAGTGATCGTAAATTGCAGCACAAACAAAATATCTCAAAAAATATCTATAATGATCGAATGAAAATGGCAAGAAATTCACATTTTCTCTTTATTATATCTTTCATATACATTATTCTTTTCTATGTATTAGATTACTTGTCCGAGCCATATCAAATTGAAAATATCTGAAATCAAATTCAATATAGTATGATAAAATATTTACAAATAACAAATCAACAAACTAAGAAGTACCCCAAAGAAGCCCCTTTAACTTCTATGTTCTGCAGTGAGCGCCACGAATTTGCCACTATTATATAATATGCAGGTTTCACAAAAGCAATGGAGTTTATTCATTCCTCACCTTTTGTTGTAGTTCACTGATTTGTTGCATGAATTTCCGGTCCTGCATCAACATATGTTGTGTGAAACACTTGACACTGGGCATGCCAACTCATACGAAGCTGAAGGAGAGGACAAGGGAGGTCACCCTACCTTTGTACAAAGCACCCTCTGCAGTCCTGCTTCAAGATTCTTTTCCATCTGCTGCAGTTCCTCCACACTCAATCCCTCAAGCTCCTCACCTCTCATATGTCTATAATATAGAATAGTGGCATTAATTGTTAGCACCATGGTTCCTTTTCTGTTGTAAACAAGTTTTTAATTAATCACATAATCAAAATCAAGATGGAACAAAACATAACCTGAGTTGAAGGCTTGCTTCTGCAAGTTGTTCAGTCAAACTGCTATACTTGCTGTGCTCTAACTGAAAAGATGATATAACTGTCAATATTTAGAATATAAATTAATAACGATGGCGTATATGCAATTCTTATGAGATTAGTGCAAACCTAGATTGGACGATAGATACATGTGAGAAGTCTACAGTAGGTCACTTTATCTAAAATTTACAGGGAAAAAGGAGTAAATTGCATCAAAAGTCTCTAACTTGCATGAATTTTCCACTAGGTCCATAAACATGACATCAAAATATTCAGGCCCCTAAACTTGCTTAAGTACAGAGTTCAATTCTTTATTTCATATTGTGAAACTTGCACCATGTAGTGGTGTTTGCAAGTCTAGGGGCTTCAGTGCTAAATTCTAAGTTTATTAACCTAAGTAGAAAACCATGTAAGGACCCACAATACAATTTACTCAAATAAAATTTTAGTGTATATAATATCATGGGAAAAAAATAGAATGCTGCTGATCTACCTAGCCAGTAAGATTTTGATGAAGTAATGGCAATATATACCTTGAACATCTAGTTCCCAAGGTTGATCATGAAAGCTATAATAAAAAGCTTAGAATAGCAACATTAGGTCATCAAGGTAGCTTGGCAAATTCTGAATCTGTTCATTCACATTACAGCAAATCCTTTATTTTTGGGAAACTGTTGAACACATTAGCATTGTTCATGAATGATCAAACAGAAGACGAGAACGACTTTGCAGCCTCCATGCACATTATCTCTTTTCTCTGTGTCTACCGAACAAGTTCCCACCTACTTGATTTGAGAAGATTTTTATTACATGACCAATGGAAAACATTACCTTAACTTATGATTGGCAAAAGACATCATTTCTTGCGCACAGACAACTAGAAAGAACCAAATGGTGTTTACAGAGAACTATTTGCAAAGATTAAGGATTGTTATTGTATGTGGGCCCACTAGGCTCTCCACATCCAACGTTTTATTTCTGGACCTGTCATAGTTAATTTTAATTTATTGCTCTGTAGTTTCCGGTTAGCACAGATCCTTTATCAGTAATAGTCTACAAAAAATAAGATTGCTTGACATACATTCAAATCAAGAGAAGGCTGCTGATCTGATTTCCCCAGGTTCTTAGAATGTGTACTGTACTTGTCAATGATCTCGTTCATACTGCGTGACCAAAGCAAAATCACTATCAAGCTACAGTTTACCAGGAAATCATGAAATATAAATTATATATCAGTTATGCAACAGCAAGTTTGTAACTGTAAAAGTTGTTTTAAGATATAACAATATAGCCCAAATTGGAAATACATGCAGATGTAATATTAATTGATCAAGAGACATCACATAACCGTACATAATGTCAAGTACAGAGTTAATTCAAAGGTATAAGGTGGAATAAGCAGCAAATCACATATATACTAGTGAATACTCCGATACCAAGTGCTGTCTAAAATTAGAGATACTTGTTTAAAACCAATTGCCTATTCTTCTTGTACCATACTCCATCTCATATCAAGTGCCTAGAAAACTAACAGCTTATTCTCTTGTATATTACCGCATTAAGCTCTTATTATTCCCGTGTTATAGCTTATAGGAATGCCAAATTGAACTAAAAAACTTAAAAGGAAACCAAGCAGGCATATCCACTCATATATATGAAACTTTTGGTTGCCACATGAGCTTCCATTATTAGTCCAAACAAAAGATGCATATGTTCTAAAAAAAGATACACAAAAACAGATGACTAATTAATGGATAGCATGCTAATTAATATGTTAAACTCAGAAATTTCTGGGGCTATTCTATACAATATAAAAGGTATTCAATAATACATTAATGCTTCATCTTCTTCAAAAGGGTAGAATTCAGTTTCAGCTATATGTATCATGTTCTCCAAATGGTGTGAGTTCCAATCGTTCAACCTGAAACATGCATCTCCAGCCAAGCGATGGGAGGCCATGGTTCAGATTACAATGAATAAATTGGATGCACTCTACAATCATCCAACAATCTCATATCTTAAAGTAAAATGCATGGTTGTACATCTGTATTTAAAGTGAAATGCATCTAATGTTTAAGTTTCTACTTAAAGCTATAGATGGGCACATTTGTATTTAAAGTAAAATGCATGGTTATACATATATGCTCTTGGTAGTGTCAGCAGAGTTAAGTCTTTTTTTTAAAAAAAATGTCAGCAAAAAGAACCTGCTGAAACAGTACTATGCATCTGTTTCTATATCTGACTATAAATATCTTTTTAAGCCTGATTATAAATATTTTTTAGTCCTCATTATAAAATGTTGAAAGTGCATCCACAGGAAAAGAAACAATTTCAAAGTGCTGTAATTCAACAAATTATGCACATGAGTTTAATCTTTTGTTCAGTACTTCAGATATCTTCTCAACTTTATTACAATAGAATACAACACATTGATAGTACATGCATGCCTAGAGGAAAACTATCATAAGCACAAAGTATAGGCTTTCTTCTTCCACTAATTGTGTACGTTAAGAATTCATAACTACTACTTTTAGTGTTATGCCGAAGTCTGATAAAGGGCCTGTTTTTTTTTTGTTGCGGCTTGTGATTTTTGGCTGCGGCTTTTGGCTTTTGGGCTGTTTGTACGAGATATTACAAAGTAATAGAAACTCACATGCGGTTTTTGCCAATATAAATGAAGTCAGTGAAGTATGTACTACAATTAACTAGTAGACCCTATTGTGAAAAAATACTTCGTTTAAAAGTTAGTTACTGTAGAAAAGCCGAAAAGCAGCTTTTAAAAGCTGAAAAGAACAGGGCCAAAGGGGGCATTTGAAACGGCTTTGGCTTCTGGCTTCTAGAAGCCTGAAGCTAAATCAAACACCTGACTTTTGGAAGTGGCTTTTGGAAGCCGGCAGCATAAAGAGAGAAAGGAAGCCTGGGTCGTCGGCAAAGGAGGCATGGAGGGTCACGATGAAGCACAAAAACAAAATCCCCTCGACGAGTGGAACACATTGGTCATGATGGTTTGCGCGGAGCACTGTAGGTGGTCGGCACCTGGCGGCGGGAGCTGACCGCGGCGAGGTTGGAGAAGTGTGTCTCAGGCGCAATGGAGGTGGGGGAAAGGTAGAACGCGATGAGTAGATGCCTCGAATGTGACAAATTTGATTGAGGACTCATAGTCGCGACGCAATCGATGACGAACACCTGAGCTTGAGCCGCCGCCGCCCGAGCTTGTGCTGCAGCTAATGGAGCTCTTGTCGTCGCCGCCCGAGCTTGAGCTCACACTCCCAAGTCCCACCGCTGGAGCTAGTGCCGCCGATCGAGCTTGCACCGTTCCCACCTGATCTACATGATGAGGCAAAGTTTGGGAAGACGACAAGTGGATAACCGCCGCCGCAAAAAGATAAGATTCCTTCACTTCAGCCAAAACTCCAGATGTATCAAACATCTACTTTTAGCCGCTTCAACTACCAGCCATTACTATTCCCAAGCCAAAAGATCCAGCCGTTTCATATGCCACCAAAGAATAAGATGTAATTGCATAAGCACTTTTCACCGCTGCTTATTTCACTCCAAGTCCTCCCTTTTCAGAATTATGTGTGAGTTAATACACTGATTGAGCGTCTACAACTTGTATATTTCAAGCATCAAATAGTGTCTCTCACCCAAACGAAGCCCAACCACATTCAGCTCCAGCAATGAACACTTATGTAGCAAAAAAACATCCGGGTGCAAGCACAGCACGGTGTTTGCTACACTAAAAAATATGGAAACAAGGTCTTATGGAAAGATCACAAAAGGTGCATAAAATTATAGCCCGTGATGTATGGACTTACTAATCTGCACTCTAACATGGCAAATGCTTAACTTGCTTAATATGACTGCCAAAATGAAATTGATAAGAACAGTTTTTTATTAGAGAGATAAAACCAAATTTTGTACGTACTATATATGTTAAGCCTAGGGATAAAAACAAATTTTGTACGTACTATATATGTTAAGCCTTTCCCCTGTATACGCTTATGGAACATGCAAGGCCACGTATCCTCTTCGTACTTGAAATGTTATTTTTCTCTCGGCGAGCAACAATAATGGTAAGCGAACCCAAACATCGAAAGGCCAGAAGTGTAATCGATAGCTACCCTAGCCCAGAAGTACTGCCTCCTATCTAGGCTATACAACTCCACACCTGCACAAAGCACGAGACGGAGCCCCAGGGAAGCTGATCAACGCGGCCTATGCATACGGCGTACCTCCACATAAAATCACAGGTACGGCCGTGCACAATTAGCAGAGACGCATACGACTATAGGCGTTTTACCCCCGACACGCGCCGATCCAGAGAGATCGATCGGTTCGAGTTTATTTTATTGACGCAAAACGCACGGCACGGCACAGCACATTGTCCGGACTTCGCCGTGCTTCCCCGCATAAAACACACGAGTACAAGCGTATATCCATCTATGCAGACAAAGCAAAAGTCCATGAGAATAATCCGCAAGCGATCGATCTTGTTCTGCGCGGAGCTACAGTAAAAATTCCCCATTTCTCCGGAGACCATGGAGCCGAGGAAACCCACCCGAATTGGCTCAAAACGCGGACGCCGCAAGGATTTTTTTTTTCCGTAAGTAGAAACCGTATTTTTGTGAAGTGTTGGTGCCGTCCCAAGCCCTAGAAGAGAAGGAAAAAGGAAAGAAATCTTTGGATGGCTATACGCGAAACCCTAGTGCAAGGATCTGAAATCCCACCGGGTCGGGAGCGCGAGACCAACAGGTAGATATAATAAAAAAATCGAGAGAAAGAAGAATAAAAAAAGCATATACATATGTATATGATATCGGTGACAACGGGAGGAAGGGGAGCGCGCGTGCCTGGAGCTGGCGAACTGGGAGAGCTTGCCGGTGGAGGAAAAGACGATGAGCGCGACGTCGGCGTCGCAGAGCACGGCGAGCTCCTCGGCCTTCTTGAACACCCCGCGCCGCCGCTTCGAGAACGTGACCTGCCGCGCCGCCGCGCTCTCTATCCGCCGTATCTCCCGCCTCTCCCGCGCCATCAATCAATCGATCCCCCTCGCAACCCAGCAAGCACCCGCGCCTCTCACCGCCGCCTCCTACTCGCCCACACCACACCTAAAGAAAACAAGGATAAAACCCAATAGAGTGTGCTGTGCCGTTGTGCGTGTACGCGTAGTATATAAAACGCGGCTCACCAATGGGGGGGGGTCGCTGGCGAAAGGAAAGGGAAGGGGGCCGGATGCCGTGCTCCTATTGGAAGCCGCGGGCGCGGAACAGTAATGGTGATTAAAACAAGACAAAACTATGTTTTGCACCACTAAGACCGTCTGCAATGTATGTGCTTAGCCGGTTCAATAGACTATAGTTAATGTTGGGAACTAATTCAATACGTTAGAATCTGTTGATTCAAAACGAAACTGTAGAGAGCTGATGCAAACTTTGCATCTGGATACAATCAGGATTCACCATTTCGGCGAAATTTCACCAAAATTTCCTTTTTTTCATTCAATTCGCCACCCTACGAAATAAAAGCAATTCGATCAAATAATTCGTAAGCATTTGAATTTAGCGCCGGCTATCCAATAGCCCAAACTCTTCCCAGTTCCCACATGACTCAGCGCTCACCAATGGCCTAGCCCACAGTCCCCTTCAGCTCAGGTATTCCCCTTCCCCAATCCCATCCGAATCTGTAAATCCCCTTCCCTATCCTAATTTCGAACAGAGCAGTAGCAGTCGACGCGCCGCCAGGAACCAGCCGCTTTGGAGCCTCCTCGATCGATTCGACGGCGACGCAGCTCCCGTCTCCTACCCAATCTCCCCCGATTCTCCATCAGCAAGCGGCAGCAATGCATTAGGCGACAGCGCAGCAGTCCTACATGGTGGACGACACCGGCATGCTGAGATGCATGACAAAGTCTGATGTCAAGAGGCTCATCCACGACCTCGAGGCCTGCGAGCACATCCGTATCAACTTCAAGTTCATGGTATGTCCACGGTCCACCGACACCAAGCTACTCTACTGCTAGCACTTCGCCGCCGTCGTGTTGTTCCTCGTCGAAATCGATAGCATGCTATCCAACGCCCTGTTACTCAGGACGTTCCTGGCCATGTCGGCAAGGATGCGGTGGGACGAGGTCAAGGCGTTCCTGGCGATGCCACCGGCGTCATGGGCGGTGCTGAGAGTGTGGAACTGCACGGACGCCTTCCGCCTCGAGGTGCGCTGAGCGTGTTGGCTTTTGTCCTCATTCAAAATTTGTCTAAATTTTGTCAAAATTCAAATGATGTTTGAAAATTCCTTCCGAAATTTTAAACGAAATTCCAAAATTCCATCCATTTCATTGCATGATGAACATTTTTTTTCAATCCAAAAGATTTTTCCTTGGATACAAGTCAATAAAATAATGCTTTTCCTAGGTAGTTAGCCATACATTAAGTGAATTAGCAGTTTACATTGGGGAAGTTTATGTCGAATGATTATTTTATTTTTACAGTGGGTCCATCTAATGCATGGGTTCGATTCAACACACTCGAGAAAAATACACTTGCTTTGTATCAACTTACATGGCATAGTTTTAAACTTACCCTAGTTCAATACATTAGAGATGCTCTAAATTGTACCTTTCTTGCATAAAACATTATCTTGATTTGCACGTAACACCGTTTAATCTTGCAATTCGTTGCACTTTACTTCATGTGTTGTCTCTAACCGTATCCGACCTGCAAATATAACATCACGGCCCCATCCGTAGGATCCACATGAGCAATGGCATTCCCATCCACTTTGGCCAGAGGAACGATTACTTTGTTTGGAAATATGCTTTAGATGCAATTATAGAGATGATTATATTTCATTATGTTCATGATTTATTGGATAATACGTTATCTTGTTCTTAAATAATATTGTTAGTATTTATTATCAAGTATGTGACTTGATTGTGAAACTCTATATTTCTGTGATGATTATATTTAAATGATTCCTAGTCGGAAACATACGAGGACACATATGAATATACTAACACATATGTATTGGTTGATGACCATGTTTCACGGGTTATATATATAGAGAGATATCAAACCAATAAAATAGACATATGTTAGCAAACATGGGGTTGTATCGATCCACCATGAGACACTATGAGAACGTTGCATTCTTACAAGTCATCAGTTGGTCTCGTTTACAATGCATATGCTATGTCCTTAGACTTGAAGTCGTCGCACGTACTCGAGATGCATAATGATTAACTTAAGGGTTGGCAAACGCTACTCCGTAACTAGGTAGTTATAAAGGTAGTTTTTGGGTTTTGTTATGATCCATGCATCGGATGTGCTCCTCCATACAACGAAAGAAATATCTTTAGGCCTCTCGAGTGATTGGATTTCAGAAATGCATGACCATGCTACTCACGGTCAAAGAGTTCATCGTCGAGAATTCAAATCACGTGATCGAGAAAAGTGGTCAAGCTAACCAGCAAGGATGACACGTACTCGCCTTGAGTTTAACTTATATCGTGAGGTAAAGGAAAATGCATATAAGTTTGTTGAGGTTAGTCTGATATGATCTTTACATATATTGGGGAGTCGGCATGTCTTGCTAGAGGCACTACCAATTAATAGACAAATAGGAGTATTCGGGCCATGTCCAAGTGTACGTGAACCTATAGGGGTCGCACGCTTGAAGTGCTAGAATATAATTCGGATGATGATCTGAATTCATATGGGCCAAGAGTTCCTAATGGGCCTTAAGTTTGAAGCCCATCATAGATGCCTATATGTAGAGAGATGGTGGTATAGGGTTTCATAAGAGAGAATTCGGAATTCCCGAAACCCTAGTCGCCTCGCCTTCCTCATCTAATACCACGCAGCCGACGCTAATACTCCAGTGCGTGGTGTTCCTGCCCTATATGTATGGATACCTTGGAGGTGTTTATGCGAAACTTCAGCACTTGGACGATGTGACACCCCGGTCCATGTTGGCCCATATGTGTGTATGCACATGAGGGTGTGGGTTAGTCCCACCTTACTAGCTTAGCTTGAGAAACACTTACATATAAGCCTAGAAGTTCCAATGGTAGCACCCGCAGTTAACCGTTTTGTGCGAAGCGAGGACGAAAGTGCAAGCGGGTTGCTACGTGTGCGTGGTCTATCCAGAATAGGGTTAGGCCTAATCCGGTTTGAACCCTAGGACATTACAAATGGTATCAGAGCCGACTCTCGCTGTTACATAGGCGCGTGCGGGTCAGGGGCGCGAGCATATGGCCCATGGCGTGTGTGGGCCCGAAGTGGACACATGGCATGGCATATGTTCTGGCACTGAACGCACGGACATGTGCCAAGAGGGAAGATCCTTATCATTTGCCCTAGTGTGGGTATGTGGTCTGACGAGGACGTCGGGTCCTTTGAGGGGGTGTATGTAACAGCCCGGTCCATGTTGCCCCATATATGTGTGTGCACATGAGGGTGTGGGTTAGTCCCACCTTGTTAGCTTAGCTTGAGAAACACTTACATATAAGCATAGGAGTTCCAATAGTACCCCCGGTTAACCGTTTTGCGCGAAGTGAGGACGAAAGTGCAAGCGGATTGATACGTGTGTGTGGCCTATCCAGAATGGGGTTAAGCCTAAGCTGGTTTGGACCCTAGGGCGTTACAGACGATCCACAACTTGTGACGACCAAAATGATCTGGAGGAGGAGACGTGTAGCTAGTACGACTACTATTATACTAACACGCTACATTGACTCTACTTCCGCTACGAGTCTGTGTTCTAGTGGTAATCCTGTGATCAATTACTAACGGAGGTTCCTTGTTTATGTGATAGATTTTTGAAATTGTGCTAGCATAGCCTATCCATGGCGCAACATATTTATGTTTTTCCATGTCATAAAAAATCGATGAAATTGATAAGAAAAACCGAACGCATAGCTAGTTCCTTGTCACGCGCGTAGATTCTGTTTGCCTTCACGTAGTGGTAACCTATTCGTCCTCAGCAATGACAGGCAAGCTGGCTCCCGTGGTGAGGACAGGCAAAACTGAAGTTTTGTGCAGGGTTTTGTGTTGCCACTGAAATCATGTAGATGCTGGCTGCATGCTGCTGCTAGCTACATGCATGGTGCTGCTGATGCTGTCGCTAAGAAGCAATGGCGTAGTACAGTGGTTGCAGGCTTGCAGCGACTCAAGAAGGCAACAAACATCCAAGAAAGATTTTTGTTGTAAGAATTTGACCAGGCGGTAGGTCTGTGTCCCCACACCAGGTGACAGGCTGCCTGCCGTCTGCTGGCGGGGCGGCAGGCGCCTTCCGCTGGTAGCCCCGCCACGCATCACCTCATCGGCAATGCCGTCTGTCCACCGGATGACAGAAGTGATATTTCTACAAATATATTTGGCATACAACTAGTTTTATAAATATCGTGTACAGCAGCGCCAAATCTAGCTTTTTCTCTGCCATTTTCAGGCACTCTCGCGGACGGACGGATGGACTGACCAATGAGCCCTACAATCACCAGGGCCATTGGTGAGTGGTAGTTCTCATACGGATTGTTTTTATGTGCGGAGGTGTGGGAGCCAGGCTTTTGTGAAAGATATTTTCAGAATATATGTAGTTCATTAAATTTGACCACTAATATATGATAAAGTATCTGGACGGACCCGTAATACTCGATCTTTGGTGTCCATTAATTTTGCTATTATCTCTATTGAATTAGTTCTTATCCAATGGACAGCCGCATGTGTCATCAGATGAAGGGAACCGTTATATCATGTGGAGGTCGTGAATACAGTGATGATGAATAATTAACTTTTGAGTTGCACTAAAATTTGCGTTGTAAAAGTTTCGATCAACCACAGCTAATCGAGCACGGCTGAACGACCACGACAAATCAACCATGGCATGTCGACCATGTCTGAACGACCACAACTAAACAACCACGACAGAATGACCACAACATGTCGGCCACGATATTTCGATCATGGCAGAACGACCATGGGAGTAATCGATAGGCTTCGACCTCGAACAGTGAACCAATCGTAAGCTACTATGAACCAGTCGAAGTTACAATATACCAATCGTATGCTACAGAGAACTGGTCATATGAAACGTTGAACCGGTCGTAAGCAAGAATGAACTAGTCGGTGGTCAAAGCTACAGTACCGGGTCGATACTCGATGGTCGTAGCTACATTATCGGATCGGTACTCAGTAGTCATAGACATTGCTGGTTGATCAGCAGACTACAACCACGGTCGGTAGTTGGAGGCATCGACCGCGATCGGTGATCGATAGAGTGAGCTACAGTAACCGGTTTGTGGTCGTAACTACAGTATTTTGTCGTAATCGTAGACTTTGCGGTCTATTGTTGTAGTCGTAGGCTTCACGATCTGTTGTCGTAGACCTCATGATTAAAGTGTTTGTTGCTCGAAATGGTGTCTTTTTTGGAGAAAGTGTTTCTTTCAAAAGAAGATAGTGGGAGCATGGTGTGACTTGAAGAAATTTGGAAATCATCAAAAAAATATTTCAGCCCCTACTAAACTCCACAGGACGCACAAGATATTCTACAACATGTGGAAGAGGCACCAGTCCCACGTAGATCTAAAAGGCCACATCAATTGCCAATAAGATATCACAATGGTGTTTTATTATTAGACTATAATGAGACTAAGACTTATAAGGAAGCAATGATGAGTCTAGACTGTGAGAAATGGCTTAGAGCCAAGAGATCCAAAATAAAATCTATGTATGATAATCAAGTTTGGAACTTAGTTGATCCGCCAAACGGTGTAAAAACTATTGAGTGCAAATAGGATTTTAAGAAAAAGATAGACGTGAATGGAAATATTCATATTCATAAGGTATGATTGGTGGCAAAGGGTTTCAAATAAGTTCAAGGTGTTGACATGATAAAACTTTTTTGCCCATAGATATGCTTAAATTTGTTCTGATCGTTCTAGCTATTGTTGCATATTTAGATTATGAGATGTGGCAAAATGGATGTCAAAATGGATTTCCTAAAGGAAACCTAAGTGAGGATGTGTACATAAAATAACTTGAAGGCTTTGTTAATCCACAAAATTCTAAAAAGATATGCAAGCTTAAAAATCTATCTATGGATTGAAACAAGCATCTCAGAGTTGGAACATTTATTTTGATGTAGTTGTCAAAAGGTTTGGCTTCATCAAGAATGAAGAAGAGCTATGTGTTTACAAAAGGGCTAGTGGGAGCACACTTGTTTTTCTGGTCTTATATGTGAATGACATATTATTGATCGAAAATGATTCCTATGCTTAAATCTGTCAAGTCTTCATTAAGAAATAGTTTCTCTATAAAAGATTTAGGAGATGTAGTGATGAGACAATGGGGTCTTGATCATAGCTTTAGACCAAAAATTTTCATGCCATGAATTTTCAGAAAATAAAAGGGTTAGTGCTGCTACTAGTGAGCTCACTGATTTTGGATCTATCTGGTGGAATGAATTGTGCCGCAATGAACAACACATACCTAGAATATGGGATGCCTTGAAGAGAACTATGAGACGTAGATTTGTGCCTTCCTACTACTCTCGTGATTTGTTGAATAAATTACAATGTTTAAAACAAGGTAGAAACACCGTAGAAGATTACTATCAAGAATTACAAATCGGTTGTCTACATTGTGGGTTAGAAGAAACTAAGGAGGCTAAAATGGCTAGATTTTTTGGAGGGCTTAACAGGGATATTCAGGATATTTTAGATTATAAGGAGTACAATTATATTAACCGTTTGTTCCATATTGCGTGCAAAGCTGAACATGAGGTGCAGGGAAGACAGTCTCGCTCCCGAGGCTCTTTTGGAGTTTCTTTTGCAGGTAAACAGAATCAGACATAGTCCACGGGCAAGACGCCACCCCATGCTACCCTTGCCACTCCTAGCCATCCCCCCACACTCCTCCATCTGTGGGCGACCAGCGGGCACCACTCTCACATGCTGAGCCTCCGACGCAAGCAAATCAACTTCAGGTCAGCAAGTTAAGAGTTCTACTTCGGTTGATTCCACTGGGAGAACACGAGACATACAATGCCACTGCTGTAAAGGTTTTGGGCACATGATGAGAGATTGCCCAAATCAACGAACACTTTTTGTTAGAGAAGATGGTGAGTATACTTCAGCTAGTGATATTGATGAAGAGCATACCTTGCTTGAAAATGACTCTACAGGTGAGCAAAATGAATCTGAACTTGATGAAGAACGACTTGTAGCTGAAACAAGTGATAAGTTTTTGAGCATAATCGCGAAGTGTGTCCTTAGCTGTGAGACCCCGGAGTAGAAACTCCTGGACTACCTGTGCATTACAGTACCAGTCCCAGATCAACGCTAGTACACACAGTTCAAACAGAAAAGATGATACATTGCCAACAACGCTTTATTATCATAATCGAGATTACAGACCTCGAAGCCTTTATTACAAATGAGGTTTTAAGACCTCACACCAAACAGAAAATTACAGCGGAAGCAAAAAGAAACTAAAGCAAGACCCATCAATACGCCACAGGCAATTGACTGGGGAAACGCAACCTAGAAGTCCGGAAAGCCTTCGACGAATCCATCCACGAAGTAGTCGTAGTCCACCTCTTGAGCTTTGATCTCCTCTGAGAGTTAATTTGAAATGTAGCACGTGAGTACATGAATGTACTCCGCAAGTCTTGGGAAAGATGCATAGATGCAAGGCTTCACAAAGAAAGGCTATATGGTTCTTTTGCATAAATCAGCATTTTATTTCAAATCTACATAATTACTTCAAAGGCCATTTGATAAACATCTTTGTTTTTCATAAATGAAATTAGATAAATAACTTAGTGAAGGTTAAACCACCAACACTAAAATCTCAGGCTATCTGCCAACTTTCAAGACTCAGGTTAAACCACCTGATCTGGTTACACCACCAGATTTAAATCACGAGAGTTACACCACTCCCGAGTTTGACAAACCATTTTATTTTAAAATCAAAATCAAACTTCTACCATGTGAATGCATTCCTTGCCCGCCCTTGACCGTGGGCACGGCTATTCGAATAGTTTTTACTCTGCAGAGTTTGTACACTTTACCCACAAGAGATAAATTATCTTAATAGTCAACATGCTTCCTTTGGCATGAGACCCAGATAAAATATCACAAAGCCTTTCACCTACTCCAGTATAGCTAGATACCACCCGCTAAGGTTTCACCACAACTCGAATCCACGAGTCGGAGCCCCCTCTTGCGCCGTATGAGTACAGTAAACCCTGTCCCTCACTATGAGTAACCAGTACACCCTGGCACTCAATACACCACTGGTGATATCTAAACTACACCTTTATAGGTTAGTTAGCTAGGTCGTACCCATATAGACTTGTGGTTGCACTGTTTTGCTCAGTTTGGACAAACACAAGCGTCGGTCCTTAAACGACCAGGGTGGTTCATTCACAATCCCAAAAACTCTCGTGCTAAACTGCACCAGCCAAACCTTCCATCCACCCTTGTCAACTTTTCCCTTTGAACTTCATTTTTATTTTCAAATTAACAGTGGTAACATCCATTACCACTTTTCAAACAAATCAATTAACAATGGTAACATCCATTACCAATGTTCAAACAAACCATTGATCAAAACATTTAGCAAACATGCTTCTCATTTGAACATTTTATATTGATTCGCTAAACTAAGCATTTGCTAGTATAAATTTAACAAAATGTAATACTAACTCATTATTGAGTCAAAGGGATATCCTAAGTTGACAATGGTATAAGGTAAACGATTTTCAATGGAAGGTATAACAATTGGAACATTTAACTAAATTTTTCTAAAATCAAGTTATCCACTTTTACAACATAAGCATTCAATAATTTAAAATAACTACACAAATCATTTTGTAAATCATAGGAGCAAGATGGTCAAAGGAGACTTGCCTTCTTGAGCGTGGTTTGGTTCTTCTTGCTGCGACTCGACAAACACTTCGGCAACGTCGGTTTCTACGCACGAAACAACAAAACAACCAAATAAATAAATACAAATAAAATCACAAAAATATAAAATATATACTGCAACTTAGATTATGCATTTATACAAATTTAGAAATTTGAATCACTGGATTCGGAGATCGGACGAGGGAGAACGAGCGATTGGAAGTTTGATCGGTTTTGAAATTCCAGAAAATGCAAAACGGGGGAATATTCTCTGGAATCTTATTTTGGCTGATTTTTGGGGTATTTTGGAGTGTATGACACTTGGGACCAGGTTGTCATTGGGTGTAGAATTTTATTTTATTATTGTATGACGAGTGGGTCCCGCTTGTCATTGAATAGAGGTGAACAAAAATTTGGATAAAGCCAAACCGAAAATTGCATCGCACTGGACTTGAACTCACAACCTCATGCATGCATGCACTAACATGCACCCACTAGCCAAGTGAGCACTTGCTACTTCTTGACAAAAGAGCAACAACAAATCAAATAAACGTGAATGAATATGACTAGCAAAGGAAACACAGCCATGTACGCAGGGGCGCGCACGGGAGGCGACCTCGCCGGCGGTGGCGCACCTACCGGCGGCGGCGGGGAGGCCCGGGGCGGCCGGCGGCGAGGGGAGACGGTGGCGGCGGTGGTGGAGCTTGGGGCGGTGGCGGAAGATGGCTGAAACGGCGGCGACCGGCGGCGGAAGCGGCGGCCGAAGAGTGGAGGAGGGCGGTGGAGAGAGGGGAGACCGAAAGGGGATGAGCCGGCGCATGGAGGGGTTTTATAGGTGGAGAGAGGAGATAAACGGCCGGCGGTTTTTAGAGAGGAATAAAGAGGGAAGGCGGCCGGCCATGAGTGGGGAATGAAGAGAGGAAATGATTGCGCAAACGCTCGGGGTTTAAAGGGCAAGAAACGGCCGGGATTAAGAGCTCCAATTCGGCTCTAATGGAGGAGGAGAGAGAGCTAGGGGAGGAAGAAGAAGAGGTTGAAGAAACATATGACATGTGGGGTCCATGTGTAATAGAGAGGGAGAAGAAGTGAAGGGGTACGGGCCGTCCGATTTGCGACACGTGGCAAGTGGATGTGTTATGGCTCTTGGATTTTATGAAGGGGTAAGTTATCATGTGTGGCTAGGATTAAAACGTGGAGAGAGATTGATTTAATCTGAGAGCGACACATGGCGGCCTAGGAATAATTTGATTTTTATTTTCGGAATAAATTTCAGCAAATACTAGAAACTTTATAAACGTTTGGAAAAATAATATTTAATGTCTAAAAATTCCAGAAAAATTATATAATATTCCTAGAAGCATTTTAGACTTAGTAAAATATTTTTAATTTCAAATTGGAATTTAATAATTTTATAAAATACTTTTTAGCTTTGAAAATTGATTTTAAATTTCAGAAAATTCTCAAATAATATTTAAAAATTTAAGAAAGGCTAGGAAAAATATAATTTTCCCTTTTTGGCTTTAATAAAATATTTTAAATACATTTCCTTGTTTTAAATTTTGAAATTAAATCCAGATAAATCCAAATAAGATTCAAATACATTGAAATAATTAATAAAAATAAATTTTTTCAGAAAGCGAAAATTTGGGACGTGACATTAGCGCTCAAGTGGAGCATGCTGAACAGAATCAACGCCACAATATGTTTCAAACAAAGTTTGTGATCAATGAACGTTCTTGTCGTGTGATTATTGATGGAGAAAGTTGTAACAATTTGGCTAGCATTGATATGGTTGAGAAGCTTTCCATGACCACATAACAGCACCAACTTGAAATGATATAACTTTCACATACGGAGTCCGTTTGAGGTCCATGCGTACTCGATGGAAAGATTTTTTCGTCCTCTTTCCAATAGATCTAGCCTCATCTCCAAATCCCTCCTGTGCATGCCGCAATCACTAAAAGAAGGTGTTGTATCACCTGTTAGGGCCAAATTGGGTCTTGTAATACTTGGGCCCAAAAGGAAGGCGCCCCTCTCTAGGCCTATACTGTTCACAGCCATACTATTCATATGAATAGTACTATAAATAGTACCACCCTTTACTTTTTTTTAGTTTTGCGCGGCTTTCCCTCTCCTATTTAAGGAAGCCGCACCCTTCTAGTTTCATTAGATTTCGTTTGCTTAGTTTTTTCATTGTGAAAACTCTTGTTCTTCGCTTGTGTCGACTAGACCAACCATAAAGAAGCTCTGCGGAATCCCACCTTTTTTAAATCAATTTATATATTTGCAATTCAGATTGTTGGTTATTTTGTTCTTGCATGTTTTTCGGTTGCATGCAGGAATAGACCTTCGTGGTCAGGTCAACCGCGTTCCTGGCACGGTTGATAACGACTTGGAGTATTGTTTAGCGATTGCTTGGTGTTCTGGTCATGGCCGGTTAGAAGCCTGCATCGTCAAAGTTGTTCTCCTCCAAATCAAAGTTATCATCCTATCGGAAGATCATGACCCCATTGCCTCATCATGTAGCATATATCTTGGGTATAAACATATATAAAGATAGATCTAAAAGGCTAATTGGGTTAAGCCAAGATATGTACATTGACAAGGTATTAAAATGGCTCAACATGCAAGATTGCAAGATAGGTTTCTTACCTATGTCACATGGCATTAGTCTTAGCAAAACTCAGTATTCTTCAATACCTGTTGAGTGAGCCCGGATGATCGAGATTCCATATACTTCTACATTGGGTCTGTTATATATGACATGCTTTGTACACGACCAGATGTGTCATTTGCTTTAATTTTTATGAGTATATTCAATCAGATCTAGGTGAAGGTCACTGGACAGTAGTAAAAAATATCCTGAAGTACTTGATAATGACTAGAGATGTGTTCCTTGTTTATGGAGTTGAGGAAGAGCTGGTCGTAAATGGTTACACTGATGCTAGCTTCTAAACTAACAAAGGTGATTTTCGATCGTAATCTGGGTTTATGTTTTGTCTCAATGGAGGGGTAGTGAGCTGGAAAAGTTCAAAGTAAGATATGATTGATGATTCTACAATAGAAGCTAAGTACATTGTGACTTCTAAAGCTGCAAAGGAAGCTGTTTGGATAAGGAAGTTCATCTCTAAACTTGGATATGGTCTTTAGTGTTTCTAGTCCAATAGATCTCTATTGTGATAATAATGGAGCCATTGCGTAAGCCAAAGAGCCTAGATCACATCAAAAGTCTAAACACATAATTTGGTGTTATCTCATTCACGAAATAGTTGATAGGTGATGCAAAGATATGCAAAGTGGACATAGATTTAAACATTGTTGATCCATTGATCAAACCTCACACAGCAAAAGCATGAGGCGCACATAAAAGTATGCGTATTAGATACTTGTATGATTGACTCTAGTGCAAGTGGAAGATTGTTGGTGATATGCCCTAGAGGCAATCATGGAGATGATTGTATTACTTGCAATCATGGAGGTGATTGTATTACTTTTATGTTTATGATCTTTTGAATAAATGTCATTATGTTTCTTGAATGAATCATCAATTATAAAGGTTAGCAAGTTTGTGACTTGTTGGTAAAGCCATTTATTTGTTATAAGATATCATTCTGAAAAGGATCCCTGGTCAAAAGTCACTAATCGAAACAATAGTGACTTATACACCATCACATGTATTGATAGATAATCAGATTTCACCAGTCATAGATATAGAGATATCAAATCAATAATATGGGCGCATGTTAGAGAACATGGTGTTGGATTGACCTACCTTGAGATATTGTTGACATTATTATGTCTCATGTGTCATCAGTTGGTCTCAAGTAATGATGATGTATAATCTTTGTATTTGAGATCAGCATAATTTCCTATATGTGTAATAGTGCATTGAGGAGTTGCCAAAGGCTATACCATAACTGAGTAGTTATAAATGAAGCTTTCTGGATTTGCCCCTCCTACATAACAGGAGAGATATCTCAGGGCCCCACAATGCGGTCAGATAAAAAAAGTGTATGACCATGCCACGAGTGGTCGAAGAGTTGATCACATGAAGTTATCCATCACTAGATCAGAAAAAGATTGAACAGTCCATGGATGACACATTTCTTACCTAGAGTTCAATCGGATATCATGGGGCAAAAGGAGAATACATAAACAGGTTGATAAGTCCGATCGGATGTGATCTGGTCATGTGGGATACGAACTAATCATGACCTAGTCGAACATATCATAGACTGCCATTGTAAAGGCATTTTGCCTCAAACTTGAAGTCTTAATTGAATCATTCATCGTTGAGTGATTACTTCCGCTATTGTTCTTTCAATTCTCATTGAATTGTTCAGGCCGTTCTTCGTGAATAGGTTAGTCATGTTTTAACACAGTTGATAACCAATTGAGGAGTGGTTTAGCAATTGCGAGGGTGTTGGTCGCATTCTTGGATCATGGTTAGTCTCCCCTTTGTCAAAGTAACAACTCGACGTATCAAGGATTTCTCCTACGATAAAAGATCAGTACCAAATTACATGCATGCATGTTAAGTCGAGACGTGTGCATATCTGGTGGTATAAGAGCCTATGTTGCTGGTAGAAATTCATCTATCCCCTAATTATTTGATTAGTTTGTTTTCCATATAGTCCAGAAAATTGCCTACAAAAAGTTCATATTCCTAGCCCATTGTTGCATTCAATATGATAATTTTAGTCTGCCTAATTGAATTTGTGTTCGTTCTAGTCATGTCTAGTTGCTGGGCATTATCTTTGTCAAGCCAAAAACCCCAAAAATAATCTGAGCTCTTGTTGTTCATCAAGTTCATTTTCTTTCCGTGTCATCCATTTTTTTCATCCAGAAATTCCCCTTTGTGCAGTAATCACTACAACTTGAGTATCTTTCTCTCTAGAGATCCAAATAATTTGAAACAAAGTTTGTTGGGTTTTTGACTTGTAGACACGTCTTGTTGCCAATTTTCTTGGTGTTTTGAAAAGTTTACTAAAATCTGCAAACATTGCATATTGCAATATCTACGGTTATATAAAAAGAAGAAGAAAATGTAGTAAAAAATGGAGAAAGAGTTGTCAGAAATTTTTGAGTTTGCACATCAAGAGGAGATATTGTTCTACTACTATATCTTGTTTCATCCTTTGAACAACAACTAAGACTAGTACTTGTGCGATCTATTATTCAATTTGTGCAAATTCTAGAATTATTGATTGCTTACTTCTTTGCTACAAATATGTCACTGCCTAGAACCACACAAAATTGCCACTGATTAGCATGTTCCAGCACTTTGCAATCGCACTACTAACTCCTTTTTTAAATGTTATCATGAACCAACAAATACTCGAACAATCTTTTAGAAGTGTAAGAGCTTCGGTTGATAAGAATGTGAGATATGAGTGCCACTTTTAAATCTATAGTTGGTAGGACTTTTGTTACTGTTATCTGCTAATAATGGTAGAGCCTCAAGAATCCCATCATGGCATGAATCACAATGCTTTGGATGAGAGCGATGGCCACACCAACAGCCTGACACCGCATTCTCATCAGTTGGTGAGCGTCTCCCGTCGCTTCTTCGAGCGCTTGGTGTAGAAACAAGTCATTCCACGCTTGGACAATATGGAGAAAGGATTGGGTGACTTCGCCAAGCAACTTACACAAGATGACCTGGATACACCACTAGCTCACCATCAACGCGAGGCCGCGACCTCCACCACTATTGCGCTGCGGCCGCCATAGCTCCCCTCGTGCCACCACGGTAGCCGATATAAGGAGGTGCACATGGAGGCACTGCTATACTGCCTCGGCAATACCCACCTCCAAATGTGGCCATCAAGGAGGATGAGTTTGTTGATGATGAAGTTGATGATGCAGCACTGAAATGCAATGCGAGAGAAGCACGATTATAGGAGTGATTGGGTTTCAATCGCCGTGGGATAGGAGGCCATACAGCTGCTGCTACCAGGGTGATGACGCCTTGGGAAAGGTTAAGTTTATTGTTCCTGCTTTCAACGGTAAATATGATCTAGAGGGTTACCTAGATTGGGAGATGCTTTTGGAGCAAAAGTTTTGCTGCCACGACTATCCTTAAAATCACTGAGTGTGGGCTGCACAAGTGAGTTCACTAACTATGCTTCAATTTGGTGGAGTTTGGTCAAGCGATGACATGATGCACCCTGTACTTGGGAGGATTTGAAAGTGGTAATGCATTTTAGGTTTGTTCCAACCTATTTTGAGTGCAAGTTACTTAACAAGATGCAGCGACTGAAGCAAGGAAGTAAGTCCATGGAGGAGCACTATCAAGAACTACATATCGGTATGATCTATTGTAATGTGAACAAGGAAGATAATGCTAAGATGGCAGTGTTAGACTGACATAGAGGATATCCAGAACACACTTGAGTTCCACTGCTATGATACTTTGGATGAGCTTTTCCATTTTGCTTGCAAGGTAGAACAACAAGTTCAAGTGGAGGGATTCTACACCAAAATAAACCATGGGTCATCCAGTACCTCTATGTCATGGTGGGCATTTTCCTCACAACAAATAAGAGCAACTTTGATGTTGGTCGTAGTTCTGGTTCCCCTTCTCATAAGCAAACAGCAAGTCAACCTAATGCCCCACCATAAAAGCTGCTGATTCCAAGAAGATGGTAGTTGCCCCCACAAAGAGTTCATCATTTATTGCATCTACTGGTAAAAGAAGAGAGATAGAGTGCTTCAAATGCAAGGGGAAGGGTCACTACATGCGTGACTGCCCAAATCAGTGAGCTCTCATTGTTCGAGAAGATGGTGAGTACACATTGGCAAGCAACATGGAGGAAGAAGAATTTGATGATGAGGAATTGGAGCATAATTTTGGGTCTGAGTCAGAGGAGACACCTTTCATGTAAGTCACACAAGCCTAATTATTCATCATGTTCTTAGCTCTCAAATGGAGAAAGCTAAGAAGGGGCAATGCCACAATTTATTCCAATCGAAATTTGTTATCAAGGAGCATCCGTGCAAGGTAATAATTGATGGTGGAAGCTGCAACAACATTGTGAGTTCAGAGATGGTTGACAAGGTTGGCTTGAACACTCGATCACACCCGCAACTGCATTACATTCAATGGTTCAACTCTTGTGGCAAATTGAAGGTAACGATGTTGGTGAGTCTGCACTTTTCTATTGGTACCTATTTTGATATTGTGGAGTGTGATGTGGTGCAGATGTAAGCTTGTGCATTACTACTTAGAAGACCATGGTAGTATGATAAGGATACTACACATTATGGGTGTTCCAACAAATACTCTTTTATGTACCAAGATAAGAGGGTCTTGCTTGTTTTGATATCACTAGAGGAAATTCTCAAAGATGGTTTAGATAGGGCTGAGCGTGGGAGAATGGAAAAGAGATGAGCAACATCCACAACATGGGGAGCGATAGCCACCAACCCAAATTAAAAGAAAAGAATGGAAAGAGTTAAGAGAAAAGAGAAATTCAAGTTAAGAGACAGGTTCTATTAGCCACAAAAAGTGAGATGCGAGAGTTAGAAACCCATCCCCAAGAGTGCTTTGCGCTTATGTGCAAAAATGCCCTCTTTTCTACTAATGTTTTACCCACTAATTTGCCCATTTCGGTTGCTTCACCGATGTAGGAATCTGCAAATGTGTTTCCAGATGACATACTGGTGGGGCTACCACCACTACGAGGGATAGAGCACCAACTCAACTTGATACCAGGGGCCTCTTTGCCCAACCATCCTCCATATCACACCAACCCTAAGAAGACAAAAGAAAATCAATGCCAAGTGCAAGAGCTTCTCGATAAAGGGTATATGCTTAAAAGCCTAAGTCCATGTATTGTTCCTATTTTACTTGTGCAAAAGAAAGATGGATCATGGATTTTGTTGTGACTGCATAGAGAATTAAGGTGGATGAATAGCGGGTGGAAGCCATTCGAGCGTGGCCTACACCTACAACAGTCACACAAGTGCGAAGTTTTCATGGACTCACTAGTTTATACTATTGGTTCGTGAAGGATTTCAACACACTTGATGCCCCCACTCAATTAATTGACAAAGAAAAATGTGCCTTTCAAGTGGGGGAAAGCACTTCCTTCAACACGCTGAAAGATAAGTTAACTAAAGCACCACTTCTACAACTTTTTGATTTAGATAAGACTTTCAAGATAGAATGTGATGCTAGTGGTATTGGAGTTAGAGGTGTTCTCATGCAAGAAAGAAAGCCCGTTGCTTATTTAAGTGAAAAGATTAATGGTCCAACTTTAAATTACTCAACATATGACAAAGAATTATATGGATTAGTTAGCGTATTAGAATCATGGCAACATTATCTCTAGCCAAAAGAGTTTGCCATACATTTGGATCATGTACTATTAAAGCATATTCGTAGCCAAAGTAAGTTGAATCATAGACAAGCTAAGTGGATAGAATTTATTGAGACTTTTCCGTATGTTGTGAAACATAAGAAAGCTAAAGATAATCTAGTTGCCGATGCATTGTCTAGACGATACATATTGTTGTCCCAACTTGATTGTAAAATTCTTGGTTTGGAAAGTTAAAAAGAATTGTATGCTAGTGATGTGGATTTTGAAGGTATTTATGCTAATTGCAAAGAAGAAAGATGTTGGGCAATATTTACTGAATGATGGCTATCTATATAGAGCTAACAAATTTTGTATTCATGCAAGCTTCATGCATCTTTTGTTGCTGCGGGAGGCTCATGGAGGTAGTTTGATGGGACATTTTGGTATACACCAACTGATGAATATACTGACCACACACTTTTATTGGCCAAAGATGAGGTGTGATGTCGAGCGCTACATGGGGAGATACACTACTTGTCAACAGCTAAGTCTCGCTTATACCCACATAGATTATATACTCCTCTTCCTATTCCGAAAGTACCTTGAGAAGATATTTCTATGGATTTTGTACTAAGGCTACTGAGGACTAAGAGGAGGAGGGATGTTATATTTATTGTAGTGGATAGATTCTAAAAAATGATGCATTTTATTCCTTGCCATAAGAGTGATGATGCTACTCATGTTGCTAATTTGTTTTTCAATGAAATCGTTTGTCTACATGGAGTGCCAAGGACAATTATTTTAGATTGAGATGCAAAGTTTGTAAGCCACTTTTAGAGGAAACGTGGGGCAAACTTGGCATGAAGCTATTGTTCTCAACTATGTGCCATCCCCAAACTGACAGACAAAATGAGGTTATCAACCGCACACTTGAAACTATGTTGAGGGCGGTACTAAAGAAGAACTTAAAGCTATGGGAGAAGTGCTTGCCACACGTCGAGTTCGCCTATAACCGGGTCGTTCATTTTACAACAAAGCTCTATCCGTTCGAGGTTGTTTATGGATCCAAGCCAACAGCACCTATTGATCTACTACCTATGCCACCCTCGGAAAAGGTGAACATAGATGATGAGAAGAGAGATGAGTTGGTCCGTAAGCTACATGAAACAACGAAGGTTAACATTGAAAAGATGCAAGCCCAATACAAGAAGCACGCAGATAAATGTTGAAAAGAGATGATATTCAAAGAATAAGATTTGGTTTGGTTGCATTTGCACAAGGATCGCTTTACAGAATAGTGCAAATCCAAGCTAACACCATGAGGTGATGGACCATTCAAAGTGCTTGAAAAGATCAACAACAATGCTTAAAATTGGAGTTGTCCAAAGATTATAGAGTGAGTGATACATTTAATGTTTATCTCCATACTTGGGTAACAAAGATGAGCCAGAGTCGAGATTGACTCCTTCTCAAGAAGGGGAGCATGATGAGGACATCACTAGCGCACATATGCAAGATTCACCTACTGTACAAGGTCCAATGACACGAGCCCGTGCATGTTGTCTTGAACAACAAGTGAATTCATTTCTTGGGCAGAGTAACTATTTAATTACAGAATAAATGATATTGCCTAATAATTGCTATTAGGTTGTTACTGTTTATGTAAACAATGCTTGCAAAACAAGGTGCTAAGTGGTCAGACGAACAGCACACTGATCTTGAGGACGAACAGCGCACTGATCAGTAGGGGTGAAAACGGATCGGATATTTCCCGACCGACCGACCGCCGAATCCGAGTCGGATCGAATTCGGATAGTTATATCGGATAATTATCGGATTCGGAGTCGGATTCGGATAGTTTTTTTCGGATACGGATTCGGAAAAGAACTATCCAGCGGATACGGATACTATCCGGGATTTTTTTGGATAATACCCGGATATATTTTTCGGATATCCGGCCCAACTGCAAGCAACGCCAAGCCCATCACTTCTCCACCGTCCTCGCTCCAACTCCTCCGAGCACAGGGAGCACGCGCGGGCACGGGAGGCACACTGGCGCCAGCAGCCGGCCGCCTCAACCTCTACGGCTCTACCTCGCCTCCCCCAGTCCCCCCCCCCCCCCCCCCCCCCCCACATCGACATCTCTGTCTCACGGGCCACGGCCGGCCAACCCCAGATTCCCTAATCCCGAGTTCCCGACAACCTATCAACCATCACAGCAGAGACTAGAGACAGAGAGTAGAGGGGAAGGAGGCACACCGGTCACCGGAGCTCGGACGAGTGGATGACAGCCGCACCGCCGCAGGAAGAGGAGCAGTGTAGCCGGAGCTGAGGGCAGCATCCCGCGTGATGACGAACTCGTCGCCGACGCTCCAGTCACCGCCCGGCCATCCGCCGCTGGTGGCTCGCTCTCGGAGTAGTCGAGGTCGCCGTCGCCATCGCTCGGAGCCAGGGGAGGGGGCGGCGGGGGAAGGAGGGGCGGAGGGGGGGAGGAGAGGGTGCCGGGGGAGAAGGGGGCTACCGGGGAAGGTGGGGGCGGCTGGGAAAGGAGGGGGCGGCGGAGGAGGAGGGGGCGACCGGGGGAGAGTGGGGTGGCGGGGGAAGGAGGGGGTGCCGGGGGAGAAGGGGACGACCGGGGAAGGAGGGGGGCGGCGGAGGAGGAGGGGGCGGCGGGGGAAGGCGGGGGCGGCCGGGGAAGGAGGGGGCGGCGGAGGAGGAGGGGGCGGCCGGGGGAGGAAGGGGCGGCGGAGGAGAAGGGGGCGACCGGGGGAGGAGTGGGGCGTCCGGGGAGGAGTGGGGCGGCGGGGGAAGGCGGGGGCGTAGGGGAAAAATGGGGGCGACGGGGAAAAATGAATCGGGTGGCGGGGCGGCGAAGGATTTGGGGGTTAGGGTTTTTTTGATATTTTACGATTTAGTCCTTCAAGTTTTTGTTATTTTGATTTCTTCTGTTCTAGCCCTCAGAAATTCTGATTTCATCGCGAAAAGATCCTACATATCCGTTGTGACATGTACATCTATATAGAGGAGTCCTTAGAATGCCAAATTTGAAGATTGGATTAGATTTTGGAGATGTAAATGTGCAATGTGTGTGTGTGTGTATGAGATGAGGAGAAAGATGTGGATGGTTGGATCTTAATCCAATGACTGAAAAAAAGTGATTAAGATATGTTATGATTTAGGCCAAGTTTATTTTTGCACTTGTGATATGAGGTGTCTTTTCTTATTCTTCATTTTTGCACTTGTGATATAATGTGTCTTTTCTTATTCTTTCTTAAGAAATATTAGGGTTGGACTGCTGGAGAAGAAGATCAATCAAATCAACATATTCTAACATATATTTATAATTTTTACAACACAGCTCACCCCCATTGTGATTTTATTTTATGTAAGCAAATTACTACTACATGTGATTCTAATTCTAACATAGCTGCCTTCACCAACTGCCTTGAGCATTTGATGAGATAACCACCCCCATATATGTTACAATTAACCATTTTGTAAATAGAGATATTCTATTATTGGTGTGTGTATTCCAATTAGTTACTAAATGTTCGAGAACTATTTAAATTGAGTTCTTAACTATAGTAAACTGCACTTAAAACTCTGGTTGAGCTTTTCTATTTGACTAGTTGGGCAGCACTATACCAGATTGTCGGATGATGAGCTAGAGCCGTGGAGCGGTGGAGTCCGCCAGATCCATGTTTGCCTTTCTTTTAAGATATTATCTAAATATGTGATTTTGATCCACCATTGCGCTTATATACTGCTCGAGTGTCTATCTGGTTTCAGAATTATAGAGCTGACCTTATCAAAATTGAAACCAACTAAAACAACATACAAACACGAAGCACTCAACCGAATTACTCAACTGATCTGAGGGCTTCTAATTTTGACACGCATGGTATATTTGCAATGTAGTTAGGGTCGAAACATCAGTTTGGTTTTGTAGATCATGAATTCCTTATGTGACATCTCCAATGACCAATAGTATCATCACTTTAGCTATCTCTTAGCTATACTACGTCAACAAATTTCTATGTGGAGAAAAAAGAAGGTGAGGAAAGAGAATATGTCCTACGTAATATCCAGAGACTCCTACGTAATATCCAACGAGATATTCGTTATCGTATTCGCATCCGCTCCGTATTCGTTCCGTATCTGTGATCGATACTATCTGGATTCGTATTCGTATCCGGCACTATTCGTATTCGACTCCGAATCCGAGAAAAAATATGGGATAGGATATGGAATAAGCAATATCCGACCGAATTCGATCCGTTTTCACCCCTACTGATCAGAATTAATGGTGCTACTGATCGGATGAACAGTAATAGGTCGACTGAATAGTGCCTGGTCGAATGAATAGTAACTACTCGGGTGAATAGGTGACAAGTACTCAGACAGGATGGTCGAATGCTCGGGAGTTAGTGTAACGAGTCCCGCATGCAGCCAGGTAGAGAAAGAAGAAGAAGATTAAAAGAAAAGAATTTGTTGCTGCCATGAAGAGTACAGTATGCATGGGAATTTGTTGTCACCAAATCAAGGAATTAAAGGGAAATCTATCTATTCTATTACTGCATGTTATCTTTCCTATTTTTGCGCAAACAACAAAAGGAAATCTATGCATGCTACAACATGTACTCAATATATATAGGATTGTACGCCTTAGAAACATCGAACTTTGATTTTGGATTTAGCTGTTGCTATTGTAAAGTCATTTTGCTTCAAACATGAAGTCTCAATTGAATTATTCATCATTGAGTGATTACTTGCGCTATTGCTCTTTCAATTCTCATTGAATTGTTTGGACCATTCTTTGTTAACAGGTCAATCATGTTTTGATATTGTTGATAACCAATTGAGGAGTGGTTTAGCGATTGTGAGGGTACTAGTCGCGTTCTTGGACCATGGTTAGCCTCCTCTTTGTCAAAGTCACGACTCGATGTATCAAGAATTTCTACTACGACAGAAGATCGGGACCAACTTGCATGCATGCATCTTAAGTCAAGGCATGTGCATATCTCTCGCACTAGGCACAAAGATCATAAGTCACAACCATAAGACGTAGATGAAGCGTGCATAAGTGAATTTCATGCTACCTTTAGTCTGTGCCTAGCTAGTGGCGAAGCCAGAATTTTTCTGGAGCCCGGGCTCACCACCCACACCCTTATGCCCACGTGACGCCCGGTTCTTCGGCTCACGCCCACGCGACGACCGGCTCTCCGCCCACACGAAGTCTATGGCTCGTCAACGCCGAGCCACCCAGGCTTGCTGGGCGATGGCTTATGGAGTAGCATTTGTAGGTGGTTGTAAACCAAGGTTTCAAAACCTGGAACCGAAAGAAATCCTGGCCGGCGGCCAATAACGGTAACCGATCAATTACCAGAAAAACCATAAAAAAAAACAATCACAATTTGAAAATCAAAACTTGAATTTTGAAATGTTTTGAAACCAGTAACCGGAAAAACCGGCCGGTAACCGAAAAAACCGGAAAAAGAACTGGCCAAAATTCGAAAATCAAAAATTGATACCGGCCGATTTTTCGGTTACCGGTCTCCACGGTAGAAACGGTAACCGGCGGTTACCGGCCGGGATTTTAAACCCTGTTGTAAACAATACTGAAAAAAAAATAGTGCTAGTCGGACGCCTAGCTCAGGAGAAATGGGCAAATGACGTGTGAGATGCTCCCATGATAAGGTTAGTTTTTCTTGTTAAAATGCCTTTCGGCAGTTTATGACATGCACATTAAGTCCTTTACAATTCTATTTTTATAAGTAAATTCAAAGGGACGATCAGAAAGGAACAACCGGACCTCAGAAACGACAAATTTCAGAATAGCAGACCGCGTAAATGCATGACAGACATAGCCCAAAACACTGAACATTATACAAGGACAAACTTTCTTCAGCTCGAAAGTTTATCAAAATTGTAGCATTGCACAGACATTTATCAACTGCAGCTACATTGTATTTTGAAACATCAAGCATCCAGAGTATGACAGGCAGAGAGACAAGGTGACTCTCTTGACCAAAAATAATTAATGTTACAACATAGGCTTGTTCACAGTATAAACAAAAAAAAGGTTACAAAGGCTGCCCGCAAATGGCATCCATATACAACATTATATATAAATCTACAAATGACCTAAAACTATGATCTGACATCCTTGAAAACACCATCTCTCTCCATCTCCGCAACAATGTCTTTTAAGGCCGGTACTTTGCTAGCTAAAGTTCTGTACAGTCTAGAATACCTGGCTCTTGTACCATCAGCTGTTCGTGCCAGCGCAAGCAAGCTGACTGCTTCTGGCAATTGCTCAAACACGCCTTTTATTCCATCAAAGCTCATGTCTGCAAGAACTGATAGTCTTGGAACAACACGGATTATCTCAACGCCTTTAGGTTCCTGAACTCGTTGATCAGCCTTGATGACCAGTTCACAGCTCGAATTTGCTCCGCATTTTATGATGAAAGGGGCTGTTGTTCCAGTGTTGAACTGCAGTACGTTCCACTGTGAAACTTCGCTCTCTCCCGATGCGTTGGAATTCTCAGGGGCAGAATCATCGGGGTCTTCTTGAAGTGACTGTACATATACATGGTAATATTGCATCAGCTAAAATTAAAAAGAATATAGCTCAGAATGGTGTTAGGGCTTTGTCGCGTGCCCAATGTGCTGTCAGCCTGGCACAACCCTAACTCTCACAATGCATAAGCTATATTGAAGAGACAACCCTAACTCTCACAATGCATAAGCTATATTGAAAAGGCATTAGTAGCATATGAGGTGTCTTAACAATTCATTACTATCATCAATAAAAAAGCTAGGATTTCATGCAAAAGTATTGTGAAATACGTAGGTAATGCAAGATCCTAATATCTGTCCAGAAACTCATGGAGTAATGATTACCAACTTAGATTAGAGATATGTAAGGTTGGACAGACAAATTTTGCATCTGTAGAGAAACCGAGAAGTGACAATCAGGAAATTCACTTACTCTCCTCTTACAATGGTGACCTAGGATGTAGGGAAAACTAGCTCACTGAGACATATAATATCCATTGTCGTTTTATCACAACCCACTTAAAGGGTGGTATTTATTCTTTTTCTTTCAGGGCAAAGATTCCGAGATACAATGTACATACCTCTACAACTTTCCGTGCCTCCATAATCTGCTTCTGAGCACATGGATGATCAATATCAAGAAGAGAAGGCATCTGCGCCAAGAGGTCATCCAATGATTCGAGCAATGCTTTCTTCTTTGATTTTCTCAATGGTCTTGCAGAGTTTTGTCTCATTACTTCCTGATGTCCGAGAGTGAACAAGGATGGCTAGTTAGTAAACATGTTTCCCAGTGAAACATAAAAAAGCAAGACAACTAGTGATGAATGGATAGCATCAGACCATGACTTGTTTTAAAATGTTGTCTAAAGATATGAGAGATGCTAATCGTGCATCTTCAGCAGCAGTTGGAGGATTTCGGATAGGTGAACCACCTTCTTCTTTGCTTAACAAGGCAGTATCAGTTCGCATTTGTTGCACGATCTGATAAGAGTATGACATGATTGAGATGCCATTAGTATAATTGTCCACTGAGATTATCTGTGTACTAAGCAACGAAATGAATGCAGAAATATGATTGTATGCCTTACATCAACATGAATCCTCCAAGGACTTACCACTAGCATTCATAAGCCTCTTGAAAGTTAATGGATGAAAATTTTTGCATTAACGTTTGAATTAAGGAGCAAAGAGGGAAAAAAACTTATTCTATCACCAAAATTTGAGCTACAAATACTGTGTGTATTTTGTTCTTTACTCTATAGATTGAAGCACATACATTTGAGAAATCTAGCAAGTACAACAGGTAGAAAGAAGATGAAAAATTGTGAGAAGGAAGCAGGCACCTTTCTTCTTTTGTGATCGACAGACTCCAGAGCAGAGCGTAGCTTACTGACATGAGCAGGATCACCAGCCTCCTCTGTTGCCAATGTACCAGCTATGTCCTGCAATATTGTGAAGGATAAGAGAAACAATTTTATTGAAATTGTTGCACCAGATGATGAGGCAGGTAAATAAAACCTTCAAGTGTTGTAGCTGTGATGTGTAAACACGCTTCGTGTACTCAGATAACAGCTGGCCTAAAGCATCGGTGGTGGGGGGCTGCGCTGTACCAAGGCCAGCCATCCATCCATCCATAATAGCAGTAGACAACAATTCAAGCTGTCCGGTAGGTCCTCCAGCAACATCTCCACCAGTTACAGACAGAAACTCGAAGTTCTCTGCAAGCCATGCTCGGATTTGGCGTTGTAATTCACCAGCTGGTGTGTGAACGAAGAGAGCAGCCAAAGCCTTGTTTCCGATTGAAAAAGCCTTTGCTTCCTCGGTAATTTCCCGAAGCTTTCCTCCAGTGACATGTTGTCTCCAAGTCTCCTGTCCAATTATGATAACATTAGTACAAAACTACCGTAACATCCTAAAATTTGGATGTTTGAAAATATGAAAACTTTAAAACTTTTTAATGTGTTTTGTTGATATTCTGATTTTTTAGAATTTATTTGGGCTTTCTGGAATTTGTAATGCAAATTAATACAACGAAAGATACACAATAAATAGCAATACTACTAATAATAAAAGAATAGCAAAATTTACAACTAGGGTAAATTCCATGTAAAATTGACAGCAACAAGAACAATGAAATTTGAATTAGAAAATTGGAAATAGAAAAACAATAAAAATCAAATAAAATTCCAAAACCCGGTTGGACCCAAACTTCTTTTGTGAAGGAAGATATAGTTGGGTGGAATTGGATGTGTTGCATTGAGCCTCTCGGGCGGTATATATAGAGGTACAAGACTTGGGGGGCAAGATGGTACAAGGGATTGTAATCCCAATTGGACTCTATCCTACCAAATATGTATTGTACTCTAACATCCCCCCGCAGTCACAACGGGAGCGTCGCAAACGGTGAGACTGGAGAAGAAGCCGAAGAGCTAACATCCCCCCGCAGTCATAACCGTCGATGCGGCGCGTATGCTGTGACTGGAGCAGGAACCGACAAGTAGCTCAAGCAAGGCGGTAGCCCTTTGTGCCGATGTCGAGGTAGCCGAGCGCGAGGGCGGAGTAGTCGTGGTCGAGGATGCCGTGCTGGAGATGGCCGTGGTCGACGTAGTCGTGGTCGGGTTACCGATGTCGAGATGGTCGCTCATGAAGCCGCGGGCGCAAAAGAGGCGCCATGGTGATGACGGAGATGCGTCGAGGCAGTCGTCGTGGAAGGGGGGGCGATGCCGAGGTCGACGCAGTCAGGGCCGTCGAGGATGTAGACGAAAAACAGCGATGCAATCGAGGCAGACGAGACGGGAACGGGAGGGTCGATACCGAAGTCGATGCAGTCAAGCCGCTAGAGCCGAGGCGTGTGCCAGGTTTGCCAGACTCGGCAACGCGTCGGGGACGAAAGCACGCACCGGTGTTGCCAGTACCGGACGTACAGGGGAGAGGGCCCCAACCAGGTGTGGTTGTGCTGGACGAAGAAGAAGCAGTGCGGGAGCGGACGCTCCGACCCGAAGGCGAGCAGTCCGGGCGGACCCTTCGACCCGAAGGCGAGCAGTCCTGACGCAAGGTACGGCGGCGGCGGTAGCGCTCGATGTCGGCGATGAAGGCCCGATCAGTATGACGAAGACCATGTGCAGACAAATGGCGCACAAGAGGTTGCGCAGCACAGTCCTCGATGCACAGGGGACGGCGATGTAGATGCAACGGCGAGGGGACACACGTGCGGCGGTGCTGCGGCCCGAGGAGGTGACACAGCAGCAGCCCTGTTGCTCGGAGAAGATGCGCGTAGTACTCGACGACAAACGTCACGGGAGCCAGGTGGATCGCGCACAATCGGCTGATCAGACCGAGTACGCGCGAGGCGGGACGACGATGGAAGAAGTCGATGGAGGCGTCCCGATCTGTGGTGGCGATGACGAACCGGCGATGAAGACGTGCGGACAGGATGACCGAGACGCGACGCGCGAAGGCGTCCCCTCGACATCGCGTGCCTGGTCTGGCCGCACAGTCAAAGAGGTAGGGGCCGGTGTAGTCGACGCCGATGTCGGAGTAGATACATGCGAGGTCGACGGGCGGTGGGCGACTCAACCCCGATCAGTGATCGGGAGAAAAAAAAAGATACAACAGCAGCAGCAAAATCCTCCATGTGCAACTCACTGGTACACCTAGCCTGATCCTCTATCCCTTTTTTTTGGTGCACCTACTCAAAATATCTCAGGTTTGGATCTGGCAGAGCAGACTCACGAGACAGAGGGGAGGCGGTCCGAGAGAAAAAAAAGGGAGGCGGCCCGGGCTGCAGGAGGACCAGAGGGCGTCGGGAGGCGGGTCCCGGCGGCCGGACGGCCGGCCGGGCCTGCAGCGGTGGGGGGCCGAGTGGACGCTGGCGCAGAGCTGGCGGTCGGGGACGGAGCGGCTGGCGGGTGCTGGCGCAGGAGCCAGCCCGGAGCGGGAAGCCGGCGAGGAGGCGGCGCCGGCCCGGGAGGAGGCGGACGCGAGGTAGGAGGCGCTGGCCCGGGCGGAGGCGGACAAGGGGGAGACAGCGCCAGCCCGGAAGGAGGGGCGGCGGCGGCTCCCCGGATCCGCGACGGAGGAAGGCGATCCCGGGCGGACGAGCCAAGCGGCGGCTCGGGCTCCAAGCGGCGGCCCCGGATCTGAGGAGGAAGGCGGCGAGGTCTTCGGCGGCCCGGGCTCCAAGCGGAGGCCCCCGGACGGCGGCGACCTCTCCAGGCAGAGCGGACGAGGCGGCTCGATCCCAGCGGCAACGGGCTTCCCCGAGGGCCGAGCGACGGCGGATCTAAGGCGTCCGGCCAAGATTCACCAGAGAAGGAGGCCCGAACTGCTGCTTGACAACGACGACAACGATGGCGGCCGGATCAATAGGATCCGCCGCCTAAACGGTGGCGCTGTCCCCGGCGGAGATTGATCTCCCCGGGGGCGCGCGGTGCGGAAGCTAGCGGCGGCTAGGGTTAGGATCTAAACCTAGAGCTCTGATACCATGAAGGAAGATATAGTTGGGTGGAATTGGATGTGTTGCATTGAGCCTCTCGGGCGGTATATATAGAGGTACAAGACTTGGGGGGCAAGATGGTACAAGGGATTGTAATCCCAATTGGACTCTATCCTACCAAATATGTATTGTACTCTAACATTTTGGTCTCCCTCCAGGCCAGCCCATTATTCTTTTTCCTACCCCGGCCCAAGCCGCCCGGCAGCAACCCACTCCCTTTTCTCTAGCCCAATAGCCCACTACTCATCCTTCCCCAAGCCAAATTGCCCGGCCACTCACTCCACTACTGCACCACTCACACGTTGGCCAACATCGTCGCCACTACCTGGCTCCAGCTCCGCTACTGTGACTGCACAGCGCGCCACACCACTCGCACTTTGCCCGTCAAGCTGCCTCACCGTGCGCGCCCACACTAACACCGCCACCGCCTGGTCCCATCCTTGCCACTGTCGTCGCACAGTATTGTGCAACCCACGCACAGCGCCAATCCTTGGCCCGCGTGCCCATGCCTGACTCACTCCTGCTCCCAATCCCCCTTCCCTTCTCCTTTCTTCCCCCTTCGTGGGCACGCATGCCCGACCACACCCGGCCTCACCGCGCATCGCACACTCCCACCTGTGGCCATGCCGTAGCCCACGCCATGTGCCCTGGCGCCATGCCGTGCAGACACCGCCATGTGCACACGCGCGCCCACACCAGGCGCTACACCCATGTCACCGTTGCGCCAAGCTTTATGCTTGCACAGCAATCACACCCTCTCATTCGGCTATTTAAGCAGCTGAGTTCCTCTCCTTTTCCCCCACCTCCTACTCACTCCCTCCTACACCTCTCCATCATCCACATCAAGCTCGAAAAGGGCTCCTCACCCTTACCACGGAGCTCCATCGGGACCGCCTCATCATCCCCGCCTCTCCGATGAGTTTCTTACTGATTGGTCCGCGTCAAATCGTGCACTTGGTCACCCTCTTCACTTCCCCTCGCCATATTGGGTTTTCCTCCAAAGGAGATTGCCGACGTCGTGATGCGAACATCCCTACTACTACCATGTTGTCTACCTCTCCAAGTTCTCTAGGTGTTTATGAAGCATCAAAAGGTCCGATGACCAGAGGACAAACCAAGCTTTTAAATAAATAGGTGAATTTGTTTCTTAATAAATTTGTTTCCAAGAAGAGGGGCGGCGGCTCGAGCAAAGGCCAAGGGAGGCGTGGAGGCGGTAACTGATACACTCAGATCCGACGCGGGTGGCCAGCCCTCATCTCCCATAGCGTGCAGCTGAGATCAAAATAGGCTCGAGGCGGCAGATGAGCTTGGGAGACAGAGCGATGACGATGGACCATCAAAGGCGGCGACCCAATCCAGATTGAATCTAGATGGCAGCGCACGACGACGGCCGCCCCCACAAGTGGAGATTGATCCTCCGGGCGGCAGCAGCAACGGAATACGAGCAAAGGCTAGGATATGAACCTTGGTGCTCATACCATGTTAGATTTATTGGATGAATAGATATTGTATTGCGCGGCCCAAAGGGAAATATATATAGTACAAGACTCAAGGGATACAAGGGACACAAGGTTAAACCCTAGAAATTAGGAAATACCACAGATACCCTTATATCCTTGACACCCGGGAGGACAGAAGACAATCAAGATCTCGTGTACCTTTGAGCAACCCGAGCCTCATTAGTTCGGTCCTGTAGCTTCTATTAAACAAGTTGAGCCCAAAGCAGATCTTTGGGTTAGGTTTCAGCAGTCACAAGGCCGGATAGGAATTCATGTCGGTTTCCCTTGGGCCGAGCTGACTGTGAGACGGCCTTAGGCCCATAGGTTTGTGCGTGAGGATTAGAAGGGCACCATAAGTAGCCGCACGTCTATCGTTAAGAAACAAACCAAATATTTTCATAATAGATTGACTGCTTGTGAGTTCTTCCACGATGGCCGAAAATTCATCATGAGGGGCAATTGAGAGTTCTTGCAAATTCAAATCATTCAACCTTTCTGCTGGGAATTGGGAGTGCGATAGCACTTTGCTTGGTGGTCCTAAAGTCCAATGCGTGTACTAGCGAATTAAAGAGTGTTCGTTCTTGCATTGGCAACGGAGGATCACTACAATTCGATAGGCTACACGTGAATATCTTGATCAGGCGACCCCGTATCACACTGTCTTCTTCACATCCGGCAGCAACCACCTTCCTCACGCCATTCTCTCCGGTGAAACCCCGTCCAATTCCTCTCGGCTAGAGCACCTTCTTATCTTCCTCTCACGATCCCCTCTCCCAATTTTGGCAACCAACCAACTCCGATGGCCGTCATTGTTGAAGACCACCGGTGCCGCCTCGGGTCACTATCGCCAGATCACAGCACCTTCCCGACCTCACTGTCCTCTCTGGTGAGTTCCCCGTGCCCTGTAGATGCTCGTTGTGCCTTGTTTTTGCTCGTTTCGCCGCCTCTAGCTCAGTTGCCATGGTGGTTGTGCCTTCACCGCTGCTGTGCGTTGTCACGCCACCGCTGTAGCTCACCGTTGGCCGTGCCATCACCTGCAAAGGTTCATCGTATTCCTGGCAACCCATTTTGGTGTCATCGATCGTCGCCTTCACTCAGCTCGCCGTCGACACGCACGGCAACACCATTGGGGACGGTGCTATTTCGGCAAAGAAAAGAAAGAATGAGATTGTTGCAACGCTGGCGCACCTGACATTGTCTATTGCCATTTTTCCAGTTAGAAAATAATTCAGAGATATTGAAATAGTTAAGAAAAAATTCAAAAGGAAATATGATGAAATATAATTTAGTTATAAATAAAAATAAGAATAAATTAATTAAGGAATTAAAGTAATGGTTAATGCAAATTAAAAATATTTGAAAATTAAATCTTGATCAGTTGCATGTCAACAAGGATTAGCAAATTAATTAATGTCTAAGCATAATTTGTGTAGGATTAAACCTTGAAAATACGATAAGCCAATTTTGTATCTCGAAACAATTTATTTGCTAATCAAATAAGATTTAAAAGTAATAACTATTTGCAATATGCTTCCAAACCAAATGTAATTAATTACATAATAAAATGAGTCACTCTGTTAAGGTAAATCACATCAGTTGAGGAATAATGAAATATATATAATTCCCTTGCAATATAATTCAAGGCAGTGTATGTATAACAGCTAGGTCACATGTAATTAGGCGTAATTGAAAATTAAATAGTTCTCCATTAGAATATAATTTACAATGCAAATTCATTTAGAATTTGATAATGCGTAATTTTATAAAATACAGCTGTAGGTATATGTTGGATGTCTAAGTGTTATTGTGCCTTAGGCCATGAATAAATGCCTTTGCGATATAGATTAAGGTTGTTAGAATAGGAATTCCTTATATGTATTTCCTTATATATGCATGGCATATTCCATTGTAATATGCTCCCTATATATACTGCCTATTAGGCCTTATGAATACACACACAATATTCATAACAAAAGTAATGTCCAAATATCATGTGCCTTAAGTCATTAGCGATAATTCTTTGAAAATGCAATTTGATGAACTTAATGCAAGATAACAGGATCGTTTTAACCAGGTTTTATTTAGTGAGAGAAGCAATTAAATGCCACTAAGTCATCCCAAGATCCATTAGTATCTAGGTTAATATAAGAGTTTACATTTTGTCTAGATGCTCTAAACCCTGGGATTAATTAATTATCAATTGTGGTTCATGAGTAATTAGTGGTCTAACTAAAGTTAGCTATTAATTAGCAATTAGTAGTATAACCTGTTAGCCACTTAGGTGTGTCTCCATTATAAGGATAACATAGAAATTAATTAAATAGTTGAGCCCACATTTTAGTTAATTATTGAAGTAATCATTCGATTAATTGGCATTTAACCTCAAATAATAATATATGTCATAAGATTTCTAGCAATGTGAAATCTAAGATTAATCCGGTTAATTAAAATTATACCTATCGCATGTAGAGACTGCCCCATATTCCTTAAATAATAATATTTAGTAAATATTTCTCAGTGCGCCGTGTAGACCCTCGTATCTGTCCATAAATCTCACCTTAAGACATGAAACTTCCTTGATAAATAGAAAATAATAAAAGAAATCATTAAAATAGGTTCAAGCAATAGTATCTTCCAGTCAACCATGTCTAACCGCCTTCGAATCCAGAGAGGAATATTCCCGTGAATATTCATTCATCCTCAAGAGCGGAGTTGTGGATATAAGGAGACGGGGATAGGATTATCTTAGTCAAGCTAATCTTTGGCGACTTGGTCTGGATGAGGCCGCTAGTAGTGAGAAGTTTTTCTTAGGAGGCGATTTCAACAGTCATATCAGTACAACTAGTGGGGGTTTCTGAGGGTGCATAGGGGTTTTTGGTTATGGTGATAGGAACCAAGGAGAAAATATCTTGAACTTTGTCATAGCCTACGATCTTATGATAGCTAACACATTTTTTAGAAAGAGACATTCCCATTTGGTTACCTTTAGCAATGGTCAGCATTTTAGCCAAATCGATTTTGTCCTTATTAGGGAGGACAAACAAACCTGCATAGACTGTAAGGTTATACCAAGAGAGTGTGTTACCCAGCAACATAAGTTGGTAATCTGCGACTTTGATTTTAGTATACAGGTTCGATAAGCTAAGACCGCCAAAGCCACGAGGACGAAGTGGTGGAAAGTCAAGGGGACGCCTCACAGGCGTTTAAGGAGAGGATGATAGAGGCAGGGATATGGAATGTGGGAGAAACGAATAGTATATGGACAGAGATGGTAACTCGCATTAGGAAGATAGTTACGAAGGTGCTTGGAGTGACCCGAGGAACAAAATGCGAACTTAAAGACACTTGGGCATGTTACAAGGAAGTGCAAAAGGCTATCAAGAAGAAGACATGCTACAAGCACATGCATTATGATAGGAGCGACGACAACGTACAGAAGTACAAAAAGAATGCAAAGCAAGCGGTGAGGCACGGGGCAAGGCCTATGAGGAAATTTACCAAAAGCTAAGTACAAAGGAGGGCGAAAAGGTTGTTTACAAGATGGCTAAATTTCAAGAAAAGAAACCGAGAGATTTCAACCAAGTTAAATGCATCAAAGACGACACCAATAGATTTTTGGCGAAAGACAATAAGATCAAGGATAGGTGGAAAGATTACTTCGACAGGCTGTTCAATTGAGACAATGAGAATAGTAAGATTGAATTGGATGATGCTTTTGATGACAACGATAAGCGGTTTGTTCGAAGAATTTAGGAGTCAGAGATAAGAGAGGCATTAAAAAGGATGAAAGTGGGTAAGACGTTGGGGCCTGATAACATTCCCATCGAGATGTAGAAATGACTAGGAAAAGTGACAATCGTTTGACAAACTAATTTGTTCAATAACATTTTTTGGACGAACAAGATACCTAACGAGTGGCGGAGGAGCACATTAGTACCAATTGTCAAAAATAAAGGAGACATTCAATGTTGTATTAATTATAAAGAAATTAAGCTCATGAGCCATACAATGAAGCTTTGGGAGCGAGTGATTGAGCACCATTTAAGAAGAGTGACTAGCATGACGACAAACCAATTTGATTTTATGCCCGAGAGGTCAACCACAGAGGTGATTTTCTTGGCACAACAGTTGATGGAGAGGTATATGGAGCAAAAGAAGGATCTTCACATGGTGTTTATTGACTTGGAGAATGCCTATGACAAAATGACAAGGGTCATGCAGTGGGCACTCCAAAGGAAAGTCCCAACAAAGTATATTACCCTAATCAAGGATATGTACGAAGATGTTGTGACTAACGTCAGAACATGTGGCAAGTATACTTATGACTTCTCTATTAAGATAGGACTACACCAAAAGTCAACGTTGAGTCCATACATTTTTGCCCTAGTGATGGACAAGATCACTGATGATGTAGTGCTAGTTGATGGGAGTAGGATAAATGTTGATAGGAATATGGAGTTGTGTTGGAAGACCTTAGAATCAAAGGACTTTAGACTTAGTATGACTAAAACTGAGTATATGAGGTGTATTTCAATGGCACTAGGGCATATGATGGAGATATTAGTCTGGACAGACAAGTAGTGCCTAGGAATGGCACTTTTCGATATTTGGAATTGATGCTATAGTAGGACGGCAAGATTGATGAAGACGTGAGCCACAGGATAAGACAGGGTAGGTGTGGCACAAAGCATCGAGTGTCATGTGTGATAAAAAAAAGTCCTTTAAAATTTAAAGGGTAAGCTCTATAAGACGTCGATCAGACATACGATGCTATGTGGAGCGGAATGCTAAGCGATTAAAAGACAGCATATATAGATGGGTGTAGTGAAAGTAAGAATGTTGTGGTAGATCTGTGGTCACTCAAGGCAGTGATCGAATCCGGAATGATGATATACGTGACAGAGTAGGAGTAGCAAGAATTGACGAGAAGCTTATCCAACATCGCTTGAGATGGTTTGGACATCTCCAACAAAGACCTTCCGAGGCACTAGTACATAGTGGAATTTTAAGACGTACCGAAAACATAAGAGACAAAGGTCGACCAAGACTGACGTAAAAGGAAGCAGTTGAACGAGACTTTAGGGATTGGAATGTATCCAAAGAATTAGTTTTGGATAAGAGCGTATAGAAGTTAGCGATCGACGTATTGGAACTATGACATAAGAAGGTTTAGGTGCGGTATTTTAGGTTATCGGTTTAGATGGTAGGATGTACGGATTAGGGTGTTAGTCTTGTAGGTTTTATTACAAAACTCTTGCTTCTTTCACCTTGACGAGGCTTCATTCCTAACCTACCCAACTTGTTTGGGAGTGCCTAAGAATGACATGTTTCGTTATATAGGATCGATGCTACAGTGGAACGGTGAGATTGATGAAGACATGAGCAACAGGATAAGAGCGGGGTGGGTAAAATGGCGCCAAGCATCTAGTGTCCTGTGTGACAAAAAAAAGTCCCTCAAAAGTTAAAGAGTAAGTTCTATAGGACGGCGATCAGACCCGCGATGCTATATGGAACAGAATGTTGGGCGACTAAAAGATAACATATATAGAAAATGAGTGTAGCGGAGATGAAGATACTGCGGTGGATCTGTGGTCACACAAGGCGGGATCGCATCCGCAATGATGATATATGTGATAGGGTAGGGGTAGCACCAATTGAATAGAAACTTGTCGAACATCGCTTGAGATGGTTTAGACATCTCCAACGAAGGCCTCCTGAGGCACTGGTACGTAGTGGAATTTTAAAGCGTACTGAAAACGTAAGAAGAGGCAGAGGTCGACCAAAACTGACGTGGGAGGAAGCAGTTAAAAGAGACTTAAGGGATTGGAATGTATCTAAAGAATTAGCTTTGGATAGGAGCGCATAGAAGTTGCGATTCATGTACCAAAACCATAAGAAAGTTAGGGGCAGCGTTTTAGGCTCTCGGCTCAAATAATAGGATGTACGGCTTAGGGTTTTAGCATTGTAGGTTTTTACTTCAAGACTCTCAACTCTTTGATCTTGAGAAGGTTTCATTCATAGCTTACCCCAACTTGTTTGGAACAAAAGGTTTTATTGTTGTTGTTGTTGTATTCATTCTTCTCGGCAATTTTCTTCCATGCCTTTTCTCCCTCGCTCAAACTTCGTTTGACCCCGTCTACATTGCGCACTCTCTAAAACCCTGGTTCTTGTCCCTAATTAATCATGATAAAGTTTAATTTAGTTTATTCAAATTTATTTGAATGTTGTTGTTTATTTGAGTTTATTCGAATTCTTTTGAATTCATTCGGTTGCCTTTGGATTTATTTGGATTCGGTTGTCTTTCGCATAATTAGATTTTGAAGTCTCAACAAAGCAACAATTCGAGTGTGACCAAGATCCAGATAAAGGCAAAAACCAAGACTTTAAGCAAGTACAAGACTCGTAGTAAATTGAGTAAGGTAAGTCATCACTTTGATCATATTTCACCTACCTTTTGAAAGCAAATTATTTTAATTTAAATTATCAAATCGCATACCTTTCTTGGATTAAAACTATATTGTCATTAGATTGTCGTTAATGCCCTAATGTTGCTCGCATTATTAAATTCCACTTCTTGACTTTTGACATAATCCCTTGTTGCCCTAGAATTAATGTTACACACACTAGTTGATAAGTTCATATCTAAGTGTCATACTTAGCCTTACTTAGATACATGTGGGCATTAATTTTCTTTGGCATCATTTCAAATCATCAAAATATGTTTTGGGCAATCACTGGAGGGAAGTGACTAGTATTTGAACTAGACAGGATATTTTGTAATCCAAAACTCTAAACTTGCTTCATACCTGGGCGAATGGTGAGGCTGGTGCAGTTAGAGGACGAGAGCTTAGTATGTGGCAAAACCGCCCAGGTAACCTTAAGAACTGAATATTGTGATGACCTCCTAAGGTAAAACAGTGCAACAAGTCTATAATGGGTACAACCTGACCAATTAATTTACATCAACCCAATGTTGAATGTGCCATCTGGTGGAACACGAGCAAGAGAGCCAGCTAGAGGCCTTGACGTGTGGTGCAAGGGGGGGCTTCCAAAGCGGGTGGATAAACCCCACGACGGTTGAAGCCTTAGCGAGTGTAACCACGATAGGAAGGTGCATTGTAAAGGCCTTGTGATGACCAACTGAGCCTCACGTCAATGGTAGTGTGGCGGCGGAATAAGTTGGGAATCTCGAGGTTAAATTGTACGAACTCTGCAGAGTTTAAACTATTCGAACAGCCATACTCACGGTCAAGGGCGGACTTGAGAACTTACTCGAGTCAGTATCTGTTTTACAAAAGAATCTTTATGGTTGGGATGAAAAACAGGATGGGTGGATAGAACCCTGGCGAATCGAACCTAGTGAATATAATAGGTAGATAGAACCCTAGAAATAAAAATAACACATGGTGGATAGAATCATGCTCTGTAAAAGATGGATGGAACCTACGCTACAATTATTATTACATACTCTTACACTCTTTAAAAACAAGATTTAGTTAAAATGCTAAGTCTCAGACATTCTACTTATTGTATTTCAATTATGACTTTCTGCAAATAAAAGAACCTCAAGCCTCTTTTTGTTTAGCCTTGCATCTATTATAATAGCATTATGTATGGTGACTTACTGAGTACCTTTGTATTCACTGCTAGTCAGGTCAATTACTATCATTCAATAAGAAGAAAGAAAAGCCCTACGATCGACTAAGAGCATTGACAAGACTAGAAGATAGGCTAAGAACTAGGTCGCGAGCCCCAATTGATTGCATATGAGCACCATGGTTGTCACGGCGAAATCGGCGACCACGGCGAGTGAGAGGCGCCTGGACGCCTAGGCGACGTCCAGGCGAGCGTCGTATCCAGCATTCCAAAGAAGTATCTCATACCCCTCGGCGTATATGAAGCCAATGAACCCCTCCGCCTCCTCTCATACGCCGCCGCTTCCCCCGTCTCTCGCTCTCTCTCGTCTCTCCTGACCTCTCCGCTCCCGTCTCTCTCTCCCGACCTCTCCGCCTCTCCCGTCTCCCCGCCGCCGCCTCCCGCGTCCGGCTCCTCTCCCCGCCGCCTCCGGCTCCCCTCCTAACCCTAGCCGGCGTCAACAGCGGGATCAGGCGAGACGAGCAGCCACGGCGTCCTCCTCCGGCCGCCAGAACGCCTAGGCGACGCCGTGACAACCATGATGAGCACATCCTGAATCGCACTTGTGTATTGTTTTCGTTTCTACTGCTGCTCTTTAAAGGTTTTGGCCTGATTGGCCCGTGTGTAACTCTAGGACCATTAGGTCTATTTATGTATTGCCCTCTACTATTGTATTAGTTTTGCTTTTGTGAGATATGTTTGATGTTAAGCAATGTATATGTGTGCACTATCTACTGATCCAAGACATAGTGCGATGAAAGCACAGAGGGTTCCAAATGGTAAATCCGAGGTCCGACAGCTACAAATCACCCAATGCTAGGAAGCTATTAAAGTTATAAAACAGATGTCAAGGCATTCACATTAGGCAGTGATACCAAGAGATCAGCATAACATGTCCTAGCTTGCCACATTAACTTCACTATGGTGACCTAAACTCTGTACAAGGGTGCAACCATGTCAGCAATAAAGCATAGGATCCCATCAGAACCAACATGTAAACTAAATCCCATAAAAACTGATGTAAGCAAGATTCAGAGTGGGAAAGTATTGTTAACAACATGCAGCATCTAAAGAAGAACAAAACATACCTCCTCAATCCCACGAAGCTTCAGAACAATCGAGGAGAATTTTGATTTCTTTTCCTGTTTAATGCTAACCTTGAAACCATGCACGTGCTCATCAATTAAGGCAGTTCGTGAACTATGATCATGGTGGTAAACAGGGGACCTGCCAGGACTACTTCCCCTGCTAGAACTTCTGCTGTGACCAGTATTTGATTTCTCCAAAAAACGCTCAACTGGAGAAACCTTTATGAAGCAAGGAACAAATGGACAAATACCATTACACAATTATCGCAAAAGGATGGGACAGCTTCTTAGATTAAGAGAGAGATACAAGCAAGACAACAACATCATACCTTGATAGACTGAAGTTCTGGGGACCTAGCAAGCAAAGATCTTATGTATAATATCCTGACCCTGGAAACTAGCATGGTATCCATAACTTTTCTTGGTTCCATTTTGCGAATGAATGAGAAGACAGCATCTCGGATCTCAGCAAGTATCTCATGCTCCCTAGCAGCACCAGCTTTGATAACTGCAGCCAATACCTGCAAGCATATCATAGTTACACCATTGTTCATGCTGGGAAACCAATATTAACTATGACAGGAATATCATGGAACTGTTAAAATAGACTGGTGCCCCCCCCCCCCCCCCCGCGTAGGCAATAAACGGTAAAAGAAAAATGATGAAATGGTTCAGACTTCAGATGTAGTGCTGATATCAAGGAACTGTATAAAACGGACCTCACATGAACGCCTGATCACTTAATCAAGGCAGCGCAGTAGCACACAACACATGACATTATCCACATATATCCCCAACCAAGAAGGAAAATAATTGGCATCACACTGCTGAACATGAAAATTGGATCGCAGTATCTGTTGGGATCATGCACAAATGTCAAAAATGATTAAAGTGCGTTTGTTCATACTTGGTAAGGATCTCAACAAGGATTACATAAGCCCCAAGCCCCCAGTAAATAGCTAGTCACCATTCACCAATAATACCAGCCAACCAGAACCAAAACCCTTCAACGAGTTTATTTATGCTGAGCTGGACTTTACAAACAATTTACACCGACTCTAACCGATTGGCATTATTCTTGTGCATACCCAAATTATCAAAACATTTTTATGGGAAAGGGGAAAATGCAAGAGACCTCAAAAGGCTCAAAATCAAAACCAATTGATATTTGGCCAAATTGTGGCCATCTAGCTTCATGGCAAAGTTTTGTTGGCTAGTACCAGCCTGGCAAAATGAGAACAGGCATCAAGGACCAACTACATGGCAACCATCCTGACGTACTGGATTTCCAAACATGGTTGTTAAGGCTGTTAGATGTGTATTATATATCTGTGTATTTACCCCATTGTATAAGGGGTTTCTTGCATATATGCCACCTGTACATGTATATATATTGGCCCTTTGGCCACATGATAGAATACATGCGCTATTCACAACATGGTATCAGAGCAAAATCTAGGGTTTCGTGATACCTAGGTTTTCGCGCCTGTCTCTCACGGGTCCGGCTGTCAAGGCGCTGCTGGTTCTTTTTCCAGCCGCCGCCGGACCTTGCTGGTGCCCGCCGCCCTCTGCCGACCGCGTGAGGTCGCTCCCGCCCGAGATCTTCGTCGCCGTCTCCCCTGTTGCCGGCGCCGACTCCATCACTCGGATCTGCAGCCGGCGCCAGACCGGCCGCCGCTCGGATCTGCCGCCGTCGCCCGCTGGTCGCCGGACCGCCGCCCGCTGGTCGACGCCCCGCCGCCCGCTGGTCGCCGCCCCGCCGTTGCAGTCACCTCCGCTTGTCCGCCGACTCGCTGGCCTTCGCCCCGCCGGCCTCCGTCCCGCCGGCTTCCGCTCCGCCGGCCGTCGTCCCACCGGCCTCCGCCCCGTCGACGTCCGCCCTGCCGGCCGTTGCCCCTCCGGCCTTCGCCCCGCCGGCTTCCGCCCCGCCGGCCGTCGTCCCGTCGGCCTCCGTCCCGCCGGCCTCCGCCCCCGCCGACTCCACCGACTCTTCCGCCGCTGCCCGAGACCGACTTCGGTTTTGATTCGGTAGTGGCTCGGTCGGTTTAAACCGACCGGAAGCAAAAAAAGAAAAGGAAAAAAAGAAAAAGAAAAGAAAAAATGTCTTCTTTTTCAGGCTCCGTTTCCGTTCCTCGTTGCCCGGTGATCTTCGATGGTCTCAATTATCGGGACTGGCTTCAGCACATGCGCATCCACATGCGTGGTCAGCGCCTTTGGGAGTTTCTTACGGGCGAGTTGTCTTGCCCGTCTCGTCCTACTCCACCTGATGATCCTGTACTCCCGAAGGATGCTTCCGAAGACGCTCGTACAAAGGCTTCTGAGGCTTTTGAGGATGCCATGGAGACTTTTCAGACTCAGTATGCTGTTTACAAGACATGAATTGATGAAGATGCTCGTGCCTCTGCTATTTTGGTTGCTAGCATGGAGGTGCATCTCACTGGTGATATTGTTGGACTGGCTTCCGCACATGTGATGTGGACGCATCTACGCAGCCGCTACGAGCCATCTGGTGATTCCTTGTACCTTGCCGTTGTGCAACAGGAGCAGTCACTGCAGCAGGGAGATGCCACTGTGGACGAGTTCTATGCTCAGTTATCTGCGATATGGCGTCAGATCAACTCTTTGGGGCCAGATGTTTGCCGCACCTGTCAGTGTTGTCAGCGTCAGCAGTCTCATATGGAGCTTCGCCGCATCTACGATTTTTTGACACGTCTCCGGTCTGAGTTTGAGCAGACTCGTGCTCAGTTGCTGGCTCGTCATCCACGTGTTACTTTGTTGGAGGCCCTTGCAGCTGTTCGTACTGAGGAGATTCGACTTCGTGGAGCGGGTCTGCTATCATCATCATCACTTCCTTCAGTTTTGGTGGCTTTTTCGGCTTCTACACCCGCTGTGCCTTTGCCTCCATCAGCTGTCTCCACCAGTGACAGCTGCTGTTGGTAAGGGCCTCCACTGCACCTATTGCAACAAGGATGGACATGTGGAACAGTTTTGCTACAAGAAGGATCTTCGTCGTGGTGCTCGTCCTCCGAGGGGCACTGGAGGTTCCTCCTCTCAGCAGAGTTCTGGTACCTCTGACACTCAGCAGCTTCTCACATTGCTAGGCCGCATGGTTGCTTCTGCATCGTCTGGTTCTGCTGGTTCTGCTGCTCAGTCTTCCGGTGAGATACCACCTTCTACTTCTCCTTCCTCAGGTACATCACCTTGGAATCTTGATTCTGGTGCTTCTTTTCATATGACATCTGATTCCACCTGTCTTACTTCCATTAGTTCTTTAGCTGCTCCTATCACTGTTCACACAGCAGATGGTACCTCTCTTTCTGTCACAGGACGAGGCACTCTTTCAAATTCCTCTTTTCATGTTCCTGCTGTGTCTCATGTTCCAAAACTAACCATGCAGCTCATATCTGCTGGCCAGCTCACTGATCATGGTTGTCGTGTTATTTTCGACTCTGACTCTTGTTGTGTTCAGGATCGTCGCACGGGGACTCTGGTTGGTACTGGCCCTCTGTCGCCACAGTCCACCGCTGCTCTTGCTTCGCCGCCACCGGATCCGGTCTCCTCCGCCAGATCAGGCCTCCTCTGCTTCACCGGGGGGCGAGTTCTCCACTACCCTCTCCGGTTCGCCGCCGCCTCCTCCGGTCCGCCGCCACCTCCTACTTCGCCGGCCAGCTCTTCGTCGCTTCCACCGGTCTGCCCTCTGCTGCCGCCTCTTGCCAGTGAGTTTCCTCGCCTCCGTCTATCTATCGTCACTCGCCACTCGCCTCCGTCTGTCGCCAGTGAGTGCCTCTCTGGTATGTGGAATGAACTAGCGTCTGGCGACTCAGCGATTTATGCATTGGTAGTCTGAACAGTGAATACTAAATACACTCTGGTAGTCTGGTATATGTACAACTGTGCTGCTATATGTGTACCAGTAGCGGCTCCGATAGGCACGGGCAGCAATCGGGCGGGCACGTGTGGTGACGACCCCGATCGGCGTAGGAGGCGGCCAAGCGGCTGCAGCTCCAACTGGTACGAGCACACGGCCTCCGAGATGAGGCAGCCGAGGCGAACGTCGAACGGTGGGTGATGACTGACGATTGGACAACGGCTCAGGGCAAAGCGGTTGTGGCCAGAGGTCAACGGCGGCCCAGATGGCGGCGGCTCAACCTTGGACTGGCGGCGACGGTGGATCCCCGGTCGTGGTGCAGAAAAACTAGTATTAGTGCCCTAGCTCTGATATCCTATTATGAATATTATGTGTATATTCATAAGGCCTAGAGGGCAATATATAGAGAGAGTATAAAGGGATATACAAAAGAATATGTCGTGCACAGATAAGAAAACCAAAACATATAAGGAAACGAGTAATCCTATCCTATCCTATCCTTAACACACCTAACTATCCAATGATCATCTGATGGCAGTGGATGTTCACTATGGGTCATAGCTTCCGTAGAAGTAAGGCTGGTGACCATAATAGTAAAAACAATAGTGAAATGGAATATGCAAAACCAGTTCAGCAATTGAAGAACAGAAATCTTATAAGTACAATATGAACATTTTATATTAGATTGGCATTACTGACCAGCATCAAAAGCTTATTTGCTCCATCAGCTATTGCGGCAAATCCCTCAAACTGGTTAGGATCAAAATCCATTAGCGCGGATGTAAGGTACTCCCCAGCAGGTGTAGTTTTTGTTATCTCGTTGCTCGATTTCACAATAGCTCCACTGTTTCCAGTTTTGTCCTGAGACAATAGTGCTGGAAATACATCTTGTGACTGACTTTTGGTATTGTCGCTCCTGCAGATAGAGTTGTAAATGGCGTATCCATGGCATCCATTTTTTTTATTTTAAAAATCAGAGTGAATGACTGATTGTACGTGTATGTATAGTAGCATTTTACCTGCCTATATCCCTTCCCTGAGCATTAGTAGGTTTGTTTGAAGATGGACTTGGAGCCTATGGACAAAACAATTATTGCATTAGAACCTCATAGCAGAATTTGCAAATACAGATACTGAGAGGTCACATCTTGCATAAATTGAAAATAAATGCTATCACAATCACTGTTTATAAAATGAAAGCTTCTTGGCAGAGCCCATTTTAACAAAGATGGATGAAAAATATTGAGAACAAAAAAAGAATACACAATGTTAAAACAATTCCCATGTCAGCATTAAATTGCCGCACTTGCACATTGAGCCAGCTTCTTTTATAAAGTTTACATGAGTATAGAACAATAGATGTTCAGTGATAAATTCATTTTCATTCGAAAAGGCGCATTCAGCACATAGTGCCACAAATCTTTGGGCCTCTTCACAGGCAGTAAAAGAATCCAGCAAATCAACAAAATAAAGATGAGCAGGAATGAGCTTAACACACAGGGCCCAATACTAGAATAAAGTGAAGAATATTCCAGAACAACCTGAGGTGAGCTTACTAATCCTGACTTATCTGTAAGTCTGTCGAAGAGCTTCTCATTCTCCTCATGCAATTTCTGCATTTGTCAAGGCAAAGAAAATGAAGATGAAAGGTTCGTAAAAATTGAGATAAACCAAATGAAGGAACCACAAAAGAAATTTAGGCCAGAGTGTAAGAAAACCAGGACAAGTGTCAACCAAATGGAACATGAATTGTCCTACGTCAAACATAAAGAAGAGACAAATCATGCATTAACTAGCACACACAACCATAATATCTACAAGAACAGTAGCAGCGAAAGGTAGCTAAAAGTCCGACCACCAAGCTTAATACCAAAAAGAACAAAATAAGGTGTCTAGTGCAAAGCAATTAGAATAAAAATCTAACAGGACATAAATGGATCTCCTCTAAAATAGGTGATAGGCATTGATAAAAAAAGGTTATGACAGCCGAGTAGGCCTCTCGCCTTTGCAGCGCCCTCTGTAGCTCATGGCTAGAGGGGACGATGCAGGCATCCTCAAAAGGACGGGTGGCCGAGTCGCCTAGGATGGGTTTGGCCAAGACTTTGGTGGTCGGCGGTCACAGTCGCTCTGCAGGAGGGGCTAGGGGGCGGGGAGCAGCTACAGGGGTGGTGGGCGGAGCAGGCATGCGACGACTGCACTCTCTGGCCTTTTGGCTGAAGTGCCAGCAGCGGAGGCACTTGGCAGGGTCTCTGCAAGAATGGGCTCTGTGGTCACGGCTGAGGCAGTTGAAGCATCACCGTTTTGTGCGCTCGAGGAAGAAATGGTGGGTGCAGCTTGGTGTTGCATTGAATGAGGTCTTAGGAGTGCTTCCTCTCTGCCTGCGATCTTTACGCCACCAATACCTTGGTTTGACAATCTTCCAATGTGGCTGAGGGTTGGGGGGTTTGTTGGGTGTTGAATGCCCTCTCGCATTGGTTGCAGCAGTTGACTCTAGTGCGACATGTTGAGGAACTGCAGTTGGCGTGCGCCATTCAGGGAGCAAGGGGGATGGAGCACCTTCACTGCTATCAATGCCCTCTGCCTAGAGGTGGGAGGGAGCAATTACCAATGATTTGAGGCGACATGCGAAGTGAACGTCCCCTACAAAGCTGACCCTATGCGCCGGAGGCCTGAACAGCATTGAAGGCATGTCCTGCCGTGACTTTTGCAAGATTTGGGGGAAGGCCAAGTGCTTGTCTTCAATGCTGCGCTGTGGAGCTGGAGCCGCTCGGGTCGACTGTGGTTGAGCTTCTTTATGGCCGCCTAGAATTGATGAAGACGACCGCTCTTCATCTGAGCCACTAAGACTGGTCTCCTGGCTGGGGAGCCCTGGTAGGGCCGTGAGAGGCCTGTTTGCAGGGGAAGGGGGGATTGGAGGTGAAGGTTGTGGATCCGGCGGTCATAGGCTTTTTCGGGGTGCACCATGGCCAAGACGACCGACGGTGGTCTAGGAGGCGATGACGGAGGGATGGCGGGTGCGCACCCCACCTCAGGCGACAGGGAGGCCAACAGGGCATGGGAGAGAGGGATCTATAGGTGGACAACAAGGATCCGGTAGGGGGGCAGAGTTGGGGAGGTGTTGGTGGATGCCGTGGCCGGTGGCGGGCCGGGTTGGGGACAAGTCGCCTGGGCTATCGTGAGAGATCTAACAGGCGGGTTAACTTTTCCTTGTAGCATGGAAACTCCTTGACTCAATGGCAATGCAAATATCTTCAAGCAGCAATACTACAAATATATAGTGAATATGCTCACTTGTCACACAACAATCAGTTTAACCAACTCAAATAGGCAAAAATTAAGTCGTTTGTTTGTGGGTGCAAATCAATTGGGAACCAGAACAAGCCGATTAGTCAAAACTTTCGAGCTAACTTTTGATAATTTCATAAAATATACTTCAAACAAAAATCTCACTCACATGCATTGAGGTGGAACAAACGACAATAAGTGATGTCACATAAAGTATCAATACCTCAATAAGGGCATCCCTCTTTGCTAATTCCTCTTCAAGCCTTTTGGTCATTGACGATGAATCAGCAGTTGATTCCAACATCTTTGGAGTTGAAATAACTGAAACGGATTCAGACCCGATAGTCGATCTAGCATCACTAGCGTTCAAGGCCTCATTAAGTTGAGACTCAATGGACTTGAGTTTTGCCTGTGTATTGTGGAAAGAAAATAAGCATGCAAACTGAGTATCAGGATAAGATAAAAGTTAGACCTTTTAAACATACTATGGCAATTAGTTAAAGCCGCAATCTCTGCAGCAGATGTACAAACAATAAAACATAGGTAGCTATACTAGCAGTGAGACAGACAGCATGGTTGTAATCTCAATGGGCAATATGGTTGTAATCACATTTCTTAATCACAAACTGAATTTGAATAACAGTCCCTGATGAGGTGTCATGATGCAACAGGAGCTCAAAATAACAACGATATCACTATCCCTAGTGAACAAAGAACTATTAGAAAGAGAAAATAGTCAAGTTTGATGCCCAAGTTATAGTAAACGTATGTAAAACTAAAATTCGGTTGAGCGAAAAGAAGATTAGCAAAGTTGAGATCTGTTATAGTTGGAAATGGGAGTCTAATGCACAAACAACACCTATATGATGATGTCATGGTGAATAACCACCTTGAGGAAGACCAGCACTGTGTTGTTATATACTTATTATGCATGGGTGTCATGCTCATAAAATTGCATTATGTTGGCATCAGTGTTGAGGAAGCATGGATTTTTATGGGTGCATTGTAAGAAGCTATCATTTGGATATGGCATGTCTTGCATGCCATGGTCATGTTTACGCTATGGAGCCAACAATTACCAGATTAAATGTGCCAGCCATCTCAGTGGTTGCTTTACATATTTGCATTGTCCACATGGAGTAAAGAAAACTAGACAAATTAAGCGAACCACATATAAACCACGAAACTAAATGCCTAGCTTTCGTAGTTGTAGAGCAGACAGAGAAAGAACCTCAATACGCATTAACAATAGCACTCGTCAACAGAAAAGGTTGAACAGGAAGACGGGATAATTTCAACAAGGAGAAATTAAAAAAAACAATGCTATTGAGAAAATATATACTGCCAAATCAAATTCAACAAATATAGATTGCTAGAAAATACACAAATGGATTAACATTTAACCTGCAGCGACTGAATTGTTAAATCACGTTCTTGCATCTTTATTTTCTGCTCTTGTTCAATTTCCAAAAGACGAGAAATCTGATCCCTTAGCTGGTTATTCTGTTCTTTCTCAATCTTGTGCTTGTCAGCAAGCATTAAATTTTCATACTGCAATCAATAATGCGACACAACTAAAATGTCAGGTACCTTCGATTTTTAAAAACAAGACTGCATGTTGAGTTTCCCAAGTATTATTAACTAAACAACAATTAGGACTTAGGACTTAGGACATCCTAGAATTACATAATAACAAAACATATTACAGAAGATTTAACAGAAATGTATCTTAAGCATAACTGGTTTAAGACTGATGATGAACAAATGTAACTCTCAACTTAAAAGAAATAAGATCTCACAAAATACACTGTAAACTTTACCTTCAATTACCACATGCTTAAATTTTTCACTAGTAATGTCATCTTTGAATTAACCATTCTTTGGGCATCTAAAAACTAGCAACTCCGACAACTACCCCTTTGTTTCTAAATAGATATTTTTTTAAGCTAACGAAACGATCTCCAATACACACCTTTGACCATTACTTTTTTAATTACATGTTAGTAAAAATTGTTAAAAAGATAATGATATGGAAGTACTTTTGATGACAAATTTACTAATATAATTTCCATGCGAAAAATCTAAATAATTTTGTGTATAATAGGGTTCAAGGTTTTAAAAGTTTTGAGTGCACGCACTCGACATCTATTTGTATTTGGAAACAGAAGTATTATCCAAATGGCAGGGACCTTAGTAAAATAATTTTCTAACCGCGCATAATTGACTGTATTTAGCACTAGTTTGATTCAGAACAATAGTATACAAGGCAAATAAAATAAAGAATACTGACCTTCAGATCAGCTTGTAGTGTTGAGGAAACTCTCCAGGCCTTCTGTACTTCGTTGAAGAGCAGCGTGCATTGGTCATTAGCCTCTTTAAGAGAAAGTTTTAACCCCAAAACTTCTTGCTGCAAGTCTGAAACCTCCTTTTCTTTGTCATGCAATTCTTTACGTGAATCATTTGCCTATGAACAAACCAGAAACGTTGTTAACCGGTTATAAGAGATAATGGCATCATGTAGAGATAGATCAAAACCATACCACATCTCTCCATTTCTTGATAGTATCACGATTTCCAAGGCTCAGCTCAGCATTTCTTGCTCTGGCAGAAAAACTGAGTGTGGACAAAGTTCTAGACAAATTTGAAGCACTTGGACTTGTATGAACAATCAACAAGGTCTTTGAGCTACTTCCTGCACCAACGAAGGAATGTAAAAACAAGACCAGTACTGGAGGTGCAAGCTTACTTAGTCTTATACTACCTCCATTTCAAAATATAGGGCCACATTTCCCCTTCATCTTGTTCCAAAATAAGGCCCCTATGCAAACTAAAGAGCATCTCATCAATATTTTCCTACTTATAAGTTATAACCCTAAGTCAATGTTTTCTCCTCTAACCTTGATTTCCCATTTTCGCCATTTCTTAATGTGTGAAAAGTAGAATGGGGCCTTATATTATGAAAGGGGCACTAACAAACTTAGCTTCCTAGCAAGCAGATGCATTTCCCTTTAGGAAAAAGGAGCTAAGCACAGTTATCAAAAACTAATCCATGAACCAACTATACATCACCCAACATGTTATCTACGACAGCGTATCCATTGCGTCCTCCCCTTTTGGTGTTCCTGTACTACCCACATTAAAATTACGTCTAAACAAACATGATTTTAAAAAAAAAAACAGATGTGAGGGTCTCAATGATCTAGCATCCTTTAAAATTACTGAATTAAACTCAGTATAAACTGTGAGAACAAAAAAAGACAGACTTCATGTAATAATAACTTTTTATCTTTTTTTATTCTTGAATCTAAATTTCAGAAAAGTTATCTTTTTTTTTTGTTTTCCTCACATGGATCTAGTTTGTATTGAAACTATATAGGATGGCAGATTGATTATGCATCTACAATTTCAAGTTTTCTTTCTAAATGTTTCACATTTGTTTACATATGGTTCTTGTGTGGGGAAAACGGAAGAACTGAAAAAAAAACTAGTTAGCTACAATCCCATACAACCAACCAGGAACATCAATACACAAGAAAAGGCATCGATAAAAGACTTAAAAGTAATAGCCTATACAGGAAAAAGAACTAGTTACCAAGAGAGTCAGCTAAGATTTGTGTAATTCTTGAATTCCCATACAGAACAGGCTCCTTCTTTGCACTTAAAGAGGCCAAAGCATCACCCAATCTATGCATACAAAATTCACAGAGCAATTTCATATACAAGGAATAAGACAATCATAAAGGAATTAACAAGAAAAAAATGTGCACCATTAAAAGGTAGCATGTCGCATAACAAAGAACAAACCACCGAAAATCAAATCACCAATGAGGCAATGATCAAAACAAACAGAAAACTAGAAACATGGTTGCAAACCGAGCTACTTACGCAGAAAGTGACTTTGAGACATGCAAAAAGTCTGTTACATTGTCTTTATTGGCATCTTCTTCAAGAAGGCATTCACTTGCTGGCAAATCCACTAGAGAAAGCTTACTGTACAGGTGTTCTCCTGTTACACAATTTCTGTAGTGTATATGGATGGTAATAATCCTGAAAAGAAAAGGAGAATTTAGTAGTATTTCTTGGAAAAGTATCTTTGTACAAAAATTTTTACAGTTCCAATGATGAGAGCAACAATACAATAATTACTAATAATAATCAGTTTTCTTCAAAGGAATGGATCCAGAAGAGCGAAGAATCCTTTTCATCTTCAAATAGGCACTAGTGAAGATTAAGAGATTAATAACCTATGGTTGAGCCGCTGAGAACACCCAAAAAAACAAATGATTAAAATGCCACCAGGAAAGCTTGCCCTTTCCAAATCTTTATCCAAAAGAAAGGATGTTTAATATACAAAACAGTAGTATTTTACGCCGGGGGGGGGGGGGGGGGGGGGTAGCACATATTTCACATACATGTGAGATACCAAGGCCTTCAGTGAATTTACAGATCGATTTTGAAGTGCTGTCTTTAGGGCCCCAGAAAACTCCAGTGGATTTTCAACCTTCTCCTGCACAAGTTCCACAAAGGATTCTTGCACACCCATGCGAACTTTTGGAACAGTGCTTCTAGATTCTGACATCAAATCCCGAACCTATGGTGGAAAGAACATATAAGATTAAGCTACAATACCAACATCTATACGAGGAAACTGCAGACAAATTAACTTAACACAGAACAATAGCCACATGATATGCTAGGTTAACATGCCTTATCAATGGCATAAAAAGAATACCACTGACAGAACACTATCAGCACCTGATCATTGTAGAGCTCACAGGCAGTAAAATAGAAGTTAAAATGTGAGGTGGAAGTAGTATCTGAGTTTGAAAGATCAAACAACTCCTCAAAGCTCCGCAGATATAAACCACGATCATGGCTAGATCCTTCCTGGAAAGAACGCATGAAAGTTTTGGTAAAAGTGGGTTGCATTTATGCATTTAAACAAATGTTAACCAAAAGCATAGCAAGTATGTGATCTTCTACTTCTTGTTCAACACTAATTAGGCTCGGATACAATTTCGATAATATATGGCAAAGTGATATATTGAAGGAGTAGATATCAAATCTTATCAAACAAAGTAATCCTGAAACACTAGCGTTGCCCACAAAAGCTCAATAACATATTACAATTACCTATCAAAGGTATATAAGAGTGCTGTTTCAGAAGCGCCATTGCATATCTTTGTGCACAAATGATTAACACTCATCATTCTAATGGCTCTCCGATACATGAGTTACATAATTTTTCTTTGTTGAGACTTGAGAGGACATGATTACACAATTGACAGGTATAGTACGCTGATGTTTTAAACTCAAGCTGACAAAATATACTTTGACTATTACACCTAGTAAAAAAGCAAAGGGTGTCAGGCTTAATTATGCATGTTCTTCCAAGGAAAATCAAGTTAGGCACCATTTTCGATTTCAGTGCTGTGCTGCACTGTGCTACGGATGAGGTAGTTAAGAAGATATATGCCATATCTAGGAGATTATTATTATCGTTATGCTTCCAAAAAACAATTCACACATGGCAACATCAAAAAATAGTATGTTAAACAGAATTCTGGAACACAGCATGATCTCAACGCAACCTAAACAATCCATAAATTACAATTTGCAAGTTCATGGAAAACAGTTATAGACACATTAGAGTAGATGAGAACCAGTGTGTGTGTTTTTCCAGAGCGACTTTGACCATACGCAAATATGGAGATATTGTACCCATCTAAAGCAGATTGCACAAATGGTTGAACATCATGGAAAAGTTCACCTGAAAACATTTGAAGGACAGAGCCAGTGTAAGAATAAAAGAATATGACAAAAAATAGTATTCTATCAATGGTTTGCCGTTTGCGTAACCTAGCGTTTTCAAATTGCATAATGCATAGCCTATCATTTACAGGGGAGGATATGAGAACCACATCAATCTTACCTTGCCCAATGTGGGGTCCATATACCCTGTCAAATTCATAATCCTTCTTAGGATTGGTTAAAGACTCATCTCCAGTGTTTACACGGATAGTAAAATCATCTGGAAACTCTACCACCAATGGACCCTCATCTTCAAATGGTGGTCTGCTACGGCAAAACACTTTGACATTGCCTACAAGAAGGTAATAATTATGACTAACGCTAATAAGACTCCATGAATAAAAGATGTGTGCAAGTCATGCAATAAAGAACATAGTAGAGTACCTTTCAAGGTCAACAAGTCATTGAAAAGCCTTCTCTTTTCATGAATCAAAGGACTGATTCTAGCTTCAGTTTCAAGTGCAGCTTGATCTAAAGCAGAAAAAGATATAACCTCAGAAAACAATGGAAAATAATATAAAACATAAGGGTGTGTAACACAACAGAGCAAGTTGTAACACACAAAGAAGCATGATTCTCTTGAATATGTACAGTATGTGATCAGAAAACAAAGTGCCCACACAATGTGAGATGGTCCAACAAAAACCAAAGTCTGGATGGTTAAGGTGAATGCTTTTTATAATTCAGAATATATTTTTATTGTGATGAAAAAGAAAGCATATTTCATCAGATAAGTATTCTTAGTTTGACCTTTTAAGTTGTTCATGTAATGAACTGATTCATTGTCTTGGAATACTAGTTTAAAATCAGTGGCGTAATAGACTTAAATAACAATTCCACTCACAAAATTGTACAATGTACTTAATGTACTTCAAAATATGCCCTATTCACTATAATTGCAACATACGCCAGCAAACCTTATAATATTTCCCGATCACATCCTGTCCCAGCTATTGCAATATAGAGCATGAGTATAGGAATATGAGAGTTGCTCATAAACCATCTTATAATACGCAAACAAGGAAACATGGTATTGCAGACACCTGCAACCATATTATACTATGCTAAACAACTAAATTTCACTGGAAGCATATGACATATTCTAAGAACCTTCAAAACCCCACGCCACCCACCCAGGAAAAACTAACATCAAGATTAACATAATCAAGATGAAAACCAAGGAAACACATAAAGGACTACAAGAAACAGATAGATGAGGGTCTTATCGATGATCAAAAGGGACTCCCTCAATAACACAAGTGATATAAGTTAACTGAAAGCCATGAAGAAGAGATATTGAGCTTACCTAATTTTCGAGTTCTATCTGCAAGAAATCCAAGATAGCGAGTGACGCGGCCCAGTTTTGCATTAGAATACTCAAGAAGGTCAGTAGCTTCTTGTCTAAGTTCCAAGCAGTCCTCTCTAGCAAGCTACGAGTGTAGTTTAAAAATGTAAGTTTGCCATAAATGACTAAATGCCAACACAAACAGAAAAAAGAACATAAATTGAATATGTAAATTATCATATAAATAAATCAGTGTTAATGTGACACAATCACCATAACCCTGACGGGAAATATATTGATCTGAACAAAATCTGGAATTGTGAATCCATGTTAACATGCATCAATTAACAAGAATAGTTTCCCAGCATTTTCCCCGTTTTAGAGAAAAATTCCTTTCAAAATTTCAACAGTCTATCCTGGTCAAGTTTCATTCCTAGTGATCAGATAACTACATCACCTCCAATGGCACACAAGCACAGACTCAATCCATCTGAATTAAATAAAGTGACAACAGGCCATCTTCTCCCAGAACATACTAAATTTAATACATTGTTAGAGCTCATCACACAACCATGTTATCTTCTCTAACCCAACCAACGCCAGTGTTAAAAGCACACTGGCACGTATCAACAAGCATATGCCCTTAGTAACCTCAATTCAATGCAGTGCCGGTTGAACACAATCCAATTGGGTTCACTTACCAAACAAATTTCAAAATTAGAAAGTCTATCTGCATTTAAACTACCACCTCGAGCTCTAGACCCACAAGAGAACCTTCCCAGAGGCCCCAACAAATCAAGCAAAAACGGTATCGAATCAAAGCATCGCAATCACCAGCACTCCAAATCATCCGCCGCAGTCAAATCATACTAATTCATGAATATGTAAACCAAAATGGAGAAATTTATCTTAATATTGCCGCTCAACCGATGCGAATTACTTCATCGTTAGCAACATCCCATTCCCACCACCCAGAGCGGCAAAACCAGCTAATCCCACCTCCCCCTACCAAATCGAGCTAAAACCAGACACTACAAGCACCACCAAATCCAAAGTTCAATGCGAGACGAGCACCTGGACGCTGTCCGCGAGCTGGTCGAGGCGGTCGGCGACGGGCATCGCGCCGGCGGCGCGGGGCGGCCCGTAGGAGGGGCGGAGTACCATCGCGGTCGGTGGCGCCCGTGGCATCGCGGTCGGCGGCGCAAGTGGCATCGCGGTCGCCGCCGGCGGCTGCGGCGGCTCGAACCCGGGGACGTCCCAGGCCCAGCGGCCGCGCGTGTCCGCCATAGGCGCCGCCGCAACCGGAAACCCTAGATCGCGAGGGGGAGGGAGGCGGCGGCGGTCGGTGTTTTTGGAGGAGGGGGAGGCGAGGAGGGTTGATGGTGGTGGACGGAGAAGACACCTCTCTTCTATCTATCGCTTCGCGAGACGCGAGAGGGGGGAGGAGAGGACGGGCCAGAAAATTTTCCGGTTTTGCATTTCGTTTTGTTCCTCTCGTTCGGTGCCGCCTGGTGGAGCTTTTTGGCATCGGTGTTTGTTCCTGGCTGTGGTTTGAAATCACTGGGACCCAGGTGGGGTCAACGGAGTAATTGCTGTGTGTACCTGATGAAAAACGGACGGTTTTTTATTAAGACGGTGGCTAAAGGCACACTGCTATCTTAAAAAGTACACATAAAAGTTATCAGATATAGTCTAACAAAAACATGACGTATAAATTACGTAAGTGAAACTACATACGTAAATTTAAAAATGTACTAAAAATACTTACTCTTTGTTTCTTTTGTAAGGTATATAAATTTTCAAACTTGTCACATAATAGGCATACTACTTCAAACCTGTCGGATATTGACTAATAGATTTATTTGTGCTTTAGTTATTGAATTTTGTTGTACAATTCTCCCTTTAATAAATTGTGGGGCATGATATATTGATGTTGTGTCATGTCGATGATTGATATTTTCAGAATTTTCATGAACATTTGCAGTTTTGAGAATGAATGCACATGAACATCTCTTTTGCAGATATATCGGCCTCTTGCTGATATTTCCCTTTCTCACTGCCTCATTCACATATTTGTTAGTATGTCTGTGCCGTCCCTCCTTGCTCGCTCTCGCATTCGCACATATGTCAGTTTAGTGGTCAAGGCACGAACTAGTGGTCAAGGCCAGCACGGCCGGCAAGGACTACAATGCCGCCCTCATGAGGAAGGGCAGATAGCCATGGTCAACGCAATAGTTTGTCCCTCTTCGTCTATATGTGTACTATCCTTAATTCTTTAGTCTGCATACTATGTAACCCCCTTGTCAAATAAACTTTTATTTTGTTATTGTTATGCCATTTATCCATATTTCTCCATCATACATGAATTACCTGTTACATCACAATATCACTTATCTTCATACTTATGAATCATTGTCATCTCAATCGTGCCCACAAAATTCTTCCAAATTTTACTGCACTACAACAATATACGACGATCATAAAATATTATTGTGAGTCTAACAGATTTCGTACCCTTTAGAGTCTATGAAAATCACAAAATGACCAATCTATCTTCTCTGCCCTTTTATTTCTGAAAAAACTTCAAGGAAAACCTATGTGACTTGTCGATGTGTCATCCACCAGTTGAACGAAAGTATATTATTGTAATTTCGAACAAAAATTAGATTATTTCAGAAAATGTGTTACGACGCTCCACCTGAGCGCGTCAGCATTAGTCGAGCAAAATTCAGAGCACATAATTTTCCCAAAAAATTAGAAAATTACGTTAACTATGTGTGGGAGATTGTACATAAAATTTCATAATTTTTAGAACTTATTTGCAATATGTAATAACTTCTACAAATATCATAATTGTATGAATTTTTAGCAATATTCACAATGAATAAAATTGTCAAAAAATTATGCATGATGTATATTGTGTTGGGAGGCTGGGCATAAAATTTGATAATTTTTTAAGTTCATTTGCTATATTTAAAAATTAAATAAATAAATAATTTAGCCAGGTAATTAAGCTGGCTTAATTACCTACCGTCCGGTGGCAGAGCGGCAAGCGCGCGGCCGCACAGTAGCTAGACGGCAGGCCCATCGCGCACGGTGGCCGAGCTCCACTGGCCACGTGTCATATGCACGGCGTTGCCGTCCGACGACCGGATGGCAGAAATATCACGTTTCTTGTGTAAGATATACGGTTATCTTTGTAAATATGGATTCAAAATGCACTATATGTGCAAATAAACTCCAAATTTTCTGCGGGGTATACACATTTCTTGTGTAAGAGATAAAACTCATCCCGTATCAGCCTTTTTTTCTCGTGACAGAAAAGGTGAACTAGAAGATACAGGCAAACTTGCCATCGAAGCGGGGTGCGCCTAACAATTTCGTAGTTCGCAACAGTGGCGCGGCTCCTTTCTTGTGCAGGTTACGGAGCGCGTGTAATGCATAAATAATTGCCCTCGTTTCAGGTCCTCCCGTCCTTACGTTCTTTTCCATGCGCGTCGGTTCAATTTTTGCTTTCCCTCGGTGGCCGACTCACCGAGTCACCCCAAACGGATTGGAGAAGAGAGCCCGCCAAAGATAAGTGGGCCCGCCCTGGCTATCCTTACTTCTTTGGGTAAATTTTGGAGTAATTTTCGTTAGAGGGTTTCCAATTTTGCTACTATTTTGCACATAAGTCTAACACCGTTTAATTTCTTCAGTTAGGTCCTTAATTTATTACATTCCATCTTCCACCTGATGAACTGGATGACTACTAACCGAGAGTCCGAGACCATTTAAATTGTTAAAAACTTATTAGACAACAAAATTTTTAACAACAGACATTGTACTGTTGGCATCCTTTTCTCAGAATGAAAGGAACATTAAACGATTCCGTATATCTTCCCTGTGTAGCTAGTCGTGCTACTGGTGTTGTAACGTGATCTCCGCTCTTAAGGGAGCATTGAAGCACCACTAAGTTTGTAAGAGCAACTCCAGCAGGGCCCCTACTTGAGCCCTCAAATCTCAAATTTGAGGGCTTGAGCCAAAAAATGAGCTCCAGCAGAGCCCCTACTAGAGCCCTCAAATTTGAGGAGGCCCTCAAATCACCCTCCCACCCCTCATTCCTAGGGGCCCCCTACTCCGGCTCTCATTTTTCAGCTTTCCTCGTTTTTTGTGGAACATTTGTGCTTTCAATTTAAATTCGGAATAAATTTGAATTTAAATTTGAATGTTATATGATGAACTTTGTGCTTTCAATTTAAATTCGGAACAAATTTGAATTTGAATATTCGTATTTGAATTCGTATTTGAATATTCGTATTTGAATTCGGAACAAATTTGAATATTCGTATTTGAATTCGGAACAAATTTGAATTTAAATTTGAATATTCGTATTTGAATTCGGAACAAATTTGAATTTAAATTTGAATATTCGTATTTGAATTCGGAACAAATTTGAATGTTATGTGATGAACTTTGTGCTTTCAATTTAAATTCGAAACAAATTTGAATTTAAATTTGAATATTCGTATTTGAATTCATATTTGTGCTTTCAATTTAAATTCGGAATAAATTTGAATATTCGTATTTGAATTCGGAACAAATTTGAATGTTATGTGATGAACTTTGTGCTTTCAATTTAAATTCGGAATAAATTTGAATTTAAATTTGAATATTCGTATTTGAATTCATATATTTAAATATTGTCCCTCATTGTGAAATCATAAATATTTTATTATGTATTGTGCTTTTGTCCCATACATATGCATATAGTGTGTAAGGAAATAGAGGGAATTGAGAAGTAGGGGCCCTGTTTTGAGGGCTCCTGCTGGAGTGCAGCCCAGAAAACAGGGCCCTCAAAAGTAGGGGGAGCCCTCAAATGAAAAGTAGGGGCCCTGTTTTGAGGGCTACTGCTGGAGTTGCTCTAACGTCCCAGTGCCCCACCTGCGTGGAAACAACCAGTTTCTACTCTTAAGGGAGCATTGAAACACAACTAAGTTTGTAACGTCGCCAATGGACGTGTTCTTTTTGGCTGAAAATTATGGCTTTCGACTGCGGCTTGTGGCTTTTGAGCTGTTTATGTAAGAGATTACAGAATAACAAAAACTCACGTGCGGTTTTTGCCAATATAAATAAAGTTAGTACAGTATGTACTATAATTAACTAGTAGATCCTATCTTGAAAAGATACTCCGTTTAAAAGTTAGTTACTGTAGAAAAGCTGAAAAGAACAAACCCAATATCCCACCTACGTGGAAACAACCAGATTCTACTCTGGATGGAAGAAGAATAACATAATGAAGCGTGCAGCTTTAGAGTTTTTTCTTTTGTGTTGTGATTTATGACTGCAATTTATGGATTTTAGCCATAATGCGAGTGCTCATATGAACGAATTGAAAGCCGATAAGTCGTTTCTTAAAGGTTATCCTGACTTCGAAACAGCAACGGAAAACCATCCATTTGGTTTGTTCGAGGAAAGTTATAAAATATAAGTTATAAGCTAAAAAGAATAGACTAAGTGATTATTTTCACCTTCATGCATATTTGTTAAGCATAGCTTTCATGAGAGCAACTAGAACCGGACCTTCTTCTATGCTTTGTTTTTTATTTTGCCTTCGAAAATGTGATGTTTCAATCATCGACGGTCTTATTCACAAGTTTTTCTCCAAAATAAGTTGCATGTAAAAATAAATAAGAAGAATATTTCTAAACTGTAGAAAAGGTTCATAACAACTTAAATTATTATACTTCAATGGACTTTAAGTTCCAATTTCCAAAAGCATTGCTAAAGGCACGTCGTATAGGTCTTCACATAATTAAGAAGTAGCACTTGTAAAATTATACAGAGAGGAGAAGAGAATTTGCAATCCCACACACACAATCCAGGCGTGAGTGTGTTGTATTTATATTCATTAGATAGATTACAACTGTATACCGTCAGATCCTACAATCATGCGTTAGTTGCTGAAAACCTGCAATACGTGAACTACTACTATCCTGAAGACTCGGACTAATAGAGGAGAGAACTTCTGAAGCCTGGACTCTGAAGGAAGGTTAACTGAAGAATAGCAGCGTATATTGTTTTACAGTCCCCCTCAATCTCAACTCGTCAGATTGAGATTGTGTTGAGCTGCTATTAGTTGTTTTGCTGACACAGGCTTTGTAAATACATCAGCTACTTGATCTTGACTCGGAATGAATCTGATCTCCAGTGCTTTGAGGGCAACTCTCTCCCGAACAAAGTGGTAATCCACCTCGATATGCTTGGTTCTAGCATGGAACACAGGGTTCACAGAGAGATAAGTTGCTCCTAAATTGTCGCACCATAAGCATGGTGGCCTTGACTGGAAGATCCCAAGTTCTCCAAGAAGAGATTGAACCCAAATAATCTCAGCTGTGGCATTGGCGAGTGCTTTATACTCAGCTTCAGTACTCGACCTTGAGACCGTAGTCTGTTTTCTGGAGCTCCAGGATATAAGATTTGTTCCGAAGAATACTGCGAACCCACTTGTCGATCTTCTGTCATCCGGGCACCCAGCCCAATCACTGTCAAAGAACGCACTTACTAACTTAGAGTTGGACTTGTTGATTGACAAACCAAAACCAGCCGTGCCCTTGAGAAATCTCATGATTCTCTTTACTGCTGTCAGGTGCTGTGTTGTGGGTGAATGCAGAAATTGGCAAACCCGATTTACAGAGAAGGAAATGTCAGGCCTGGTTAGGGTAAGATATTGTAGAGCTCCAACCATACTTCTGTACTTGGTGGCATCTTCAGGAGACAAAAGCTCACCTTCAGTTTTGGACAGCTTCTCTGTAACAGCCATTGGTGTATTGGCAGATTTGCACTTTTCCATATGCATTTTCTTCAGCAGATCAGAAGTGTACTTGGACTGTGTGAGAATAATACCTGTAGCAGTCTTCTTCACCTCAATGCCCAAGAAGTAGTGCAAGTCACCTAAGTCTTTCATGGAAAATTCAGCTTGTAACTTATGGAGTAACTGATGCACTACTTGATCAGAGGACCCAGTGATTATAATATCGTCGACATAAACAAGCATGAATACCTTTACACCTTGATGATTATAAATAAAGAGAGGTGTCAGCTCGAGAAGGCATGAACCCCAACTCACATAACTTGGAGCTAAGTCTTGAGTGCCAGGCTCTAGGTGCTTGTTTGAGGCCGTATAAGGCTTTGTCGAGTTTACAAACCAGATGTGGTTGCTTGAGGTCCTCAAACCCAGGTGGCTGTTTCATAAAAACTTCCTCTTCAAGAACGCTGTGAAGGAACGCATTCTGTACATCTAGCTGCCTCAGTTTCCACCCCTTTGAAACAGCCAGAGACAAGACAAGTCGTATGGTTGCCGACTTAACAACGGGACTGAATGTATCGTCGTAGTCAATGCCATACCGCTGCTTGAATCCTTTTGCTACCAAACGGGCTTTGTGCCGATCAATGGAACCATCAGCTCTCCGTTTAAGCTTGAATACCCACTTGCAATCAATCAAGTTCATTCCCTGTTGTGGCTGCACAAGATGCCAGGTTTTATTTTTCATCAATGCTGAATATTCACTTTGCATTGCTTGTCGCCAATTTTCATCTTCTAGTGCTTCCAGATGGCTTGTTGGCTCAGCGATTGCTGCCCCTGCATACCTAACAGTGCCATCAGTGAATTCTTTAATCTTCCGAATACCATCTTTGAGCCGAGTTCTCATTGGATGTGGTGCTGCAGCTTGACTAGTTAAGGCCGGATTGCTGACCGGATCTATGTCTTCAGTTGCTGCAGCCGTGACAGCTACTGTGCTATTGTCGGCAACTGTAGAAGAATGATTCATCACAATGTCTTCGGACTCAGCTGCCTGCAAAACATGTGTAGAATGTTGCTGCAGAATAGAATTAGATGGATCACAAGCATGCACATTAGCCACACGGTCATTCATAGAAACATTAGAGTTGATTTGGTGGTGCAGATTGGGTAGTAGGACTTCATCAGCCGTGTACTGGCCTTGAAGGAGGAGAGTTTTCAGAAAAGGGAAACACTTTTTCATCGAAGACAACGTCTCGAGAAACATATACTCTACCACTAGAAGGATCAAGACACTTATATCCCTTATGGAGATTGCTATAGCCCAAGAACACACAACGTTTTGATCTGAACTGGAGTTTATGAGAGTTATATGGTCTGAGGTTGGGCCAGCAGGCACATCCGAAGGTTTTCAGAAGATTATAATTGGGTTTAGCGCCTAGAAGTTTTTCAAGAGGAGTGCTGGAACCTATCACCTTGCTAGGGATTCGGTTGATGAGGTAGGCTGCTGTTTGAAATGCCTCATCCCAGAATTTTAAGGGCATGGATGCTGCAGCAAGAAGGGACAGGCCTACCTCAACCACATGTCTGTGTTTCCTTTCAGCGGAACCGTTCTGCTGATGAGTGTAAGGACATGATACACGATGTGCAACACCAGTTTGAGTGAGAATGGAGTGAAGTTTTTGATACTCCCCTCCCCAATTAGATTGTATGCAAAGGATTTTTCTATCAAGCAGTCGTTCTATATGTTTTTGATACTGAACAAAGACATTTGTAACTTCAGATTTTTGTTTCAAAGGATAGAGCCAAACAAATTTGCTGAAACTATCAATAAAGCTCACGTAGTACTTATATCCCCCAACAGAAGTGAGTGCTGGCCCCCATACATCGGAGAATACAAGTTCAAGTGGTGAAACAGATACTGTGTTTGACAAAGAAAAGGGTAATTGATGGCTCTTTCCACATTGACAGGCATCACACACAAATGTGGTTTTATTGTTGCTAGAACAAGGAAGATTATTAAGCTGAATAACTTGCTGAACGACTGCTGAAGAAGGGTGACCAAGCCGGCAATGCCACTGCTCGTGCGAAGTCTTGATGCTAGAGAAGGCAGATCTGGTTGTGGTAGCGACCTTGGATGGCACAGGATACAGTCCACCTTTACTGCGACCTCGAAGAAGCACCCTCCTCGTGGCCAAATCCTTAATAGCAAAGTGATCGGGATAAAACTCAAACATTACATCATTATCAGAAGTGAATCTGTGAACTGACAGGAGGTTCTTTGATGCTTTTGGGACATGGAGAATGTTTTTCAGTTGGAGAGATTGGCAGGGAGTATGAATCTGTGAATGACCAATATGGGAAATATGCATACCTGAGCCATTTGCAGCTTGTACTTGATCCTTGCCGCCATATTTCTCTCGGACAGTCAGGCAATCAATCTCGCCGGTGATGTGGTCAGTCGCACCTGTGTCAGTATACCAGTTCGTGTCAACTGTGTATCCTGACGAGGTGTGCGCTGCAGCGGCAACCTTCGTTTCCTCAGCCTGATATGAATGGTCAAATCGATGGTAGCACTTGAGAGTGACGTGCCCAACTTTGCCACACACTTGGCATGTTGGTTTGCCTGTGTTATGATTGTTTGATCCTTGGCCCTGTTGTTCACGACCACCACGGCTTGAGCCCTGACCACCATGGCCAGTGCTGCGCCCACGCCCCCACCGACCGCGTCCTCCTCCACGACCGCCACGCGCTGCAAGGTTCACCTGCATCACAACTTGGTTCTGCTCGTGGCGCATCTCAAAAGAGAGGAGATGAGCATAAGCATCGTTGACAGTGACTGGTTCCGTCTTGGTGGTGAGCGATGTCACAATCGGGTCGTAGTCGGCGTCCAGACCGGTGAGCATGTATGTCACAATTTCTTCTTCAGAGAGGGCGACGCCACAGGTGCTCAATGAGTCAGCCAAGGACTTTACCTTTCCAAGATAATTTGCCATGGTCATGTCCTTCTTCTGGATCATGGCAAGTTGGCGACGAACATGCATGATCCGCGCCTTTGACTGTGATGCGAACCTGCGCTCAAGCGCAGTCCACACCTCATGTGATGTATTCAGGAGCAGCACCTGAGAGAGAACTTCTGGAGCCAGCGATGAGAGAATAGCACTGAGAACAGCTTGGTCCTGCTGCAACCAGTCTGATACGCTGGGTTGGGGACGACGGCTGTGCCGCAGTCAGTGTCGGTGGTGATCATCTTGTCAGGGGCACTGTTGGATCCGTCGACATAGCCTAGAAGCTGCTGGCTTCGGAGGTAAGGCATCATTTGTGCCTTCCAAAGAAGATAATTCTCCTGACCGAGCTTGACACTAATCAGGTGGCTAAACGATGGTGTTGGGAGTAGGCCAGCAGAGACTGGTGTGACGCCGGCAATGGCTGATGTTGTAGAACCGGTGGAACCAGAGGAGTTAGCGCTAGAGGTTGACATGTTTGTGGAGAAGAGGAGGCTCTGATACCATGTAAAATTATACAGAGAGGAGAAGAGAGTTTGCAATCCCACACACACAATCCAGGCGTGAGTGTGTTGTATTTATATTCATTAGATAGATTACAACTGTATACCATCAGATCCTACAATCATGCGTTAGTTGCTGAAAACCTGCAATACGTGAACTACTACTATCCTGAAGACTCGGACTAATAGAGGAGTAACTGCATCCTGAAGCCTGGACTCTGAAGGAAGGTTAACTGAAGAATAGCAGCGTATATTGTTTTACAGCACTACTGTTCCATTCTTCTTCATTTTAACATTTTTAATCCTTAACCCAAGCAAAATCTAAATAGCAACGACTATGCATTGATTTGGTATTGACTTGTTTTAGCCTGATACAGAGGCGGATCTACCTTTCGGACGACCCCGAACGGCCGCCCGAGCTCCCCTTGCCGGCCAGACTCCCCGCCGCCGCCCCCGTGGAAGCACACACCCCCGGTGAGCTAGAGCTAAAGTATGTGTGGATGCACGACTTGCCTTTGAATTGCACTTGACTCAGATTGCTTTAGGGCCTGTTTGGTTCATGACCAGAAGTTGCCTAGCCACAAGTTAGGCGTGCCACAGTTTTTAGGTAGTTGTTTGGTTCACTGACGCAACTCTGGCATGCCACACTTTCTTAGCACCCGGCCCCACACGTCATAGACTCAGTTTCTTGCCAAACTTTGCCACAAGTGTGGCTTCGATTTTGTTAGCCACACTTTCTGTGGCAGCCACACATTGCCTAAGCTTAGGCATGGCAAGCTTAGGCACCAACCAAACAGACCCTTAGTAACACATTGTGGTTACGCTGCGTTTCTTGTGGATGCTAACCGTGAAGACAATTAGATAGAGGTAAGTGCGCTACACTGCGCGCCGGATCACATAAGCGTCCAAAATACAGATGTTGAGTCTTCATTGAACTATCAAAATCCAGTTCTTTTCGTATTGTAGATGCATGTACAACTTTTAAACTGTAAAGGAAAACTCAGCTCTTCGGTTTTTGATACAGAACTTGGAAAGCTCTCAACTTTCCTCTTTTGAGCATGCACTCAAAACTAAACTGCAGGCTTTCTCTAGAAAATACTTTGGACAAACTGATATTATCTGCATCCTCATATTTCACTTTCTACAACTAAAACCCTAAGTAAAAATTCTCAAAGACGTAGGCAGCAGGAACCAAAACGATTTCCCCCATCTTTTCATCGCTTCTGTGGGCAAACAGAGATTCTGTACACCATGGAAGTGTTAGTGCAGCAATAATCTGGTGACAACTGACAAGATATAAAAAACTACACTATGTTAAGACATGATATAATGCACATGGAAAATGGCAGCACAACTCCAATTCGTCTACAGCTCCAATGCAAAGCCAGATCCATTGTTTGCTATATGCCTTGTAGGCCTCAACAACACAGAAATCTCACACAGGTGGCATCATCTTCACCTTGCATGTAGAGTTTTGGGTATACAAAATGTGGGTTACTAATCTTTCTCAACTTGCATGCAAATCTGAGAGTTTTGGACACTGTTGGACCCCTGTGCATCCAAAATTCCCGTTTTGGCCCTCGAACGAAAAAAATTCCAGATTTGGACCCCTCCTCACCGCGCGTTAACGCCAGCGCAACACGCGCCCCGGTCGTGCGGTCTGGTACCGCACGACCGCACTGTTCATCCGGTCGTGCGGTACCAGACCGCACGACCCGCATGGCGTAGCTCCGACCGCGCGATCGTTTCTCCGAGCACGCGTTGTCCAGCCCGAGCGCGCCACCTCCCGCTCGAGCGCGCGTTGCATTCGCCGACCGCACGACCGGAGCGTCGCGAGCGCGCGTCCCTTTTTTGACCGCACTTTTCTGATTCTTTTACTCACTTCTGTGTGTACAATCCTGGATTTTTGGATATGGTACGTGTCCATTCTTCCTCTGAACAATTAATTGGAATTCGGTAGGCTAATTACTAGCTTGGTATTCTTGGGCATATACTAGTAAAAAGATTTGGACGCGCGCTCAAAAAGAGGACGCGCGCTCGCGAACGCTCCGGTCGTGCGGTCGGCGAATGCAACGCGCGCTCGAGCGGGAGGTGGCGCGCTCGGGCTGGACAACGCGCGCTCGCGCGGGCGGTGGCGCGCTCGGCGAAACGATCGCGCGGTCGGAGCTACGCCACGCGGGTCGTGCGGTCTGGTACCGCACGACCGGATGAACAGTGCGGTCGTGCGGTACTAGACCGCACGACCGGGGCACGTGTCGCGCTGGCGTTAACGCGCGGTGAGAAGGGGTCCAAATCTGGAATTTTTTTCGTTCGGGGGATAAAACGGGAATTTTAGGTGCACAGGGGTCCAACAGTGTCCAAATTTCCAAATCTGACGAACAGTACATGGTGGTAGCAGACATCCTATGTCCTTTTTTGGTTTCGTGATTGCCTCATTCTCCTAAACGTACTTAATTATTTACTGGTATATTTTTTTATCTTTTTTTATATTGCATCTTTTATATTCTATTATTGAATTGTGACACTACTGATTTACCTATCTTTCACAATTGACAGGTTGTTTCTTTTACATCTTATCTACAATTGTGGATTAAGCTTCATTAGTGAGGTATTTTTCATTGTTCTTCCGTTATCTACATATGTTAACATACGAATTGTAGTTGTTGTTTCTATTTCATATCAATACTTTTATTAGTGTGATTGCAACATAGTTTGATCATGGATTGTTTTGCTTTTGGGTACTACTGTTTATTTCACGCTTCCAACTTCAGCCTACCTAGTTTTTTTTCCTGGGTCCGTCACTGGACTTCGCCTACCTAATTTTTTTCCCTGGGTCCGTCACTCGCCTGATATGTAATCGCCATATGCCATTGCTAGCTGCTATTGAGTTCCATACATGGCCTGATACCTGAACATTTTTTTGAACGGGCGATACCTGAGCATTCTTTACAGATCTGTATAGGGGGATCTTCATTCCACAAGCTCGAATCAAGAAGGCCGAAGCACATCTCCCTTCAATATGGGCCTTCTAATCAAGTTTATCAAGGTAAGTTTGCGTCAAACTTTGGGTTTAATTTTCTCTAATTAAACAACCAGGGTGATGATGGTGGCTCGGTCTACACATTCCCTTCCTGGATACAATTAGATATCACGGACGATAGCATTCTCATTAAGGAGCCCACAAAACCAGGCTATTTCACTGACAGTAAAAGAACTGATGAATCCTTTAGGGCATGTACAACCCACAGACGAGAGGTCGTCTGCAAGAGCCTAGAATCTGACATACAGACAGCTAAAAAGCCAGGTTATACAATGAAGAGTCTGTTTCACTGTCTGCAAGCTGTTTAATGCTTTGCATGTAGCCAAGATCAATCATGAACACTATTTTGTATACCATTGTGTTGCTATTTGATAGAAAACGGATCAAGCTTTAACAATGCATATTCACACCAAAAATCGGGATGAACATAAATGCTTCTTTGGCAAATTCTGCCAATTCTGCTAATCAAGACATTTGAGCTGAACAAAGATGGCTATGTTTACACCAGACTTGCAATAAACACAAAATAAAACAGGTATGTACTAGTACGCAGGTGCTCTCTTCTACCTAATCAAATGCCGCACGCAACCATGTTTTTGTTTAGCATCGCACAAGAAGAAATACAAAGGAGAATTATACAAGAATCTGCATTGGGTGTTGGCAGATTGAATCAAGCTCAAAACAAGGGATCTGACAATCCTAATATCTAAAGTTACCCTGGTAATTCTGGCTACCGGCCCTTGCATATCCAACTATCAAACAAAATCCTCATTATGTTCCTGAAACACTGAAATTAAACAAGTCATCTTCCATGTTCAAGCTATGGAACGTTTAAATTCTACAAGACAAAAAAAGTGGGCATGCATTCCATGGTGATGACATATAAGGACCTTGCTAAAAATAATACAGACATAGCGCTTTACTGATAGTATTTCCTAACACCCAGCAAACAGAAAATTGTGACACTGATGTTTCCATTTGGTGAACATCCAGAAGTTATGTAGTAGTAGTACTTCTTGAGATAGATGTACCAATGATCATCAGCAAAAGGAAGGAAGCAAACAAAATTGGCTACTTGTACATATATTAGAGATGGTGTATAATATTAGGCAAAAGGCAGGAACCAAAACTGGCTAGTTGTACATATTTTAGAGTCAATGTAGAAACTTCTTTAGAACTGATAGATATTATGGTCATTATTTTCAGTCATATCAAGTCACAAATGGAAGCTTATATTCTAGTTTCCAAATGAGTCACACAGCACCAAGGATTTATGAGCACCAAAGACAAAGATAAGCTAATTAATTACATATCAAGGAACATGAGGCAAATTATTATTTCAACAAGTGCATATTGAAGTAGTTATCCGATAAAGCAGCCCATAATGAAAGTCAAAACTATAAAAACCTTCCTATAGGCTATATGTGTAATTTCCTGTCTAATCACTGGATAAAAGAGTATATCTCAGATTTCTGATATACATAGTACTGCTCAGAAACATTTCTAATTCTTACATACTGCTCAATTGACATAACACCAAATGTTTGCCTAACCAAAGAGAGCTCTACACTATACATCTCTTTGCTCAAACTTCTCTATTTTCTTGTCGCTCTTGTCAACAATATCTCGGTTGTAAGATCTTGATGCAAATTGGGGTTGCAAAATTAACATACATGTAGCAAGGGACCATGTACCTTCGTCCTTGAAACTAATTTTGTGTTCGAAACTTCACATAACTGATTAATGTTATGTCTATGCTACATGTCTGTCTAAATGTAAAAATCTGGTCTAAGAACACAGTTGACCTTGCTAAAAGCTCACATTGCCCCCGTCTAGACCTCTCACAGCCCCTGGTTTTCCAACCCATACATGAAATTCCACCTCTAATTGCACCCCACACAACGCATTCCATTCGCATGAACAGAGGAAAACACACAGATTAGCCACAATTTCTACCCGAGAACAGTTGCAATCGGCCGCAAACGCACGCCTATTCACAATTGCACTAAAAAAATTTTCCGCAAGACTCCCTAAATGAACCGCGAAGACGAAACCTCACACAAGACAATGAAATTGCCGAAGCGGTGGAACAAGACAGCACCTTGGCGGCGTTAAAGATCTCCTCGGACTTCTGGACCGTGTACGCCTTCTCACCCCTCTCGACAGAGATGGCGGCCTGCAACACCGATCGAGAGCGGCGCGCGTTCGAGGGGTTAGGCGCGACCGGCCGGACAGAGATCCCGGAGACCACGGCGGCGGCGGCTGCTGCTCCGACGAATTGGCACCACTCGTAGTAGGGCGGGTCGAAGACGCCGGCCATGGGGGACGCACCCTCGGCCGGGAACAGCCCGTCTGCAAAGCCGCCACTGCCGTGCCGATGGAGGAAGGGGCGCCGGTGAAGTCGCAACTGCCTTCTGTAGGGGAGCTGGGAACCCTGGACGGCCACGGGCCACGCCGCCGCACCCTTCGATGAAGTCGCAGCTGCTAGATGCAGCCGTGGAGGAAGCCGCCATGGCCGCGACCAACAGGGATGAGTGCTGTCGCCGCGCCATGGCCACGACCAAGCGAGACGGGTGCCGCCGCAGCACCGTTGCCGCGACCGAAGGAGATGGGGATTGCCGTCTCGCCGTTGCTGCCGCGACCAACGATGGGTGGGGATTTTGGCGCGTAGCTCGGATTCTCCCGCGCGCCGCAGCCGGATCCGCGCCTCGTCGCTTGGAGGCGACGACCCTGTACAGCGCGCCCTCCTCGTCGCTTGGAGCCTGGGAGCACGAGCCGTCATCGTCGCCTCGCGAGACGACGACCTCGCCCTGCTCCCAGCTCGCGAAGGGCTTTTCTGCAAAAAGTACGATATACAGACGACTCGTATCGACACATTGTACATGCCCTGGCTGGGTTTTATTGTCTTGATCTGCATCAGTACATGATGCACACTTTCCTTGACTTGTTGATCAACTGATGATCATCTCCTCTTGTATATACATCAACTCATTATGCATTTTTCACTTAACTAGATGATTTTCAACATATAAAACCATCCCAAGTCTTTCTTATTTGTGAAACCTAACATACTCATCCAACAATGTTAGTCCACAAATTAATTGTCATCAATTACCAAAATTTCACCATTAACTCATAATGTAGATATTAGATTTAACAATCTTCTCTTTTTGATAATTCATGATAATCTCAACAAATAATGAGATAAAGATTGATTTAAAAGTATACAACATGTACACAACAATTGTATATTCTAGAATAAACTTTCAAAACAAAGATTACTCGTCCGGTTGTCATTAATTATCTAACTAATAACACATAATGAAGAAACTTAGATAACAACTCGATTATGAGTATATATAAACTGCACAAGCTATATATACTCAAGGGATATATTTCAAAATAAAGATCCTTAATATATGTTGAAATGGAAATATTGATCAATAATAATGAAACCACAAAACATAGAGTGAAATCCTCTAAATATGTGCATACAAGAATATATAATAAAGACATATGCACGTATTCAAGTTTGGCCATTTGAAGAAATTCAATCTATATTTTGGATTCAAGAAATGCAATAAGATATAAGAATTTGATATTGAATACATACATCTTATGATTTTCATATTTTTATTCAAATGAGACTAAGCAATATCATAATCAATAAACAAGTTAGTCTCATAATTAGATTTGCCATTATCACCAGAACCAACTTAATGAAGCTTGAACTTATAGCCTTTACCACGATACTTTGACTACGGCTCTTCGACCATGGCATCTCGACCACGGCTCTTACCGCAACTTCGATCGTACCACTCACACAAAGTCTGTACTACCGGTTTTTGACCACGCAAGTCTTCCGAACACCAATCAGGTACTGTAGCTTACGACAACCGACCAGCTACTGTAGCTTACGACTATCGACCGGCTACTGTAGCTATGACTATCGACTGGTTCACTGTAGCTACGAAATAATTCACAGGGTTTAGAAACGATGCCCTTGGACAATAAGCCTTCTAAATGTTGGTGGGTTGAGCCGGGTCGGTGGTTCGAGTGGGTTAGTTGGGTTAGATTGTGCTATTGGTAAGCTATGCAATGAATATATTGATCTTGCACCGATTAAAGAAGACAATGGCTTGGCTAATGGGGCGATGACCGAATCGGTGATGGGACGCAGATCTCGACATGGGAAGCAAATCTCAGTACATTTAGTATGGCCTTTCCATTCTGTACGCGTCTTTTCATAAGATTATTTCCATTTAGCCAGCATGGAAAACAAATCTCGGTATGGGAAGCAAATTGTGGAGGTTAATGCCGAGATCCTCCTAATATCACGCACGCCTGCAAATCTCGGCTTGTTTCCATATGGAACATTTCCATCCACGCCTTTCTCATACACTAAACATTTAGCATGTCCTGTTTCCATACGAAACAACCGGCATGGAATGGAATATTTAGTAATGTAATGAATGATGAGATTATGCAATTGAATGTTCCCATACAAAATGTTGATTTCCATACATTTTATATTTGTCTTGAATTGGTCCACATCTTATGAGCGCTCTCAAGATTGCATATTATGTTGAACACCTCCACACTCAAAGTACTAAATAAAGCGTTAGTTGCTTGAGTATCGAGATATGAGCATTTCTCTTTCTCAATTGTTGGAGCAAGAGGATCCTTTAGAGGAGAAAAAGCTCAAATTTACAATCCACCATATTTTTAGGCTCATGACCTTAAAATAACATATCATACGGATTTTTCAATTTGCATAATTTATGCTATCAAATAGAGGTGTTTCATCTAGGTGCACTATATCCCTAGTCGCTATCCTTTACTTTCTAGGCAGTGGAGTGTAATAAATGAAAGACCAAGCTCTAATACTAATTGTAAGATCGAGGATGCTGACTAGATGTGGGGTGAATAGGTGGATTAAATTTTTTTCTTCTATTAATTATTTAATTCTATTTGGCTAAAACCAAGTGTATAACGCGAAAGCTTAAATCAAATTTGGTTTATCACAAATAAATCCTAAATAAATTATGATCACCTAAGTGCACCAATAAATTAAGTCTATATCAAGGTTTGCAATCCTAGGATGACAAACAACTATTTTAATTCTATGAATGTAAATTGCTTGAATATAAATAGAGTACAAGGAAACAAACCACAAAGACATGGTTTCTCTTTACCGTGATGTTCGGAGACTTCTTAGTCTCCCTTAGTCGACGTTGAGGTAAGCCCAAACAAATTGGACCAACTCCATGAATTAAGCTAATCACTTCAATTTCATTAGTGGTAACTCTTTCAGCTCTGGGTAGGTGAGCTCCAACTTTCACAACTCGTTAGGATTTCTCACATCGTTCATTGAGAAGACCACCACTCACGACGCCTCCAACGTTGTCTAGAAGTCGGCAAACTCCAAGAGTAATAATTCAAGCTCATCGCTTGACTCTTACCATATGCAACGAATGCACAAGCTCAAATGGATATGAAATCCACATCTAGATGTAACATATGCAATTTAGAGCTTTCCTCCTTGCTCACGAGGTGCAACACATGCACAATTTGAGAGGAGTACCTCACACTACCTCAAGGAATTAAAATGGAGTGACAAAGGTTCTTTTCCAATCGGCAACAAGAGGGTATTTATACCCTACACCTTGAAATTAGCCTTTAGGGACAGAAAACATGATTTTGGAAGTATCACAGGCAAAACGCTGGTACTTTCGCTCCCCTTCACAATGATAAGGAAACTAGCTATTACTTAGCAAAACTGGTAGTTCCGACACACAAAGTTCAGTACTACTGATGATCGGAAGTACCGCTACACTCGTGCGGAACTACCGATATCATCGGGGATGAGAAGACTCCCACGAAGGTGTCTCTCTGGAAAAACATACCGCTACACAAGTGGTCATTCTACAACTCGAAAGTACCGCTCATATAGAGCCAGTAGTACCGCTCGTTGTTTGGACCGCTCACACAGAGCTGATCGGACCACTCTGATCTCTGACCACGCTGGTCTTCGACTACGCTGGTCTCCGACCACGTTGTCCGATTTGACCATATAGATCTTCAACCACGTTGGTTTCGATCACTTAGGTCTTGACCATATTGACCACATAGATCTCTGATCACCACGTCAATCTTCAACCACGTTATTTCAATCATGTCAGTTCGACCACGTTGGTCTTGACCACACAGGTCTCGACCATATCGATTCCGATCATGCGGTTCGACCACATCGATCTTCGACCTTGTTGATTTGACCACGTCGGCTTGACCACACTAGTTCGACCACGTCGATCTTCGACCACACAGGTCATCAACCACGTTGATCTTTAACCTCCAACGAATGCGGTAGTACCGTGATTACAATGCCGGTAATTTCGTTCTGCGGTAGCACCGCACACAACCCTATGGAAGTCTCAATTGTCTTGAAAAGTGCATATATTTTAACAGATTTTACAAAATACACTTACAAATTATAGTATCATGTACACAATGATCAAATATGATTTCCAACACGTTGGTTCGACCACATTTGTCGATCACGGTTTTCTACCACGTTGGTTCGACTATGTTTTTTCGACCACGTTGGACGACAACGTTGATCGACCTCCTGTTTTCTTGGTTCAGTTGGTCATACCGTCCTGCACACTTCTTGGTTCAAGTTTTTCATTGAAAGTTGATTTTATCTACACACCTCTTGCTATCAACATATTGTTGTATATTCATTTCCTTGACCTCCGGTCCAAAAATTACCATGCTTCCCCAGGGTCTAGTTCCTCGACCTCCAGTCCAACATAGCTATCCTATTTGTTCTTAAGAACGTGGTAGAATTTCTTAGTTTTTTGTCATGGGGTGTAGCTAAATACATGACTCATGAGAAATTCAGTCATGAGGCATGGAGCAAAATTTGCATTTTATTTTTGGACATATAATCAATGCTTTTAACATGGATTCCACGCGCAGGCTTACTAGCAATCATAAAAACATCAGAGTAATCAATGCGTGTGCCCCCCTTCGAAGATCCCCATCGCAAATTGGCTCGGGTCGCCGGCCATGTTTGAGGTTCGATTGCAAACATGGTCTTGTTGCAGATCGCACATCCCTTGAGTTACTTCCTGGACTGCGTCTTGTTTGTCATCTGCTCATGTCTGCTCATCTTATGTGGCGGTGATTTATTTAGTGAGCCATCACTCCATTGTTGGGAGATCTTCATACCTGGTTTGCATTCCCTCTTCAGGTGATGAAACCAGTCTAAGTAATCCATGCTGCGCTGAGTTCACTTGCTCACCCTTCGGCAATCAAGACATCCAGCAGCTCAATAGATTTCCTAAGTTTTCTCTCCCGGCACACAGTCTCAATCAGCCTTCTCCAACAACTAGCCTCAGGCATGAACCCCATATCAGCCAATCCATACAATGCGACTGTTGCATCTGCTACCCGCCCAACATCACACAGACCAATCAACAGGTTGTTGGAAGCTGCATAGTGTGGTAAAAATCCTTGTCCGAGCATCAGCCCCAGCAAACCAACCGCCTTGTCCATCTGCCCACCTGAGCACAAGCAATTCATCACAATCCGATAGCTTGCAACGTTCAACCGAACTCCTTCCAGTGGCAAGCTCTTAAGCAAGTCCATTGCTTCCACCATCCTCCCATCTTTGCACAGCCCCTCAATCACCAGATTATACGTGACAACATCAGCCTTACACCCCTTCTCCCTCATCTCCAGCACAAGCTTGATCCCCTCATCCACACTTCCATGCCTGCAAAGGCACCCGATCAGTGCCGTGTAGCTGACAGCATCTGGCTCCACCCCAGCAATCCTCATCTCCTCAAACACACCTCCCGCCTCCTCCACTTCCCCTTTCTTACAGTGCCCATTAATCAGAGTGGCATAGTTGAAGGCATTTGGCTCACACTCATTCTTCCTCATAAACGCAAAGATTGCTCGCGCCTTCTCCACCTGCCCCAGCCTACAGAATCCATCGATGATCACATTGTAAATCAGCTGGTCCGGCACAATGCGATCCTTCTCGATCGTCTCCTCAAATAGTTCAAACGCTTCTTTCATCTTACCCGCACGACAGAGCCCGCCGATCAAGGTTGAATAGGTGACCAGGTTTGGCCTCACATCAGCGCAAGCGTACTCGCGCATTTCGTCGAGCACTTTGAAGGCGGTCTCCAAGTCACCGTTCTTGACGTAGTACTTGATGAGGATGTTGTAGACGCAGGTGTTGGGCTTGGGAAGGTACGTGTTCCGTGGGTCGCGCAGGTCGGCTATGAGCTCGGAGAGGACGTCGGGGCAGCGGGAGGACACAAGACGGTCGAGACAGACGGCGAGGGCCTTGTGCGAGACGCGGCGGCGGCGGAGGAGCACGGGCAGGAGGCGGAGGAGCGTGGGGGCGTGGTCGGCGGGGAGGAGGCGGAGAAGCGGCAGGAAGTGCGGCTCGAGGAATCGGCAGGGCGCTGAGGCGGCGCGGCGGAGGACGGCGACGGCGGCGGAGGGGAGGCGGGCGCGCGTGAGGCGGATGAGAAGCGCGGAGAATGTGAAGGAGGTGTGGGAGAACCCGCGCTGGGCGGCGGCGGCGTTGAAGAGGTCGAGCGCGCGCTGCGCGGAGGGGGAGGAGGCGATGAGGCGGGCGAGGTCGGGGTGGTGGAGGTAGCGCGGCGGCAGCGGCTCGGCGGGCGGGGGCGGGGGTGGAGGCAGCGGGGAGGGCGCGGCGCGAGTGGGGCTGCGGTACTGGAGGGGGGAGATCCACGGGAGCGGAGCTTTACTGGGCGCTGAGGGGGGTTTCATGGCCGGTGCCCCGTGATGGACGGCAGCTTGATTGGTTCTGCCGTCTAGGCCTCTCTCGGGGAGGAGGTGGGATGGCCTCGCGCCGCGCCGCGTCGCGCGGTTTGGCTAAAATTGGCGAATTCGTGGGATTTTGGTATGGTTTGCAGCGGTCGCGGGATGGGTTCGGACTTGGAGGCAGGTTCCACGGCCGCAGCTGCTGGTGGAGTGGCAGGAGTGCCGCCGATCAGACGGGAGCGGCTGCAAGGCGGAGGAACGGCGCGCAGGACTCGAAGGCTCGAACCGTCGAACGAGCAAGACTACAGTGACACCGCGATAGAACCACGCCTGGCCGCCGCCCGGCATGACACGGTACGGATCTGTATAAAGCAAGACCAATTAGGTCCGGTATAGCTGGCCCAAATAAATTACTGTGTTATGTCAATATACATATCTGTCTTTCAACTTAGGCATGATACGAAAAGGGGTTGGGTCGTGCCGAAGTAGCCTGGACATATTTAGCCCAACATGTCACTGATGGTCTGTTGAGCATGTTGGCCTGGTCCGTTGTTGCCTCGTTCACAACTACTGGGCAGTCATTGCCGCCCATGCGAGAGGAGACAGTTGAAGGTGGTGGTTGACGGGGAGGGTGACTACCGAGAGGGAGAGCCGGAGAGAGGAGGCGGTGGTGTGGGCGAGGACAGTGGAGGAGGCGGTCGGTAGAGAGGGAGGAGGCAACGACGACTAGAGAAGGAGGAGGCAACGACGACTAGAGAAGGAGGAGAGGAGGCTGGTAGGGGTGGGGGCAATTGGCCAAGACCCTAGCAGCGGCAGTGGTATGGCCGCAGGGTCCAAGGGGAAGGGGGCAACTGGGCAAGAGTCAAGAGAGGCCATTGGCAGTAAATTTATTGCCAGTCACAAGTAAGTTTATTGCCAGTCATAAGTAAGTAATTTTACTGTACTATCATAGAAGAGTTATTGCACTCTTTTGAGTAGACCTAACCTCCTGGGAGAGTTGGGGGTAAATGGCGTGCAGTGTTGGGCCAGGACAACCTCGGCATGGTATTATACGTGCCATGCGGGCCAGCCCAAGCACAGTACGCTGGTCGGTCTTGGGCTGGGTCGATGTAGCTTGTTTACTGTTTGTGATGTGTCGTGTCTAGATTGGATCAATAGTACCATATATTAGGTCAGCATGATTGGCTTGGCCTATTTGGTCAGGTCTGGATAGAACAAGAAGATGCGGTGAGAGAGCGGTAGCTGATGGGCGCGGCACAATCGACAAGAGGTGTGGTCACGTGAGCCAGGTCGACAAGGGGTGGGAATGGTTCAACCCAACCTAATGGTTAACCAAGCCGACCCTAATTTTTCAGTAAAATGGATCAAAGGTGTGACACAGAAACAAAAGGGAGGAAATCGAGTATTTACCACTGTAATGATTACCACTTTGTAAAATGCCACCGGCCCACCGTAAACATTTTTCTTCATGATATGCTATCTAATTCATGAAAATAATCAGGATTTACTACTCTTTTCGTATTTTAACTTTTCTCAATTTTCTGGCTAAAATTCAAATGTAAAAAGACTTCTTTTGTCCTTCCTTCTTGTTGCCTTCTTCCCCAACTCTATGCCCTTGTTTAGTTGGTTAATCATTAAGGTTACAGAGTTCAAGGATGGATGCATGGCTCACGGCTAGCGGCGTGTTGAGCTTGAAGCAACGGCGGCGCTCAGCGGCGGAGGTTCGGTTGAGCATGGCGCCATGGCCTCGTGCATGCCGGGTGTAGAGACTAATGAGGTCGATGTCGCACATGGCATCGTGCGAGGTTGCACTTGGCGCTCTCTTCGCTGTCCTCGGGGAACATGCAATTGTCCTTGTCCTTGATGGTGCCGTACACCTCGTCGGCGATCACCTCATGGTCCCACGCTACTCCGCCTGGCCACAGTCGTCCGAGCTCGAGTCGATGGCAGTGTTGCCGATCTGCACATCGCGATCGAATTAATTAGCGTTAAATGCAATCAGCATGTACGTTTAGTTCCGATCTATATACGGATCGAATTATATAGGAGGTGATCGGTTCGGCTGAAAAGCTTGTGGCTTATGGTTGAAAACACTGTAGCTGGCTGAAAAAAGCACTGTAGTTGACAGAGACTTATTTAGCATAATTAAATTTTAAAAAAATTAAAAATAAAAAAAATATGTTAGCCCATTACGTATAATACAAACAAATACGGAAAAAAGAACCGGCAAAAAAGCTCAACAAAAAGCCAAAAGTTAAGAAAAAGACGAAACTTATGAATAGTGAAAAATAAGCCAGAAGTCGAAGCCGAGTTGATCAGGGCTACTTCAAGGTGCCGTCTGAGGAAGGTTGTGGCCGAATCCGTCGCCAGAAACTCACTTGATTTGGAGAGACAGAGGACGACAAAGCTTGAGATGCAGACCGCAAGTAGCGAAAACCTTGCACTATAGCAAGTCGTCACCTCCTTCTAGTTGCGCAGACCGAAAAAGGACCGATTAGCCTCATCCCCACCAGATCTTGACCGCCAATAATGAGGAATTAGGCTAGTCACTCCTCTCCCTATACCCCAGAGGTTGCCGTGGCATCGGGACCGTCTTACTTTATACTTATCTCCTTGGCACCGTCACTAGGTTCTTCCTCTCCATCATTTTTTTGTTGCATCCGTGTTTGTTGTTTGTTATATACGCTATGAAAAATTGTTGCCATCACCACCTTATTGTTGTAGGGGGTTTGTGATTTTGTTGAACATGTTCATCTTTTTTATTGTAGTAGAGGTTGCGGTTCTCAATTTGTTATGAACATTTATTTCTATTATTGCATAGGCAATTATAAAATGTTGCCACTATTATTTTTAAATTTAAGTGTTGTAAAGTCGTAAATTTTTTGTTTGAGGTTTTTGATCTTGTTTTAGCACTTAGCTAAATGTGTACTTGTGGTTTCATTTTTTTCGTCAGAAAATGATATCTTTTTTTAATTTTTCTTGATATTTTCTACTATCAGGCTTACTATTTAACTGTTGCACCTTACTAATTTTGTTACTCAGATTGGATGACTAAGATGACCTTTTTAAGTTAGATCCGATGGTAAAAAGAGTTAGGATGGGTAGCTTGCTATTGCGTCCGGTCAATAGCAGTCCCACAACCTGTTGCTCCTTCAGATCAGCTAGCTGCAGAAGCGCAACGCCATGCCACGCTAGCTACTACGTGGAATAAAGAAAAAAAAGTAAACAATTCATAAGGATAATTGTTTTTGTAAAAATTAAGGCTTAATTACATAAAAGGAGGTGTTTTACAAAGAATCAAAACCTGATGTGTAATTCTAGGGAAATTGTGGTGTTTTATTCCGTGATGGACCAATGTGTTGGAATATAGGTGGTTGACAAATGTGGTCGGAACATCGTGGTTGACCAACATGGTTGAAACATTGTGGTCGATCAATGTGATTGAAACATTACGGTGGAAGGAAGGTGGTCGAAGGACGTGGTCGGATTAATGTGATCAAAATATCGTGGTCGAATCATTGTGCTCGTAATCACATGATCGGTTTAACGTGTTGTCACAACATGGTCAAAACATCATACTCGAAAAAACACGGTCGAAGGAACAATTGAAGGAATATGGTTGAAACGTCATGGTCAATCCACATGGTCAAACTAATGTGGTTGAAATAACATGGCTGAAACCTCGTGGTCAGACCAAAATGGTTGAAACATCATGGTCAAAAATATCATGGTTGAACATCCTGGTCGAAACCTCGTGGTTAACCGGAGTGGTTGAAACATCCTAGTCAAACAACCATGGTTGAAATATCTTAGTCAAAAAAATCATGGTCGAACCAGCGTGGTCGGTCGAAGTGGTCGAAACCTCGTGGTGGAAAATATCATGGTCGAACTAGTGTGATCGAATCAGCGTGGTCGACTTAAGTGATCGAAATATGGTAGTTGAAACAGCGTAGTCAACCTAGCGTGGTTGAACGGAGGTGGTGGAAACACCATGGTCAACCAATGTGGTCGAAACATCATAGTCGACAAAACGTGGCTGACCCAAGTGGTCAAAACAACATAGTCGAATGTATCGTGATCGAAATATCCTGGTCGAAAATGTCGTGGTTGAACCGAAATAGTCAAAAAATCCTGGTCGAAACTATCATGGTCAAAACATCGTGATTGAACTATCATGGTTGATCCAATGCGGTCGAAATAAATTGGTCGAACGTATCATGGTCGATCGAAGTGGTCAAAACAATCGTGATCGAACCAGCGTGGTTGACACAATGTGGTTGACTGAAGTGGTCGAAACATCGTGGTTAAAACAATTGGGGTCAAAACATAGTGGTCGAAATAGCGTGGTTGACATAGCGTGGTCGAAACATGGTGGTCGAAACAACGTGGTGGACTTAACATGGTTGAACCAAGGTGATGAAAACAACATGGTCGACCAAAGTGGTCAAAACATCGTGGTTGAAACAATCGTGGTTAAACTAGTGTTGTCGACACAACGTGGTCAAAACATGGTGGTCAAAAAACTGTGGTCGAACGAACGTGATCAAAACATCCTGGTAGAAAAAATCATGGTCGATCGAAGTGGTCACAACATGGTGGTCGAAAATATCGTGGTCGAAACAACACGGTAGAACATATCGTGCTCGAAACCTTGTGGTTGAACCAACATAGTTAAAACATTGTGGTCAAACAAACATGGTCGAAACATCATGGTCAAGCAAACGTGGTTGAAACATCATGGTCGGCACATCGTTGTCGACCCAACGTGGTGGAAACAATCTGGTCGAACTATTGTGGTCGACACAATGTAGTCGAGCCTCATAGTCAAAAATGGTGTGGCCGACCCAAGTGGTCGAAACAGCGTGGTCTACCCAAGTGGTCAAAACAGCGTGGTCAACTTAACGTGGTCGAAACAATCATGGCCGAATATATCGTGATCGAAATATCCTGGTCGAAACAATCATGGTTGAACCAACATGATCAAAACTTGGTGGTCGGCTGAAGTTGTCGAAACCATCGTGGTTGAAACATCCTGATCAAAACAATCGTGGTCGACATAACATGGTCGAATGTATCGTGCTTGAAACAACGTGGTTGAACATATTGTGCTCGAACCGAAGTGGTCAAAACATCTTGGTCAAAACTATCTGGTCGAACCAACGTGGTTAAAACATCATAGTCGACACAATGTGGTCGAACAAACATGGTCAAAACATCGTGGACGGCCCAACATTGTCCACCCAATGTGGTGGAAACAACCTGGTTGAACTATCGTGGTCAACATAATGTGTTTGAACCGACGTGGTCAAAATCTCATGGTCAAAAATAGCATGGTCAAACCAACGTAATCAACCCAAGTGGTCAAAACAGCGTGGTTGACCTAACGTGGTCAAAACAATCATGGTTGAAACAATCATGGTCGAAACATGGTAGTCGAAACAACGTGGTCGACATAGCGTGGTTGAAACAGGGTGATCGAAACAGGGTGGTCGAACAAAAGTGGTCGAAATATCCTGGTCGAAACCTCATTGTCGATGAAAGTGGTTGGAACCATCTTGGTCGGACAACCATTGTCGACCGAAGTGGTTGAAACCATCTTGGTCAAAACCTCGTGGTAGACCGAAGTTGTCGAAACCATCATGGTCAAACAATCGTGGTCGAAACAGCGTGGTCGACCCAAGTGGTCGAAACATGATGGTCGAAACAACATGCTCGAACATACCGTGATCGAAATATCTTGGTCGAAAACATCGTGGTCGAACTGAAATAATAGAAAGATCCTAGTTGAAAGAATTGTGGTCGAATTAACGTGGTCGAAACCTCGTGATCGACTGAAATTGTTGAAACCATTCTGGTCGAAACATCCCGATCGAAACAATTATGGTTGAACCAGCGTGATCGACACAACGTGGTCAAATGTATCGTGCTCAAAACAACGTGGTCGAACATATCGTGCTTGAACTGAAGTGGTCGAAACTGCCCTAGCCGAACCAATGTGGTTGAAACATCATGGTCGGCACAATGTGGTCGAACAAACGTGGTTGAAATATCATGGTTGCCACAACATGGTCAGGACAACGTTGTGGACCCAACATGGTGGAAACAACTTGGTCGAACTATGTTGGTCGACACAATGTGGTCGTAACCTTATGGTTGTAAATAGCGTGGATGAACCATCTTTGTTGAAACCTCGTTGTCGATGGAAGTTGTTGTAGGGGTGGCCCCATCTAAGCCCAGCAGACCCGTTAGAGGGTTGTAAGGCCCAAAATGGGGACATGTGTAATAACTTGAATACCCCTGAAGGGGATGTATATGTGTATGTATATGTATAAAGGTACAACTGTAAAAGCACCCCCCATGTATATATATATGATACATGCCATGGGGAAAAACCCTAAGCCATTACTCACCTAACTCTCCACTACCATACTCTCTCTCTGTTTGGTCTGTAACCACAACAGTTGGCGCCGTCCGTGGGGAGGACAAGGGTAAGCCTCCAAATCCGAAGGAAGATGGCACCAAAGAAAGCTTCATCATCAGCGGCGAGGAAGAAGAAGGGGGGAGCGACGGAATCTCGCGTCAAGACCAGGGCTTCGGCGTTGGCAGCTGCAGGTAAGGGTGGCGACCCGGGTGTGACGGTCGTGAACACCGACGTTCACGACACGACGCCCGACCCCGCCACCACCAACGTTCACAACGCGACGCCCGACCCCGCCACCACCGACGTTCACGACGCGGCGCCCGACCCCGCCACCACCACCGTCTCCATGACCAACCTCACCACCACCATCGCGCCGCCGGCCCCCGCCACCGCCACCGCCACGACGACCAACCCCGCCACCGTCGCTTCGGCCGTCGAAACCGCCCCACGCGTGGTAGGTAGCCCCGCAGCAGGCACCTCAACAATCACCAACAGCGCCACCCGGGTGGTTGGCGGCGGCAATGCAGGTGCGTCTACTCTTCTACCTGGTGCGGGAGCGGTGGGCAGTTCCGGCGGCGATGCGGGCTTCGTCACCGGCTCCAGGGTCCTCCACGACAGCGCTGCGGGCAGCCTGGGCACGCAGGGCGTGATCGTCGCCGTTCCGACCGCGCCGCCGAGCGCACCGACGGCCCCAACCACGTCCACGGTGGAGAACGCCCTGCTGGCGGCCCTCAGCGCGTTCCAGCGGGAGCTGACAGATCTCCGCGGGGCCGTGCGAGACATACAAGAGGCTTAGAGCCAACACGCCCCACTGGTGGTTGCATCGGAGCCCACTCCAGAGAGGGCAGATAGCCGCGACGCCCTTACGTCTAGTCATGCCCCGCTACGACGCGTGGACCCGGAGTCCCCGCTCTCCGCGGGCCTACAGCAGGCAGCATGGCCTGAGGACTTCAAGTTCCCGAGTGTCATCGAGGTGTATAAAGGTGACACAGACCCGCGAGAGTTCGTGCGCGTGTACGAGACCGCCATCGAAGCCGCTGGCGGAGACGACACCACGAAGGCAAAAGGACTCCCCCTCGCATTACAAGGGGTGGCGCTCTCTTGGTTTTTCACTATCGAGCCATAGTCCATCTACGCGTGGGAGCAGATCCGCAACCGACTCTACAACAATTTCCAGGGAAACTACGTCGAGCGTGTTGATGTGGAACAGCTCTTCGCAGTCAAGCAAAAACCTAAGGAGAGGCTCCGGGATTACTTCAAACGCTTTGCGAAAGTACGTTGTCAGGTCAAGGACGTCAACAAAACAACCGTCATCAATGTAGCGATACAAGGCCTCCGTCCGGGACCGATGGCCGAATACAACGCGCGCAAACCAATTAAGACGGTCACGAAGCTCTTCGACAAGATGGAAGAGTACGCCAGAGCGGAAGAGGACACGCGACGGCGGCATGGCGACGACTCCGATACCAACCAGGCAGAGGGCTCGGCAAAGAACAATGGCTCGCCGAAGCAGGGGCCCTTGACAGGCAAGCACAAGCAGGAGCAATCGAAGGACGCCTCCGAGCGCAAGGATACCCAGCACAAAGACTCGTCAGGCGACAGGCCCAAGCGCGACCAACACAAATCTAGGAAACCTCGTTACGTCTTCGACATCGAGGGTGACCCCGAGGACAACAGCTCCGCTGGTCGGGGCGGTAGAGGGCGCCGTGGCCGGGGACGGGGGCGCGGGCGAGGTCGTGACGACAGAACCCGCGAAGAATACAACGACCAGCACCATGGGCAGTGGTGCGAAGTCCACGGCCGGGGCAACCATGACACGCGTGCCTGCGCCATTATCGCAGCGCTCCAGCAAAGCGTCGCCAGAGATAGAAATCCGGAGGCACACGCGCCTGTCGTGGCTCACGTCCAACACCCCCAGGACCAAGGAATACAGCCGCAGGAAGGTCCCCTGCAGATCCAGGCCCATGTGCAGCAGCCTCGGGAGGGCCTCCTACAGCTGCAAGCCCCGGAAGGAGCCCAGCGCAGGGTCATAAACGTCATTTCCGGAGGCTCCTCGCTGGGGTTCGCCTCGGCGCGGAAGCGGAAGGCCTATGCGAGGAGGCTGCACCACGTCGCGGCATACCCAGCGCAGGCGCCACCGGATTGGGCACAACACGAAATCACGTTCACGCCCGCTGATGTGGAAGCCGTGGAGTTCCCCCACCAAGATCCCCTGGTCGTCCGGGTCCTCATTGCAGGATGCGAGGTCAGGCGCGTCCTGGTCGATGGAGGAAGCTCCGCAAATATCCTGTTTGCCGCGGCCTTCGACCAGATGGGGATCCCTCGGAGTCGGTTGGGCCCTTCAGCCATCCCGTTGCAGGGCTTCGGAGGACAACCCCTGCGGGCATTGGGCCAGATATGCCTCCAAGTATCCTTCGGCCAACATGACAACGTGAGGAGTGAGGACGCCACCTTTGACGTCGTTGACATTGCATACCCCTACAACGCCATATTGGGGCGGCCAACCTTAAACTCTCTCGGGGCAGTTCCGCACCACGGATTCCTATGCATGAAGCTCCCCGGACCGCGAGCCATCATCACCGTCCATGGCGACTAGGATATGGCTCGTCGCATAGAGCTCGGCACCAGGGGTCCGTGCTGCGAGGATCGCCAATGCACCTAGGTCGGGCGTGCGGGTGCGGAGACCCCGGGCGGCCACCAAGCGTGCCCGGCACTCACCGCGAACAAGTTGTCCCAGCAGCAAAGGCTCCCGCCGTGCCCCACCTCATCACCGAGCGATGACAGCGGCGGTCGTTCTCGTCCTTAAGCGGTCAATGGTCGATATCCCATCTTTTGTTGTAACCGCTCACCCGCGCAAACGGGAATTTAATAAAGTTCACCGTTTGCATAAATTTTCTTGTTTCTCGCAAAAAGACACGCGTTCGCGCGCGCACTGTCTGTAAAAAACACGGGTATGAGTATAAACAAAGACACGCGTTCGCGCGCGCACTCTCTGTGAAAAATACGGGCATGAGTATAAACAAAGACACGCGTTCGCGCGCGCATTCTCCATGAAAAATGCGGACATGAGTATAAACAAAGACACGCGCACACTCTCCGTGAAAAACACGGGCATGAGTATAAACAAAGACGCGTGGGGGGACGCCTTCGCGCGCACTCCACGGAGTATAAATAAGACGTAGCGTCGAGGTTCGCCTCCGCACGTATTTTCACCGCCTTCGTGCGCACTCCACGGTGTATAAATAAGACGTAACGCTGAGGTCCGCCTCCGCACGCACTCCACGGAGTATAATAAGACGCGGATGTTGTCCCTGCGCACTCTACTGAGTATAAACAAGACGCGGGCGCTCCCGCGCACGCATGGGTATTATCTCTATGCGTACCCTACGGAGTATAAACAAGGTGTGGTTGATGGTCCCACACACTCTACGGAGTATAACCAGGACGCGGGCGCTCCTGCGCATGCATGGGGTATCATCTCTATGCGTACTCTACGGAGTACAAATAAGGCGTGGTTGATGGTCCCACGTGCTCTATGGAGTACAAACAAGACAGTCTACAATTCCTACGTAGTAAGTCTTGATAAGGCGCACTAGAGGCTGGCCTCCACGGAGCGCTTGCGCATCTACCTTGACCGAGGCGCGAGCTCCGCCGCCGCCACCACTTCGAAGGGTAGGGGATGGAGCGCTCGCGCGTCTACCTAGACCGAGGCGCCAGCTCCGCTGCCACCACTTCGAAGGGTAGGGGACGGAGCGCTCGCGCCTCTACCTCGACCGAGGCGCGAGCTCCGCTGCCACCACTTAGAAGGGTAGGGGACGGAGGGCTCGCGCATCTACCTCGACCGAGGCGCCAGCTCCGCTGCCACCACTTCGAAGGGTAGGGGACGGAGCGCTCGCGCGTCTACCTCGACCGAGGCGCCAGCTCCGTTGCCACCACTTCGAAGGGTAGGGGACGGAGCGCTCGCGCGTCTACCTCGATCGAGGCGCCAGCTCCGCTGCCACCACTTCCAAGGGTAGGGGACGGAGCGCTCACGCGTCTACCTCGACCGAGGTGCGAGCTTTGTTGCCACCATTTCCAAGGGTAGGGGATGGAGCACTCACGCGTCTACCTCAACCGAGGCGCCAGCTCCGCTGCCACCACTTCGAAGGGTAGGGGACGGAGCGCTCGCGCGTCTACCTTGACCTAGGCGCCAGCTCAGTGCCCGTGTATCTACCTCGGGTAAAGTGTCTGCTACGGCGGGCGTGCTGTAGCCTCGCCAATCTACCGGGGGGACCGCGTAATCATACACGAGGACAGAAGCGGGAACAACACCCGTCTTTCGTCTATATTCATCAAAAGATGTTTACAAGGAAACGTAATAAGTGTACATGCATTCTTGGGTGTTCGCAGCCGCTACTCGGCGGGCTCCTCCTTAACCTGCGTTCGCGCCACGGCTTCACCCGAAGAAGTCCGGCTTGCCCAGAAGTCTAGCGATTCCTCGGCCCTCCGCCAGCGCCGCAGGCGTTGTCGGGTCACAAGGTCGGAAACTAACAGCCGGTTGCGTAGCTGCTCGAGACACGGGGGCACGCAAGTCAGAATATGGGCGAAGCAACTTGTACTTTATTAATAAGGCAAAAGGGCTCATGTTACAACGCACACCAACGCGCGAAGGCCACACCATCACACTTGTGGATTTGCGTCGCCCCCCGAGCTCGCGGGGCCGCTCTCTTCGCTCCGCGGCACTCGTCTAGCCACCGGCCGAGGTCACCCTCGTCGTACAGGTTGTTCCGAAGCTCGACCATCGCCGCATCCGCCTCAATGTATTCCCAAATCCTCTCGTGGAAGAACCGCACAGGGCGGCGAACGGTGCGGACGGCGCCGGACATCACCCAGGCCCCGGGCGGCATCTCCAATTGTGGATCAGCCAGCCCGGTGACGTGCTGACAGCCCCAGTGTCGCAGGAGCGCGCAGATCAGGCATGAGGTCACGTACGAGCAGTGGTTGCCGAAGGTCATCGCGGTGTCGCGTGCAATGTTGGTTGCGTCTCCGATCCATCGGAACGTACGGGATAGCTCCTCTGGCCCGAAGTAGTGGTCCGGCACTTCGGCGATGAGCCCTCGGAGAGTGTCCTCCAGGGCAAGCATGGCATCCCACGCAGCCACCGAAGCGTCGCCCAGAGCCTGGTCCTGCTCTGCTAGGGACAAGGCAAGCTCGCCTTTCTCCTTCTCCAGCGCAGCGATTTGCTGCAGTAGGTCGTCTCGCTCCGTCGCAGCTCCCTACCGCGCCATTTCTGCGGCCGACTCCCGCGCTACGGCGACAAGCTCCTCGGTGTGCGCATTCGTCCCCGCGCACTCCGCCTCCAAGCGGTGGATACAGGCATCCTGGGCGGAGCGCGCCCCCGTAGCTTCGCGCAGCTCCCCTTCGGCGGCCTGCAGCCTGCCCTGTAGCGCCCTTGCTCGCGAGCATAAGCCGCCCGCAGGGCCTGGGCAAACACGAGTGTCTGTGCGGCAAAGGAGTTAGCAAGTATTGCACGGCCATGAGTGGTCTTAGGGACAGGTGCTTACCCTTACTCCCGACACCTCTAATGCGTCCCCAAGGCGCCCCATCCCATAGGTCTGCAGCGCCTGCTGCCCAATGCTGGCGGCCGCGTCGTCCGCAATCCCGCGCCACGCCCTCAGAGCATCCGATGGAGGGACGAAGTCTGCTGGGCTCGGGCGCACGGCATCTGCGTCGCCAGCGTCAGGACCCCCACGTTCAGGGGATGCCTCTACTTCTGGGATAAGTGCCGCTGCAGGAGGAAGTACCGGTCAGAGTCCCACAAGACACGGGGAAACTACACCGAAGATATGCCATCCTAGCCTACCCTCAATGGTGGACGGGGGACTTCGCGGGGACGCCTCCCTAACCCCGGGCGGGGTAGCAACGACACCGGCCCCCACGGACGGCGCCGGCCCGCAGGACCGAGGGACCTCCAGGATGGGACCCAACGCCAACCATTCTCGCGCCTCGGCCACTGCGGTCTAAGGAGCCGGGAGCGCGCGGGACAGGGGAACCTCGGTGTACGAGGCGCAGTCCCACGAACTCCCAACGCCGGTCGCCACAGCGTCGTGGCGACCCCCTCGAAGTCTGGTGAAGGGAAGATTGCAGACGTGGCCGCTTCACCTGAGATGAGGGCCCGCCTCGGTAACCGCTGTAGAAGGAGCCCCCGTAGCAGCAAAACTCGCACAAGGGGCCTCCGCAGCTACAACATTGGCGGGCAGGGACTCCGCCATCGTAACTTCCGCGAGGGGCACCTCCGCCTCGGCCGCCGTTGTTGGCGAAGACCGTGCTCCACCTACCCCCGCGGAGGGCAGCCCCGGCGCGGTCGGGGCCGCCATCGTGGGCGGCGAGACTTCCATCACCCGGTAACCCGCGGCGCGCTCTCCTTCCTTGGCACCTTTGCCCTCAGTACCGGCGCCCTCCAAGTCTGAGTCGACGTACTTCGCCGAATCCGACTCAGCGCTCACCGTACCGGTAGGGGCAGCGGCAGCCGCTGTACCGGGCGTGGTCGCCACAGTCCGGGTCCTCTTGCGGGACGGCGCTCTTGTCCCTGCGGCACTGTCGTCTTGGTGTTGCGGGGCCGGAGCGGCACGGTCCGGCACGGGAAGGCCCAGGACCTCGCACACGCGGTTTATCCGCCCCAACCCCGCCTCCGCAGTCGCGGTGGTGCGTTGCTCGTGCTCCCTGGTGGTGTATGGCCCGAGGAAAACGCGCGCTGCACGCTCCACGTCCTCCAGGCGAGTTCATGCGCGGGGCAAAGAGCACGATCAGATGTAGCGCAGTACGCACGAGCGAAAAGGAGGGCGCGGTCAAGGCTTACGAAGACCAGTTGGCGCCAGTAGGGAACAAACGGACGAGTGAATGTTGTCGTCCCGAAGTTTTCCGGCGGTAAGGCGCCAATCACGGGCGAGCGGCACCACACCATACATTATGTATTCCTCGGCGAGGTCGCGCATGTTGAAGCGGGCGGTCACCCCCACAAGTTTTCGCGCCCTCCGCCTATCTTCGTGGTTGAGTGTTAGGCCGGGCGTGGTTTTGAATGCAATCGGCCGGCCCGTGCATTCAAGGCTGCTTCCACTCGCCACACGGTGGTAGAACCACCGTCGCGTCCAGTTGGACTCCCATTTCCCTCACGTCGAGTTCATGGGGAAGAGCTTCCCGCATGACGACTGCAAAATGAAGTTGACGCTGCCAAAGTTCGACAACGTCCCATCCTTCCGCTGGCACCGTGCTTCGTACAGGTATGCGAACATTGAGGCGCTGGGCCAACATGCTTCCGAGCGCAAGGCCCAGTCGTATACGGCGAGGCGGGCCACTGCGTTCGGAGTCAGTTGTGCCAACTCCAGCTTGAAGGTCCGCAGCACGTCGCCAACGACTGCCGCGGCCGGGATGCGGAGTCCGGCTTCGAAGTAGGCGACGAAGACGATCACCTCCGACTTCTCAGGGCGCGGCTCCGTCTCGTTGATGGTAGGTAGCCGTACCTCCCTCGCGCAGCAGCGTCCGGATCGTCTCCTCCGTCACGAGCGTCCTCCACTTGTCCGCCGCCGCTGAATCGCGCTCCTGGAGCGCGTATTTCACTTCAAGCGCCGAGGACCGCCGATGGACGGCGTAGTCGCCGGCCACCCGAGAATGCTCACCGCAAGTCGCCATTGGTGTCCACAGACTACTCGACGGGGAAAAGGAGCGCACGGGCAAGGAAAGCAGGTATAGGAGATGGCGTGAATGATCACAAAGTGTGTGAAGGAGGCGCAGACATGCTACCACGGGGGGTATTTAAGGACCCCTCGCCTCCCACCATCGGTAAGCGCAACCGGTGGACGACAAATTGCTCACCTCCCTTTGGCCGAAGCCGAAGCGTCGCGATGGCACACGTATGCCACAGGCGACTGCAGTCGCACAGGGGCCTGACATCGCACGACGCGCCAATAGCATCCCTCCGTGTGTGGCCAGCGCAGGGAATAAATGCAGGTCGCACAACCCGACATAGCTTCCGACGCGTGTCAGCAGAGTTCTCGGGGCCCATCAACCGGTCCTCGGGGCCCATCAACCGGTTCTTGGGGCCGGTCAACCGCAACAATCCAAACGGAGCCTTTTCCCTAGCGGCGAGGCCCCGACCCCAACTCTGGCCGCACCCATGCGAAGCGACATCGCTACGAAGGCGCCGGAAGCCACTCCAGCTCCGAGAAAGGCCACCTCACCACACGCTCGTGCCCGCGGGAATAAGGACAGCCAACAGAGATCCCGGCCTACACCCCGTCGCGTCAGGACCACCAACCGGCAAGCCTCGTCGGGCCCGCGCGACTCCAGATGGGCAAGCCCCCGCTCTAGCAGGGAGACTCCGGCCGTTCAACCCAATTTTGCCCGGAGACACCTCGTTTCTGGCCCGACCCTAGGACCACGCCGGGATGCGTCAGCATAAAGCCACGAGTCAATCAACCCCAGCGGCAACGACATCAGGATCGACGCCCCAAAGGAGATACCCCGACTTCGACAGTAGCAAGCCCCTGCAGGGGGTACCTCGCTATACCATTGCAGAACCCTGCGGCAGAACCAAAGCGCACTATCGGACTGCCTGGGGCGGAGTTTGGAGCGTGAAGTGTGTCCCCACTCCGGCTCCGACTCCGCCTTCGACCTTTACACCAACCGCGGCTTCAGCTTCGACTTTGACTTCGAGGAGCAGACCCGTGCGCAAGGACTCGCCCGCCGGCATCCCTCACACATGGGCAAACCTTGTCGCCATACGCAGCAACGCAGCATGAAAGCAGGAAATGCGACCAATTGCCGGTACAATGCCGCACCAGCACGATATATATACCTCATCAGCGGAGCAGCCCAACCAACGGGAGGAAAGTCCAACCGGTGAAGGAGCATTGCCGCATCCCACGATGCTTCAAAACCCGTGCCGCACCAAGCGGTTCCGCCACGCGGTCGGCCAGAGGAAAGCAGTCACTTGCCGTCAAGAGCCCTCGACGCCGAAGTCTGCCGTCACTTGGCATCCGCGCGCCTCGGCATCCGACTCCGCCAACACCTCCAACCCGGCTGGGTCAACCGTCGACCCCACCGTAGCAGGACCGGGTGGACAACGGCGGCTTCGCCAAGCCGCCCGGAGCCATACCTTCGCGACAGGGCAAACACTACAGCAAGCAGCAAGGCTCTGACGAACATTGAAAAAGCTCACAGGCCGCAGGGACGGAGGGGGCCAAAGGGCTCGGCAACATGGCTTCGGCCCGTGAAGCCCGTCACCATGAGAGGCTCCTGTTGTGGGTGGCCCCCACCTAAGCCCAGCAGGTCCGTTAGAGGGTTGTAAGGCCCAAAATGGGATATGTGTAATGACTTGAATACCCCTGAAGGGGATGTATATGTGTATGTATATGTATAAGGGTACAACTGTAAAAGCACCCCCATGTATATATATATATATATATATATATATATATATATGATACAGGCCATGGGGAAAACCCTAAGCCATTACTCACCTAACTCTCCACTACCATACTCTCTCTCTGTTTGGTCTGTAACCACAACAAAAGTGGTTAGAACCATCTTGGTCGAACAACTGTTGTCAACCGAAGTGATCGAAACCATCCTGGTCAATACTTCGTGGTGGACCGAAGTTGTCGAATCCATTCTAGTAGAAACCATCGTGGTTGAACAACCGTGGTTGAAACCAGCATGGTTGGCACAATGTATTCGATCGAAGTGGTTGTAACATGGTGGTTGAAACCTCGTGGTGAAAAATATCATGGTCGACACAGCGTGGTCAAAACAATATGGTCAAATGTATCATGCTCGAAACTTCATGCTCGAACCGAAGTAATCAAAATATCCTGGTCGAAGTTATCATGGTCAAACCAATGTGGTCAAAACATCGTGGACGAGATAACGTGGTCGAAACATCCTGGTCGAGCAAATATGGTCGAAACAAAATGGTTGAACTATTATGGTCGACACAACGTGGTCAAAAAAATTATGGTCAAACCAGTGTGGTCAATCCAAGTGGTCCAAACAGGGTGGTTGAAATAGTGTGGTCGATCTAACGTGGTCGACCCAAGTTTAGTTAAACCAACATGGTCAAAATATCTTGATTGAACCAACGTGGTTGACACAACGTCGATCCAAGTGGTTGAAAAATGGTGATCAAAATAACATGGTCGAACGTACTATGATCAAAACATCTTAGTCAAAAATGTCGTAGTCAAACTAAAGTGGTCGAAAGATCCTAGTCGAAACAATCGTGGTCGAATCAGTGTGGTCAAAACAACATGGTTGAACGTATCATGGTGAAAACCTCGTGGTCAACTGAAGTGGTTGAAACATCCTAGTCGAAACTATCGTGGTGGAAGTGGTTGAAACGACATGGTCGAACGTATCGTGGTTGAAACGACATAGTCAAATGTGTTGTGGCCAAAACGACATGATTGAATGTATCATGGTCGACCGAAGTGGTCAAAACAATCGTGGTAGAACCAGCCTAGATGGCACAACGTAGTCGACCGAAGTGGTCGAAACCTCGTGGTCAAAAATATCATGGCTGAAGCAGCATGGTCAACCCAAGTGGTTGAAACAGCGTTGTGGACCTAACGTGGTGGAACCAAGGTGGTGAAAATAACATGGTCAACTAAAGTGGTTGAAACATCATGGTAGAAATATAGTGGTCGAAACATCATTGTCGACACAACGTGGTCGAATGAATGCGGTGGTGTAAACAAAAGGGCTCACAATACGGTGATTGCATAACATTTTCAAAACTACGTAGTCAGCCAGCGTAGTCTAAACATCGTGATCGAAACAACGCGACTGATTAACATGGTTGAAACATCGTGGTTGAAATAACGTGGTCGGCTAATGCACTCAGAACAACTTATTCAAAAAAACATGGTCGAACAAAAGCAGTAGTGTAAACAAAAGGGCTTATAATTGGGATATTGGATATTCTATAAGTAAGCAGAATACAGAAGGAAAAACATATATTAGATATACATGAATAAGCACATACATACGGAGTATGATACATGATTCGAAGAAAGCTATGATTACTAAAGTCTATGTATGTGCTAGTTACATGTAGTAGGCAAACAAGTATTTTTACAAAATCCTAAGAGGTTACAAAAGTGTATCATAGAAAAGAAGTAGTGGCAATAACATGAGGTACTAAATAGAAGACAACATTTCTTTATATACTATACTTTTTTTGTTTTAGCAGAAGGAACCCCTTGGTCATCTTCAATTAACATTTTTAGTTCTGAACATGATATAGCTGGCTATGGTCGAAGTGCCGTACTCAAAGCATTGTGGTCTAGGCACGATCGAGAACGTGATTGAAGCGCCGTAGTCAAAGCGCTATAGCAACCAGCCCCGACGACTGCTTCAACTATGGCGCGTCGACTATGACCCTTTTTTCTTCTAAAACTTACTTGAAATGTTGTGGTCTGCGTTGCAGTCGAGAACATCGTCGAAGCACCGCACTCGAAGCGCTATGGCAACTGACCCCGATGACTACTTCGATCACGGTGCTTTGGCCATGAAGCCATTGTTGAACGGATGTGATTGAAGCGCCCTACTCGAAGCGGCACGGTCTGTGTCGTGATCGAAAATGTGGTTGAAGCGTGGTAGTCGAAGCGCTATAGCAACCCTACGACAAATTCGATAAAGGTAGCACAAAATTCGATAAAGATTGCACATAGCACCTCAGGTCCATGACCGAAAAAATCGATAAAGATATAAATAGTAAATCCTATAAAATTCGATAAAGGTAGCATAAAATTCGATAAAGATAGCAACTTAGGTCCATGAGAAAATAGGAGCAACAATGGGGTCGGCGTAGCCAAAGAGGAGGAGGGCGGCGCGAGCGAAGGCGATGGGGTCGGTGTGGCCAAAGAGGAGGAGGGCGGTGCAAGCGAAGAGGAAAAAAGAGCGGCGGGCGTGACCTGAGTGAAGAAGAGAAAGCGAGAGTATGGAATCAGGGAGCAGGTAGAGAATAATAAGTGAAGGTAATAGAGCAGAGGACGTGGACACACATATGAAAAAGGCAGATGCGATGCGCCATGACGAAAGCGATGCAAATATTCGCGAGAACATATTAAGCTCACCCAAAGGTCATATATCGTATGATTCGTCCGATTAAAGAAGAGTATTCAATAAAGTGGTGGACTTTTTCATATATATAGTCGAAGACGTGGCGCGGCAGAGGCCGCAATCCTTCGGCTTAATATTGGGAGTATGGGGTGACCCTATATGCCCCTCGACGCCGCTCCACCGCGAGTGCCCGACGGCCCGTGCAAGCACGCCCAGGATCCAACACGCCGCCACCGCTCGCCTCCGAGACCGTGACGCGCCGCCGCATCCATCCCTACGCATCGCCGTTGCCGCCTCGATCCTCCACCCCGATGCACCACGACCTCCAGCACCATGAAGCCGCTGAGCCAAGATCAATGGTGTGGCGGTCGAGCAACGAGAGAGGAAGATGGCGGCGGCTGGTGGTGGGGGTGACTTCGATGGGTCGCATGCACGGGCGAGGTGGAGGACAGTGGCGGCGGTAGGGCGGGCGAGGAGGAGATCCAGATTCAAGAAGTAGTAGGGATTGAAGTTCTACTATCGTCGCCGGTGGGAAGGGCTCCGGTGGTGATGTCTCCGGCGGCAAAGTCATCTGCCTCGACGAGGTCTCCGGCGACACCGATTTCCCTTGTTAGCACCCCTTATGGTGAGATTTCACCCTTTGCGTAAATTGACCACTTGCAGTATTACGTTGGCAAAATTAATGTCGATATGGTGCATGCATTGTTAGCCAACAACAAATTGGTGCATGCATTCAGTTCTTGCACTCAGTTCCTTTGCTGCCCTCACATATGTAATCTCGCGTAAATATTCCTTTGCTGCCCTCACAGTGGTGAAAGTTCATTGAACTGTAGAGATTCAGAGGGGCAGACTGTTTCTTGCACTCAGTTCTTATTCTATTACTCACAGAATATGCAAGTTAGTGCATGTATTCAGTATTAATTTCTGTATGTAGCAATTATGTATGGATATTTCTACTTATATATGGGATGTATCGCCTTGAGTTTCGCAGACACTACGAGTTTTTTTTTGCTGACAAATGTCCGAGGATCCCTCGATTCTGTCTCTGAGATGCCATTCACTATTGGTACTGTCATAAGTAAATGCAAGATGAAAACCTTGGTTGTTAGAGAAAGGCACACATAGCTTCTGGTGATTTAATATCCTGAAAATTAAACTTTCAGATGGGTAACTAATATGGATCGTCACATAAAGGATCAGTACAATTATCAGAAGTACTCATAGAAGTATAGAACAGGTACATGGTTTGGACAGAGAATGTCGCTAATATATTCTTGCCTTACACTTACAGGACTTTCAGATTTGAGAGTTTGGCCAGCTTTCTAGGGATTGATCTTGAAGGCTTATTAGTGTGCAGTTATCGTGCTTTCTTAAATAGTTGAAGTCATTGCATATGGCATTTTTACAAGTAAACTTTCTATAGTTGATGTTTGTTTTATTGCTCCCTTGTCAAATTGTATGAGAGTTATTTCTGCCGATAGCAACTACCAACTTATGAAAATTTTCCTCCTTTGAAGTTCCTATGATGATAGTAGGAACCGCCAAACTTGATGGAATCACTTAGAGCATGTACAATACAGGTGCTTAGCAACTAAAAAATGTTTTTCTTGTCATGTAGGATAGATAAAGTATTTATATTGTAGCATCGATGCTTAAGTAGACACTGGTGCTTAGTGGTGGCAATGGGGCCTAGGGGTCCCGAGGGAGGCCCCTATGGTCCCGCCCCGATCCTTGTCTGCCCGGCCCCTCTAGGCTAAATGGGGGGAGGTTGCCCCTGGCCCCTGCGGGGACGCGACCCCTACGGGGGATTAAAAAGGGCTAAATTATTTTTAAAAAATAATAATGTGACTTTATTTATTAATTTATAATTATTTAGACGTACTTTTCATAGCTTCAAAATATATATTCTAATATATAGGATCAAGTTTTAGTCCAAATATATAAAAAAAGAATACAATCTTTCATATTAAAAGACTATTTCATATTAAAAGACTATAATCTATTATATATTTTTATTTTTACCGGGTCCCTATGGGGAGAGCGGCCCCCGCCCACGTGGGGGAAATTGTCACCCCTACCGGTGCTTAACGAATGCTTATGTATGTAACTATATCTAATTAATAGATAGTACAACATCTAAGCACTTAGAAAAAAGATACTTGTATTGGAGGAAATAAATTTTACATGAGTGCTTAATGACATGACTATATTCTCTCTCTTTAAGCACTCATATGTAAGCATCTTGTATTGTACATGCCCTTAGTGTAATGTAAACTGCTGAATTAGTAGGCATTACATCAAGGTTCTGCCTTAAGCATTTTGTATTGTGCATGCCCTTAGTGTAATCTAAACTGCTGCATTAGTAGGCATTACATCAAGCTTCTGCCTTTCTTGTTACTGCATTACCAGACACTACCAGTTTTATTACTGATTTGTTTTCTTCCTTTTCAGATAATGTGAGTAGATGCATTTTTAAGGCTGATTTGGATTTAATTTCTTCCTTTTCAAGGCACTGCCATTGCTTACTGTGCCTCCTTCATGTTTGTGCAGCTTTCAGGTTACAGGAAAGGAAGAAATAGTTGGGCAGTCTATTGATCATCCAGAAATGTCACCGAAGTTTGGAGCCACGGGGTTACTGTCTTTTGTCTATCAGGATAATGCATTGGTCCCATTCAAGAGAGCAATCATAGAGTCAGTAATATGAAATTGCTATGTTTGAATTGTAATTGTGATCATGGTACATCCCATGCTCTTGAAAAGAACATCAATGTGTTGGTGAAAATTATCAGTGCCGATGTATTAGTATGTATATCTGCATTACCCATTTTGAAATTTGTCCCCTGTGCTCTTTTTTTAGGAATGTCCTCTGTGCTCTTGTTCTATAGTTCTGACAAGATATGGTAATCGGCGTTGGTTCTTCGTATGCTAACAATCAGCAAAGAAAGGTTATTTGTATATCATAACAATCAGCACAGAAAAAGGGCCGACCCATATGAACCAATGGGTCATCGGTTCCATTCTATACTTGTAATATGTATTGCCCCGTCGCCCCTGAAGGTCGAATTGGTCCGCATGGGGCAGGATCGGTTCGAACCGCCCCGAACCACTCCCATGGCCGCACCGTGTCAACTGACAACTTGCGAAGTTCAAACCCACAGCCTATGCTATCAGTGTCTCAGCGACCATGTAGATGAATGGAAATCTTTAAGGTGCACCAACTTTCACTTTGAACCATTTAAATGGGCACTAATGTCTTTACTGAACTTTTTTTTTTGCGAGGGTTTATATTTGGACATTTAGCATGGAAGGAGACAATGCATTTGGAATATACCAATTGATGACCCTTAAGTCATAATGTAGCACCAATTGTCAACTTTGGGTGCACCAAAGGTATTCAGACTTCAGTATAAGCAGACCAGAGACCGTCATGCAATGGCCGTAAACAGTAAATATTAAATGCAATGGCCGTAAACAGTAAATATTAAACGCACAAGCATTGCAATTAGCGACAAGATTAAAAATACAATTGTAAGATGACACTAAAGCCCAACCACATGCTGACATATCACACATCGCCAGATCCAATAATTCTCCTTTTGAGATCTTCTACTTTGACAAGCAACTCATCTCTGTTTTCCTGCAAATGAGAAAGACATAGTTGAGAACGTTGAACAAAATAGAGAGCACAATAAAGAATTTTAACGTGGAGGCTGGTTCTATAAGCAGGTGGAGTCACACCTTGTAAAGAAGATACCGTGTGCTGAACCAAATTGTGTAGCCGAGGCCTACAATTTCCAGTATCTTTGGGAGCTGCGTACAGGGCTATAATCAGTTACAAGTTCTTATGATAGTTGAAAAAATTGTGCATTTATCCAAAGATTTAATAAGTACTGACCAAGGGGATGGAATCAATTCCTGAAACAACAGCAGACAAAATCCATCCAGCAAGAAAAGCACCAGCGCCATATATGACATATGTAGACGTCTCCTCAAAGTCCAACTGCAAGCCAGAAATAAAAATGTCCTTAAGTTCAAATTTGGAATTGGAGTACACAAATAATTCCTAAAAGTATTAAGGCTATAAGCTAACCAGCCAATCTATGTCCCGTTTCATACTACATGCATACGTTGATTGATGACACTTAAGACCAATCTCAATGCTTAGTTGCAAAGCACAAAACTTAACAACAGTAACGAAACTAGAGCATTTCTGCACCTGACCTATGTTTACATTTAAATTTGCCAACTTCATAACATACTGGGACATCGAGAGCTATCATGCAAATCTCATACATCACGGCAGAACCACTTAGCTTCAATGATTTTCCCATTAGCTAAAATTTAGATGCTTGTGAATATAGCTCAACTCTGAATATCTGTGGCTTAACCTTGAAATAGCATGCCAAGTATTAATAGAGCTGGGCAAAAGCCTTCTGTCTAAAAAGACATGCCAAATTGCTAAATTGATTTTCATTCTGCAGAGAGCATTTCTGAAATATGCTTGCTACCATATGCTATTTCTACAAAGGTGTGATTTATTACAAGAAATTGAGCATGATAAGCTAAAATACTTCAAATGTGTTTGTGGTCAGTTCAGCTGATTTTCCCCCTTGAGAGTGTCATATGGGCTTAAATTCATTAGTTCATTGCTACATAAAGCTTAGATTTCTAAAAGAGGCCTGCAGCGAGAAGCGCAATCCAGTGCTATAGAGCTAATTCGTTCTATTCTAAACATATAGGAGGGTTCTTGATAATCATATATACCTATCCAGATCAGAATGGCTCAGAGATTTCAGGCAAGAACCTCAGTTTTGCAAACACACAAGTATCATCAATAAAATCGATTAGGACATTCTAGTGGAAATCCAATCAAACAGCAAAGTTACATTCTAGTGACAATCGACATTATTAACAATTGACAAGATGTTCTCTCTCTCTCTCTCCAAAAAAAAGGAACAACTGACAAGATGTAAACTGTACTTGAGGAAAACCAAGCAACAACATTTTGCTAATTTCAAGTATTCAAAACCTTAATTAAAAAATGAGACACTTGCAAAGAGTTTAGTAAGGTTAAATTGTCCATACCTCACCATTTTAGGCCAGCATAACAATTGATCTTTTTTTAAAAAAAAATTATTCGCAAGCACATTAATCCAATTCCACATAAACATCAAAATTGATAGTTTTAGTTCAGTCTAATCCACCCAGTTCCAACTCAACTCCTCCAATCACCACCCCGTCTAGGCGCCTACACATAATCACACACTACCTCGGACGCAATGCAACGAACAGACTGCGTGCAAGAGACACGAATACCTTACTGCCGAGCGCCTGGCTAAGCGCATCATCCCCCACACAGTCCACCGCCACCAAGCTCTGCTCGAACGGCACGGCTACCGATTCCTCCACCAGGCCGCCGCCCACGCCGTTGATCGCCCCGAACCGGCCCTTCTCCTCGCCGCCGGCCCCCGCGGACGCGCGCGCCTCCCTTGCGGTCGCCGCCTCCGCGTCGAGCTTCTCGGCGACGGACACGAACGACGGCTCAGGCCAATCCGCGTCGGCGCAGTGCAGACCTGGAGAGGCACATCCAAACAAGAAAACGGCTGTCAGGTCTGACGCAGAAGGCCGGTAAAACCGATGTGCCCTTTTGTTCTTTTCCCCCCAATGAGACCTCGAGTTGGGAGGCTGCGGCGGCGGAGTAAGAGGGGGACGGAGACCAGAGCGGAGAGAGCGGCGGTGGACGGGGGCGTGCGGCGGCGCGGGAGGGGGAGGCCGGAGAGGTTGGCGGCGGTGGCGGTGGCGTTGGTGCAGAGGAGGGCCTCCATCGCGTTCGCTTCGTCTGTTGCGATTCGAGAGTTCCTCGCGGCGCTTCTATTTTTGGGCCATTTCCCTTCTCCGGAATGGAATTTGCTGCTCCGTTCCATCGGGTTTGTCTTGGACTGCTGGATCAAAGATTCGAGTGGGCCGAGCAAGTCGGGTACGGCCTGGTCTATATATAGACACGTTCGGCAGGTGGCCTCCACCAGGCCTGGGCTCATGCATTTCTTTCTAGATGGGCTTACGCTCATTCATGGCTGGCCCAGCAGGGAAGCCAGGTACGATTAATGTGTGCCATTAATTCCTCTAAAACGATTTTGTGCTTTGTAATTAATCGAATCTGACATATTCAATGGGATAGTTGATACATAGTATATGCAATAGCCGTTGGATCTATCCGTCTATTCAATGGTATACTTGATTACTCCCTCTTGTATGGTTAAGGTTATATTCCAAACAACTTCTGACTTTTGGTTTCTAAAAACTGGTTTTTGAACAAAGTAACTTCTCAGTATGTCTTCTATAAACCGTTTGTAGGAATCATGGGATAGTTGATACATAGTATATGCAATAGCCGTTGGATCTATCCGTCTATTCAATGGTATACTTGATTACTCCCTCTTGTATGGTTAAGGTTATATTCTAAACAACTTCTGACTTTTGGTTTCTAAAAACTGGTTTTTGAACAAAGTAACTTCTCAGTATGTCTTCTATAAACCGTTTGTAGGAATCACTGTCGTAGCCATTTTGCACGAGTGATTTCTCAACAGAAGCGCCCTTTGCTCATTCAAATCTTTAATCTATCTTATAATCAGTGAAAAGATAAATACCATGGGCCTGTTCTTTTTGGCTGAAACTTACAGCTTTTAGTTGCGGCTTGTGGTTTTAGGCTGTTCATGCGAGAGAAACTCACGGACGGTTTTTGTCGATATAAATGAAGTCGGCACAGTATATACTACAATTAACTAGTGGACTTTATTTTAAAAAGATATTTTATTTAAAAATTAGTTACCATAGAAAAGTCAAAAAACAGTTTTTATAAACTGAAAATAACAAACTCGACTCTTAAATAAAAAACCACACTTTTAGATCGGACGTACAGTAGTACACGGATGCCACATGGATGCCTTCATTTATTGTTCGCACAGAACCCGTTAATCAAATCGGTTCGTGAGAGCTACAAAGTACAGGCCTGCTTTTTTAGGTTTTTGACTTTTGTTTTCTTAAATAAAAGCTAAAATATATAGGACTATTTTTTAAAACAAATTCTTTAAATAATTTTTTTGGTCTAAATTTTTATGTGTTATTCGTGTCAGTATTTCTACAACGCACTGCTGTCTTAAAAGAAAACTATCAGTGTAGGCCAAACAATGTGACACTAAATGAGGTCATTCCGAGGGGGAGCGGCTCGGGTGCTGGGAGCCCTGCACATATTATGTGCAGGGGTGGCTCAGCGCGCAACACGTGGCACCAAAAAATCAAAAAAATACTTAAACAATTCTAAAAAAATACAAAAAATACTTAAAAAATTGTAAGTATTGTTTAAAAGTATTTTGGATACTTAAAAAGTAACTTTTTAAAAAAATAATTTTATTAAAAAGTATTTTTAAGTACTTAAAAAATACTTTTTAATAAAACTATTTTTAAGTACTTAAAAAATACTTTTTACAGTTTCTTGCATTTTTTGGAATTTTTTAAGTATTTTTTTGATTTTTTTGGTGCCACGTGTCGCGCGCTGAGCCACCCCTGCACATATTATGTGCAGGGCTCCCAGCACCCGAGTTGCTCCCATTCCGAGGACCTCCAAGAGTGTATACGTTAGCAGCAGAGGTGTACAACAAAGATAAGATCACATCTTAGAACTTATAGGACGACTTTGCAATCGAACGGCCGGCCCCACTTCAACCAGCTTAAAAGCCTTAGCTTCTCGCTCTAAGTATACATCATTTTCTTAATTTCAATTTTTTTTGATTTTTTTGCCTTTTTGTCTTTTACGTTGTTCGTGGTAATATAATGATTTTTTTCATTTGTTTCTCATTTTTTTATTATTTTTTGACTCTAAAAATACTAACAACCACTACAATGTATTTATACCCAAAAGCCAATAGACGAAGCTAGAAGCCAGGGCTTTAAGCTTGTTAGAGCGGGGCTGAACTCACATCCTGTTCCTATGTAATATGTGGCGTAGTCCGTATATTGCCTTAGAATTGAATGGTTCATTGCCTCCAAATTGTAGAGTTTGTTTTTTTAACTGCGGCTAATAGTTTTTGATTTCAGTTGATAAATAGTAATAACTGATAGAGAAGTCGTAAGAGGGTACGGAGTAAGAGGACAACACCGCCATTCTTGTCCTTGATGAGGAGAGTGAGGAGATTTCGTGGGTTCTTGGGCCGCCCCACCACGTCGATGCTTCTGTCGCGGCCTTGTTGATGGGCTTCCCAGTTCCCACTGCAATCTGAGGACTGCATTGAGGTGCTCATGGAGAGGGAGGAGGAGCACCTGCCCATGGAGGGCTACTCCCAGCGGCTGCAGCCGCTGCAGCAGCCCGAGGGGCTCGATTTGGCGGCCATCAGGAGCGATGCCATTGACTGGATTTGGGAGGTGAGTTTTTCTTGCTTATTTCGTCCCTTCTTGGTATTTCTGATGAGATGTTGTGTGAGAAATTTTGGTAAAAATGCCTCCTTTATTGCTTTATTCGTGTTCTTTTGTTCTTGATTTGGTTCTTGTTGATTTACGGATCCTGTATTGTATGACATTCGTATTGGTGATTGATTGAGTCTGTTGTTTGTGATGAATAGGTCCACGGGCATTACAAGTTTGGGCCTTTGACGGCAGTCTTGTCAACGAACTACTTGGACCGGTTCCTCTCTGTGTACTATCTTCCTGTAAGGATCTTTCTCAGCATTACACTATTCCTACATTTCCTGCAATCCTGGATGTTGTTGAGATAACTGCCAAGTCACGGCGCAATTGCTTTCTGATTACAGCAAGGCACGGCTTGGATGACACAACTCTTAGCAGTTGCTTGCTTGTCGTTGGCTGCAAAAATGGAGGAAACCGTTGTACCACACCCGTACCACACCCCGTAGACTTGCAGGTGAGTTTCATGATGCATCATACATGCAACAGACCTCCACAAATAGTGTGAAAGATTTGTTTTTCTTTTCTCTCAACTTTGGTTTTTGATAGGTGGGTGAGGCAAAGTATGTGTTCGAGGCTAGGACCATTAAACGGATGGAGCTTCTGGTGCTCAACACCCTAAAGTGGAGGATGCAAGCTGTAACTGCTTGCTCATTTATTGACTACTACCTCCACAAATTCAATGATGGTGATGCGCCGTCCATGCCCGTAATCTCTCGCTCGGTTGACCTTATCTTGAGCACATCTAAAGGTATTTTTTTGTAGACATGTTTGTTTACCCTTCTCCAATCAATTGTACAGAATGTGATGGTGATCAATTCCTAAAGCTGGGGAATTTTGGTATGCAGTTGCTGAATTCTTAGTTTTCAAACCGTCAGAAATTGCCGCGAGTGTAGCGCTAGTGGCATTGGGTGGACACAAAAGTTCCACACTCAAGAGGGTGGCAACTTGTTGCCAACATTTAAAGAAGGTATTGCATATCACAATCTTTCAGCATAAACCGATTGAGAATTGAGATATGGTTTGTTGGATGATGTAATTTCTAATCGTAAAGCTGTTAGCTTGTGTCTTGCTTGCCATTGATCTGAGCTTGGATACTTTCTAAATTTGATTACATATTATTCACACGTTGTAGGAGAGAGTGTTAGGGTGCTACGAAGTGATTCAAGGCAAGATTGTTATGGGAAACATTATTCTCAAGTCAATTGGCTCTTCAGTTTTCACCGTGCCACAAAGCCTCATAGGTGTGTTGGATGCAGCTGCATGTGTGAGCCAACGAAGTGAGGACATTACTGTTGGATCTCCTGCAACATATTACGAGAGATCTCCAGCAAGCAAAAGGAGGTGAATTTGCAGATGACTGTTGTCATTGTATAGGTTTCAGGTGTGCTGCTCACCAATTTGTTTGCTTCAAGCAAGTCAATTTAGTTTGGTCACTCAAGAATTTTGGTGTGCTCAAGCAGTTGTGGAAATGGAAAAAAAAACCAAGACAAACTATAGACAATGCCTGGCCCCAAAACAATCGAAAAATAACTTGCAGCGGGCTTTTAGCCTGTTCATGCAAGTTACAAGAGTGGGGGGCATGAAAGCTATTTGACGGTCCAGGGATGGTTACTGGTGTTGCAGCGTACCACCACGTCTTCTGCTTTGCGATCGTGGTCGTAATTCATTTACGATCACATCTTCAACTCCTGCGGATACCTCTGCTCGATCACCGTGGTCGTAACTCATTTACGACCATATCTACGAACCACGTCGAACTCGATAGTTTTCTTGGAGCCAAAACTGCTCCTTCTTCTCTTCTTTATTTCTCTCTCCTCTTGTTCGATCACACCGATCGATTCGATTACACCGATCGCTTCGCTCTTGCTATTCTCTCGTTACATTGCTCTCTTTTATATCCAGCTCTATGACTAAGAAACGGAAAAACATATAACTCGAAACCGGACTCGACTACGACTCGACCTCTACGACTACGACATGAACTCGAAGATCTGAATCATACTCGTACACGACTACGATCACTGACTGTTACACGACTATGACCACCAAACTGAAAACAAGATACTAACTCTAATAATTACCTCCTTAATCTTGTTTTTCTATCTTGATCACACTGATATTCTCTTTTGCTTCCGCTTCTTTTTACTTGCACTCCCGTGCGTCGTTCTTTCATGAGCCTTGCATAATCCAACGCTTACCACGTCTTGCACCTGGACTGATCCTGTCCTTCCTTGCATGCCTGCCTGGGCTGGAGCACCTGCTCCCATAGCCGTCTCTTCGGCCTCGTTTCCATGTCTGGTCATCTGACACCTGTTGCGCTTGCCCACTCTTCCTCCACCAGCACCAAATCTTCCTTTGGCGTGTGATCTCAATTTCGACCACCGCTCTTGCTACGCTCCACTGCCCTTGCATGTACGTGGGAACACTCGAGCCAGTGCCCGCTGCATGCTTGCATGCGTGTCTTGTCTCAGTTTCAGGGATGCGCCCACCTACCCGTGGGTCCTAACACCTTGGCCTGCATGCATGCATTCCTTCCTAGATGTGTGTACATGACCTGCACCTCCTGCACCAAGTACATGCATGTGGGGGCTTCCATCCTGCGTGCCTTGACCTCCCGAGCCCCTGCTCGCTATGCCTGCATGCACACTAGGCCCACCTTTCACTGCGTCGGTTGCATGCGTTCGTGACACGCACCCCTATACACCTTCAGAGCCGCTGCATGCTGCCACGTCTACATCTTCACCAAAACCCTCCATGCTGCTATTTAGATAAACCAATTTACAAGTTTTCAAAGAAATCTTGTACAACCAATTCGGAGATCTCTTCACTTTCATCAACAGATCTTTGTTCTTATCGTACACATGCAAGAACTCATCTTGCAGTACCAACCTGCACCCTCTTTTTGTCATCTGCCCAAGACTAAGTATGTTGTTGCACATGCTTGGTATGAAGTAAATCCCTATCAACAACTTCTTATTTTCGTTCTTGCATTGCAACATCATCGTCCCTTTGCCTCTTATCTCCACCGTGGAGCCGTCGCTAAACTTGACCTTGCCCCAAACCTTCTTGCCGAGTTTATGAAACACGGAGCGATCTCCCATTATGTGGTTGCTTGCTCCATTGTCCAAATATCACTGATCCGTGTGATCGTGGCTACCTTCCTTCGTGCATAATTTTGGAACTACGTTCTCCTCGTCAGCATCACCATGATCGGCGCCTTTTCAACATATGAGGAGAGAAGTAGTTCCAGTTCTTCATCTTCTTTTTCGTCTTGGGTGAGGTTCACCTCATCGTTCTTCTTCTTGCTTCAACAATCTAAAGCATAGTGCCCGTACTCATTACAGTTGAAACACTTTATATGGCTGTGGCATCCTGACGTGTAGTGCCCGTATTCGCCATATTCAAAGCACTTTACATGTGACTTATCACGGGATCTGTCACTACCGCCTTGCCCAGCCTTGTCTCCACAGCAACCTCTGTTGCCTCGACCACTTTGGCCACCTCGACCGTGCCACCTCCCGCGGTTGTTTGATGAGCCACGACCGTCTCTCGGATCTCCTTTTACTAGCAACGCATACTCGTTGTGAGTCTGAGATCCCTGCTCGTTACATGACTAAAACCCCTTCAGTAACTCCTCATGCGCCTTGAGGGAGCCTGTGATCTTCTCTATCTTCTTCTTGTCCAGATTGGAGGAGTACATAAGTGTAGTGACAACAGGTATGTACTTCTCTAGAAGCACGCGCAGGTACTTCACTGCCACAGATTCCTCCATCTTATCGCCAAGAGAGTTAATCTGATTGAACAACGAAGTTAGCTTGCCAGTGAACTCGTCCACTGATTAGGTCTCTCCAATCTTCAGATTCTCGAGCTCGCTCCGCAAATTCTGGAGCCGCACCTCCTTGACACGATCAACGCCCTTGTGCATCGTCGGCAGCGTCTTCCATGCTTCCCGTGTCGTCTCCTTGCCGATGAGCTGATGCATCATCGCATCTAGCACCGCCTGGTAGATGATGGCCAAAGCCGCCTGATCCACCTTGTCATCTACCTCCTTGTCCTTCTCCTTCGGATCGACTGCACCCCAGACACCCTGGGCGCACATTTTCACCTTCATCTTCATTGCCTATACTGGGTAATTGTCGGTCGTCAGGAGAGGGTACTGGAGGGAGATTAGCCCACCTTGGGCCTTCACCTTATCACCCATGATCTTCAGAAATCACCAAAATCAACAGGTTCTGATACCACTTATTGTAGTTTACGACCACGTCTTCTGCTTCGTGACCATGGTCGTAACTCGTTAACGATTATGTCTTCAACTCCTGCGGACACCTCCGCTCGATCGCCGTGGTCGTAACTCGTTTACGACCACGTCTGCGAACCACGTCGAACTTGATACTCGATATTGTTTTTGAAGCCAAAACTGCTCCTTCTTTTCTTCTTTATTTCTCTCTCCTCTCGTTCGAGCACACCGATCGCTTCAACTTTTGCTATTATCTCTTTACATTGCTCTCTTTTATACCTGGCTTTATAACTAAGAAATGGAAAAAAAAATATAACTCGGAACCGGACTCGACTACGACATGAACTCGAAGAACTGAATCATACTCGTATACGACTACGACCACTAAACTGAAAACAAAATTACTAACTCTAACAACTAGTATAAGTAGAGAGTGGAATTTAGGCATGGCTGTATTGTGGAGATGAGAGTTCTCTTGTTGCATTTTGCATCATGCCCCCTTGCTCATTCGTATGAGAACCTTGGAAAGGGTTGCTTTGACGAGGGTGATGGAAATATGAGGGGGAAAATAACTGAAACAATCTGGGAGAAAAGGAAAGGTGCATTTGGTTTTCTTTAAAGGTCTGGATTTATTGATGTTATTTAATGGTCAATTTTCCATTTATTTGTCATGGTATGTAACGACTTTATTTATATCGAGCAAAATCACACACGAGTTTCTGTTACTCTGTACTTTTTCACAAAGTCTAAAATCTATAAGTCATAGCCAAAAGTCATAAGTCAAAAGCAAAAAAAAAAAAAACAGACCCGATTACACCACTGTGTTGGATTTTAGCCCGGGCTAATCATCGCTCCAGCTTCTTTCTTAAGCTTAGAGGCCTGACCGAACGCCCAAATCAGATAATGCGGCTGAAAATGCGGTGCGGCTCGGGTGCTGGGGCACCGCACTTAGCGCGTGCGGGGTGCCCCCAGCACCCGCCACGTGTCCCGCAAATCCCAAAAAATCCAAAAAAGTCAAAAAAAAAATACTTACAAAATTCGAAAATTTGTAAAAAGTACTTTTTAAGTATAAAAAGTATTTTTTTGTAAGTACTTAATTTTTTTTGATTTATAATTTTCATTAAAAAGTATTTTTTAAGTACTTAAAAATACTTTTAAATAAAAGTATTTTTACAAAAAGTACTTTTTTACAAATTTTCGGATTTTGTAAGTATTTTTTTTGAGTTTTTGAATTTTTTTTGGAATTTGCGGGACACGTGGTGGGTGCTGGGGTCACCCCGCACGCGCTAAGTGCGGTGCCCCAGCACCTGAGCCGCACCCCTGGAAATGTGCCATGCCCTTGGACTGCCAACATTGGGCCGTACCGGTCTGGCCCGCCCGTGTCCGGAACCCACCGTTTGTTCCCAGTTTCATTCCAAGTCGAGCCGAACCGAATCAATCGCAGTCGCACTTGCCCGTTGCAATCGCAGCGTCGCGTCGCGCGTCCCGCGACTTTCCTACAAGACAAAAGAGAGACAAGGTTTGACCCCCACTGCTAGTACTAGCCAACTAGCCAAACCAACCCCCTTCCGCATCGAAACGCGCGACCTATTTCTCCGTTTCCTTCCTCTCTCGGTAGTCGGTCCCGAGAGCGCCCAGAGGCCGGAGCCCCAGATGCAGCAGCCCGCCGGCTCCTCCGCCGCGCCCAAATCCGACGGCCCGCAGCCGCCTGCCTCCGATCGTTCCGCGCCCCCGCCCCCGCCGGCCGCCGCTCCTGCGCCGGCGCCCGAGGCGGCCGATCCGGCGCCGCCCGCGCCGGCGCAGGCGCAGAAGACCGTCACGTGGTGCGAGCAGCTGACGTCGGAGTCGCCCACCAACGTGCCGGCCGCCGCCGCCGCGGAGTCCAGCCAGTACGTCTCTGGCGGGCCCGCCTCCTTGTCATCCAAGGGTAACCCACTGATTCGACGTGCCAGGTTTACTTGGTTGTCGTTTTAGGAGTGGGTTTTGATCTTGATTTTGTTTTGGGAGCCGCAGGCGCGGTGGAGGCGATGCAGGAGACGCTGTCGAGGTGGGGGAAGTCGGTGGGGGAGACGACAAAGATGGTCGAGAGCCTCAGCCGCGACACGTGGCAGCACTGTGAGATCTCAGCAACCCAATCCCCCGTGTTTCTTAGGGAACCTTTCTCTCTTTGTTTGTTTGTAAGATTCACTAGATGCGGAAGCGCAGCGTCATACCATGCTAGCTACTAGGTAGACCAAAGAAAAAAAGCGGACAATTCGTAAAAGGGGTTTTCAAAAAAAAAGTTTAATTATATAAAACAAGGCGTTGTATGAAAAGTGTGACTTTAGTCCGTGAAGGATGGTTTCTATATGAAATATGGAAGGATTCCCGTATGCAGTTTTGAAAAATCGGAGGGTTTAGTCGGAATATCGCAATCGAAATGTGGTATGTGGTCGAAGTCGAGGTTGTGGTCGAAGGGCATTGTGGCCGAAGTCGATGTCGTGGTCGAAGTTGCCGTAGTCAAAGTCGAACCAGTGTTTGAGGTCGAGGCCGTGGTTGTGGTTGAAGGGCCGTGGTCCGTGGTCGAGGTCGAGGCCGTGTTCGAGGTTGAGGCCGTGCTCGTGGCTCGTGGTCGAAGTCGATGCTGTAGTCGTGGTCGAAGGGCCATGGTCGAAGTTGATGCCGTGGTCGAAATCGATGTCGTAGTCGAAGGGCCGTGGTCGAAGTCGAAGCCGTGATCAAAGTGGAAGTCCTGGTCGAAAGGGTCGTGGTCGAGATCGAGGGTGCAGTTGAAGGGTGCTGTGTTCGTAGTCGACGCCGTGGTCGAAGAAGTCGAGGCCGTGGTTGATGGTCAACGCCGAGGTCATGGACCGTGTCGAAGGGCGCTGTGGTCGAAGTCGACGCCTTGGTTGATGTCACCGTGGTCGAGGCCGTGGTCGTGGTCGAAGGGCTGTGGTTGAAGGGCCATGGTCGACGTCGATGCCATGGTCGAAATCGATTCCGTAGTCGGAGGGTCATGGTTGAAGGACCAAGTCGAAGTTGTGGTCCAAGTGGAAGTCATGGTCGAAAGGGCCGTGGTTGAAGGGGGCCGTGGTGGTCGAGGGTGCGGTTGAAGGGGCCGTGTTCGTAGTCGACGCCGTGGTCGATGTCGACGTGGTCGAAGTCGAGGCCGTGGTCGAAGGGCGTCGTGGTTGAAGTCGAGGCCTTGGTCGACGTCGAGGCCGTGGTCCGTGGTCAAAGTCAAGGTCGTGGTCGACGTCGGTGAAGTCGAAGCCGTGGTTGAACTTGATGTTGTAGTCAAAGGGCCGTGGTCGAAGGACCGGGTCGAAGTCGAAGCTGTGGTCCAAGTGGAGGGCGTGGTCGAAGGGGTCGTGGTCGAGGTCGAGGGCGTGGTCGAAGGGCGTCGTGGTCAAAGTCCACGCAGTGGTTGAAGGGCGCTGTGGTCGAAGTCGACGCCATGGTCGAAGTTAACGTCATGATCGATGGCCGAGGTCGTGGTCCGTGGTCGAAGTGGACGGCGTGGTCGAAGGGCGCTATGGTTGTAGTCGGCGTGGGCGAGCTTGAAGCTGCGGTCGTGGTCGAAGGGGGCCGTGGTCGAGGGCGCGGTCGAAGAGGACCGTGTGTGAGGTTGAAGCCATGGTTGTGGTCGATGTCGAGGCTATGGTAGAAGGGGGTCGTGGTCCGTGGTCGAAGT